>JAHSPW020000013.1:19679270-21106770 GCA_019985065.2 Arctostaphylos glauca
GCAACCTTCAAGAATAGCAGACGCAAAATATTGCTCAGGAACTATAAATGAAAGGGAGAAAATTCTTATCCAACAGAAATAGGAGATTGCACGAATAACTCGACAGTTTTGGGTGGGTGAATTTTGTCTCCAAGAAAATGGGTTCAAGTATTTGTCCAAATGATCGTCTTCTAATTTCAGTCGGGGTGGTTGTCCCCATATCACAATAGAGAGAGTGTGAATCACACCATGTCACCTATAGATATAAACCCAGAACCAGGGAAATATTGAAATAGCACGCACCTCTCTCAGAATCTTCTTATCTCCCTTTCCACTTGGTTGATCAAGGTCAGCAATCTCCCACAAAGGAAATCCGAGCAGAGTTCTTATAACATCCTCATCCAAGAAAGGAAATCTAGCCTAATGGAACAAATAAAGGAATAATAATTGTGCCAACGAAACGAAGATTGCAAACTTTCTTCAGTTACAAGTAATACCTCCTTTCCAGTATCAGCAATACATCTATCATCTCTCCCTAGGTTTCTCTTCCAAATTCTCTGCATGTCTAATTTCATTTCCTCATGCAGCCCAATCCAACTGATGAGTATATTGAACCACGACATTAGCAGGACAAAATGAAAAGATAATGTGACACACAAAATTAATGTTAGAAAGAGGGAGGGAGATAGAAAACAGAAAGAGCGAAAAAACAAGGACACAAATGCATATACCGACACAACGCTCGAAGAGGCGTGAAACAATGGAATGGCACATGCAAGTATTGATTTAGAACTTACAAAAAAAACCTAGGCCCTATATCTTTCCATATTTAATAACACTATACCTTCCATTTTTGTATTTTGTCCTATGCCGCCCATAGCCAGCACATTGCTCATCCGCACCAGAACCAACTAGGAGGATCCTCGCCTCAGACTTGTACTTTATGCTCTGACAGTTCTCATTCTCATTATTGATATTACCATTACCAATCCTTTCTTCATAAACCCAACCGATGCCAGAAGCTGCCAACCATAGTGCTAAACCTATATTGAGGTCCTGAAAAGGAAAACTAAATTATACTTCAACTTGAGAGATGAAAAATAATTCTATCCAGAAAAAGATAGTGGATACTATAGTTTCACAACCCAAAAATAATACACTTCGAAATCATGGCATTGTTATTTATTTATGTATTTCTTTTAGAATGGCATAATCCATTAGAAAGGACGTTGTTAAATGGAGGAGTTATAAATTACATTGTATGTGAAAATAAGTCAATAGGGACATGAATATCCCATTCCGTGAAACTGGGAACTCCCATTACTAATATGTGAAAATAGCACAAGAGCGAAAGCAATGTGCTTCCATACATTCTAGAAGTCCAACATACTGCAGCTATATTGATAATAGCGCTTGCTTTGAATATCAAGACTCGTACCATATAGGTCTTTGCGGGATTTATAAGTGACATGACATGCCTTGTCTCTAAGCTCAAATTTGACAGGTCAGCATCAATCTCTACAAGTTTCCATCTGCATTTGAAATGCAATCAAGTTCAATGCAAATCCCTTCCAAGTGCGAAAAAAAAGGAGCAAAATGCATATGCATGTAACTAAGAGATTCTCATGTCCCATGGTTCGTACACAAAGCCAAGAGAATTCATCACATTAATCGCACATCCATCTAAACAAAGCAGGTTAACAGTTAGCTAATAATCATATTGCTAACCATGAACTCAAATGTTTGGAGTCTCAGAGATAGAATTTATCTTGTTTGCCTTTGCCTATGATTATAGAACAAAACATACCTTTATTGCAAACTCTTGTTTTAACATCATACTATCTCTATCCATATCCTTTTCAAACTAATAGGTACTTGTCAATAAATTCACATATTACAATATGATTTTGACACTTTAATCTCCTCTCACGAAGCCATTTAAACCTCCCCAGGTTCTAAAAATCAAGAAGTGATATAATGAAGCCTGAATAGATCTAAAGCAATGGCAAACTCAAACAACTAGAAAACAAAGTAGTAAAAAGATAATACGGTACCTTCTCAATGGTGAGATTCTTTTTAGTTCTTCTAAACCAGCCCTGGAAGATATTCTGTCAGGAGCAAACTCATTGTCAAAGCTTACATTAAGCAGATCAATTTCATCTGTGGTCACAAGTTGCAGCAAAAGTTTCAGAGAAAGCAACCAGAATACTACTTTGGAATTCATAATCTAACTTTCAACCACAAATAAAAGGAGATCGTTAAATATTACAGTTCAATAGCGTTTTTTTTTTATAATAACTTTCAGAAAAAAGGCATCAAGAATAAAAGCCTATAAACCAATCGACGAGTGCAACCCCTAATCCTCAAGACAAGTATTTTTCTCATATACGCTTCTTTCTTTTCTGACAACTCATTCAACTCCTCTTTCTCTTTTTTTAACCACCACACACACATGGCCTATTGGTATATTTATCTTGTTGATGTATACCCTCAATTGAAATTTCATTTCACACGCTTTGAGCTAAATAGATTAAGCGCCCTGTATTTTCACAGAGAAAAAAAAAAGAAGCAAATTCTAGCCTAGCAACAAGCATGCAACAAGCAGCTACAAGAGCAAAAATCGCAAGCAATAAATCCCCTTAAAACCCAAGCCTCCAATAAACACATCATATGCAATATGAAATACCGCCAAACCAAGCTTCTAGAAAGGAATGAACTTTGAACCCAGCTTCTAAAGCAACACTTACAATTGAGGTCTAGGCAATTATCCAGTAATGCTGCAAGTATCATTGAATCCAGTCCACCGGAAAAAAGTACAGCCACAGGAGCATGTCCCTGTCATATATTGTCACAAATTAGCAACCCACACATCTCGTCCAGGCATACTACAATGCGAAAAAGAAGGAGGAGGAGAATTTAACTTTGTACGCCTAAATGCAGCTTCTTTATGGTAACCATGTGGAATATATTCACTAAATTTATGCGGCTAATAAATCTATGACTTTCGTCAACATATAGTCGTATAGTAATCACAGCAACTGCATTCCAAATCAATTAATTATGGACCTTGAACATGGTATTGATTGCAGTGCGTCGCATCACAGCTTCTCTCAAAGTAGTTAAAATTGCTTCGGAAGGGAACATAATTGGTGCTTCTATAAGCCCTAAAACAATCAAAACAAGGAATAGAGTCAAACACCATTCAGATCCAAGTGACATCAGCATCTAAAATTTAGAATTGAAGGCCATCTTTGTTCTTCATAATTCAACACAAATCTAATTTTATGAAACTAACTACAACCCCACTTGTAGTTGTCATATACAAAAGCACTGACCTAATTCATGGGGTACGTTAGTTGAATTAACTGAGTGCATGTCATATTGACGGCTACGAAACTTCATCCGAGAAACATTTAACTCCTCGGGTTTGGGTTGAACTGATGTTCTCTCCCAGTTGATCAGTTCATATACCACAGGATCAGTCCATTCATGTCTTTTAACTTCACCAACCGCATTTCCATCCAATTTTGAAACACCTACTGATATGCTATACATCCCACAGGGAAGCTCTTCCCAAAAACTACTTCCACCCTGTCCAAATTCTTCTCCAAGATATGCAAGCAAAGTGAAGTACACCACTCACTAACATTGCACACGGATAAATAACAAATATAGAAATAGAATCAAGAAAAATTACTAGGCATAAACTTCGGAAGTAATACATTTACAACTTGAAGATTCTAGGGTCTTATCGGTAACTATTGCTAAAGTGCAAAACAGAACAAGTAACACAGCAGTAAGAAATATGCAACTGGTGAACAAATATGCCTAAATTGGAACAAGAAACCAGTAAATACCAGAAGAAATTAAGTCACTTTTCAAAGTACATGCCACCAATATATCAAAATGGTTTAGTCAATTAGAGACCATCAACATCCAAGTATGGTGATTTCCATCTCCAAACTGACAAGATTAGAAGACGAGAGAAAGAAACCATTCAATAGCATAAAGCAATTTGTATACCGACAAAAAACTTGATTACAGAAAGGGGTTATCCTTGGTCTATGAACAAAGTACACCACCAGTTACCACTCCCTCCATGAATTAAAAAGGCAGCAGCCAAAGTGACAATTACTGCAAAACAAAATACCGAGAAACAAAGCAACTAAATTTTGTATTTCCTTTCCTTAAACTGGAAATGACACAATGGAGTGATGGACGGCTATCATATGCAGAAAAGTACACAAGAGCTAGGCTTGAGCAAAACTTTCCTGAGAAGATGTATTTCGGCTATTGCCAGACAAGTTCAAGAGCTTACATGAAGGTTAAAAGAATCAGCCCCAGGTGATCGTGATTCAACCAGCAAGGTACACGGTTGCCTCAGGAATAATCCTTTGCTCATGTCAGAAACCTAAGAAGCAAGGACAGGGATATGGACACGGAACGTGACACGACACGGGCACAAGGACATGTTAATTTTCCAAAAAAGTAGGACACGTGCACGTTGGGACAAGTTTAATTTAAACTACATATCTAATAGATGTATCACATAAATTTAACAAAAAATACTTCTGTCGAATTATGAAAAAACTATTTTGCTTATGGAGGTACAATTCGACAATCACTAAATAAGTATCCATGAAATAAGCATTGATGGTAATGTTGGCTTTGGCCCAACTTCTAAAGATTGCATTATGACCTCATTATGTGTCCCTGGTGTCCCAATGTATCTGATTAGAAAAGATATGGTAAAAATTTCAAAACGTTTTAAGCATGCCCGACACGTGTCGAGCACCCATCATATATTGGACGTGTTTCGGCCACAGGCCAATAGACGTGTACATGCATCCCTCAATATTGATAAATCATGGGCTTTTGCACTATTTTACAAGGAAAATGTACCAAATTAGCGTACCCAATGTAAGCACCATGCACGTATGAAGAAAGTATCCTCACGAGAACACGTAGTTTACATTATTTGTCAATACACTAGCACATGTGAGTATGTCTGGTTTCTGGCGTCTAACATGACCTTACGAGAACCTTGGGTAAAATGTGCAAAGAAAAAAGTTGTTTTGACATTCATTTACTAGGATTTTATACTTGCAAGCAATAATCTATGCCTCTGCTCAACATAATAAGAATCTTTTCTGCCCTGCATTATTCCCTCAAACAGGAATAGTCTCCATTAACAGAAAAGAAAAGGACAAAAAGGAAGATCAAAAGGAACAGATGAATAGGCTCTACAGTGCACCATATACCAGAACTCTTATCAATGGAATTTGGTGGCGATACAGAAGATAGAAGAAACCGAGAGTCCTTGGAAGTTGGCCAGTGAACAAGAAGGCTCCGCCTACCAAGAGCATCTCGACCAAACCACATGGTTCTTGAACGAGCCTACATATGACAACCCAAATGAAACTTCACTAGCCAGACTCCTGGAAATCAAATCATTCAAAAAGTCAAGCTGTAACACGGAAACTTACCACTCAAAGTTACCTGCCAGTAGATTAAGGCCCATGGGCCCTTAATTGTGGAAAGGAGATCAGGAACTGAAGTTTGCTCCTTCCCGCTCTCTTGGCATTTCCCTATATGCTCATGAGAACTGCAGAAACAGCATTTTCCAAGAGATTCCTTAAGAACTTCAGCATCATTGCTGTCAATGCTAACATGAATTCCTCCAAATATTTCACCTATACACAGAAGAAGAATTAGGAGTAAAATTACAGTATTCAGGATGCAGACTAAACAGAAGTACCCTAGAGCTTAAGAGATTCCCCCCCTCCCTTTTTTCTAAAAGGACAAAGAAGAGTAACCAAATATTTCACCAAATATGTATAAAATAATAAACATAGTAGAATAACAAATCCTCAGGAATATAGCATCACAAAGAAGAGTATCCAATTGGTTTTGTGAACATATAAACACAGGTGTAGTAATTATTCATCCCAACACTGACCAATGAAGAAAATTTGATCCTTGGTTTTTCCAAGAATTCATGAACCAGTGATTTGTATTTTCTGAAAAGTAGACTGCAGATTAGACAAAACCACGTTGTCCTGCAGTTGAGGCAAAACCCCAAACTTAGCCCGCCAGTTTAAGTGATCTAGAATAAATAATTGGGAACGAGCACAGTGTAAACAAACAAGTCGACGAATTTAAAGGTAATACAAACTGAGAATGCTGAACAAATCTTATAGTAGCTTCCGGAAAACTGCACAAGGGCAAGGTCCATATCACAAAGCATAACCAGGAAGATAGCTTATACAAGGATTAAAAGCACACCGTTATAAACAAGGATATTCCCAGATGTATCGACCAGCGGCTGAACAACAGGATTTACACCCCTAAGTTGCAATGTGGCACCAATGAAGCACAATTCGGCGACACTTTTAAGTTCATCAAGACTGTTCTCAAGTAAACACAGTTCTTCGCCTTCAGAATGGGTGCATCCGCATGCATTTGTAGAATAAAGCAAATCATTATTTCTTGCCTCTCCCCCTGCACAGGATAAAACATCCCGTCCCCCAACAGAAGCTGGAATCTTTGAATGAAGAAAAACATTCTTGCTTCCCAAACTATCAGGACCTCGTCTCTGTAAAGCTTCTTTGATATCGTCAATAGAAAACAGTGACTGGTTGCCCAAAAGACAAAACACATTAAAATCTATGAACACTTAATCTGACAAAAGCAATAAACGAACAAAAATATGTACTAGCATTTGTTCATCACGATTGACTAAAAAACCAAAACGACAAAGGAAATGCATATATACATATGTACTTTTGATCTGAAGCTTACTTGTTCAAACTGAGGAGATGAAGTAACGGTGCTGAGAAGCAAAGATGATAAATCGATGCGAACACCGGATACAATCACAGCTATTCCGCACATCTCTCCCTCCCTCCCAGGGCAGTTTAGGTTTCCGAGGGTTTTTGAGATTTTGCATCCACGTCAAAACGTAATAACCAAATATTAATTCGTGAGTGAAACATCAAGGTATAACAAGCCTCCGTAGCATAGTGGTAGTGCGTTCGCTTCGTAAGCGAAAGGTCGCGAGTTCGATCCTCGCCGGGGGCTTTTTCACGCTTGGAACTTTTGCTTCAAATTTCTGTATTACATTCAAATAGCAGAATTATGAACATCAACAACAACTTACATTATTTAAAAAAATAATTGGATTACTAAAAATAGTCTAGTTGTATTTTAAGAAAATATATATGAAGTGATTAAAGTTACTTTGATAGGATATCCTCGTCAAAATAATCTGGTTGTATTTACTATATTTTTCTCTATGACTTTTTCATTTCACAATAATAGAAAATTATTCAAGCAAAATATTTAAATTTGTCAACATGTGAAATGATTTTCTTTTTCACGGTAACAAAATCTCATGGTACACATGTATATCGTAAAATTAGATGCATCATTGGAAAGAATGAGACTTATACAATCACCAGATGTGCATCTAGATAACGATACATATAGCTGTCAAGAACTAAAGTGTAATCACCCACGATGTTTAATTAAATTTTAAATAGATTTAATTGTTAAAATTGTACTAATTTCTTGTTTTTAATGAAAAATTTGGACTTTCAATTTTTGGAGCGAGTTCGAGTGAGCTAAGACCACTCAAGCATTCTCTTTGAATTATGGACTAACGACTTAGGGTTGTGATGGCAATTGATGGAGCAGGACTATGTTTTTACAATTTAATCCAGAAATTGATGACCATAAAAATGAGTTTTAATGTATTCTCAATATAAATATATGATTAGACGTCCATTTTTCATTTACGCATTTCTAGTCGGAGAGATCAGTGAGGATTTTGAATGTCTTGAAAAGGGATTGCAACTAGAAGATTTTTCGGTGATATCAACTCTATTCTTCGTGTTTTCCATGTATTTTCATCGATTCAAGGTAGGATATGTTATCTCCAACCCTTAGGGTTCGTTTCCTGTTTCAATTTCAGTTTCCAGTAGGTTTTTGCATGATCCATGGTTGTTGTTCGAACTCAAAATTTCTTATCTCGAATTTCATATTCTGAAAAAACGACAGGTCGCTCGAGCGAGCCCCTTGAATGTTGACAGATTCTGATCCGTGAACCAGAAACGTAGTAGATTGCTCAAGCGACTTGTGTAATTTACATAATTTTTAAAGTGCTAACCGAACATTTCGGCTTTGATTTTCAGACTATAAATCATACTATTTTGGCATGAATTACTCTACACATGTATACCCTCGTGATATGATATGTCCACGTGTAACACCCTAGGCCCTAATTAATTTTGTTAAAGTAATTTAATTAGTATTTCTTGAGTAGGTGAGTTGAAATTGAAATTTAATTAGTTTTTAATTGAGATGCATGTGTATGTGTTATATGTGGTGCCATGTTTATTTGATTATGTGAGATAATGTTAATCAATTTAATTAAGTTTAGATAATTAAGTTGATTAGTATATTTTTTTGTTAATTATGTATATTAGTAGGCGAGTTTATATTTTTGAATTAACCCTAATAAGTGAATTAGGGTCAAAATATGTGATGGTACACCCTAGCATATGTACTCCACCACATAGGATTATAATCATAGATCTTTCTATGTTTATTCCACTGTTCTCTGTATGCGATAGAAACCAGAGCAAGGAATGGAAAAAAGGGAGAAACCTAAGACCAAGATTGGGAGAAAGTTTGCTTGAGTTGAGATTCAAGTCCTAGGTGGTAAGTACATATTCTTTTATGTTTTATTCCATCTTTTACAAGTTTGGTTTCATATTTTTTTGTAGGATTTAGAGTTTAGAAATCATAGAACTTATTATTTTATGGAGGTTGAGAGTTTAAGATGAATTCTTGATGGATTCTTGCATGTTGACCATGAATTAAGAAGTTTGAAAATCTACAAAATTTAAAAACCTAATCATAACCTGATTTTGGTTAACTTAATTGAGGTTGTTCTTGGACTCGAAAGTTTATGAAATTTTTACAGAGAGTTTTTCTGTATGTCTTATATATTAGAGTCTAATTCAAAACATAACATTTTACAAAATTCATGGACTCAGCTGATATCTAATTCGTAACAGTGCTGATTGCACCAACACACTTTGAAAAAATGCCCATAACTCTTAGCACAAATGTCAATTGCGCACCATTTGAAAGTATACATATTAAACTTCAAAAATTTATAGAGTTTAAACTTTATTTTTACTTGAGCAAAATTAGTTTGAGTTTAAAATTGGTTAAGATGCATTTCTGCAATTGTTATGTATTGTGTCCAACTTTCGATGACACAAGGATGTTGTACAAACTTCATGTTTTTAATCTATCTCTTATTATTATGAATCTTTTGGAGTATAACTTCTATTGACTTTGATACTGATACTTATAATTGCATATCTGAATACTTTGGAGTTGTTAGGCTTGAACCTAATTTTAAAACTTGGACTCTAGATTTTTGTTCATAGATTTTAGATGCATAGAAAGTTATAATGGCTTGGAATATGTCTAATATGTGTTTATGATACTTATTTTGTATAGAAAACTTGCGTAAAAGCTTAAAGTCAAGGTGAGTATTTAATACCTTGGTTATATGCATTTTTTCACTTATGTTGTAACTATATAAATGTTTTGTGTTTAAACTATTGAATATGAGTATAAATACAGAATAGATATGTAAAGTGTTGTGAAAATTAGTAGGGTCATCACTCTGTCCTCGTTCGTTTGAGAACGCCAGTTACGTGCACATATGAATAACGAATATGCTACGACGTCTAACTTATCCGCCCAAGGACGATTAGGATATGAAACATGACAAGAAAAAAGGAAGGGCATCATAAATGATATGAAAAATGTGAAAGACCATGCCTATGTGAATACGTTATCTAGTTTCTTTTAACAATTTCTGTATCTTTATTAAAACATATTAACATGTCATTATTCATTCATATAAGCGAAAGCTTATGCGGCATATTTATATATGTTCCAGGTGATGAAAACTGAAACAAAATTGAAGAAGTCTTTGGAAAATAACCTGTAGATATCTGTTGTGTTGCGTCTTATAGTGTGTGATTGGAAATACTTTATTTTTGTCATTTTGAAAGTTAAAGCTATGTATATACTTTGTTGTTACTGTAAATTTTTGTAATTAAAGTTGTGTGGACATGTAAAGGCCATAATAGCAACTCTGAGTGGTTTTGCAATATATGAATGTAATTTTGTTTTGTTGATGTTAATATCAAGGATATTAGTTTACTATTTAATGTTCCACTGCGTTTGATTCTCCTTGTATACATTTATGGTTTACATATTCTTAGTGTTAGTCTCGGTTATTGTGCTATCACCTAGCATTTGTTGCAATGGACTCAGGGAGGATGAGTTAGGGTCGTGACACCACCGATCCCTAATGCATTTCGTGTGAGCCGGATTGACCAAACGAGACTATGAATTCATGTCAAAGGTGATGTCATGCATATTGAATGAGATGATTAGTAGTTTTGTATGAATCTGGAAAAGTAGAGAATTATAAACAAACGAGAAAAGTGGAATAAAGTGAATACAACCATCATGCTGCTTGGTTGTTGGGTTAGATTTCTGGGATGCTTTTGGTGGTTAGATTTTCCATTTTACTTTTAATCCGGGTTAGATTTTTGAGGTAAGTTGGCGGTTCGATTTTCCTTCTCTTTACATTCCAGGTTAGATTCTCGACGTGAATTGATGGTTTTAATATAATTTTCATAAGAAAACATCCATATACCAAGGAAAATGTGTTAAAGTTAAGCATATAATTAGATTAATGCGTCAACCGACGTCAAATAGAATGATCCCAAGCATAGGATCAAGAGCTCGACTGTAGCATAATAATTCTAGTAATCCGGAGTCGAATCCATAGGGAACGAGAAACTTAAAAGTTATTAAATAGAAATAAAGTTTTTAGGAAGTTGTTTTGATTTGTTTGGAAAATTATTATAAAGATTTAAATCAAATAAATAAAAGAAAGATTCAATTCTTGAGTTCCACATCGAATGCAAACCAAAATAATTCAATCATTTGTTATTACTCAACTCTGGTTCTATAACATCGAACCTTCATCAAATGATAGATAAATCACGATTTAATGGAAATCAAGAAAGATTGATAATCGGTCTAATAATCAAGATATCAAAATTAGGGTTTCAGATCAAAATCTTATAGAGATCTAAGAATTATGTGTGCCAAATAAGTTTGTCAACAAACAAGGGGAAACATTTACAAAAACTTTTGATCGATTTTAAAATGATTCTTGATTAATAAGACGATATCATAAATTGAAGACTTTGTATTATGATTGAATTAGCATCACGATTTGATGTTTCACCTTGGAATCGAATCTTAAAAAATTAGTTATTCATGGATTGGAGTGAACCCATGAAAATTCAAAAACAAGAAAAATGAAGAACAATAATAACTAGATGAACTAGAAAATGAAATAATAACTCTGAATTAAATCTCAAACTGTTTTATCAAAAATATTGTAATCAACCTCCAAACTAACAATTATTTGTAGAACAAAAGATGATAAAAATAATCCTAACTAGGGTTCGTAAATAAATCTAAAAGCTAACATCCTAACTTAATTAGGAAATAAAAGGATAAAGATAAAAATAAAAGGAAAAAAATCCCATCAGTTAAGGAAAATTTTTAGATTTGCACTACTACCAGTAACATACTGGTAATCCATGTCTATTTGCGGCAATTCTACTTTCTCCTAAAATTGGACAGTGTGCCCTATTATTGGTAGTTAATTAGGTTCCTATTACTGGTAATAATAGCTCTTGTTTCTCAAACTGGACAGTGTGTCCTACTACCCGTAGTTACATCACCTATCACTGATAATAGCTAGTTCTTCTCCTGGTTCTTGACAGTCTTCTTTATTACTGGTAATACTGGATCCTATTGCCGTTAGTAGTTACTTTTGAACTTACTTGACCTTTATTCCACTTTCACTTCTTGATCTTCTTAGTATCCCAAAACTCTTAAAATTCTATAAAATATCTCGTAAACATACTAGCACCCAAAACACACGTGAAATGATAAACACATATAAAACACACTTCGTTGAACAGTATCCGCACACAAGTCAAAGGGTTCAGACATGTATAAAACATACTTTTGTGTGCGAATCAATTAATAAGTGGCTCTTCATCTCTTTATTCCAAAATAATAGTAATATTTTCAGTAAAATGTTTGAGTAATGGCAGTAACAAATAACAAGAGTAGTTACTACATAACTTCGAGCATTACCATGTTCAAGTATATGGCATCACGTTTAATGGCAGTAAGAATAATTGATTTATACAACATTTAACTAATCAATCAAGGCATGTAAAAAAGGTATAATTGATTTATACCACATTCCACAACCATAGGATATAAAAAAGTTTTCTTATTGAAAATACTCAATGATAAAATATCTCTTGCATATAAAAATTTTGCAACAGCATAGAGCACCTAAAACTGAGAAAATAGTTAGCCCGACGATTAACTCGCGACAGTTCTGTAAATGTAGATGGGGTGTAGTAAGATTGTAAGTTTAATTAATTCCATATGAAAGAGAGATAATATCCTTTACTAATGAGATAAAAATCGAGTTAGTGTTGGAAATTTGAAAGGACTTGAAGGTGTGAATGAAATGGGACACTGGAGAATCTCTCGACAATCGGAAGGTCTCAACCGTTTCACACTCCAAGAGTCACCATAAAGCCCCATGATGTCTCAATATTCATGTCTACTATCCAAGGGTCTTGGGGTTTGTAGGATACCAAAGACCCCTCTAATTTATTTATATGGTGTTTTCACGTTTTTTAGGACATCAATTTTTTTTTGTTTTTTTCATTCCTGGAGTTGTGATCTTTGTAAGAGAGAGAAAGACAGACACAAAGAAGTTTGATTGGCAGTCGAAAGATCAGTGTTTCTCCGACTGTGTAGCCGTTTTACTCTGGAAGACGATGTCGAAAAAAATCTCCAACACTCACAGTGAGGTGGCGACCCTCAGGGCCAGCCCAAGGGCAAGGCCCACCAGGCCACTGCCTTGGGCCCCCTATTTTAGACCCTATTTTTGGGGCCCTCAAAGTTGAGTAGATATTAAATGTTTTATATGTCACCTTCTGTGCAATAGAAAAGTTGTAACGCCCCGGATTTCCGGAGACGTTAATTTAAAACAATTTATCAAAAGTCAACCACATTTCCATTACTTAGTCCAAATAAAGTTTGATTACAACATCCGAATTTAAAGAAATTACATTAAAGATTTAAAATTAAGAGCTCGAAATAAATCTAGGTGAACCACGAGGCTACGACATCCTCCTCGAAAGTACCGTCGTTGGTATCTGGATAAACGGGCTCAGCAACGTCATCTTCGACACCTGGCATGAAAGGCCAGGGGCAGAGAAGTTGCACCAGATGAGCGATTAACGCTCAGTAAATAAAACTACCCTAAATCTGAAATCTATGCAATGGATCAAATGATGCATGATCATGACGATAGTATGAGCAATTAATCAAGTATTATGAACATAACAAAATAATCAGAGTTGACATAATCAGATTAAACAATAAGCGGAAGCATTAAACACGTAAGTACATTAAATGAATGAAATGGCGACAAGGTATTCTTAAGTCAAACCCTATGACTTGTTTCTAAGTTTCTGACACACGCGACCAACTTATGTCCACAAGTGTCCACCATTGTTGACAAGTGTCCAAAATTTCTTTCAAAATACAAAGTCCGGGTTGACACAAGCATTGCCCGTCATCAAACTTTTCATTTTTCAAAGTGGTGTTATGATGTTCCCGACCAATATGGTCCCGACCCCTACGCTGACCTCGTATCCAGCGCTAGTGTACCCAAACATCGGCTCCCGTATCTCATGCTCCCAACCGTTATGCTCCCAGCATTATGTCTCCCATATGTCGTGCCTTGACTTAGAAAATACCTAACTCCTCCTCTTCAACTATGTTTTATTTTTGAAAAGACACGACACGGCTTACGAACATAACCGGCTCACGACATAACTTGGCTAAATACATGAGACGTGACCGACTCGGCTCCAAGACACAGCCCGGTGGTAACAGACG
This sequence comes from Arctostaphylos glauca, assembly GCA_019985065.2. NCBI lineage: Eukaryota > Viridiplantae > Streptophyta > Magnoliopsida > Ericales > Ericaceae > Arctostaphylos > Arctostaphylos glauca. Next base: position 19,693,359 of record JAHSPW020000013.1, read on the forward strand.
TAGTTCGGCTAAAATTCATATCCCGGCTAAAGACATCCTAACACATCTCCCCAAGGAGTAAGTCAAATCTCGAGTCACCAAACATAAGAGTTTATCAAATTCTCGATTTTTGTTACAAAGCTTGTGACCTTTTTATGACTCGTGTCAAAATCTCGAGTGTCATTTTTACTAAACTCAAACGTTTCTCATTGACTCCATCTAAGTTTCGTTTGAACGACTAGACTCATGATAACATGATGATGTATTGGAGATGCAAGTTTAACAAGCGAACAAGATAATACAAATAAGCAAGCTATGGCACATAAACAATAATCGCATGCTTTCGTTTCGCAAAGAAGCTTATAATAAGCTAATTTTTGAGTAAGATGTCATCTCGTAATGATATAGGATACCTAAAGTTTCAAACGATAATCTGAACTTAATTATAGGTGTAGTGGTCGTAATGTAAGAATTTGGGCGATGTTCTAATTTTCTGAAAATTTTCACTGTCTGAAAATTTTTCTAAGTATAGAAAAAGTTGAATTTTTCAAGTTTCGAATTAGGGGATAAAAAGTCCCGGAAATGATTCCTTGATTTTTTCTAAGCACAATGGTATATTCGTACGCGTCAAACGCATAAGTTTAGGGTGAGTTTCGGGCCAAAGAATAGGAAGAAAACGGGTAATTTTTTGATTTTGTACTAAAATAGGGAGGGCGACATTTTGATTCGAATCGAATTTCAATTTTCTGTAAATGCCATTGTTTCCAAATGGGGGGTACTTCCTTATTTTTCATTAAATAAAATTAAAGTAAAGAAATCTAGAATAATGTATTTACTTAAATTTATTTATAGAAAATAAGTATATTTTCATAACACATGCCATGCCTTAACAAAGTCTAAGTCAGAAACTAAGTGTCAAAATTCCATAACAGAGGCACCGGTGTAAGGTTTCAGAGGCACCGGTGTAAGGTCAGTTCTGTAGTGTAATACTAAGATACAGAGAGTTAAAGGCACCGGTGTAAGGTCTATTCTACAGTGTACTACTGAGATACAGAGAGGTATGACACCGGTGTAACCAAAACAGAGGCACCGGTGTAAGTATGAAACTACAGGACATTGTAAAATACAGAGAGCCAAGGCACCGGTGTATCAAAAACTAAGGCACCGGTGTAACCATGAAAACACAGAACACGTTAATATACAGAAAGCAAAGACACCGGTGTAACAAAAACTATGACACCAGTGTAACCATGCAAATACAGAACATTAAAACATACAGAGAGCAAAGGCACCGGTGTCACCAAAACTAAGGCACCGGTGTCAACATCATCTTCTACGAATTTACAGTTCTGGGTTTCGTTTTCTCCGAGCTCCGTGGAGCTCTATATCGATCTATGGCATAAATTAAAGGTTAGGATAGATTCATTTACCTTAGTATTGAAGAATCAAAACTTGAATTCGAAAGATTTGGCTAGGATTTTGGTGATATAACTCCAAACAAGGTTCTCTCTCTTCTCTCTCCCTCTACTGTTATTTCTTAATTCTCTCCTCTAAACCACAACCATGGCACTCTCTAAACACTCTGAATGCAGAAATTCGTTTTAGGAATGGTGAGGATAGAAATATAGAAATAGAGAGAGCTTGAGTGTGGGAGATGGTCTTGCATGGATTGCTATTGGTGAGGGGAAACTTGTTGCAGATTTTTGGAGTGAAGTATTGGTATTGCTCAGCCATGATGAACATTGGAGGAGTGGTTTGTGACCAAAACCATGGGTGGGAGGGGGGTTTGGCTGGGGAAAGGAAGTAAACGTATAATTTTGGAGAAGGGGGTGATCATTAAGGGAAAATGATCCTGTGTGATAAGCTCCATGGGAATGGCTGATGTAATGGGTTTTGGGTCAAGCCAAAAGGGTTTGGATCATGGGCCGGGTCAAACCAAGTTGGGTTTGGGTTAAGATTTAGTCCAAACAAACACATGCACAATCCATGAATATAATGTACGGCTAAAGATAAAAACGCGCGAACTTAATAAATCAATAAATAATTTCATACATCAAAATTTATTTTTTTATTTTTTTTTTAATTTTCTTTTTTTTTTCATTTAAAATTTTAGGGTCTTTACAAAAGTATATAGATTCAATGATAGAAAGCTCTACTCTCAACGAAGAGGTCAAGTGTTCAAATCTTGTTAGTTACGTAAAGAAACTAATTTTTATTTTCTTCAAATAAAAAACATGCTTTGTTGGGTTTGGAACACTAGACCACAAACGTATACAACTCTTATGTTACCACCACACTAACCGAGTAGCTATGCTTCTATAATAATAAAAAATTTAACAAATTATTCCGAATACACTCATATATTTTTTTATTTCTTTCCACCAAATTTATTTAATAAAATATAAGTTAAGAACCTCATTTAAATTAAGATGTAAGTGTCTAATACATGTTAAATACGATATCATTCTATACAAGTTATTTTTTTTAGAGTTGCTAATGAAAATTTATAAGCATGTTATATTTTTCTATTTTTTATTTTAATAAATTTTCTCATCTTTTTCGTTTAACAAATGATCTTATATTTTTCTTGTTTCTCTTTATTTTTGAAGGTATTATCATAATAGTTAAAGAATACTACATATTTAAGAAAAATAGTCACTTAAATCAAATTTCAATACATTATTTTACTAATATCATCAATGCTTTTTTATTCTTTTAATTTTACCATTGAATATGAACCAAAAAAGTAAAATTTTCTTTAAAAAAATTAAATATTGATTTTATGTGAAAATAGGCCTAAATAGATTACTAAATAACATTTAAGTGTAAAATTTGACCATTAAAAATATTTTTTGTTGGTTTAAATTTTTTAATATATATATACAAGGACCCCATTTTAAAATTTTGCCTAGGGCCCCCAAAATCTCAGGGCCGGCCCTGGCGACCCTAAAGGAAAACAAGAATCTCCCAACGTTTTTTATCCTAACGGTGTAAATAACCGATGGTATAGATGGTAAATAGCAGCGGTTTAAAAGTGTTAATATAAAGAGATCTTTAATAACAGCTTTTTAAAAACCGTTACTAGATCCTTTATTTTTAGATACGGTCCGTAACAAACCGTTGCTAAAAGCCCACATATTAATTTCCAGTTGCCAATATAATTCCCACGGCCTTTCTATAAAAAACCCTTGTTTTCCTATGGCCTATCCCCTTCACTAAACGATAAGTGATGTCACATCGTCCTCCTTCTACTGTTGCAATCGACTCTCTTCCTACTTGATGATGTTGTTGCTGTTGCTGCAATCGACTTCCATCTCCTTTACCACACCACTATAGGGACTATACGAGCCAACTTTTTCTTTGTTCAATTGTCATCTTGTCTAAGGCCTATTGGGGTGGTCTAGTTGTGAGCCTAGCTAGACAGAAATGAGTGCCAATAATAATTGGACCAATTTGGACTGTAGTGATGTTTTCACAAGCATTCTTAAAAAGGTCTTTTTGGTACTTCAACTGCGGTTTAAATGTCATTAAAAAATGGACTATTGCGACGTTTTTTAAATGTTTCCAGCGCTTGATAAGCGTCAGAAATTATCTATACCAGCGGTTGTAAGCATCACTAAATAAACTATCAGTAATGTAACGCCCTATGTAATCCACTGACCCAGCAACTTGTTGAAGGCCAACCACGTGATCCAAAATGCTTAAACCCAAGTTGTTAGTAGTAGTTTACATGGTTCCTTATATATCCAGGATCACCCACGTAGACTTTCGATGTGGAACGGGACATCACAAGTAAAAGAAGACTTATACCAACACTTGCAAAAAGTGTCGCTCTAACCTTATAGCGACGGTCATCGCAACGCTTCATCCGTCTTTTTTTCAAATGTCGGTATGGCCTTATCGAGTCTAAAGCAAAGCTTTTCAGTATCTTTTGTGGCAGTTTATACTGCTGTTAAATCTAAAATTTCCTATAGTGCGAGTTTGTTTTCAGGAAACTGTGTGAAACACGACTCGGTTCAATTTGGTTTTTCTGGTTTCTTATTGTACCTGTTCATTACGTTTATGTGTTGTAATTTTAGTTTCTATAATTAATGAAGTAGATATATTATTCCTAGGATTTCTGTATAACTTTACAAATCTGTTGCATAGTATTTTTCGTACAACTAGTGATATCATCCTTCGAATATTGTGTTTGGGGGAAGCAACTAAACTAATAAAAATCTTTGGCCTAATCTTGTTTGATGCTTTGTCTTATTCATTAAAAAGGAATAAATAGAGAAAAGAAATGATGGTGATAGCCTGAAAATGAGAAAACCCAATTAGTCAAAAAAACGACAACCACTTGCCAAATTCTTGTTTCATGATTTTTTATTTTTTACTTATAAAATAGCGATTTGCACGTTACTTCAGCTGTAACTTTTGTCTGGGACATCATAGAAAATGAAACATTAAATTAATTCCTCCATAAGGAATTCCTTGGCCGAATACAATTGCTTGATTTTTTCTCTCTTTCTTCGTTTTGGACCTCAAAATGATGTCGTTTATGACGAATTGTTAAATAAGATACTCAAAATATCTAATGCCACAGTTAATAAAATTGAATTTAAACTCAATAGCGTGCGATGGTAAACAAAGCTTCGGCAGAGAGAGAGAGAGAGAGATTAGACGAGAGTATATCATTTTTGTTACTAGTATCGGTGTATCGTTTCAGATTTAGGGTGTAAAAATTAATATATTTTAAAAATAATATTTTTAATAAAAATTATATTGAACATATGAAATAAAACTCACACAAAAATAAAAATAGATGAACCCCAAGGATTGTCCGAGTGGAGATTGGAACGAGGTGTAAATCCAGGTATTTTGAGGTCGAATCCTGTTAATAAGTTTAGGCCCCAAAAAATTAGTCAACATTTAAGTGTGGACTCTTCCAAACTTTATCGAGTTTGGTTCCAAGTCGATCTGAATATCTCAATTATTAAAAAAATAAAAATAAATTATTTTAGTCTCATTTTATATATAATTACTTAAAAAATTATAAATTAAAATTAAAATTAATTTTTTTATCCAGTATGTTATTGGCTAGAACATGTCGAAACAGACCTAAACAAGCTAGAAGATATCAGAACAATACAAAAGATGAGGAGTAATGCTACGTACACAGACTTTCGGATACAGATCGGACACAAATTGTCCAGTACCATTAAATGCACGGGGAGATCTCGAATTATCAAAAGAGTCACATGCATTCAACGGTGTCGAACCGGTCTGTGTTAGAAAAATCTATGTATAAGATGAGCTAATACCGTTCGGTAGCCGGTATTAAATGGTACGATATTGATATGGCCTGGTCTAATTTGCTCACGATAGGTCCGCCCAAGAGAGAAACCATTAAACAAGAGATGCTTGCAGGTCTTTTCACTCGAATTGGAGTAATTATTTATTTGGGCCCTGTGTGGCTTGTGGTGAAAGAGAGAGTTGGACATCACATAATGGTGTGCCGAAGCACACACAATTAATTTTACCTCGCTTTGAAATTGACATCGCCCCGCTGTTCTTTTCATGACCGCCCAACACGTGGCTCCAACTCAGTGTCCGGGAATATCTCGCAAAATCACTGACCTGTCCCTACCGTATCATCCTAAGATTTTCTTTGCCTTTTATGTCTCTCTCTCTCTCTTTCTCTATATATAGATATAGATATAGACATCTCTCTCTCTCTCTCTCTCTCTCTCCATCTCTCTCTCGCCGCAGCCAATCAATCATGCATGAGTCCTTTTCATTATCAATGATACAGAAAAACAATAGATTTTTATTTTGAGAGCTCAATCCTCTCTTCGATTTTTACGGTTCTCCATTTAATGTTTTCTAAAATTCAAAAAAAAAAAAAAAAATTTTGGAATTCATCGAGAAAATCATTCACGTTAAAAATTACTAGCATGAAACCCGTGTTATGCACGGATAATAAACCTTATCACGACATAAAATAATTACTTATGTACAATCAAATAATAATAAATAAAAATATATAGCTAAAAAAACTAATTAGCATCAGTCATAATGTAAAAAAATATTATGTATGCACATTTCGCACATACACTCCAATTTTATATATTAAATTTTATTCCTTTTATCTTAAGAGTAAAAAATATTTAAGAGTTACAAATATTCATTAAAGACGAAATTAATTCAAAATAGACATATTAAATAAGAAACTTCTTGTCGAGATACTAACCAATAATTCATAATAAATTGATGCAAAATAAAAAATACAAAAAATAATACAAAAGAAAAATTGGGCCAAATTAATCATCTAAAAAGGAATTAAATTGAACAATCTTTCAAAATCCTAAATCATGTGAAAGTTAGAAAACATGCATAAAAAATATTAATCTATTGGGTTCAAAATTTGAAATCAAATCAAACCAAGCATTAAGTTTGGATTAATTAGGATCGACTATACATTCAAATTTTCTCAAAAAGATCTCTTTAGAACGTCGTAAAATCTTTGAATTATTGTTAGCAAAATTAACTTTGGTATACCTCTTAATTTAATATTCATTTTTTGTAATTGTCATGTTGTATTTCAAATTCAAAAATTTTATAACTAAAAGGTAAAAAATAAGGAAATAAGAAAAACATGTACATTTAAAAAAACACTAATTAATAATTCAATTTTTTGTTCTCTTTTCAGATCATTATGCATTTACAATTAGTTTAACTGATGGAAAAATAAGGACAAAGTTATAAATTAAATAAAATGCATGGACACGCAAATAAAAAAATATTTTTTTGTCTAATTTTGATGTATTCGGGATACCTACGGCATATATATACAAAACATTGATGATGAATTCATGCTTATTTTGCATAAATTTATCGTTAAGAGAAATATTTTTGTCAATCTAATTGTTTCTTTGACTTTAATTTAAAAACTAAACTACTTAACTGCGTAAGTAAAAATAGCATAAAATATTAATCAACCCATGAATTTTAAAGATGAGCAATTTTATAGTGGGTAAAAAAAATACAATCTGTCTAGAATTAGTTGGTTAATATGATCCAACTTACTCAATCTGATCTATGTACATCCTTGTTATGACACCGTCGGTCAACAATCTCATTAATAATAGTAAATACTACGTGGTGATTGTAAAAAATTTATTTGTTTCCAAGAATACGTAAATTATGTGACAAAAATTTACCAATGTAAGAAAAACATATTTGTTTATACGTTCTTTTTAAAAACCAATCTCTGTACAATTTTTTTTTTTAAAATTCAATAGATATCTATATTATATAGCTATATGTATATATGTATGTGCTCAGATATAGATAGGTAGAGAAAATTATGGGAATAAAATATTAGATGTGAAACATAACAATTATTTTTTGAATTTGAATGTGAAAAAATTTATATAATATCTTTATTGTTGTAAAGTAACACGCATCACTTTAAAATTTCGGTGACAAACCAATTAATTTTTACCGCTTGTCGTGTTTAGAATGACTCTCGCAAAAAATCGTCCTATAAGAATATATAGTATAGATGTGATCGAGTATTGACTGATACGATTTGAAAGTAGATTTCTTTTCATAAAAAAATATTACAACACTGACTCGCAACTTACACAACTAATTTATTCTAAAATAAGTGTATTTTACAATAACATCAAACGATATTCAATAAATATAATTTTTAATGTGATCGATGTTCTCAACAAGTTTTAAAAAGTAAACTATTTAGATCACCAAGATAAACACCAAAAAAATCATAGTCAATTACATACATTTTTACAAAAAAGAAATGCATAGTCAACTATATAATTCTACAAAATATATTTTGTGTATTATCATTTAAATACTTTTACAGATTTTTAAAATTTAAATTAATAATCTATAAATAAAAAAATAAGTAATTCTCAAAACACCCTCTATATATGATTATAATCTAAAATCTATGACACAATCTGATTTATAGGGCCAATTTGACTTATGGTATTTGTTTGGATTTTAAGTATATTTTTGTTCAAAATAATTTTGTTTGGGCTAATTCATTTATTAAAAAAACTTGTTTGTGTGGTTTTTTTTTTAATTTGTCTTATATCGAAAGACAAAAATATTACTCAATCAATTATACACCTACAAGGTTAATTCAGTCATTACTCATTTAAAGTCAAACAAAATATTTCATTAGTTATACTTCAGACATTATAATCTGATAATTTAATTAATCAATATAACACCATCGCATAATCTTAAACATTAAAGACTTCCAAATGCCCACAAGAACGTTCACATTACTGCATCTAATAAATATTGACACCAAATTTAATTTATAATTATATATTGAGCCAAAAAATTCTCGTTGACAATTGGAATAGGCATTTGTTTGGTCAAATTAAATATCCAATTCGATTTTGTAAAACCTGCAACGTCACCATTAACATGTTTGATCTCTACTACTATTGACCAATAATATAATATTAATTATTTGACAAAAAGTGGCATTAAACTAATAAAATTATATTTCCACCTTCTCCTATTGACGAGACTAAAAAATAAATTAAGTTAAAATAGTAAATTTTGTTTTTAATTAGATCTTGTCACGATAACTTAAAACAAATGATGTTGCCTTCACACAAGTGGTGCTATTTTAAAACAACTATTTTAAATTATCAACTCAACTGTATATCAATAATTGTGTGATTGAGAAAATATTCGCTTATTAGTGCAGTATTCGTATTATACATTAGAACACATTATCAAATTGTAATTAAAAGTAAAAATGCGAATATTATGTTGAGAATGAGATATATTTTTATGTGAACTTTTTATTTTTTAATTAAAAAAGGAGTTTTATGTGTCATGAATGTCCGAATGGAATATTAAAGATTTAGTGACCGAAAAAGCCCTTGGGCCGATATTCAATTGAGTTGATTCTTCGCATGAAGTGATAAATATTCAAACCCTACAAAACAAAATAATTCTTAGCAATAGAGTAGGACTTGATATGAATCTCGATAAATAGAACTTATGTTCTTTTTCAACATGTGAACAAAATAACACAGTAGCTATCTAGACAGAAATCAAGATCGTCTCATGTAATACTCTCTTGTTATCATCGTGGGACATAAATTGAGACCAAATGCTAGACTTGACAGCATAGATCATAAGAGAGATTAGCGGTCAAATACTGACTGTTCATTTCTCTTGCACCAATTATATTTCGTTCGAGTTGTTATTAATGTTTGATCAACTTAGTTTTTTGCTTGGATGATGTACATATTAAGACCCATAAGCTAAACCGAGTCACCCAGTAAAATTGTGATAACTCATCTATGTTATGTATCACATGGGTATTTTGGTGAAAACAACTCTCCGAGCAACAAGTACATTTAGTGGTCTGTTAATTAAAACTTTTAAAAAAGCACGTATGAGAAACAATATGAGAACTTATTAAATTTAAATTTTAAAATTCACAAATTCACAAATTTTATTTTTTCTTACTCCAAATTTTTTTTTTCCTTAATGAGATAAAAAAAATTCAAAAAGTTCTATCCATGTCTAAAATCTACAATTAATATAATTTAAAAAATGATTGATTGTCAAGTCAAATGAAAAAACAAAGAGAATAAATTGCAATAGTTAAATGATGGTGTGCAATATCGGTCAACCATAGACCTCCAGTTACTGATTGCTCGTAGCGATGTCAATTCCTCTAACGGCTCAATCGTATGAGGTCAATCCTTTCGGTTGAATGTCCTATGCTATGGCCCGCCCCACTTTACGCAAATGAATCCGTATTATTATATGTAAATGTGAACTGATCCTTTCTTTTTAGCAATTCTTCGCCCCAAGATGTACGACAAGACCTTCGAGCTCGTACCATAAGCAAAATACTTTCCATGCGAATACTCCATACGATACATATCCTCACTCACAGACTGTAATCCAAGCTGCACTTCGAGTTAGAGATAGAAAGCCAGTTATAGGGATAAAGCGCTCTATGGACCGCTCATAGACGAAGCGATGAAGGATTCCACTTAAAAAATGGAATCCTTTGTGTCAAGCATTGATGCAACATCAGTTTAAACAGATCCAGTACGTAATCAACTCGAGGAGAAATGGTCCCTTCGTAGAAATCGTTCCCTATGTAAAGTGTCGATTTCGGTCGGGAGACTCCTCTAGAAAGATTGATTCTAAAACTACAACTGTACACCACCAAAGGAAAATAGTCAATTCACGTATACTATCCAAAGATCTAAGGTTTCATCCTAAGAACCTACAAAGGAAAAACCAGTGGAAACTAGATCCTCGAATATGAATAAGCACAGACAGAAATTAGTTAATCGATCTAGACCTGTATTCAATCAATTTAGCAACCTGGACTTAATGCCAATAAGTAGGAAGATTTTTTCTTTATGAACTACCCGGAGACTGAACCCGCTAGCAACAAGACCTAAGCCAGGAAAGGAAGGGGAGTTTAAGCTATTCTATAGCAATAGCAAAGGCTATAGCGCTATATAAGATATACTATGCTATTCGATTGAGCAGCTATTGCAGGAAGTAAATCCATCTCTTTATGTCGCTTTCGGTATCGCCTTAAATCAATCTCTTTCTTTTATTTTTAAATCAATCGCCTTTTATAATATGACTAATTTTCTTTCATTTAGTGAAAAGGTTCCGCGAACCTCTATCCTTCGCGGGGAAGCCTTTTTGTTCTTTCGCGCTGCTTTGTCTTTCTATTATCGGGCGAGCTACCCGGACCCTTATTCACTCAATTGGAAGATACATTCAGAACCTGATTATGGTAGTGTTAGAAAGGCTTCGAACGCCCCTGCAGGCCAGGCCAATTGATTGACGAATGAATGTTGCGAACCCTTAGCGGTGATTGAGCGTATGTATCATTCCGTCACAAAATTGAACTTTTAGTGATCAGTTCTTATAATAATAAGACCTCTATTTGTCAGTTTCACTAACTCGTACCTTATATTAAGTTCGTGGAAATCAAACGGCTCTTAGGGAAAAATACAATTCCCAAAGCAACTATTAACATTTTTTTAGTTGTTAGAAAGAACTATAAATAAAAATGATAAAATAATTCATATTGTATATTTTGCTGAAATGAATTGATCTCTCAATTATCTATACCATATAATAGTATAGTGGATAGTTTATGAGTAGAAATATAAGAGCGACAAGTAACATCACTTAATATTTTATTAATATTTTTATTTTATAATTATTTTAAACTTAAATTGGTCAAGAGAAACAATATGAGAAGTTATAATTTGAAAATATTTGAAAGAACCCTATTGAGTTATAATTTGAAAATATTTGTATATCTATCATAATCTTCAAATCTAAATCTCAACTTTTTTAATTTTTAAAATTTTTCACATTTATCTTTCTAGTTCTTTAAGTATCGCATCATTAGTATTCTAAAAATTTGAATTACAAAGAAATAAAGTTACATTCCACACATGACTACTTTTAAATTACTCACATTTTTAACAAAAATGCCAAAATTAAACTCGTGTTAAAACTGGGTCTTCATCTCCCTCACTCTGATTTTAATGGCAATAAATTATAAGCACAATAATAATATCATTTGTTATGATTTCGCAAACGAAAATAGCTACAATGAATCTCTTAGAAGACGCCAATAGACAGCCTCTCCGTCATAACTACATAAATAGGAAGCCTCATTTTTTCTTTCATTTTCTGCATAGATTGCTTAGAGTAATGGCAATTGTAAGAGAATTCGTATTTTAAGTAAAATAGCACTCTATTACTCATTGTTCTATAAATTTGTGTATTTATTTCTTGAGATGTTAATAATAGTAGGGTTCATGCAATTTAAAATTTTCCTTTATCGTATACTACATATGTGATATTTTCAAAAAACTTCGTGAGGACTCGAAATTTTAAATCAATAAAAATAATTTTTTTAATTTATGCATAATTCAGTTATATTTCTTGAATAATTTTTTTGGCAATATTGCATTTATTTATTTTATTATTTTTTATTATTGAATGAGTAATAAACTTTTGTATGTATGAATTATAGTTAGGATTGCAAGAATTATATTGTCTGTGTATGTGTGTATTGGACGTAGTCCTCACCCAAACCCAATCTAACCCTTTTTCATGGATTTCAACCCAAATCCATATGGCCCATTTCGTTTTTAGCTCAATCAGAAATTGTTTCAGCCTATAGATTCATTCCATTTGACTGATTTGTGTTAGGTGTCAACCACACAAGATTATTTTGTACCATCGTCACCTTCACATGTTTTGTAATCACATGTGCATCTGCTGAATCTTTTAGCACAATTTGTGCTTGTATCTCACCAAAATTTGCCTAACTTTTTATGGCGATCTGTCTCTCCGAATGGGTTCTCCCGCATTGGTCTTTACTCAAGCCAAATCACCAAGGACCATGATTTTACCCTCCAAACCTCCTTCATCTTCACATGATTCTGCAAAAAAATGTCCTTTCCTCCAATGGTAAACCTTGCCAAGTTTCTCCACACTCAATTTTTATGTGCAAGGTCACCCAAACTCCCTTATATAAACCATGCTTGTCCCATTCCTCATCTCCATGAAATTCTTGAGTTCAGAAAGTGAGACAGCGAGACTTGGAGTTTCGAATGTGAGAGTGAGAGAGAGATAGAGAGAGAGAGAGAGAGAGAGAGAGAAGGAGAAGAAGAAGAAGAAGAAGAAGAAGAAGCAGTAACAGCCTCATTAAAGATCCATTGAAGTTCCAACATTCAATTTGAGGTCCAATCCACTTCTAAATCCTGCAATCCGAGGTTAATCAAGCTTTATTCAAGGTAAATAACTCTTCACGTTTCTTAATTTGTGTTTTGAATCATGACCATAAGCTCCACAAAGCTTCAATGGTAAAAAAATCTAAAAAGATTTTGGGATAACTGTCAATCCTCCTGACCAGTCAAGATTGAACCTAACCGGTTAGGTTTTGATACTGCATGTTTTAGATTGCAAACCTGACAAGTAAGGCATACTAGTTAGGATACCATTCAGGATTATCTTGACTAGCTAATCTACCAGTCACCATTTATCTTAACTGATCACTTTTTGATTCTGTTCAAAAATTTCTTAAACCAAAAATGTGAACTTTGGGCCCTTCCACCTACATACCATATGTAACGACCCACTCCCACCTTATACAATATTGTCCGCTTTTGCCGCCCAAACCCTATAGACTTCCCAGTAGGTCACCCATCCCTAGATTGCTCCAGGATGAGCACGCTTAACTGTGAAGTTCCATTTGGTGTTGGCGTCATCACGGCTTTAAAAGGCCTTGTACAAGGAAGGTTCATAATCTTATAAATACCACCGAATTTACATCCACAAAGCGATGTGAGACCCTTGACCACCCATCCGGACGTCCCACTGAGACTCCATCTCCTGGACGCCGGCCTTACAGCTGGCACCACGGCCTGGCTGGGGTGTCACACCATATTAAACGGTTTATACCACGATTCAACCTTTATATACATAATCCCATACATGCCATGATGAATCTAATTTTTCCTTAGTCGCATGATACAAATGATTCATATCCATTTTATTATTCTTATTGGTTGATTTCACTTCATACTTGCTCAATTACTTGACTTAGATGAATTATTACGCATACACAATTATGAATCTATGCTACCATTGTCGTTGCTTAGACTTAATAACGTCTATAATCTCATGAATAATTGGTTAGTTCATCCTCCACTTACGTATTACTTGATTTAAATATTTATTTCACATCTTTAGTTATAAACTCGTACTTATATAAACACTGCTCATTAGTGGAATATGAACATGAATAGTTGACCAAACGAGGACTCTAAGTCTAGAACAATATGTTAACATTGGTTTTGGTCATTCACAAGATTTTGAACGCAAAATTTGAAAAGTCACTTAATCATCTGTCTTATAGTTGTGAACTATTGATGCTATCAGCGTCTCAGTCATTGTGAACAACAAACTCTGATATGCTTAATTAGTTATCAATTGATGCTATCAGAGTCTTGGCGACTCCGATATGTTTGATTATTGGTTGATGCTATCGGCGTTTTGATCATTTTGAGCAATGAACTCCGATATGCCTGGTTATTGGTTGATGCTGTCGGCATTCCGATCATTGTGAATGACAGACTCCGATAGGCTTGCTTATCAACGTGTCAATTATCACGTATGTTGGGCGACGCTTGTGGCAACCCGAAGGGCAACACATGTGTCAACCCTGAATTTGAAACACTTACGTGCAATGTCGCGCCCGGAAATTTCTTTGCTTTTAAATGCGACGTTTAATGAAAATTATTTAACAGCTGGGACTTATTTAAAAACTCAGAGTCGCCACTTGACATGAATTTTAGGTGTGTCAAGTCACCCTCTAAGGCCATTTTCAAAGAAGATGTCTTTAGAAAAATAATTTAACTTTAAACTCAGAAATATGATTCTGTTTATAAAAATGACTCATTTAAAAGAAAACTGGTCTTGAAAACAGAGATGGGTTCGGGGATTCACTGTTACGAGTTGGGAAGGTGTTAGGCACCCAACATCGCCCTTTCGGTACTTTATTTTCCCAATTAATTTTATTTTATTATCCTTGGCCAAATTTAATAAATATCAAGTGATTGCTGTATAATTGGATCAAAAGTGAAAACAAGTGCGGGGACAGGACCCCGGCCTATGCAATTTAGCTTTTGGTGGCAAAAAGGTTGGAACAGATATATGTTAAACTTTGACCGAAACATGGTACGCAAACTGGTATCTGCACGTCATGTTTCTATTCCCGGAGTGCCAGGTACCTTAAATCCCTGGCAGGAATTTTCAAATTTAACAATGACCTGATTCCATTTTATCAATGGATTTATCATGTTAACCCCTTTTTTTGGTTTTATTTATCTACAATTCTTCATCCCGACAGCTACACAATCACTGGCGGTCCAAATTGTAGAATTTAATAAATGTTACTTCAATCACGATATTCTGTCGTGAAAAGATAACGTGCATTGCCCGTTAAATTTTCGTCCCAAAAACACTAACATGAGCTACCTATGTCACCCGCGTGTTTATGGAATTCCGAGATTATCGGGATCTTTAACCAAGTGATATGGATAGTGTGTCAGCGTGAACTAACAGCACTATTCATATAACTCAGCTATGAAGTAACGAATTTTCCCTTTTAACTGGTTTTATTTATCTGCAATTCTTCATCCCGGCAGCTACACAATCACTGGCGGTCTAATTTGCAAAATTTAATAAATATCACTTTAATCACGATATTCTGTCGTGAAAAGATAACGTGCATTGCCCGTTAAATTTTCATCCCAAAAACACTAACATGGGCTACCTATGTCACCCGCGTGTTTATGGAATTCCGAGATTATCGGGATTTTTAACCAAGTGATATGGATAGTGTGTGTCAGCGTGAACTAACAGCACTATTCATATAACTTAGCCAAGTAACGAATTTTTCCTTTTATTCATTTTAACGTAAAATAAAAATAAAAGAAGATAGCGGTATCTGTTACGGGGAACGGGAAAGGGATAAAAAAAAGAAAGAGTTACGGGAGATCGGGGAAAGGAAAAAGTTAGTAGTTAGTTCCGACAGGGGCCGACGCAATCGAGCGATATGCCGGAGTATTATTTTTGTTTAAATCACGAAAAGTACATTGGCAGAGCCAACACCGACTTTCGTGATTAAAATAGGCTAAATCACGAAAAGTATATTGGCATAGGCCAACACCGACTTTTGTGATTTAGCAGGCTAAATCCTGACATTCTAGAAGTGCAGACTAGAAATTTCTAGAACTGCGGACTAGAGATGCGGATGCCCAATTAATATTGACATGAAAAAAAGACAGAAAGAATAAATAAAAATGTTCTGACATTCTAGAAGTGCGGACTGAGAATTTCAGGAAAAGGACTAGAAATTCCAGAACCGCGGACTAGAGATGCGAACATGGCTTATAAGCCTAAATTTAATATTGATAACAAAAAAAAGAAAACGAATTTACAGAAGTTAAATAGACAGAACAGAGGCAAAAATTGTGTTGAAACGATTACCTTATATATTCACTGAGCTGAGAATTACAGTGGAGTGGTGAAAAATACATGAAGGTTTAAATAAAACTATAACCTGGCATAACAAGAAATTCTTGTTATCCCGAGCTATGCTGATATAAACGGCCACTCAAGTTTCACCGAAGCTTGAAAAGAAAATTGGACAGAGTCCCCTCTTGCTAAAATTGAGCCTAGCAATCCTAAATTTGAATATCGTTCTCTGTATCTTCGATAGTTCGAAACTAAAAAGTTTAGAACGTATCGGATGAAGAACACTCAACCTCTCTGGAAATTCTATTCCTAAACTCTCGGGTTTTATTCCGAGTGTTTGTTTTCTCTTTCTAAAGATCTTCCTATTTTTCTCTCTCAGAACCCTTTCCTCTTTCTCTGGTTTTTCCTTTGATTTTTCTCCTCCTCTTTCCGAATCCAGAACCCGGGTATTTATAGGCAAACACTTGCCCCTTCGATGCGCAAAAAGAAAGCAGCTACCCCTTCGCGAGTTAAAAGAATAACGGTTGTTGTTTGTTTGAGCCAATCACGCTAAACCTCAGGCGAAAAACCGTTTTGAAGAACCAATAATATTCAAATGCGTCACCGGCCGTTAAATCAACTAATCCCAGTCCGGATAATTCCGGCCGCCGTAATGCCACTCAAACCCGATCAATAACCGAAGCAACTTGGCCCGAACCGGATGAACTAGACAAAATAACCCAAAAACCGGGCGAATCGGACGGAAAACAAGCCGGGCACGGCTCAAATGCCGGGCACGGCCAAAAAGCCGAGCACGGCCCAAAAGCCGGGCACGGCCCAAATGTAGGAGAGAGAGAGAGAGAGAGAGAGAGAAGAGAGAGACGCGGGAGAAAGAGGAGAGAGAGAGGAGAGAGAGAGAGACGCGACACGTGTTGCATGGAGGAGAGGAGAGAGAGAGCTGTGAGAGAGAGACGCGGGAGAGGGAGGGGTTCTGGTGTGGGCGAGACGGGACGGGCCTGGACACGTGGCATCCGGTGAGAGGACACACGTGAGGAGAGAGAAAACGGGACAGAGCCAGCCAAAGGAGCGACGCCACGTCAGCGACCTCAGCATGTGCGCGTCACACTGAAACATCTCCAAGGCACGGCATTTAAGCCGGGCACGGCCCACGTGTCGTGCACGGACGGCGCGTGCAGCCCACGCGCGCATGGTAGCGCGTCCGCCCTGCTGACGTCATCTTGTGTCAGCCCTTTTTGGTAATTACCAAAATGCCATTGTGTTTAAAAATGCCTTCGCGCGCTATTTCTTATTTTCGGATGGCCAAACGAACTCGGATTTGACCACGGATACAGCCAATGGACTCGTATCGTCGAGAGGATCATTTTGAGTCTAATTTTTTATTTATGGGCATGTCGGCTCGCAAACCTAACTCCCAAACAAACACCGGTACACTGCTACCATTCTTTAAAATACAATTTCTTGAGTTACCGAACTCAGATTTGACCGTGGATACAGCCGATGGACTCGTATTTCTGTGCTGATCAATAACATGTGCCTCTCGATGTCCGAACATATCAGCTCATAAATTGTGCCTCCGAGACCCCGTTCTGAGCAATCAAAAATCGTCGGCGTTGTCCAATTTCACCCCAATCACTGTCACTGGACTCGTGTCGTCGTACTGATCAATAGTATGAGGGTCTCATGACTTGATAAAGTGGTCTCGTGAACAGTACTCCCGAACCCCGGACTGTGCAAGGGCAAAATAGCCTTTTTGTGCACAAATTCTTTTAAATCTATTTTGATGGCATCTTTCATAATACTTTGAGCGGTGGGGCCAAAATCTGGTATCAACATGCAACGTTGCGACGACCCGAGTTATATATTCTAAATTGGATATTAAAATGAATTTTTTACATGTATATAACTTGTCAGACATTAACGTCAGAAATTTAGGAATTAGTCCTAGAGGTTGACTTAAGAGAAATTACTACATGCGTTTCATTCTGATTTAAATTTTGCATTTTCTTATTGGAATGCTTCCGCTTAGTATTAAAATTATTTGCGTCGCACTCTGGTTTTCATTCTGTAATCTATTTTTTGATTATTTGCCCATGCATCATATGATCTATTTCATAAATTAGTTTACGGGTAGATTTATTTATTAAGTTTTATCGCTCATGGTGCAAATTTCTCCTGCCCTTGTCTTTTCTTGTCAAGTGTCGATGCAGAGTTAGCAGAGCCAAAATTGCATATCAACAGCAACGACAGCTTAACCGAAGAAGACCTGCTTGTAACCAGACTTACCTGGATTATTTTTAGCTTTAAATTTTTCATCTTTTAATATAATATCTTTAATTGTCAGTAATTGTAAGCAAAATTATCTTGTTATGTTATGAAATGAAAAATAAGTTTGGTTCTGTTAATTTAGTTTTAATTTAAGGTCTCCGAAATTTGGAGCGTTATAAAATTTGTACTCATTTACGTTTTAAGTAGCTCAGAAACTTAGATAGCTCAGTGAATTTACGCAATTGAGACGACTACATGTATTATTTTTAAATTGAGGTTTTAGGATTTTGTGTAATTGATTCATAAGATGTTGATGGTGGGATTCATGCAATCATAGCTTTTGTTTTATTGTAGGCTATGTTTGTATTATTTTTTTAAAGTTTTTGAGCTCAAAGTTGCACCGCTAAAAATTTCTACATTTTCAAATTAGACGGCGACAACAATGACAGGAAATTGATGTCTCAACTTGGAATAAAAGGTTAAAATTATACTATTAATAGGCAAATGTCTTCCTCTCCATAGTGTAATCACAATGACATTCCGGTTGTACACCTATTTAATAATATACTTTCACATGTGTATACCATAAGAAATTTTACTATTTTTTTCTATATTCTAAAAATAAAAAATATAAATATCAAGAGTTATTGATTTATTTGTAAAGACAAATTTTAAATAACATAACAAAAAAAATTAAGTCTTACAGTAATAATTCCACCGACTATTAATTTATTTGTTTAGATATTATGTTGAGTAATACAAACTACATAAACGTCACAAGTTATATTACCAACTATTAATAAAACATAGATACATTATCATATAGGGGGAGGCTCAAGGAACCAACACTTTTTTAGACCAATATTAGACTAACATCTAAACTCTTCATTCCTGATTAAATTTTAATGATTCGAATCGTTCAATGTGTTTAAAACATGTTTTTAAGGATACTCGCGAGAAATCAGCTCAAAATACTACCAGAAAGAGCTTGATCCAAGTAGTGGTTCAAAATACTGACAGGAACTGTTTTATGAGCCACTGTTTGGATTAAGTCCTTTTCGATAATATTTTGAGCTGATTTCTCGCGGGTATCCTTAAAAAAATATTTTAAACACATTGAACGGTTCGGATCGTTAAAATTTAATCAGAAATAAAAAGTTTGAATGTTTGTCTAATATTAGTCTAAAAAAGTATTTGTCTCTTTAGTTTTTTCCATATATATATTTAATAGCATTTGATGGAAAGAGAGATTATTGTGCAATGGATATAATATGGCATGCTACACGTACGTTAAGACGATATCATTTTAACTGGTAATGTATTGTCTGAAACTACTCAACCAGTGCCAAATTATTCATTATATATATAAAAATAATATCGTTTTGATGCGTAACACGTTGATAATATTTTAATTCTATTCTGGTACGACAAAAGGTGAGATGATTAGGTAAGGAGGAGACCCACATGTCCGCAAGGCATATTGAAGTGGTTTGGGACCATAAGGACAAGTGTGGAGGAAGGCATTATTATTAGGGACAAGTGGCAATTACATCAAACGCACAGCTTCTCAATCATTACTCATTTTTTTTATTAAGTAAAGTTGCCACTTGGCCTACGGTGGACCCCACCGCATTACCAATCCCAACAAGCCTCTGTCTCTATTCCATGGGACCCACCCAGCGTCACGGCAAGTTGCTCGCCGCTCTGTGTACCAAAAATAAAAAAGTGGTCCCTACATAGCCGGATCGCTTGATCCCCCAAATTTGATGCCACGCTCCCACTTATTTTCTATTAAAAATTCCTTACTCATCCTAACTTTTTTTTATTATTAAAAAAGACTAAAATTAAAATATATTGACTTGAAGTCAAGTTATGCCATACACCCGTTTGGTTCCTCGAGAAGTATAGCTCACATCCAAATATCTAATTAAAGAACAGAATAATTGCCCATAATGTTCCGACAGAAAGGGTAGGTCTGTCATGCTGTATGCTCCTGGGTGCATGATTCTTAGAGAAAACACGGACTGACTCGAGAACTTGGGACCTTGGCTTAGCAACAAACATAGTCACGGGCGTCATACTTCACTATTCATTTATTACTACCGTTCTGTTTCAACCCATTCTTATTGTGTACTATAGATATATTAATTAACGTAAATAATAAAAAATTATTTGGTGCTTGATGGGTATCGCAACAAGGTGGATATACATATTTTTTAGCATATATATGTAGTGTGAGTATAAATTTCACATAAATATGTGATAAAAAAAATCTCGAAATACTCGTTGTGGTATTTCAGAAGCATTGAATGACTACCCCTAAAAAAAATTACCTAAGCATTGAAAAAAAAAATATTGTTCTTATAATAGGGGTGCTCCGCGCCGGGTTCACACCTGGCAACGAATGAAAACAAGCTCTTGAAGTTTTCTCCATCGGTCTCGTAAAAATTGCTAAGTTTTTTAAACTTTAAAACATGAATATGATTTGTGAAAGAAAACCCATCAAACATAATAAAGAATAAAGTTTCTCAGCTTTTTGTTTCTTTAATTGAGTTTCTATTTTAGTTAAAGCCTCTAATTTTTCTTGAAAATTTGTGATCTGTATCTGGACCAACTATTACATTAATTAAAAAGAAATGAATTTAGGGAAACATTGTTCTCCAGACAGATGTATTGAGATCGAGGAAAATGAATGAAAGCTAAATGGTGACTAATTCCCTAATTATTTCTAATAAGTGGGACGAAGTTAGTGATCCTGTTAAATAATACAAGTAAAATTATTATTTAGCTGATTACAGTATTATTTTTGTCAAACAATGATAAAATTGCTCCACCAGTATAATATTGTCATTTCACCATAACATTGAATTCATGTTGATGAAGAGAATTTTGTCATTTTTGGTGCTAATTAGTTTTGATTCTGACATTATGAGTCCATTTGCCCTAACTTATTTTTCTGGCTTTTTTTTTGTTTTTATTCAAATTTTTTTGTATTTGTTATTTTTATATCATTTTTCGTATCTTATTGGTTCATATTGATGAAAGAAATCTAAAAAGTATAAAATTATGTCCAAAATTTTAAAAAAAAAGTCACTAAAGATGAAATTAAGCCAACACAGACGCTGTTTTTGACTTATTTTTTGTCTTTTTTGAACTTTTTTTAAATTTTTAACATAATTTTATACTTTTCTGGAATCTCTTGTCGAGACGAACCAACAACTATTAAAAAATTGATGAAAAACAAAAAATTAAAAAAAATTAAAATAAAAACAAAAAACTAAACAGTGAATAATCTAATAATTACCACGGGCCAAATGGACTCTATATATGCTCGGTACAAAAATAAACCTGCATGGCCTTTTAGGTGGCTTAATTATTTGCTTTTTTAGGCTAAGCAGTTTGGTACAACAACTGATGGCATATTGGTATACAACTTTTAATCGCATCTCTATCCCAACTTCACTTCTCACGTGTCAACAACCCAACACCCACATATATACGTAGAGAGAGAGCGCGCTTTTTTAATAAGAGGTTCTCATTTTAGAGATCTTTCATTTTTTGTTAAAATGAGAATATCTTATTTTTTAATCAAATATTGATGATTTGAACCGTTTAATGTGTTTAAAATATATTTTTAAGAGTACTTACGATAAATCGGCTCAAAATATTATCGAGTAAGGCTTGAAACGTACTCCCTCCGTCCCGGTTTGTTTGTCCACTTTCACTATTTGGGACCTCTCAAAAAATCATTTATATCTTTTAATTTATAACTCTTTTTATAGTCAATATGGATCTTGTTTGATAGATCTCGATTAGTTCTATTAGATAATGTTTTCATTATCATTTAAAACATTATTGATCACTCAATATAGATAATTCTTTCAGTGGCACATATGTCGAAATTGGACAAACAAATCGGGACGGAGGTAGTATAATTTTTCATAAAACTATTCCTGTCAGTCTTTATAAAAAAACTATTTAGATCAAGTTCTTTTGGATATTGTTTAAAAAACTGCTTAGATTAAGTCTTAGCCGATAATATTTTGATTTGATTTCTCGCGAATAGTGTTAAAAATATATTTTAAATACATTAAACAGTTCAAATTATTAATATTTGATGAGGGAATAAGAGTTTCTTATTTTAACAAAATAAAGAATCTATTATTAGAAACTCTCTCTCTCTCTCTCTCTCTCTCTCTCTCTCTCTATATATATATATATATATATATATATATATAAAAGCTATATAGACTAATATTTTTTTAGACCAATATTAGGTCAACATCTAAACTCTTCATTCATGATTAAATGTTAAAGATCGGAACCGTTCAATGTGTTTAAAACATGTTTTTAAGGGTACTCGCAAGAAATCAGCTCAAAATATTACCGAAAAAGGCTTGATCCAAATAGTGATTCATAAAGCAATTTCTGTCAACATTTTTAACCACTGCTTAGATCAAGACCTTTCCGATTACATTTTGAGTTGATTAATCGCGAGTACCCTTAAAAATATGTTTTAAACACATTGAGCGATTCAGATCATTAAAATTTAATCAATAATGAATAATTTAGATTTTAGTCTAATATTGGTCTAAAAAATTGTTGGTCCCTTGAGTCTCCCCTATATATACACACACACATAAAGTCCCATTCCCATGAGACATCTCTCATTCTATTAAAATAAAATACGTATTTTTTATTTTCGAATTAAATGTTGATTATTAAAATAATTTAATATATTTAAAACATATTTTTAAGAATATCTATTACCAATCAATTCAAAAAATATTGAAAATATTTAGTTCAAATAATTTTATTTTTATATAAGTGGAAAAAAGCTGACACCTAGGGTGGATGATATAAAAAGAAACTAATGGAAATCTATACTATATATTATTGCAGAGTGACTTTTCATGAGAGCAGCGACACGTGGCACTCAAAAATATTTATACCTCTTTTATGTTTTGTCATTTTAAGAACTTTTTTTTTATGGTATCTTCTCAGTTTGTTATGGTATTTTTCGATTTAAAAGGAATGATTTATTGACTAATTATATTTTGATCGTTAAAATTATAATTTTCCCAAATAAAGATAAACTCCTTAAAAGAAAACTATTTGTTCAAAAATATACCATTAAAATAATTATAGTAAGTTAGGATTGTGAAATTTACTTAAATCAAGCAATTAAAATAATTGAAGATTTTCATTCCAGTTAGAGAGTAAGTTATGCACATGACACTTTCCATAAGTCCATTTTGTTCGAGGCAAATAATTCCTTAAACTCATTTCGTTCTAAATTACTAGTTGAGTTAGAAAAGTTAGGATTGTAAAGTTGTATTACAATTATTTAAGTATTACAAATTTCCGCAAATAATTTGATTAATATGTTGATAGTTTATTTGAATAGGAAAAATTAGAATTGTTATTTCCACTAACAACTGATTCTCCTTTTCTTTTCCTTTCCCTTTCTTCCTACGATGTTATAAACACGATTGAAGATGTCATCAATAATAACAGAGATGAGGATTGTCGACTCCACCGCAACTAAAATCTAACAAATTGAGAGTATCCATACTTCAAAAATCGTCACCAAAATCGCATCAATCCATTGCACTCCATTTCCTTTTAATTTTATCTGATCTGAGGTAATTAGACACCCTCTCTCCACCTATTGTTGCTTTTGCCACGTTGATTGTTGAATTTTCTATGCGAAATAGGTGTGGAATTCAAACAGCAGAAACAAAAATTCAATGCAAATGCGAAAATGAGAAAGAGATTTTGTATTTAGTTCATATAAACCACTTTCTAGATCGAATATTGTGGAATTTAGATAGTCCACGATAATAAATCTAGAGAAAGAGAGTGCTCATAATAAAAATTTACATAAAAATACTAAACCTTGCAGAGACTCTTGATCTAATAAATATAGCAATGTTAGAAAAAATTTATTCTTAAAAAATGATATACAACATGTAAACAAATTAATTTTATACATATGACTATAAATTTTTTATCACCTTAATTTTTGACATTTAAGTAACAAAACTCTATAAATATGGCGGTTATGATTATGGTGATGAATGGTGAAACCTATGGACGGGCAATTTGGTATTATTGTTACTATTTTCTTTGAAAATTGGCGTCAAATGTTCTAAATTATCATTTTCTTTACAACTGAATTGAATGAGTAAAAAATTAAGACCGATGGCAAACTTTTTTTTTTTCTTTCTTAAAAACGAAAACCAGTAAAATGGCTCGAGATATTTCCCTGTGTTATCAAAAATAGTGAATGCTAACAATTTTATGCCAAAAATAAATTGTAACACAAAGATATATTTTAATCGAAACATAATCTCAAGCAAACTTTACACATATTAGTTTAGAGCTCTATATTTAGTTATAAGATAACAATAAATTATAATATTTATTGTTACCATTCTCTGTATCAAACCAGCTCAAATCACCTTGGTAATTAAAGTACAGGATTTCACAGGTAAAATATTTGACAATTGTAGTAAACACCTTATTTTGCAACATATGATAGGATAATGGAATCAAAACGATTAAGAATTACATTGCCTCCTATTATGAATGTGCCTATATATTCATAGTTTCCACACCTACATCGTTATGTGAACGAAGTTGTGTTCCTATATATTCAAGAATATTTGTATCTTTTACAAGGTAACAAAATTCTAGACAAGTAGTAGTCATTTATTATATATTTTTATGTAATTTATTCATTATTTATAGATATCTTGCAAGAGATAATTTGTTATTATTTCCTCTTATATGTGTAGGAATTTCAAGACAAGGAGGATGAGCATTGACGTCATAATTATAAGGCTTAGATTTGTTATCATAACTTTTAGACAGAAATTGTTAAGTTTAATTCTTTGTCGTATTTGGTTGACGGCATGAAGTTTTTGCTATTTAAAATACTTAAATAACATTTGATTTTGCATTTGTATCAATAAGGAGATATTTTTGTTTATTAATAGATGTTAATTCTATGCGTCTCATGCATAGCACGGGAATTTTGCTAGTAAAGGCTTATGCTAGAAACGCGATTGACATGCACGTACAACAAAGCGAAATAATTGAGTGATTTTTCCCTTTGTGTTTTTTTCCCTCTTTCCATTAACGAGATTGTTCGAAGTTTTGTCTCGACTAATCAATTAGATATATGAGATTCTGCCATCAATATTTATGATCATGTAATTATTCCACTAAAACTCCGAAGTAATGATCCAAAGAAGAAGAGACATCGGTGAAAATCTCAAATATAAAGATCTCTGATCGGAATTTTTGTTAATTTTTAATTTATCCAAAAATTTGGAAACACAAAATCAAAATTCGTACAATATGTATGAATATATATGATAAATATATTTAAAGAAAGAGATACACGAGCGGGTATTAACAATCAATCAACAATTCTAAAATATAACTCGAATCACGGCTAAATCTCTCGATGTTAGTAAATACTGAAAATATAATGAACCGTCTATAATCAAAGTTATCTAATAATATAAAATATACAAAGGCAAAGGCAAGATAAAGAAAGAAAAAGTCTGTAAATAGTTGAAGTTAGAAATCTATACTTTATAAGGATATTTGTCGCACCTTTTTTAAGGCCGTAGCTCCCTTAAATGAAAAGAGAACTTTTTTAAATGATGACTTTTGAAAATTACTGATTCAAGTAATTTTAAATGGAAATATGCCTATCAAATAAATGGTAACTTTTAAAAATAAATATTAAAAAATAGCTAATTAAAAAAGTTAGAATTTATAA
Organism: Arctostaphylos glauca; assembly: GCA_019985065.2. NCBI lineage: Eukaryota > Viridiplantae > Streptophyta > Magnoliopsida > Ericales > Ericaceae > Arctostaphylos > Arctostaphylos glauca. The sequence goes on from JAHSPW020000013.1 coordinate 19,719,484, forward strand.
AATCCAATAATTTTATGTTATTGATACTAAGCCTGATCAGAAAATTGTCATATGTTATTGTACCTCAAATTGATTAAGTAAACGAGGCTTGTTATGCATTTTGGCCAGTTCAATATTTAAAGTCCCCTAATTTTAGACTGTTAAAAAATCCTTTTATTTTTCAAATAAAAAATCAAGTTTTTTTTTATAGAATTTTTAAATAAATTCACGGATATAAATACTTTATTTTTCTAAATTATCAGTTTGTAGATAATAGACTACAATTATTGGAAGTATGATGCTAAGTACTCAAGTAGATCTTATCAGGAAGATATTTTTTCAAGAGATTTACTAGGCATTCCGTAGATATTTTTGAGATATTTTTAGATTATGGTATTCTGATTCTAGAATTTTAGATTAAAAAAATTCGTAATCAGAATTTGTAAAGTATTTAATAGAACTGTGTAAAGTAAATTATGAATCTGTAAAATATTTGATAGCATAACCAAATGATTAAACTACGAGTGAAAAATTGACTATAATGTTGTGGCTCCTTATTTATATATTCTAACACAATAGAAATTATGTGTCTTTTTAAACGTTTCAATCTTATAAATTTAATACAAAATTATAATTTCTATGAAATTTATTTAATATTGCCAAAAATCAAAAAATATATTTCATGTAAGTGTTCATATTTAATCAATTTTATTTTTGAATGCGAACACTAAATTTCGACTAAACCAAAAAAATTAAAGATATAAATTAAAAAATTGTGAGTTAGTACGGCAGCCGTTCAAAATATACACCGTCTCCTACCGTGGTAAAAGTCTTGGTAGGCCCCGCAGCACCCTTTTAGGGACTAGGCAATAATTATCCAAACGAAGAACGAAACGACACGCGTCCTCCACAAATAATAGAACTCGTCCCCACGTGATAATCCTACGGATTCCCGAAGAGACACAAACACGTGGCCACTCGTCCGGTTATTTTGATCTGACTTCGACACGCGTCCTCGAGTACCAAAAATAAACCCGTTTCCTTTTATTTGACAGCTCTACGTTTCCGCTGACGACACAGAGACAGTCTCCCACTGAAGTCAGACCACGTGTCTCCACCCACGCCCCTTCCCACGCTCGCCACTTGTCCCCCATTCCACGTACCCCCCCTTCTTTGTTCCCTTCCCTAAAGGGTATTTCCGTCACAATATTAACAAAATTCTCTATCCCCTTCCGATACCCCTCTCCCCATTCTCTACCCCCCGCCCTCCTCCTCCTCCTCCTCCTCCCCTCATGGGTTTCTCAATTTGAATCATCATTTCTCTGGAAATTTTTCTTATTTTGGTCTCCTCTCAAGTTTAATCTTCCCGTATTTTGGTCATACTATCAACACAAAACCCCCTCTATTTTCGGCTTCCTTTTTTCTCCTTCCTCTCGCTTATGGTTTCTGGATTTGATTCATTACTCTCTCTCTCTAGATCACCTCTCTAAATTTTTTTGTGTACTGGAAATTCTCCTTTATCTTCGTACTGGTCACTCTGATCATACTGCGGGGGCTTAGATAAATCAATACAAGTTTCTGATTTTTTTGGTTTCCTGAGTAAGTGTGAGCCTAATTTTCAAGTTTTGGGGTATGGGTGCCTCTGAATCAGAGCATAGGAGTGGTTGAATCTGCGTATGCATAGGACAATCGTAATCCGGTTGTATTTTAGAGGCAATATTGCTGGGTTTATAGTGGGATGGGGGATGGCAATGAGGGCAAGAGGGGCATTGGAGGAATGGAAAAACTTTCTCTGGAAACAAACAGAAATCCGAGAGATTTGCTACAGAGGTTCATGGCTACTAATCAAAACCTACTAATCAGTATGAGTAAAGAAGATGGGGAGGATGAAGAGGAAATCGAGTTGAATCTTGGCTTATCATTGGGGGGAAGATTTGGTGTGGACAGGGGCGATAAAACGAAGTTGACAAGATCTGCGTCTGTTGCTGCGTGTTTACCAATCATTAGAGACGACGTTGATGCGGCGGTGGAACAGCAGCCGCAGCCGGTTTCTTATCCGGCGGGTCTAATAAGGACTTCGTCGCTTCCGGTGGAGACGGAGGCGGAGTGGCGGAAGAGGAAGGAGTTGCAGTGTTTGAGGCGGATGGAGGCGAAGCGGCGGAGGTCAGAGAAACAGAGAAATTTGAAGAGTGAGAGAGGTGGCGGTGGCGGAGAAATTGAGGTGAATTTAAGAGGAAGGAGTGAGAGGGAGCAGTCTATGGCGGTATCCCCCAATCATGTTGGCTTGGCAGCAGTGCCACCACTAGGGTTGCCTAGTTGGGCGGCCTCCGCTGCACGGCACGGCGGCGGCGTACTAGGGTTTGGACAATCATCAGGTTATATAGAATCACAAGGTGGAAGCTCTTCAGGGATATCAGAATCAGAGAGTAGACTAGTTCAAGGTACTACATTATTATCTTTTGATTTTGCCTTAATTAGTTCTGCTTGCCTAATTGTTTAGAGTCATTAGGGCTAATTTTATGTTTTATTTGAAAATTAATTGGGTTGCTTAGATTGTTGATCTTGTGTACCTATAATTAGCTGTATTAATTTTTCTAATTGCTAGTGGCCTAATTTGGTGAATCATGATGTTTTTTAAATTTCACATACATAAATCTGAGATCTGAAGTTCTCTTACTCCTTTGTGTTGACTTTATAGTACCATTGTGTCAACTTTATTGTAGATTTACTCTTCTGCATATCCGGACACATCTGTGTCCGGAATTATCGGATAAACGCGGAGTCAATCATAATTATATGGGTCCCATTCATAATAAATTTAGTGGGAATTTGTTGTGATGGGAAATCTGTTGTGCATTGAGAGCGTGTTGTATACCAAAACGATATCGTTTTGCCGCACAAAAAATTGTTCGAAGAGTTGGGGTGGATTTTTATTTGTTAAAACGATATCATTTTGTGCATAATACACAACGTGACCCTCAAAGTCTCACAAAATCTGTGCATTGCACAAGTGCGTAGCATTTAGGGGATGATTGAGAGCCTCTCTTTTGTATTTTTCCTTTCTCATTTTTGTATTTTTACTGTTTGAGAGTCACATTCCCATAATGAATTCCGATGAACTCATTTTTCATTTTGGACTTTAGGAGCAAAAATTCAAAAGGAGGTCTAGAGCAAAGTTATCAATCCCGTCCCGTATTGGCTGGTACGTCCTTGTATCAGCCTCATAACGGTACCGGACCGTCGGAGTACCGTTCCGACTATTGTTCCGGACTGTTCTGGCTAATTTCGACTGATATCGGCCGGTACCGTACCGTACCAGTCTGTATTTAAAAATAAATAAAAATTAATTAATATTTTTTTTGGTAATTAGACATAATTTGTGGCTTATTTTTTTTAATGTTTAGTGATTTGTTTTGAAATTGTGATGTTTTATTTTATATGTTTAGTATATTTTTTTTGCTAAAAAATATTATTTGAAATATGTATATTAATTTTAGCGTTAAATTCGAAACGGTGCGTTGATACATAACGATGTCGGTACGTATCGTACTAGTAACAAAATCGGTACGCTTGCTGGTACGAGATTGGTAACTTTGGTCTAGAGGTCATTTTTGCATTTTCATTTTCATTTTCAATTCTATTAGTTTTGCAAAATTTTGCACATTTTTTTCAAACACTCCTCTCAAATTCAAAATTCATTCCGGACATAACCAAAAAATTCAAAAAATAAGAAATGAAAAGCTGAGAAATAGGCTCCTAAACACACCCTTAATTTTAGTAGATAATTCTTCAATGTTATTTTTCATAATAACAAATGTCTTAGATCATCTAATATAATTGTATTACTTTTATTCTTATGTGTCTAATATGTTGTATACCTTCTAATATCTAAACCATCTAAGTATACAAAGTGAAATTTTTTTAATGCTAAATTAAAATTATTGGTAAAAAAATATATTTTGGACATTTTGTTTACAGATATTTAAATTTAAAATTCGATAGCATTTGGCTAAATATGGTTTTCCATAGTATCAATGAGCTTTTTTTTTCTTCCCATAGAGTATTTCTTATTTGTATTTGTTGTGATATTAGAATTTAATAAACTTGTAGAAGAGTTGTCTTTATTCGTGATGGAATATTTTCGTCTTATTTATATTTTATGCTGCATCAAAATAATTAAGATCTGGGGTTATGTTTGCTTTTCGAATGAAATATTAAACTGATTGCAGGCAATGGAATAATAGGCGAGAATAAAATAAATGAGATTTAACTATATTCATTTTCTATTATGGTGCTAGGCAATGGAATAACAGACGAGAATAAAATATATAAGATTTAACTATATTCCCTTTCTATGGTGCCATGTGGCGTTCTTAGAACTCTAAGCATGAAAAGTCACCTAGTTAACTTTATAGTATAGATTTTGGGTTCGATATTAAGATTTGCCAATATTTTTTGCATGATGTCACATGATGCTCTTAGAGCTCTCCTAATTCGTGCACATGATGAATAAAATTTAAATTTCATGCATTTTCTTAATTCATGCATGATTTAGACTCAGCCTATAGATACAAACTCTACCCGTGATAATACTCTTGTACTTAATATCTAGAGCGTTTGTTCAGTCGTTTTCAACAGGACCCTGAGGACTAGTTGGTTATTTGGGTGGGCACTCTCTTAAGTTTTATCCCAGTTTGATCCCAAATTGGCTGGATATCTCGGTTGATAAAAAAATATATATAGATTCATCACGTGCTTGTATATTAGTTTTGTTACGTATCTATGTACGTTAAAATGTACTGTAAAAAAATTGAGAAATAAGATGGACTTTAATTTATTTTGATAAAAAGTAGATTGGTTGAATGGGTTATATCATAGTAGAGAAGATAAAAATTATTTATTATAAAATATTGTGAAGGTTATAAAGTATAAAAAAGTAATTTAAGTACCTCTAAAAGTGTTGTTTTTTCTTTAGTAATTTCTTTTTCTTTTCCTTTTGTATTTCAAAAAGTATTACCATTTAATTCAGGAAATTTTAACCGTCCTACATGTAGATAATTTATTAACCCAATTTAAGATTCAAGGAAATATATGGCTTCCTAAAGGAAATTTACTTTTCTTATTAAAAGGTATTCTTATACATGTACATCATTTTGTTTTGAAAAATAATCTATTTTGAAAAGTGTATATTGTTTTGACCATGATTTTAATTTTAATTTTGGAGTTCAAATTTTTTCTATGCGTGTTTTTTTCTTTTGGAGGTGCCACGTGACAAGTGCATCGAGATTCACACAAAAAGGTCCCATGCCAGATTGTGTGTATAGATAAATGTAGTTAGATTTATAGAAATTTTTTTTTTGTTAGTGACGGAAAGATTATTCTCATCTTTTTCACTTTTTATGAGTTTTAGAAGAGTAATGCTAGGAACACATACCATTCGGACACATCCGGATACAGAGTTGAGGGCTCACGTCATTCAACGGTTCCGGACACATCTGTGTCCGGATGATATGTGTTCCAAGGCTTTTCCGCCTTAGAATGATTGAAATATGGGTTACATTTGCTTGTCAAATTAAATTTTTGATTGTAGAAAATAAAGTAATAGATTTTTAGTAAATTGTAAGGTGCCATGTGACGCCACTCTTGTGTAAAGGTTGGCCTTCAAGCTATATAATATAGATTTAAATTAAACATTAAGATTTGTCTTCTTTTTTTGTCCAAAATGTCACGTGGCGCCTCGTACGTCTCCCGACGGAAAGTTACCTTTTGATACGATAAAGTAGTTAAATAAAAGAGCTTGTAATATTAAAACAAAAATGACACGTGTATTCTCCTTAAAAAAAGAAACTAAGGTAAACTCGCTTCTAATGTATACGATAGAATTTTCGTCAAATTATAAATTAAGTTTATCAGAGTAATTGTATAATGTAAACTCATTCATAATTGGACATGACTTTTATGCAGTTGGCAAACCTAAATGTAGGTCGTTGTGCTAGATCTATATTATAATAAATAAGATATATTAAAATGTTCTACGTGACATGATCTATGGGACCTACGCTCTATTTAACTTTTCTCTTCTCCCTAAATTCTCTCTCTCTCTCTCTCTCTCTCTCTCTCTCTTCTCTTTTTCTTTCCTTCTCTCTCCCTATCATGTAAGTTCCATTAAGCGTAAAGGTTTTCTTTCTTTTTTGTTATCTCTACCTAAGATGATTCTTTTATTTTATATAAAACAGCTATTATTCTTTTCTTTTTCCTCTTTTTTATCAATTGAGCTGTTGGGTTCTTTATTAGCTAGTGGGGGTGGTGGAACATTGACGTTGGGTGGTAGGTTTAGGTGACAACTATTTACGTGGATGTGTCCCTTTTAGGCATGGACATTCACTAGTAATAAATTATATAATATTTGACCAAATCCCCTTTCTATGTCTACACATGAAAAGTTGCACATGCAGCAAACTTTATAGTATAGATTTAATATCAGACATTAAGACTTGGCTACATTTTTTTTTGGAGGATGCTATGTGTTGTTCTTAGAGTTCTCCTTACAAAAAAAAACCTTTATTATAAAATATAGTAGAGACATATTTGCATAAGAGTTCTTCTTGTTCTTCACGAAAGATTCTCGTCTTGTTTACTTTTTATGTTTTATAGAATTGCTATGACTGAGGCCTCCGCCTTTGCCATTTGATGTGAAACCTTGTTAATTAAAAGGGGTTGACACGGTGGACAAGGCTTGAGACTTAGAGGTAAGTTTCTTCCTAGATATCATGTTCGAAACCTCTCAGGTGCTATCAATTCTTATAGGTCAGTCCATACAGGGCTTTTGAATGAGATTCCTGCAAGTGGACGGTGGGATTGATCTCCCGAGAACAACTTGGCATTAGGTTGGGGGTAATCTCAAAACCGGCCGATACCTCGGCTAAAAAAAAAAAAAGAAGAAAGTGAAACCTTGTTCCAGTGGTGCTCATTGCTGGACACTTTACTCAAACATTTGGTATAGAAGTGAGAATGTTTTTCATTTTTCTCAGGACTTTCCAAGTTAGCTAGAAAGTCTCCCCAATAATGGGAATTTTCTTGTGTTCTTTAACAATTGCTATTGTAGAGCACAAGAGAAGAAGATATAGAAAAAACAAGGTTGAGGGAGGGAGGGAGGGAGGGAGGTTAGTGTTAGTAGTTGAATCGTTGTCAAATCACATAAAGGCTTGAGTTAGTAATTCAAGAGACTTTGATAATGATTGTCAAAGGATAGTCGTCGTAAAACTGTGTATGGCGGACGACTATTAGTCTAGTATAGCAAGTGATCATCTTCATTGCATTCTTTCGTCCTAAGAAGACGTGCTCATTTACTGGTAGTCTCGGACAAGTTCTTCATTATCCATATACGTAAACTAAAGCATGGAGGGGAGTTAGTAGCCCAACTTAAAATGTATTTTATCTGTGTAGGAACAAGAGAGACGTTACGTATATCCCATTTAAATGAAGTTGAATCGTAAATTTGCTTTTAGAGCCAGCTTATGGAGTTGGTATCAGAGTACTTCAAATAGGACGTTTTAAGGTTTGATAGATTTGGTTCCCTACTATAATAACTTCACCTTGTCTATTGACCGAAAACTCTTATCAGCCAAGAAGATGTGCACTGTTCTAGCCGAGGATTGGAATCACTTTGTTCAGACGTGGATGGGTTCAAACATTAGGTGCCGTATAAGCAATGCCACGGGCTATTCTTTCGTTAGTCTGGTTCAAGCAATGCTGCTGTTTGTCACTCCTTTTTGCGCTGCAATCTGTTGAAACACATGAAATCCTGGGTCAAACGGTAGTATTCTGTTCAGACACATGAAATCCTGTTCGTCACTCCTAGTAATTTTCTTCTGTTGCAAAAACGTCTCTGATTTTCTTCAGCTTGTTGTGGGAGGGATAAGGAAAGGGAGTGTTTGAGTTTGGCTTATGCCATGGTTGATACATTGTAGGCGTGACCAACTAATTTGGACTTTTGGTATATTGGAGAAGATGTAGTTAACCATTGTTAAGAATGTAAAACCATTCTTGAGAAGATTTTATTCATTCTCAAGTCTGTTTCAACAAGTATTTTCAAGGTCATCCCCCGGGTGGATATAGTGACTCCCATTCACTATTACAGCCCAACAGAGCGAGCGCCTCCGATTGATTGCCCGGTACATGTCGCACCTTATGAAAGTTTGCTTGGGAATCATAGCCGTGATAGCGGAACCAAATGTGGAGGTTTCAAAGGCCCGGTTCGGAGCGAGCCTCGGGGGAGGAGTACAGTCCAAAAACATTGAGCCAAATGTTGTTAGAGAGAGTTGTTGGCTGCGGGACCGGATCCGTCTCAACCGCAGCTGTCGCATTATCTGGGCTCATGTCGGTTTCTTGCCTTAGCTTCTTCTACCTTCTTTTGGTTTTGGGTTCCTTCTATCGTCAACTCTTAACCACATCCAATCGAAGAGAGAACAATTCGGATTTTACTTTAGCAGCAGACATTGACTAGTTCTAGCGTCCGGATGTTAGGCTGCATTTTATGTGATGAAAGAGACATCAAAAAGGTTCATGTGTCATTGCTCTGCATAAAATTCTAATGGTAGATTCTCGTCGGGGCTGGGAAGGAAAGAAGGAAATTCACAGACACCTTTATTCAGTGATTTGGTTCAGAGTCTTGAGACTTGCTCCTTCAAAACATGGTCTAAACGAATGTTTGTGTGGTATGCATTTGCACGCCACATTATGAGGACTGAACACCGAGAATCTTCTATTCATGAGGCTGACTTTTTGTTTTTGCATTTATTTTTAATTGGAGAGCCTTGTCATTTATTTTGGAATGGTGTAGTTTACCTTATTTTACCATATCATTTCACCTAAATTTGGGTGCTACGTTATTGAGTTATTTTGCTTTCAAGTAGTGTAACCCATCAATACGAGTTACAGAAGCGGGTGCCAGGTTCTTGGGTTATTTTGTGTCAAAAGCATTATGCCTACATTTCCATACTACTTCCCAGATGAGAGGATACAGAAGCGTGTGCCATGTTGCATTTTCGGTTGAAGGTTCTAGATGGTCAAGACTTTGAGTGGTCGAAGAGGAACTAAATTCAACCGTATGAATGACACTTCATCAATCCGTCTCCCTGAACGTTCTCAGAACAACGAACTATACTTGTCGCGTTGTGATTGTCCTGAGAGGAACTGATAGGCGCTGTTGTTTGAATGGCATTAGAATATGCAGTGCTTGCAAATGAAAATACTCATGTCCTACGCAAATGATAGGCTAGTTATGGTTTGTATACCACAAACGGAATGATATTGTACGATATGTATATGCTATATCGTAAACATTGGTAATTTCCACATGTATTGAGTTTGAAAAACTAATGACTGCTTTCCATTAGAATTTAGGTTTGTGTATTGAATCTGATAGTAATTCCCTTTTTTATTGAGTTGGAGTTCACATCAAACTAGGACTTAGTCAACAATCAACAAGAATTTGTTTCTTTCATCCGAGCTTTACATTTATCGCGTTTCTTTGAATGCCAGGAACCAGCAGCTGCGGTGAAGCAAGCCCTTCTAGCATCCAGTCGTTTCAACAACGAACAAACCAGGAGCGGGAAAACGCCAGTGCTGAAATGGAAACTCCATCAAAAATACCGTCGCCTTTTCCAGAAAGACGAAGCAAGGATACGAGGTCCAACTCAATGGACAACATGCCTTGTGTTTTCACACAAGGAGACGGTCCCAATGGGAGAAGAATAGACGGAATACTATACAGATACGGAAAAGGAGAGGAAGTGAGGATAATGTGCATTTGTCATGGTAGTTTTCTCTCACCTGCTGAGTTTGTCAAGCATGCAGGGGGCAACGATGTTGCTCACCCTCTTAAGCATATAGTTGTTAACCCTGTTTCTTCTACTAATTCCTTTTTGTAATGGTGGTCACACCTAAGAGTGGGGAACCAAAGGGATACCATTCAAGAAAGGATAGTAGCTTATTTTTTGTCCAAGTTCTTTTTTTTTCCGTTTTTCTCCCATTCAATTCTGGAAGGAAACTATGATGTATAATTGAGGAGTTGATCATTGTTTTGAAGGGAGAGGAGATTTTATTGGATCGTTGCAATGTCTGTTTAGATAAATCAGGTAACCGGAGCTTGGCTCGTTTATGGTACATCTTTTTCTTCTTGTATAACTTAAAGAAAAACTAAGTCACAAAGATACAGATTACAGCTTCTCATAAGAGGTTCCCGGTAGGTCTGCTGCCACAAAATTGGTTATCCGGGGGTTCGCCAGCAACACCATATGGTATTCCTGATCTGCTCCGATGTTAGCAGGTCTATCAGCAACTTAGCCTCCTTCCATCAGGTGGTGGTTTCGGCTTAAAATCGCGGTCAAAACTCCGAAAATTGCCCATGGTTTTGTTTCAAGACCCGAGCTTTAGGGGTGAAAGACTATTCACTGCAGGAGAATTTTCGTCCGATCGGTGGTGGATTGCAGGAGTCAAGGTTAAACTCGTTGTTCAACTCTTAAAACGAGCAATTTGGAATTCGAACATAGTATCATGAGCGCTGTTTAACACAAAGAATTACAATTTACTAAAATAATTACTGCAGAACAATGGAAAGATTCAACAGTTTTACGAGTGAACTAATTGCTTGGTAACTAAGCTGCACTACATTGAAAATTATTCTTTTTTTACAAAGCGAAGTAAATTGTTTCACTCTTCAAATCCCTTTTTTACAGGTGTCTTCAAGAAGGGCACTGACTCATCGAAGTATAGATGTGGACGGATCATCACTCTCATCCCTAAATACACCTCCAAATACTGCCTGTCTTGGGTTGCCTTTGGAATACCTATCGGTGTTTATGGTACTCTTTTTATGTGGGTTAGAGCACTCCTGTAGCCTACCAAAAATGGAATGAGCACTTGTTGCATTGCACCTAGGCAGTAGGACGTGTTGCGCGTCAAAACGATGTCGTTTTAACACACAAAGTACTGTCCAAAAATTGTTCGGTTAGTGCTCAACTGTTCAGTTAGGTTTTGTGCGCCAAAACGATATCATTTTGACATACAACACATTCTGCAGGACACAATGATTTAAAATAGTGAGCCCTTTATGCGATTTTTTTGTTTCTGTACTCCTCCAGTTCTAAAATTTCGTTCATGGGGTATTTTGTGTCAAGAAAAATACCCATGATCTTATTTTGTGAAAAAATTATCGTTCTTTTTTTTTTTGAGTAATGCTACTAACACAACATATCTAGACACAGATGTGTCGAGTACTGTTGGATGCACATGGGGCCTTCAAATTAGCATCTAACAGCTCCGAATATATCTGTATTTGGATATGTCTGTGTTCCTAGACTTTTTATTTTTTTTGGGACAATAAATAATTTTGTATATTTTTATCTCAGAATTAGGCCGTTTCAGGACAATGTTGCTTGGGATACACAAACAACTCCCTTGACCTTACAGATTTGGCCTAGGAATATTCCATTGTTTTACCCTTTGGCCTCCGTTTGATTTTTCACGGATTAAAATAGAAAAGATTAATAGTTTTTGTATTAATACTAGTTCGTGAATTATTTATTCTGATATTAATTTTTTTCAATCTCATATTTGACTAACATGAAATTATTTCTCAGAATATTCCATGGAGACACGACATTTTTGTAATTTGTAAGTTATTTTTGTAATTTTTTTCTCCCTTTTATTGAATTTCGCAACAACACTCAATTTGCATTAATTATAACTATTATTTACACTCCATATATTATTCAATTTCAGTATAATAATTGATAGCTTTAATGCATGAATACTCATAGTCAAAATGGACTAGAAAAAATAAACAACAAAAAAAATACACGTTTCAAAAGATAAATGACACTCTGCACCTCATTGAATATAGTAAGGGTATCACCATTACAAACCAAAATTGAAAATGTGAATGGGTGTATAAATATCATTCAGTTTTTGAATTTTGTTTCCTTCTTGCATGTGGTTGATTTTTTCAATCACCTAGATTATGACAATCGTTGCACTAAAATTATCAATCATTATGGTGAGACTCTCTGATAATCTTCACAAAATAATTAATAATTTTAATCTCGAAATTGGGCCGTTTTGGGACACTCTTGGCCTATCAATGTTCTATTGTTTTACCCTTAGGCCTACATTCGAGTCACAGATTAAAATAGACAGAATTAACAACTTTACTATTTGTAGTTCGTGGAATATTTGTTCTGGTACTAATATTTAATCTCATGTTTGGCTGACACAAAATTAGAATATTCTATGAAGAGAGGACATTTTTATAGTTTTTAGGTTATTTTTTATTTGTAATTTTTTTAAGTGTGTTTAACATCTAGGGAAGGGCTTTTTTATAGTTTTGTATACCTTGTTAAAGTGAATTTCTCCCCCACGCCCGGCCCTTAATCCTATTTAATCCCACCTCCCCTTGGAACTATATATTATATAGTACCCACATATGGTATAAAATTAATGCTTGAATTATTAATTTCGCAATCATTTTGGGAATCAAATGCGGGATTAGACGCAGTTAGTTTCCTCTCAGATGCATGATATGCAACTCAGATGAGGGTTTCAAGACTTTTGTTCCGTCTTTTGGGCCTTTTATGTTTCACTTGATTTTGAATTTTCTTTCCTTCTTGCATATGGTTGATTTCTTTCCGAACACCTAAATTATGACAATCCTTGCAATAAAATATATTATGTTGAGATTGTGATAATCTTCACAATGTAATTAATATTTTTATATCTTGTCATGTGCATTGAATTTTTCGTCACAATACACTCGAATACATATAATAAATGTGCATTAAATTAATGCGACTATCAATATTAGTACGAAGATTATCACAATCTCTAAATAATGATTGGTAGTCATATTGTAAAGATTATCGTAATCTGAAGTGGTTTGGAATAAATCAACTACGCAAACGCAAGGAGGAAAAAAGTTTTAAAAATATGCATGATATTACAAAAATATTAAATCAATTTGAAAGTGATAATTTAATGCAAAGATTTTCATAAATCAAGAAGAAAACAAGTTTTAATTAGAGATGCACATAATTTATACCAACACTACAAAATCATTGTAGATAGGTATAAGTATTAGGTAACGGCATCACTACAAAACCAAACTAAAAAGATATTTTAAATATATGCATTTATACTTGAACATTAATGATATCTTACTTTGTTAAGACTTTATTAATATTATCGATTGACGAGGTTGATGAGTAAACGAGACCGTAATATGATAACTACAATGATTGTTGTAATCTTCTTAATAGTCCCAAAACGTCTTTGCTTCTTTCTTTTTTTCCTTTTGTTGAATTTCGCCACACTTAATTTGTATTAATTACAACTACTGTTTACACTGCACAGATAATTCAATCCCAACATAATAATTGATAGCTTTAATGCAAGGATTCTCACATTCTAAAATGGACTGAAAAAAATGAGCAACAAGAAGAAGGATATACAGTTCAAAAGAGAATGATATTTCGCACAATTATTGAACTATTATTAAGTAACAGCATCACCACTATAAAACAAAATTAAGAATGTTTTCATACAAACATAATATACATGTGTGTGTGTAAAAATCATTCAGCTTTTACGTGTTGTTTCCTTCTTGCATGTGGTTGATTTTTTCCAAACACCTTGATTATGACAATCTTTGCACTAAAATTATCAATTATTATGTTGAGATTATGATTATCTTTACAAATAACTAATTGTTGCAATTAATGCAAAAGTTGTGATAATTTGATAGTGTTATCAGAAAATTCAACTTACGAGGAGAGAGAAGAAAGAAACAAAGAAGCATTTTGGACTCTGAAGATTACAGTATTCATTATAATTACTCAGTAATCGGCCCATTTTTGTCAACTCGATTACGTCGGCTAATTCGATCGAATTGATCATCCCAACCGATATTAATTCTTTTGTATATTCGGTCGGAACCGGTATGGGAATTTTATCCCCGTATATGTGTCACCCCAAAGCCTACAGTCCTTGAAAACTCAATTTGAAAATTAAAATTGCTAGCTAGAGTAATTAATAGGTAATATGACTTAAGTATTATTAAAATGTAAAACTATTTGTTGTGCATATACAAAAGCATAATTTCCAACTTTGCAGATCGGAGGACCGAACTCTACTTTGTTAGATCATAAAATTGTCATCAAGCTATTGCACATAAAAATTGTTGTGCTCTATCAAATACGAATGTGATATTTAAACTTACCATCCAATGATTAGATTCACAAATCCAAAGAGGACTCGTAATCAAGCTAGGTTGAAGAAGAAGAAGAAGACTAAAATTGCTTCATCTGTTGGAGTTGCTCCAATTGTTGGACAACTTCAATCATCCTAGGCCTAGTAGAGGGGGAGACATCAGTACACCTTATCGCCAACTGCAACAGTCCCATCAAATTATCATTCCAACCCACATCCCATAAACAAGTTGCGAAAACATGTTGCACCTGATCCTGTTGCAACAACATGCAAGCCCACGAAACGATATTGAACCCATCTACATGTGCAGAAAACGAAGGGTCCAAAGCCCTCTTATCCGAAATCAACTCAAGCAAAACCACCCCATAGCTATAAACGTCCACCTTCTCGGATACACGACAGGTCATTGCGTATTCTGGTGCCAAATAACCAAAAGTTCCTGCCACACCAGTTGTTGCGTGGCTTTCGGAAGTATCCATAAGACGAGACAACCCAAAGTCAGACAAATAAGCATTTAAGTCATCATCTAGTAATATATTGCTTGGTTTGACGTCGCGATGTATAATTCGAGGATTACACTGATCATGCAAATAAAAAAGTGCAGAGGCAATATCAAGAGCAATCTTGTGAATTATTGCCCAACTAACGACTCTCCTTTCTCTTTCTTGGATAAATTTTTTCAAACTCCCTCCGGGCAGGTAATTGTATATGAGGAACATCTCTGCTTCACTTGCATAGTAACCTATCAAAGTTATGAGATTTGGGTGCTTTATCCGTCCAAGGGTGTTAGTCTCCGCGTGAAATTGAGAAACACCTTGGCATCTTCCAATAGTTAGTCTTTTCACAGCTAATAGAATTCCAGGATAGATTTCAGCTTTATAAGTAGAACCAAACCCTCCATTTCCTATGCAATTGCTCGCATTGAAATTTCGGGTTGCTCGAACCACGCTCTCAAATGTAATCTGGACCCCTATGTCATTGAAAATCGTGACTTCCCTTGTATTGGAGAGCTCAGAAGCCTGAACCTTAGGTTTTGATATCCATTTTCTCGCGTAGTAGAAGAGGACAACCACAAACAGAAGCAAAGCGGCAACAACCGAGGATGATATTATAGATGCTATTTGAATGGAACCAAGCCCTTCTTTACCACTTTCAGAGACGCTTTCAGATGGAGAAACTACATCAATTTTAGGTGGTGGGACAGATATGGTGATTGAAGGGCAAGGGAGCAACAATAGATTACCAAAGAAACTGTTGCAACCTATCACATGACTGTTGAGCGGAACAGGTCCCGACAAATTATTAAATGAGACGTTGAATGTATAGAGTGAAGGTAGATTAAGCAAACCAATGGGGATTTTTCCTGAAAGTGTGTTGTTGTTGAGTAAGAGAACGGTTAAGCTCCTCAAGTTGACAAGACCTTTAGGGATGGTGCCATTCAATTTGTTCTCGCTCAAGTCAAGTACCACAAGGGACTTCAAATCTCCAATAGTTTGAGGAATTGAGCCAGAAATGTGGTTATTGGAGGCATCCAAATACACCAAAGAGTTGCACAATAAATCAAACTCTGAAGGGAAATGATCGTATATTCTGTTGTGACTAATGTTTACAAGCATTCCACCTAACTTATTGCAATTTCTAGACATTCTTCCAAAGAAAGGTCCAGAGAGCTTGTTTTCACCAGCCAAAAAGGCATAATGTATCTCCTTGTCTATTCTTTTCTGGGCTATTGGGAGCAATGGGATTGGACCAGTGAACTTGTTTCTAGCAAAATTGTGAATCACTTTGAGATTGACATCCATGAATGGAGAGCTTTCCTCAGAGAGAGTTTTGTATGTAAAGAATGACATATATGCAATGAATTGATTATAAGTTTGAGGAGTATCTGAATTATGAATAATATGACTGCAATCAGTGGTACCGAAACTGGGTATTGTTCCCGACATGAGGTTTCTACTAACATCAAATATTTCCATACAAGGGATGGAAAGTTTTTCATCAAGCTTTCCATGGAGCATGTTGGAGCTCACATTTAGAAAACGTAAATTCTTGCAACCTCCAAACGCCCCAGAGATTTCTCCTTTTAAAAGGTTCTGAGCCAAATTCACCATTTCTAAATTCTCACAAGGAGTCCAATTGCTTGGAAATTTACCTTCAAGATTCACATTCGGGGCCCAAATTATTTTCAGATTTGGAAGCATTGTGAGTTCTGCTGGAATTGAGCCATGGAAATAATTGTACTCATCTGTAGCACAACTAATGGGTTGATCTTCACACGTGGTGCTAACATCAAAGAGATTTGAAAGGATGAGGATGGACAAATTGATGCAATTAGAAAGGTTAGGGATACGACCACTTAGGATGTTTCTAGAAACATCTAGAACTTCAAGACTTTGAAGGCTACCAACCTCGTGAGGGATAACACCGACAAACAAATTCGAAAACAACAAAAGTGTCCTTAACCGGCTACAATTTCCCAAACTACGCGGAATCTCACCATCAATGAAATTCTCTGACAAATCAAGATGTTCAAGATGCCGACAATTGTTTCCAAAAACATCTGGTAACGGCCCATTTAATCGGTTAGACGACAAATAAAGCCCTTTTAACCCCAAAAAAGTACTAAAGGACGTTGGAATTGAACCATTCAAGTTGTTTCCCGCGAAATTCAAAATTTGTAAATTCATGCATTGTGAGAGTGAAGATGGAATCCCCCCTGAAATCTTATTCAACCCAAGATTAAGCACACGCAATTTCCTCAAACCACTGACTTCACTAGAAAGATATCCCGAAATTGAGTTCCCTTCAAGATCAAGTACTTCAAGATTTGTCAACCCCCAAATTTCAATGGGAATTTCACCGCTAAATTCATTGAAGGAAAGTGATAAGACCCTTAGTTCAGCCAGGTTTCCAATTACATAAGGCAATTTTCCAACCAATTTTCCATCTTTAGGAGAACAGTTCTTTCTGATACCGAAACCATAAAATGGAAATGAAACATACTTGGAACAAGAACTAGATAGAGAATCAGTACCTCCGCCGGTTATATTAATAGATACAACTCTCAAATCAGAGTTGCATTTGATCCCCAACCAAGAGCAGTGGTTGAATCTGTCTAGCCCCCAGCTTGAAAGAAGCCCAAATGGGTCAGAAAGAGATTGCTTGAATTCCAAAAGGACTAGTTTCTCAGAAACCAAACTCCCGGAAACCAAACAAGAACAACAGACCAACAGAAAAAGCAAAGGAAACAAGAATAGGGTTCCACTAATGTGACTTCGATTTTGCATTTTAGCTTCTTAAAAATGTGTGCTTTTTTGTTGGGTGTTGGTGAAGTGGATTTCTGAAAACAATGTTTAGGCTTCCAGAAATGGTGTTTGGGGGAAGGGGAGGGAGGAGAGAGATGGGTATTCTTCTTCTTGAACTGGGATTGATTGTGTTCTCTCCCTTCATATGTATAGTGAACTATATGTATCGTAACCATCTTTTCCAAAAAAAGTAAAAAAATTGCGATGTGTGTGACGTGGGACCTAGAGGGAGGGATAATGGGAGGGGCCAAATGGTGGTAGATGGTTGAGACTGATTGGTGAAAATCTCATACACATGGTAGATAGCAGTTAGACTTGAAACTATCGACTACTACTACAGTCGTCGAAGGCATTTCACCACTTGGGTTGCATCCATGGAGTCCCCGTGGCGTAATGGTCGATTTGGGCATTCAAATTTCCTCAATCCCTTCGCTGCTTTTCTAATAAGGAATTCAACTTATGAGGAGAGAGAAGAAAGAAACAAAGAAGTGTTATGAAGAGAGAGAAAAAAGAAACAAAGAAGTATTTTGGACTCTTAGAAAGATTATAGTAATCTTTATAATTATTAAGTGGTAGTGACCGATTTAGGCTAATTTTTGTCAACTTGATTAACTCGGCTAATCCGACCGAACCGATCATCCCAACCGATATCAGTTCTTTTGTATATTCAGCCAGAATCGATATGGGATTTATCCCTGTCTAATTGGTTTCGGAGTTATATGCCAACAAACTGATAGAACCCGAATCGATTTCACCCTTACATATATGTACACAAATTTGAAATATGATTACTCTTTTATTTTTGTTTTGCAGTGATGCAAATATCATGCCCATTTTGAAATTTTTTCCTTTCTTCCATGTAGTTGATTTTTCCCAAATCGCTTCAGATGACGATTTCTCAAATCATTTCGGATTACGATAATCTTTATAGTAAGATTACCAATTTGATCTTTGCATTATAATCGCTAGTTGCATTTATGTACAAATTATCCGAGTGTGTTGTGACAAAATTCAATGCATGATGAGAGATAACAAAAGTAACACCCAAGTGTTTTGGACTATAGACATGTTACGACAATGATGGTAACTATGAAATTATAATCACTTTTACTCATCGTATATTAGAACAATAGTATTAATACTATATACATGAATTTGCATTATGAATACATTATAAATTTGTTATTTTATAGTGGTGGAAAATATCATGCTCCATAATAAACTTGTTTCCTTGTTGCATGTAATTGGTACTTCTCAAATTACTTAGATCAAGACAATTCTTGCATTAAAACTATCGATTATTATATTGAGATTGTAATAGTATTCACAGTATAGTTAGTAATTGAAATTAATGCACAAAATTATCATCAAATCAAGTGCTGTAGCTATGTTCAACATATGAGGAGACAAAAATAAGAAACAAAGAAGTGTTTTGAACTATCAGGAAGATTAGAACAATTACGGTGATATCAAATGAAGGTCTAATTTGCTCGTCATTAAATTTTAAAAACTGTCAAAATTTGATTAGTTTTTTCAACCATCGGACAAAATGACATCCACCGATTCAAAACTTAATTTTTCCATTCATATGGGGGAGTAAGAAGACATTATTTCTATGCATTTCATGGCTAATTGGTTTCAGAACAAAACAAACAAACACCAAAAACATTCACAGGACTAACCTTTTAAATTATGTGCCTCAACTTTGTATATATTGTATGGTTGAAGCATTGGTTAGAGAAGTATCAGCTCCTGTTGCAGTAGGGCAAGGTCAAGTGGTTTACTGTATTGTGGTTTATGTCGGAAAGGAAACTATGGTAGTGAATAAGAGAACTGGCTAGGTTACACCTTCACACTCTTAGGCCGTGTTTGATTGGGTCAGGTTAAAGGTGAGGAGATATGTAATCCTGCGACGGATATATAGCCGTCTTAGGTCCCAAAATGTACGATTACCAATACCACTTTTGTGCTTGTACTACACGACACTGGTTTTTGTACGACATTTTGTCGATCAGATATAAGTTTAATCTTTCAATGCCTGAACACCAACAAAGGAAATTTGATAACTGACGCAATAAAATCCAGCCACTACCTCTAATCCATGGAACAAACAATGCGTAACACATAAAAATAAGAGTTTAGTTAGGAAAAGAAAGCAGCAAAAGCTTCTATGCTGCCATGAGACTGCACTAATATAAAACACAGACATAACTAGGAACAATGTTGTGGAGACAGAGCAAGTTTTTAGTGTCACTGTAAACAACTAGTTGATGTGGGAGTCGCAGGGACATTCTCAATCTTCCATCCATGGCTTAGCTATGTGCAAAAAATTGGTTTTCTGGCGTAACAAAAAATGTCCACCGTTGTAAATTTGCACACCAAGTTTCACTATATAGACTAGATTTGACGCAAACTTTCCGCAATCCAATAAGATTTGGCCGTATTGACAAAATATATATGTTGGGCCTTGGTATTGAAAAGAAATGCATTAATGAAATTATGAAGTGAGTGTAGGATCAAGGACTGTGATCTTGAAAAACCTCAATGGTTAACTAAACAAAATATGTGTCACACCACAACCCGCAATCCTTGAAAACTCAACTTGAAAATTGAAATTGCTAACTGGAGTAATTAACAATTAATATGACTTCAGTAATATTCAATTGTAAAACTATCTGTTGTGCATATACAAAAGCAATTTCCAACTTTGCAAATCAGAGGACCGAACTCTACTTTGTTAGATCATAAAATTGTCATCAGGCTACCGCACATAAAAATTGTTGTGCTCTATCAAATATGAAGGTGATAGTTAAATTTACCGTGCAATGATTAGATTCACAAATCCAGAGAAGACTCATTATCAAGCTAGGTTGAAGAAGAAGAAAAAAATGCTGAAGTTGCTTCATCTGTCATAGTTGCTCCAGTTGTTGGACAACTTCAATCATCCTAGGCTTAGCTAGCATGTACACCTTATTGCCAACTGCAGCATTCCCACCAAACTATCATTACAACCAACATCCCATAAATAGGCAGTGAAAACATCCTACACCTGATCCTGTTGCAACAACATGTAAGCCCGTGAAACGATATTGAACCCATCTCCATGTGCAAAAAATGAAGAGTCCAAATCCCTCTTTGTGGAAATCAACTCAAGAAAAACCACCATATAGCTATAAACATCCGCCTTCTCACATACACGACAAGTCATTGCGTATTCCGATGCCAAATAACCAAAAGTTCCAACCACACCAGTTGTTGCGTGGGTTTCAGAAGTATCCATAAAATGAGACAACCCAAAGTCGAACAAATAAGCATTTAAGTCACCATCTAGTAATATATGGCTTGGTTTGATGTCGCGATGTATAGTTCGACGATTACATTAATTGTGCAAATAAGAAAGTGCAGAGGCAATATCTACAGCGATCTTCCGCATTATTGCCCAAGCAATGACTCTTCTTTCTCTTTCTAAAGTTTTTCAAACTCCCTCTGGACAGGTACTTGTATATGAGGAACATTTTTGCTTCACTTGCATAGTAACCTATTAGAGTTATGAGATTTGGGTGCTTTATCCATCCAAGGGTGTTAGTCTCCGTGTGAAATTGAGGAACACCTTGGCATTCCAACAATCAATCTTTTCACAGCTAATAGAATTCCAGGAGATATTTCAACTTTATAAGTAGAACCAAACCCTTCATTTCCTATGCAATTGCTCGCATTGAAATTTCGGGTTGCTCGAATCATGCTCTCAAATGTAAGCTGGACCCCTATGTCGTTGGAAATCGTGACTTCTCTTGTATCAGAGAGTTCAGAAGCTTGAACCCTAGATTCTGATATCCGTTTTCTTGTTTAGTAGAAAAGGACAACCACAGACAGAAGGAAAATAGCAACAACTGAGGATGATATTATGGATGCTATCTGAATAGAACTAAGCCCTTCTTTACCACTTTCAGAGTCGCTTTCAGACGAAGAAACTACATTAATTTTAGGTGGTGGGACAAACATGGTGATTGAAGGGCAGGGGAGAAGCAAAGGATTACTAAAGAAATTATTGAAACCTATCAGATGACTGTTGAGCAGAACAGGTCCTGACAAATTATTAAATGAGATGTTGAATGTAGAGAGTGAAGATAAATTAAGCAAACGAATGGGGATTTTCCCTGAAAGTGTTGTTGTTGAGTAAGAGAACGGTTAGGTTCCTCAAATTGATAAGACCTTTAGGGATGGTGCCATTCAATTTGTTCTCACTCAAGTCAAGTACCACAAGGGACTTCAAATCTTCAATAGTTTAAGGAATTGACCAAAAATGTGCTTATTGAAGGCATGCAAAACACCAGAGAGCTGCACAATAAGCCAAACTTTGAAGGGAAATGATTGTATATTATGTTATGGCTAATGTTTACAAGCATTCCACCAAACTTATTGCAATTTCTAGACATTCTTTCAAAGACGGGTTCAGAGAGCTTGTTTCCACCAGTCAAAAAGGCATAATGTATCTCTTTGTCTATTCTTTGAAAGAAGGGTCCAGAGACGTTGAAGGACTAGCAACTGCCAAGTTCAAGGAATGCGAATTTTGGCTGACGAGTGTGATATTTTTAGGACATATCGTTACTGGAGAACGAATCTCAGTGGATGATCAGCAGATCAAGAAAATTGTAGATTGGTCGAGATCAACAACTGTAACGAAAGTCCATAGTTTTCTTGGACTAACATGCTATTATTGAAGATTTGTGCAAGATTTCTCTAAGATAGTAGTACCGATGATGGAGTTAACGCAGAAGGGTGAGCCATTTGTCTGGACGGAGAAACGTGACGAATGCTTCCAGGAATTGAAGAAGAGGTTTGCAACAGTGCCTATTCTAACACTGCCGGAAGGAGTAGAAGGTTTTGTGGTGTATTGTCGCGCCCGGAAATTTCCCGGCCCCCCTCGCGAATATGTGAATTGTTTGAACGGGGCTGAATAATTTCTTGACTTTTAATGCAACGTTTAATGAAAATTTGTTTAACAGCTGGGGCTTATTTAAAACTCAGAGTCGCCACTTGACATGAATTTTAGGTGTGTCAAGTCACCCTCTAAGGCCATTTTCAAAGAAGATGTCCTTAGAAAAATAATTTAATTTTAAACTCAGAAATACGATTCTGTTTATAAAAATGACTCATTTAAAAGAAAACTGGTCTTGAAAACAGAGATGGGTTCGGGGATTCACTGTTACGAGTTGGGAAGGTGTTAGGCACCCAACATCGCCATTTCGGTACTTTATTTTCCCAATTAATTTTATTTTATTATCCTTGGCCAAATTTGATAAATTTCATGTGATTGATTGTACAATTGGATTAAAAATAAAACAAGTGCGGGGACAGGACCCCGGCTTACGCAATTTAGCTTTTGGTGGCAAAAAGGTTGGAACGGGTATATGTTAATGGATTACCATGTTAACTTTCCTTTTTGGTTTTGTTTATCTGCAATTCTTCATCCCGACAGCTACACAATCACTGACGGTCCAAATTGTAGATTTTAATAAATGTCACTTCAATCACGATATTCTGTCGTGAAAAGATAACGTGCATTGCCCGTTAAATTTTCATCCCAAAAACACTAACATGGGCTACCTATGTCACCCGCGTGTTTATGGAATTCCGAGATTATCGAGATTTTTAACCAAGTGATATGGATAGTGTGTCAGCGTGAACTAACAACACTATTCATATAACTTAGCTATGAAGTAACGAATTTTTTTCCTTTTATTGATTTTATTTATCTGCAATTCTTCATCCCGACAGCTACACAATCACTGGCGGTCCAAATTGTAGAATTTAATAAATGTTAGTTCAATCACGATATTCTGTCGTGAAAAGATAACGTGCATTGCCCGTTAAATTTTCATCCCAAAAAATACTAACATGGGCTACCTATGTCACCCGCGTGTTTATGGAATTCCGAGATTATCGGGATTTTTAACCAAGTGATATGGATAGTGTGTCAGCGTGAACTAACAGCACTATTCATATAACTTAGCTATGAAGTAACGATTTTTTTTCCTTTATTGATTTTAGGTGAAATAAAAAGAAAAAGAAAATTGCAGTAACTGTTACGGGGAAACGGGAAAGGGGTAAAAAAAAGAAAAAAGGTTACGGGATCTGGGAAAGGGAAAAAGTTAGAAGTTAGTCCCGACAGGGGCCGACGCAATCGAGCGATATGCCGAAGGATTATTTTTATTTAAAGTGATTTTTGCTTAAATCAAGAAAAGTAGTTGGCAGAGCCAAACACCGACTTTCGTGATTTAGCGGGCTAAATCCTGACATTCTAGAAGTGCAGACTAGAAATTTCTAGAACTGCGGACTAGAGATGCGGATGCCCAATTGATATTTACATATAAAAGGCAGAAAGAATAAATAAAAATGTTCTGACATTCTATAAATGCGGACTAGAAATTTCAGGAAAAGGACTAGAAATTTCAGGAACCGCGGACTAGAGATGCGAACATCAGCTCTTAAGCGTAGTATTTACATTAAATAAAAAAACAAAAAAAAGAAACTAAATGAACAGAGAAGAAATTAAATAAAAGAAAGACAGATATTGAAATAAAATAAATTGTTGCAATTATACCTCTGTATTGATATTTGAATCAACTGGTTACATGAAAATAAGAAAGACACGCGAACGGCTAAGTAAAACCATAATCCGACATAACACTGGGTTTTAAAGCCCTGTTATCTCGAGCTATGCTAATATAATAGCGTGTTCGGATCTTTCTAAATCTAAAAATAATTGGGCAGAACCTCCTCTTGTTTTTGGACAAAAAGTCCTATCTAAAAATCTTAACTCTAATTTATTTCGGGTGTCAAACGTTCTACGACTACAGAGTCGAAAAATATTTGACAATCTCTCACGTTTTCGGGATATCTGTACTCACTGAAAATTTCTCTCTAAAAAAGAAAGTCTACAAAATTTGAGTTTTCTCTCTGTCTGGGTTTCCCTCTCTGTCTGGTTTCCCTCCTCTAAAAATTCTGTTCGGACTTCGGGTTTCTGTTTCTCGCTCCCAAAAATTTTCCTACTCTCAAAAGGTTTCCTCCTTCTCAAAAAATCCGTGTCTAAGAAATTCGTCCCCTTTTCTAAATGCGAAGGCCTCCTTTTATAGAGAAAAGTGAGGCGGTTGAGAGAAGAGAGAGAGGGGTGAAAATGGGCTCTGATTCGCGAGGGGAAGAGAGAGAGAGCCGGTGAGAGGAGAGAGAAAGAGAGAGAAGAAGAGAGAGAAAGACGCGGAGAGAAGAGAGAGGCCACGTGTCAATAGGAGAGAGGAGAGAGAAACGGCGCGGCAGAGGGGAGGAGATTGGGTGTGGGTGAGAGGAGAGAGGCCGGGACACGTGGCCGCTTGTGAGACGGCCACGCGGAAGAGAGAGAAATCGGGACAGAGCAGGCCAATGGGAGTTCGCCACGTCAGCGTATATACCAGCGCGCGCATGCACTGGATCATCTTCCCGCCGTGCGCGGCATTTAAGAGAGGGAAAGAAGTGGACACGTGTCGAGAGGGGAGAGGGAGAGAGAAAAGGCGTGGCAGAGGGTAGGAGATTCGGTGCAGGTGAGGGGAAAAACGGAGCCACGTGGCAGCAGGATGAGACAGACGCGTGGAGAGGAGAGAGAAGGGCGGTAGTTCCAGCCAACAAGGCTTCGCCACGTCATCAACCTTTCTAGCGCGCGTCACACCAGATCCCATCAAATGCCGTGCACGACTTTTTAGCCGGGCACGGCCCACGTGTCGTGCACGGCTCCGGCGCGTGCATCCCACGCGCGCGTGTGGTGCGTGTGTTTTGCTGACATCAGCCTCTTCTTTATATAATTACGAAAATGCCATTGTGTTATAAAATGCCTTCGCGCGCTATTTTTAATCTTTGGACGTCCAAACGAACTCGGATTTGACCACGGATACAGCCAATGGACTCGTTTCGTCAAGAGGATCATTTTGAGCCTAATATTTGATTCATAGGCATGTCGGCTCGCAAACCTAATTCCCAAACAACCACCGGTGCGCTGCTACCATTCTTTAAAATTCCATTTCTTGAGCTACCGAACTCAGATTTGACCATGGATACAGCCGATGGACTCGTATTTATGTGCTGATCAATAACATGTGCCTCTCGATGTCTGAACATATCAGCTCATAAATTGTGCCTCCGAGACCCCGTTCTGAGCAATCAAAAATCGTCGGCGTTGTCCGATTTCACCCCAATCACTGTCACTGGACTCGTGTCATCGTACTGATCAATAGTATGAGGGTCTCATGACTTGATGAAGTAGTCTCGTGAACAGTATTCCCGAACCCCGGACTGTGGAAGGACAAAATAGCCTTTTTGTGCACAAATTCTTTTAAACCCATTTCGATGGCATTTTTCATAATAATTGGGCGGTGGGGCCAAAATCTGGTATCAACATGTATAACGGCGCTTCACATCAAGGACTTGGTTGTGTCCTAATGCAGCACGGAAGAATTATTGCCTATGTGTCACCACACAAGAAGAATTATCGTACTCATACTTTTGAATTAGCTGCGTTGGTATTTGCTTTGAAGATTTCGCGGCATTATCTTTATGACATAATGTGTGATGTCTTTATGGACCACCAAAGTTTGAAGTACGTATATACACAAAAAGATTTGAATCTACAACAACATCATTGGTTGAAACTGATGAAGGATTACAATAACAATATCCAGTATCATGATAGGAAGGCGAATGTTATGGTGGATGCTCTTAGCCGCAAGGCAATGAGAAGCTAAATTGTTTATACATGGAATGACAAAAGCACAACAAACAGGAGGCGGGAGTTTGTACAATATTGATTGCTGAACTGACAATTCTCGAAGAAGTCAAAGCGAAGCAATTGGTGGATCCTAAGTTGAAGAAGGTTCATGAACATGCAATGTCCAAACCGAATTCTGAATTTACCATGATCGATGGGCTATTACGGTTTTGGAATCAAACGTGCATGCCAAATGATGAAGAACTTAAACGACGAATTGCCGATGAAGGATATATGACAAAGCTGGCAATTCATCCCGGTATGATGATGATGTATCAAGATTTGCGATGGACATATTGGTGGATGGGAATGAAGCGGGACATCATGGAATATGTTAGTAGATGCTTGCAGTGCCAACAAATCAAAGTTGTACGTCAGAAGCCTGCAGGTCCACTTCAACCGTTGCCAATATCCAAATGGAAATGGAAAGATATCAAGTCAGCGCACTTTTTGCCGATCAAGAACACGTATTCGATGGATCACATGACTAGTTTATATGTGCAGAAGATTGTACGCTTACATGGAGCACTAGCAACCATTACATCAGATTAGGATACAAGATTTATTTCAAGATTTTGGCAATCTCTACAGGAGGCTATGGGTACCAAGCTTTACGTTAGTACAACATTTCATCTGCAGACGGACGGACAATCAGAGAGAACCATACAGATGCTGGAGGATTTACTACGAGCATGTGCACTGGAATTCCAAGATAGTTGGGAAGAACGCTTACCTTGGCAGAATTCGCTTACAATAATAGCTTCCAAGCTAGCATTGCCATGGCACCTTTCGAAGCATTGTACAGTCGAAATGCAGATCGCCATCCTATTGGACAGTAGTTGGAGAAGTCGAACTCATGGGACGAAAGATTGTTTAAGAAATGATAGAGAAGGTCAAGTTGATCCAGGATAGACTGAAGATTGCTTAAGATCGAGAAAAGAGCTATACAGACGCTAACTATAGGGAGCTTGAGTTTCAAGAAGGAGAATCCGTGTTTCTTAAAGTTTCACCAGTGAAGGGGGTCATATGGTTTGGAAAAATAGTGAAACTGAATGCACGTTACGTTGGACCTTTTGAAGTCATCGAGAAGATAGGACCAGTTGCGTACCGACTAGCCTTGGCACTTGAACTTACGAATGCACACGATGTTTTCCACGTGTCTATGCTGAGAAGATATGTGTCAGACCTGAAGCACATTCTACAACAGCCGCCTATCGAGTTGAAAGAAAGTCTACGTTATGAAGAGCGACTAGTACAGATTTTAGATACACGTATTAAACAGCTACGGAACAAGCAAATTCATCTAGTCAAGGTTTGGTGGGAAAACTAGACGAAAGGAGAAGTGACTTGGTAGAAAGAAGCAGATATGCATTAGAAATACCCAGAACTATTCGATTGAGTCAATAACATTCCGTTGTGATATAGACCGATTGTGTGAAAGTTTGGAGGACCAAACTTCTTAACGTGGGGAGGTGATAAGCGCGTAAATGTTCATATTAGCGCTCCCTAATTTATCTATGTTAAAGTCCGTTTTAATATTATTACTTAGAGCTTAATGCTTTATTTTTATATTGCACATATTTAGAGGCTTCATATAAAAAGTGTTTGTAAAGTCAACATATAATCAATGTCGAAGCGAGATCCGTGATCAAATTGATTTAAGAAATGGGCCCAAGTTAATTAAGGTTTTGAAATAGAATTTAATAAGTTATTGCTAATTATATATATGCACACACACACACAGTAGGCTTCTACTATGGGATCCCACAAATAACTTACTTAAAGGCTTCTAATTTCCACCCTTGGATATCCAAGGGCTGGGGTGGGTTCACTTAAAAAACGAGTTAATTTTACAAATGGGTCAAGGATCTGAGTTACCAAACAAGGAAACGGGTTAAATGGGTTTAGAACACCCAGCCAACAAACACAATAAACCCCCCAACCTCAGATCTCTCTCTCTCCCTAACTCTCTCTCTCTCTCTCTCTAGCCAAACTCCTCCCTCGTCGGATCATCTCTTGCCAAACCTCTTAGGTAATTGCAACAAATGCTTCTAAAGTTTCATGATTTAGGGCTTTTTTTTCACATTGGTATTATATTTCAGAGTTCGTATCGCGTATATTATAATATACTGTGGTGTAATAGATGGTTCTTGAGGAGAACACAGACATATAATTACTTTAGGTATATTGCTCTTTATATTTTATGGTTTAGGAGAACCCAGACATTGGTATTACTTATTTTCAGAGTTTTATC
This sequence comes from Arctostaphylos glauca, assembly GCA_019985065.2. NCBI lineage: Eukaryota > Viridiplantae > Streptophyta > Magnoliopsida > Ericales > Ericaceae > Arctostaphylos > Arctostaphylos glauca. Next base: position 19,748,078 of record JAHSPW020000013.1, read on the forward strand.
ATATTTTATTTTATAGTTTTTTTTATCAGAAAGGGACTCTATATTCTTTGTTTCAGTATGTCTTGTGGAGAACCCAGAGTGGGCCAAAAAAATATGGAACCTCTAAAGGCCACTCCTACCACCGAAACAAGGGACATGTTCGAAAAAGGGCAAAAATTTGCACAGTGCACACTACAATACTACATACATATTGAAAACTAGTCACTTTCCCAAGAGTTTGAAAACTTCTGATTTAGGATTTGCCTGATTAACTTATTATTTTTTCACATGTCTTTGTTAACAGTTAAATGCCTTTTTTTCACATGTACTCCTATTAAAAATTGTACTTTTTATTTAGATGATGGAGCTTTTTTTTTAGGAGAACCCATAATTGGATTTAGGGCTTTTTTAAAATTCAATTTAGGACTATTTTTTTAACAGTAGTCTTTTGTTTTGACAGTTGTATGATTAAAACTCAATTTAACACATTGTATTAGGAATTATGAAGTCGTGTACTATGAATTATGAAGTATTAGAAGTCTATTTCCGGATTTTCATAATGTTTATCGCAGCAAATCATGTCAAGTTCAAGTGTCATGTCCAGCCAAAACAACATTAGGTTTCGGAATAAAAATTGCAGGTGTGTAAGTAAAGCTATTGTGAAGATATCTAAGTCTGAGCAGAATCTTGAAAAGTTGTACTACACATGCAAGATTGCTACAACTGGTGGGTGCGGCTTTTGGGAATGGTGCTTACCAATTGAGTCGTCCTACGAACATGGTTCCAGAATAATCCATAAGCATGAAGAAAGTAGGGATAATTATGAAGCTAAAATAGTAAGGCTAGAATCCATGGTCAATTCTAGACTTGATCAATTTGATGGGATATGTGTTAAACTGAAGATTTTGATGGTTTTATGTTGTGTAATGTCATTACTTGGTATTTATTTTCATTGCAAGCACTTAGTAAGTAACGTGGGTGCAAGAAATTTTCATTGCAAGCACTTAGTAACGTGGTATGTTGTGTAATTTTTACTTGGTTGTGCACTATGGATTGGAAGCTTATGGTTGTGTAATAATAAAGTTTCTCTTTAGTCATTTGTGCTGATTTCGAGAGTTAGCCTTTGGTGTATTGTACCCCAAAAAGTCGTAATTGGGGGTGACAATCCATTAATCCTCTTGTAAATAGAGTAATCTTCGGGTTTGTGCTGGCTTTTTATAGGATGGATCCTCATCTCGTATTCCACATACAGAGAATATTTTCATTGTGATAGTGTCATTCGTGGGGAGCATGTATATCAGGAAAAAATATGGAGGGTTTAGAGATTTTGCCTTTGCTTCATGTTTCCTTTTTGATTGCAGAGAATTCCTATAGGTTCCCAAGAATACCTCCATAAGTTTATCCCAAATTTTTTACTTGGTTGTGCACTGTGGATTGAAGCACTTGCATTTTTTCATATAATTTAAAGACTCGAGATAGAAGTCTGAAACGCAATAAATACTCTAAAAGGATTCTTTCTCCACATGATCTAAAGACAGCACACAATACTTAAAACAGGAGAAAGCACCTTTGAGAAAGCCAAGAGTTTTTAAGCAACACAAAGTACTTGGATTCTATGTCTAATCACAAACTTTCTATAAGCCAATGGTTTCACTAAACTTTCAAGTCTCAGAATGACTTCTGACCATATTTTGCACTCAAAACAGTTTGTTTTTATTGTGACTAGGAAAACTGCTTAACTAATTTTATGCAGATGCGTCACCAAAAAAAGAACTCAGAGGTAGCCTTTCATGTAGAAAAATGCAAAAGTATTCGTCCAAACATAACCCATAAAATTAAAAAAAAAAAAAGAGTGAAAAGAAAAATGCAGCATCGTCAACATCATCTTCACATTTTCAACATACTTCTTGCAACCCAAAAATGTGTTCTCGACTTCACTCTTTGTCTCAATGTAAATCTTCACCGACTATAACAAACACAATTCATATTCAACGTCTATTCCATTACAAAAAAAATAATAGAGAAAAAAAAGTTGTATGTTGACAAGAGCTAAGAAAACAGCTAAACACTTACCATCATCATCATAATCAATATTGTTGGCATCATCGTCGTCATCATCATTGAGCCCAACATCTTGCGAAGAGCTAAGAAAAAAAAAGCAACAATTAAAAGTTAAAAAATTAAACTTAAATTCGAAATAAACATAATTAGAAATAAACTTACATGTTGAGAAGTTTTGAACAATTCCGTTTGTCATGCAATTGTCCTGTTAACCTACAACCATTACAACGCCTACTCTTGTTCTCTGCTTTTCCTTTTCCTCCCTTCAACCATTTACCACAACCCTTTGCCCTAACTTGATGTGGTTCTTTTAAACTATGGTGAAGTGAAATAGGTACTTGAATACTATTATCTTCTCCATCTTCGCTTCCAAGCTTCATGACAAGTAGTTTCTTCTGGGTTGACTCTAAAGCTTCTCATACAAGCTCACATCCCTCTTCAGTGAGAATAGCGTCATCAGTTACATTGGAAGCAAGTTGAAAGAAATCATTTCGCCTTACTAGCAAAGAAGTATCACAAATATCCTTGATGCCCCCACCCAAGTCATCTCTAACTCTCATAACTTTTGATGATTTTGTCCACCTACGTAGGATATATTGATTGAGAAATTCTATATTCTGCATTCTAGTGAAGTACACCAAACATGTGCCGACATGGGATTCCGTCACAATCAAATTTTTTGCAAGTACACCACACATACTTTGACGTCTTCTCTACCAAAATCTCACGAACTCTTGAACCACTTTCCTTTGCCCTTTCAACATTGCACAAACGACAACGTTCTTCATCGTATGTTATAGTTACCACATACGCCATACTTTGAAAGAGTTCCTCTTGAAACTTGTAAAATATTGCCCGTGTATACCATTCACTCATCGTTTTTTTCATTGCTCATAAAGTTTTCAAGATGGGTTTCTCATTGACATCTTTGTGATCAAAGTCCAATTCCTTATACCGTATTCGTGAAAGAGCCCCCTCGAACCGTGTCACAAAATCCAACAAAGAATTATGAGAGGACATGTACTTCTTGAAGAATGCGTGCGAAATTTCAGCTCTTTGACTACTAGTCATGTGGGCAGAAAAAATATCATTCATAAATGCAAAAATCCATCTCTCACGAATCTTGTACATGACATTTAACCATTTATTATTGATAAGTTAGTTTTTTTTTAAAACAACTACCTACCTTTCTTCGAACTCTGGAGGGCTCTCGGAATCCCATATGCATTTTCTGAACTCGTCATAATGTTCTTTATAGCTTATTCCACTGATTTTTTCTGAAAATTTACTTACAATGTGCCAAACGCAATACCTATGATGTATAGTTGGAAGAACAGTAGCAATTGCTCTTGTCATTGTCGGATCCTGATCAGTTATGATCATTTTGGGAGGGCCCGCTTGCATTGCTTTCAAACATTCCTTGAAGAACCACTCAAAAGAATCACTGATTTCGTCACTTAAGAACCCACACCTAAACATTGTTGTTTGCCCATGATGATTAACCCCTTGTGATATCCCGTCCCACATCAAAAAGTCTATATGGGTGATCCTGGGTATATAAGAAACCATGTAAATTACTACTAATAATTAGCCTTAAGCATTTTGGGCCACGTGATTGGGCTCCAACAAGTTGTTAGGTCAGTGGTTTACATGAGGCGTTACAAATGGTATCAGAGTGACCCATGTACACGATCGAGTGTGGGGTGGAAATTTATTTGGTCACTAGGAAACAGACTCGGGGGTAGGCCGCGATGACTCTAGTGTGAACCCTTTGCAAGGGCGCAAGTCTTAAAGGTGGGGAGATTATGATATCCCATCCCACATCGAAAAGTCTACATGGGTGATCCTGGATATATAAGGAATCATGTAAACTACTACTAAGAACTTGGGCTTAAGCATTTTGGGTCACGTGGTTAGACTCTAACAAGTTGTTGGGTCAGTGGTTTATATGGGGCGTTACACCCCTAATATAGGTGCGAATATTAAATAATATCGGTTTGTGTTGTAAGTTGTGTCGAACACCACAACGTCACCAAAATATTGACCCAAAAATAATGAGTCATCCTCCCCTTTCTAAAGGTCGCATTGGCCAAAAAACAATGGCCCAAAAATAATGAGTCATCCTCCCCTTGTCATCTTTCTCAAAAGTAAATGTAAAATCAAAAACTTTTTTTTGTTCAATCAAAAAATGTTCATACAATATATTGGCATCGTGTCCGACTAACATTTTCCTCCTATCCCGTCCGACGTTATAAAGATCTTGTTCTAAAAATTTTACATTTTGAAGACCTCCAGATTGCAACTCTAAGATATTCATTTATTGGTGGGTTGACACATTTGCAGCTGCAAGTTGTTGTGCCAATGCTTTTTTTGCAGCTGACAATTTACAATGTGATCGCAACAAATGCACCCGCTTCGGTGTCATGAAAGGGTGACTATGACCCTCAATAAATTGGGAAACAATGAACTTTTCGTTTGACCTGTCTTTCACAACCGACAATTTTGCGCCACACCCCCCTCTAATTGTCCCTCGGCGCCATACATTGTGAACGAAATTTTTAACGGCACTAATCCCCTCTTTGCAACAAACATACTCCGTCCATATGATTTCATTATTATCCCTACTTCTCTTGCTTGAATGAACCCGCGTGCCAAATCCGAATTCTTTAGCATAATTTTTGTAAAAAATATTGGACATCTTCTAGATTTTTAAACTCTTGTGCAATTTGAGGTATCAAATCGCTCTTCACTTGAGGCGTAGAAAGGAATTCAGAAGAATTACCTGAGAATTCTAGTGGTTAAACCAATGACGATGACAATTGCTCTACATCATCAGAAGACTCCATCATCTAAAAAAGTACACTTTTTAATAGGAGTACATGTGAGAAGAAGGCATTAAATTGTTAACAAAGACGTGTGAAAAAATAATAAGTTAATCAGGGAAATCCTAAATCAAAAGTTTTCAAACCCTTGGGAAAGTGACTAGTTTTCAATATGTATGTAGTATTGTAGTGTGCATTGTGCAAATTTCTGCCCTTTTTCGAACATGTCCCTTATTTTGGTGGTAAGGGTGGCTTTTAGAGGTTCCATAGTTTTTTGGCCCACTCTGGGTTCTCCACAAGACTACTGAAACAAAGATATAGAATTCCTTTCTAATAAAAAAAAACTATAAAATAAAATATGGTAAAACTCTCAAATAGGCAATACCAATGTTTGGGTTCTCCTAAACCATATAATATACAGTGCAATATCCCTAAAGTAATTATATGTCTGGGTTCTCCTCAAGAACCATCTATTACACCACCGTATATTATAATATACGCAATACGAACTCTGAAATATAATACCAATATGAAAAAAAGCCCTAAATCATGAAACTTTAGAAGCATTTGTTGCAATTACCTGAGAGGTCCGATGAGGGACGATCTGGCGAGGGAGGAGTCCAGCGAGAGAGAGAGATCTAAGTTTGGGGGGGTTTACTGTGTTTGTTGGCTGGATCTTACAAACCCATTTAACCCGTTTCCTTGTTTGGTAACCCGGATCCATGACTCATATGTAAAATTAACCCCTTTTTTAAGTGAACCCACCCCTGCATCCAAGGGTGGAAATTAGAAGCCCTTAAATAAGTTATTTGTGGGATTCCAGAGTAGAAGCCTACTGTGTGTGTGTGTTTGTGTATGTGTGCGTGCGCGCCACACATGTTTTAAAGGCTAAAGGCCAACAATTCTTTCCTAAGGAGACTATGAGTGTATGAATCGAATATAAAGAAGAAGAAAAAAAGAAAATAAGAGTACGATTTGAAAACTTAAACTTAGGCACGTGCACTTAAACCTAGGCATATAAATCTACAAATACAAGGAAACAACAGCTGCAAAGGGAAGGCAAAATAGAAAAGAAAAGGAGGCTGTTGGAATAGCCAACACAGAAGGAAATAAAGGGGATGGCATCAGCCGAAAAACAAAGAGAGGGAAAAGAGAGAGGATTTAGACAGAGCATCACACACAACAGACAAAGGAGGATCAACAGACGGCTAAATCCTACTCTAGGGTATAGGTGAAGCTCTACTTCTAGTAACACAATTTTTATTGTTGTTGTTGAATTTATTATTCGGATCAGGTTCTATGAACTAGATAATTTCAATTCATGAAATTGGGTATACTTTTTCTGTATATTTGTGTGTTTGATATTAATGTTTTCAGATACTATGGCTTTAATTGATTTGTGGTAATTAACTGTGATTGATTATATTACCGTAAGACAAATCGTATCGGTAAAACGGTTCGTATTAGGCAGAGATAATCTATTTAGTTTGATGATACACGAATATTTTTAGAAGATATTGCAAGGGTCCGCAAACCCTAACGGTATCTAGTGAATCTGAATTCAAAATCCTTCAATTGAGATAAATCTAGGTTACAAGGGTTATGTGGAACCGAAACCTTAGACCTTCTTTCCATAAATTTTAGTTACTTTTCAATTGTTTTTAATTTTACTTTTGTTATTATAATTTTACAAAACAAAATCAAAATCTCTTTTTTCTCGAGTTAATTTAGAAATTGACTACAATAATTGCAACTTAGCCTTTTAATCCCCGAGGATGATACTCATATTAATGCCCGGAGTTAGGTTAGACGATATACATGCGAGGCATATTTTGGTGGAGTATTGCAAGGTTGGGGCGTGGGCCTAGGAGCACCCAATAATTTCCTAATCCTTTAAAACCGGAGTCTATAGATATACATACATTTACGTGGATATTTTTCTCCTAAAAAGCAACAGTCACTTGCTTTCCTCCAACTTTTGGACACCAAGGAGCTTTCTTGACATCTCAAGCTTGCCCATCAATTTCTATATAAATCTTCCTAAGCTCCTGTTCCATTTCTTTTACTACTGTTTTACGTGAGATGAGAAAGAGAGAGAGATGGGTCAGCTGTGGTTTCTTCAACCTTGAGGTTTTCTTCTCAATTCATCAAGGTAAGGGGTTACACTTACCAATCCTTGGATTCTAGTATTAGATTTCCTTGAATTGTGCTTAGTTTGATGTTAGAAGTTGGTATTGTGTTGTTGTTGAGAAGTTGTGGAGGTAGGGTGTGCATCCATTGAGGTTTGGAACCAAAATTCGAGAAGGAGAAGGCTATTTTTTTTGCCCAGAAACACTACCAGACTGGCTAGGCTCCATGTGTGACCGGTCAGGCCAATCAGGCTCCTTGACTGCTTAACTGGTCAGGTTGGCAGATTTACGTCCAATTTTGAAAGCTTCTCCACGCCTCTTGGCATATCAGATAATCATGAAATTTGAAAGACAACTAGATCCCTGTCTTATCTAACTATGTAAGTTTGAATCACTCAATTCCAACTATTAGATTGGGAGAAAAGTCAATTTTGGTAAACTGTATTTGTTCTAAACCAATTCTGTACCAATGCAATTTACCTTACTTAAAGGTCATTCTAAGCTTTGTACTCTTCATATGCAATATTCCTAACATCTTAGACTACCACCATGTCGAATTTGATAAAATTTAGACATGAGTTGGTCGGGTTCCCGAGCTGGTTTCCGTTGGGATAAAATCCAGCAAATCTGTTGGGTTTTACACTTGAATTATTTTCGACCCCGGAACTCCTATTTTGACTTGTAACCACCCGAGACCTTTTGCCTTGTTTGGAACCTAAATGTGATGTTTACATCTCGAGCCCGGTCCAACATTGGAATGTGATGCCACGTTAACACATTTGGCACAAACTAGCAATGATAACACTTATATTTTTAGAACATGCATGATTTGGTCTAGGAATTCGGGCTAGGTTTCGTTGAGTAAGCTCTTACCTAATGTGAGGCCATTATGGGATAAAAGTGGGGCACGACACCCGAGCCTCTCATAGCACGAGAAGGCCAATTAATGAAGCTATGCCTTAACCAAGTATGTGACCTAAGCCTAGATTAACAAGTTGGTTTACAATGACTGAGTATCATGTAATATTGAATGTAGGACGTGAACAAGACATTCTGCGACACTTTTGACAACGTTGTACGCAACACAAGTGAGTCTAGATATGCTTGTTTTATTTGTACGTTTTTAAAACATGATTAAGCATGTGATTTGCTAAGATACAATTAGAAGCTCATTTACGTTAAAATCAGCTTACTCACGATACATAACTGCTTAGCATGTGATATCACGTTATAAATTGATAAATCTTGTTAATGATGATCATGTAATGACATCACGTGGAACCCGGTGATTCCCTAACTGATGAGGGTGTGACAATTGGTGTTGAGATATAAGGATGGGTCCCACAGCCTGGTGGCATTGGGTGACATCATGCCAATTCTGTATTATTATTCAAAGGTCGCTCCCTTTATCAGTTCTGGCATATACACCGTTGGTTGATTCCCTTACAATGCATAACAAACCGTTGGATCAAATAATGATATAATCCATGGTTTATGAAAATTATGAACTGTGGACCAATTTACGAACATTATTAACATGCTAATGAATTGCTTACAATTGAGATTAAGTCATGATAAACCTGTAGACTTGCATATCCAGATTCATACTTTGCGCTAATGAATGTTGCTTTGCAATACACCAAGACCTGAAGGAGGATCAAGCAGACAGTAGGTGACGGACTAGTTGGACCTTACTTTTTGGGTTATGTCTGTAAATACATATGTGTACGTAGAACTTGTGTTGTGCAGACCACAACTGGCCATTTTTGAAGACGTAATATAAACTACGTTTTATACCTTAATCTTGAATGACAGGTTTATGCATGTCCTTGTGAGTTATTTTATTTCATTAATTTCATGTTTCCGCTACTCTGATTAACCTTTATAGCTTAACATAGAAGACAGATAGAATTCCATAAATCCTTATTTACGTAGAGGCCTTCGTGAATTAGACTCACTGGTCAGTCACTAACCCACCCCGGTTTGGGATGGGCCATGATAGCATGTTTGAGCTCACATTCAGAAAGCGTAGATTCTTGCAACCTCCAAACACCCCCAAAGATTTCTCCTTTGAAAAGGTTATGAGCCAAATTCACCATTCCTAAATTCCCGCAGGGAGTCCAATTGCTTGGAAATTTCAAGATTCACATTCGGGGCCCAAATTATTTTCAGATTTGAAAGCATTGTGAGTTCCACTGGAATTGAGCCATGGAAATAATTGTCCTCGTTTGTAGCACAACTAATGGGTTGATATTCACATGTGGTGCTCACATCAAAGAGATTTGAAAGATGAGGATGGATAAATTGATGCAATTGGAAAGGTTAGGGATACGACCACTTAGGATGCTTCTAGAAACATCTAGAACTTCAAGAATTTGAAGGCTACCAACCTCATGAGGAATAACGCCGATAGACAAATTCGAAAACAACAAAAGTGTCCTTAACCAGCTACAATTTTCCAAACGATGCGGAATCTCACCATTAATGAAATTCTCCGACAAATCAAGATGTTCAAGATGCTGACAATTGTTTCCGAAAAAATCTGGTAATGGCCCATTTAACTGGTTAGATGACAAATAAAGCCATTTTAACACAAGAAAAGTACCAAAAGGACATTGGAATTTAACCATTTAAGTTGTTTCCCACAAAATTCAAAGTCCGTAAATTCATGCATTGTGAGAGTGAAGATGGAATTCCCCTTGAAATCCTATTAAACCAAAAATTAAGCACACTCAGTTTCCTCAAACCACTGACTTCACTAGGAAGATATCCTGAAATTGAGTTCCCTTAAAGATCAAGTACTTCAAGATTTGTCAACCCCCAAATTTCAATGGGAATTTCACCACTAAATTCATTGAAGGAAAGTGATAAGACTCTTAGTTCAGCCAGGTTTCCAATTACATAAGGCAATTTTCCAACCAATTTTTACATCTTTGGGAGAACAGTTCTTTCTGATACCGAAACCATAAAATGGAAATGAAACATACATGGAACCAGAACTAGATAGAGAATCAATATCTCCGTTGGTTATTATTAAAAGATACAATCCTCGAATCAGAGTTGCATTCGACCCCCAACCACGAGCAGTGGTTGAATCTGTCTAGCCCCTAGCTTGAAAGAAGCCCAAATGGGTAGTAAAAGAGATTGCTTGAATTCCAAAAGAACTAGTTTCTCGGAAACCAAACAACAACACAACAGACCAACAGAAAAAGCAAAGAAAACAAGAAAAGGGTTCCACTAATGTAACTCCGGTTTTGCATTTTTGCTTCTTAAACATGTGTGCTTTTCTTTTGGGTGTTTGAGTAATGGGTGAAGTGGGTTTCTGAAACAATGTTAAGGCTTCTAGAACGAGAAGAGAGAGAGAGGGAGATGGGTCTTCTTCTTCTCGACCTGGGATTGACTGTGTTCTCTCCCTCCATATGTATAGTGGACTATACGTATTGTAACCATCTTTTCCAAAACAAAAATAAGAATTTGTGATGTGTGTGACGTGACACCCAGATGGAAGGACAATGGGAGGGGCCAAGTGGTGGACGATGGTTGCAACAGGATGGTGAAAACATCGAACCAATGGATAGCTGTTAGACTTGAATCGACTCCTACTAAGGTCGTCCAAGACATTCCCCCACTTGGGTTGCATCCATGGAGTCCCCAAGGCGTAACGGTCAATTTGGGCATTTAAATTTGCTCAATCCCTTTGCAACTTTTTTAAAAGGGAGTCCACATGCGAAACGGTATCGTCTAATACTGTTGAGATAAGAGTGACGACTTGATGACATCTACATTTTCCCGCCTTAAGCCTGTTTGGACGATGGATATGTCCACAAGGGAAAGGAAAACCACACAAACATAAAATTAAATTTCACTATTGCATCTTTTTTCTTTTTTTCATAAGTACTTCAACATAATCAATTTGATTAAGTCTTAGGAAAAGTATTGGATCACAGATCATTCGGACACATCCGAACACAGCTGTGTCGGGAACTGTTGAATGCACGTGGCCCTTAAATTATTGAGGACCCCACGTGCATCCATTGGTTTCGGATACGTCGGTGTCCAAATGTGTCCGAATGATCTGTGTTCCTAGCATTACTCTAAGAGCACTTTTGAGTGTCGGATTACTCACCATTGGATTGGACTATTCCATTTTAATCCGGTTTAAGCCGGTATTTGATTGCAATCAGATATGTTTGATATGTCCACTCCAACTGACATAGAGGTCCATTTATGGGATAACTTAGTTCCACCTCAGCGGTGGTATTGTTTTGGGGGGACAAAGTCATACTCTGGACTAAACAATCTTTTTACCAAAATAACCCTCAATTAAAACCTCATCCACAAAACCTTCTCCTCAATTAAAATCTCATCCACCTCCATAAAACCTTCTTTGGTTCTCTATTGAGTAACTATTCTTGCAACAAAAAATAACAAAAACAAAAATAATTCATTCCATACGACGAGTAAGTGTAAGTAATATTTGTTCTTGCATTGGTTTGCTGTCTAAGACTATGGCTAAAGTTTCTGAATTAATTTTTTTTGTCTTTATTTAATTTTCTTCAATTTTTTTGATATTTGTTGATTCATCTCAATGAAAGAAATCTAAAAAATATAAATTGTGTCTAAAAAACTAAAAAAATTACCTAAAGACAAAAAATAAGTCAAAACATATCATGTTTTGATTTATTTTTTGTATTTTTTTAATTTTTAGACATAATTTTGTATTTTTCTAACAATCAACAAAAACTTGACGCAAAGCAAAAAATTACAATTTTTTTAAATAAGAACGAAAAAAACATAAGATAATAATTTAATAAATACCACAATTCAAATTGAATATTTGTAAAATCTTGTTCAAATTTAATAAATACCCCAGTTCTCTATTGTGGGATTGTAGTGATTTCTGCATTGGTGGGATTGAAGGTGTTTTCAAATATTGTTGTTCGGTCCGATACAACTTGTTTATTAGGAAATGAGTATTGAAAGCACTAATTTAGCGCATATGAAATTTTTTTACAAGTAAATGACTTGTTTATTAAAGCAACTTTTTCTTTGGTTCTCTTTCAATCTAATGATCCGAAAGCTATATGTTAACTAGTGGATATGAATGCTTTCAGTATTATGATGAGGGTAGAAAAAGACATGTAAAATTTAATCCATTTATTATCCCAGTAATTAAACAATGGACAAGTTATATATTCTTTGTATTGCAATTAATACTGAACCAAAACAAACAAGGGACAACTTTTATTTTAGTCCCAGGACTAGTAATCCCAGGACTAATAGTTCGGGACTAACTTATCCCTCGCTAATTAGTCCGACAATCAAACGTGACCTATGTCTTAACCTAGGTCATTTGATATGTAGAGTTCAGTACGTTCAAAATCTCAAAATCATACCTAAATAAGTCTTGAAATTCAATGGATATACTTTGTTTGAATATTTTATGAATGCGTCTCAAAATTAATACAAACTATATGTACAACTCATTGACAAATTGTCTTGCTTAGTTATCTATGATGCGAACTTTTCGCATGTATAAGATTAGGATACCTAAAAGGATGGGTTGGGCAGATATGAGAATTAGAATGTAGTATTATCATCTCAAACTTTACAAATAGAATCTGTTGTGGGCCGGATATTTAGTACAATGGGTCTTCGACCCATCATCATACTTGGTCCATTTGTGTTGGGCTCAAGTTGGGCTAGATCAAAGGATGTATCTATCATCATTTGGCGGAGAGGTTCGACAAGGCTGTCGGGTGTGCCTCGGTTAATACCGAGCACACGACATGTCAGGTCAGGCCGAACCTTCACTCGGACGACATTTATCACCAGGTTCAAGATCTCTCAAGTCGCAACCTCCAATCATGCTATCGAGGGCTTCTACGCTCAACCCAACCACATGAAGGTTTACTCCCTCCAATTCACTCAGTTGCCTAAAATATGTGGGGGAGAAACAGTTACAGGACATGCAGACATATCCACCCAATCCGCACGTACGTAGGGCACGTGACAGAAGCACCATAATTTGGGGACCATGACACGATATTTTCAACCGATGCTCCAGGCAGTCTGTTGAAAAATCTCTGTAAATACTCCAAGAACACTCGAACTTCAGATACGCGCAATATTCATTCTTATGCTTCCAAGTTGCTTTTTCTCTCTCTTTCAGAAGCTAACTTAAGCATTGGAGTGACCGCCGGAGACCCAACTCCAGTCGGCAGTAACCTAATGTCTGAGTTATTTTGAAGTACAACGAAGAATAACCGAACTTCCAGTGAGAAGATCAAGAGTGGATTTCAGACTCCACATATTCCTTAGTGATTTTTACTTGTGGAAATAGATTTTAAAACAGATCACATGCATCCTTCAATGTTTTTTGTGCAAGTCTTCTGTTTGCTGTTATCCATTTCTAATTCCGCCAGAAAATTGACTAAGATAATATTATCTTGTGGTCTGATAGTGGACTAGCCATTTTGTCCTCATTTCCCTAAATCAGCCAAACATAAAACAAGGAAAATAGGAAGAAAAGTAAGGAAAGACAAACCAAAGAGCAAGGTCAGCATTTTTACTTCAGACAAATCCCTAAGGACATGTTTGATAGGAGGTTGGAGAATGATATTTGACTCACAATTCTGTGAGGCTCTTAATTCTTGATTTGATTTGACCAAAATGGGAGGATTGACCGTCCCATTGAGAGGCAATCTCCTTAATCTCAATTCCCTCTGACGAAAATACTCAAAACTCTCTCTCTATGTCTTTATTGTCACATGGTGTTTTCACGTAACGATAAAAGTAGAAATTATTGATTTTAATCTCAATTTCCTCTAGACAAAACAAACACGTTGCTAACAATCCCAAGCTCTAATCCTATGCAAAACATAGGAAAAAATTCATCTCCACATTCATAATCCCAGTTCATTAGAAATCTCAATCTCAATCCCAATCCCAGCTCATTACCACTCCCAAAAGTATACCTCATATCAAACATGCCCTAAATGTTTAGCCATTTCCTCACCAATTATATAGTTTGGAGATACCCTCTACCAGTGGCAAAAGGCAACTATGAAGCCAATCTAGCTTTCTCCAAGAATGATAAAGCCTGAATTCTACTAATATATTGGAGCTCTGGGCCTTTGCTATCCTTCAAAGGCATACAAAATGGAAGGAATTATCTAACTAGTAGTAGTACAAACCAAAAGTTCAATCATCCGATCGTTGGAGATTTAGAATCTGATTGGATCAGACATTCGTGGAAATATTTACAAGCTGAAAAAAGCAATAGATAATCTTAGATTATTCACTTCATTATCTTCTCATCTTCTCCCTAACAATTTCCTTTCCTCCATAAAGTCCTCAACAAAATCCACGACCCAAACACTGAGTCCCATTCATTTAATACTATCACAAAGAACACCGTGCTCAAACAGGAATCACCCATATCGTTTCGCATAGATAAACAAACAGAAAAGCATAGATCTAAATCAGATGCTCTATTTTTGTTGTATCTAGTGTATAAATGTTTACATAAAAGTGATAAATCTGTACTTGTACATTTGTTGTATCTATATACTATAAAAATGATGTATAAGTCTCTGCACAAACTAAACATCTCATTACACGAGTTCCTCATGCATGACGTCCCTTCCCAATTTTCTTTTTTTCTCAGAACTTGCAAGATGTTGAAAAGTCCTCCCCGTGTGTGAAAGTTGTGTGTCAAATCAGTTGAAAGTGACTGAAGGAGGCTAGGGTGGCAAAGTCAAGGATTTGCAGCCAAACCCAGATATGGTGAAATTCCTGGAAAATCTCACGCATGCCTGAGCTTTTGTTGCTCTTGACTTTTTCCTCCTTAGCTTTATCACATGTACTGACAGTTTATGGCAGTGGCAATAGACTAGCAGAGAGAGTGGTGAGGTGTGAGATAACGAATGAGCAAGAGTGAGAAGTTGAGTTGAGGTGTGGTGTGGTGTTCCTCCTCCTTCAAGAGTTTTTAACTTTGTTGCGTGATACAATAATAGTGAAATTTTCTCTCGAACATCTGTGTGATGAGTGACCATGATCCGTTACACAAGGAAGGTGCGCTAGCTCTAGGAATTAGTTTTGAAATGATGAGAAACAATGTTATTTGAATCTGTGGTTAACTAATGAACAAGGTACCTCTTTAATCAGCTACAAGACTACAAGACTTTGCCTTATGATCGGGCTGCGGTTTGTTGAATCTATGTGTGCGTTAGTCCCGTCATTTTCTTGGTTCAAAATGACTTGAGGGATGATTTAGGCTGGCATTCTGATATACAGGCCTAGACAGAGAGGAGGAGGCTTTGAAGGTTTGAAGTACCCACTTTCACACTAACAAGGGTTTGAGCAACATGAGAAGTAAGAATACCATCTTCTGGAAGATTTCATCTGTGCATGCCGCCCCTTCGTCGCGCTGCAAAGGAGTGACAAGGTTGAGTCAATGTCTTGTCTAGCAGAAACACCAAAGTATATGAACTGATAGCAAGTAATGAACTCATAGGCAACAATATCGAAAATGGCAACAAATAAAGATCCTTGATTGGTGGTGGTTTTGACAATCACTTATGCAGAATACTTTTTAGGAACTTGTTTCGTTGACAGTTTTCAAAACTTGTTTTTTTTTTTTGGAAAAATAATCCGCTTCTAGGAAAGCCTTCAAAAAAGTTTCAAATTCCCAAATATTATTTCCATTGCAAAATGATAGGATATGAGAACTGTGAGTGCTTTTGTTTTCAAAACAGGTTAAATTCATAATCAAAAAATTATAGATGTGTCGAAGAATCACTTGTGCTGAATACTTTTCAGAAAACTTGTTTGGTCGACGAGTGGTTCTTTTGTGAGGAAAATAAACCATTTCTAAGAAAACATTACAAAGATTATTCAATTTCGAAAACCAGTACTGCTAAAAATGATGAGAGATTGTTTCTGTTTCCAAAAATAGATTTCGAAAAGTACTCTTCCTATCTAATTCCGGAAACATCAATCAAACACCAACATTCCCGTTTGTTACACTGAGAGAGAGAGAGAGAGAGAGAGAGAGAGAGAAGAGATACATCGTTCTTTTTCGTCGAGAGTTCCAACAGCAACAGAAAGCCCAGCTACAACTGGAACAGCTTGGACATGCAGAGCAACTACAGCTCGGCCACTTACAACAGTTGCAACTTGGCCACTTACAGCTGCAGCTGGACCACTTACAACAGCTGCAGCTTGGCCACTTACAACAGCTGCAGCTCGGCCGACAACAACCACTGCAGCTTGACCATTTACCACAACTGCAACTCAACAACTTGCAACAGCTGCAACTCGGCTGACTACAGCCTCTGCAGCTCAGCCACGAAGAGCAGCTGCAGCTTGGCAATTTACAGCAGCTGCAGCTTGGCCACTTACAGCTGCTGCAGCTTGGCCACTTACAACAGCTGCCGCAGCTAGGTAGCTTACAGCACCTACAGCTTGGCCACTTGCAGCAATTGCAGCTTGGCCACGTACAACAATTGCAGCTTGGCCACTTACAGAGGCAACAGCATGGCCGTGTAGAGCAGCAGAATCCACAGCTACAATTTGAACAGGACGACGAAGACCGCTCATGCTTCTTCTTTCTGCAACACAAAGGGTATATTTGACATTCACTATACTAGAATCAGGTACTTCCTAATAAAGATGCTGACATCAATAACCTAGACGTGAACAAAGTCCATATCTATTTCCTATTAGCACATACGAAAACCTTTATGTTCCCCAAAGAGGAAATTGAAATGCGACCCTGCGCATTGTATGTTGTTTGGATTTTGATGCACGAATATGTGCAGGGATTTCCCAAGAGAAAAAGAATGCCAGGTGAACCAAAGAACTAAGGCTGTATTTGGCTCTTTGATTTGTGGAGGGAATTCCTTTACCTTCTATTTTTTATTCAAAAAAAAAAAAAAATAGTCCACTAATCCAAGATCCAGACACAGCCTAAATTAGTTTCTTGACTTCATTATTTCCCTTGTTTTACTTTACCTCAATAAATCTCTTCAGAAAATCACGATGCAAACACAACATTAGGAGCCAAATGTGAGCAGTAGCTTTTTTACTTATATTGCAGTCTCTTGTATACTTTTAAGATGCATAGTGGAGTCAATGTTGATGAAGCGCGCGAGTTTCTGAAGATTTATGTGATTTTAAGAGTACTAACATTGAGAATGGAATACACTCTAATATAGAAAGGTGGAGAATGGAACTGACTGTGGGAAGGCAATAGTTTGGATGCGCGTTTCACTCCCATCTGAATGGTGGTTGAAGGACAGCTCTTGAACAGGATAATTTTCTTCGCTTTGATCACCAACAATTCCCACTGGAGTCTGTACAACTGCTTTTTCTGTTTCTTCAAAATCCCTTCCAAGATTGAATTTTCTTCCGTCACTTTCCTTCCATTGTACTGCCGGAAGGGGTGGACTGAAACTGATCAGCTTATTGGATTTGTATGAATTTCTGGATTTTCCCAATTCTCCAGACTTGTGGAGTTCTCCACTCAACTTAAGAACATGATCCCTCGAAAAACTGTTGTTCCCAATGTGAATGCTGAATAAAGACTCATTTGAAGCAACACTCCAATCCACTGGTGACGAGGATTTACTTATGAAAACAGAATGCGGAATCCTATGAGGGTCAAAACCGGAAGGTTTTTCCATCACTTGGATTGGAGGAGATTCTGTCACTGATGGGCTATGGGATAGAGATTCGTGGGTAATAACAGAAACTTGTGAAGTGCCACCTGTTGATAGTTCGCAGTCGCATTCTGATTTAGTAGAGCTGTCACTGGACAAATCAGTTTTGTAATATATAGGCAGAGGACGGACATGATTAGAAGAAGCAGCAGCAGTAGCAGATGCCCTAGGGTTAATTAGTTTGGGATCCACTTGAATGAAATCTTCTGATGAAGAAGAAGAAGAAGAAGAACCAAAAGAGAGTGACTTCAACCTTTTGGCTGGAGCAACTATACCTTCACTTTCAGTAATCCCTTGATATATTCTTGGATGCCCACTGTTTTCCCTCTCATCTTCAGAGTCAGTGAGTGGATTTTGCACATCACCCTTATTTCCATTTGCCTTTGTATTTCGTTGTGAATTCTTGACGTTGGTCCCAGTCCCATATTCAGAGTCCATAACTGAATTTGTTGACAAAAAAACGCATAAAATATCTAGTATGCGAACCCATGAAAAAAACAAAAGCAATAGGTCAGAGTGGAGATTTTTATTTACGGTTTCATTGATGAAGAAGTGACATATTTCACTGATTCCGAGTTTTCTAACCAATGATAGCATCAAAGGTTGTCAACTAATGGAAATTTATAGCTACTTGAGATGATCATGCAAGACATGCATGCGGAAGGTCTAAGAAAAGTATCATGAACTAACACTCAAAAAAACACAGATTATATAAATCGCTTTAATATGCTGACACTACAATTTATATGTCTTGGGAATCTCCATCAATCTAAAATGCAAAATGTTTCCCTTCTATCAAGAGAGCGAATCAATAAATTCCCAAAATTTGCAATTCACAAACAGGACTTCTGATCATGTCACTGATACCAGCATTTAGCCATACAACTATCTTGAAGTCTACTTACAGACTTACAGTACGTATTCAACATGAAAGTCAAATCTAGTAAAGGTTTATATCACTTGCTGCTCCTGCACTCGTCAGAAAGGTACTTTTATCCTTTCCAAAAATCTCCAGGATGCTTCTTTTTTTAGACTAGTCATTTCTGCTGATTATTCTTTGTCGAAAAGAGTAAAAATTCTCTCCACAATGTTTAATTTCCCCGTTCCCCACTCATACCACCTCTAAACAACTCATCTTGTTCTGTTGAAACAAATTATCTGTCTGATTTTACACCTACCAGGGAGGTATTAGCGTAGTTCCAATTTTCTTTTCATGACTATGTCCTAGAATTTCTAGCCATATATTCGCTTTGAAACAAATTATCTGTCTGAATTTATGCCCATTATGGATATAATAGCTTGGTTTCAAAATTTACCTTTTTAGGTGTATCAGGAAATCCTGGGGATAGGCAGAAACGTTATACTGCTAAATTGAGAAAGAAAAATAAGGTAACTTTCTGACTCATACCCATTACGGATCTATTAGCTTAGCTTCACAAATTTCATTTAATCAACACTTCAGAAAATTTGGGGGCTTGGCAGAAACATTGAAGGGTTAAAACTTAAAAGCATGATGATTAAAGATGGGGAAAAAAGAAGAAGAAAGTTTACCAATTCATTAGACACCCTCTTAATTTCGTTTTACGCCGCCAAAAATTGAATCTGCCGGAAGCGGCACCGGCATTTGCCACCAACCCTTTTATTCCAAGCCAATCTGCAGTGATTCAAACAGAAAATATAATCCAAGAAAATGGGGAAAACCCCTACATATTAAACTTACATCTGTTAAATAAAAAAAAAAAAACTCGCTATTACATAAAAAAACTAACGCATACATGAAATTGAGCGAAAAACGTTGTGGTGGAAACTGGGAATTACCAGAGCAGAAATTCGTTGTTCATTTGGCAATGCGTGTGGAAATTAAGGGATTTGAATGCAATCAAAGGGTGGGGAAAATGGATGGTCAAACTAGGGTTTGGGTGTGATGGATTTGGGAGAAATCTATCTGATAACGGAAGGCATAGCGGATTTTTCGGTTGTAATTTTCTTTATTTCCGAATTTAACTGTTTTTATTTTATTTCGCGCCATTGCCTAACCTCTTCCTCACGCCCCGCCAACGTTCATGCCTTCATGGTCCTACAACAGTACACATGCAATGCTTGTGACAACTTATAACAGAAGGGTAAATTACACTGATCGCCCGTGAGGTTTTTAAAATGCAGAGATAGTTCCCTAGTTTATGTACGGATCTCTCCTACTTTATAAATTATTTAGTAGAGTTTTTCTCTCCCATCACGGGTGGAACCAGAATTTAGAGTTTGGAAAAACTGAGATTTTTCTTGAGGAAATAGCAGGTGCCGAATGTAATTTGAGGGGATCAAAATATATATATTTTTTTTACAATTTTTAAAATTTATACCTAGGTCTTAAATTTTTTTTGAAATTTTTAGGAGGGCCCGGATCCTCCCGGTCTATACACATTGTACCGCTCCTGCCTCCTATTGACTTCCTACAAACACCGTTATTTTTAATTGATAAATGATAAATGGTAGAAATGCCCTTATTTAATCTTTATATACATTGTATATATATATATATATATATATATATATATATATATATATATTGGGGGTTATAGAAATAGACATATTATATTCCTATAATCATGTGTAAATAGACTAAATATATATACAAAATAGATAAAAAAGACTAAAGATGGATATTTTGTCATTTATCAATCAAAATTAACGGTATTTGTATGGAGTTAATGGGAGAGGAAAATTCGCTAAATAGTTATAAAATTAAAAAAATCAATGTATTTGTCAGAACTTAAGAAAAGGTGGCATTTGTCACAAAATCTTAGGGGAAATCAGCACAAATTGCCTACAATAAGTTATAAAAACACCAAAATTTTAATACCCTTAAATTTTAATTCAGTTTAAAAAATTATTTAATCAGTAAATGATAATATTTTATTATGATTTTTAATATTTTAAAATAAAAAAATTGTATTTTTATTTTGGTAGCTCATTTGAGTGAGCTTAAGGCCACTCAAGCGATCGTTTGAAATTTTGAAACTGCAGAATCGAAAGTTATGATGGTTTGATGAGGGCCAATCGATTTTGCTGCGTTTTTATGACCATGATTATACGATTTAAAGGTTGATATCATTATTTAAACAATAGGGGATTCTTTTACACTTATGAAATCAGCATTGTAAAGATCTTTTAGGAGAGGGTTTTGCTTGTTCTTAAATGTTCTTGAGGAGGGAGGTTTTCAAGTTTCGACGATTCATGATTGATCTCTTGTGTTTCTCTTGTGTTTCCTTCGGATTGAGGTAGGCACAGCTACCTACCAACTCTAGGTCTTAGTTCACTGTTGTTAAAAGTAATTTTTGAAAGCATGATTATAAAAGCATGACTATGGTTTATTTTTTGTTCATGTTGTAACTTGCTCAATTTTTACGAGTCTTTGGTAGATTCAATTGAATTAAGTTGAGCAACAGTATGATCTACACTAGTATTAATATTTTCAATAGCCAATTTTGTGATATTTATACTTTGATCATGCTTAAAAGTTGTCTGTGTGAACCAATTGTTGTAGAAATCCTAACCCGGAATTTAAAAAAACACAAAGGCTCGATCGAGCGACCTCTCTGATTTTGCTAGATTCTGACTAGTGACCCAATTATTTAGAACCCATAACTCAGTAGCGAGCTCGATCAAACTCTAGGCCGCTTGAGTGGTCTGTTGAAAAATAGACAGTTTTAACAAAATGTCCAGATTAGCTTCAGAACATGTTTGATGCCTCTATGCTCTGTTTTATAGACTATTTAACTATTGTGTCTGGGATTACACACATTGCACATGTATCCACGCATAGTTGTTATAATCATGAATGTGTTGTAACTAGAAAAGATCAAGTCATGCAATACGTTATTGACACATGTTGTGATTGAGAGACACATTTATCGTATGATAAGGATATTGTCATGGTTATGCCGAGTTCAGCTGTTGTGCTACTCGAGTTTTGTGATTAAGACTTGTGGAAACGTGTTGTTGTACACAGAGTCAGATTTTGCAGATAATGGACACGATATGTGTTTTGGGGTTACAGGAAAACTTAGAATTTTATGCTAGGGGCACTGGTACGAATGACACATGAATAAGGCAGTGAGAGGTATTGGGTGTGCGTTATAAAATAGTGAACATGATAGAAATTTGTGAGGAAAGTCTAACGAAAATTGATAACTTAATATAGTTGGCCCGGTGTTGCATGGTTTTGAGATTTGGAATATTATCGAATGTTGTTTGTTTAAGGACACCTACTAGGAGGAGTTAGAATGATAGAGGGTGACTTTGGGAACGCATGTGAAGGCAGTCCGAAACCCAAAGGAATGACGATTAGAGTACTAAGCCTTTTTTAGTCGATAAGATGAAGCAGCTAAAGTATGTTATGATTAGACTTAGTGACGTCATGTTCACAGAATCTAGATAGGGTGAGGTCGGTATTGACTTTAGAGACCGGTAGAATGTTCTTTTCTTGTCAGGTTATGATTTCAACTATGACCTTTGGTTGGCAAATACTGGTCAATACTAACTAAGGACCATATGCTAGTGTACAGTATTTCTTGACAAGAGCACCTAGAAACATAAAAAGATTTAACAAAATTTACCAAGGTGTTTACCATTACGTATTCTTCCAGTGTATGTTCTTACTCATAATTGTTACTTCTATTACTTAGTATATAAAATGTTGCTTGCTGTATCACCTTTGAATTTGATTTTTCGGATAATTTTATCTATTGAGTTTCATTACTCATGGGTGCAACTTATCTGCCCTTGGCATTTCATGCTAGATAGAGATGTGTAGACAGAAGAGCCACCCGCACAAGAAGCGTCAAGAGTTGATGGAGATGAGTTGTTCACCTAGATGTCGTATCCCTATATTGTTGCTCTGATATTCTACTTATTTTATGCCAATTAATAATGTAAATCTTAAGGGATAATTTGGTCAATTTCATTGATAATAATTAATTAATGGTCGAGATTTTTTCATTTTAATTCTTGTCTTTCAATTAAAACAAGAGTTTTACAAAGTATTTAATGTTCCGAGAAATCGGGGCGTTACAAAAATTATCTGCACTAATTACTATGCAGCACTATTTAGGTGATACTTTCGGTCGGTTGATTATTGCAAACATATTACGTGAGTCATCAATTGTCTTCTAACAACTCAATATAAATGTCTTTATGTTATATTCAAAAAAATTATCACTACATAATTTGTTAAGAGTATCACATTAAAATATCACGACACTTCAATAACATTGAATAATAACTCAGCTATGAGATGATTATGCACTCTTGAGTTCCAAATTATTCTTCATGAATGCAAGTTTACATTGTGAGGAAAGGAAAAATAAGGAAGTAAAATAAATAAAACTAAGGTAGTTTTTTTTTTATCAGAATATGAAAATCAAATGAATATTTATTTGTGTTTAGGAAAACATTTATTATTTAGTTATCCATGAAGATATTATAATAAGAGCATGAAAAATGTAGGAGAAAAGTTCTTATATTTCCATAGTCCCCATGAAAAGTTACACCAATAACTTCGAATGTTACAACTCAGCTTGAAGTTTATTAAAAAATTATGTACATAAAAAAACTAGCAATGAATCTAGAATGATTAGAATTGAGACAATTATTATGTAATTTTTAATGATAAGAACCTGTTGGAAATTCGAAGGGGTTAAATGAACGGGACACCGGAGGGTCTCTAGGCAACCGGAAAGTCTCGGGAGTTTCACATCCCAAGAGTCACAATAATTACGTCTCATTCAAGGTCCTTCTGTTTCAGAACCCCAAAGGTCTCCAAATGTCTTTATATATCGCTTAAGTTTGGTAGATGATGACCCCCGAAATTCTGTCAGAAAGAGAGAGTAAGGCACGAGGAAGTTCAACAGGCGAACGAGGTTAGGTGTGACCTAGTTCGTGGAGCCGTTTTACCCTGGGAGACGACGCCGAAGCTATCCTCCAAACACCCACGGTGAGGCGGCGATTTAGTCTTAAGGGAACTGTGTTCAACACAGGACTCGGTTCGGTAACTATAGATCGTTCTGTGTATTCTTATTCTTGAATTGTATATCAGGTTGGTAACTCTGTATTTTTTGTAATTCCTTTACCATAATCTAAAGATGTATGTTTTCATGGATCCTTGATCCTTGCTATGAATCTGTCACCTTATATTTTCAACAAGCTTAAGACTAACTCGTTGCTTCGTATTCTAGTTCACCAAAATAGTTCTGGTTATACTATTAGAAATTAGTTTTTTTTTTTTCTCTGTCAGATTCGAAGTAATGTTTGAGACAGATTTGTAGTTTGAGATTTTTTCCAGAAAATATATGTTTTGTTTGGACTAACATGTTTGTACAGATCGGAACTTATGTTCTGGTAATGAACCTTACTGCACAAATTTGATTATCTGTTCTTGGATTGGCTATTGATTCAATTGTAGCGCCATGATCTATCTCAGCCAGTGATAGAGGTTCGGACTCGGCCTAAGTGGTTTGGTCAGTTCGGCCTCGGCTATATGCAGATCTCCTCGGCCATGGTCAGTCGTGCGCGACTCGGCCCCGAATCAATGGTCAGCCTTGATGGCAGACTACTTGGTTTTTTGGGTTCCGCTCAGCCAACCATACGTGGTCAGATCTCATCATTTGGCCTCTGGAGCAGTCTACTTGGCTTCGCCTAGACACTGCTTGGCCTAGACTATTAGTGGTTGGCATGGACCAGTCCCTTAGTCCTCTGGTCGGTTCAGCCAGAAGTACTCGGCAGCCTTTGGTATGCTGGGCCTGAAGTACACAACCAGTGGTTGGTTTTGTACTCAGCCTTAGCAATGGATATATTGCCAGTACTCAGACTGCTCTGATTTGTCGAACACCGCTGAGGGCGCTGCCCTCAGACTCCCGCCAGGGGGCGCTGCCCCCTTGGACCCCCGCTAGGGGGCTCAGCCCCCTAGAACCCCCACCAGGGGGCTATGCCCCCTGGGACCCCCGCGGGTACGCTGCTGCGTGGTGTTTGTAGAAACTAGAACTTTATCATAATTTCTTATTGAATTATGTTATGTTCAATCATCTTATTTAAGATTTGTTCACTTATGGAATTTTGATCTTAATTTTCAGCAAAGATGTCCACTGGTGAGGTGCAAACCAATGTTGTTGGGTCAGGCAATACCCAAACAAATGTTACTGGGTCAAACAATGCCCAAACCAATGTTACTGGATCAGGCAATGCCCAGGCAAGTGGGAATGGGAATGGAAGTCGTGCTAATGTTGCTCTCCCGAATGTCCCA
The DNA here is from genome assembly GCA_019985065.2 of Arctostaphylos glauca. Lineage (NCBI taxonomy): Eukaryota > Viridiplantae > Streptophyta > Magnoliopsida > Ericales > Ericaceae > Arctostaphylos > Arctostaphylos glauca. The sequence goes on from JAHSPW020000013.1 coordinate 19,773,090, forward strand.
TTCGCCCATGTTGATAAACCAGAAAAATTCATTGGTGTTGACTTCAAGAGGTGGCAACAAAAGATGTTGTTTTATCTCACCACTCTGAACCTTGCAAGGTTTTTGGTTGAGGATGCTCCTGTCGTGGACACAGACGAGACTGGTAAAGAGACTCTGCTAGCTCTAGATGCCTGGAAGCATGCTGACTTCCTATGCAGAAATTATGTTTTGAATGCTCTAGACAATTCTCTGTACAATGTCCATTGTGAGGCAGAATCCGCTAAGGAACTATGGAACTCCTTAGACAAGAAATACAAGATCGAAGGTGCCGGTGTCAAGAAATTTGTGGTTGGCCGGTTCATGGATTTTACCATGGTAAATTCGAAGAATCTGGGCAGTCAGGTCCAGGAACTTCAACTGATTCTCAACGAGATCAAAGCTGAGGGGATGCAGTTGAGTGAATCCTTCCAAGTGGCTGCTGTAATTCACAAGCTGCCCCCAGCATGGAAGGAATTCAAGAGCTATTTGATGTTCAAGAACAAGGAGATGACCTTGGAAGCTCTTTGGGTCAAACTCCGAATTGAAGAAGAGAACCGAAGTATGGACAAGAGCCTGCGCTCCTCTTTTATATCCAAAGCAAATGTTGTGGAGCATGGCCAAAACTCTGGCACTAGGAAGAAAGTGTCAAGCAAGCCATCTGGGCACTCTGCCAAGGGTCAAAAAATGGGACCTAGGGGGGCATCGCCAAGAAACAGAAAGCCAAGTTTCAAGGCCGGTGCTATAACTGTGATAAGGTGGGACATCGCTCTGCAGATTGTCGCCAACCTAAGAAAAATCCTGAGAGAGCCAATATGATTGAAGATCTTTCAAGAGATGTGACTGATATCAGTTTGTCTGCTGTGATATCAGAGGTGAACCTAGTTGGTTCAAATCCGAGGGAATGGTGGATTGACACTGGTGCAACCCGTCACATTTGTTCTGATAGGCGGATGTTTACTTCCTTCGAGCCTGCAGCTGTTGGTGAGAAGCTTTATATGGGTAACTCGGCTACATCCAGTGTTCTGGGACAGGGTAAAGTGATTCTGAAGATGACTTCAGGGAGAGAGCTGACTCTCAACCAGGTTCTGTATGTGCCAGACATACGCAAGAATCTGGTATCTGGCTCGCTGCTTAACAAGCATGGCTTTCGGATTGTATTCGAGTCAGATAAGGTGGTGCTCACCAAAGCTGGAATTTATGTGGGGAAGGGTTATGTCACTGATGGGCTTTTTAAGCTCAATGTAATGACTGTGTTTCCCAAAGAGGATAATAAAATGAAAGCCCCTTCTACTTACTTGCTTGAGTCTTCCAATTTATGGCATGGTAGACTAGGTCATGTTAATTTTAATACCTTGCGTAGATTAATTAACTTAGACCATATTCCTGCATTTCACATTGATAAATCCTATAAGTGTGAAACCTGTGTGGAAGCTAAGATGACGAGATCTTCTTTCAAGACTGTTGAAAGAGACTCTGAACCTCTAGGTTTGATCCACACTGATGTGTGCGATCTCAAATTTGTGCAAACCAGAGGAGGCAACAAGTATTTCATTACTTTTGTTGATGATAGCACTAAATATTGCTATGTGTACCTATTAAAGAGCAAAGATGAAGCTCTAGCTAAGTTTGTTCTTTATAAGACTGAAGTAGAGAATCAACTTGGTAAAAAGATTAAGGTGCTTAGAAGTGACCGAGGTGGTGAGTATGAAGCACCGTTTGGTGGATTCTGTGCACAACATGGAATCATACACCAAACCACTGCACCTTATTCTCCTCAGCAAAATGGTGTTGCAGAGCGCAAGAATCGTACCTTAAAGGAGATGATGAATTCTATGTTGATTAGTTCTGGACTGCCACAGAACATGTGGGGGGAAGCAATTCTTTCTGCAAATTATCTTCTCAACAAGGTACCACGGAAGAAACTTGATAAAACTCCGTATGAACTTTGGAATGGTCGAAAACCTTCCTATAAGTACTTACGAATGTGGGGGTGTCTCGCGAAAGTGGCAGTACCTACACCTAAGAAGGTGAAGATAGGTCCTAAAACCATTGATTGTGTATTCATCGGTTATACACATCATAGCAGTGCATATAGGTTTCTTGTGCATGAATCTGCAATTTCAAATATACACAAGAACACCATCATGGAGTCTACGAATGCAACGTTCTTTGAACATGTGTTCCCGTGTAGGTCTACTCTAGAGGCAAGTTCAGCAAAACGAACTTCGGAAGCTATAGAAGAGAGCAGTCTTGACCAAGAGGAAAAGGTTGTAGACGAACCTAGACGTAGTAAAAGGGCTAGAACGTTAACTTCATTTGGTCCCGATTTTCTAACATATTTGTTGGAGACTGAGCCTCGGAATTTCAAGGAAGCAGTAAGCTCTCCTGAAGGACCTCTGTGGAAAGAGGCGATTAAAAGTGAGATTGACTCCATACTGCAAAATCATACTTGGGAACTGGTGGAACTTCCTCCAGGTTCTAAGCCTTTGGGCTCCAAATGGATTTTCAAACATAAGATGCGGGCAGATGGATCAATAGATAAGTATAAGGCCAGACTTGTTATCAAAGGATACAAACAGAAAGAAGGGCTTGATTACTTTGATACGTATTCTCCTGTGACGAGAATAACGTCAATTCGGATGATACTTGCAATTGCAGCATTACGAAATCTAGAGGTACATCAAATGGATGTAAAAACAGCTTTCCTTAACGGTGATCTGAATGAAGAGATTTATATGGAACGACCTGAAGGGTTTTTCGCTCCAGGGCAAGAAAGGAAAGTCTGTAAGTTGGTTAGATCCTTGTATGGTCTAAAACAAGCTCCGAAACAATGGCATGAGAAGTTTGACAATGCTATGTTGTCAAGTGGCTTCAAAATCAACGAGTGTGACAAATGTGTTTATGTCAAAGACACTGCAGATGGCTATGTCATCTTATGTTTGTATGTTGATGACATGCTCATTGTGGGTAGTAATGATAAAGTTATCACATCTACCAAGAATATGTTGAGATCAAAATTTGACATGAAAGATATGGGCCTTGCAGATGTAATTCTGGGTGTCCAAATAACCAGAACATCTAACGGACTTGTATTGTCTCAAAATCATTATATAGATAAGATTCTCGAGAAATACAATAAGTCTGATACGACTATCGCCAGGACCCCTGTTGATTCAAACCTCCATTTGTTTAAGAATCCTGGTGAAGGAGTTTCTCAACTCGAGTATTCTCGAATAATTGGAAGTTTGATGTATTTGATGAGTTGTACGAGGCCCGATATTGCCTACTCGGTGAGCAGATTGAGTAGATATACGAGTAATCCAGGGGAGAACCACTGGAAAGCCATAGTCAGGGTATTGCGTTACCTTCGGTACACGCGTGACTATGGGCTACATTATACCAGACATCCAGCGGTACTAGAAGGGTACTCTGATGCAAACTGGATATTTGATATCAAAGACTCCAAGTCCACGAGTGGATATGTCTTCACACTAGCTGGTGCAGCTGTGTCCTGGAAATCTTCCAAACAGACGTGTATAGCACGATCTACGATGGAGTCAGAGTTTATTGCTCTTGACAAGGCGACTGAAGAAGCAGAATGGCTACGCCAATTTTTGGAAGACATTCCACGCTGGTCGAAACCTGTGCCTGCGATATGTGTACATTGCGATAGCCAATCAGCGATTGGTCGAGCACAGAGTAATATGTATAATGGTAAGTCTAGGCATATTCGTCGTAGACATAATACCATTAGACAGCTGCTCTCAACTGGGGTTGTCACTATTGACTATGTGCAGTCAAAGGACAATGTTGCGGATCCGCTTACCAAAGGGCTAACCCGAGAGCTAGTTGTTAAAGCGTCAAAGGGAATGGGGCTAAAGCCTATGACGTTAAAAACTACCGTGATGGACACCCAACCTTGTTGACTGGAGATCCCAAGATCAAAGTTCAATGGGAAAACCTAGTCACGTGTGGTGCGAAGATCACTGCGGAGAAGTATACTCCTACCCATTCCTATGGTGCGACAGTGGTATTGAACAGGATAAACATTCGTTATATGTTTTTAATGACTCTTGTGTGGTGGAAGTGAGTTCTCGGTGAAGTATTTTGGTTACTCATGACAAGAGGTCACCTATGTGAGTGTGAAGTGGGGCCACTTCAATAAGAATTCCAGTGGGCAAATTTTTAATACACTTGCAGAACCAGGACGCGTGTTCATGGCCAAAACGAACACACCTTTGAGAACTGAACTGTGTCAGGAGAAGTTCCTGTGTGGCGTCTATTGTCTTGGTTTACACAAACGGGCCGAACAGTTCAAGACGTCTTGTTCACTGATCAGCTAGTAAATCCGATAGATTTTCACAAGGGAAGGTTCAAGGCCACAAGCTACCTATCCTATGCAGGGATTATCCGATGTGCTCTCTCTTGCGTTTGCTTTGTACTCTATGTTGGAACGTGTACCCATTTCATTTATGTGGGGGATTGTTGGAAATTCGAAGGGGTTAAATGAACGGGACACCGGAGGATCTCTAGGCAACCGGAAAGTCTCGGGAGTTTCACATCCCAAGAGTCACAATAATTACGTCTCATTCAAGGTCCTTCTGTTTCAGAACCCCAAAGGTCTCCAAATGTCTTTATATATCGCTTAAGTTTGGTAGATGATGACCCCCGAAATTCTGTCAGAAAGAGAGAGTCAGGCACGAGGAAGTTCAACAGGCGAACGAGGTTAGGTGTGACCTAGTTCGTGGAGCCGTTTTACCCTGGGAGACGACGCCGAAGCTATCCTCCAAACACCCACGGTGAGGCGGCGATTTAGTCTTAAGGGAACTGTGTTCAACACAGGACTCGGTTCGGTAACTATAGATCGTTCTGTGTATTCTTATTCTCGAATTGTATATCAGTTTGGTAACTCTGTATTTTTTGTAATTCCTTTACCATAATCTAAAGATGTATGTTTTCATGGATCCTTGATCCTTGCTATGAATCTGTCACCTTATATTTTCAACAGAACCAAGATACAAAAAATAAATCACATAATTTCATAATTATAATATGAGAGAGATGTCATGTGATGAAACGTAGAGTTCAAAATATTTAGTGGTGAGTGGTGGCCTATTCAAAATTTTATAACTAATCACACTTATAAATTGTAAAATTTGTAACACGTGATCAACTGATCAATAAAAAAAATTATACACTAAGAAAAACTCTAATTTATCGTCTATAAAATTTGGGTCTTACAATGTGAATTTAAATATAGCCGCCTGTTGTTTAAAAATTAAAATAAATAATATGGATTTTTTGTTATTTATAAAATAATAATGTACTTTGGTCTTAATAACATAATAAGTTGATTCTTAAAGTAAACAAGAATCTTGTAATTTTTATAAATAGATAAAAAATAGAGTTGTGGGAATAAGAAATATTAGATAGAGTTAATTACGATAAATTATATTTTCTCGATACACTGTTATTAATGTAATATGAATTTTCAAACAGTTATATAGTTTGTTGGTTTAATTTGCAAGTTTTAAAAAAACTATAGGTGCGCATGACAACACACTTTTAGATGAAAGATCGCTTATAAAAAATACGATAATTACATAATTTTTTTCGTCAAATTTCTTAACTACATATCAATAGAAATAGAAATTGTCACCCCCCATTTAAATTCGGACAAATCTTTTATAAAATTATGTTACAATTCGTTTTATCAGAAAAAATACTGAACTTAAAGTTTTGATATCTTAACTAACAACGTTTTACTAATTTTAACGATAAATAATGTAATTACATAATAATTTAAAAAATAAAGGAGCTTAAAATAATTTCAGAAATCTTGATAGTGGTTGAGTGATTTACCCTTTGTTTTATTTGAGGTCTGAGTTATACTGAGTAGTAGTAGTTCTGTTTGTAATTTCTGAGCGAGACGCAGGGTCACGATAAAATCAAAATCAAAGGTGGCAGATGGGGAAACGTGTTCGAATCTATGGCCCTCTCACGAGTTCAAACAATAATTGGGAAATTATTGAGAAGCTTCCAATCAGTTTTACGGTGAGGTTGGTCCATGAATCAGGGAAACCCTCTTCTGTTAAGCTCGCAGTTGCGGGGTGTTTTTCTCCCTTTCTGAAAAGGTTTTATTGCTCTCTTCCCTTTACCATCTGGGTTCCTTTGCAATATGTAGTATGTGTAATTAGGTTGGTGGGTTTTTCACTCCTTGCTTATTCCTAGGTTTCACATGTTGTAAGACTTTGAATCTGTTGGTACATCCAAATTATGGCCCTCGATTTCAATCCATTCAGATTCTAGGGTTTTCACTGTTTGAAATAGTGCTTTCTGATAGAGGATTGTCACCTTGCAAGTCAAAGTGGTTGGGCCTAAATTTCGTGTATCCTTATGTTCTTTGGTGGGTGTATAATCATTGAGTATTTCTCTTAAGGTCATTTGGGTGATCAGAAATTCAATTGTTTTTTTATTTTATGGTACTACTGAGGGGAAAGTACATTATATCGATGTGTGGGTTTGTCAAATTCACATGCTTTATCTATTTCCGTGAAGTGGATTGTGATTTGCATTTGCATGCCTAAAAGAGTATAGTCTTTGATCTATAAATGGAAGGAAAAGTTCGGCGTTAGATGATGATCTTTGACTTGCAACTGAATTAGGATTTGAAGTTGAATTACATCCAACAGCTTGTGGCCTAAAGTATTATAGCTGTATTTGACAACTGAGATTCAACCCAACTGCATGTGGCCTAAAGTATTATAGCTGCATTTGACAACTGAGTTTTGCATTTTATAGCATTTGGGTTCATATAAAGCCTAAAAAGTACTTTAGCTGTATTCTTCTAACTGAAAATTTTATAGCATTGGGGTTCATACGAAGCCCTTGGTCTTGATAGAGGTTATCAATTGCTTTGTCTTCTGGAAAGCCTGAGGTTTTCAAATTTGTCCAGGATCTTCTTCTTGTTCTGGTTTTGTCATATACTGATTATCTTTAAATGTTGCATTATGGTCTTATGGATTGACAATCATAAGTACATTCTTATTGCTGGAAAAGCCCATAACTTATCATTCTGTGTCACTTCAGAAATTTACAAAGAGAACTATTAACACGAATTCAAAGGGCTTTGAGTCAGAGTACATGTCTATCAGCATGTGCAAGGTTCTGTGAAGTCATCATTGTGTTAAATTTCGAACCATTTGTTTTATACGGATGTGGACATCTCTTCACTGCACCTTTTTTGGCGCTGAAGTTAGAGGGGAAGGGGAAACAGACTGCCAATGGAAGGATTTGTATCTCCGTCTCCACCTTCTGGTCTTATAGGAAATCTCAGTTCTCATAATGCTGGAAGGATGATTTCAGATGGATACGGAACTAATCATATTCCTGTATCTGGTTTTCCTGGCCTGAAAAAGAGAAGTCATGCGCATGGAAGTCGTTCTTGGATAAAGATCGATCAGGATGGTAACTCAAAGATTTTGGAGCTTGACAAAGCTTCTATCATGAGGCATTGTTCTTTACCTGCCAGAGATCTCCGTCTTTTGGATCCACTGTTCATTTACCCTTCCACAATATTAGGTCGAGAGAATGCTATTGTGGTTAGTCTTGAGCAGATTAGATGCATAATCACTGCAGATGAGGTTGTATTGATGAATTCCTTGGATGCAAATGTCATTCTTTACAAGTCAGAATTGTGCAAACGCTTACAGACGAATAAAGAGCAATCTGGTAAATTGTTTGTATAAAGTTTAAATACTTGCGTTCTTTTGTCTCACTCGCTTTATTTTTCTGATGCTTTTATAGCTCATTGATATCTAAAGTTGTTTCATATTTGTTTGTCTAGAATTTGGATTTTCTGAGAAATACCTTTCAGTTTGCTTCTCTCACAGTTATGTTGACAGAAGATTTTTACTTCAAAAAGTTTGGAGAACAAGCCTTATCTTTTGATTACAGTTGTGTGAATGATGTCTTATGTGTAGTCCTTGGAACTTTAAGTAAATAAAGCTATTGCATTGAAGATCGCAAAAGTTTGATTTTCATTAAGGAAACACTCAGTATAGTTGAGGAAACGTTTATGTTTCGAAACCTATTATGATAGCGTGGATTCGTTCCCATCGCGATTGAACTTCAATACTGTTGATGGTAGTATATGTAAGTTGAAGATGTAAAATATTAGGTATTGATTTCAGTATCTAGATTGACATTGAGAACATATTAGCATCGCGATAGTCATGGCTTGTCCTTCATTAATCCCAAGAAACATTCAATAAATTTTTCTGTTATAATTCATATTTAACTGAGCTCTCCATAGCGTTTAGGGTATTTAAGCTAATTAAGTTCTTGCGGTCATTTTCGTTTTGATAGCTACATTAAGTTTATATATACGTCTGCCGATTTCCATTTCAATATAAAAGTACTGGAAGAAATAAACGTGAATGGTGCAATTCTTGGTATATGCAATAAGGTAACCTTGATGGCTGAATCCGATGTTTCTCGGCATGTAATGAAGTGATCATGTCAATGTTTATTTCATAATTTCTTTTTTGTTTAAGGCCAGCATGTAGGGTAGAAAATATCTAATGAGCCCTAGTAAAATGCCTAGTAGCCGGATGTGTTTGGTAGAGGGGATAATGTGGAGAGGGAAGTATGGAGTTCATTGACTGAAGTACAGTGAACAAGTAGGGAAACATTCTTGGTAATTTTGCTTCTGGAAATCTCTCTTCGTTTCTTATTATTTTCATTTTGTAAATGCAAATGCTGCATGAGTTGCTCACCTGTGTGCTGATTTGGCTCAGATGATCTGCCTTTCGAATTCAGGGCATTGGAGCTCGCTTTGGAATTAACATGCATCTCTCTTGATACTCAGGTATGCTTAACTGGCTAATGGGGAATGCTTTTCCTTTTTTATATACGTGTCCTTATCTTTCTCACAATCATAATTGGGAGTTGTGCACTGGAAATTTGTGTTAGATGTGGCTAGAGCCTTGCAGTACAATAAAAGAAGCATTGTTGGAAAAGAGATTGATTTTATGAAGTTAGTTCTTTGAGATGTCAACTTATCCAACTAATAAGAGTTGTCTATTTGGATAGGCCTCAACTCTACTAAGGATTGCTGTGACAGCCTGAACTTGATGTGTCATTTATTAAGAGATGGTTTTCATTTTGTTTTAGAACAGTCGAGCGTGGCTGTCAATGTCAAAGATTCAACATGGGGAAATGCAAATCACCCCTATTTACTGAAATCCTAATTGCATTATTTTCCATATACATTGAAAAAGCTATAAATATCCTAAATTCTAGGAATCAAGATGGTTGCTTCCAGACATACGGGTTTAATATGGTGATATTTAACAACTGTTAGCCTTTTCCTATGACATTGAGAAGATTTTGAATTTAATAGGTGAAAGAGTTGGAAATGGATATATATCCAGTGCTTGATGAACTAGCGTCATCTATCAGCACTCTCAATCTAGAACGTGTCCGTAGGTTCAAAGGCCAGCTCCTTGCCTTGACTCAGCGGGTGCAGAAGGTAAGAAAAGACCAGACATTTCACTCCAACTTATTTATTTGTTTACCACCTTTTCCACTGAACATTAGCGTTCAAAATGAATTTTCAGGTCTGTGATGAAATAGAACATCTTATGGATGACGACGGTGACATGGCTGAGATGTTCCTAACGGAGAAAAAGCTGAGAAAGGAGGCTTACACATTGAGTGAAATATATTATCAAACTGATGGATCTGGTGGGGCAGGAGTGGTGTCAAAGTCTGCACCTGTTTCGCCAGTGGGATCCACCAGTGGAGTGCGGAAGTTACAGAGAGCTTTCAGCTGCTTGAGCTCAAGCAAACATGGAAGCTTAGTTAGTTCAGCCGATGGCGGGGAAAACATTGATCAACTTGAAATGTTGCTTGAAGCTTATTTTGTTGTCTCTGATAACAGTCTCAACCAGTTGTCCTCGGTGAGTAACATTAAAAATAGCTCTTACCAGAAAACATTCATGCGACCATGTGAGCTGGGTATTTTGTGCAAATCTGGATCAGATGCCACTGATTATGACTTTTTTGGGGTGATCAGACGTGACTATAACCCGTTGGTAACCAACACTCCGCAATTAAAGGGCAAATAGCCCATGTCCTAGTATTGGGTATTATTTTACCCGATTCTTCAGGTAGGATTGTCCTAAAGGTACAGGATAATTGGTGGATTTAGAATTTTGTAAGACCTATGGGACTTAGTCAGCTCATTATATTCCCCACTCTTGCACAGAAAGAATCCTTTTGCTGATCTTGGCCTGTAGATATAAGCTTTAAGGTGAACCAGATAAATTCTTTGCATTACTGCACAATCGTTATGTTATGTACTTCCCCTTCATATTCTGTCATAAGACTCATAACATATGGAAAATATGCGGCCAAAAAATTGCATCTCACAAGCACCAATAAAAAGTTTCTAATCAGTTTCTTATTTGTGGGTGATGCAGCTTAAAGAATACATTGATGATACTGAGGATTTGATCAACATTAAACTGGTAATAGCTAACGAGCATATAAAGTTGGTTTTATTCGTGGATTTTTCGACTGACTACACGCTCATTTCGAAAAAGAGGGGTAATTCTATGGTTGTGTATCTAAACAGGGCAATGTGCAGAACCAGCTGATAAAATTTGAGTTGCTATTGACAGCAGCTACCTTTGTGGCAACGATATTTGCCGTTGTGACTGGGATCTTTGGTATGAACTTTGAGGCCACAATATTTGACTACCCATTTGCATTCCATGGGGTTCTGGTTATAACTGGAGTTTTCTGTGGAATTCTGTATTTTTCTTTCTTGATTTATTGTAGGCACAAGAAAGTTTTTCCTTTGTAAATTGCATAGCAGGGAAAACTGGTCCATTGGAGGTTGATTATTGAATTCATTTGCTCAAATGAGTAATTTTTCTTCAGCTTTGTGTAATGGAATAAGCTTTTTGGCATCAATTTATTTCCCCTTTTTCACATTGTTTGACTTGCACTTCTTAAGGGAATTATTTTTATGCATGGTAGTAATTAATTGTCAGCTTATTCTTTGTACCTTGTTTTGCTTTTACCAGTCTCCTCTCTTCTGGGGTCTGCTTACTCCCATTGCAAAGCAAAATCTATGCAGGTAAAGACCATATTATGTAAAAAGTTTTGTGGATGAGAATGTAACAGAAAATGTTCCCCTTGAGCTGGTTTTCCTTTAATACTATTTTGGATTTTAACTATATTTTACCTCCTTCATCTATCATTTTTTATTATTTAATCACCTTACTATAAAATCTTATAACTCACTCCATTGAATTACGAATAATTGCAAGTCTCCTTACTTAACGGAAATATGCATTTAGTAAGGAGTAATTATATTTTATCCCTTTCAACTATTAAAATTTATCATTTCACCTTTAAATATAAAATTCAACAACCGATTCACTTTCTTTGGTTTACATATCTCCACTCCATTGAGAATGTTTCGAGTAGGGTTTTTAAATTGCGATAGAATATATTATGTTAGAACTAAATTGATAGCTCGATGTTCAAAGCTACTAAATTGAATGTCAAATAAAAAGGCGTGCGTGTGCACACATACTCATACAAAAAAATAATTGACTTGAGAAAGAACATTGAAGAATTAACAAGAATCGTTAAAGATATAAGAACAAAAAAAGGCCCAACAAATTTAAGGGTTAAAGTTCTAAGTAGAAATGTGTGAAGTCCGGAAAAGAATAAGCTGTAAGGTTTTATAGTGAAGGTCGTTAAACGAAAACCTCTAATAATTGAAGGGGTAAAATATAATAACTCCTTTATTTGTTATTGGTTTTCCGTTAACAGCGTGAGGTGTGTAATTATTCATAGTTGTCCGTTATTTTATGGTTTAAGGTAATTAAGTGATAAATAGTAATAATAGTTGAATTTGGGTAAAACGTAATTAACCCTACTTTTTTGGATAGTCTCACAGAATGGGGGGTCCTACTCTTTGTAATTTAGTACTTGAGGTGATTTTGCTTAGTTTTTTTTTTTCCAAAAAAGATTCATTCAGTTTGCGTTTTACTTTTATATGAATTCAAAAATTAAAGAAAAAATAGAAACCATAAATATTAACCATCAGCATTATTTTTTATATTATGTCTGAAAACAACAGGATGGTGCCCCCCTTTACAAATCTCACAATCTCTCACTCAACGGCTATGTTTAAATTTTGAAATTGCAATAGACAATTTTCATCACTGTCATTACCAATTTTAAACTCGTTGTCCAATCTGAGATGGGAAAAAAAAAACTATGAAATCGTCACAAAATGAGTTTATAACGACATGAGGACGACCAAATGAATCGAAAAACTTGAAAAGCAAATATCTCTGTCCACATTCTATCGAATCAAGATGCCAGAGTTGTACTCGGGCAACTGTCAACAGTGCAAGCCAAGATGTCTCTATAATCCCGTGATATAGTGAAGGAGTCGTAAACTTTACCATCGCTGCTTTTCTTGTACTCGAACAACAGATTCGAATGGTCGAATGCAGTGAGTTTCACAAATCCATAATCATGGTCTTTGAAAATACTCCACGTGGTATGGAGGGGGGTAAAATCTGCGAGGCCTGCTCCTCCTCCACCGGCAACTATATGAATTGTCCCATTCAAAGTGCCCTTATAGTTGTGCTTCTCTTGATTTGTGCAGATGTTCTATAGCAAAGAAAAATAAAATGACCACCAAAATGTTATTACAACTTATCAGAGGGTAGAATCCAAACATAGGATAAAAACTAAGGTTACGATAGACAAAAAGGATCAAAATTCCGCTTCAGTTAGCTTGAGAGAGGAAACAATCATTTCCAGAAATATTTCTGAGACATTGTGAGAAGTATAAAAGGGTGCACGAGGTTTCAGCTATTGGTTTCAGCTATTGCAGCGTCTGGGGAAACAACCTCTCTACTTGCAATGATAATGCTGCATACATTAAAATTTAAACCTATTCCCATACCCTGCAATAGCGAGAGCCTTGTGTACTGGATGCCCTTTGAGAAGAATCCGAAACAAAATCCAAAAGCATTTTCACTTTCAGAGTTACTAAACAAAGTAAGGTGAAGGCCAACGCATTTGGGAGTGATCCAATCCATATCGGGCAAGGAATGCCGGTAATGAAACATATCTAGTACAATGGGTAATTTGTAATTGGATGCAATAAAGAGTACCTGGTAAATGGGGCATGTCCTTTCATAGTTGTGCACATGGCCATATAAGGCTATGTCCACCTTGTACTTCTGCCAGAGCTTCTGAAGGCTCTCTCTCCCCATAGGTTCCTCAAAGGATCCTTGAGCAGCATACCAATCGGCAGAAGAATAACCCAATACCCTATGTGCGAGGAATATCAGCCATGGTTGCTTTTGTCTATCAACGGACGCCAGACATTGCTCAATGAAGTTGTATTGCTCCGTTCCCTCTCTCCAATCGTGTTCTGTATCAGCTATGCAGAATCGAAACATGCCATAGTCAGTGGCATACCTGGCAGCACAACATAACAGTAGTATTACTTAAGTAGATGTTCAGTGGAGTAGCTGGCAGTAAAACTCTTATGCTTACTGAACAACTTGAAAGTGTGTGTAAATTTAAGTAAAATAGTTGATTCTGAAAATCATATTCTAGAAAGGCATAAAAAATGGCTTCTCATAATCAGATTTTAAGCAGCTTTAAGAAAGCCGTTTTGGCTCAAAAGCAGAAGTTGTGGCCAACACAACATCACAGATTTTGAGGTGCCAGAATACATGTTTCTGACCAAAAGATTCAGACAATTTTATCAGATGATATAAAAATGTGCAGCCTTTACTTTCATAAACTAATAAGAAAGACTGTACAACTTTATCAAGTGGCAGAAGGTGAAAGGTGAAAAATATTAACCTAAATGTCAGTGTGGGATGACCACTGATTCAGTGGTTAAATATTTCAGCCTACTAACTGTGAATATATATTCCGTCATTTTATATCTAATTAAGGGTAGATTAGTCTATATCTAATTAAGGGTAGATTAGTCTTTATGTTATTAGGGTTTAGTTGTTCTCTTTTTCTATTTAAGTACTCTTACGTTCATTGTAAATACATTCTCTTTCAATGGAATAATACGTCGTTCTCTCTCACCTTTGCAATCTATCATGGTATCAGAGCCAGTCATCTGGCCATCGTCTCCCTCCTAGAACGACAACGCCGCTTATTTTCTGTTGTTCATTGCAATCAACGCCGCTCTTCTCCTTCCAGTCGACGATCTTCTCCTTCCAGCCACCGTCGCCCACCGTCGCCCAACCACCTGCCGCCGTCGATCGTCGAAAACCCTTCGCCGACCGTCGGCGACCACTCTCCAGTCACCTGCGACTCATACCGTTCTTGATTGGGTATCGTCTGATCCCACCGTTCTTGATACCATCCCACCGTTCTTGATTGGGTATCGTCTGATCCCACCGTTCTTGATACCATCCCACCGTTCTTGATTGGGTATCGTCTGATCCCAGATTGGGTATCGTCTGATTGGGTTCTCCCATCGTAAGTTCTGTATTTTGGTACTGGTTTGTTACGAAGTCTCTGGTTTGTTACCGTAGTCTCCGGTTTGTTACGAAGTCTCTGTATTTTACAATGTCAGACGATAAAACTTTTAATGCTATTAGCGTACGATTGACTGGCAGTAACTACTCTTATTGGGCTAAAGTTATGAAAAATTTTGTTGTTGGAAGAGGCATGTGGGGTCATGTAACAGGGGTTATTGTCAAACCTACCCCGCCAGAGTAATCAGGTTCGTCAGGTGCGAAAACAGAGGAGGATCCTTCATACACTAAACAACATGCAGCATATGTCCTCGCATTTGACAAATGGGAATTGGAAAATGCACGAATTCTTACGTGGTTTCATAATTCTGTGGAGCCTAGCATTGGTATGAATTTCTCGAAATATGATACGGCAAAAGAAGTTTGGGATTATTTGCGGGGTATGTATCTTCAGTCCAATTTTGCAAAGGAGTATAAGCTTGAGGCTACAATCCGAGATGCTAAGCAACATGGTAAATCTATTCAGGATTTTTACACTGAGATGACACAATATTGGGATCAGTTAGCTTTGATGGAACCCGAAGGCATGCAGTCTTTTGACTCCATTCTTGAGTATCGTGAGAGGCGTCGTCTTGTTCAGTTTCTTATGGCCCTTCGTGGGGAATTTGAGCCGCTTCGTGGGGCTATGGTTCATCGTATTCCCCTTCCCACTGTTGATGCTGCAGTTCATGAGCTTATTGCTGAGGAAACTAGGCTTAAGATGTCCTCTATTGCATCTCCTTCTCAGTCTGTATTTGCTCCTCCACCTACTCAGTCTATGTCCCCTCTTTTGCCTACTCCAGCTTCTCACCAAATTCAGGTTACAGGCAAGCCTAGGCCTCGTGTTGCTATGGATGAGTGTAGCTTTTGTCGTCAGAAGGGCCACTGGAAGGATTCTTGCCCCAAACTGATGGGACAAAATTCTCGTCCTAAGCCATCCACTTCTTCTCGTCCACCTCAGCAATATCAACAATTTTCTCGGCCACCACAGCAACATAAGCAGGTTTCTCGGCCTCCATCAGCTTTTGCTACCTCTGATGGGGTCCCTCCTTCTCTCTCGTTTGACCAGTTTCAGCAATATCAGCAGTTTCAGCAGTATCAGGCATCTTTGGCTACCCAGCCAAATCATTCAGCTATGACCACCACTCAGTCAGGTTTGCTTGGTTCCTATACCACAGGTATCCTACCTACCACATGGATTTTTGATTCTGGTTGCTCCCATCATATGACACCCGTTTTATCCCTACTAAGTCATTGTGTCTCCCCCACTTCTCCTATTAGTATTTCTACTGCAAATGGGTCCCCTATGCATGTTGTCTCTATTGGGTCTATTCTCCCAACCCCATTTTCTTTTCTCTCTATCCCTAATGTGTTTTATGTTCCTCAGTTGACCCTTAGCCTTCTTTCCATTACTCAATTGTCTGATTCTGGTTTTGATGTTTTGTTTTCCTCTTCTGGTTGTATTGTGCAAGATCGGATGTCCAAGAAGCAGATTGGGACCGGGCGTAGAGTTGGTGATCTTTATGTTTTAGAGGAGTTACATGTTCCTATCGAGTCTACACCCACTGTCATGTCTTCATTTCGTTTAGATCAGCAGTCTTCTCCTTTTTATCTTTGGCATTCTAGATTAGGGCATTTATCTAGTGAACGTTTGAAAGTTTTAGTTAATTCTGGTCATTTGGGACACACTTCTGTTAGTGATATTTCTGAATGCAGTGGTTGTAAACTTGCCAAGATGTCGGCTTTACCTTTTAATAAAAGTACCTATATTTCTACTTCCCCATTTGAGCTTGTTCATACAGATTTGTGGGGACCTTCCCCCATTGCAACTCAAGGTGGTTCCCGTTATTATGTGTCATTTGTTGATGATTTTACTAGATTCACATGGGTTTATTTATTGACACATAAATCGGATTTTTACCACATTTATCGCACTTTTCACTCCATGGTCCAAACTCAGTTTTCTACCAAAATCAAAGTTCTTCGCTCTGATTTAGGGGGCGAATATTCTTTGGGTGAATTCACGCACTTTCTAGCCACTCACGGGACTATTCACCAGTCTTCATGTACTGACACTCCATCTCAGAATGGACGCGCTGAACGTAAGCATCGTCATCTTCTAAACACTGCAAGGTCTCTTCTTTTATCCTCCTCTGTGCCTGCCGTTTTTTGGGGAGAAGCTGTGCTCACTGCAACTTATCTTCTTAATCGGATGCCTACTCCTCTTTTGTCTGGTTTGACCCCATATGAACGGCTTTATGGCAAGGTTCCCAACTTTTCTCTTCTCCGTGTTTTTGGCTGCGCCTGTTTTGTTCTTCTCCCTCAAAAGAGTCGGACTAAGCTTAGTGCTCGCTGTGTCTTGTGCGTCTTCTTAGGATATGGCATCCAGCAGAAGGGCTACCGTTGTTATGATCCTGTCACTCAGAAATTGTATGTGTCTCGACACGTTACCTTTCTCGAGCGTTTGCCCTTTTTCTCTCTTCCACCCACCCAAACGCCTGTTGCCAAAGAGGATCTTGTGCATATTGATCCATTCCCATTAGAAGTCCCTGTAGAAGAGTATGTTAGTACCCTCGACCTGTCAGATGTTTCAAAGGTTTCTTCTTCTCCCTCCTATCCTATTTCCCCTTTTCCACAACACTATGTCCGACGTGCTCCTCCAACTCCGCGCCCTCCATCTGCTTCACCAGACTCTGATCCGCCTGAACCCTGGTATCCCCCTCGTGACCGTCGCCCACCGGTAAGACTTGGTTTTACTAATACTTGTTTTACTTCTTCTTATTGCTCCTTCTTATCTCGTCTTCATACCTACTTTGAACCTCGGTCTTACAAAGAAGCTTGTAATGATCCAAACTGGGTAGCTGCGATGAATGATGAACTTACTGCTCTTGCTAATACTCAGACTTGGGACTTAGTTACCCTTCCGGATTGTAAGAATCTTATTGGTTGCAAATGGGTCTTTAAAGTTAAGACTCATTCTGATGGTTCTTTGGAGCGATACAAAGCTCGCTTAGTTGCCAAGGGTTTCTCGCAGGAATATGGTATTGATTATGAGGAGACCTTCACTCCTGTTGCCAAAATGACATCTGTTCGCCTGTTAATTTCTGTGGCTGCTGTGCACCAATGGCCTCTCTTTCAATTGGATGTTAAAAATGCATTTCTCAATGGTTATCTCACCGAGGAAGTTTATATGCGTCCTCCTCCAGGATTCTCTCATGCTCCTGGTCTTGTTTGTCGTCTCCGTCGAGCCTTGTATGGTCTTAAACAGTCTCCTCGTGCTTGGTATGCTCGCTTTCATGATGTGGTTTTACAGATTGGTTTTCAACCCAGCACACACGAATCTGCTCTTTTTATTCGTCGTACTTCGCAGGGTTTGGTTCTTATTTTGCTCTATGTTGATGACATGATTATTACGGGCTCTGACTCTACTGCTATTGATGAGGTTAAACGGCATTTGTTTCACGAATTTGAGATGAAAGACTTGGGTCCTCTTCGGTATTTTCTTGGCATCGAAGTGGCATCTTCTTCTGACGGCTATCTCTTAACTCAAACTAAGTATGCCACTGATATTCTTCACCGTGCTCAACTTACTGATGACAAAGTTGTTGATACTCCTATTGAATTACATGCTAAGTTCTCTCCTTCTGATGGGGTACCTCTTGCTGATCCTACCGAGTATCGTGAGCTTGTTGGTTGTTTAGTTTATCTCACCGTTACTCGGCCCGATATTTCCTATGCTGTGCATGTCATCAGTTAGTTTGTATGTGCCCCTCGCTCTACGCATTGGGCTGCCTTGCTTCGCATTTTGCGCTATGTTCGTGGCACCATGTTTCAATGTCTACATCTCTCTTCTTCTTCTGCCTTGACTCTTATGGCTTACGCTGATGCTGATTGGGCTGGTGATCCTTCTGACCGCAAGTCTACCTCTGGCTATTGTGTGTTTTTGGGCGACTCACTTATTTCCTGGAAAAGCAAGAAGCAATCTGTTATTGCTCGTTCTACTGCGGAGGCCGAGTATCGTGCTATGGCCCATGCTACTTCCGAAGTTGTTTGGCTCCGTTGGCTTTTATCTAATATGGGTGTTTCTCTCTCCTCCCCTACGCCTCTTTATTGTGACAATAAAAGTGCTATTCAGATTGCCCATAATACGGTTTTCCACGAGCGCACGAAGCATATCGAGATTGATTGTCACTTCATTCGCCACCATCTTCAGTCCGGCACTATCACCCTCCCATTTGTCTCCTCTTCTCTTCAATTGGCTGATTTCTTCACCAAGACGCACACCACAGCTCGCTTTCGCTTTCTCCTTGGCAAACTCTCGATGCTCTCCGGGCTCGCATCATGAGTTTGAGGGGGGGTGTGAATATATATTCCGTCATTTTATATCTAATTAAGGGTAGATTAGTCTATATCTAATTAAGGGTAGATTAGTCTTTATGTTATTAGGGTTTAGTTGTTCTCTTTTTCTATTTAAGTACTCTTACGTTTATTGTAAATACATTCTCTTTCAATGGAATAATACGTCGTTCTCTCTCACCTTTGCAATCTATCACTAACCTCTAGGTTGTGGCCCATGGGTTCAAGTAAGATAATAGCCACTTGGTGCATTTAATAACAATGGCTAGGTATATACCTGATCTTCCTATTCCAGACACCCATTCTTGTGTGTACTAACTGGGCATACCTACGTTCTCTCTCTTTTTTCCTCAAAGAGGTGCGCCTCTTTATGTGCATATTAGACCAAGTATGAAAATGAAAATACATCCAGATGGTTGTTACCAGTCATCACAACATTAGCGTACCAGAATTTAGCCCTATTCTCAGCAGGAACATAGAACATAGTCTCAGCTAACACGCCACATTCTCCTCCTGAATCCATGTTCCCATAGAAGGAACCTGTTCCTGGCCAATCACGCTCATGGTTACCACTGCAAGAACAAATCATCAATTACCACATGAACACATGAACATTTCACAAGATGATTATATATTCCAACAATGTTTGTAAAAAAATTTAAAACAAACCTTGCAATCATGTAAGGTACAGTTGAGGCGATAGGTTCAATCTGTGCTGTAAACTGATCCCACTGTGAAATATATCCGTTTGCGTAACAAATATCTCCAATGTGGAAAACAATGTCAATATTATCCAAGTCTCTAATAAGCTGCTTAGTAGTGTTAAGAGAACCATGCTGGAAATTATTGTATTCATTAGAACCATCAGCCTCATCCTGCATGGTGGAAATGGCAAAGAATGGTATGCTTGTGTTTAGTATAACCATGAAGAACACCATTAGTCCTAGAAAAAGGTTTGAATGAGTTCAAACCTTTCCCATATCTCCAAAGATCAGTACACGCTGTTGAGAATTCTGACCAGGATAAGGAGATGCCCTAAATTTGAAAGGTGAACTCCAAATGAGTGTGCCGTTGAACAACCTATGCCCAAGCTTGTAAGTATATCTGCATAATTGATGGGAAGCACATATGGTGTTAAATAGCAAATAAATGGTAGAACTGATGGAAAAACTCCTTGTTACCCTTCTATCCATAATCAGCAATAAGAATTTATCTTCGGATTTAGTCCAACTAACAAAACCTAAACATGTAAACGATACAACATTTGGTTAATGCACATAGCTCCAAAATTAATAACACAATTGCTATTCCTATTAACTTAATCCACCAGGATTATTACCAAGGCACTTCTGCTATAAAGCACAAAATTATTGATCTCTGAATGCTCCAAGCATTAGAATTATCGTGTGAATCTTTTTCTGGTAAAAGCCAAGTAGTAGTGGAAGTTAAAACTATCCGTTCAAGAAACTTGACAGGTCAGCAATGGTGACATGCATTTGTTATTTGAACAATAAAGCAGGTAGATAAACAAGTTGGCTGTTTGCTTTGTTTAAACTTTGACTAGAATTCAGCCTAATTCCAATTCTTTTGTGACATAAACTACCAAGGTTTCGGTGAAATAAAGATGCGAAGCTTGAAATGTCTTTGAGAAATGAAAGTAGGAGGGAAGGGTTTCCAAAAGATTTGGAATCAAAAACCAAGAGAGCTAGACATTAGCATATACAGGAATAGGTAAGACACGCGTACACTGAGTTAGGCCACAACTCTTTCAGGAAACTAGTGTGTATGAATCCAGGGTCACGCCACCCCACTGTTCTTGCTGGAGCATCTGCATACAGAATGTACAAAATGAATTATCTGCCCAAAATGTCAGATGTGAAGAGGGTAGAAAAGCACCAAGGGTCCCCAGAACACCTATTTACCAATTGCAGTAATCCTAGAAACTTAAGTTCCAATGAAGCCTGCGACGGCATCCCCTCAATATAAAAATTTTCAGTCCACACTAGAACGAATTAATGTTACCGACGTTTACAAGAAGCTTTTAGTATAAAAACCAACAGAACATCGTAGATCTCACCTTATGCTGTTATTGAATCTGAATTATACAAACATCAATATGAAAACCGTTTAATCTACTAAATTTAGGTCACAACAGACGCCTACAGGAAAACTATAATCTCAATTTTACTCGGAAAAAGGCATTGAAAATAATACATTGCCCTCAAAATCATCGTACATTTTTTGTATCTTTGTTGAAACTCGAAATCCATAATTGTGGACATGGAAACAAGTGTTGTGTGTCTACAAGGACATAGATCAAACAAAAGATTTAAGATTCACTATGAGCATTGCATTAGATGCCTTAATAATCTGAGAGAGGACAGCCCCTCAAGAATCTTGTATTGCTTACCCCTGCATGCGGATAGGTTATTTTCGTATTTCAAATGTTGTTTAAAAAAATAAAGCTAGTTTCTTTGCTAGTAAATAAATAGAGATGTACACAGTAATAATAAACTTTTCAAAATTTGAAAAAATGTGGTACTGACTTTGTTCCTTTCCGGCAGAAGCGTAGAGATTCTGAGTAAACAGACTTCATTCCCCACCTATCCATTAGTCAACTGACATCTTAATATTCTCTCTTAAGATTTACGAGCATAGCTTCATGACCTAGTTAAGCAGATCAACGAGAACGTTCGCTTACCAGGACATTTCTGTACAAACTTAACCTTGTCTTGGTATGTGAGTCTGCAAATATAAGCTTACCATTTTTTTTTTTGATGTGTTGATGTCCAACTGTTACATTTTACATATATTTTTTTTGAAAGAGGAGTGCGACAGCCCAAAATTCAAACAAAAAAACTTTCCCAGAATTCAAAATCAAAGGTCATGATTCACTTAGATTTGTGGGACCGCAAATACAAGTGAATTGTGACCGTTGATTTAGAATTCAGGAAAAGTTTCTTGGTTTGAATTATGGGACTGTAGACTTTTCCCTTTTGAAATTGGGCAAACTGGGAACAAGACAAGGTTGATTTGTAGAGCAAAAGACATAACAACTAGCAACAGATTTTTCCAAGAAAAAATTGTACGCACCACACATGCTCCTGCGGTCAAAAGTCAGTGTTCCAGCAGGGGACCGCTTTTGATCTCCTCCTTTTAAACCCCATTCAATAAAAGGTTCAGCTTCTTTGAGTCCATATCCACTTGTCCAAGTTACAGTCATCTGAGTATCCAGTAAAGTTATCATCACAAACAACTTCAAGAATGTCCTAGACATATTTTGACTTTTGAGAGGGTACAAACACGCAAAGATATTGGAGAAAGGGAAGTGGGATAAAATAAATATTCAACTAACTGACACATTTTTTCTTGCTTTCTTTGTGCACATATAAAGGAGCTTTAGGAGCTGAACTAACAGAAACTAAACTTACTTCATTCCACATCTTTCCCTGAGCCAAACGTGGGTAAACTGGGGCCTTGGGATTCGCAAAGGCAATTGCATTTGATACTGCAACCAGCTTTGGCTGTTTCATTAAGAAGCAAGAAGCAGAACGCAATTTTAACTGACATCGCACATGGTTAACAGAATAAATAATTAAAGGACATTGCGGCCTCATAACTCATAAGCCTCCCTATGGTTCTTGGATAAATAAGACCAAAATATAAAATGCATATTACAGAAGTCAACTACAAATATATTCAGTCAGAAAAGTTTAATTCAAGTTCATAGGCGGCCCAAAACAATTCTTTTACAAAGCACATTTTGAGTTGTAAACATTTTCCAAACGATTCCCGAAATGCAGAGAAAAGTTTGGTGTCAGAGACAATTCCAAGCAGCAGTTAGACAAAACCGTTTGTGAGCAAGCGAAGACCAATACATACCAGGTAAAACTAAAGGGTGATCTCAGCTCAGCTACATTTGTAAAAAACTTAAACGCCAAAAGAAAAATGCTGAGTTGGGGCAACAGAAAAAAGCAAGCATACCTTTGATAGTCCTCCTGAAAATAGAGCAAAAGAGAAGTCTGATCTTTGGTTGATCAATTGAAGCTTCAGAAGCCCCTTCCCATTTTCTTTGTACTTAGGATTAGTATAATTTGCATATTGATACTGCAAAATAGGTGAGTGAGCAAAATTTTATAAATGTAGCCTCTTCATTGTGTTGAGCAAAAAGCCGTCCAAGAATCCATCGCAGGAATCCATACAAAAGCAGCAGAGCACAAACCTTAATAGGTGCACTACATAAGTATGGAGGTCCAGATCTTGGATTTTCAGGAAGACAAGTCGAAGCACTGAAATCATGAAATACAAAATGTCCATCGGGGATCACATTATGCTGACAACAACGAAAAATTGGGACAGAGAATTGGGGAAAGTCATGCACATAGGTTGAATTATAGCTGAAGCAATATTTATGGGCAAATTATAGTGTACAAATGCATCTTTACCTGAAATTGGCCGGAGAAAAAACACCAATCCAGTCATCAACTGTTGGGTTTGGAACGCTATATTCTAAAGTCACCCATTCCGTGTTCTGGCCCTAGAATGGAGAAGAATCTTATTAGTCAAAAACTTCACCTAAATTCCACTAGGTTTCCAAGTGTGAACCTTTTATCAGTTAGTCCTAGGCAGAAGCATAAATAAACAAAAAACATTTAACTGCATGTAATTGATTAATCAAACTCATTATATGACAATTATTTGCCTCTATTTTTCTGCTTTCGTTAGGACTATTACTTCCAGAAATTGCAATGGCAGAAAGCAACATGATTTAAGTCCGATAGGACAAGTCCCATAGTTTTGTTCAAACGGTTTGAAAGTTGCCAATGTTAGATCAAACGGCCTAGAATTCGTTTGGGGTTCTGCTTCTTAAAATAGGGTCTGAATTTTTCCCCATAAGTAATCGCAGGATGCGTAGTGAATCAGGATAAGCATACATATGGTAGGATACATCATCGTACCCTTGGATTTCTTTAATAAAAGGATACGGGTTGGGATACATATAGTTTTTGAAGGAGACATGAATGGTAGGATATGCATCCCATTCCGTAGGCTTTTAACAACAATGATCATAGCACCTTAAAAAAGTAGTCTTCAGTTTATAAGGACTTAATTTCTGCATCACCGAGAATGTTCGAACTTCAATGAATGAAGATGACAATCAGAGGGCGCTGGAAGCTTACCATTAATCCAAGAACTGAAGGTGAGGATTTAACATAAGCACGATCGTCTATAGCAACAAGTGCACTATCAATGGCAATTCTGGAAAGAGGCTGATCTCCATGAGATCTTGCCCTTCCCAAGCTCCACAAAGCCCAGAGAATTGCCAAGAAACGAAAAATTCTCATCCTCATCAACATCTGAATCCAGTTAGAAAGACATATTCAGAAACCATTGTAAATTGGAATGCAAATGCAGTGTCAATAAATTAAAAGCAAATCAAAGAAATAATGTTGGTATGATAATGTGAACTGGGACTGAAATTAGAAACCAATAATGTCCACAACTGGGTATCTCAATATAAATATATTGCCACTCACCCACAGAATAATATACCAATCAGAAACTATATTCACACAGACACAAAAAAGGAATTAACTGAGTGAAAAAACAGCACTACAGAAATCAACTGGAAGTCGAAATGAATAGATGATACCTGAGGGCCAACTGAACTAAAATGTGCTGTGAAACACTGAATTAAGCACTTCCCTTTGTACAATCAGCAACAGGGCAACAACCAGGAAGAGTGACTTAAGCACTTCCCTTTGTACAAAGAGCAACAGTGCAACAACCAGGAAGAGAGAGAGAGAGAACTGACCTAGTGGCCAATTGGGTTGAGAGGGAAGGCATGATTTGGAGTGTATTTATAGGGTTAAGCTCCTCTTCCTCCCCCTCCAAAACCCATTAATTTTTGGCATTATCCGAACTGTTCAACTCAACAATGAATCTGTACACTATGCTCAACCAGATATCACAATCAGTTCTATGGTGACGTTTTTCTTCGCATGGAACTTATAAAAAACAAAAGAGTGCTGACCACGGATAATGTATAAGATATTTGTAAGTTATATATTTATATTTATACTATTATAAAGATAACACATTTTTCTTGGTGTGAATCCCTTTTAAAGTGGTTTACATTTTTATTTTCTCAGAAAAACTATTAAAATCTTTCTTTTATCTAATAATTTTAGGGATATTTTCGTACAAAAACTATTTAAAAAAGATTTCTAATAAAATTACTTGTATAACTCCTAAAAAATTTACTCTAAAAGAAATTGTTTCAATCCAATAACTACTTAAATTTTTCTTCTTCTATGTAATTATAGAAATTATTAAATCGTATTTATACGCGTATTGTATTTGCACACATGTGCCAGGATGCTAGTTGATACACAAAGTATATATTTTCTTTTTTGATAGTCGAGGTATCCGTTCGACTTTGAAATTATCCCAACTTATTGCCAAATAATCCTCGAAAAAACTAATCCTACCATCTACTTACGGTAACTTATAATGATTGATAACACTTGAAAGGTTTCAAACTTGAGACATAAGAAACATATTTTTTAAATCTCGAGTCTTAACCATCAGACCAATCCCTTGGAGTTTATACAAGAATATGTATGGATATGTGTAAAATCAAGGCCAGCCAGGGGTAAGCCTTGCAAGTCCTTGGGCTCGGGCAACCCCCGGCAAGGAGCAACAAAAATTTTATTTTTTGTATAATATAGAAAAAATAAAAATTCATCAAAAAAATTTATTATTAATACTAAGTTGAGATCAGACTTGAACAATTTAAATATCAAGAGTAACACTACATAAAATATGTAATAATATTCGTATTTATTTGACATTATGTATTATTCATAAATGGTGATTAGCAAGAAGCTATTAAAAAAACATTTCTAAGATTAGAGAATGGATAAATCTGAATTTATAAGAGCACAAAGTCAACTCATTGAAGTTTGTGAAGTCCAATGGACTGCAAAGGAGGTGACTTTTTGGAGCATTTATGGATCATAACGTAAACATGGGGTGGTTGGGATATGCTATTTTTATGGATCTTAGATTTTGAATTTTAAAATAAAAAATTGTGAAATTGTTTAGTAAAATGTGGAAAATAGATTTTGATAGTATAATTAAATTATTAAATTATGAATGCTCGTGACAGAGCCTTGTATTTCTCTATGTAATACTCCCTCTCTATGTAATACTCTCTCTGTCTCAATTTGTTTATCCATTTTAGAAATTCCAACTTATTAAAGGAACATAATAATTACTCTTAAAAGTTTTAATTTTTCAAAAATACTCTTAACTTTCTAAGCATTAAATGAGAGTGCACGTTTTTCAAAGTGTGATTTTAAAAAAAAAAGGACATTACGGTAACTTTCACAAGTCAACTTTAAAAATGGACAAACATTTTGGGACATGTAAAAGTTAAAAACTGGACAAACAAACCGGAACGGAAGGAGTATTATTTTCTTTATAAACACTGAAATATGTTTAAATATTACACTACATACGCACAACGCATATCTTAAAGAACTAAACATGAGAATCATATTTTAAAGTGATGTAATCTCTTAATATTAGTATATGTTTTGTTTAATTCTTATCTTTAACACACTTATCTTTTTGTCTTCTAAATCTCAATCTTCATTTTTTATCGTTCGATCTCAAAATTAATATACTGTTTGTTAATGGACTATAATTTATATACAATCTCAATTTGCATATTTTCTTTGTTTATCACCACCCCACGAGTAATTATTTAGTAATTTTTGAAAATCTTCATTTAATGTCTCAATATTTTACATCACTACACATTCATGTGAAATTCGTACTTTTATTACTAAACCGTATATAATTATATGACGGTGGGTATTAGGGGCACCGCATAATGGTGTCCTAAGATCATCTAATAATTTATCCCATATCACACGATTACATATTTTATTCTATTTTTTTGTTTGTTTTCTGTTTTTGTAATACGCGTTCAGCCTTGTGGAAAAATCAATTGAAGAAAGTGAATCGACCAAAGTTTTGTTTCCATATTTGTTCCAATATTATATCATTTCAAATGATATTATTTCTTTTAAATATTAGTTTATATATCTAATAAATCATTTGAAAAGAATTTTCTAATAACATTACTGAAAATCAAGGCATTATAAATTAAGAAGGAACCACAGACCAATAATTCTACATTTTTCCCTTGTGTGAATTATATCGAGCACAGGAAAAAAAAAACGTAATCATTTTGATTAACTGACCCTTGATTTTTGGATAACTTTTTTTCTAAATTTAGAATACATGTGAAAAGAATCTATTAATACAGGCATGATATGTTTGATATATTAATGCAATAAATTAGAATATATAGTAGTATGTATTATGGGTTTTGAAAGTAAAATAAAGTCAAAATTGATTACTTTTTTTTTATGTAAGAGATTTAAGTTGACCTAACTGCTCGAACATTACTTGTACGAAATGCTAAATATCAATATTTTTTATGTTCAGATAAAGAAAATGAAAACATATTTTATGATCAAAATCTATTATTAAATAATTTTCTATTTTTGTGTTGAGATTCCATCCATAGCACAGGTTTAGTGCTAGTGTAATGTATATATAAATAATTATTTAATGATATAAACATATAATAAGTATATATGATTTGGTCTATATATATTTTATAAAGTAATGGGCAAAATAGTAATCAAAACTTGAAAATGAGAATTTAAAAATATCATTAGACTTACGTCTTGCATATTTTGAGAATACATTTGCAAAATCCTTCCCAAACACTATTAATTCAGAATGAAAATTCAGAACTCATTTCGAAATCTCTCCTAAATACACGCTTCAACACATTCGTTTAGAGTTTCACAAAAACGATAGTATAATAACACAATCTTGCAACAGCATCGGATTTGCCCACAAATTAGTACATAGGCCAAATCAAAGTGGGGCGATGATGAGCAAAATACTATAGTGCAAACCCACCCAAATGGTGATTTAGGAAGGTCATTTTGTCGAAATGGGGTAATCTATTGCACAACAAACATGTTTTGCAGCAAAACAGAAACAACACTTTGATATAAAAATGAATACTATCTACCCAAAAAAATATTTTGTGCATCAAAACGACATTATTTTGATGCCACAACACATCCTGCTGTTCGCTGTGCATAGGGCCCCCAACTCCTATTTTGTCACCCACCCCCAACAGACATACCCTTGAATTTCTTGAAACTTTTTGACCACATTAATGTTAATTTCAAACTTCTACAACTAGCCAAAATGGCTTTATACTTATAAACATATATACATCTCTTTGCCCGGTTTCATGCAACAATAACATCAAAGATATAACTTTTTACATTATTCTTTGTTACCCCCCACCCCTTTTTCCTTCTCTAAAGTTGGTGGAGGTGGGGGCCTCTCCCTCCTTTCCCACCCAAATTTCAAGATGCCAGAGTTGAACATGGGCAACTATCTACAGTGCAGAGTTGAAACAACAGCATGCGTGGTGGGTTTTAAACATATCTACATCTCTAAAGTTGGTGGAGGTGGGGCCGTGGGGGACTCTCCCTCCTTTCTTACCCAAACTTCAAGATGCCAGAGTTGAACTTGGGCAACTATCTACAGTGCAGGCCAAGATGTCCCTGTAATCGCGGGATATTCTGAAGGAATCGTAAACGTTACCATCCCTGCTTTTCTTGTACTCAAATAGCAGGTTTGAATGATCAAATGCTGTGAGTTTTGTGAAACCATAGTCGAAATCCCTGAAAATACTCCACTGAGTTTGCATTGTAGTAAATTCCGAAAGGCTTGCTCCTCCGCCCCCGGCAACCACGTGTATTGTCCCGTCAAGCGATCCCTTGTAGTAGTTCTTCTCCTTATTCGTGCAAATATTCTTTACCAAGAAATAGAAAACAAAAGCAGCATTGTGTTAGATACAGTAGCATAGTGTAAGAATACATTTTATTAAGTTGATTTAAAAGCCAAGGCATATATCTGTGAAATAACTAGCAGAATGCTTTCATCAGAAGGCATCTAAGAATACGTATTGTGTGGAAAATGCTACTGAAATATTGTGTTCGAAAAACCTAACCATGAAAATCTGACAGTACTTGCGCAAACTTAATGAGATTAATCTATGAATCATTATTCTCACTTGGCATAACTTGATGTCTGTTATCTCAACACGTCCCCTCACATGTGGCAATGTTTTCCTCCATAAGCAGGCCAAACAAGTTCAAGTATCTGAATAATAGGTCGAAGTGATTTTCAAACATAGAATCTATTGCCTACTCGCACATCACATTACATTGTTACCCTCAATTCATCTAAAACTTAAACAAAAGGGGCCAACTTTACTATTTGTATTCTCAACACTAACATGCTAAACAGGGACTGCAATTAAGATGTAACTCAATTTGCACCAAACATCTAATAGAATTTCAGAAGGGCAAAATGCAGCAGATAGTTTTCTAACTTGAGCATTTACCTCATATATGGGACATGTTCTTTCGTAATTGTGTACGTGGCCGAAGATGGCTATATCAACCTTGTACTTCTGCCAAAGCTTCTGAAGACTCTCCCTCCCCATGGGTTCTGCGGATGTTCCTTCCATAGCATAATAAGCACAAGAGGAATAGCCCAATACCCGATGTGCAAGGAAGATCAGCCACGGCTGTTTTTGTCTATCAACAGACGCCAGACAGTGCTCAATGAAGTTATATTGCTCCGTTCCCTCTCTCCAATCATGTTCTGTATCAGCTATGCAGAATCGAAACATGCCATAGTCAGTGGCATACCTGTAAGTTGAAGACATAAAATTCATAACCAATTCCTCTTGGACTCATGTTGCATGTGTCGAAACAAGTCAATACAGATATCTCTCTCTCAAGTTCATATCATTCAATGTCAAAACACCAGCTATGCAAAAGCAAGAAAATCAATGGCGGCTGTAGGAAATCTCACTATAGAGATTTTTATTGTGGCCGATGTTGGACTAGTTTTGTTACTCAAGTGATAAATGAAGCTAAAACCCACTTGGAATCTGTTGTGAAAAGGTATCCCGATAGGTAAGGGTACGTCCATTGTGAATAGACAAACCCCTTGATAATCACCACAAAACAACATTTTTAGTAGCCCTTACAAGAACAAGCTTTATGTTTCCATTGATAAGGTTCATCTAGAGGGCCATGGGTTAGAAGATTTCTATGGGCATTACAAATCTCTCTATAAAAAAACTTGGACAATCATAGCTAAAGGTACCCTTTCGTGTTTCTGCTTAAGTATAAATGTTTATAAATTTCATTCAGCAGCAACAAAAATTGCACCATAAGGTAAAAATTTAAAGATTGATTTGTGAGAAAGTGACGGACAAAAAGAAGCAGGTGTCCGACCATTCCAAATACACTAAAAGACTTCGAATCAAAATGTTGTACACGAATACATATGCCGTACCAAAATTGAGTATATTGCACTAGTTTCACAAGAGAACAAAATGAAGCAGATGAAAGTTGAGAACAAAACAACAATCCAACACATAAAATAACTTAGCGAATACATTTATACGTATCTGTGAAGATAATACTTAAGCATCACATAATAACTCATACCAGAACTTAGCTCTGTTCTCCGTAGGTACATAAAACATAGTCTCAGCCAACACACCACATTCTCCTCCTGAATCCATGTTCCCATAGAAAGATCCCGTTCCGGGCCAGTCACGTTCATGGTTACCACTGGGAACAAGAAACAAGTAATTTGACAATTTTGACAAAAGATAGAGAGATTGACTATGTATTCCAACAGTAACAGAGTTGCAAAATACCTGGCAATCATGTAAGGCACGGTTGAGGCAATTGGCTCAACTTGGGAAGTAAACTGATCCCATTGTGAAAGATACCCATTTGCATAACAAATATCTCCAATGTGGAAGACTATATCTATGTTCTTTAAGTCCTTAATAATCTGCTTAGTAGTGTTGAGAGAGCCACGCTGAAAATTATTGTACTCGTTGGAGCCATCAGCCTCGTCCTTCACGTTTTAAAACAACAAAAGATACTTCAGAAACAGAAGCATAATGGGTAAACACAATTGTGGTTTATGTGTTCGGATTTGTGGAGGGCTTTGAATCTCTACAACTGTGTGATGCCGAATATTATGGTGAACCGTAAAATATCCAAAAAGAGAAACTAAAGAGTAGAGAAGAACAGATAGATATACTTCAACGTGACATGAATATATCAAAAATAAATAAAAAAGATGATGATTGAGTTACAAATCGCCATAACTATGCAGGAAAAACTAGTAAATAAATTATGGCCCGTGTTCACTGGGCATTACGAAGTTCGCAAGGGAGCTCAGACCTTTCCCATGTCACCATAGATGACCACACGTTGAACAGAATTTTGACCAGGATAAGGAGATGCCCTGAATTGGTACGTCTGACCCCATATATATGAACCATTGAACAACCTATGCCCCATCTTGTAGGTGTACCTGCATAATCAGTAATGAGTAAATGGTCCTCTTAAGCAGAATGTTAACTATACTATTTTCCCTTCTTCCGTAATGCAGCAAGTAGACTAACGTCACTGACTGCACCACTCTTTAGGGCTAATGCAAAGATTTTGAAACCGAACACATACTCCAACCTGAAGTAAAATTCATATATTTCTTTTGTATAAAGCCATCATCAGAACAAGCATTTGTTTTTTTCCTTGCCGAAAAAAGATGTAATTAATTACCTATACGAGAACCTTTTGTTCATTATATTTTTCTAAACCAAGAGACGGTCGATATTTGGCCGCAGCAAGTGCCACCCTCGACTCAACTCAAGATTCAACAACTGGTTCACTGCATGTTGTGGAATCACAACGTATTGGTAAGAAGAACAAACAGTGCGTGACTCTAATTTACTTTGCTTCTCATAACCAACATTATACCATCTCCCTCTGTCAATGTGGAGTCCTTAATTATAGGACTTCCTAGTAAATCATATTTTCTGCTGTAGAAATATGCAAGTTTAGTTTTACTATCAAATAATATACCCCTTTGTTTCGTGATTTGGATGCATATGCAAGTTTAGTTTAACGAAAGGCTTCATTATACTCATTGATTGTACATCAAGTAACTGGAAACCTAGAAACTAATCGTACATCAAGTAAAAGCTTCCCCTATCAGGAATCCTACAAACTTTGACAGGCAAAACATAATATAAATTCTTTGGTGGAAATCTTGAGAAAACAGCCAAATCTCACAGATTCAATGCCATCGTCGTATATCAGAAGATGATAAAACATACTCTGAGTTGGGCCACAATTCCTTCAAGAAACTGGTGTGTATGAATCCAGGATCTCGCCATCCCACTGTTCTTGCCGGTGCACCTGCACTACGATAATTATAACATTAGTTATCTACCCTAAAGGGTTTGCTATGGAAAGTTTGGTCGGCTGTCGTTTCAACCAAATGAATGAGTATCCCAGTAACACCAACTGTGACTGGCAAAGAAAAATCTAAAATTGATGCGTCACGTGACTGTTACTGCTTCATCACATCCAACGATACGTAAGTGGAGACAAAATACATTAATTAATTATCTTTTACCTTTGGAAAAGTATTTCTACTGCAACTGCATTACATGTTACATAAATATCCATACTAATCGACTTTAGTAGCATATATTGCGTACATAAGGCATTATCCAGTAAAAACAGCATCAGGGAACTAGAATACTGTTAATGTCATTTCTAAATATTGGTGCATGGAACTACTGAGGCAAAGGCACCTTGTCAAGGGGGTATCATTGACCTACATACAGAATATGAACTTTTAATCTACAATACTTTATTCCGAACAAAAAATTCCAAAACTATCAGTATAAACAAAAAATTCCAAAACTATCAGTATAATGGAAATGTTGACATCAGATTGCTATTTGTTTCCATGATTTCAAAAGGATCTACAAATTCAGAACACAGATACTTCCATTATCCAGAAACAATGCAGCTCATGTTTGTGCTCAAGAATGCATTATACGCGTGCGATTCCAATGTATATCTGCACGTATAGTTAATTACATACCACACATACTGCTGCGATCAAAAGTAAGTGTTCCAGCTGCGGAGCGGATCTGTTCTCTTCCCCTGCGACCCCATTCAACGAAAGGTTCTGCTTCGTCAATTCCATATCCACTTGTCCATGTCACTGTCATCTGAGTTTCAAGTAAAACTGTATCATCTCCTCAAGTAATTTTTAAAACCCACCACAAAAAGGAATAAATAGAATTAAGGTTAGTAGGTAGGAAAGAAGGTCCTTTCTGCCCATAAACATGCCAGATATTATGCTATGGTCTGCACAAATCAATGGCTTTCTTCTACTTTTTTTTTCATACACTATGCATAAGATCTAAAGTGACAGAATTAAACTTACTTCATTCCATGTCTTTCCTTGTGCTAGACGTGGGTACACTGGTGCATTAGGATTTGCAAAAGCTACAATATTCGACACCGCGACCAGCTTTGGCTGTTAAAACGAAATGAAAGGTTGGTCATGGTCTGAAGACTCACAACACAAAAGAAAACATACTCCTCATACACAAGCTTAGATATGAAAAAAAAAAACAGGGGACAGCAAGTAAAAAAAATACTCCAAAAAAGCAAACAAACCAATAAAAAGTTTGACACAATAGGCGCCTACAGAACAGCATATATGAACAGCGAAATCATCAGCTACTGTTTTCAAAAAAAGTAGAGGCTTTATTTGAATTTACTGGATTCTGTTGGAAAGGTTTAGGTCAACCAGCTTGATCAATAATAAACTGAATTTGAAGAACAAAATTTCGATTTTAGTCATTGGTGTTTTCCCAGAAAGTT
The DNA here is from genome assembly GCA_019985065.2 of Arctostaphylos glauca. Lineage (NCBI taxonomy): Eukaryota > Viridiplantae > Streptophyta > Magnoliopsida > Ericales > Ericaceae > Arctostaphylos > Arctostaphylos glauca. The sequence goes on from JAHSPW020000013.1 coordinate 19,806,946, forward strand.
TTCCAAGTGACGGTAGTTAAGTGACCATTGTAAGCCATCAACCAACAAAGATTATTTCCTGACTGCCAAATTCCAGCCAGTCCTCATAAAGTTTAGATGCCAAAATAATGAGCTAACACAGCCCAATAAGCTCTGCTCTATAAAAGTGTGATCATGCAAGACAACTTGATTTCTACAAAACTATGGTCATCATATGGGAAGATTGGACAACTAAGAGCTCACAGTTAACAAGCCGCCGGTAAACAATGCGAAAGAGAAGTCGGATCTCTGGTTGATCAATTGAAGCCTTAATGATCCGTTGCCTGCATTTTCGTACTCGGGATTCGTGTAATTTGCATATTGATACTGCAAGATAAGTATAAAACTTTTGTATATGATTGACAATCCCCTTCTTTTGACTTGAAAATCGACCAAGAAATCATAGAAGAAATTAAAGGCAGTATTGGCTGAACCTTTATTGGTGCAGTACACAAAAGGGGAGGATAAGCTCTCGGACTTTCAGGGAGGCAGATGGAAGCACTGAAAGAAGAAAAGAGTAGAACGATCTTGTCAGTCACAGCACAGCAAAAAAAAAGAATTACAATTAGAGTAGAAGGAAAAAAATTACCTGAAATTTGCTGGTGAAAATACTCCAATCCAGTCATCAATTGATGGGTTCGGAATGCTATATTGCACAGTCAACCATTCAGAATTTTGGCCCTGGAGAAGATAAGGAGACTTGCATGAGTTAGTTACAATCCTTTTTGAACTTTCCATAAGCATGTCCATATCCATAATTGAAGGGCAGCTAACTCATAGTGGCATCAGATTATGTGGGGATTCAATGTAATTGATAACGTTCTGTCAAATAACCATTTCTCATATGCGCCAACCTGTATTTGCAGCATGGGTTCGCGACGGTGTTTTGGAGGGAATTGAAACAGTTAAGTATAAGATTTAGGTAGATAATGAAGTGAAGAAGCTAAATTAATATCATTGGTATCTCTATCATTTTCCTTTTCTTTTGGGAATCACTCAAACAAATCTCTAACCCAAACACAGCCAGAGAGAGAATTGAAAAAGTTACCTCCAACCCAAGAACTGAAGGAGAGGCTTGAATATAAGCAAGGTCATCAAGGGCAAAAACAGCCTTGTGAATCGCAATCCTTGAGAGAGGTTGATCTCCATCTGATATTACCCCTTTGAGGCTGGCGATATATCCCAAAAATGCCAGCAAAATTAACCCAAAGATTCTCATTTTGGCAAAGGTCTGAAATCAATCAAGAAGGGGTTCTTAGCTATTGCTATAATGAAAAATTTAGCAAACCCACATAGGTTTTTCAAGTTTTTCTCTCCACTCTTAACACACAAAAATACGAATCAGATTTTCAAGAAAAGGGAATTTTCTTAACAAATACTGGCATTGTATCTCACAAACTGAAGCTCAAGTTAAACAAATTGGGTTACAGGTGACACAATTATCATAATCTGATAGGGGTTGACGTTGCAAATCACTTAAACAAATTAGCACCTGGGCACCAAAAATAAACTGAAAAGACTCATGAAATATCAGCCGTGAGTGAGAACATGCCCAGAGAGAGAGAGAGTAAGCTGACCTGTAGGAAAATCGAAATGGGAGAGAAGCAAAGCGATCACTTTATCCGGAAGTTGGTAATGATATCTGAGGAGAGTGGAGGGAATGGGTGCAGCAACCCATTAAATTTTGATTAATTATTTTCGGGAAGGTTTTCTTTTCTGATTAGATTCTGCTTAATATTGCAGATAATTTTGGGAATATTCCGAGGGACATTCGATGAATCCCTGTGGTTGGCCTTCATAGAGCTGTCGGAATTGGCTGTGCACGGCAACTACGAAAAGATCCCATTTGTTCTAAGCGAGAAAAACGGTAAGACACACATGCCCCTTTCCACTACCAAACAGAAATGTGAAATGTATTTTTTGAGCAAGCCAACACACAAACTTTCATGTACGCGTCCAGACAGACACAGATGTATTAAAATCGCCTAATACACTTGAAAGGCTCCGAATGATTTTGGAGACATTTCTATCCGAATTTGTACATTAAATGTTGTGTTAATAGACTTTTTCATATTTTTCTAACCAAAATTCTCTGTCATCCTAAATTTTTTATTTTCATAGTGGTACTTAGTACGTTAGTGATTAGTAAGTTACCAATCATATATTGCTCCATTAACTCAAACTCAAAACATTTCTATAGACACTAAGGCACTCCTCCATGGACACTTACGCTAGTGCCTAATCATCCTAAAGCAAATTTGTTTACTTTACTTTCAAAAGATTTTCAGCCAACAGTTCAAAGTAAGAGACATGTAATATAATTAATCTATCTAATAGTAAATTACATGAGAATTCATTTTGCCACACCAGTTTCAAAAATTCTCTTGCACTAAACACATCAATAGATACAAAGGCACCAAACAAAGATAGATAGAGAGCGAGACGAAAAGTCAAACAAAAATAATACCACCCTCAGTTGAAAGATTGACAGAAACTCTAAGTCCAAAGATCATTCGACACAGAAGGATCTTCTCTTTCAGAAGTAAAACAATATTGATACTCTACTTGGTATATACTTTTCATAACTCGCCTTCTCTAATTCTATGGCAATTTGAAGTTATGTGTCCGATTTCTACATTTTTTTGTTTGTTTAAATTTTGACAATCTAATGACGCAATGCTTCATACTCTATGTAACACACCACACATGCGTTAGTCATCCACTCGCCATCTATTTTCGATATGTAACATTATCTTTTAGTTCATTAGATAAGATTTTATGTTCTTTGTTGAAGTAATGAAATTAATAGAATAGATAATTCGCCATCAATTTATTCTAATAGAAAACTTTATTTGTTTTATATCATGTTCATCTATTCTAATTTGTTGTAACAGATAAGTTTATTCATTCTAACAGATAACTTTATCTATTTCATCTATTTTATGTCATCTAATAAGATAATTATTTGTTCTTTATTGAAGTAATGTTATCTGTTTATTCTGTTTTAATTTGAGTAAGACAAATATCAAAGACAACAGATAACGTTATTTGTTGGCTTTAATATCTGTATTACTCAAAACAAAATCAACAGATAACATTATATGTTCTAATTAAACAACAGATAAAATTATTTGTTTTACTTCATTAGATAATGTTATATGTTATTTTTTGAAGTAATGAAATGAATAGAATATATAACTGTTCACTCGCCATCTATTTGTTCTAACGGATAACTTTATATCATGTTATTTTTTTTGTATCAAAATCACATATGTGTTTATTTTAACAGACAATTTTATCTATTTTTTAGTTTTAATTTGGTCTAACATATAACTTTTATTTATTTTATATTAGAATCGTTAGATAAAATTATCTGTTTTATGTCATGTTATATGTTTTAACAGATAACTTTATCAGTTTTATCTATTGTTTGCTGAAGTAATATTATCTGTTATAATTTAACTAACACATATATCAAAGCCACCAAATAAAGTTATTTGTTGGCTTTCATATTTGTATTACTCTAAACCAAACCAACAAATAACATTATTCAATAACTTTTTTAACAGGGCACAAAACCTTGCAGCTCATTAACAAATATCAACTCATCTTACAAAAAAGCCAAGAAGAACAAGGTAAGTTATTCATTTTCATATGCACATGTTGGGTAAACATATCATAGTGTGCAAATGAAGTTTTTTTGCAAAACATTATGAGGTTCAGGACGTTAACAGAAATCAAGTCAAGAAATTGGAAGCAAAAAGTTAAAAATGAAGTCAGAAGTAACTACTACCGATAGTAGGATCCAGTACTACTTGTTATAGAGAGAATTGTCCAGAACTAGAAGAAAAGCTATTACCAGTAATAGGCGATGTTAGTACCGGTAGTAGAAAATACTGTCTAATTTGAGAAACAATAGCTACTACCGGTAGTAGGATTCAGAACTACCGATAGTAAAACACACTATCCAATTTTAAGGGAAAGTTGAACTACCACATGTATTACCGATAATACTATGAGTAATAGTGCAAATCTAACAATTTTTCTTAACTTTTAGAATTTTTATTCCTTTATTTTTATTTTTATCTTTATCCGTTGGTTTCCTAATGGAGTTAGAAGTGTTAACTTTAACTCTATTTATTAGGAACCTTATTAAGGATAAGGATGAGATTTTGTTCTAGATATTCATTAAGTTTTGGGAGCAACAGTTGAGAGATCACATTCAAATTTCATTATTATTTCAATTTCAAGTTCATCAATTATTCTTTTTTTTCATCTTTTGTTCTTAAATTCTCATGGATTCTATTCAATCCATGAATAGCTAATCTTCTCGAGATTCAATTCGAAGGTGAAGTATCGAATTGTGATTTAAGGTAATTCGATCTTCGCGTAAATTCTTCAATTTATGATATCAATTTATTAAATCAAGAACTATTTTTAAATCAATCAAGAATTTTTGTAGAATTTTAACTTGTGTGTAGACAATCTCCATTAGCACACATAATTCTTAGATCTACAAGATTTTGATTTGAAAATCTAATTTTCTTATCTTTTTTATACAATGATCATCAATATTTTTTGTTTTTTGATAAATCTTAATTTTTTCATCATCCGACGAAGATTTGATGTTATAAAATCGGAGTTGAGTTATATTAGAGGATTTGATAATTTTGAGTCACGGTCGATGCGTATCCCAAGAATTGAATCTTATTTTTATTAAGCAGCTATTTTTAGTATTTCTTCCTAACATCTTTATACAACCAAATATTCTAAATTTTTTTCCTCTTCCTTCCGATAAACTTCTAAGTTTCTCGTTCCTGTGAATTTGACTCCGGACTTCCGGATTTATTATGCTATGATAGAACTAATGATCCTAAGCTTAGGATACATCTTTATTGACATTGGTTGACAACAAACACTATGCATTTCTAACCACTGTATGAATGAAAAATAAACCAACAGATAAAGTTGATTTTGATATCTCTAACATTATCTTTTGGTGTTGATATTTGTATTACTCAAACGCAAACCAACAAATAACATTATTTATTCTAATCTAACCAACAACTAATATTATTTATTAGATTAAGTTATCTATTGGTTTTGATATCCGTATTAATCAACTATCACAACAGATAATCTTATTTGATAATGTTATCTGAAAATGTTGCAACAAATTACATTATCAAATAGTGCAAAATACATATATTGCAAGCAAAATTGCAACAAATAATATTGTCTAAAGTCTGATTGCAACATAATGTGTTCTAATCTAACCAACAAATAACATTATCTGTTTTACTTCATTGACGTGTGTGTAACATTTTTGTGAACTAATTTGCAATCCTCTCATTCTAACCTCACATTGATTTTGTTATTCTACATCTTTTTAAATACATTCTAAACCAAGAAATAAGAAATAGGAGAAAATTCTTCAGAAAACGTTTTAAAGTTTTTTAAATTAATTATTCATCTTGACAAAAAAATAAAAATTATGATGAAAAGTCTAAAAAAACTCACTTAAGACGGAAAATTTTGAAAGGGATGATTTTTCACCCTTTTTTTGTTTTTGTTTTAACCTCGTCTTGTTTAGATTTTTTTAATTTCGATCAATATTTTGTTAAACCGAATAAGAGAACGTAAAACATTTAATAAAAAATTATACAAAAATATCAATATATCAAATAATATCGACTACCTTTAATAAAAAATAATGTAATTCAAACTCAGCCTAAATATTCTCTCTTTCACATGAGGCTTTAGCTTCAACGAAACAAACCAACCAATAAGGCCGTTAGACCCAATTCCTTTTTTCCTGGTCATAACCGCCATTTGGGTGGGGGGGCGGGGGGGCACGGCGGCTGCTGTGTGTGTGGTGGGGTGGGGAACCCAGGAAAAATTTCTACTCACAACAATTTCCCTTGTTTTTCTACAATTTTTCCTACCATTTTCTTCGCAACCAAACAAGCTGTCGGTGACTGGAAGATGATTGAACAAGGCTATGAATTCAACACAATTAATATTCCAACGATACAATCTCTCGCAAACGCGATCGAGATGGCAACTAGAAAATCCATAAACTATACTTCCACCAAGTAAACAAATAACAAGCTTTCCTGCAACTCCTGAAGCATCATTTCTGCTTCAAATGAACAGCATGATCCACAAAAGCAAAAACCCTACAAAAAATCCAGCCAAAAAAAATGCAGTTATTTACATTATGATGCTAATTTTTCATGAAAAAGGGCAATGCCAAACAAATTATAACCTTTGTTACATAGACTCTACTAAATGTTCTTTTTAAGTACCTGTGACCGTCGTCACTTGATACTTGGATAAGGTTAGCAAACCCGTGTCTAAATTCATCCAGCACTTTATGTCTCAAAATTTAGGTTTACAATATGCATAAAAACCCCGTATTATGCGTGAAAAGTCTAAACAGAGATTTTATCAGAGAATAAAGGTCTGACATACAGGAATTAGATGAATTTGATGCTTAGACATGTACTCGCATCTAAGACTGGTGTGTAAGTTCGTGTAACGATGATTATAACAGAGAAGGATCAAAACACACATTTAGATTTTTTCTTCGTTTTTTTTTTTTTGGTCATTTAATTTTCATTCAAAACTATTAAGTGAGAACACAAACCAATGAAAGTTGACAAAAAGTGAAAGAAACAGTGGAAAGCATGATACCCACTACTGAAATCTCCAGCAAAAAGACTTTTTGAAAGGTAACTTGCATAAAGTAAAGGAAAAAGAAAAAGGCAATGCCCTTTTATGTACCTCCAACACTCCTCTTGATTTGAAATTTTGGCCTCCTTGTCCCGCTAAAAGCATACCCTAAATCATGAAAACAAAAATCAGATACCCGAATAAATAAAGGTAACAAAAGATAAAACAAGAAAAAGAAAGAACTTGTTGAGAAACTAACCGCGGCCATAGCAGTTGTTGGTGGTGTTAATCCCATTTCGACAAATGCAAGCAAAGGACTCACTCAAACCAGCAAAACCACACAACCCCCCACTGTCTTCACAGTTCCTGCATGCTTCAGTGTAATATGAATCATTATACTGCAAAGAAATCCCAAACTGCCATTTCATCGGGTCTCCTTCATTTCCTCCATAACCATATATCGCGGCATAAGATGAGCACTGGAGTTTAGGAAGATCCAACATAAAACCTGACCCAAGCACAATCTGTGGATCATAAACACAGCAAGTCGAAATCGGAGCATTTGGTGCCAATCCGATTCCAGTGACTCCTTTACAAGAATACATACCTCTGCATACGTGTAAACCTGAACCTGTATCACATAATTCTTCATTTTGGTCAAACACAGGAGAGGTGGTGGAGCAACCTAACAAAACAAAGGTATCTTCAGACACTAAGCTGAATGGGCTGGAGTGATCCAAGCTAAAGCTCCCAGAATTCTGCATTGAAGAGCAATTTGACATCAAGGGGTCTGAAACAATTAAAGTGTTGGTTGGGTAGTCAATTGAGGAAATTGTGTACACGCCGGTCCCCGTAGAGAATTGGAGTGTCCCTGAGCTGCATCTAATGTATCTGGAAAAGTCAGCGTGCCCGCATCCAAATCCTGTACCAAAGGGAAATTTCACAGGGAGGGTGCCACATGTTTTGTGACATGTGGCATTCATTGGGGTAGTACGAGTAGCAAAAAGGGGGTCCAATAGGGGAAGAAAGAGCAGAATGTGTGTAAGCAGCCATGAATGTGTGGAAAAGGACATTGATGGAGTTACTGGAAGAGTTGGAGCAAACTAAAACAAGAGTTCAGTCATTTACATGAACTGATATTTGAAAAGGAGAGGGAGTGTTCTTTTCGGTGGAGGTGATTATTTTTCAACATTCCTAAAAAGTAGAGCCTATCCATATCATGAGTTCTAGCTAACAGGCACTAGGATATTTAAGGAGACAGAAAAGAGGAGGAAAATTATTAATTATGGAGTTAACATGGTTACAGTGCACTAGCTAAATAAAAAATCCAATTTCCTCATTTTCTGCAACTGCATAAAGTAGGTCAACTTTGTCACACTGAAGTTACACGTAAATATGCTACTCTTTCAAGTCATTTTTAGAGTTAGCAAAATTCTCCTCTGCTGCTGCTGAAGTCTCGTATGTTTAGCAACTATTACAGTTATTAGCAACCAAAAACAAAAAGAGGAAATGCTTACGTACAATGAATTTCTCGCAAAAGTGGTCCCCCCATGGCTAGCTATACTAAGGGGAAGTAATTCATATCTAGAGACGGTCAAGAAACTAAATGGAGGATGTTTTACTAAAAGGTTTAGTGTACATCTTCAGAAGTAATTTGGCAATCCGGAGCAAATATTCACTTTCTACGTGTGTATGTGTTTATGCGTGTGTGATGCACAAAGCAATTGTTGAGAAACTAGAGAAAGGAGACTTGTATTATTGAGTGATTATGTTACAAGGGGCCAGTACATCAATATATAGAGAAAACCTAGAAACCCTAGGTAACCCTAATTACATGAAAGGTCAATAATACCCTTGCAACTAAACATTAATAACAACTTAACCATTACTATTCTAACACTCTTTTATTTATAGATGAGATTAGGGTTAACCTAATGGGCTCTAACTACCTAGGCCCATTAGGGTTAACATAACCTAATCTATCCCACATAACAACTAACACTCCCCCTCAAACACATGATGCGAGCATGGAGAGCATTATGGGTTTGCCAACATGAAAAAGAGATGCTCCAACTGATGTCTTTGACAACTTCGATTCTCCAACGAAAAAGAGATACTCCAACTGATGTCTTTGACAACTTCGATTCTCCAACGACTTCAATTCTTCAACAACTTTAATTCTTTGACAACATTAATTTTGGTACCTAGTAGAATATAACTAACAAAGGAATATGGGACAAGTTCTCCCCCTCACGTGCGAATCCCGAATCGCACGGGAAGAGAGAAACAAAGAATCCAACTAGGATCACAACAAGGTGCCACACGGCACAACTTGGGGCCACTTGGCACACCAAACGGGGATTTAACAACCAACCAACAAAAGAAAGACTTGTCCATAAATTCACCAAAAGTCTAAACTGCAGGGACCAAAATCAAATATTGCAAAGTTTGGGAATCAAACTATAATCAAAACAAACTTGAGGGGCAACCGACAACAATGAGGGAGCAAGGGGGGTGCGGCCCACAACAGCAGATCAGGCCCACAACACAACCAAGGGGCTGGAGCAACCAACGCCTAAAACGAAACAGGTTAGGGTAGAAGACTGACGAGGGTACCACAAGATTCAAACAATAGACCCAGGCGGAAGCAGGCGGCTGACCAGGCGGCTGACCAGGTGGAATGGCTAGCACCAGGCGGCTGACCAGGTGGCTGAAGTCAGCAAACAACAGACAGCAACAGCAACAGACCAGAGGTAGACGGCAGATCAGAAACAGACCAGAAGTGAACCAGAGGCATGCGAGCCAACGAAAGGCGGCTAGCAAAAGGCTTAACAGAACCAGAGACAACGAACTCAAACAGAGGCAACGGAACCACAGGCAAAAGCAAACAACAGAGGACCCTGATGCAACCGGCGGACGGCGGCAAGGCATAAGCCGTCCGCCGGAAAGCGAGTATTCCACAGGCCTAAATCTTATGCTCTGATACCATGTTGTGAAACTAGAGAAAGGAGAATTGTATTATTGAGTGATTATGTTACAAGGGGCCAGTACATCAATATATAGAGAAAACCTAGAAACCCTAGGTAACCCTAATTACATGAAAGGTCAATAATACCCTTGCAACTAAACATTAATAACAACTTAACTATTACTATTCTAACACTCTTTTATTTATAGATGAGATTAGGGTTAACCTAATGGGCTCTAACTACCTAGGCTCATTAGGGTTAACATAACCTAATCTATCCCACATAACAACTAACAGCAATGAGCTCGGGAGTTGTGACGCATGAAGAAATGAAGTTGATATTCAAATAAAGTGAAAATATATTGCAAAAAATATCTCTAGAAACAAAAGAACGATACGGTAATGATCACTTACGTGTTAAGTTTAATTAAATTTGAGGCAACCATTATCATTCAAATTGAGCATCAACAACGTCTGAATTGGAAATTTATCACTTCCACTAACATCAGAAGAGATTGTAATAATAGCAGAGCCAATTAAAAGGGAAAAGAAAGAAAGCAAAACTAAGGGGATTCTTTAATGAGCCTCAGTGACTCACAAAACACAGTCACCAAAATCTTGTCAATCCGTCGAGTTAAGATTTCTATCTCTGTTGGCACTTGGCAGCTATCATACATAGCATCGAGTTTTTCTCTTGCAAACTGTCAAGGACGACAAAACAATAGCGACCACAGAACAAGAGACGGATAATAGAAGACGAGTATCAAACTGAATGGAAAAGGCGAGTCCGGTAAGACATAGCTAATTCAAATGAACTTAAGCCTACATTTCGCAAGAAGGGAAGGCAGAAGATTACCAGAAAATACAATGTCATTATATCGACTTGATGTGCAAGGTACACAGAGCCATGGGTACATTTGTGGTCCAAAACAATCAATTCATTCAGCAACAGCACAAAGTAGTCTCAGAGAAACCATCAAGCACATCAGCTTTTGCAGCTCTAACAAATCAAATAACTTCCAACAACTAATAGTAGAAACAATCAATAGGCAACCTTTCTCACATTGGCTAACCAACCTCTTGGCATTATTAAACTATAAAATCGGCAGTGTAGTTGTTACAATAAATCTGAAATTGGACCAAGCACCAAGCCTAGTGTTTAGGAGAAGTGAACCGCTTAACTCTCTGCCTACTCACAGGAGGAGAATCTTTCAGTAGGAACGAGCATATTAAACTTGATACCCATATGGAAGGAGCCCAAACAAAGCAAGAAGGGTGACCGAGTGACTTCTAAAGGATAGATCCTTTATGGCATAAGAATCTCACTGGTGACTGAAGAACACAAGTACAAAGACCACAGATCGTCTGCCCTTTCATCTCTTTGTATCACTGGCTTTATGCCTCTTCACAAGGGGCACAACAGCACAACAAAGCCATACAAACCATCCTATAGGAGTTTGTAGATCAGCTTTTACATTCTCAGACACCCATGCAGAAATGTGCCACGCATTTATTTAACAATGACACATTCTCAACCCAGCAATTGGAAGCATCCGAGTGTAGATGTACCGACACTATTGGCACAAGTATCTAGAAGCAACATGCCAAAAGCCCCTGTTTCTCAACTTCCTTCCAGAGCTGTAATTCAGATGCCAATAATATCTCAAAAGAGCCTGGCGCGAACAAAATAAGCAATGGACAAATGTGAGGCTCACTCATGCACTCAGACCGGCCCAATTCTTAAAAGCAACAAGCGCTTCCATTTTCCTCAAGTTTCTCTTTCTTAACCTGGCTACTTTGAGTTTCTTATGGTTCTCCATAAAAGCTTGCTTGTACCTCCACTTATCCACAAAAATCTTCATCTCCTGAGATTTCTCCACAACTTGCATCACGGCATCAAAGAAACCTCCCTTAACTAGAGCATAAAGGAACGCATCAACCAAATTGTGGTCAAATATAAACCTCTTCTCTCCGTCAACAGATACCCTTCTCTTAACCTCGTTCCACAGCATCAAAACACTGAAGTATTTCCCCGCATTTGCATAACCATTAATGAGGGACAGATATGTCTGCTCATTTGGCTCAAACTGAAGGAATACCATTCTTCTAAAAGTCCTCCTTGCATCTTCTAACCGCCCAGCTTTACAAAAGGCATGAAGAATAGAATTCCAGTCGTGGGTACCCACTACAACTCGAGGATCTTCAACAACCTCATCTAAAAAGGCTGCCATTAGCTCAGGTCGGTGATTCTCGGTTAAACCTGTCATTATAGTCAAGTAACTTGCATTCAACTCAGGTATTCTTGCTTCCCTCATGTCCCTAAACAGAGAGAATGCTGACTGAAAATCTTGGCTTGACATTGATGCATCTATTAGAGTATCATAGGTGGTAACATCCAACTGAAGTCCTGAATTACTTATCTCCGTCACCAATTGAGTTGCTTCGGCTGTCCTTTGCTCTTTGCAGTAAGCCTTCAAAATTGGCACATAAACTCCAAGCCCAACAGAGCATCCCTGAGTATTCATTTCATCAAGAATGTCGCGTGCCTTATCTAGGAAGCCAATATTTACACACGCACTTATAATGCCATAACCAACGGATCTTTCAACTGTGATTGATTGAGGTTCCAGCTTTTGAGCTTCAATTATTAAATTCGCTAAATCTTTGAAACTTCCATACTGAAGAAACCCTCTCACCACTTGCCAAAAAGTTTCTTCACAAAAAATTGGGTCCTCTCCATTTCCCCTCAAATTACGCAAAATAGTTCTCGAAACAGATTCTAGGTCACCAGATTTCACATACCCACCAACCAAGTTACAAAGTAGTGTCCTCTTATTAGCAAAACCAAACCCACTCATCAAAGCTTCTAACTCAACAACCTTTCCTTCAAGCCCCTTCAGTGCATACAAATAAGCAAGAAATCCAAAACTGGATTCATCTGGTCTAACCCCCAAAATTGACATTGTCTCCACAACACTCTCAGCATCGCTAACAGACTCCAGATCGCGACAACAACCCTCCAAAGCTACATTACACGCAACCAAATTCGGTTTCATAAAATCCAGCTTCTCGTCCAAAGCAATCCTACAGTTCTCATTAAAGACGCGCAAAAAAGCAGCAAAGCTGCCAGTTTTCCTACAAATTTCCACAAGAGCATTGCCCCAGATACTAAAAGGCATAAAAAACCTATTCTTGAACATGCATTTCACCAATGCAAAAGCAGGGGCAGCACTGCTCGCATTTTTCATGGAATTCAAAAGTGCTTCGACAGTTTCATACTGTAACAAATTTGGGTTTTTCTCCAACAAGAAAACCACAGAAGCAAATGCCCTTTTCAGATTGTGGGTTTCATTGAGTGAAGACAAGTGGGTAATCAGGGAATTGATCAGAGGCTTACTCGGGAATGAAGAGGAGTTGGTGAGGCTCTTGAATGACTTCCATGCTTCATCAGTATTGTTGCTGTCGATGGATGTTTGGAGAGTGGTTTCTAGGGTGGATTTGTACTCTAGGGTTAGAGTTTGTGGGGTTGGGTCTTGGGGTTTGGGTGTGGAGCAAAGTGGTGGGTCCCTCTTCAATGCAAATATTGATGGTTGGAGGAAAGAGTAGAGACTAGGAGGGACTTCCGGTTGAGAAGAGAAGTGTTTCTGTTGTAACAAATACAGAGCTCTTCTCCACATTCTCTCTCTCTATCTCTCTCTCCTCTCTCTCGCAGCCTGCGATGTTTAAGAGAGACGTTCAAACAAAATCGCGGAGAGCATGAATTTAGTGTAGAATAAATAATAAATTGAGAAATATAACACCAAGAAGCTGGAATAGCTCAGTTGGTTAGAGCGTGTGGCTGTTAACCACAAGGTCGGAGGTTCGACCCCTCCTTCTAGCGATTTTTTAATTTTTCTCTCCTTTGCGCATAATAAGGATGCAAATTAAGGGCATGATTGGTTGATGGGTTATTGGGCATGTTAACTAACACAAGGGTTAATTAAGGCTGGCGCCACAACTAAGATGGTGATTGGAAAAAATTTTGGGACTGCCTTAATTAGCAATTGGGTTACCTAACACAGCTGTCATTGTGTTAAGGGTCTATTTGGCCAAAATTTTTGTTTTGGCTTATTTTTTGTCTTTATTCAATTTTTTTTTGTATTTGTTATTTTTATGTTATTTTTTCGTGGATTATTGGTTCGTATCGACGAAAGGAATCTAAAAAGTATAAAATTATGTCCAAAAGTTAAAAAAAAATCACTAAAGACGAAAATAAGCCAACACGGACGCTGTTTTTTACTTTTTTTTGTCTTTTTTGAACTTTTTTCAAATTTAGCCGATGATTGATAACTTTTCTGAAAGTTCTTGTCGAGACGAACCAACAATCATCAAAAAATTGATGAAAAACAAAAAATTAAAAAAAAAATTCAAATAAGGACAAAAAACTAAACAGTGAATAATCCAATAATAACCACAGGCCAAATGGACCCTAAATAGCCTTACCCATCCCCCTAAGGCTAACTAAGGAGGGGGTAAAAATTACACAAATGCCCACATCAACCCTTTTGTTATTTATATACTATAGGTATATATACATATAAATACGTGTATATATACAGTATATACATACACATATAATACATTGTATACTATACAGTATATATAGTATATTATTTTATATGTAATTATATAATACATATATATATATACACTATATATTATCCGTATATATTATACGTGTATATATATATATATATATATATATGTCTCTCTCTCTCTCTATATATATATATACAATACTTATATTATAAGTGTATATATAAGCGCGTGTGTATTTTTTATGTATATATACGTATATTTTTAAATATATATACATATATATGTATATTTTTTTAAGTATATATATATAGCACAAGCTGGGGTATCTTACCCGAAAAAATTAGATTTAATAAGGCAATGCCTACAACTAAGTATATAAGACCCACCTCTTTCTGTTCAAGATTCCTGACCTTACTTAATGCCCTCATTCTGCTTATTTTTTAAGTATATATAGTGTGTGTATATATATATTTTTTAAAGTGTATATATATATATATTAAGTATATATGTATATATTATACTTATATTGTAAGTATAATATATACATATATAATATAATTATAATGTATATGGATATATAAATATAACTATATGTAAGTGTGTGTAGTTATGTACTTATAATATACGTATATATACATATATATGTTATTTTTGAAATAATTCATTAAATCCATAGCGAGGGGCAAAAATGTATTTTGATAGTTTAATACACATTCTCTTTTTCAAACATACCCTTCATCCAATCACTATATTATTTAATACACCCTTCTTAAAAATCACATCAATGTGAGCCACCACATCTTATTTAACACACCCTCTTTACTTAACATACCAAAAATTAAAACGGCATCCAATCGGCCCCTAAGGTTTTAATAGAGGACGAACAATTGATTATTTATAATATAATTTTCCTCCTAATTATTCAAAATGCAATCTAGACGATGCGCCCTCCAACCGAGCCCTCTTTTATTTTGTGTATTGAAAGAGAAAATATAGATTCAATTTTATTATATCCATTAATTATTTATCTTCCAATGATTTTTTTTACTTTCCTCTCCTTTGCGCAGAAAAAGGATGCAAATTAAGGTTTTAATAGAAGACAAACAATAGATTATTTCTACTATAATTTCCCTCCTAACTATCCGAAATGCAATCTAGACAATGGACCCTTCAACCGAGCCCTCTTTAAATTTGCGTATTGAAAAAGAAAATATAGATTCAATTTTATTGTATATATTATTATTTATCTTCTAGCGACTTTTTTATTTTTCCTCTCCTTTGCGCATAAAAAGGATGCAAATTAAGGTTTTAATAAAAGACGAACAATAGATTATTTCTACTATAATTTCTCTCCTAACTATTCGAAATGCAATTTAGACGACGGACCCTCCAACCGAGTTCTCTTTGAATTTGCGGTGAAAGAGAAACTCAATATAGATTCAATTTCATCATATTTATTATTATTTATCTCCTTGCAATCCAACTGAGTGAAAATTCTTATATTAGAAAACAAATGATAACATATATGATGTATAAGAAGATCAAAAAATGCTAAATATCATGTATGAGAGTGTTAGTCACTAACTATCTTTGAAGAAAAAGATGAAAGATTGAATTTTCTTATAATTTTTTTGGTGATCAGTTATTAAAAAAGTAGTAAATCAAACACTTATAATTTTCCTGTTAAGATTTATTCTTTTTACAAAATATGTACGGTCAAGTTCACAAAATTTTGTATTGTGAAAAAATCTTGAATGAGGAAAAAAATTGAAACTAAAACTCCTTATCCTCAATTTGACCTAACTTTACCATATTTATTTTTTTTCTTTATTTAATTTTTTATGTTTATTAGTCTTGCCTCAAATTTTTGTAAATTATTAATTCGTCTTGACAAAAATAATCTAAAAAAGATAAATTATGTTCAAAATTAAAAAAATTCAATCAAAACGGACAATGATTTTTGATTATTTTTGTCCTTTCTGAGGGTTTTTTTTTAATTTGGTTCGTATTTTTTTACTTTTTTGAAACCTCATCAAGACAAACTAATAATCTATAAAAAAAAAAAAAAATTGGCACTCGTTAGTTTTGCCTCAAATATTTCCAGATTATTGGTTTGTCTTGACGAAAGAAATCTAAAAAGTACAAACTTGTATCCAAATATTAAAAAAAATCACTAAAAATAAAAAATAAGTCAAAACAGATCATGTTTTTATAAATTTATCTTTTCTTAAAAAATTTCAAATTTAGTTCATCTTTTTTATTTTTTAAAACCTCTGGTCGAGAAGAAACAAGATTTACAAAAAATTAACGCAAATACTTTAACCGCTTACAGAGTTCACCGTGTAACTTCAAATACGTTAATCGCTTACAGAGTTTGTGATGTGTGTGGTTCAAATGAATATAGAATAAACTCTGCCGGCAACAATGGGACTATGGAGATAAATATTTTGTAATCTATGTAGCCTTTAGGTTTTGGAAAACACTTTTTCATATCAATTTCACCAACTGTATTTGAAAACAAAAAATAGCCACCATTTTCATATTGTGTTTGTTTCATCCACAATCGTCAAATGAAGTTGTCAGCTTTTAGCCATCATTAGTTTTTTTTTTAAAAAAAAATTTGAAGTAGTGATCAAATTATACGTCCCTATTTCATTAATTTTAGCTATTTGCAATCATCAGGTGAAGTCATCAAGTTTTAGCCATTATTTTTCAATGCTTATGTAGTGTCCCTAAGTGCCTTTTATCTATTTTGTTTATATCTCTGCTATCAACAAATATGATATTAGTTCTACAATGTTATAAATACCGTACTGTAACAGTCGGTACGTACCGTTTTGGCATAAAAACGATACGAAGTATCTCTAGTACCGTACTGTTCTCAATACCGGCGGGGTATCGACCGGTACCCCGATTTTTTTTTTTTTTAAGAGTTGAGGGAAAAATTATTATTTTTGGGTTTCTCTCTATAATTTATATATATATATATATTGATAGTTGCGGTAAATTCGATACGGTATTCGGTACATGACCGGTACCGATACATATCGTACTAGTAAAAAAATCGGTACTCAAACCGATCCGGTATTCAAAATATTGGTTCTACTTGTTATGTTTATTTTTTGGACAAACAAAAATGAAGTATTCTGAGATAGGGTTGAGTTGTCAAATGGGGGAAAGCCAAATAATTGGTTTTTTTTGTAGTTTTTTTTGTTCTTTAAAGCCGAATAATGATTTTTAATTGCCGGCAAATAGAATAAATTCGCAAAACTATTAATTCCATGCTTATAGAAATATTGTGATATTGATGTATTTTTTAAAAAAAGAAATAAAAATTTAGGAGATATTTGGAAGATATATTTTTTAGTGTGCATTTTTGAATTTTGACTATTTATAAATAAATTGAAGAGTGCATAATTCTAAAATTATATTGTAATATTTAAGAAATACTGCAACTTACTCAAGTCATTAGTATAATTCATCAATATCTTGCCAATCATCCCAGTACTTATGATATCATTCACATACGTAATCAATAATATTTTTTCTTGTTATAACGATAGATAGAAGACATAGTAATCAAAATGAGAGCGACGAACACCAAATCATAACCCAATCATCGAATTTGCCAAACCAACTAATTAATAGTACCAAATCATGAAAACCTTTGAGGAGACGACACACCAGCCTAATCTTAAGCCCTGACCCACCCTTCGTGGATGAACCTTGCTGAGAAACCCTTAGGTTTTTGGGAGATTAGATTCTCACAAATATTTGCATTACTCAAGCCGACATTCTCGCTTCCGTTTCGTTCACGACTACTCGTGCGGGTGCTTCTATCTAAGGCAGAACGCTTCCTTACCAATATATTTTTACATCTCATAGTTTCAACAGATTGCTTAAGCTCGTTCATCTTTGGCACATAATTCTAAAATTCAATACGGATGAAATTTTTAAAATTTTATGTTATTTGAACACTTTTATGAATCCTAATTATAATTATAATTTTATAATATTTTTTATAATTCAAAATTTGAAAATAATTAGCTCCAACAATATAATTCTATTAAAAAACACAAATTCAATATAATTTTGAATATACATATTTTAAATATTTTTTGTATTATTTTGAACTTCTGGATTAATCCATTTACAGTAATATTTAAGCTGATTTCTCGCGAGTAATCTTAAAAACATGTTTTAAACACATTGAACGGTTCGGATCATTAAAATTTAATCAGGAATTAAGAGTTTATATATTAATCTAATATTGATCTAAAAAAGTATTAGTTCATACAACTGACCTCATATCCCATATATATATATATATATATAGTTTTTTGTTTTATAATTTTATAATTTTTTTATTCAGTGGTCCCGAAGCACTGAATAAAATTCTTCATGCCTTACATATAAAAATGTAGGCAAATAAATGGAGGAACAGGGTCAAACTTGATTTCGGAGTTAAAAGTAAATCTGAGCATTTTGAAGGTCATATACGTACGTTGGGTTTCTGCAGCTTCCGTTGTAAGTTGGGGATAAAACAAGTTGGGATTTGTTTTTAGTTCCCCGAGCTCCAAGCGCGCTTGGGTTCTGCTTCTCTGCTGTCTGTCTTCTTGACCTTCTGATTCCGGTGAGGTTTCGCTCGATTTGCTCAATTGTTTTCGCGGAGGTCGAAGTTGAATTGCTCCGAATTCGAATTACGACGGTTTTGTTGGAGTTAGGGTTTTTGGTGGGGATTTGGGAGCTGTTCTAGGGTTTTTGGCTGTGGTTGGTCTGCTTGATTTGTGGAATTTCGTATGAGTTAGAACGGCCTTGCTGACTCTTCTGGGGTAGGAAGATGTTCTATTCGCAGTTTATACTTGCGAAGAAGGGGACGCTTGGGACCATATGGATCGCGGCTCATTTGGAGCGGAAGTTGCGCAAGAATCAGGTCGCCGATACCGATATTGGTGTCTCTGTTGGTTAGTGCTTTCCCCTCACTACTATTATTTCTTCCTTTTTATTGTTTTGTAGTTGAGAAATGCTCAATCTTATTAAAGCTCAAACCAATGAAACACAATTCTTGGGGTATAATCCAGATTACGAACACTGCCCGCATTCAGGGCTCCCTAACTACACCCCAGTTGCATGGCACAAGTAGAGATACTGACAAAAACCAGCTAAGAGAAGAACAATGCATAACAACAGCTTAGAAGTATAGTTTGCGCAGTTTACCCCCAGCTTGCGCATAGGCTTTTGTTCAGCCGAGGCAGTTTCACCTTCCTGTTAGAGCTCAGAAAAAAGTGTTATATTTGTAGTTTTAAGAGTGAGCTGCTCCTTTGTTGTTGCTTTATTAAGAAACTCTCTTTGCTTCAATGAGCTGTACATAGTGCCTGCTAAGGAGCATTCCGTTAGTTGGCATCTGACCCTGTGGGTCTCTTTCAGTGGTGGCAGCTCCAGAAGCTTTTGTCCGGATAGTCATTAAGAAACTTAAATTCACCTTGTTATACTGTAAAAACATTAATATAAGGTATCCCAAAGTCTTTTGAGGGTTCGGGTCAGACAACAAAATGAGGCATTTTTTGGCATTTTGATATTGACCTAATATATTGATATCAAATGTTGTAATGAATTGAAATAGTTTACATTGTTATTCACGAAATTATGTAAATGTAATCAAATACATCTCTTTTAATGTTTCCAACCAAACAATCATTTTTGGGCTAAAAATAATTGTGCAAGCAATTCAACTGAAGTTAATTTGGTATTTAACATATTAATTTCAGTTAATATATAAACTTCTCTACGATTTTCATGACATTATGAGTTCATCATTTTTTTTATGGTAGTCATAGTACATGTTAAAGGAATCATCATATATTTTGCTCTACGTATTTTTCGTCGTTGAGGGTGTTCATGTGGCTACCTAGTTGCACATGTGCAGCTGCCTGTGCTTTTCACATTATGAATAGACCAATTCATTACTTCAGTGAACTTCCAAGGGACACCTTCTATCCTTCTTAAATCTTACCCAAACTTCCTGCCAAATTATTTTTGAATAAGGCCGCTCAAAGAAGAGGTGTTGATGAGTCTCCCTAGCATTACTACGCAGTATACAAGTCTCATTGCATGAAGCAGGGGCAGGGGTGGGAGTGGAGAATTATAGAAGCTCCTCGTTTGGGAGCATTGATGGGAGCATTTGAAATAATTTACAAAAATTGAAATATACAATCCAATTAAATATTGTAATTTGTTTTGTGTCAACTGCAAATATTATTGTAGCGAATATAAGTAGGTAGTAGTTTTATACTTTGAACAGATTTTAACTTAATATTTTTCTAATATCTTGCCATTGTTTCATATTTTCTCTCACATGGTATCTTTTACTTCTATTTCTTTTGGGACTTATGTTCTTAGGAGGTTCTATTCTGGGTGAGAGTAGATTCCTATCTCAATGGGAACAAGGTTTGTAGGAAAATCTGACTTGGGAGCACGGGTGTGAGGTTTTGAGGTGGATTCGCCACCTCAGTAGAGAGGTTTTTGCTTCTAAGGTCTCATTCAATGTTTTGAAATTCGAAAACCATTGAACCGGAAAAGGGACCGGCCGGACGGGTCACTGGTTCAACCATGGGTCAACCGCAATACAACTGGAGTTGAATCGTGAGGTCGTAATTATATTTAATGTGTATACATAAATATAATAAAAAATAGGTCTGAAATTAAAAAAATACTACTTTTTCCAAAGAAAAATCCTGTAATATTTTTTTATTGCATTCAAATTTAAAATTTAATTTCAATCCTTATAGCTTTTAGTTTGGACCACAGGCTTAACAAAATTGAATACAACAACAATACCACGCAAAGAAAATCAACACAAGTATAAAATTTAACAAACAAAAACCCATCTCACGATCTAAGCATACATCAAAATTAGAAATTAGAAATTTCAGTACTTGTAATGAAAACATCCTACTAAAGCAATTTATGATGCAAAAGAAAAAATTAAAGTTTACTACATTACAAAGTCGTTAGAACAAAAGGGTGGGAAAAAAGTAACAAACCACCACATCATGTGAAGCAAAAGGGTGAGAAAAAGAATTGGAGTTGCAATCACTGTTCTTATCTTTTTTGCATAAATTCTTGGAAGACCATTGTTAGCCAAACATCTTCATCTGCATTGGCATTGTTACTTGGGCCCTGAGCATTTGATATATCATCAAAAGATCCAAAGTCGAATATTCTTCATGAAGCATTTGCTCCAACTCATCATAATCAAGATGTGGAGGCTCCTCTTCTTCTTCAACAATCCAAAATTCTGTTTTGTCAATGCTTTCAATATCTATCGGCTTATAATTCCTCATATTGTAATGACGCCTATAACATATATTTCAGTGTAAGACTAGAATGAATGAATAAAAAGTTCATTTTATAATTCCCAATCTTGTAATGATTCCTTTAACATATATTTAACTGTAAGACTAGAACGAATGAATAAAAAGTTCATTGGTAAATGTGGAGAAAATTTACCAGTTCTTCAACTGCGAGTTGTAATGAACATACACAAGATCATTAGCCTCTGATGTTCTAATCTGTTCCTCTTCTTCGTATGTATACGTTCGAAAGCGCTACAATTCCTTTCACACCCAAAAGAGCTGCTAGTTTGTCTAAGAATTTGAATTGCCAACTTTTGCAAGTTTGGGGTATTATGTTCAAACAACCTCCAACATTCACCTACACATATCAAGGATGATTAACTAAATTAGATGTAGTACAACAATGCACAATAAATAACAACAATCATAGAAATTAAGTGGTAATTTTACCAGGTTGTGTTGTCTTGGATGTAGTTAAAGCAAGCTTTCTTGAAAAGCTTTGTAGTCGATCTTGATACAATCTTGTTTCCTCCAAGTTTTGTTTTGCTACCTGTGGCTTTGTTCTCAATCTCATCGAGAAAACTTGACGTGACCTCCAGGTTTTGGCAAAATGATGCTTGGTCATATTGAAATCTTGGTCCAACCAATTAGCTGCAACATGAATGTTTTACCATAATTGCTTATCCATCGACTTCTAATGATATTTGTACAAGGCTTATACAATCTCTTTTTTGTTTAAGGAAGCACTTTTAATGGCTATGCATGCCCTATACATTCCATCCTAAACATATCCCACAGAAAGTTTTTCATCTCCAATAATTCGCAAGAAATGCATTAGTGCCCCAACAATCTTGACAGTGATAAAGCAATCATTCCAAAACTGTTTTATCAAGAATGATGGCAACAACTTCTTTAGATCTTTGCTCTTTTGCAGTCTTTAATTGTCACTAAATTTTGCAAATCATGCATGTGTTTTGTCATGCATGTGTTTATAAATACCATGCAATTGCGTGTTGCACCTGGACACACAATTTCAGTCTAATTCTCCCTTTTCCTTGGCCAAGATGACAACCGTGAGTGATTTTTAAATGTACCTTGTCACCGTTGATGCTCTAACGGCAAGGTCGTGCACATTTTCTATCTTGGATATATCACATAAGAGTAGATTGTAACAACTATAGTCTTGTAAGTAGCACTAACAATTTTTCCAGCAGCCACATAATTTGCTCCATTATTAGTCACCATATGAACAGTGTTGCTCACTCCCATCCATTCAATAATTTCTTGAAACACCTTAAAAGGAAGAGGAGCATCTTTTACCACATCAAAAGCATCAACAGATTTAAAATAGCAATTACCCCAGGGCAATGGACAAGAAAATTGATAAAAATTCTTCGTCTACCATCACTCCAACCATCAGCCGTTATAGTACATCCACTAGCTGCCCAAGTGTTTCTTAAAGGCTCAATATACAATTGAAGCTCTTTCTTTAAGTCTCTCAACAAAGGAACCCGAAGTTGATGGAAATTTGGAACCTTATATCTAGCACTAATAGCAATTGTGGCAGCAAACATAGCTTGAAAGTAAATTGAGTTCACAGCATTCTGGGAATACAAGTAGCATAAATAAATTTGGCCACCGACATATGTGCCCTATGTATAGCTTCTTTACTTGCAAGGACACTTTTGATAGTTGGTTGAGAGCTTGGAGTGGTCCTTGGTGCAAAATAATTACCAATTTAAGTCGGGTCATTTGCCTTCCTCTTCTGTGTCTGCGCTCCACTCCTCTTATTCCCATTACCATCTCCTTCATTTGTTAAAACTCACTCTTTAACATCAAGATCATCCCCCTCAAATTGGAAAACACTTGGGTTGGGCCATATAGATTTGATTGCCTATTATTTTCCTCGTTTTTCTTTTCTCAGTAAGTGCTTTTAAAGTCTCATTCATTTTATACCTAATATCCGGGGGCACTTTCTTACATGCCCCAACCTCACCCAGCTTACCCGCAAGATGTTGCTTCATTTTTTAATCCCTCCTCTTTTCATTGTTTTTTTACAATTAGAACACGCGTAACTCTTCTTCCTATTGGAATCTCGGCTCTCAGTCCCATGGTCCCATTCTAGATCAGTTTTCCCCTGGCGGATGGGGACTGGGTGGTGTTGAATCTTGGCCAGATGACATTTTTCTTGTGAAAACTCACCAGTGCATTTTGAAGATATGGGGAAAGTGTGTCTCCTCAAGAAATCAGTAACAAAAGCAGAAATTTAATGAGGAATAATAGTATTTGGGCATTTTGATTAAAAAAAGAGAGGATATGGGATCTTTGGAGTGTGGGCTCGTGGTGGCCATGGGGTTGGGAAATGGAGATTTTTTTATCACTTGTTATAGCACAGTAGCACTACCTCCAATTAACAACACCATTAAGCAATCAAGAATCGAGTATGGAGTATAAACTATTATCTAGATTCTCCAAAAAAAGAACCCATTGTTTATTACTGTATTCATACATGCCCTATATTAGTCTACACTCTACAGCACTTCTGACTTCTACCAAACAGAAAAGAAACCACCATTAAACTTCCTTTTAAGTCTTCACTGGAAATGAAATATTTCAAATGGCAATAACCAAATCAACGCATAAACAAGTGTCTGCTACAATCAGGTCAAGGGAGATAGCAAGTGTAGAAAGTTATTAATATTTAATACTATTAAAAGGGTAGCAATGGTGTATGGGTCTGTGATCCGTGGAGAAGCATTAGAGAAAGACTTCGTTACGTGAGTTCGCCGTCGTCGGAGTTGACCGTGTCGGTTGTCTGTTGCCTACTATAAAGCTTGGAATGGAGGACTGGAGGAGAAGCGTTGGCTCTGGTGGCTGCTGGAGTTTTCATTCTTGTATTTTTTTCCCTTTGGAAGGAAGAAGCCCTAGTTTTTAATTCGGTAATTCCTATGCTTAAGACATCTGATTCTGCCCAGTTTCTACAGACAGTTCACCGGTTCAACCACTGGGTTTTCTTGGTTTTTTCGATTTTTATCTTGGAACGGTTTTAATGGGTTTTCCAGACCGGGGACGTGACCGGTCGACGGTTCAACTGGTCAAATTGGCCGTTCTCGTCCGGGCTCTAAAACATTGGTCTCATTACCCTTCCTTCTATGAAGCACGAACATTCTTAGGAGATCGCCGTATCCATATCAGACACTGGGTGACACGACACGTGGCGTGCCCATTAGATTTTAAATTTTTTGTAAGGGGGCACGCTCGGGACATGGCGGG
This sequence comes from Arctostaphylos glauca, assembly GCA_019985065.2. Classification (NCBI taxonomy): domain Eukaryota; kingdom Viridiplantae; phylum Streptophyta; class Magnoliopsida; order Ericales; family Ericaceae; genus Arctostaphylos; species Arctostaphylos glauca. Next base: position 19,831,813 of record JAHSPW020000013.1, read on the forward strand.
GACGCTCATGGGAACAAGGCAAGGTGTCTTTTGTAAACTTTAATAGTTTTTTGGGGGTAAATTTTAAAATTAAAAAGTATTGGGTCAAAAGTGTAATGTGAAATATTTGTTTGTGTACATAGTTAGTTTTACACCATCAGTTTGATAAACATTCTATTAGAAGCCTGAACAAGAAATTTGTGGTTAAAATGTAGGTATGCGTAATTGAAAAAATAATTTAAATAAATATCATGTCTCCCGTCATGTCCGTGTCCCATTTTTTTGGGAATTGTCGTGTTCCGTGTCTGTATTCGTGCTACATACCCCACGATAGCAACTAGTATCACTACTACTAAGCCTTTTTGGACAACCAACCATAGGATAAAGGCCCATTTATGCATATTCTTCCCAAACTAGACCACCAGATGATCACATAGATTAAAGTAATTCGTGATTTTGGGAGGGCTACGATCAAGCCACGAAGGGGCGTTAACCTAGAAATAGCTAAAGAGAAGGACTTAAACTATGCTGCCAGTAATGGTTAGAAGATGGTTTGGTTTCCTGTTATGTGGTGGTGAGGCACACAAATGTTTTTGTCATCGTATGATTAGTTCAATGGTTTTACTGTCGCAGAAGTTTCTTTTTGCATCTGAATTAGGTTTTGTTGTACTATAGGAAATAAAACTCGCCATAAAGACGGCAGTAAACTGTGGGACAGAAACTCTCTTAAGTCTTAGCCAAGAGGTTGAGAAGGCACTCTACTAAGTATTAAAGCCAACAATTTTGTTTCACTGCCTGCCAATTTGTTCCGATCTGCTGGTTTTGTTCTATTTACTTGTTGAATAATCATGTAACTGCCTCCCTAATCTCATTTGACAGATTCAATTCTTTTTCCTGATGTACCAATTGCACTCCGGCTGTCCAGCCATCTTTTGCTTGGTGTGGTGAGAATATATTCAAGAAAGGTGAATTACCTTTTCGATGATTGCAGCGAGGCTTTGCTTAAGGTAAAGCAAGCTTTTCGCTCAACTGCTGTTGATTTACCACCTGAAGAATCTACTGCACCATATCACTCCATAACGTTGCCTGAGACTTTTGATCTTGATGATTTTGAGCTGCCAGACAGTGACGTTCTTCAGGGGTTGGTTCCAAATTATCCACTTTATGTTTTTATGCAAATCTTGTGCCATGTGTAAAAATTTCTCTTTTTTTTTCATGTGGAAAGGTCTAATATTCTTTTGATTAGTTGCTGCATTGAGTACTGGCCCTCCTTGATACATGCCTGATGTCCAATTATTTGACTAAAATGTTGATGGTGTTCACCATCTGGTAGATTTGGGGGCATAAGTTGCAGACTTTTGGGCGTCTCTGTTTAAATATCCAATTTTCTATATTTTTCGTTGTTTTTTGCTTGCAAGACATGGATGGTGAATTCTTTTTAAGTTGCCTGGAAAGAGATTTCATTGTGTGATTAGAACATTAGCACTTTTTACCAGATTAGACTTGACATTTGCAATATTGTGCAGCAACTATGTTGATCATCATGTCAGTACGAGGGATCAGATTACACTGCAAGATACCATGGAGGGAGTGGTTTACTCCACATCCCAGTTTGGATTAGATGGTTAGTATTTACATTTGCTTGACATGGCATGATGGTGTGATCATGGACTTATTTGATAGTCAGGTGTTTTCTAAATCTGATTTCACTCTGTACTCTTTCCTTCCTGTTTTTTGTTGTTTCTTTTCAGAGCGATTCGGCGATGGTGATACTTCTGGGTTAGACCTTGATGAGGTAATATATATCACAACTGTCATAACTAGGTGGAGTATTAGCTGTATCAAAACAATTATGTGCTGTATAAATAGGATTTGTATATTGCCTTGTTGACTAAATTGGACTAGATCGTTGGGATTTTTTAGTCTGGATAAGGTACTGATGGTTGAAGATTCCCTATGCAGAAACCAAGGGAAAAAATCTTCATGGAAATCTAAATACACATATTGTGGCACAGCTTGTATATCTTGCCCAGTGACCCAAAATGCCGAGCCCTGATATTGACTGCTTTTGGTGTGACTGAGGGATATAGATGGAAAGATGTGAGGTGTAATATTGCTCAAACTAGCGATCTACTGTTCACGGCTTCAGAATAACTCCCTTTGAGTTACCAAACCTACATTTGATTAATTTGAGTCGCTCCCTTACCTTTTGGCCGTAGATTATAAATCCCAAGTCTACAAACTAGTTGGTATCTAGAACTTCCAGTACTACTTTTGAATCCAGGAAATTCCCCTTTTTAAAATTCAGTTGCAATGTCTATCCTTTTTGGGGCAAACCCTTGAATACCTCCTCTAGCTTTTGAACTTAAAACCTATTACATCTTCCTGCCTAAGCCATCACAAATCCTATTGTAGGAAGCTCTTCTTCAACCTAGATCTCGAACTTTTAATTCTTATGTGTGTGCCTTTTGAACCGTTTACTTAGACCATTTCAGGCACATATAGGCATCTCCCTTTCTTTCATATATTTCTTGCCATTTTTCCTTCATTCCATTAAAAAAATAAAGGCCCAACACATGAGAAAAAATAAGAGGTAAAAAAGCAATGTCTAGCGGTGATGCCTTATAAAAACAGTTACAGAGCTATTGGAGAAAGCAACAAACACTACAGAAGGGTAACCCGGTAAGGCAGGTATTCCAGGTTCTTCAAGGGTGACTGATAAAACAGTTTGAGTTCTGTTCATCCATTTGATAGGTATCAGGATAGGTACCTTAGGTTTTCCGCTCAGGGATTTCAACTTTGATTGGCCTAGGTGTTTCCACTGGCTGCCAAATGAATCCCAAAATATAGTAACTCATATGTTTGTGACAGTGGATCTCATCCTAGCGTTTCCTCTTTATGTTAATCTAGTTACAATTCCAAAAATGTTATAATTCTTATGTTTTGGTTATCTGTTATTCGAAACTGTAGAAAGTCAATTGTTTTGTTTGAAAAGGAAATTTCGAATGAAGTTAAGAAGCCTGATGAGAGACCACTCAGTTGTTTTGGTTGAAAAGGAAATTCCGAATGAGGTCAAGAAGCCTAATGTGAGACCACTTAAAAGGTCCGTCTAGAATCCCCCGCCCTCATTTGGAAGTTACCTGTGAAGATTTAATGCTGCAAGTGTGATAGGCATTTTTCTTCCTTTCATGTCAGCTGATAAACTACATATCAGTCATGAATCTCATGATAGAAGGTTTATCACACAGTAAATCTTTTAATGGGGGTTAGTTGTAGATTACAAAGCATGTTAAGTGTTGACTGGTGACAGACATTACGAGTTGTACTTTGTTTATTGGTAACTGAATTAGCAAAGCATCAAGGACATGGTGTCTCTCTGAAACAAATCAAATATGATCCATTTTTCTCCTACAATCTCGTAATCCTATTCTACATTGATAAATCTTGACCGAGAACCTTTCATTACCGTAAACCCAGTAAAGTCCAAATGTAGGCTGCTTTATCATTAGGTTTGTAGTGCTATCTCTGTATTATATTCTCAGTTCTTCGATAGGAAGTGGTGTTTTATATATGCATGAATAACACGTTTTGTACATTATGCCACTATCCATTCTTTAGTTCTTCATAACCTTTAACAATAGTTTGGTTTTTGCAGGAAATATTTCTGAACAAGGCTGCAGCTTCAGCACATCCTGGAGTTATGTTGGTTTCAGAGTATGCTTTTTCCTTTTAGGGCACTAGAATCTGGTTACTTCCATTCTTTTTGTCTAGGAAATGCCTCCTTTAAACAGTTTGGTCCTTTATTTTCTTTTGTTTATCCCAATTTTGTGAGAGATGGGGTACATCAATGTAGTTGAGGAGGCACATATGCCGGTGCTGTCGTTACTGTTAGATTTTCAGTAGGGGAAACAAACGAATTTTTCAATCACAGTAGAATCACACCAATGCTTCCCTTTGAGCACTTACTTTTTGCCTTTGTTATGGATGAAATGACTAAACATATTCAAGATGTTATCCCATAGTGCATGTTAGTTGCAGATGATATTGTTCTAGTGGATCAAACGCAAAGGGATGTTAATGCTAAATTAGAAATTTGGAGAGAAGCATTTTATTGGAGTCAAAATTATTTAGAATCAATAGGACTAAAATGGAGTACATAGAATGTAAGTTAAGCGGTAGTCAAAATAGTATTGTTGACAAAGTGATTCCAAAATCAAGAATTACCAAGAAGGGTGCGTTTTTAAGTAGGATGGAAAGATTGTGGATGATGTAACAATATACAAGTTGGATGGATCAAGTGCAGAGTGCTGGGCGATTGCTAGATACTTGCATAGTTGAAGGAAACAATTTACTGAGCAAACCATGTTATAGCGCACAGAATGCTAGGGTAACTACGGAATATTATGTCAGTATGTAGCTGAAAAGAAAATGTTGAGATAGATGCATGGCAAGGCTTTGCGAGATAGAATTAGAAACATCATTCGTGGAATGTTAGGGGTAATACCGATAAGATAAGATGAGCGAAAATAGATTAAGGTGGTTTGGACAATGGACGTGTTTATCGGAGATAGATGGATGCGATAGTTAGGAGGAGAGATATGGTTACAGTAGATGTTAACACTAAGGGGAGGGGTAGACCAAAATTGACTTTAGAGGCAGTAGTTGAAAAGCATCTAGGTTTTTTTCGATATTACGGAGCACGATGCATTGGACAGAGCTCATTGGAGAAGATGGATTCATGTAGCTGATCAATTGATTGGGCGGTTCGGTATCTCAATTTTGTGGCTGTCATAGCGGATGGATGTTCTTTAACTCTTTTATCAGATTGGAACACCATTGCATAATGTAATCAATTCCTTTGTTGAACAATTCCTTATTGAATGTTAAGTTTAGAGGGGGGAAAAGCAGGTTAAAACTTGTAACGTGTTTCGGAGTTGGTAGATCTTGTTTCCTTTCCTTTGTGTCTTGGTGACAGAGTGGTGCATGGGACAATTTTTCGAATTTATGTTTTTTGGACTTGGGTGCTTGTTTGGGGTAGGGTCTGTTTCTAACTCAGTTCTCCACTCTTCAGAACGAGGATACAGGCATGCTCACAACACTCACTAGTGTAAACAAAGGAACACAGTGCGGGAGTTGTTATATTTTATACATAGACAGTCCACTAATATTTTATACTCTCATGAACCTGTTTTATTCTTATGAACATGGTAGTTCTTGCATTTAGAAGAATCTGTGTATCAACAAAAGTTTGGTCGGTGCTAGTTATTAGGGAGTAATTTGGAGATGAAAGAAAAGAATGAAAAAGCTGCACGTGTCCATGAGAGAGAGAGCAATTTATATTCTGTTTAATGGCACGGCTGCTTAATGGATACATGTAGGGTTTGCATTTGTTCTGAGTTTCACTTTTTTCCTGTGAAGTATTACACAGAAAGAGCATCAAGCGGAGGCAAACTGAATACAATGTGAGGAACACACACAGAAACTATATACCATAAAAGGGCCCCTCAAGCAAGAAGACCCGCTCCAACTAGAAGTGTAGTGAATGTACAAAATCAGCTAAAAAAATTCATGTTTGGTGTCACCTTCCCCTGCAACCAACCATACAAAATTGCCGAAAAATACTCTTTAAGTCAATAGATGGGTTCTTTTGTGAACAATATGCTATTCTCCTCTGCCCCAGGCAACCATGTAGAGACACAAAGATGCAAGACATCAAGCCTTTCCTCTCTCCCTTCTAGCCCTATCACCACTCCAACTACTCAACACTGCCTCCACCTACTGTTCTAAATGTTGTTCGTTACATCTTCCCCCCATCTGTGAAGTCTTGCTCTTTCTCTAGATTTATTTGAAGACTGCTGCCCTGTTCTGCGGACTGTAAAAATGGAAGGTATCAGCTCAGTTGTTTTCCTGGCAAATAACCTGGTTTGGGATTTTTTAGCAACGCTTCCTCTGTTCAGCATGTTCAGTTCTGAACTTTCTTACTTCCTCATCGTCATCTGCTTCTTTCCTCCCCTTAGATGCCTTTGCCTCTTCCTCCCTCAACTTCTTTCCAGTTTTTCTTAATCGCTGTCCGATGAAGCCAACTCCACTACATTTTTTTTTTCCTGCTTTAACAAGTCTGTCGCAGATCCAGATAAGCTCCCTTCTAACCAACTAAAAATCTGTATATGCTATGTCCCATATTTTTTACGAGGAAATATATTCCTGGAGCATCCTTACCACTTCCACTTTGAAGGTTTTTTGGTTCATTTGAACTATATGAGGATTCCCAAAGATCTTCGTCATCCCAACATTCATATGTATACATACCAATATACTTCTCTTATATGGATTTTTTTGTATGTAGCTTTACTTTACCTTTTCTGAGTCTTACATGCGAATTGCTATAAATTTTATCAATTTAAAATCAGATAGGTAAGTAGCTGATTGATCTATTTCTTTTTCTTCCTCACCATTCTCCATCTAGATGTTTCTTTCTCATGGTTGTGTGGATCTGAAGTCTGAAAATGCTTTTCTATGTTGTGAGTTGAATCAATAGGGAATTTTGGCATATGCTTTCCTAGGTTTCTATGTTTGCAGTGATAGCATTATTGGATTGCTATAATGATGTAATGGTTTTCTCAAATCTTTTTAGCATCTACGTCTTGCTATTTATTCCAAACATGCATGTTCTCAGTATAGAGGTGGTTATCTTCTTGTAGCCACTTTTGGTGGTTTCTATTGGTGGTTAATCTGTATAATTCACCCACGATTTATTAGTTCTCACATACTCCAGTTGTCTTGTCTGATACCAGTGCTGAGCCTTGTGCATCTGTTCAACCAATGAGCCCTCTTGAGCAAGACAAAATTGATGAAGGAATCAATGGAAACCCTAAGGTGATGGTTGCTAACAACAGAGTACCTCGGGATAATTTTCCATTCTAAATAGGAGAGTTTATTTGAGGTGGAAATGAGTAAATGTTTACTTAAAAACATGGACTAATGAATTGGTTTCGTTTGTCAGAAGCTTGATCGTCTTGCTGGGAATAATGATTGCATGGAGTATGCTGAGTCTCCGGGTACTCCAGGATTGGTGGAAGAGCCAAACTTGTCCAAAACTCAAGAGGCTTCAGCATGTGATGATCAACTGGAATTGGTGGAAGAGCCAAATTTCTCCAATATTCAGGAGGCTTCAGTTGGTGATTATAATCTGGAATCAGAAGATCATAATATACCTAACTTTGCAGCTAAAGAGGACATGACAAGCATTACCAGCAACCCAGATTTCCAATTAAAGTCGCGGGTAGATTCACCATCTGCAGGGAATTCTGTTTTGGCTGAACGAGTTAGAGCCATTTCTCCAGGTTCTGAATTTCCATATACGACCTATACTGCATTTGAGAGTGCAAATGGGTTGCAAGATTTACAGAATGGAGTTGACAGGAATGACGAGCCTGGTAATCGCTCCATTGATGGGGCTCATGCCGGCATTGTAGAACTACGAGTTAATGTGGATGAAACATCATGTACGGGTTTCTCTAATGAAGTGCACGTAGTGGAGGACTTTTCAAATAGTCTCTTTTCTGGTATGGAGAATAATGGTGGGAATTCTCTCATATCCAGCACCTGCCAGCCCGTGTCAGAATATGTTCCAGAGACCAATCAAGAGGCATTTAGGCCAGAAGTTGCAAATAATGCAGTGGACGCAGGAAACATGAAAAAACAATGCCCCACTAGCAATTCAGTGGCATCTAACGTTGAATCCCCTGGTAGAGAGAACCTTGAGACCCCTGAAAAGAATCAGGCTTGTCACGATCTAAAAGTTTGTGATTTTTTGAGTTCCATGGTTGATGAAAAACTGACAGCTGCTGGCATTCATGTTCTTCAGCCGTGTAAGCATCTGAACCAAAATAGTGTGTTAGATTCTGGATGTGATGTCTCAGCAGAGATATCTGGAGGGAAGGAGGCACCCTGTGATCCTGAAGCTTCGACTGACTTTCAAGGTTTATTTGACAAGCTCATGAAAATATTCCTATATATATTTAATTTTCTTTGTTGTAGGGAATGTGGTTATACTGTGTAGTTAGTATCTGTTTTTTGATGCTTCTCATTTTCCAGGTGAACGGTGTGATGCACCTGCTGGCTTCATGGAATTTCACTTGAAGGAAAACCAAACAACAGAACCTGCTTCAAGTGTAGATATTCAGGCAGATGGTAGCAACAATAATGATCAAGTAGACGCGATTTTAGGAGATAGTCGAATAGATAGTATAGCTGGGTCTGAGAAATTTGAGTTGCCTGCCCCAGAAAAGTTGCTATCCTTCCCGGAAGGGCCTGCTGATCTACAACATAATTTCATGGAGTCCACACCAGACAAAGCACACCTATTGTCTGTTGGTGGTAGTGATGCTGAGATCAACATAAATTCAGGGAAAAAGCGCAGTTTTACCGAAAGTACTCTTACTGTGGAGAGTCTAAATTCAGTTGAATCTTTGGCGGGTGCCCGATCTAAAAGAACCAAGGAGTCTATCCCTGATGATGACGATTTATTGGCCTCCATTTTAGGTAGGATATGTTTTCTTTGGAATTCATGAATGTTAGTTTTCTTCCCAAGACTAGCAGGGTCGAAAATTTCATCTCTTCATACGTCTACCATTATCGTTCAAGCTTTGACTAAGCAGCGTGGACGCCAACTCGCGCATTGATACAACACAATATGGGCAATGCCAACTTGACAAATTTGGACCGATTGATATTTAGATCTGTCTTTTTCTATTGCAAATTAATCATTGTTATGTATGTGGGACATAAATTTCTATAATGGACAAGAAAACGGAATAGAAAGCTGTACTATATGATTTTTAGAAATCCTGAGTAATCATGAGCAGATAGCAACTTGTAAGGATTTAGAGTTTGAAACATCGAATGCCTTAAGATTGATTAGTGTGGAAAATTCCATTTTTTTTCGTGTGGAAACCAAACACATAGCCTCTTAAGATAGAGTCTACAAGCTTGGGCCAAGATTTTACCAGTTTCTCATGTGTGTAAGCAATTCATACATGTCAACGCTTGTTTTCACTTTTCATAATAAAACCTATGAAACAATAGGATGCGCTTGGATGTGTCTGTGCATCCAACCACTGCTGTCATCGAACTCGTATTTAACAAAGAGGTGTCATGCTGGGAGACATGGCTATGTATACTAGAACTTTAGCTTTTGGAATCTATTTGGCTTGTCAGTTAAGGTTGCCCGCTTCCAATTAAGCAAGCTCTGTTGTGTTGCAGTTGGAAGAAGATCTTCGGTTCTGAAAATGTTGCCTACACCTACTCCTCAACCGCAGATAACCCGAATGAAACGCCAACAGTCTGCACCCCGGCTCTCTGCTTCAAAGAGGAAGGTTCTTATGGATGATGCCATGATTTTGCATGGCGAGTATGTTCCTTTCTTAAGTTCTATTACTTAGTCTATACTCAAATATTTGCTGTTCCAAGAGTTTTTTTACTTCATGTTTGCTTTCACTTGAAATATTCGTTTTTATATTTTGTACAAAGTAGGCCCCAATAGTAACTCGTGTATCCTACTGACCTCCTGATATTCCCTTTATACTGGTCTTATTTGCATCTTTCTAATTAAACAGTACTTTGAGAATCTTTTTTAGTCCTGACTGTCCTATTGATACCCTCTTTCTGATTAAGGAGCACTTTGAGAAATTGTCCATATTGCTCCATTTTTCGCTATTCTCAAAACAGACCTGCAGTTTTAATTAAGCAGCATATGTTGAATAAGCTGCTTTTACTTGTATCCAGCCTCTTTTCACTATGTTTCATAAAATAGGCCAACGAGTGGTTTAAAAGTGTGGTATTTGGCATGCTGTATAAAATCTTTTGTATTATTATTGCTTACAATGTCATCTTCTTCTCCACCGAAGTGTAATCCGGCAACAGTTGACTAGTACTGAGGATATACGTCGCACACGAAAGAAAGCTCCTTGCACCCGTCCTGAAATTTGGATGATTCAGAAAGAGTTCTTGGAAGATGAAATATTCAGTGAATCTATATTCACAGGTGAGCTCATGGTGCAGTAGTTCACCATTTCTGTGATTCTTATTTATTTCCTTGTTTTTTTACTCCCCTTAGAGGAAGTATCTACTTCTATATTTAATTTTTGATGAGATTGGACCACCATTCATGGGAATTTGATTTATCTGGATGCTTTGTAGTTTGAAATGGGCTAGAAAGCTAATATATTTTTCTTTCTCGAAGAAGAGCCCAACAAAATTGATTTTACATCTTTCTAGTGAATTTTATATATTTCTGCCACACTTGAGCTTACACGTGGCTTCTCTCAGTCCATTTGTATTGACCACGTGTCTTAGTTTTCAGGCATTTGTTTTCAGGGTGGTTGTGTATAAGGACCCACTCGTCCCCCAAAATGAGTTACACAAACTGAAGCTATTCAAGTTAAATGGCTTAACTGCATATGTAGTGCGAGGATTTTTGCACGGAAGACATCATGCTTTTTTTATATTCAGCAATTCCTCTTGAACATAATTGCACCCATGAGGTAGATCAGCAGCTATTCCTCCAACAGGTGGAGGAGGATTTATTCTACCACACATAGTTTGGGCTCCTACCCCTTGGGCTTTCCATTTAGTTGGATTGGAAGCTCAGTGAGTAGGGATTTCCTTATCTTTTCCCTTCTGGGTTGTCCATTCTCTTTTTTTATTTCCTTCACGAACTTTTGAATTATGCTAATAGTTCAGAAAATTGTTCACAATGATTGATTTTTTAATCCGATTGAAGGCCCGACTACCAAAAATGGACCAACAATATTGGATGTAGGGAGTATTGACAATTTATTCGGCCTAAAGTCTGTGAAGCCGCTTCTTGGAAACTTTGGACTTGTGTTCTTGCTAGTTACTTGAGTTAATTGTGTTTTTCCCTCAGGTTTTGCTGGAGGATTGGCTTTGTTGCACAGTCAAACATATGATCTGAGTGAAATCAGGATATCCCAAAATGATGCATATAATCCTTTTCTCGAAGCTGCACCAAAACAAAGCGTGGCTGTACTAAAAGATGAAACTAACGCCTTGGAAGCAGCAACTGATATGGCATTCTCTGTGGGGCCAAATGTCGACCACGCTACTACAACGGAAGGGACCAATGAGTTTCTTGTAGGCGGAAATCATATGGAAGCTTCGCATCGTGAGAATCAACAGGCTGAGGACCACATGTTACAATTTGCAAGTTATGACACACCGTTGCAGATGGAAGCTATTTATGATGTTCGAGTTCCTGATGCTGTAAATCCTGGCATTGATTTTGGCGTTGAGTCTGCTTCCTCTCCAAATTTTGTTTTGGGCGACGAAAATGACATTTCAGCCGACTTTGCGCTCCGATCTGCTTTGTTTGATAAGCAAAGTGCTGGCGATCATTCTGTACAAATAGATGCATCAGGTGCGTTACCTGATCAGCAGTTAGATGTTCAGTCAGTTGAGATGGAGAATTCTGTAGCCGGCATAAGCAGTGGGAAGGGCGCTAATGCTCCCGACAGGGTGGAGGAAAATGATGATTCTGCTTCTATTGGCGCAACGGCAGAGGTGAGAGTGAGGGATGAGTTGTTGGAACAAACTGCAGTTGATTGTGGAAGTACCATTGACATGCAAACTACCTGGGAAGCAAATCCTCCTTTTGCAATTTCTCCAGAGACTAACTTTCCCAGTGACCAGGTTGGTGTAAGTTTTGGCACCGTGGAGGAAGTCAGTAACCATGGGCAAAGGATGCTTCTAAATGAAGATGGGGTTCTTGCTCCCGATTTGGTCTATAACATGGGAAAGAATATGACATCTTACGGCTCTATTGAAGAACTTAAACTTGCTTCTTCATATCCAGAAAAACTCAATGCAGATGTGGAAAATATGTTTTCAATTGATGGTGAATATCCTGGGCCTCCTCCTGGCTGTTGGGAAGCTGATCCCCACTGCACAATGGGAGCACCTATTTCTGTTGCTGACCATACTGCGACTGTTGATTGCAGTGTAAGTTGCATGGTTGATTTTTTCTGTCTTCCAACTTTCTGATGAAGGGCCCAGTTTGCCTTGTATATCATCTTTCGATTATCCTTTTGGATTTGTTTTCAACGTCAATTTGCGTAGGCAATCTACATAAAAAATCTTTCTTACTTGTTATGTGCCATCACATGGACTTTATTATTTGTGGTAGCTGGAATTCTTTGTTTAGGCGTTGGATTTATTAGACTGACTACGTAAAGTAAGTCTTGATACGAATTGTTTACTAGACACTTGCACTTATTTAATGTGATCACGTTAGATGAGGGGCCCAGGAGAAGATATCGGCCAATGTACATGAATCCTTTTTTTCCCGCTTCTGCTCAATCAAAATTCAATATATCATATCCTTTTCTTAGTACGAGTCTCGGTGAAATGATAGTGCCTCACTTGATTGCACTAGAGCTTCAGTGATGCAATTAGTCATTTAAGTTCTTATGTTTGATAGCAGGTCCTTGAAATTGTAACACCGCATTCTAGGTTGTGTAAGGTGATTAGTGGGCTGCAATAATGTACAACAGGATTAAGGGGTGTGTGGATAGCCCAGCTTCATCATGGGATGAAAGCCTGTAGAAGCTTAGAGAAGATCCACAAACTTCAATCTTGCCAAGGAGAAGCAGACTTTTTTATTGTTATTGTTTGCCCTATGCTAAATTTGTGTTTCCTCGTAGGCGGTAGTGTTTTTCATTCCCAGCCTTGCACGGTTCTGCTACTGCTCTGGAATTTTTCCTTCTTTTTGTCAGTAGAAAATCTTTTACCCTTCTCACGGGGCATGTCTAAACACACACTTTTGCTTTACATGCAGGATAATGAATACACGGAAGATTTGCATGATACAGGTTTGTTTACTTGTCTTTTGTTAAATGAAAATCTGCTAGACAGCCTTGTAAATTTCCATGAGGGATTTCAACTGCCTATTGTTTGAAGTATCCAGAAGACCTTTGGACCTATGTAAAATTGGTGATCTCATTTTGATACTGGGAAGCTTTATTTGCTTGGGATTAGCTATGGACCTCTTTTGAGCCAGCTCTTTATGCAATGTGCTTCACACCACTTAAAAGACAAACAATGTTCTCAGGATTTTTAAATGCTGATGACGAGGACGATGTCGCTGAAGATGAAGACTATATGCCAAGTGCAGATCAAACCAGCTTCCTTGAGAACAGTGGATGGTCTTCCCGCACCAGGTCTGTATTTCTCATTTGGTTCTTTATTCCATGGGGGGATGCAACAGTGTTTTCCCTGGGATTCTAAAGTGCTGTTTTTACTGTCACACTCTCAATGATTTATTAAGAAACCGTTGAAACATTCTGGTCAAATGAGTTGTTTCAAGTTGGCTAATTTTGATAATAGGCACAAGTTCTTATGATTAAGACTGTATTGGACAATTGGATGACTCTTTTTGAATGTATGCGCTCCAATTTTGTTGTAGTGAACTTCTTTCCAGTACCTTTCTAATTCATCCCCAAAAAAACATAGTGAACAGATTGTTGGCATGCATTTGAATGGACGTCATCTCTAAAATGGTGAAATAGTGTATGCAATCCCACATATTGCCTGCGTGTGCATTAGGACTGTGGAGAGGACAAGCGGGTTTCTTCTCATTGGTCCTGTTGTAACCGTTTTCATTGTTAGTTACTTCTCATTGGTCCTGTTGTGACCATTTTCACTGTTAGTTAGTTCTTATCCTTTCAACTTCTTGAGATGATTTGTATACTCTTCTTATCGGTTTTGAGATCTGTGAACAGGCTTTTCTTTTTGTCCTCTCATTGATGTTTGAAATATCTTAAAGCTTTGTTCCGCAGAAGTTTTTCACTCTCTTTTTTTCTTCTTGTAGAGCGGTTGCCAAGTACCTTAAAGTCTTGTTTGAGAAGGAAGTAGAGCATGGAAGGAAGGTTGTTCCTATGGAAAACTTGTTGGTAGGAAAAACTCGCAAGGAGGCGTCGAGGATGTTTTTTGAAGCTTTGGTACAGTTTTTACACCAGTTTTATAGTTGTGAAAAAACAACTGAAAGCACTCATTAAATTTCATCTTTCGCATTTTGTTCTGTATTTGTTTCATTGACCCAGAAGAATAATTAACCAAATTGTTGTTGATGTTTATATGACCACTTTGCAGGTTCTTAAAACTAGAGATTACATTCATGTAGAGCAGGAGGCTCCGTTCGAAGACATAAAACTAAAGCCTCGAGTAATGCTCATGAAATCTGACTTATGATCCTTCAGATAGAAAGCAAACACACTCTTGCAAAGAATCATAAGTACTAATTAGCCGAAAGTGGAGTAAGTTATGGGGTTTATTCTTACTTGTATCAATTCTTTTCTAACGTCTTCTGTGATGTATCCTGTAATTGATAGTTTTAGTAGCCTAGTGGTGGATTAAGTCTCATGTATCCCTATAGTGACTGTATAAAGTGCTGTAATATGGACCATGTTTATGTGTATATAATCTGCCATTTGCAGTTGGGTGCTAATTTTACTGGTTTAGCAATTTGAATAAGCTGCATTCCAGTTGTGATCTCGAGCTTTTGCACCCGTGTTACGATAAAAGCACAATTTCGTTTTTGCCTCTAAAGGTTAGGTTTTGCAGTAGAATACACCTAATTGACATGCCTTTACTTCTTGTACCATGTTTCATGGACTTGCATGGATTTGCTGTATTTGACCTTTTCACTCCAACCTGAATGAATGAAAGAAGATAAATCGAAGACAAATAAAACCCATGTATCCTTAACATAAGAGCTGAACGGCAACGCCTGCAAATTTTCTCTCGTATCGTGTTTTTTACACCCAATTGAAAAAATTAATATGTACACTTTTGTGTTCATACCCCGAAATATTCAAACAATGACCCCCTCATATACCCAAATTGAACAAGTAAAAAATTGCGAGGAACCAAGCAACTTTTGTTTAGTCTTCCGGAGCTGAACAAATAGTGTCTGTTTCCATAAGACGAAAACGAACAAATATGCTTTCAAGCTACACTACTCGCCAACAGCATTTTTGTCATCGGCATAGAACTACTCAACTAATCGATATAATATACGAAAAATATGAGATGAATCTTTCGATTTTCTTTTATTTAAAAAAAAATTTAAGGGTTTGAATATTTCAAAACCTAATTTGTGAGAGTTAAGTTTACTTGAATAGGACGATTAGGAAACTAAAATCATTTGGGTTAAGCCAAAAATGAATATCATGAACATTAGAGGTTTTGCCGATTAAAAAAAAAAAAAAACATTAGAAGTTTTCATCCTGAACTGTCTTTTAAGAAAGGGGTAAACTCGTAAGTCAACAAAGTTGATATTCCATTGGGCTGGGGAGAAATTTTTTAGATCCAAATATAGGCCTCCTCTGGCTAAAATTATTCGATATTAACTGTTAGTGAAGCAGTTCAGCAACAATAGAGAATGCTGAGAATGCTGATCCCACACATTGAAACAAATGAGAGAAAACGTAAAGAGAAAATGCAAAAACATTGATGAAAAACTAGACAAAAAATTACGAAATATCAAATATTAAAATAATTTTGTCCAAACTCAACATAATATTACAACAATAAATCTCTGAACTCAAACCAAAGCTTGTGCTGAGGCTGAGATGACAAAAGATTAGAGCTGCCAAGTTATTTTTTTCATTATGTGAAGAAAAACATTCCTAGACAACATAGTATTGTCCGAACAAATTACATTCGATTGGCTTTTATTGCATGTAGCAGGAACCAGGCTCTAGTGGGGCAACTCGACCAGGTCCAGCCAATGGGGCAGCAGCTACTCCTCTCTGATTCAACAAACATCTGAAGTGTGCTAACCTTCCAGTGACTTGCCTTGGATCCTTGGCTAGCTTCTCATAAGGTGTCCACAGCCTCTCTTCATCCAGGAGGGGGAAAAATGAATAAGCCAAGGCAGATTTACAGTAAAAAGGAATAAGCAAAAAAATTGACCTTATAACCACTCAAATAACTTCAAACTTTCCGTCCTGTATTTTGCCCCATTTCAAAAATCATGCCATTGATCGAATAAAAAAATGAAGTACTTTTGTACATAATTTTTTTTGAAATTTTTTTGACCGATGGTCTTCAATTATGGGCGGCTCAAGAGCCACAACGTCTTGGGAGTCCAAGACATTGGGACGGCACTTGGAATATAAGAAATGTGACCTTCCAGCTCAAAGAACTCAAGGAATGGTTCAAAAAATATCTCTAGGACACATGATAAATAAATTGAAATTGAAATAAAGGATTGATTACCTGCAGCAGCAGCAGCACGCGGCCATATGGTTTGTTCAATATCAGAGCCATCAATGTGTTCACCCCACATGCATACCTCTCCCCCAATAACCAATTTTTGTTGCTTGGGGTTTGTAATGTTAGTGAGTGGTTCATTTGTATAGAATTCATCCCATGTGGTATCCAAATGGTCCAAATACCATTTATCTTGGTTGCTTACAATGCACCTCAACCCAGCTGCAACCACTCTCTCTGCAACACCACCACCGAGCCTGCACCATTGCCACCGCCACCACCAAACAAACACAGCTTAAGCACATACCATTATAAACAATAAAAAGCAAAACCAGCCTCACTCATGCACTTCAACCCAAAATCACCTTGATTATTTAGTTTCTAATAATAAAGTAGAAAACAGCAAAAAGCTTAGAAGAGCTTCTATTATCAAGTTCACCACCCCTATTTGGATTTATGTGTGTCCAAGTGGGACCACCATATCAGGAGAACACTGACTCACCATGAACATTATCAGAAATCAGCTGAAAATAATGGGAACTATCAATGCGTAAACTCCTAAATTATTTTTTCTTTCTTTTCCCGGTGGAAAATTTCCTTTTGCTGGACAAAGATTTCTTATTGGAACCCAATTACAAAACACAAAAACTCGTTAAAAGAAAATGAGATGACAAGTACAACTACTTGAATTAGCAAAGAGAGACGAATGACTGTAATTTTCAGTAATTTTCATTCGAATCTAAATCAAGAACATAAGAAATATAATTTTATTGTATCCTATTTTGTGAGCTAAAGAAAAATAGAAAACCGATGCAATTAATGCACCTTGTATAAATATCTTATTCTAAATAAAATGTCAAGTTTAACTGCAATGATTAGACGGCAAAATTATCTGTAAGCCATACCAGTTGTGCACCACAGTTTTCCGGCTTAACTTATTGCCGAAGTTGTTGAATGTCTCTTCCCTGCAATTTTATCATGAGCATCACATGTGAAACATAAATGGAGCGCAAAGTCCTCATGCATAAGATTCTGTACCAGTTGACAATTTCGTATCCATGTGATAATGCTATTTGCTGAGCCCGTAGGACAAAGTATTGATAAGCTTCGGATTCATTCATACCATGCTTGTGCAACCTGAAAATCAGAGTATCAATTTTGTGGATGTGTTAGAATTGATTTTGAGTAAAACAAATTTTCCAGGTAAATTTAAAACCAAACATATCGCAACCAAATTTGTCAAAACAGGACACATGTATGGTGTTCTTCATTTAACCTATCGTATGGGGATACATATCGTGTATTGTAGCTCGTAAGACACTTTAATAGAGGAAGTACAAATTGGAAAAATAGTTATCACGAATGTAAAATAAAAACAAAATTGAAAATAAAAAGTTCCGTATCTTTGACTCCAATGATGCCATGACCACCCTCTATGGGACTCTCTATAGGTGAAAGCCTTTAGCCCCTTACTCTTTATTATCTTTATCTTTCACAGGATTGTATTACTATCATATTAATCTGTACTAGATTCTTTCTTCGATGAGTAAACTATAACTAATTATAAGCCAAGGGCTGAAATATGCAGATCCTTCAATGGAGTAGACAAATCTGTCTTCCAAAAGATTTTTGTCCTTTTTATGTAATCGGATTATGGAGACAGTGAACTTCCATGGAATTACTTTCTGATTTTTTGGAGCTTGATTAAGGGAAGATGAATGGATGCTTTGGTCCTTTGATTTTTCTTCTGCGCTTCTATGTAGACTGCATCACCTCGTGATACTTTTTTTAAAAATGAAATCTTACTTACACTAAAAACACCAAAAAGTAGAGGAAAAAGAGAGCAAGAGGAATTGTCCTGTTTACCAGAAGAGTATAAAGAAATCAAGTGACTAAATAAATATTGATAGCTAATGCTTCAAAGTTGACCTCCAAATGCAAATCCCCCCAGCAATTAAAATAGAAAGAAAATTTTTATACAATAATGCTAGCATGTGAACATTCCACATTAGTATAAACATGATCTGTGTTCTGCGAGTTTCATGAGAATTCATATCAAGGCATTCGCATACAAGATGCATTAATCATATGAACGGCTTATTTTGGTTAACAATGGAGAGAGGACTAAGATAGATTTTGTGATTGTTACCAGTTCCTCACATGAGGAGTTGTTACCCAGCAACCTGAAATTAATGATTCAAATTTGTTTCAGTGTGTAGTCGTCGTTAAATTACCAAGTGCTATCTGATAAAGCTCAAGACAAACAACCATACAAGTTAAAGAATTTCTTTCAATGCACTCATATCTTGACGTAGAAACAAAACGTACAAGTGCGTGTGTGCAAAATAGAAAGAATAAAATAACATCTATTGTGACACATCGATCATCTAGAAGTTGTAAAATTGACATGTTGGAAGTAGAAGTGTTACACTTAATGCCGCCTTCTATTGGTATGGATCTTTTGTAAGCTAAAGTTTTACTCCTTAATGGTTCATGCGATTGTCAAGATTTTATACTAAAAGCCATGCTTTTATGTAATGGAGTACTATTTATTTGATTACTTATAACCAGTTAATTCATCTTTGATGAGAATCTTTGTGGGCAATGTTTGGCTAATGTTATTTTATCTTGTACATGTGTCGCTTATTCTGCATGGCCCACATTTGTTTCATTTAAGCGACAATATAATTCACTACTCTATGTTCAGTTGTTTAAAAAGCTTTAAATTTTATCCTGGAAACTCTCTTTTTATTATGGCTGTGGAAAGCTTTGAGTCCTTGAGAAAATATACACAAGTCGTGGAGTCATATTCATCCGGAAAATGGATTATAAAGACCCAAGTTTCAATCTTTCACAGTTTAGCAGATTAGAGAGAGTATATCTATCTAACCTTTTCCCTCTTGGAGAAATTAGATCTACACCTCTTTTACCAACTTGACACTGTTTGTATGTAAGTCAAGCATGCAAGAACTATCAGTGTGAGATGAAGACGTATAGAGCGGGTTTTCAAGCAGTGACGCTGCAAAATCATGCATGGAACACCCATCCCACATCGAAAGTTTACATGGATGATTTTGGGTATATATGGAACCATGAAAGCTACTACTTGTAAATTGAGCTTGAGCATTTTGGGCCATGTGGTTTGGTCCCACAAGTCAGTAGGCCAGTGGTATATATGGTGCGTTACAATGCATGCTATAGAAAATCAGAGGGCAGCCACTTTGAATCTAGTCCTCACAGCTCCCGATATCAGGAGGACCAAAAATGGATATTAGCCCTTTTCAGTTTCAAGCATTCTGCATGAAATAACAGTAGATCGTGTGGTCCTGGTAAACATAGAAAGTAGCAGAAACATTGAACTCACTGGTATTAACTTCATCACCTCCCAAGTGGACAAATTTGAATTTGAAGACCTTACTGAAATCTGAAACATAAGAAGCGGCAAGATTGCTGACTAACTGTTTATTCTGAAATTGAACAAAAAAAGGTTTCACAAGCAAATAGGTAATACCTGAAAGAATTCCATCTATTACTTTGAAGGTAAATTCATTGCTGACATCAAGTGGCTGCTGACAATCTTTTGATGGCCAAAGCGAAGGATAACCGGGGCCCCTACCGATCGGAAGAAAAATAACCAGTTGGGTTAACTAGCCATCAATGAAACTTTTTTGTGATCTTACATAGAAGGACAATGTTAAATTTCTGACAAAGATATTGTACGTAAAGAATAGTAAGAGGAAAAAGGAAATAAGGAAATTTCCCTTTGAAATTGATACCTGTTTAGGATTCCAATTATCTAATAAAAAACCTAAGCTTGGGCTTACTATGCTAATGTTGCTTTAGTCAATTACACCAAGCAGTAAACAGTAAACACTATCAACAAGCTGTCACTAATGGGTCGTACCCCTAATTTCCAACACGATAGACATCTGCAAACAGTGTTCATGGTCCAAAACACTTCGTCGCGTAAAATCTTAATTATGGTAACAAACCTTTCTTCAAGGTAATACGAATCGTAAACTATTTTCAAAGCTCATCTAGCAGACCAGAAATAGAATTGTATCATGTGAGGAGGAAATTAGCTTTTGACTGCTAACATTATTTTAAAAACAAATGTAAACAAAACAAATCTTGGTTGCAATATATCAGGGGTTCTTTCTGAGATGCTTAGCACAGGAATAGACCTTCACAGTTGACAAGCTACATAAACGCAATGACTGGGAAAGGATTATGTGGCAACATGTACATATCAAATAGGATGCAAGTTTCTCCTCTTTCCTTTATATTCATAAAGAAAATATCAATATCATCCAAATCATTACGGCCTTCTATTGTTACATGCGCAGTTCACTGTAGAAGCTTGTTGACTTTTCTAGCTTTGTCCCATTGCTTTTCTATAAGATTATAGCTGGCAAAAACAATGAGACACAAATACTATTTTTGGTTCAATGTTTGACGCATGCAACAAGGACTGAGTGAAGTTACATGTAGAGGAGATCTAGGTAAGACAATTCTATATTGGTCTTCCTCCAAATAGGGATCCCTTACAAATAAAGACAAGGAAAAAAAATAGATATTTAAAGCAGAGACAAAAACGAAACAAACCAAACCAAACCAAACTGAGCCTTGTGTCCCAAATCAATTGGGGTCGGCTACATGAATCCTACTAAGAAGAATTTGGTTACTCCACGGAATATCCAAACAACATACACCACGGAATATCCTCTTGAATCTGACTAGTCAATTCATCCATAACTAAAGCGAAAAGGTAAGGGCTCAAGGCTGACCCTTGGTGCAATCCTACTGTGATGGGAAATTCACTCGTCTCCCCTGCTGGTGATCTAATGGCAGTGACAGCACCTTTATACATGTCTCGAACAACATCGATATACCCTTTGGTTACTCCCTTTCTCTCCAGAACCCACCATATAATGTCTCTGGGCACCCTATCATAAGCCTTTTCTAGGTCTATGAAGACCATATGAAGATCCTTCTTCATTGACCTGTGTTTCTCTACCACTCTTCTTAGTAGGTAAATAGCTTCCATGGTCGATCTCCCGGTCCTAAGGCCCTACCCGGTTTCATCTTCTTCAAAGCCTTGGCCACTTCGGACTTTTGTATCCTCCGATAAAACTCGTATTCCATTCTCTCGCTAGGAACGTCAACTTCCTCCTCACCAAAACCTTCTTCATGTTTCTCGTTTAACAACTTCTCGAAATACGTCTTCCACCTATCCTTGATATCCTCATCTTTCACCAACACTACTGAATCGCTACCTTTTATACACTTAACTTGAGAGAAGTCTCTAGCTTTCCTTTCTCTCAGCTTGGCGAGTTTATAGATATTCCTCTCCCCATCTTTACTATCAAGTCTAGCGTAAAAATCCTCATAGGCTTTCAACTTAGCCTCTCTAACGGCTTTCTTAGCTTCCTTGTTAGCCTGCTTGTACTGCTGAAAATTTTTCACATTCCGGTCCTTTTGCCACTTCTTAAAACATTCCTTCTTGGCTTTTACCATGGTTTGAACCTCGTCATTCCACCACCATGTCTCCTTAGAAATTGGACCTTTCCCCTTTGACTCTCCGAGAACTTCTTTCGATATCCTTCTAATACCATCGGCCATTGTCCTCCACATACTATCACTATCGCCTTCCATTCCCCACTCCATTTCTTGGGATGTTCGTTCCTTGAACACCTTTAGTTTCTCCCCTCTTAGGAACCACCATTTAGTCCGTGGGCATCTAGTTTCCTTTCTCGGTCTATTATTTCCCTTGAGGCCAATATCTAACACCAAAAGTCTATGTTGTGCCACTAGACACTCTCCGGGAATGACCTTACAATCCTTACATAGCAACCGATCTGCGCCTCTTGCAAGAAAGTAGTCTATTTGGCTTCTATTGACTCCACTCTTAAAGGTAATTAAATGTTCCTCACGCTTTCTAAAGAAAGTATTCCCCACTATAAGGTCAAGGGCTACCGCGAAATCCAAAATCCTCCTACCACCTTCATTTTGGTCTCCAAATCCAAATCCACCATGTACCTTCTCATACCCCTGCTTCTGCACTCCCACATGACCATTGAAATCACCTCCTATAAAAAGCTTCTCCCCCAAAGGTATCCCTTGAACCACGTCATCCATCTGTTCCCAAAATTTCTCTTTAGTAAGATCATCCAAGCCTACTTGGGGCGCGTAAGCACTAATGACATTAATTATACTCTCTCCAATCACAAGCTTGACTAAAATAATCCGATCTCCTTTCCTCGTGACTGTGACTACCGAATCCTTAAGGTGCTTATCTACTACGATGCCAACCCCATTTCTATGTCTATCCACACCCGTATAATAGAGCTTATACCCTGTATCCTCTATCTCTCTAGCCTTCTCCCCTACCCACTTAGTCTCCTGCAGGCAAGCTATACTAATCCTCCTCCTAATCATGGTATCAACTAGCTCCCTTGACTTACCCGTTAAGGTCCCTATATTCCAAGTTGCTAAGCGGAACAAACAAATGAAAAAAAGATAAAGAAAGATTTTCATGCAATCTCTTTGTTACGGGATGCCATCAGCTTCAGAAGCCCATCACAGAAATAGGACAAACATGGACAGGGGTTTGCTTTTATAGCAGAGGGAAACTATGTCGCATAAATAATGAAAATAGGCATCAACTGAAGTACCAGGAGAGAGCATGTCCCGGCACATCAATTTCAGCTAATACATTAATCCCTCGTCTCTGAGCATAACTGCAAAACAAAATTATTTGATAAAATATGAAGTCTTACCTTTCAAGAGAAGAAGTCAATAAATCACACGGTTGGGATCATATATCCATTTAGCAGGTAAAAGAAGGCAGAAAGCACTTGCCTCACAACCTCAGCAGCATCAGCCATTGTATATCGTTCTGAAATTGAATAAGCTCCATCCCATAGTCTGGGATATGAAGGTATCTCCAAAGGGAAAGACTGTGAATCTACAATGTGCCAATGTAGCACATTCTGCATGAAATCAAATAGGAATTGCCGATATAAGTTAACTAAACAAACTGTAGAATGTCAAGTCCAGCTAGGTACTTGAAATTCAACTGCACCATTTGCAGGGAACTAAATGCCAACTCAATCTTTAAAATACCTATATGGAACCACATTAACAAACAGGATTTATCTCCTTTCATTTTTTTTTTTTGAGACTTAATTCACAAAAAGGGGCCAAAAGGGGCACAAAGCCTGCACAGTGCACAGTAATTAAACAAGAGAGAAAAATTGATCCCCGTTATTCATCCTTCTACAAAGTCTGTCAATGAAAGAGAAGACTCTCAAAAGTCCCAGTAACCACTGGCAAAACATAAGCATGTTGTGAAACCGAGTTAAGATCCGGCCTTCCTTAATAAAGCAATCTCAGTCTCTCTAGTTTGCCTCTTTATTACATGCAGATAAAATTTTCACAATTCAACTAATACATTGTCTAGTTCTGTTAGCATAAGCATTGTTAGGCACTAGGTGCCAGCAATGCCCAAAACTGTCGCATCAACAAACTATACAACGGACAAAACATGTGTTGAACCTGGAAAGTTCTTAATGCAAGTTTTCTGAACATAATAACTTCTAGGAAACTAACAGCCCACAAAAGATATGTCTTACATACCAATTTTTCATATGCCATAGAATCTACAACTTTCTTTATCATCGGAAGTGGCTGGTAGTGTCGAGATGTATCTGCACCATTCTTACTCACAAGTTAGAACAATCAATTTGCATTCTTGAGAAGATTTTCTTCCCTTACTACTAAGAAAATCGAATACTTTTCCAATCTCAATAATCATCACAATCATTCATAACCATTTCCGCATGTGGCACAGATTACTGATAGGATGAAGACCTCATAGTCTCATACCAATATCTAACCAAAGTAACAGCCTAATCCGGTTGACCATGATTTCAACACATGGTAAGCTAAATTATATAAATGCAAGACATCCTGGAGAAGAAAGGGAAATTCTATGCATTAACTAAAAGTAAAAATGCTGCTCATAGGCATAAATAAGTAAGAAATTGATTCGCATAATATGGACTTAGACTAGTGGCATAGCAGCACAATTAGATAAAAAGGACTACAAACTAAAATGACAGTGAGAAGATTGCAGGCACACTCGAGGTCACAGCCAATGCAAATGCACAGAACAAGTCTAACAAAGATGCAAGGTCTTGGGAATACAAGGATGATGGCTGCAAAAAAAGTTTTGGAGTTCAATGTGGTATGTCATTAACAGCGGACCATCAAGCTTCGCCCCAATATCTTACATTACCACATATTCATGGTGGGGCTCATACATTTAGTATTGAACCCCACATGAATATGAGGAGGTGGTTATTGGGACACCACGTGACGGTGTCCCAGGATCACCCAATAATTTTTCTCACATCACACTGTCAGAGATTTTATTCTATTTTTTCGTTTCTTCGATGTTGAAACACATGTTCAGCCTTGTAGAAAAAACCAATTGGAGAAAATGGATGCGACTATTAGTGATTGGTTTATTCAAATTTGCCACCCCCAAAATTATTGCCAACTCCACCCCTGTTTACAGAGTGCAAACTGAAAGCTGTACATATAAGCATAAACAAACACAGGGACGGTCAGATCGTTTCACCTTTGTCTCACATACAAGCCTAAAGGCGCTCATGGTGAGCTTTCTTTGTTGTGTGATAGGTTGTGTATTGGACATTTTAGGTTTTGGGTTGGAACAAGGAGACTTTAATCTTTTTGCTGATTTGAGATTGTGATGTTTGTAGGTGAAACAACTTAACGTCGAACACTTGTAAGAACTGTAACTCTTTTCTTTCCTTTTGATGTGTAGGATTGCAAGGGTTTTAGGTTGACTAGTAAAAACCTCACTGATTAGTAGTGCAGAACAACTATAGATCCTTCGTGTTCATCTAGCAAAGTCATTAAAGCACCTAATTGTTCACGGTAAATATTTAACAACTGTTTAGAGTGAATGGATCTAAACGATATTTTCTGAATCTGCACACATTCAATTAGGAAATAGACTCCAGTGATCAGTTGCAATTGAGCTCAGCAAGATGTTGACAACACGTTTAGGCAAAAGAATTCAAAAAAATAAGTTTGTCCTGTTCCTCAACAGCTTGAAATACCATGCATTGAATCAAGAAAGGAGCACATTAACATTGTAGGAAAGAAACAAAAATGAGATTCAGCTAAAAGTGACAGCATAATATAAAAAACACCAACAAAAAAATTATTGTGCATCCACTACCCATTGACTTCAGTTCTATTCCAGGAACAGATCCTACAAATGAATGTATACACAATACTTTAATTGGATACTCAACATGTAATAAGAGGAATGAGGGAATACCAACTAAGAGCCCTCGATAAGGGAACCTTGGCTGATCAGTAATGTCCCATGGGACTTGAGGTACTTCAATCACCCTGGTAGTGAAGTTAAAATGGCAAAGCTGGCTGAATGTCTGCGGGATTTATTGTCACACATATTATAAGACGCAAACATGTCTTTCACAAACTCAAATATCAGCAAATTTCATGATATCACACAGAAATAAAACCTGCAGCCCATGCAGAGCCCCATACACTGTTTGTGCCTGCGTATAAGGTTGTAGATATGAGTAAACCAGAGAAAATGAATTAGCGGAAATGTTGCAGATGTAATGAGATAACTCTTGAATGCGCAGCTTATTGGCATTTTATGATCAAATCCACAATAAGTATGTCAAACACATCGGGGAAAATACTCATGTTACCATCATTTCGACATCTCGATTATCTTTGTGATACTACCAGCTGCACAAACTTTCTGTTAATAATTGTAGGAGCCATCCTGTGGACCATGCATGTTGCGAGAATTGATCATTTTGTTCATGGACTCTTCAAATTAGAAGTCATTGTGTGGAATACTAAGACTATACAAACTTGAATTTAGCTTTTAACTTTGTAAACAAGTGATATAAGTACGGAATGCTCTACTTTACCTTTTAAGCATGCATAAAAATCTGATATTATGCATGACTCTTTGCACCTTGTGAATACCATTGTATTAATCGTAAATAAAAGAAGGCTATTTCAAAAAATGAAAATATTGTTGTCTCCCATGCCCTTGGACAGGATTTGTTTTTCCTTTAAATATACGGAACAACTAGGAGAAAAGAGGCCTCCCAAAATGAGCTCTCCAATCCTACCG
The DNA here is from genome assembly GCA_019985065.2 of Arctostaphylos glauca. NCBI lineage: Eukaryota > Viridiplantae > Streptophyta > Magnoliopsida > Ericales > Ericaceae > Arctostaphylos > Arctostaphylos glauca. The sequence continues at coordinate 19,858,295 of JAHSPW020000013.1, forward strand.
ATTAATTTAGGCCGATTTTTTGGAAAAACATGAGCTAATAATATTCTCATACAATCACTTTAGTGGGCCAAGGCTTAGAGTACCCTGTATTTTGAGGTCCTGAAATAAGGAGGTGAGCCTTCATGGTGTTAAGTTGCTATGTCAGAAGAAACAAAACAACTAAAAATCTCACTATTAGGTACTCAATATTTTAGCAAACTATGGTAAAAAAAATATCTTTGACCCTTTCTTGTTGATAATCTCTACATCATTCACGTGTCAAAATCTTTGAATCTTTGAACTTACCAAATTACAAGCAAAATGATATATCAGAATGAAAGGATACCCTTAATGAATTCAATAACTCCCTATTGTGATAACACACTTTGCAGCATGATGGTTGATAATGATGGATTGCAAAATAGACTAAATAGCCAAGAGTAGATGCTGAATGGACTACGTCTTGTACACACTTAAAATGGAACATATGCTATAATCAAACCCACCTCAAGATGAGCATAAACTGGATCTCCTCTTGAAGCGATAGATAGCTTGTATGACTCGTCAATCCTGGATTGTAACTGCAAACATCGAATGACTTTCTGTAATAGAGTTGTGCTTTCATAGACTAACCAACTTAAATATGGCATGGTCAGGGAAAATGACTATCCTACTAAAGAGAGTATTTTTGACTTCTCAAACAATATGGATTCAACTTAAATCCATATCTACAAAGGTCATATTCCCCAATGCGACGTTTTTTTATCAAAATTTGTGGTGTGCTACAAAGAAGAAATGCACAAGGGATAATTCAGCCAACAAAACACAATTACCCATATTGTTCTTTGGATGAGTAACAGTAAAACCAACAATAAATGCACTAACAGTCTATCGGTGATTAGTGCAATTGCTCCATTACTATTAATCATTATCATCTTGGAAAACAGAAGCAGCATATCGCTCCAGTTATAAAGGGCATTGTGAGATCAACATATATGTGGCTTGTGGGTGGTTTCAGTTACTGGCGTTTGCATTGCATATGAGGACAGAGTGGCCCTACCTTGAAGGTGTTTCCGGTCACCGAAAAAACAAAAACTAAACAACCACTATGACACGTACAATGGAAGATGAAAGAGGCAGCAAGAGGCATCTTGGCCGCAAGACAAGGTTCACAGTTTCCTAATGTATTCCTAGTTTTTAGTCTTGGATCAGTACATTATAATTTATAAAGAGCTAGCCCCTAAAGCTCTGCAATTTTGTCAAGGCCGGCACCCAAGTAAAATTCAATTTTCCCCTACACATGGTCGTGAGACATGCTAGAAACAACTGAAAATCCTTATCAATAGAGGTTGATAACTGTTGCAATCATTATCCATGACAACATTACCTCATCATTGGGCAAGAAAATGAGCACATGAATTCCCTGAAGCACAAGCGACTGCTGGAAATGGGAAGTGTTACCCTCAATAACGTGAGGGGCTTGGATGACATCAAGTAATCTCAAGAATCCATCCTTCAATATACCAGAGGCGTCAGGATACTTGCTTCCTTCAGTCCTCAGCTCAAGTTCCTTACTCAAATATAGAACTTGATGCCCATGGCTCACTGATTGTGGCATTGGCCATATGTGTAGGCGATTGATATCCACAGTAGAAACCACTAACCGGAAAACCAGGCCAATAAAAAGGACTCTGACGACCAGCTTCACCATCACAAAATTTAAAATCTAGCAAGCAAAAAATGGGAGAAGAATTAAGGCAGACAGAATAGATGAATGGATCAGATACATATATACACTCGCTTGGTCTTAAAGGAAAAAAGTACTTCTGTGCATATTTTTTTTTAATATTTTACACCGATCTAAAGATCTCAATTGGTCTTGATTGATCCAAAACTTTAGAAATTTTAAAGTATTGATTGAGCGTGCTTTGTTTTTTATTTGATCAATGGTACGATTTTGAGAACAGACAAGCCATATGCAATGGGCAGAAGAAAATAAATAGATAAATCTGCATACATACAATAAATATATATGTGTGTGTGTGTGTGTGTGTGAGAGAGAGAGAGAGAGAGAGAGAGAGAGAGACAGAGAATAATATTGTAAGGCATTCAGAGTTGCACAATGCACATTATTTTTTGAGTTTGGTGGACGGAAACAAATTATACTGCTCCAATAAATTACCATTTAAAACAATTCAAACTAGGAGCCTTTCCTTATGGCGCGATGAATCGATGACCATATTCCATATATACTGGTGAGTTTGGTGGCCGGAGACAGATTATACTGCTGGAATAAACTACCATTTAGAACAAATCAAACTAGAAGCCTTTCCATATGGATTGATGAATCGATAACCATATATATATATTGGTATATGAAAAGACAACTTGCAGATGATAATCAAAATAGATAAAGAAAACGATAAACACAAACAAGTAATTGAGAATGTATTACATGAGATGACCATATCTGTATCTGTATGTATTACATGTTCCTTAGCATGTGATCAAGTGATTGAAAATGTCGAAAAATTGAAATCACAACAGACCTGAAATTTGCAGAAGTGAGGGTGTTACACTCTTCAACTTCTGAACTCAGGCGGACGCTCAGAGGAGTAAAGCACAGCAATGGTCTGCGGGATAATGTATTTCTTTGACTACTACACGAGTGTGTGTCACGAGTCTGTGCGTGTGTGTGTGTGTGAGAGAGAGAGAGAGAGAGAGTAAGAGAGAGAGGGGACACGGACGACAAATTCTCGGACTAGAAGACGAGAAAGTGTAGGAATTTTGCAAGAGAACAAATCCAGGCTGTAACCGGATTATATATACATATATATATATATATATATATATGTGTGTGTGTGTGTGTTAAAAATAGAAGTATTTTTTTTTTTGAAATTATATATAAATAGAAGTATAGAGTAAAATATAAAATTTGAGGGCATTTTGGTATTATTGGAAGCCGCTACTGTCACCATCATATTTTATTGTGTCACGTAGATTTGTTTATTCTCACAATTTTATTTAAGTTGAGTTTAAATTAAATTATTTTTTATAAAATATAACTGTTATTATTTGGTGTTTAATTTTTTTATAATTTTTTTTATTTCTATGAGACGAGTTAAACTTTTGTACTTCGGATGGTTTGCTGGTGAAGAGGGAGAAAATTCCTTAAATCTCTCTTTTTTTTTAAGCTTTAAATTAATTTGGTGGCCAACGTTCTTCAAATGGTGGCCACTGTGTTATTTATAACTCTTTTATTTTACAAATATTTTATAGAATAACCCGTTTGTGGAATTCGTATGCTTAACATAACAAATTAATTAATTAATAATAAGTTAGGTTATTATAGTAGGACTCCCGTGCGACACGGTAATACTATATCACCATTTCATCTACACTATGCTAGGAACGATAATTTTCTATTATTGAATTTAAGAATTCGTAGAATAATTAAAATTTTATCTATTAACCGTTCAATATATTTCAAAATGTTGACCCTATAATTATTGTCACCGTCGAATTAGTCCTATCTGTAGCAATTTCATTTCGCAACTTAAATGAACTACTTTAAAGATTAAATAAATTCAAAAACTTCAAATAATATCACAATTATAATATACAATAAAATAAAAAGTATAATTTTTTGAATCTACTTATCAACATCACATAAAACCAAATACAAAAATCCTAAAAGCCTAAGATTTTTCTAATAAAAAATTATATTTTTATATTTATTTGCCTATGTGGGAAAATGAGAATATCTTGTATGATTTCATATTGCTTCGTTTATATTGGGTTTGCCGATTTTACAAACTATCATCAACGATACCATTATCGTGTTTGTGTCATTGGTACCCAAACTATTATTCATTCAAAATCGCGAACCAAATTGCAAGTCGAGTTTTGATTTGGACAGTGATGGATAATGAGTACATTTGAGAGAGAGAGAGAGACTCATACAAAATATATGGAAGACGGATTCTTATAAATGAGAGTCATACTCGTATTATACTTATATTATATACTAATACCATTTCGACACTTGTAGATATATATTTTAAAAATATCAACAACAACAAAATACTTTTTTTTTTAATTTTTTAAATATCAAATATCTCTCATATGTTAGATCATGTATCCAAACTATTATTAAGTTAAGATTGTAACATTTTTTCGATAGTATTGGAGTGTTATAGTGTTGGATTAAAATCATTAGTAATAAAAAAATATTTGTTTAATTGTTCTTATTGTGTCATACATATGTTTTCCAGAATCAAATTTTAATAACTAAATAAATAATCGAGTAAATTTGTATACAACACTATTCCATAAGAAAACCACAACCATTTTATTACCATTCCTGTTATTAATCACATAATACAATGTTAAGAAACTAGAAAAATACTTTTTAATCTAATGTATTCTAGTTATACTCGAACACTATTTCCACCAGTTAATATTTCTAAACAGAAATAATGCACATCATGCCTAGATATTATTCTTCAACACTATTTCCACAGTTATTATTTCAAACTCAGAAAATTGATTATGAATCACCCAATAAGGGGTAGTGACACATCCGCGGCGAAAAATCCGAGATATCAATGCAAGTTCATAAGATAAGAGAATTACATATCAGTTGCAAACTCGACGAGAAATCTCACTAGATCAGCTTAAAACATGAAAGAATTAGTCGCGTTCTACACGGACCACCTGCTTGCCGACATTTTGTCCAGAAAAGAGGCCAGCAAGTGCAGCTGGAGCACTTTCCAAACCTGCATTCATATCTTCGACGTAAACAATCTTCCCTTGTTTGTAATAGCTAATGACATCTTCCAGAAAGCGCGGGAACAAATGCAAGTAATCACTCTGCAGGAATCCCTGCATCCTAATGCGCTTTGATATGAGATGGAAAAGGTTGTGAATCCCTTGGGGATTCGACAAGCTTTGCTCAGACACCATTCCACAAACCGCGATCCTGCCATGGATCCTCATGTTCGCTAGTGCTGCATCAAGCATGGCTCCACCCACGTTGTCAAAGTAAATGTCAATTCCTTGTGGAAAGTACCTGCGAATTTTAGATAAACAGCAAAGAAGATTGTGAAAATCTTGAGATTGACCATTGTCACAATGCTACAACGAGAGGGCTCAGGATCCTGTATTTGCACTTGATTGGGGGATAACAAGAAGAAAAAATGTGTTATTCGGAAACTAACTTCGATTCTTTTAGTTTTTTTAGGACTTTTTTGACAAGTTGAGGCCACGTCTCAATTACACGTGGTATCATAATGCAACAATAAATCAGCATGTGCAAAGAAAAAATCCTACAAATTTTTTCTCTTCGTATGCTAAGAGAAAAATTGCTCCATATGTTCCATTATGGGAATTCTAGACAGCCATTAAATACGGTTACAGAAGGATCCTTGACATAAATCAGCATATGCCCCTACTGCCACAGCATTAGATATAGCTATTTTGAGAATACACCTGGTTATCAGACTAAATCTAATAGGAATAATCTCGTGAAATTGAAATTAAGTAATATTGGTAATATAGGGCCCGTTCCTTTCTTTAACTGTGTTCCCTTCATTCTTTTTTCTAGTTCAATTTTGGGTTACAACCTATTAAATCGAGGGGGACAAGAATCCTCGCGAATTTCGAGAATTGGATTAATGGCAAGGGGTGGAATGGGGATGGCGAGACATGATGTTGCGTAAAACGGCCCACTGAAGCAGTTGGCTACAAAATAATTCATCTAAGGAAACACATCATCTAAAGCTCCCTGCAACTGCATTTCAATATCTTGTGTCCAGAACAGTGTAAACTTTAGTCGATATAACTTCTCATAGTTTCTTACAAGAAGGCTACTAACCTTTTCAATGCCACATCAAGATCTGGCTCTTCTTTGTAGTTGAAAGCTTCATCAAACCCAAACTTATTCTTCAGAAGATCAACCTAATCAAGAAATTACGTTTTTCTAGCCAATTCAGACATCAATCAGTCGTGAAACAGGCTACTTCAGAGATCAGCAAAAAAGAAACTTACTTTCTGGTTTGTGCCAGCACTTCCAACTACATAGCATCCATGAAGCTTAGCCAGTTGGCCAACGAGCTGACCTACTGCCCCAGATGCAGCAGACACGAAAACATGATCCTCTTTTTTAGGGGCACAAACCTCATAAAATCCAGCATAAGCTGTAAAACCAGGCATACCTGCACCAAGATTATAAATACATAACTAATTCAGGTAACTAAGCTTGGGTATGAACCAGTATTGTATGCAAGAAACAGCCAATACAGTAAGAAACTAAGGTTTTTTCTGGTCAACTCTTTAAAATGGTTGTCGACTGCTGCAGAGAGAAAGCGAATGGTTGGAATGAAGAGGATAGTTTTTTTTTTTCAGTTTAAGGGGTCTCGAGATTGTCAGCCAGAGAAAACAAACATGACAAATATGGCCTAACAATCAGCGAAAAGAACATTGAAGAAAAAACCCGTGGAAACCCTTTAAATAAGCTCTTCGATTGACAACAAAAGATGAAGATAAAGCAAACATAACAATATTCCCGGGAGTTAAGAACAAGATAGACATTAAAATAACAAATAAACATCCTACACAAATCCTGAAATCTAAATGAACAGGAATCACATAGATAAGCCATCCTCCAGGATCAAGTATGAATAGGTTGTGTTCCTATTCCTCATCATGGTCTTGTTTTAAAAAAAATCATCCCATTAGAAGAATTAAATATAGGGTTTACACCTATTACTATATCACTGTCAAAAGGGATGTTGTTAGTGTTTAAGTTATTATTCAGGTTGCACCATCACCCATACCATAGTCCAACAATAAAGCACTATGATGAGTTTATATTAAAGACTTTCACCAATCCAATTCAAATTTGAAAAAGAACAAAAACAAAAGAAAAATAAGTTTGAAACTCAGATGTTAACAAATTACGAACGCAAAGTAAGAATGAGTTTCTATACTACCGAAAGTCATAAAACTTTGCTGTTTTACCTTAATGTAGAAAAGGATTTTGTGAGGGCCAACTAACATAGGGTAAAGTCCCCAAGAATGCTTAATACTAGGAGTGCTCCTACACTCATGGTCTCCAACAAAAAGCGAGTTCGAGAAAACGAAATCAACATAACAGCAAACAAAAAGGCAATCTTAAAATTGTCATGACTCATAGTGATTCAGTTTTGATGGACTGGGAGTTTATACTAGTTGGGGATAGAATTGAGATGCTGTGTTTGGTACTAAAGGACTTCATACTCCAAGGAATAATTGCCGATAGGACAATATTCAAAGGGTAGGCAACATGAAGCACCATAACAAGGACTTGCTTCGAGCAAAGCAAGGCAAAACATCTGAAAAACACCATTAACGAATGACAAGCACCTAAATGTTTCGCAAGAAGAACATGAAGAAGAAGAATTTTGTTTACTTAGCAAATACACCACTGAAATTAAACTCTTTTGATATTGCCCCTTCTTTGGTGTTCTGATTGTGTGCTTCAGACATGACAGACAGTATAATATTTAACTATATTATCACACGTGATGTAGCTTGCGAATATCAGTCCCTGTGTGTGAAGAACATAAACATGTATGCATTTGTGGGTTTTTGTCAGAGGACTGAAACTTCTACAGTTTTATGTATATGGAGAGATTTAGAAATGGAAAGGTGCAAGGTATTATACCGAGAAGACCCACATAGTAGGAAAGAGGGATATCATCATCTTGCTGGATCTTTCTCAACTGATCGGTTTTCTGAATCAAGCTGTATTCTTCCCAACCTGTCATTCCCGTGACTAGATCACCGGTCTTGAAATTCGGGTTATCAGAATCCACAACTCTGGAAACACCAAATCCTTGTAGAGCCTTTGCAAAAATAAACCAGCGATTACGCAATTGTGGAGGATGGCGCGCACTGTTATACAGAGATGTGTGCATGCCTACATCCTGAGACATAAAAGGAAACACCAATTTGGTGTTCCCCCACATTTTCAAGCCATCTAAGGCCTAAAGCTATTTTCACAAGAATGTGCTTCAGCATTTTATCCCTCAACTACTTCAGTTTTTTCTCCTTAGGAAAAAAACAACAAAACTAAAACTAAAGTTTTTTGTGCTTCATTTTTCTATTCCTATTTCTTCCCCCTTTCATTTACTCCAAGTCCCAACACTACAATTTTTTTTTGCAAACAATTAGGGTTCGTATACTTGATAAATAAAAGGAAAAGGTTGTAGCAAAATCATCCAAATTGAATAAATCACGGGTTCTAAATTCTCCAGCCAAATCCATAACATAATTGAGTGGTCAATCCAATTACAATTAATTGATCATAAGAATGTTGGTATATCTATATTTTGTGTGGGTGTGTGTGTGTGGGGGGGGAGGGAGGGAGGGAGGGAGAGAGAGGGGTTTGTATTGGGGTATTAGGGAGTGGGTATAGGATAGGAGTATTTACCGAACCGGGGACAAAAGGAGGGATGTATGAGCCGTAGAAGCTGCGCATGCGGCCACGCATGTAAGGATCGCAAGAGAGATAGAGATTCTTCACTAACAATGCAGCTGACCCTTTAACAACCTTTAGCTCAATTTTATTCCCCATTTTCACTTCCATGTCTGTCTCCTTTGGTACTCCATCTATGTACCCTTTGAATATCACCTGCTTATTGTTCGCTACTGGAATTTCCATTGATAGTTTCTCACTGGAGTATATTGGTATTTTGCTTCCTCCTCTGTTATCTCTATACAATAATCCTGGAGCTATTTCGATTTCAGGGTCCGAATTGTCTTGGGTTTTGATGGAGGTTTAGGACTGAACAGAGCCGAACTGAGATGGGTGTTCGGCTGTTCGCTATACTCTGCCAATCCGTTAACGCAATTCCAAGAACTATGCGATCATGTTGCGACGGCACTGTTCACAGGGTATCTGCCATCTCCACCTACCCTTCAGAATGGAACTGGTTTATTGAAAATCCCAGCTACTCCCCCACTGTTCTCCAATTGGAAGGGCACCCTTCCCAATCAATTTCTTTTTTATTAAAATGGTCTGTTTTCTAAAACAATTATTAAAAAAATCACATTGTCAGAATGATTTATAAAAAAAATAATTTAAATTAGGGTAATGTCTCCGCATATAGAATATTTTCATTTCATCAAGATTTACTGTACATTTTTAGAATAAATCTATTAATACATCATGTTGTACATCAAATGATATATCATGTTACATAACATGTTATTTTAAATATAAAATATAAAAGTCGGTCCCATAAATTTTGATATGTGTTCAAATTAGTGAATGTCACGTAAACATGATGTATAACATGATATGTTGTTAGCATTGCTATATGTTTACTCTCAACTTTATATAGTTTGACGTAATTACTATTATTTTGACCGGTAGGTTTACCTTTTTGTTATTTTTAAGTTTTATCATGTAATTCATAAATTAATAGATTAAAATTATGTCTATTTGTATTATTGAAAAGTAAAAAGGCCAAATGCTTAGCTCAAATGGTGGGTTTACATGCATCAAATTAGAAAATAAATATGATGGATTGAAATTACGTTCTATTTAAATTGGTGGATTTAAATGATTCCAAATTAAGAAACAAATATAATGGGTCGAAATTATGTGCATTTAAATTAAAAACATGATAACTTTAGTGTACGAATATCAGAATATCAACTATACATGATAAATTTGTACGTATTAGAAACATGATATCATGTTGAATTAGAAACACGCTTAAATTTGGATGGAACATGATAATTTCTTACAAATTTTTACGAATATCAAAATGTAGACTATACGGTTGGCTTTTATAGGTAATTTTTTCATCTTCCTTAATACCAATGTGAATTTATTACGGTCTATTTGTTACGGTCAAATTAGATGAGTTTGACCGTAGATTTATATGTAAATAGTCAGTTGTATTTTTTCGTTGATATTCTGATATTCGGAAAAGTTTGTAATAAATTATCATGTTCTATTTAAATTTATCATGTTTCTAATTCAACATGTTACCGTGTTTCTAATTCACACAAATTTACTATGTTCCATCTAAATTTATTATGTTTCGAATTTAAAAATCCCTAACTATTTGTGTGACTATGCACTGCCGTTTTGTTTCGTTCCTCAATTATCTATCCCTATGCTTACCTAATTTGGTTTGTTTCTCAACTTAAGGTTTTTACACGACAACCAATTTGACAATGAAATTCCTAAATTTTCTCAGGCTCACAATAATATATTAGCCTTTTTTTTGGATGGTAGAATCGAATGCGTAAAATACTGAGATTGAGAATATCTTTGATATGTTTTAAATTTTGGGCTTAAAACATAACCCCAAAAAATAAAGGGATGAAAATTACTTGACACTAAGAAATAAGATTAAACATTAAATTCTCCTTCAATTAATGTATTTTTTTATGTGAATATTGTTCTCAACCATTCCTAAGGAAATAACTCTCTCAGTCATTGAAATAGACCCGAGAATATATTAACGTATAAAAAATTTGAAATAATGAATCTATTTTTTTATATTCTAAAATAAATATGTTACAATTGTGTATTTTGTTTATCTCATATGTCTACATAATATTTTAAGACGAGTTCATAATTTTTAAACATCCTTCTGTAAATAGTTTTGAACACCACTCAAAAATATTTTGAACATTAAAGAAAATTAATATTTGAATGTAGATAAGGCAATGAAGCCCACTCGAAAGTATTGTAGTTTATAGCTCCATTTAGACTGTGGTATTTATTCGATTGTTTTTTTTGTCCTTATGTAAATTTTGTTTTTGTAATTTTTCATCTTTCGTCAATTTTTTGTGATTTATTGATTCATCTTGCCGAGATATTTTAGAAAAATTATAAATAATGGACCAAATTTGAAAAAAATTCAGAAGAGACAAAAATAATTTAAAAATAGAGTTTTTGAACTTATTCGTCATTTTTAGTGACATTTTTTAACTTTTGAACATAATTTTATATTTTTTTAGATTCTAGTCATCAAGATGGACCAATAATCCACAAAACAAAGAATGCAAAATTTTTTTTTAAAAATAAAGACAAAAAAATAAATTGAAAAAATAAATTAGGCCAAATGGGCGTTATATTTTACACGACTATTTGTTTAATAGTTATGCATAACACTAGATAAATTCATAAACCGTTGGATTAAATGATGTATACCGGTTTAATTTTACGCCCCTAGTTGTTCAAAAAAAAATTTTAAAAATAAAGACAAAAAAATAAATTGAAAAAATAAATTAGGCCAAATGGGCGTTATATTTTACACGACTATTTGTTTAATAGTTATGCATAACACTAGATAAATTCATAAACCGTTGGATTAAATGATGTATACCGGTTTAATTTTACGCCCCTAGTTGTTCACATACACACACATCTATATATATATATATATATATATAGATCAGTAAATATAAGTAACTATGTCTGTAATGACCCGAAATTTTTACAAAAATAAATAAATTGTTTTCAAATACTCTTTATTTCATGTGTAGTATTAATTTAGTTTTTTTAATTTTTTTTTAATGAATGGTTGTGATTGCATGTGCATGATAGTCGTGATGGGTTGCGTTATACCAAAGCGAAACTTCCTTTTTGTATCCCTTCAAATTCCAGCCGGGTAACCCCTTTGAGATTAATTAGAAGTTTAATGACATAATGGTAGCAATCAAAATTGAGATTTCAATGCTTAAGCTCCAATAAGAGCTAAGCCCTCACCCATTTTATTTTTCGGCACATTATACTTCACCAACATAGAGAACTAAGGGCTTTGAGAGAGAGTTATTGGGGAAGAAGAAGAGGTCCTGCTAGTTTCCGATTTTTGACGAATCGATTCCGTTTCTTTGATTTCTTTTGCATTTGAGGTAGGATTGTTTATCTCCGACCATTGGTTTAAGTATTTTCTTTAGTAAAAAAATGTTATCTCTAATTCTTAGAAATATATTTGTAATACAATTTCATGTTTAGTTTTTAGTAATTATGTGATTTTTGATCGATTCATGTTAGGAAGCGTAAACACTAGAATGTTACGAATCTGAAAAAAATAGAAACTTGGTGTGAATCTGATTTTGAAATTTTTCGTTCAAATTGTTCGAAAACTCTAAAATTTCTGAAATTTTTATTGAAGATTCTTCTATGTGTCTTCTGTATTGGGTAAAAATTTTGAAGTCTAATTCAAAGTATAAAATCTACATAAATCCGTAACCAAGCTGCTGCGAATTCGTTATTGTGCAGACTGCACTGACACACATTAGGAAAACGGCCATAACTTTCACCACGGGTGTCGAAATTACGCACCGTTTGATTTATTTGAAACTAGACACGTAGAACTTCAATAATATATGAATTTTGTATTTTATTTTTGCTTGAGAAAAATCATTTTTTCGTTTAAAATTGATGATGCAGTTTTTGGTGTTTAGAAATCTATCAATAATTGTAATTCAGAAAGTTCTTAGAATGCTTTAACTTGTTGTTTGAGCCCACGGGTTCAGGATTCGACTACTTAATTGCAATCCGAAAATATGTACATTGTGCACAAGTATACACGTACTAATCTTATGTTCGCGAGTCCCCGTGGAACTTCGTGTGAGCGAAAATGTCGTTAGACGGACCTTTGATGTTGTTTTGGTGTATATGAATTTTTTTTGTGAGAACATGATAGTTGATGGAAAATTCTGATTGTGTTGGTAAGAACCTGAACAAGTGATAAAAGGAAAATAATTTAATTACTGTTGTCGTGCTATCGAGGTGGTTGGTGGTTCGATTCCCCTTCTCACTCTTTTGCCAGGTTAGATTCTCGAGATTGTTCAGGGTTAAATTCCCGAGGTGACTGGTGGTTTGATTCCCCTTCACTTTTATTTCGGGTTAGATTTCCGAGGTGGTTGGTGGTTCGATTTTCCTTCTCACTTTTGTTCCGGGTTAGATTCCCGAGCTGACTGGTGGTTCGATTCGCGATGTGATTGGTGTTCCGGGTTAGATTCCCGAGGTGATTGGTGGTTCGATTCCCCTTCACTTTTGTACCGGGTTAGATTCCCGAGATAGTTGGCGGTTCGATTCCCCTCTATTTTTATATTCCGGGTTTGATTCCCGAGGTGGGTTAGATTCTCACTAGCCGTCGTGTCGTATTAAATATGGGTTAGATTCTCCGGGCGTCGTCCCGATTAAAAGAAAGAAGAATGAACTTAATACACTTAAACGTTACTTTACAGCTTTTGATGTATTCATATTTGTTATTTAAAATTCTGTTATTTATGCTTCATTTTATATATTCCGTTGTCATGTCATATCTCCTGTTATATGTGCTTTTATCTATGGGTTCGGTTTTCGGATAAACCTTCCTACCGAGTTTTATAAACTCATCGGTGCAACTTCTCTGCTCCTGGTGTTTCATACCAGATGTCGAAGAGCAGTTGCAGAGTCTGTCCGAGTAGGAGAAATCGGGAGCTGCTAGAGGACTGTGGCGGCGTTTGGCTGTCCTACCCATAGATGCTCTGTTATTTTAATTATTTTTTATAAGAATATAAATCCCAATAGTATTTTTATCAATTTCGCTTCCGCATTTTAAAACTCTGATTTATCTTAATTCATATTATTTTAAATTAAATAATAAAATGCATTTCTTTGATTTATGTTTCAATTAATCAAATATTAATGAATAAACGATTTTAAATAACGTGTCAAAAAATCGGGGCGTTACAATGTCAACTACTTAATAAATGAATTTTTATCACATGATCTATGCGTCATACCTAAGAATAGAGAGCTTTTGAAAATCCGTAAGTCACTTAGTTAATATAGACTTCCTCAATTTAGCACAAATAACTCTATCTAGACTGTCTAAGCACTTTGTTAATTTAGAACTCTTTAGTCGAGCAATCTAGGGTCCATTTGGCGTAACTAGATTATGTGATTATTGGATTGTTGGATTATGTTGGGTGCCGGACGGAATAATCTAACTCAAAATTTTTGGACTAAATTATTTGTGGATATAGAAGTTATGTTGTGTTTGGAGCTAGATTAATCCAGATTATTTGAGTGAATAATTTAGGCCAAATGGGGCTAGATTATTTCCCGAATAATCCAGACAATCCAAATAATCTAGTTTAGGCAAATAGAGCCCTATTCTTTCATCCTTCTCTCACCCCGGTCAAATCTAAGGGGACTATTCCTCTGGTCAACTACCTACCCTACTAAAACTCATATCTAATATATATACAGCCCTCATTTGGAAAAAAGTTGAACATGGTATCAAAGAAAATTTTGCTATTTTTCTCCGCGAAAGAGGTTGTGAAGGTTTGTCAAGAGGTTAGCAAAGGAGTAGACGAGTACAATAAAATAAATAAAGTGAAGAAAGACTAGGGATTTATTTGATTTGGGCATAAATATAGGTTAAGAAGGGACAAGTTATGAACATTGATTGACAAATTTTTAACTAAAAAGTTATATTCTCCAATGTATTCCTAACTAAAGAGTTTAAGTGAAATGGGGGGCGTTGGATGAATGATGTTTTAAATCAAGGGTGTTTAGTGATGACGATTGATAGATAAAGGGTGTCTAAGACATTTTTTGGGGTAATTGTGTCTAAGATATTAACCATTAAAAAAAGAGAAAAAGAAACGGATCTTATCCCGTCCATTAATTATTTTAAAGTACTAAACGTATCAATTGTGGGACCAGGGCCAGTTGTTCATTGCGCATAAGAGGGTATACTGCGTATCAAAATGATGTCATTTTGACGCACAAAATATTTTCCAAATAATTGGACGCTGATTGATCAATTTTCAGTTAGTGTTTCATGCGTTAAAACGACGTTATTTTAGTGCGCAGCACGGGGCACAATGCACAACAACCTCTCTAATTTCATTTTGTAAGGTCTTTGTGGGTTCAATTTAATAAGTTTATTTTTTAAAATTCATGTAGGACAACAATCATGACAAAAATTTGAAAAAACTAACACTGGCTATATAAGGAATCATTTTTTATTTATCTTAAGATAAAAAAATCTGAAATCATACTGACAGATATTCAGACAATGTGATTATTTAGAATGAAAGGAGGAATAATGCTTCATAGATTCTTGTTTTTTATTTTTTCTTTCAGGATTTTAGCTTATTTATCTGTCCCAGTTTCGATTTTCAATGTGATCCCAAGAAAAACTCATAAAAGAGTGTAACATCTCATCACTTTTTTTAAAATTTTGATCTATATTTTTATATTTTATTGATTTTTCGCGTCGAGACAATGCTAACCTATTTGGGCTGTGGTTTATATTTATTCAAAAATTTTGTCTTTATTCATTTTTTTTTTGCATTTGTTGTTTAAATCTCAATGTTTTGTAGTTTATTGGTCCGTCTTGATGAAAGGAATCTAATGAGTATAAAATTATGTCCAAAAGTTAAAAAAAAATCACTAAAGACGACGAATAAGTACAAAAAATTCTGTTTTTTGATTTATTTTTGTCTTTTCTGAACTTTTTTCAAATGTAGCCGATGATTGATAACTTTTCTGAAAGATCTTGTCGAGATGAACCAATAAATCAAAAAAAATTGATGAAAAACAAAAAATTGCAAAAAAATTTCAAATAAGGACGAAAAAATTTTCAATAAATAAACACATAAAAACCACAGCCCAAATAGGGCCTAAGAAACTGAACATAAAATCATGAATAGATGAATAAAACTCATTGTATTTAAGAAAAAATAAATTAGTCCAAACTCAATAAATTATGAATTAAACTTTTGTCAATACTATCTATTATGATATTTTTTTTCTTTCCTTCCTTGTGTTGAAACTCTTGAGTAAATTAAATACTGACGAGGTTAAAAAATAGGAATTAGTAGTGGGAAGACGAGGCTACTGTCTCAAGCTCGACATGCTAAAGGCATACGTGCGATCGTGTCTATCTGGAACTTGAATGTCTTCTTTTTAATTAAATAGGGAAAAAAGAAGGAATTCAAACAGAACAAGATAAAACCAGAAGTGAATTTGCCGAGGAGATTAATTGGTCAAGCCACTACATAAATAGTATGTTAAAATACACATTAATTGAGATCGGAAATGAGAAAGAAAAATAAAAAAGGAAGGTGTTTCGGATCAACCCGAGGACTTTTATTCCCCCTCGGAGCTTGTTTGGAATTTGAGAAGGAAGAAAATATCTGCCAAATGTAGTGAAAGGTTTATAAGATGGGAACTATTACTAGAGGGTGTGCATTGTAATAACGCAGTACGGGTTCTTTGCAGTTTGTACTCCACCTTCTCTCTCTCTCTCTCTCTCTTGCGTGCTTCCTCCTGACGTATGGTATCTCCCTCCCTTTCTCTGTCCGCTTCTTTCTCTGTCGATTTGCATCTGTGTGGCGTGTTGTATTTCTGCGCATACATACTGTACATGTATATGTACGCGATACTTCGGTTTCGATTGTTGATGGAAAATGGATTTTAGGGTTTCGAACTCGATTGAAACCAAATTTGTGAAGTTTGATATTTGGAGTCTTAACTTTTAAATACATGTGTGGAAATATACTTTTTACCAACACGTTCATTCCTTTCGCTGGAATTTTGAGGTCGTATATTCCTTCCAAGAGCGGTGGACTCCTTAGGTTGTTGAGATTTCTGGCTCGTTTATGTAGTCGCTATTTTAGATGAGATGATCTTCAATTCATTGTGTTTGATGAACTACATGGGACAATATTAGTTTCCCAGCGATTTCGAGTGATCAACTTATTTCTACTTAGCATGACAACGCCAAATTCTATCATCTTGAATCGATGTGTTTGTTGATTCTGTTTCTTGAAATGGAAATCTATTGAGTAATTTCAGTGGCGAGAAGTATGGTGAAGTTCCGTGTGTCTTTTGAATTCGCCGGTACTCGTATAGTAAGTCACAGCTGAGAAGTAAACACATCGATTCAAATTTAAGGGAATGTCTAAACAAACGTTTTGTGGTTAAATTATAGGTTCACTATGAACTTCTCCAGTGGAGGGTTTTTGCATCACATAGGGACAGTGGAACAGACTTAAAAATGACAAGTAATAGGCTACGCTCGACTCAGCAAACCACAGTCCTCAATGCTTACATTTTGACCATATGATATATTTTCTTTGATGAGCTGTACATCAGGACATTTGGAGTTAATATGCAAGGAGATGATATCCCTAGTTCTTTTTATGGCCTTCCTTTTGATTTGGCAACTTGGACCACTTTAACGTGTTGATTGGATTTTATTTGTAAATGAAGTTATTTTTTATTCTGTCCAATCCTTAGACCTAGTCCCATCGAAATGAAAGTAGTTCGATTTGAAGCTTCATTGATTTAGGTTACTCACTCCTTTGGATTCGGTTGAGTGGCCCGTTATGACTTATTTTTCTTTTGTAGCTAACATCAATTCACATTGTTCAAGAAAATTATAGCTGTTTGAGATGTACAACAATTCTGATCAAACACAGCTGCAGAAGTGAATCAATCAGAATTTCATGATTACTGAAACTGTCACACACAGTTATATACTTTAAATTTGCGTACTATGTTCTCAAATTTCTGTGTAACACAAATTACAAGTATAAGTTAGATAAAATTTCGTTCTTTATTATGCACAGTTTGCTTCATCAGTAAAATTAACTTGAGTAATATGTTGGCTTATCAGGACGGAATAGATAAATTGTTTTTGAATGTTTGAAGAACATGTCAAAACTGAAAACTTTTGAGCATTTAGTTTGCCAGTGTTACTGGCATAATGTGTTATTTGCCTTCTGCACTCAAAACTCTTCTTTCTTACTTAAAGTCACACTTCTTTGTATATGTGAAACTATCAGTCGAATTCACTCTCACTTATTGATAACTTTAGATGCACCCCCTCCTCTTGATCTTTTCTGAGCAGGTGTTGGTATATGTTAAAGCAAGCCCATTTAAGTAATCAAATTCCATTTAAGCTAAGATTGAACAAGCACGGTACTATTTTTGAGTGGCCTAGGAGAGATGCAGAATCAGGACGGGCTCCTAGCTGACGCAGAAATTGAGGGAATTACATCCATTCAGGCATCCAGCGTTGACAATTGGGAAAATTACAGGGATGATGCCATTATGCAGCAGCAATCTGCAATTTGGGCTGTTGAAGCTGAGAAAATTCCTTTCGTAGGTGATAAGGCAAGAGTCGACTATGAATATAAAGCTGAAGATTTATCTATTTTTTCTGCCTAATTCTGGTTTGTCTTGTCAAGATTTAGCTAAATTTCGGTATTTTATATTTGAATCATCTTACCAAGAGCTATGTTCACGTCTTTGCTTATTTGTAGTTCCTCGTCTAGTTTAGTCATTTGTTAACTTGTTTTTCAATGGATGTCACATAGAGCATCCCATGCATTTTGAAGATCAAGCACATGTAAACTTCTTTGCTTGTTTCTGAATGTGGTACTTGTTTCTCTGATAACTATGGTTGTATATGCTATTTTTGGCGAATTTCCCTTAAGGTTGTATCCCCTATTTCATAGTTTGTTTAGGTGATTTCCTCTTGTAATATGGAAGGTATGCCTTCCTTGTTTCTGTTTTGTTTATTCTTCAATAACATTTTGAAGTGCCCCAAAAAAGGGACCTTATGTACTTACAAATTCACCCAAGTGGAGTGTATTAGTGATACACGTGTTTAGTTCCTGGATCTTGTAGTTGAAGGTTCAATTCTATTTCTTAACCATTTGTCAAGCTTACCAACTTTCTTGATATAAATGACATTGTATGTGGTCAATTTTTTGATTACTTTTGACATGAAGCGGATTGTATCCATATATTTTCTAGGGTAGGTCGGATGTGGTTTTACTAATCGAGGTGTCTTGAAACTGCAATTTTAGATGTCTTTGTGGGCTTTATTACACCCCTTTGATTTGTCAGCGCAGGTAGTATACGAGAATACTTGATTGTTTTTGACAAATTTTAAAGTAACAATACTCACTTCCTCTATCTATTCTTGTTGTAGTTTCGATAGCCTATTTATTCCTTTATAAGATGTATTTTTAACATAGTTCCAAGTGTTATAACTTGCGCTATCAGTTCCCATTGATGGCCATCAGATATTGAAAACTGAAGTGGTGTATGATAAATTGACACCAAATTCATCTCTTTAATCGGAACATATCGTGGACTTATTTTAGTTCACCAATAACCACTGTTCATTTCATTGCGTAATTTAAGTGTCTTCCAAAAAAGTATGGTAACTATGAACAAAAATTAAGAGTTAGAATTATTATGTTGATTTTGTAGTTCTTACGTGTACGGAGAGAGTTGCACCACCTCAACTACCACTTCCAAACACCCCTCCCCCCCCCAAATCACTACTGGAGCCGTAGCCACCACCTTGATCTACAACCACCACGCGTCACCCCTTCACAACCACCCCTCTACCAGCCTTGCCACCACTGCCATAGCCACCACCATTATTCAAAAATTGCCACCACCACCACAAAAGAAAACTATAAATTTAAATCTATTAGATTTTAGTTTCCTTTGACATATCAAAGTACTTCTTTTCAGAACATGTTTTAATCGTATCAAACTGGTTCCGGCTTTAAAATATTATATTCTGAATTTGAAGTTCTCATTTTTGTCAAATATCATTTAAGAGACTTCTGGGAATTTAATTGCAGGAACCTCTGTCTTCATTAGCAGCTGAATATCAGTCAGGAAGCCCTATCTTGCTTGAGAAGATAAAGGTCTGTTGTCCGTAGTCATGTTTGCTTTGTGGTTTGCATTCCCATTCTTACATAGTTTTGAATTGTGTAGGTGCTTAGTGAAGAATTTTCTGCTATCAGACGAACACGGGGAGATGGTAACTGCTTCTTTCGAAGTTTTATGTTCTCATACCTGGTATGTCTTCTATTATGTCTTGAGAATTCCTCATAGATTTCTTACTTAGGGTGTTGCTAGAGGGAAAATAAGTTGATCTTTGTATTTATAGCTGCTAAGAGATTGTGGGTTGCCAAAATAGGAGCATATTTTGGAATCACAAGACCAAGGAGAAGTTCATCGCATTACAGCCAATGTGGAAAATTGCAGGAAAACACTTCAGAGTTTGGGTTATGCTGACTTTACCTTCGAAGACTTCTTCTCGGTAATCAGTGACATTCATTTATTCCTTCCTGTCTAATGAGTACCTCTGTTTATTCTTGGCACAGTGGATGTGCCTTATGTAGCCTACAAGTCTTAATCAAGCAGAGTGTCGTTTTAATCCACTAGTCTACATTGGCATGTATATGTGGTCTGGTGCAAGGAACTATCTGTGTTCTAGATTCATAGATGATCTAGGTGGTGGAAAATGGAAAGGGGTTTTGGTGATGCTTTTGAATCTTGGATGGCTCTGTGTGATAGGATAAGAGTAGTGAATTCCAGTTGGATATCTCGCTCAAGGAGTTCTTTGGGCTATCAATCCCTTATTTTGGTGGCAAATTGATGGTGATGAATGTTTCTAGTTGAGTTTGTGGTACTGGATACACTTGAATTTTGCTATCCTTTATTTCTGTTTATTCTAGTTATCTAATCGTGATTATTTTTTCCTTTTATTTTCTTTTGTTGATATTTTTGTAAGAAATTATTGTTGTCCGTGGTGCAATAGCTTCTCCTTCTCTTGATCTTATTTTCCTCATCCTACATGGAATCCTCTGTGGTTGCAAATTTCAGCTATTTCTCGAGCAGCTGGAAAGTGTTGTTCAAGGAAACAAGGAATCGATAAGGTATTAGGACTTTTTCTTTCTTCTGTTGTATTTCGTTTGAGTTTCATACCATGAAACGTTTCTCGATTGAGCCAAAGTTTCAATTGTTTCTGCTAATGCAACTGAAATAACTCCTGGATTTCTGTTTTCAGTCATGATGAACTTATACAGAGGAGTAGAGATCAGTCAGTGTCGGATTATGGTGAGTGGCATATTAGACATGTTTCTACCTGTGTTACATGGACTTGGGTACCTGTGTGTTGTTCTGGTGCATATATTATAGGTTTCAGACCCATCAAATCTAAAATGAATATGTGGGTACGTCTAATTGGAAAGGCGAAGTATAAATTACCTGTATGGGAAAATACTTAAGTACGGCACACGAATCTTACAAAAGAAAATGGGCATAACAGCCCAATAGCATTTCCAAAATTAACAATCTGCCACAAATTTGGCGTGTTTGCATGGCACCAAGCTAAAACGTAGAACACATAAGAGCCCATGCCAATGGAAGAAACAATAGACATTTTAGCACATGATCAGGATTCAGAAAGAAACAATAGATTTAGTAGCATGTGATCTATGCAAGAAATACAGAAGCTGGTTGCTGGCCAGCTGGGATACGCAAGGATCCAACAGGGTGATAAATGCAGAAAATTAAAAACACAGCATCCCCTCTCTTCTTCCATTGAAATTGGCTTAGATTCCAACTGTTCGTCTTCATCGACCTATAAACATCTAATCAGTAAGTGTGATCATCTAAATTCATGTTTTTCCTGTAAAATTCAAGACACAACAACACTTAGCCTCACCCAGCTAGCTTTACACAATCGCGAGGCACACATCGCACATCCGTCTCAACTTCATGCTGACATAGCACAGGTACCTCATTAATTTTGGCAAGTCCATGTAACATAGAAAGAAGACATTAAGCACATAAAGTTTTGATGAGCTGCTTTTCTGTCTGCTTCTCCTTATATGTTTCTGGGTTAGTTGTAATGTTCTTCAGATTTGTTACTTCTGGTGAAATTCGAAAGCGCTCGGAGTTCTTTGAGCCATTTATTCTGGGATTAACAAATGCAACAGTGGAGCAGGTTTGTTTGATATCTAGAACTCTAACGGTTGTAGTTACAAAGCCAGTATACCTGTATATTTAATTGGTATTGACATGGTAATGTTTGAGATCCAAAGTCTATGCTTCCATTGATGTTTTTTGACAATTACATATTGTAATCTACGGTCTGATGCTATGGATGTATTTTGAGCTGTGGAGATGCTTTCATTACGGATACGTTTACTTTGTTGTAGCATTTACAGCATAGTATCAATGTAGAACTGTCTTTTATCTTTAGGTTTAAGAATGTCGTTGCACATTGACGCGTTTTCTAGCAACTTTTTTAATTTTCAACTCTAGTAGGTATGGTTAGATCATATGGTTTGAGACTAAGTTCGCTGTTCGTCATCGCTCGAACCTTTTCCAAAATGTATCTAGTCTGACATTTTTCTAATGTTTGCATAGTTTTGCAAGTCATCAGTGGAACCAATGGGTGAAGAGAGTGATCATGTGCACATTACTGCTCTGTCCGATGCACTAGGTGTGCCAATCCGTGTAGTGTATCTTGACCGCAGCTCTTGTGATACTGCTGGCGTCAGTGTAAATCATCATGATTTCATTCCTAATCTTCCTACTGGTGGTGATCTGCCCATTGCTATTGCTACTGCTACTGCTACTGCCACATCTACTGCTACTGCTACTGTTGGTGACGGCCCTGAGACCACCATCAAACCATTTATTACCTTGCTATACAGACCCGGTCACTACGACATTCTCTATCCCAAGTGACTTACCCTTGCTTCGTCCGGTAAGCCGATGCTGCTTATTGTGTAGACTTGTTTAGTTACTTTGTGGTTTGGTTCCTGTGTTTTCGTGGTAAAATTGTTTCTGCGACACTGGTTTTGATTAACCCTTGCTTGCAGGCAGACGATAAATGGCTGGGAAAGAGGCCTAATGTGCTGAGCTGAGTTCAACAAATTCACAGGTCTTCTGAGGAAACTTGGGGGTCAAATTTACCTTTGAATTCAGGATTGTAACAAGCCATATACATATACGCAATGTTCTCATCCAGTCTTCGTATCATTTAGATTGCAGTGATTTTCAGATATTTCAGGTTTTTTCCAACGAATATGGTGTTTCGTTACTTCATTTCTAATTCTCTATTGCGTCTTTTTGATAAAGAGAAAAAGGATTATATCAGAGGAGCAGTTATCTGGGTATGCTGAGGAGGGAAGGGCCATATCTAAAAGACGCATATGTGATTTTGTTTATTACATATGTTCTGGAAGCATAGAATTTTGAGGTTTTACCCTTTCAACTTTTGGCCAATTTCAACTTGTCAAGACTTTTGTCTTATTCAATCAATGGCAGAAATTTACAAACTGTTATACGAATTTAAATAAGGCTAAAAAGTACATCTAAATTCATGCGGTCATCCTCAGTTTATCACTCCCTTCTCATGCAAAAATTGCATATTTGGATTTTTGCCAGTTGGTTTAGTTCTCATTTAGGTTTACATGTTGGAAAAAAATTGAATATGTTCTTGCAAGAGCAACTCCAAGATGATAGCCAAAAGAAGCTTGTTGGCTAATTTGCCTAGTCAACACTAATTTTTGGTGTTTCAAGAGGTTTTTCTACTTCACTAGTTATTCTGCCTGTTTTGTTCTTTACTAGATATTCGTAGTTAGTAATCTCTCCTTTCTTCATTGTCATGTCATTGTAGATACCGTTAAACAACGTGACACGTTAAAATATTATTATTTAAAAAATAAAATATTATTGCAAATAGGTTAAGAACTCAGCTAGTTAATCTATCAGAGTCAAAGGAAGAATAACTATCATGAAAGGAACTTTATTTCACGAGCAGAATGGGAGAAAGATTTTTTAAAGCAACTTTGTTTAAAGCTTTGAATGAGACTTCATAGTCCCGAAGAGTGGTTTAGAAAATTCGATTGTCTTAAGACTGTGCAATCTATAATTTTTGGATAAATTACACACATCCCCTCTCAATTTTGGTGAAATCACAATTGTACCCTTTTATTTTTTAAAATCACACTGCATACTTTTATTTTTTAATTTTGTATAACAATTGAGTCCATTTGTTTGTTGACTAAGAAAAATGATGGTGACAGCATAAAGGATAAGGGATGATATACTATTCTTACCCTTTCTAAATGCAATAATGTGAAACTATCTTTTATACTATATTTTTAACATTAATTTATTTTTACACAATTGAGGTCTTATGTATAAAAATATCAAATATAATTTGGTCAGCAAAAGTTTTAGGCATTAAAGCATAGGAACATTGTTGATCCTGAGCAATTAATATTAATCCAATATTGGAGGATCTATGTTTATTTTTCGAAGTTCTCTCCATACGGAGTTCTATTTATTGTAATGTTTTATATTTTTATCTTTATAATAAATGAAATTTCTTTGCTGATCAATTTTTTTTTCTATAATCTTAAAAAGTTATGAGTTATATTCTTCTTTATGTTAATACGCAAAAAATATAATCAAACCTCGCATTTAAACTAAATTTAGCCTATTTATTAGCCCATTTGTTTGTTTTTTTATTTTATTAATTTTGTGTCGAATTTTATGAGTTATTGACATCTCGATATGAAATATAATTATAATCGAACTCATATTTTGCTTATGTTTATATGCCAAACAACAATATTATTATCATATAGTATTTAAGTTGCATGTTATATATTGAGGATAAATGAAGGCATATTAGTAAATATTGCAACATGCCAACTAGGCACTCTCCAAAGTAAGGGTATGTAGTGTCATTTTAGAAAATAAAGAGATATTCAGTGTGATTTCATCGGAATTGAGGATGTGTGTGAAATTTATCCTTTTTTTTGGCTTAATTTTATTGAATAACTAAAATGAGAAACGCTATTGGTATACATAGGAGAAAAAGTTCGTCGGCAAAATAGAAAGTACTTTACTTGGGTTCATTTAGATTCTGATATTTATTGAATTTTTTCGTCTTTATGTGAAATCTTTTTGTAAGTTTTTGTCTTTCGTAAACTTTTTGTGGTTTATTGATTCATCTCAACGAGAACTTTTAGAAAAATTATAAATAATAGACTAAATTTGAAAAAAATTTAGAAAAGACAAAAATAAATAAAAAACAGAATTTTTTCAGCTTATTCTTCTTTAGTGATATTGGGGTCAAAATAACAAATAAAAAAATGAATAAAAACAAAAAATAAATTAGAATAAATACATAGGCCAAATTACAAGCATCTCCCTACTACTACTGTAAAATATGCAAGAGGAATGGTGCTTCCCACAATTTTTTTGTGTTACTCCTGTGATCAAATTGCCCTCTAAAATTAAAAGGACACATCGGATAGATTTTAGGGCTCGTTTGTCTGACCGATTGCGCTCAAATTGAACATATATTTAAGTGAAGTACGATATTTTAACCGTTAAGTTAGATATTTATCGGATATATAATAATAATTTGATAAAGTATATGAGATATATAATATATCAATATGGTAGGTGACTAGGAGTGAGAGTATAAATTTCATTCATAATTAGACTCTTTGCAAGCATATTTCATACTCGTAAGTGATTAGATAAGTAAACTCCTTGGAGTTGGTGAAGCTTGCCCTTTAAGATCACGAGGTTGAATTTTACCATAATTAACTTTTAGGGGTTACTGCAGATCTGTCTGATTATTAATTTTATGACCTCGAAGATTAATCGGCATTAAATTATGAATAATTTCAAAATTGGGCGAATACCTTGACAATTAAAAAAAAAAAAAAAGATTAGATAAGTAGAGCACTTGGGAGATTAACAATTGCACCCTCTATTATCACCAATAATCTTTATTTATAATTATATTATTGTATAATCAATAGTAATATAAAAAGGACAAAAAAAAAAAAAGAAACCAAAATTGGTGGCATAGCATGATGACATATGCGCCTAGTAACAAGTAACTATGTTAATATGAAAGTCTACGAACACATATTTACGTGCACAGATTCATACACAAGGTTCGGAACCGTTCGATGAATTGTGAATTCCGTATTGATTTGAATAATTTCACGGTTCTGAAAATATCTGTGTCTGGATCTGTGCACAAAATTTGTATTCTAAGACTTACTCATCTAAATATAGATTTAATTAGACTGCAGAGAGAGATGATGATGATCATCCTCGTCGTCGACCGCCGGAGCCGGTTTCCCTTTGGCAGTTAAAGTACATAGCGGCTACCGGCACTCCGAGATTATAAAGCTCTGCAAACTCCCTGGTGTTGAAATTCTGGCGCCACCCGGGAGCGTAGACCGTCTGTCGCCCCAACTGCCGGAACAACACGAACACGAACCGGTGGATCCCAACTGATGGCCGAGGGCTCTCGTAACACACCACCTCTTGTCCTACAACACACATATATATATGTATATGTATGTGTATGCATACATATATACATACACACACATAAAACACCAGATTTGTTTATCAGTGGGTCATCTTGTTAGGAAAATCGATTAAATAAACCCCCATCACGACCTTATTTAAGATCCAAATCGCTTATAAATTAAACAATATCATAAAATTTAATTAATTCTAATCTTTAAGACAAAAAAAATGGAGAAAATAAAAATTTACTGACCAAAGCTTGCTCCTGTGGTTGCTGGAATATCAGTCACCAACCTATATGGAAACTCCATTGAGATCGAGAAACACGTCAGCACTTTTTAATATACCAACTTTAACCTTTCTATGTGTATATCATATACGGAATTGGGGTTTTGTTGTGCATTGTGTGCAACAGAATATGCTGCGCCCAAAACGTCGTTTTGGTGTATAAAATACTGTCCGGACAGTTGGGCACTAACCGACTAGCGTTTTGTGCGCTAGCATCTCCTACTGTGCATATTTTACGACAGGCTCCCCAAATCCATCATATACTGTACATTTTTCAGAGCTCGTTAATTTGATGAGACTTGGAAATAAAAAGATTTATGATTTTATAACATTTGTATGTATAGCTAATAAACATATATGTATATATGATCAATATTTAAGTCGAGATTGATTAATTTATAGGCAATTTGATATGCTTTTATTTGATCAAAACAAACGGCCCTTAGGGTTACGTTTGGATATTGGATTTAAGGGTGCTTTTCCTTGTCTCTTCTGTCCACGAAAATCCAAGACCTAAACATAGCTAGACAAAGAACAAAAGCTCTGTCTGTTGCATAATTGTTACTTAGCAACACGTGTCGAATTCCTTTTTTTTTTTTTTTTTTTAAAGTAGAAGCTTGGAAAATCCCTTGATAATGGTGTGGCAAATGATGGTGGGGACATTCTTTACCAACGTGTGTGTGTGTGTGAGAGAGAGAGAGAGAGAGAGAGCTTCAAAAAGTTTCACACACAAAGAGGAGAGACTGAGAGATGCTCCACTGATAATAGGTTAGTTGCGATTATTTTTCTTGTCTTTATATAGAAATTTATTGTATTTGTTAGTTTTGTGTCAATTTTTTGTGAATTATAGGTTTGTCTCGAAGAAAGGTTTTAGGGGAAAAAAATACTATTTCAAAAAATTCCGAGAAAACAAAAATGATTTAAAATTATTTGTCTGCGTGGGATTATTTTTGTCTTTAGTGAACTCTTTTGGTTATAATTTTTTACTTTGTAGATTTATTTTTTCAAGGCGAATCCATAATTTAAAAATATTGACAAAAAATTAGTTGAAGCGAAAAGTTTAAGTAGAGACAGAGTAATAAAAAAAACTTAATTAGGCCAAATTTGGACCATGCGACTAGAATTAGGTCCCTTTAGGCTAAATTATTTGATACTAATGTCAATGGCTTTTTTTTAAATGTTTTTTTTTCACTTTTTGTTAAATTTCCTTTAATATTTTAGATTAATTATTTATCTTGACGAAAAAAATGTACAAAAGTTAAAAAATAAGAGTAAAAGTCCCAAAAAGTTCAATACATATGAAAAAGTTTAACACAAAAAAACAGTATAAATCACACTTAGCCTAAGTATGATATTCTATCTTCCTAGTGCTAGGGACCAAAAAGCTAAGGTACTTTTGTTGGGTCCATTAAATTCAAGAAATTATGGCTTTTGTGTCATCATAAAACTTTTTCAGTCCAAACTCTGTAAGTAGTAAATAGTAAGTATGGTCTTCTATCTTGCTAGCAACCAAAATAGCTAAGGTACTGTCTTATGGCTATTGTCATCATAAATCAGTATAGAAGAAAGGAAAAACATAAAAAAAAAAAAAATAGAAAAAAGAAAAAGAAACGAGAGAGAGAGAGAGAGAGATGATAGTGAACCCAAGTACATATTTCTGTTTGCAAACCTCATCAGTATCAGTGTTATCTATCTGTTGTTTATGTTATGCTCATGCTGCTGCTGTTGAGGATCTTCTCCCCACTTTGGTGTGGGTTAGCCAAGTATGTGGTTTTCAGGATTCGATTTCAAAATGTCTAGATTTACAGCTCATCCCAATCTTCACTTGGACAAGTACTGAGGTCAGTCTTTTTGCTGCTATTTTGGTTGGCTCTTTTGAAGTTGGTAGTATGATATGAAATCTGGTACTGGTATCTCTTAGAGAAGTTGTGGTCTGTTATCCTATGTTGCTCCTGCAGTTGGGGTTGATTTGGTGATTGTTTTGCTATCTATTATGCAAAGTCTGTCTTCTGTTTCTTGCTATCGTTGATGATATTGGTTTACAAGTTAAAAGTGGAGGCAAATCATTTGGCTTCCTAATGTTAACTGCTGCTGTTACTACTGATTTTTTTATAAGTTGTCATGGAGCTTCCAATGTGCAGTCCTTATGCCTGCTGTGCTGTTATATGCTGTTGTACTGGTAGTGATGTGATATACGCAAAATGAAACCATATATTGATATTAGAATGAACTTACAAACCCGAGCTTGTTGCTATACGACCACCCCAAGTGTTGACAAGATACCCACCTGGCCGTAATCTAGCTACCCGTTCTTGCTGTATTTTCCTCCCCAGGTTGGTGTCTCATTAACCGTAGGGTTTTCGTGTGTAAAAATTTCTCTTATCTGTCAATATATTCTCTTTACTGATTTAAAAGAAAAACCCAGTGTCACTTTTCTGAAACCCTATTAGTACGTAGCTTTCTGAACAGCTGTAGCTAAATGCCCCGCTCCCAAACACAACTATGCATGACCCGGCCGGCCCCTTTTGATAATTATCGTAAGCATACTTACACAGAGATAGATAGAGAGATGTAGAGAGAGAGAGATTTAGAGAGAGAGAGAGGTATGGAGGTAGCTCACCAATGCAAGTATTCCCTTAGATTAGGATCACTTGGGCTTGGAGCGTCTGGATCCACCATGACCTACGTTCATGGAAGTCATCAGATCAGAATCGTCTCACCATCATAAAACAGCTTGTTAATTAAGCAACACAAAACAAAAGTATACTTTCTTGAATACATACGGATCGATCATTCCATCTATAGTCATAAAACGACGACCACGACGACAATAATGACGATGACGAGCACGATAATCATCAAGTTGACGTACGTGTGTCTAGAGAGAGAGAGAGAGAGAGAGAGGGAGAGCTAAGATTAGGATTTATACACGTAAATTTAACAGATATATGTACATGTATTATACTTACAAGAGTGTAAAAGGTCCTAAGATCATGACCTCCAATGTCAACCCTAGGTTGGCTGACTACTTGAGAAGGCCTAAGCTCACACCCAACTGTCACTTCCCTACCATTACTACCGTTACTGGTATCGTTGTAAATTATCCTAAGACTCATAGACCTTTCGAATTGATCCAACACATCTCCTATAACTCTTCCTAGAACCAGAGGATCTCTCTCCCTTCTGCTCGGCATGATTCACCCCCCACCCCCTCTCTCTCTCTCCTCCCCCCTCTCTCTCCGTCTAGATATACGTGGTTTTCTGATTATGTGGAGATATGTTCAAGAGAGGAGGAGGTCTATGGTCCATTTATATACTGTTTGTCCTGTGTCTCTACTCCTCGAATATCATATATATATATATATATATATATATATATGCACCTTTTTCTTTTTCTTTTTCTTTTTTATCTCCTTTTCCCTGGACCTTTCCTTTTTACCGAAAAACCTTATGTGCTGTGTTCATATTTCTTTCTTTCTTTAGAAATATTTTTTTTATTAACCCCAAAAAAAAATATTAATCTTTGAATGAATAGTTCCGTTTTTAGAAACGTAACGTCATGGTCGTACGTTTTTTTAAAAACCTTATTTTTTTTTATACCAAAAACAAAAAACAGTGAATTTTTTTTTTATTGTTTTACTAGGAAGTAGAAATAGTGACAAAAATAGAAAGTAGACACTTTTCAAACAATAATAATCCCAATTAAAGTTGGGTCATTATCTTGGACAACGGGATGGTGACATCAACTAATTAAGATAGCTATCGTGTACGTCGTCTTGTCTCATTTGATAAATATCATAAATTAATTTTAGTTAATTAATTAACCTCAACCAATTGAATATCATTATTATTATATTTTACAAGGGAATATTATTATCAATAAAGCGACGTCGTTTTAATTGGAACCAAAACTACATCGTTTGTCTTCATTTGTGTGGTGAAAAGTTACAAGGTCGAGACAGAGATTCGGAGAGACTGTAGTGCAGCTTCTAGTAGTGCGCGTGTTATACGGACAAAACGACATAATTTGATCCGTTTTGTTCTCGAAACTACATCGTTTTTGGTCCCATGCACTTTGATAACAATTCGCGTGATATTTCAAAACGACATAATTTCAAAGAAAAAGCGGATCAAACTACGTTGTTTTGTCCGCACTAAAGAAAACTGCAACACAGCCTCCCCGAATTCTCGGGGTAGTGCTTTCTCCGTTAAAATGATGCACACAATATAGATTCTCTTGCTTGTGGCTTACATATATCGAGGGCCGGGTCAGGGGTTAGCCCCCGGCTCAGGCAATTCTCCAGCGTACGGTAACAATTTTTTTTGGGTAAATATAGAAGAAACAATAGAAATTCACTGAAAAAATTATTATTAATACTAAATAGACAATCAAGCTGAGGTCAAATTTGCACAACCCAAATGTCGGGGACTGTGGCACTGCATACATCTACTGTGTATTGTATTAATTAGGAAGAGTGGTAAGTTTGGTAGTGAGACTCAGGTACGTACTGCAGAGATCAGGTGAGTTACTCTTAATTATGAAATCCTCCTATATTAATTGAACAGTGTGATTATTTCCGTGATTAGGCGTGTGAGGTCCTAATCACGTAAGTTTGAGTGTGTATATGATTCTCCGATCCAATAACATACGCTCGTGTCGATTAACTTCTGACGTTGTTTGAATGCAAATAAGTAGTACTGGTACAAGAGAAAATATCATGTGTGAAGTTGGTAGTGTGAACACCCTCAGCACATAATCCAGAAAAATATATGCTGATTTCTTATTCGTCTGCCCATCAAACGCGGTCTTCAGGAAGTCCTCATTATTAAAGTTCCGATCATTAACTTATCAAAAAATATAAGCGAATTAGAAAGAAATAGCGTTCTCCCGCTTCATAAGTAGGTTAAACACGCGTAAACAGTACTAAAATCCAATTATAAGAAGGTTGAAATTCTCCAATTGCAAATGTGACTTTCAATACATACGTGAAGAATTTCCAGAAGTTACTTTTTTAAAACTTCATGATGTGACAATTAAGTGGCATCCTGGAACTTCTTCCATGGAAGACCAATCAGAGATCAGAAAATAATCAGAATCATCTTCTTGTGTGTGTGTGTGTGTAGATATATATGTATATGACTCTCTTTTTCTGAAAAAGTATGCTCCACATTACATGAGACACACACAGTAGATTCCAGAAAAAAAGTACAATACTTTTGAGTTGAGACTTAGACACACACAATATAGATTCCACAGAAAAGTTCGATAATATTAAAGAATCATTCGATAATTATTATTTAGACGTAGATACGTATTTAACTATAATTTATCGTCACAAAAATGAGTACGAGAGTCGCTAAATACTAGCAAGTTTCTTAGTTTGCACCGGAGCGTATAACGCAGAGTATCCCAAGACAGAAACATAGTTAAAAATCTGAGAAAAAAGTGACGGAGGGTATTTATAATTTGACAAAAAAAAAAAACAAAAAAACACATACTAGTTGAATATAATACGAGAAATTTGAGTTGGAATCTCACCAACATCAGACAAATTACTTGTAAAATAAATACATTCCTTTTTACAAAATTATATTATGCTTTCTCACTCTTCTCCATCACAATTATCATCATCTTCATTATCACACTCTCACTCCTCCACTTTAACCCTCTTATATATATACTAATTACAAACGTACAAACTCTACGATTGGATTGACGCTTAGTGCAAGTTATGTACTTGTCATCCTGTCATATCATTCATGTAAATAGATCATGTAATTTTCTTTATATTACCGAAAGTCACAACTCACGAGTACTACGTTGACCCGTTGTACTCCAACACTAGACATAGATGAAGACACGTTTGTCTTGAGAACGTCACCACCGAAACTATCAAAACAGTAAGAAACAGAAGATGTTAAAAGACGTACTCTCTTTTGTTTTCGAAAAGTTTTTGAGGTGTAACCCTATATGATACAGAACTAAATTCTAAAATATTTCTTAATTTTGCGAAAATATTTTTATCAAAGAAATAGTTTTTTGTAGTGGAGCTTTTTGACTGGGGGAAGATATTTTTTTTGATCAAAGGAGGGAATCTAATACATGCTTTTTGGCCATGCAACTTTATATGGCTCTTTTTTATCCTATGTGTAAAAAAGGCATTGGGCCAGGAGAACCTTCCATATATAGAAAGGTTTGTGAGTAAGGCAGCAGCCCAGTTGGTTCTATCAATCTGATAGACAAAGACATGTAGTCTTTAATTTTGTAATGGAGAACCTTCCATTTATAGTTAGGTTTGTGAGTAAACCAGCTGCACCCCAGTTGGTTCTTCTATCAGTCTCATAGAAAATTGACATGTACTGTGAGTGTAGTCTTTTGTAATGATATAATTTCATTGCATCTTCAGCAGACATATTTCTCTATCACCATTGTTTCTTTCTGCCTTTTTCTTCTCTGTATGGGACCCTTCGTTTTGTAATGGGCGGTACAATTATTATATATACAGGTTTGTATCTATTTTCTCTTTCTCTTTTTCACTTTTTTGACCCTTTTTTATGGACGCGTGCTGCGTGAACACTGACCCGAACAGTTGGATGCTGTCTAAATAATTTTCAGGCACTGTTCTGCGTGTTAAAATGATATCGTTTTGATGCGCAGCATGCATGCGTACGTACATCAGGCTCCCCAATTCCTTTTGATAAGTCATCAGTCCACTTGAGTATAGTTGACACTAAGTTCTCTGAAATGGTAGGTATTAGTTTTCTTTCTTTTTTTTTTTCTGCAGAATCAGGATAATGATTCTTTGTGTGGTTTTTCATGTGATGCAAAATAAAATTCATCGTGTTTCGTTTGATAGTTCTAGTCGTCCATTTTATAAGTCTTGATTACTTTATTGATCACTTGAAAATTCAAATGGATCGAATATCGATAATAACTCGGTCGAATCATAGTTTTCTGTAAAGAAATAGTCCCTCTTACTTTCGGTGCATGTAAGCTGACAAATACACAATAATTATCATGTCTAAATCTTAAAATAACAACCCAAAAGGGAGTGCAGAAAACAATAAACTATCCACTAATTAGGTGTTTTTAAGATTTGAACCTAGGACATCTCGAAGAAAAAGTTCCTTAATACTTAAATTAATTTGTGTTGCCAGAAAAGATCAGTCTCTTTTTGTAACATCTAATACTAATATCTCTTAGGGTCACTTGTGGAAAAGAAAATTCTCTTAAGGATAATGTAGAATAATCATATCTAGAGGTTACTTGCTCATGTGTACTACCCCATAAATTAAAGATAGGCGTATGCATCACATACATGCATCTAGCTAGAAAGTAGAAGCATTTTAGATTTTACTGAGAAATCACTCAAAATCATACTGAGGGTGGATAAAAACTTTTTACTAGGAAAGTTGGTTTCTCAATCTACAACTAAACACAAACTCTTTATCTCTTTTGAAACTTAGCTCTGCAAGATAATAAACTGTCAGAGAATTCCGACTCTAGTCAGTAGAAAGACACTGTGATTGTTAAGTTATATAGTACTCAATTACTGTAATTCTTCGTCAGATACGTGTAATAGCAAATTACAGCCCACCTAGCAAATTACAGCCCACCTTTACCCACATGGGGTTTTTTATTTTATTTTATAAAGCTTCTCCCTTATTAATTAATTCGAGTCATTTTCCATCTCATAATTTCTTATTGGAGAATGATGAAACTTTCCTACAATTGTTCCCCAACAAGATAAGTCTTATCCGGAGATCTCCATATACTTGTCTTTTATATTTAGAGTTCAATTCAACTGTTAATGTCTCGTTACAAGTTGATTTGACCTAGAATTTCTCATTATATTTGTTTGACTAGTCCTAAACTATTTGTGTTCAGAACTTATACTTATCCAATCTTTGTACTATTTAACTATATTTTTCAAGTCGACAAATGTAATTATCTACTCGGCAACATGTTCGGGCATAAGAGCACCGTATTTGTCGAGCTCACTTCTCGCCTATTTATTTTGTCCCCCGACTTTGGCTGCTCTCTACCGAGCAGAAGGAATAGGCAAAACTTATCTCTTTTTTATTTTTATAGTAATTCTTTTTTGCACCTACTGGTCAGATACACTTTGCTCGGGTGAATATCCTCTATTTGTCCGTTTGAATTCGTACAGCCCCATTTAATCCATGATAACATATGGTGGCAACTTTTGAATAACTGACGCTACCTTTTGTGCATGCCACCCGTAACGTCTATTTTTCACTGCCTATTATAACCGCTTCACAATCACTTTTTCCCTTTTATTGTTCTTCCTCATTTGCTCTCAAGAAAAAAAACCCATTTCTTCATTCTTGAGCTTTTCTATGTCTAGCTGCCATTACCAAACTTTCTGTGCTTTCACAGAAAAAATCTCAAACCCTTTATTTTCTGTAAGTCCTTATTCATTACTTCTACTCTCTTTCTTTGTTCGGTTGATCCCATGCATTTCTTTCTTAGAATGGGAGTCTTTAGGTCTTTATGCAATAATTCAGAAAAAATGACGAGGTTTCGTGACCGATACAATGTCTTGGATGACATTCTTATCACCTCCGCTACCACCGACACAGTTTGCGAGGAGAGAACTTGAGAAATGCTCCATATCCCAGTTGCTGCCGTAGTAGAAGACGGGGTTGGATTCTCCCTTCATCCTCTCCTTCGTACAATCTTGTTTTGGTATAAGCTTAGCCTATGCTGGTTTCCATAAACTTCTTTAGGATAAGTATGGTTAGAATTGAACTAAAATAACATCCTAGGCACCGACTTAGGCCTCTATGACATCTTGTATGACCATGATATGATTAGAGTAAGCTCGGGAACCTATTATTTCAAGATTCGTAGGAACTGAAAATGCATCATCACTGATCTTGCTGACTCAATCCAGGGTGATGATGACGACTTTCTCAAAGTCATGGGCCATTGGGAGTTCAATCCCGATGCCATCAGGAGAGAATAACATGCATACATATTCCTCACACATTCGGATTTCCCATCAGTAACCATTTTAATTTATTGTACTTCAATTTCTTGCTTATCTTGAGTTCTTCTATATTTTTGTTGTTTCTTGATCTTTGTCTTTGCAGCTTCCATTCGCAATCAATACAGAGACGAGCATGACACAAAATTGGACCACCTCAAGAGAGTTCTCCAGTACAAGGGCCCCTACAAATAAAGAGGCCCTGGCCTAGCACCACACGTACTTTTGAGGTACACCTGAGCTACAAAGGGTTCTTTGCCTATAGCTCCGGTTGCAATTGTTGTAGAAAATACACTTGCTGGAAACGTGGAAGAAGCAATTTCTTTACCCTTATTGAGGGGACCTGGCCAAGTGACTATTGCTAAAGTAGGCCTCTCATCTTCGTCCTTATCTTCTTCCCCTTTTTCTACACCCACACTCTCTCTAAAAGTTGACTCCCCATCTACTAGTCTGTCTCAAACAAAGAAGCCTACCAAGCTGAATTGATAGAATCCAAATGGGCCAAACTTGGCCACTCTTCACTCTAGGGAAGAAATGAAAGCTGAGGAAGGGTGGGGCTCCTTATAGCCAACATGTCGAACCCCCAGATCCTCGAACATTGACCATTCCCTCCCGTCCACCTATTGAGCTGGACCTTGACCCCTCCATTGAGTAATCCCTCTTTGAACTTAAAAGAGATGAAAGAGAGGTGCTAGCACGACTCTAATTGAGTAGCCTGCAACCACTACCACCAAGATACTGCCCGACGAGATCTAGAATATTAGCATTTCTCTCTACAACCACCCCTTACAATCTATGATTCTTCCCAAAACTCTAAGGTAGCCCACACACTGTCGATCTCCCTTGAACTCCCAATGATTTGAAGGAGTTTGACTTGCTAGACATTGATACCCTCTAGAACTCCGCCATCGCTTATAACATCATGGTAAGTTCTTCTTTGTCAAGTTCTATTCCTATTTATTTATCATGTTCTCGGTACACTTTATACTATCATCCTTTCTTCACATGCCATACAATGAAGAATTGCAACGACCAAAAGGGTGAATGACAAGGAAGTTGAGGTCGTATTTCATGCCCAAAAGGGCCATGCAGTCTACTGCCAGGCTGAGGAGATGAAGAAGAAGGATTGAGATAGCAACAAGCGCCACCCAAGCCACCAAACATGTCACGCCCCGATTTTATTATTATAAAAAAAACACAATATAATACTCACAACTTTCACCAAACACCGTTTAATAATCCAATTTATTTCATAGATGTGATACCCAAAATAGTAAGTGTCCAACCGTTTTCAAAGACAAGGGGCACTACCGGCCCATGATACATACTCATGATTCCAAAAAGGATAAGAAGTTTCACTTTTCATCAACAAAATACATATGGAAGTTACAGTACATCTACCAAAAATAAGTTCATGCTGATGTTAAATAACTTCTTCCATTAGCCTTTCAAAAAGATGTTACACCACGCAATCCATGCTACTCCTCTGCTACGGTACCTGAAAGATGGAAGGGTTGAACTATAAGCCCAGTAGGAAAATGTATGCCAAAATTATGTGTATGTGAGATGCATGGCATGCACTATGAGCATTGTATGTCAATGTGATATTTCCATATGTCATGCACTATAACATGAATAACAACCCATGATTTGCCAATACACGTGCAACAACTATGTCACGCCCTCAATTTCAAACATATAAATAATACATATCTTTTAAGAAAATCTCACAATTCTCACCAATAAGCCTAAATATATTGATCATAACCAACCATCCAATCAACATGAAGCCTATAATGTACATAGATTTTAAAAAAAATACATTTCAAAAGAGTTTATAAGACTCAACATGCAATCTATGTGTAGCCCTCCAGAATGATGCATCATCTCATGCGCTCCAAGCTCTCTATGCTAAACCCCGAGAGGATACCTGAAAGGGATAGGGTGAGCTACACAGCCCAGTAGGAAAATCTACACCAGTATTATGAACATATGAAATGAAATGGCATGCCACACAATACTCAATAATAACATAAGTATGAACTTACACATTATATCTTAAATTATGCATGCACAACATATCCACACATTGCCTCATCAACCTATCCATTACTCCACGCAATATCCACCCAAGACTTCCAGATCTCGTCATCAAAACGTTGTCATCCCTTCCTTTCATAAACTTAGGCCATTCTCGTGCTAAGTATTTCACATTACTCAATTCTCACTACTCGTATCGACTCGAATATTATCTCTCCAACTAGCACTTCACCCCACGGTAGCTAGGAAACAATGAAAGATAACTGGCACGTATCCGAATGGTAGCCAAACAATATTAAGATTTAACAAGCACATCTCCCGCTGGAGACTAGAAACTATAAAGATTCACCTAGCACATCTCCCATCGGAGGCTAGTCAATATTAAGATCCACCTAGCACATCTCCCACCGGAGGCTAGTCATGTTAAGATTTACCTAGCACATCTCCCACCGGAAGCTAGTCATGTTAAGATTCACCTAGCACGTCTCCCTCCGAGGCTAGTCAAAGATAGTATACATTTCTCATTTAGTTTCTTCCGTTCATACTTTACCATCCAATGTCCAAGGTTACATAAGAATGGTCCATAAATCCCATGCAGTTCAGCAATTCAAAGAAAACAACACTCTACGACATCAACACAATTATCCGTTCTAGCAATAAAGAAAATGAACGACAAAAGCATATAATACCAACCGTGCACCCCATGTCATTTGCTGATAAACTAACATCACTTTCAAACCGAATCCTCATCACACGTTTCACAATCAAATCGTTCCATTAGAACTCATCACGAACTCACATACACGGGTCAATCACGACAGACAAGGCATCTCAACATGTCGGGATATCAAACCGTACTCTACTCCAAGCTACACTCATCTTAAAGTCTCAAGGTAAGCTAAGGTTACCATACTTCCAGGGATCAGAAGGGCTAGACAAAGTATCTCATATGCCAGGGCCAATAACTCACACATTAACCCCAAACTCCTCACGGCACAATAATTACGTCATGTCGAAGTCTATCGTTCTTTCACGGAACCAAAGAACTCTTCACAACACTAAGACATAGTGGGTCACCTCTAGAAATGATAACAAAGAGTATGAACTCAAGGAAGAAGAATCTCTCCCACGAACATCTCACAACCCGACTCAACCCATAGTCAATGGTACAGTACCTCGCAAGCAAAGTCTCGGCCTAAGGGTAGGTAAACAATTTTCATATGAGGGACACAAGGATGATAGTAATCTCAACGCGGGTTCACCTCAATACAAGGGCATACTTGTCAACTCGTCAAAAATGTGGTTCATATCCAATTCTGGTATTGTCCGATAACTTCACAAAATATAAGATTTTCTCTCAATAAATCACCATTGCTTCTTGCTTAAAGCTCTAACATAACTTTCATCTCGTAGGTCAAAATATCGTCCTTACCCGACTCCCGACTCAACTCAACTCAACCATCCTCAAGATGTTATAGAATTCTTCCAATCCCTCAAGGTCCATTATTTAATTTCCTCAAATCATAAGTTATACCGAACAAATGTCATTCGACACTCTCTAATTGTGCACAACTAACTCAAACTCATAAACTTTACGTGACGTACAAGCGATGGCCCAAAACCATAAACACATAACCCTAAGGTCCAACGAGACGTGTTACAAACATTATCCTCACTTCCTCACACCCACTCATACGCGATAGATTCAAGGGTAACGATGACCATATAGCCATTAAAGGAAAAAACAACATGTCCGCCCGGTCCCGCCCGGTCCCGTCCGGACGCCGGGCAGTCCCGTCCGAACGCCGGGAAGTCCCGTCCGGACGCCCAAAATGCTACCTCTCTTTTCGATTTTCTGGGCCAGCCGTCCGGACGCCCAAGGTCTCCGTCCGGACGCCCCGATGCGATCTGCGAAAATCTGCGCGATTTGCAGATTTCGCCCACCCTCCAAATCATACCAAGGCAACAATATAAACACGAAATATGCAGCAAAACACATCACCTACACATAATACAAGGTAGAAATCCCTACCTCAAGCTTCAAATGTTGGATTTGAGCAAAGGGGATGAAAGCCTTAGCTTTGGTGATCCTCCAAGTTTGAACCCGCACTTCCCGAGCTCCTAACCACGATCCATCTTCGATTCCACGTTAGACACGATGCAAGCCTCCTATACCTCCAAGGAATTCGAAAATGGTGGAGTAGATTGGTGGAAAGGCTAGAGAGAGGAGAGAGCCATGGTTAGAGAGAGAGTGAGATGGGGGAAATGGGGGGCTTCTCCTCCCCTAACCCAAAAAAATCTGATTTTTAAGGCCCAAAGGGGCTCCCACGCAATAAGCCACGTAAAGAGATGCACGCGAAATAAAACGAGAGACTCCGGGCTCGGGTCCTATGACCAAAATCCGCTACATGTCATAATAAATCAAATTGTTTACCCGAAATAAATTTTTAAATAATTATTTTTTTAAAACTCAAATTTTCTGGGTCCTTACAAACTACACCTCGCTACCAACTCATTGTCCACATCAAATGCTAATCGAATACAATCACATAAGGTTAGGATATGTTATGCCATAGTACTTCTCCCAATGGAGGCTAGACAAATCATCAAGTCGTGCCAATCAATAATCATACTTGTATCCTAGCACATCTCCCAACGGAGGCTAGCCAAGCCAATTCATGGCATTTCCTAGCACGTTCCCCAATGGGAGCTAGATTCATAGTTTTCCTAGCACCACTCCCTATGGAGGCTAGTATTGCGCTTATATCATTCACTAACAATATATGCATATGTCATGCGTATCTATACCACGTTCGAATTATATCAACTATGTTCCATTCACTCAAAGCAAGATACTAATGATCCGCGATCACGTCAAACGACCAATTAAAAGATGGTTCAAGGCATAATATGAGACAAATACATAGTCAAAGGGGAATTTATCACTCTCGTCCGGTCCCGTCCGGACGCCCAAACTACCAGCTCTCTGTCCAATTTCCTGGGCTAGCCGTCCGGACGCCCAGGGTTCCCGTCCGGACGCCCCTACGCGATCTGCAGAAAATCTACGCGATCTCCATTTTCGCAAACTCACCAAATCACTTCCAAATCTCAAAATATACTCGAAATAAAGACCAAAACACATCATATACACATAATACAAGGTAGAAATCCCTACTTCAAGCTTCAAATGTTGGATTTGATCAAAGGGGATGAAAGCCCTAGCTTGATGATCTTCCAAGCTTCAAATCTGCACCTCCCGGGCACCAAATCACGATCTGTCTTCGATTCCTTGTCAAGCACGATACAAGCTTCCCATACCTCGAAGGAATTTGAAAATGGCGGGGTGGTTTGATGGGGGTGGTAGAGAGAAGGTAGAGCTCAATAGTTAGAGAGAGAGAGAGAGAGGGTTTGTGGAAAATGGGAGCTTCTCCTCCCTTCCCCAAGCCTAAAATCTGATTTTAAGGTCCCTCGAGGGCTCCCCACGAAATATACAACGAATACCTCACATGTGAAATAAAACCAAAGACCCCGGGCTCGTGTCTTATAACTGAAATCCGATACATATTATAATAATTAAATTATTTACCCGCGATAAATTTTCAAATGATTATTTTTAAAACTTAAATTTTTCGGGTCCTTACAAAACAAGCCAACATTATTAACCAACAACTGAGGGTTGCCTTTGTTCATGCTGACTCTGTTGAGGCTGAGGTGGAGAAACTTCGGGAGCAGGTCAACCAACTCTAGGTTGATTGCAAAACTACTTATGACAGGGGAGACAATGTTGTTATTGAAGAATACAAGGGGCATATCCTTGAGCTATAGGAAACAATTTCAAGTTTGGCTGGAGAGCTGCTTTCTAAGCAACCAAGGTCCGTAAGGCCTGTCCGCTCTATACAGAAATCCTAGCCTTTGATGACCATGAGATGGATTTTGGTGAAGACCTCAAGGTCGAGAATGAACAAGCTGGGAAAGGTAACATCTCCATCGAGTTTCTAGCTCCAATGCTGAACCCGACCTCATGCGTTGAGGATGCTGCTTTTAGGGGACTGTTGCCATAAGAGATTCCACCACTGCAGATTCTGATCCTAAATTCTTTTTTTTCCAGTATGTTCTGTCGTTTTATTTTCTTCGTGCTTTTTGCTCGGCCCAAGTGGCTTATTGTACATACACTTTAACTTTTTAAATATATGCACTTCACTTTTCAGGGCCTTTGCCCCTTAATTTCAATCCCATCTTCTTTGAATGTTTGCCAATGCATTGATGCTGGGATTGCCTTCAAACTC
Source organism: Arctostaphylos glauca (assembly GCA_019985065.2). Lineage (NCBI taxonomy): Eukaryota > Viridiplantae > Streptophyta > Magnoliopsida > Ericales > Ericaceae > Arctostaphylos > Arctostaphylos glauca. The sequence continues at coordinate 19,900,093 of JAHSPW020000013.1, forward strand.
ACCAGTTAGTGTAATTTTAGTACTTTAATAATTTTATGAAAATTTCACATGGTTATAGGAAAATGTCCAACACTTGGAGAAATTTTTTCGTTCTTTTGCCAATGCCTTGGTATTCTCTTAAGCCAATGCCATCAATCTTTAGGCCATCGCCCATGTGTTCAGACCATTGTTGTAACACCCTGATTTCTCAAAACATTATTAAAAACTTTTTATCCATTTATTAAACCATTTGAGTTTTAAATTACAAAAATACCCTTGTTTATTAAATTGACGAAAATAAAGTTAAATCAGAGTTTAAATAGTGCAAAAAATAGAAATATCATAAATACCCTTAAGGTTTACATTTTTTTCAAAAATAAATAAACAGAGCCACTAAAAGGTAACCACACGCTGCCGTTATTGTCCTCGACAGGTCCCGGCTCTTGATGCTCAGGAAGATACTCTAGCTGTTCCGCAACATCTGGTTCGAAATACTAGGGGCGGAGAAGTTGCACCGAATGAATTGTATCACTTAGTATGGAATCATCACCAAAAAACTAACTCATAGATACAGAAATATAGCAAGTCATATAATTCATGAAACAACATTAAAATGCATAGGAAAAGTCATGTAAGTTCTTTATGCTCTCGTTCTTTTAAATTTTTAAGAATATTTTTTTTCCCGATATTCCTTCTTGCCCGACTGTCTAGCATAGAGTACTTGGTTGATATTGTCAAGGCAAGACACAGACCTTATAATGTTTACTCGAGTCAATACCTACTCTATTCTAACTAAACTCGGCCAAAAACATGACTTCGCCAAGTCAGGTACTAACGATCCTTAGTTTTTTCCCCCTTAACTGGCTCAAGGTTGTCCAAGACAAGACTGTCACTCCCTCAAAGTCCGAAACTATCGACGCAGACGCACCCCGAAGTCAATTTCAACCGAATACACCTATCTCCTAGTTGGGGTCCCTAATCAAATGGGACAATGCCCGGTGGGACTCAAATCCACATAGATCACAAACTTGGGACGACGCCCAAAACACAACACTAGACACAATGACCACCAGTTATCCCTTGTTCTATTTAAAGAACCTACTTGTTCACTACATGTTCCATTATTTATAGTGATCACCTAACACCCTCCGCTGCCGTGTTACGGTGGCATTCGAACCAGTGTCACTAATCGCGAATTCTAGGTTTTCCAGTAAACACCAAATCATGCTTTATTCCATCTATTGCAGTCTAGCAATTCGTCTATTCTTACGTTAATCCATCGATGCGATGGCCACAGTAAACCACAACTGGCATCGCGGTCCAATATCACTCAACCATTGGCTCGATGGCTGTAATTAATCTACTGTTAGCATGACGGCCGCATCATGATTATATCGAGAGTATAGCAACTTGCGGTTCTCACAAAGCAACTGTCAAACCATGATCATAGCTTTCAATGTTATACACTTCATGGTCAAAGTATGGTCAAACGCACTCATAGAGTCCTACGGCAACTCGTGGTCATACATATTGTGTTTGTGGATACTCATCTTGAGTGTACGTGCAAAACAGTGGGGCATATGGACTGGATCTACAGCCGAAAAGTTCGAACAGTAATCTGTAAACATTTTGGATTTTGGTAGGCCGTTGGAGCGGCCTTGAGCTCGCTCGAGCGATCTGTCTAATTTTTCTGATTCTGAATTATGGTTTCAAAATTGCCAAAATCTATCAAAATTATGTCAGGCCGCTCGAGCGGCTTATAACTCGCTTGAGTGAGTCTTCTTTTCCAACAGATTCTGATTTTTTGTTCTGTTAACAAACTGTGTTTGGATCAGAGCCCAAACTTTGATTCTAACTACGATAATGAAAATTGAAGGCAAAAATAGAAATCTGGTAGTGTCTAGATTATTTATCCTCTATCAATTTCATAAATTAATCAACAAACATAAACTAATTTCATGCTTTTTCAACAAAGAATAGTAAAACCATAATCATGTATATCTAATAGATAACAAATTTCTTTTATTAAAAACGGAAAATAAACTAAAGCATTATGAGATATATCTGATAATGTTATTATGTGGATTAATGTTATCTGATAATATTATCAGATGTGTTTTTATTCAATTACTTTATTTCTTAGACCAAAAACATAGATAAATTGATCTTTTAGGAAAAAATACAAATAACGTGATCTGTTAAAGAAACAAAAAATAAAAAAATAGATAACATTTCAAACCAAATGTTAAAGCAAAAAATAAGTTCACGCAAACCATGTTTTGACTTATTTTTTATATTTTTAAAAAATTTAACATAATTTTTTATTTTTGTGAATTTTTTATCGAGATTAACCAATAATAAATAAATAATTGATGCAAAATAAAGAGTAATAAAAAAATTGGTGCACCAAAAGGTTGTGAGAGCATAAATCATGTTTTGACTTTTTTATATTTTTTGATTTTTAAAATTTTTTACCATCGTTTTTTATCGAGCGGAACCAATAATAAATAAAAAATTACAAAAAAATTGGTATACCAAAAGGTCCTGAGGGCAAAAATCATGTCTTGAATTTTTCAATTTTTTTAAATTTTTGAACATAATTTTTTACTTTTAAAAAAAATTTCTTATCGAGATGAGCCAATAATAAATAAAAATTGATGAAAAATAAAAAATTTAAAAAAAAATTAGTGTACCAAAAGATCATGAGAGCATAAATTATGTTTTGATTTTTTTTTCATATTATCTATTTTTTAAAATTTTTATCATAATTTTTTTATTTTTTTGAAATTTGTTATCTAGACGAATCAATAAAAAATAAAGAATTGATGCTAAATAAAAATTTACAAAAAAATTAGTGTACCAAAAGGTCAAGATGGAGCACAAACCATGTTTTGACTTTATTTTTTATATTTTTAATTTTTAAAATTTTTTGCAGATAAGTTTTTACTTTTTTGAAATTTCTTACTGAGACAAACCAATAATCAATAAAGAATTGGTGAAAAATAAAATGCTACAAAATATTGGTTTACCAAAAGGTCACGAAGGGCACAAATCATATTATAACTTATTCCCTATATATATATATATATATATATATATATATATATATATATATATATATATATATATATATATATATATATATATATATATGGGGGAGGCTCAAGAAACCAACACTTTTTTAGACCAATATTAGACCAACGCCTAAACTCTTTGTTCCCGATTAATCCGAACCGTTCAATGTGTTTAAAACATGTTTTTAAGGGTACCCGCGAAAAATCAGCTCAAAATATTTGCCGAAAAGGGCTTGATCCAAACAATGGCTCATAAAACAGTTTCTGTCAGCATTTTGAACCACTGCTTAGATCAAGTTCTTTCGGGTAATATTTTGAGTTGATTTCTCGCGGGTACACTTAAAAACATGTTTTAAACACATTGAACGGTTCGGATCGTTAAAATTTAATCAAGAATAAAGAATTTAAATGTTGGTCTAATATTGGTCTAGAAAAGTGTTGGTCTATGGAGCCATATATATATATATACATTCAAAATGCTGACAGGAACTGTTTTATAAACCAATATTTGGATCAAGCCCTTTCCGGTAATATTTTGAGCTGATTTCTCGCGGGTACCCTTAAAAACATGTTTTAAACACATTGAACGGTTCGGATCGTCAAAATTTAACCGGGAACGAAGAGTTTAGGCGTTGGTCTAATATTGGTCTACAAAAGTGTTGGTTCATATAGGCTTTCCCTATATATATATATATATGGGGATGGCTCCATAGAGCAACACTTTTCTAGACCAATATTAGACCAACATTTAAATTCTTTATTCTTGATTAAATTTTAACGATCCGAACCGTTCAATGTGTTTAAAACATGTTTTTAAGTGTACCCGCGAGAAATCAACTCAAAATATTACCCGAAAGAACTTGATCTAAGCAGTGGTTCAAAATGCTGACAAAAACTGTTTTATGAGCCATTGTTTGGATCAAGCCTTTTCGGTAATATTTTGAGCTGATTTTTCGCGGGTACCTTTAAAAATATGTTTTAAACACATTAAATGGTTCTGATTGTTAAAAATTAATAAAGAATAAAGAATTTGAATGTTGGTCTAATATTGGTCTAAAAAAGTATTGGTCTCTTTAGCCTTTCCCTATATATATATATATATATATATTTTAAAGTTTTTGAACATAAGTTTTTTATTTTTGAAATTTCTTATCAAGACGAACCAATAATAAATAAAAAATTATGCAAAATAAAAAGTTAGAAAAAAATTATTTTACCAAAAGTTCGCGAGGGCTTCAATTTTTCTCAAAATTTAGTAAATTTGTAATAAGAGTAATTTTGTCAACCAAAGGACCTAGCCTATTAACACTTTTAAAAGAATGGTTAGTAACTATTAATACTTTTAAAACAGTGGACTCTAATTCAAATAGCAAATTAGCTCGAACTAAATGAGCTAAATCACCTTAGATTTGTCCCTTTCACTAACTTTCTGGTGTGAAAAAGGAAAAGTTTATTCCTATTGATTTTTTTTCTAAGGTTTGAGACATTCCAAGTTCTTGGGACAACTTTTCCATCTAAGTTGATAAGCTTGTACGCACCTTTTCCCGGCTTGCCGATTACCTAATAGGGCCAGTGGGATGGATCTCTAGGTCCAAAATCCGACAGAATTGCTGCTTCATTTGGTCCTCCATGCAAAGGGCAAATTCTGTAAGTAGCTTTTCCAAATGATTCAGCTAGGCAGGAGTAAAACATGGACCACCATTGTTTGTTATTTTTGTTGGTCTAAACGTGAAATGGAGAAAAGCCAGTCTTTCACCCACTATTTAAAGACACCACAAAATTAGGTGGTGGGTGATGTAAGCACAGTAATTAATTACTGATGCTACATGTTTGCCTGGGTTAAAGGTTAATCAATGGCAAAGTCATGGTGATAAGACTCAGATTAGATTTGTTAAAATGAAATCTAATAAATAACTTAAAGCACCGCGTGAAGTAAAGATACTCATTAGTATTGCAAACATATTTACATGAGAATGAGAATAAGGGAACTAAGCCCCCAAAAAAAAGAGAAACGACATAAGGGAACATATGACTTTATATTTATCTGTGTTTTAGTACTTGCATAGGGAACAAAAATGTGGTAGTCATTCCCCATTGCTGCTGGGAAACCTAACTGCCCGAGTAGGAATTTGAAGATGCAAGTCCAAAATTAGCTCATAGATCACTTTATTCTCATTCTCATATGTTCCTTTATGCAAGTCCTAATAGATCACTTTATATTTACATTAGGACTTGCATAAGGGAACATATTTGCCAATAAGAAGTGGACATGTGGTAGTACAAAATGGAGGTGCGTACGCCCGATTAAAAGGCACGGGGTACCCAAGCAATGTCGTTCAGACTTCTAGCGTAGTTCATTAACTGCTAGAAGGACTTACATATGTAGAATTTGAAGCATCGACGTTTCATATGCATGGGTGGTTGTTCAACTGCCATGCACTCTCCGTGAAGAAAGAAGAGGAACGTGAAGAGACGTGGTCAAGGTTGCAGTAAGAAAAGAGAACATAGAGGCAATGGTTGAGTACAACGATCATGGTCTGGCCCTACATCGAAGGAGAATTAACATCGTCAGATTCAAGCGAAAAATCCAAAAAGGAAGAAAGGCCCCAAGTTTTTGAAGCGGTCTATAAATAGGAGCGATAGTCAGAAGGAAAAAGAGAACGACCCCCCACAACACTAACTCATTTTTTTGTACTTGTCTTTCCTTTCCATTAAGATTGGGCGAAGGATCAAAGATTCCCATTTTGGGTTCGAACATTCAACTTAGTCATAGAAAGTTGTACTTGTCTTTAGTCGTAGCCCGTAACGGTAGGAGTAGTCAGTTTGACTTTCGAAGCTGTTTGAATTCTCTTGTAACCATCGGTGTAAGTTTTCTTCAGATTTCTCATTCGAAATTATTTCGTTCCACATTGCTTGTGATTGTTCATCTTCTTTGTGTAGTTCTGAGCCTCCACGTGTCAAGAAAAATCATCTTTATTGATGTAAGAGAAAAGATAACACAAACTTCTGTTAGTTGTTGGTTTCAACAGTCACATTGAAATTTTTTCTAAAAAGAATAATCACAAGCATTTTATGGCATGCTCACACACAAATTTAGCCCTGAGAATATTTGAGCCGGCGTCACTCTGGTGTTGGTGACTAATAACGGCGGTTGCGATGAGCGCCAGAGTGAGATCTGTCACCAAATTGTTGAGAGTGGACATCCGTACTAAGCCTAGTGACTTATTCCCGAACGGCAAGATTCTGGAGCTCCGATAGTGGTGGTATCCATAGACAATAGTAGGTTACGAGATCCAGTGACAATGTGCTGAGGATTCACCGTGTCCTTGTCACGAGAAGTGATCATTCGATCGCTAGTATCACTGAGTGTAGCCATAAGTAACTGAAGGGAGGTTTGGGTTTTTGGGTTTTATGAGGAAGGTGAAAGAAATGAAAGGAAAAGGCTATCACTGTGATCGCCAATCGTAGAGTCCTTTAATTTGAGTGTCGCTACAACTCCCTCGATCCGTGTGCTCGGAGATCCCTTCAAGTAAACTAAAAGAGCCAACAACGATTAGTGTTTACTAGCCGGTGTTCAAAAGGAAAACACTCTGATGCTTAAGTCAGAACGTGAATGAAGAAGGCAAAGGAAAATACTGAGTAGGGTTTAGAGAGTGTGTACTGTCTTTCATTCTCTAGAATGCCTTATATACTTAGACTGACTTGAGCTCCAACCAATGTTCTGAATACCGGATCGAATTGAGTACCAGTTTTCTTATTGATATGGTACGTACCGGTCGTATATCGTGTACTGTATCGGATTTACCGCACTTATCAATATATATATAAACCATAGAGAGAAAACCCCCAAAAAATTAATTTTTTTCGCATCTCTTTAAAAAAATAAAATAAATAAATCCAGTACCAGCCGGTATTGAGAACGATAAGGTATCAGAGGTACTTGTACTATTTTTGTGTCAAAACGATACGCACCGGCCAGTATGGTATGGTATTTATAACTATGGCTCCAACCCACGGTAAGCATGTGTGGAGCACGCTTCCCGATGACGTAGGTATAATTGAATTAGTTAGGACATTACCCTATGACGTATTGATACCTAGCTCGGATGCCACGTGTCGTGGCCAAAACACCTGTCCGCTATGTGGACTCAAGTTCCCCACATGGCACGGGTCGATTTGTCAGGTCCTGACTTAGCCTGACCCTAACGACGGACGCCCTATGTTTGGGTTGGTTGCATGATGTCGTCTGAGGCTAGTTGGTCGTCAATCTGAACCATAATGCTATAGAACTGATGGGCTTGGTCTGCTACCTAGCTCCAATCTCGATGATAGTCTGACCCATTAGTCATTACCAATCCGGCCATCTACAAATACAATCCCTGACCCCATTGTCTTGTTATAATGTCTTTTATCTATTTTCATTTTTCATTTTTGAATGTTATCTAGTGGCAAGGGATTTGTTTGGGAGGTGAATTGTCACCAAGGTAGAGATTGGTAGACATTTGCTTAGAGAAAATCCACTGGAGATTGGCTCCACATGTATGAAGCCCTCATTCTTGACTTTGAAGGTTAAGTTTAGGTTCAACATGGTCGAAGGGTGATAAAACTGTATTCCTCTTCCTCAGCCTATATAAAAGCTTGCAGTCTGCCTTTTGTAGGATATAGCAGAAAAATAGTGGAAGTGAGGGGTTATACAGCTCAGATATTTGCATTGCAACTACAAACTTCCATTGCATACGAGGAAGAGAAGTTAAGTGATCCCAAGGCTCCTCAAAAGATACATGATAATGACAACCTTCTTTCTATGCTTAACAACTTGAGGCAATACATTTAATATGTTCATGTCAAATAATACTTCCACGGTTAGCCTTTTCCTCTTTACATCGTAAGATAACGTGAGAATCAGTAAATGCATGTTCATTTATGAATGAGAAAAATAAATCCACTATTTACAACAATGATCGCAATGCTCATCACAAAATGAATGCTAACTGAATGAATTTACTATCTTCAAAAAGGGTCTGAAAATCTCAATAGCTATGTTTACACTTGGTATGACTGGAGTTGGCTCCAGACTCCAATACCTCCCCAAGGCTTCCAGTCCAACACTTGATCCAAACTTGTGCCTCTCTTCTTCGTCCACTTTTCTTTTCTGCTTTTTACTTGTAAGAAATATACTAAAATCAGGAACGATTCCTTTCGATGTTGAATGCAAAATGAGCAAGTATGTACAGCTTCGTAAGATTGTACGAACTCTGGTTTGAGGATAATGAATCATTTACTTCATTTGTTGTCTTTTTCGGCTGAACAACTCTGTTTAGTTGTTGTTACTTTCAGCGATCACGCCATCAAGACTTGAGACAAAAGGATGGGCTAAGAGCATATTAGTCGTCCATCGTGATTGAGGATCCTTGACCAAACACTTGTTGAGGAAATCTTGAACTGCTTCGGACAACCCATAACTTGAAATTTCTGGCACTTCATCTGGAAATCCAATCCTGAACAAAAGAGCCGCTTTTTCGGTATTATTGTCACACCTCCAAGGCACTTCACCTGTGATCATGTGCAAAACCGTACACCCAAGTGCCCAAATATCAGAATGAGCCTCATATTCTCCACTCCGAACTGACTCAGGGGCGATGTATATTGGTGTTCCCCTTATTTTCCCTTTGCTTTCTTCCAATTTCTTTCTCTTTCGGCCTTCAATGCAACCCCGAAATCAGCAATCTTGGCTGTCATGTGTTCTTTCTCAACCCTTTTCCTCTTTCCATTCAAATTCGTTGGAGTTTTTAATGTTTCACTCCCACTCTCCACGAGAAGTGTATTATGAGGCTTGATATCACAGTGAACGTATCCTTGCTTGTGAACATAATCTAGACCCATGAGTACGGATTTCGTATATCGTCTCACTTTGAATTCTGGTAAGCCTCCACCTTTCTTTTGAATGAGATCCAATAAACTACCACCGAAAGCGTATTTCAAGAATAGGTTGTACCAGTCCTCTCCTTTTTCACTCGTAGTATCAAAACCGAAACAGCGAATAATATGGGGACAGCCTTTGAATTGATTAAGGATCGTTCTCTCTCTGCAAATTGAGCGTGATTTATGTACAGGGGCAGATTTGACGGCCATAACAGAGGGTAAATCAAGCTCTAAGGACATTTGATCATCAACTAGTGCTAGAGACACCATTCCAGAAGCCCCCACTCCCAGCGTTTCCCCTCGACTCCACATCATTAAACTCAATCAAACTCTCTGTTTTCTTTCTCTAGTTGAAGTTCCAAAGCTTTCCATCTGATAATGGGTTTTCTCCCTAATGTAGATATCGTTCGCAGTTGCCAACAGCAGAAATGAGATTTCCGGATTGCATAGGAAGTCTGTTTTATCTTTGCATAGTAAGTCTGTTTTATCTTTGTTTCATAAATTACATTCCCTGAGCAACGAGGATTGGAGGAAGCTGGGGGGAAGATCAAGTCCCCTAAAATCCAGTAGCCGTTGCTTATGTAGGAGAAAACCCCTGATATGTAGTTTAATTACAATTCTACAACATACGCAAGACTCGGGAAATATGAAGAAAATATCAATGCGCACAAATTTCTTAAAGACTCATTTTATTTGAAACTATTTTTTAACAAATCCAATTTTATTTATCTAACCCAAAAACAAATTGGATTAGATAAATAATGAGTCTTTAAGAAATGAGTCTTTAACAAATCTAATGGTGATGTTTTTGGGTTAGACTCATTTTAGTCCAATCTTAAAGACTCATTTTAATCTTAAAGACTCATTTTTAATCCAATCTTAAAGACTCATTTTAGTTTAATTACAATTCTATTTTTTAACAAATCTAATTTCATTTATCTTCCTTAACATTTTCCATTTACAATCACCATTAGCTGTCGCCCCAACCTTTTTCGTCGTGTTGTCCTTTGTCATGCTAGTGAAAATGGTGGAAAAGGGTTAGAGTAACAATTAATGGTGGAAACTCTAAAGGAAAAAAATAAATTTACAGTTTGTAGACGATGATGTCATTTTTGGTATAAGATGAACATTTTTAAGTGGGTGAAAAAAAAACACGAGGCTTGATAAATTCTCGTGAATGCGAATATTAGTAAGGTTCATAAGGGTAAATGTTTTTTTTAATTGTTTGGGGAGCTGATTGCACCCATTTCTATACACAAGTTTGAAAAAAATACCCCTTCAAGAGAAACATATTTCATTTTTTAGGGGTGCAAATGCAGATTTATTTAAAAAAAATTAAGGGAATTATTCATTAGAGTGATTGTTATTGAAAAATTTTTAAGTTCACACACTACAAGGGAAAATACTTTTTGCGATGATAAATTTCTGTTGCAAAAAGTACAGACCGTTTGCGACGGCTTAGTTAATGTCGCAAAATACCTCTCCAGGTCTACAATTTTTTGTAACAAAACTATGACCGTCGCCAAAATACCTCTCAAGATCTACGCTTTTTGCAACAAAAACTATGACTGTCACAAAAGATATTACATAAAAAAATTAACCATGCATTTGAGTTTCTTGGCATATCTATTATTTTTAATATTTTCTGGGTTGTCAAAAAGAATAATTAATTTTAAGAATTATAATAAAAAATCATATAATTATTAAATAAAATTTAGTTTCTTTAAAAAGAAATAAATTATCCAAAGAGAGCGTTCTCTCTCTCTCTGGGAGGGGGGAGGGGTGGTGTTTTAATTTTGAGAGAGAGAGAGAGAGGGGAAATGCGATTAGACTTTTCTGATGTTTCTTCTAATTTTGTTTCTTTTGGTGTTTTTCTTATTTTAGTTGGTTTCGGGTCCATGGCCTCTATGAAGATGAGTGAGAGAGAGGTTATTGAGAGAAGCCTCTATAAAGCCTGCTTGAGTGGAAGTGTTGCAGTATTAGATTCATTGATTGAAAGAGATCAACTCATTCTCAACCGAGTTAACTTGTTCACAGACTTCTTCAATGACCTCACTCCCTTGCACTTAGCAGCATCGTGCGGTCATTTGGCCTTTACCAAAGCCCTTCTAGCTCGGAAACCAAAACTTGCTTCCGAGTTAGACCCACAAGGGTATTCCCCCCTCCACTGAGGGCCACTTTGAGATCGTATGAGAGTTGTTAATGGTGAATACCGACGTCTGCCTCATTCGTGAACAATATGGTAATGTAATTTTTGTTTCTAAGTGTTCATATATAGCAGCAGCTTTCTTTAATGTATTCCCCCGTGAAGATTCTAGGATACTGCAACATCTTCAAAACCTAACTTGATGCATATGCAAATCAACTACCATTGTGTTTTTTTTTTTTTTTTTTTCTGTTGTTGGGCGCGGGGGGGGGGGGGGGGGGGGGGGTGGGGTTTGGTTTGACGTACGATGTTGTTTGTATCTTTTTTCTCCTATCTTCCGATCAACAAATGATTTGTCAGGAGTTTGAGTGCCAACTTAGTTGGGATCCTCTCCTTTCTGTTGTGATGCCTCATGTCGGTTGTCCTGTTAATCATTATACATAACCTTTGATTGATAAAATTGTTCCTTTTTTAGCCTTTCAAAAAGAAAAAAAAATCCTACGGTCCATTTGGATCTCTCGTATATTGTAGCAATGAAATATATAATTTTCAAACACAACAATCATTTCATCGTCCGTTGGTGGAGATCTATATCCTATAAAGGCCTAACATAGGATACCAGACGCCGATGAAAATCGACTCACATATCAAAAGTTTTAGATATAAGATCCATGATAATTTTTAGGCAACTAGTTCCAGGCCAACTCCTGAGGAAGACTCTGACATTCTCTGTTGTGCTAATGCTGATGTTTCTTTGCTGACATGTCAGTGCTAAAGAATATATTGATGAACTGAGAATGCTGCTGGTCTGCTGCTATATCTTGTTGAAATTGTCAAAATAAAATGGGTTTTTAATTGGGTGTTTTATCAAAATTTTCTTGTGCTTGAGAAAACTTATTTTAGAGTATAGAGGTTTGTCCCACATTGCTTAGGTTGGAGAAAGTTTAATGGTTTATATAAGGGAGCACACCTATCAAGTTTACTTTAATAGCTTAGCTCTAAAGTGGCTTGGCTCATAGGTGCTTCGCACCGTAATTAAGGTGCTCCGCACCTTAAACCGGCAAAGCCGTGTGCTTCGCACATGCGTGCTCGTGCTCGTGCTCGTGCGAGTGCGCGTGCGCGTGCGCGTGCGCGTGGCAGTGGGCTGTGTGGCGCTTTGATGGCGCACTTTGCACTTAGCACGTCGGCGCGAGGCGCCTAGTAGGCGCCCTTTCTTATTGCGATTTGGCAGTAAGGTGGCGCTGACGTGGCACATGCGTTGCGTACGTGTGGCGGTTGAGTCACACGGGGTGCGCCTGTTGGATTGGACGTGACCCATGGTTCGTACCCGTTCGGGTGAACCGATTGGGTGTGGGCGTGTCTGTTCGCGAACAGGTGCAACCCTGCGCGAGTGGGTGCATCTGGGTCTATAAATAGAGCCCAGATCACAGCCATTTAGACACTGAATTAATCAGAAAACTCTCTCACTCCAAAATGCGTTTTTCTTGTGCTGTTAATACGTTATTCTGCAGAAATGGATTTAACAGTCCCTTGGTTCTTTTATTTTATATTTGATTCGGTATTCTGTCTGTTCTTCGTTTGTGCGTACGCAGACAAAAGATCTTTCGATCGGGCTTCGTTGTATCTTCGAAACATATTCGTTGCAACCCGGTGCACACCAATTGGTGGGGGCGAATACTGTTTTTCAGAAAGCGACGTCGTAACGCGCCTCGAAGCAAGTTCATCATATTGTTCACATTCCGAAGGTTCCAGATTTTGCACCAACAATCGAAAAACAGTATTCCTGCAATGGCGTCAAAGTCTCTGCGACAGTTGACACAAGATTTCGTGAAGTTGGACAAGTTTGATGGCGGTAACTTTAGGCGTTGGCAAAAGAAGATGCATTTTATGCTTACGACTTTGAATGTCGTTTATGTTCTCACCACTCCCTATCCGGAGGAGAAAGAAGATGAAACATTGGAGGAGACTCGGGTGAGGATGAAGTTTGAGAATGATGACTACATTTGCAAAGGGCATATTCTGAATGCACTATCGGACCCATTGTTCGACGTGTATACCAATACGGAGACTGCGAAAGAAATGCGGGACTCATTGGAGGGTCGTTATCTGACAGAAGACGCGACAAGTAAAAAGTTTTTGGTTAGTCAATTTATGAATTTCAAAATGATAGATAACAAGTCTGTGATTGATCAATTGCATGAATTTCAACATATCTTGAATCAGTTTAAGATTAAAAGTATGAATATGGATGAATCGATCATAGTTTCGTCTGTGATTGATAAACTCCCTCCCTCTTGGAAAGATTTTAAGAAAAGTCTTAAACACAAAACTGAGGATCTTACGCTGGAACAATTGGCTATCCACCTTCGTGTGGAGGAAGAGTCAAAGCGTCAAGAGAAGGAAGAACTTGGGGCTAATAACTCCAAGATTCATATGGTGGAAGAAGGGAAAGGTTCCAACAAGGGTAAAGGAAAAAAGAAATTCCAGCGAAGCAACGACAAGGGCAATGAACCGAAAGGAAAAAAGGCAAAAGTGGAATGTTGGCGTTGCGGTAAGTCAGGGCACTTCAAAAAGGATTGCAGATCCAACATGAAGAAAAATTCAGAAGCATCGGGGTCAAAAGGCAATTTTTTGGCTGTTTTATCCGAGATTAACATTCTCGAGGATGCTGGAAACTGGTGGATCGACTCAGGTGCTACAAAGCATGTGTGCAATGATAAGAGGTTCTTCACGGACTATGAAGTGGTTGATGATGGCACTGTTCTCTATATGGGAAATTCATCTACTGCTGTTATCAAAGGCAAAGGAAAAGTGGACTTAGAGTTCACTTCTGGGAAGATGCTGACTCTGACAAATGTTTACCATGTACCAGAAGTTAGGAAAAATCTTGTATCTGGAGGCCTGCTTAACAAGCATGGTTTCAAGTTAGTGTTTGAGGCAGATAAATTTGTTCTGTCCAAAAGTGGTATTTTTGTTGGGAAAGGTTATTTTGTAGGGGGCATGTTCAAACTTAACATAAATAATATAAATGCTATTTCTGCTTACATGATTGACTCTCTTTCTTTATGGCACACTCGTTTAGGGCATGTGAATACTAGGAAAATGGATTTTATGGTTAAATTAAATTTAATTCCTAAATATAATATTGATATGGTTGACAAATGTAAAGTTTGTGCGCTTACTAAAATTACTAGAATTCCATTTCCTAAAATTCAAAGAACCACATCTTTATTAGAACTAATTCATAGTGATGTATGTGACATGCATAGCACTCCTACTAGAGGAGGCAAGAAATATTTTGCAACGTTCATAGATGATTATTCAAAGTATTGTTATATTTATCTATTGCATTCAAAAGATGAAGTTCTTGAAAGTTTTATTGCTTTCAAAACCGAAGTTGAAAATCAATGTGGAACAAATATAAAACGTTTAAGGTCTGATAGAGGTGGTGAATATCACTTTCCTGCTTACTGTGAATCAATAGGGATAATACATGAAAAGACTGCACCATATACTCCACAACAAAATGGAGTGGCCGAAAGGAGAAATCGGACTTTGACTGAGATGGTCAATGCTATGCTTAGTAATTCGGGATTAGGTACTGGTTTGTGGGGCGAAGCCATACTTACCGCTACATATATTCTAAATAGGGTACCTCTCAAAAAGTCAAGAGTAACTCCATATGAGTTATGGAAAAAGAAGAAACCTAACCTCAGTTACTTTAAAACTTGGGGTTGTAGAGCAGTCGTTAGATTGCCAGAGCCTAAAAGAAAGAAATTGGGCGAAAAAGGAATTGAATGCATATTCATTGGTTATGCTTTGCATAGTAAAGCATATAGGTTTCTAGTGTCTGAGCCATTTGATTCAATTGGAGTGAACACCATTATTGAATCACGTGATGCAGTGTTTTATGAAAATAGGTTTGGACCTATTCCGAAGGTGGTAAATCAAGAGGATGAACCACTCCCTTTGGAGTCTAATACAGAGACTGAACCTTCGGAACAGGTCGAACTTCGAAGAAGTAAAAGGGCTCGAGTTGCCAAGTCCTTTGGACCTGAT
This sequence comes from Arctostaphylos glauca, assembly GCA_019985065.2. Lineage (NCBI taxonomy): Eukaryota > Viridiplantae > Streptophyta > Magnoliopsida > Ericales > Ericaceae > Arctostaphylos > Arctostaphylos glauca. Next base: position 19,915,273 of record JAHSPW020000013.1, read on the forward strand.
TTTGTAGTTTATCTAGTTGAAGGAACTAGAGAAATTACATGTAATCATACCATGATTACACTTCATGTAGAGTCAGATCCCTTGACCTATGGGGAGGCTATGAAATCACAAGACTATGCTTTCTGGCGAGAAGCAATCCAAGATGAAATGGATTCTATTATGGGTAATAATATCTGGGTTCTTGCTGATTTACCTCCGGGTTCCAAAGCCATTGGCTGCAAGTGGATTTTCAAAAAGAAAATGAAAGTTGATGGTACAATAGACAAGTTTAAGGCACGGTTGGTTGCCAAGGGTTTTACCCAAAAGGATGGTATCGATTACTTCGATACATATGCACCGGTGGCAAGGATCTCTACAATTAGAGTTCTGATTGCGTTAGCTTCAATTTATAAACTTCAGATTCACCAAATGGATGTGAAAACTGCATTTTTAAATGGTGAATTGGATGAAGAGATTTATATGAAGCAGCCGGAAGGATTTATTGTACAAGGTCAAGAACACAAAGTATGCAAACTTGTTAAGTCTCTTTACGGACTTAAACAAGCACCAAAACAGTGGCATGAAAAGTTTGATAAAGTAATTCTATCAAACGGGTTTAGGATACACCAGTCAGATAAGTGTGTATACAGTAAATTTATTGGTAATAAAGGTGTAATCATATGTTTGTACGTAGATGATATGCTTATTTTTGGAACTGATCTAGAAAGCATACAAAATACAAAAGAGATTCTTTCTTCTAGTTTTAGTATGAAAGATATGGGTGTAGCCGATATAATTTTAGGCATCAGAATTATGAGGCAAGGAGACAGTTTAGTCCTAAACCAGTCTCATTATATTGAGAAAATACTAAAGAAGTTTAATCACTTCGATAGTCCCCCAATATCTACACCTTTTGACCCGCATATTAAGTTGTATCCTAATACCGGAAGAGCTATATCACAAATAGAATATTCTAGAGTGATTGGAAGCTTGATGTATGCGATGACGTGTACAAGACCAGATATTGCATATGCTGTGGGTAAACTAAGTAGGTATACTCACAACCCAAGTGACATTCATTGGAATGCAGTTAATCGGGTTTTGCGGTATCTAAAGAAAACTATAGACTATGGGATAGTCTATAGTGGGTATCCTTCGGTTCTAGAAGGATACACTGATGCTAGTTGGATAGCTGAGAATGAAGATCACTTGTCAACAAGTGGTTGGGTCTTCACTCTTGGAGGAGGAGCAGTTTCTTGGGGATCAAAGAAACAAAGTATCATTACAGATTCAACTATGGCTGCTGAGTTTGTAGCATTAGCATCAGGAAGCAAAGAGGCAGAGTGGCTGAGAAGTATGTTGTGGGAACTACCCATGTGGCCAAAACCTATGCCACCGATATCTTTGCATTGTGATAGTCAGTCAACGCTTTCACGGGCTTATAGCCAGGTATATAATGGAAAGTCCAGGCATATAGGACTTCGACATAGTTATGTTAGAAATTTGATTACCGATGGGGTGATAACCATTGATTATGTAAAGTCAAATCAAAATTTGGCAGATCCTTTAACAAAAGGTCTTGCAAGGGAATTGGTGTGGAGAACATCAAAGGGGATGGGACTTCAGCCCATTGAGATATAATCACTCTTGGTGGAAACTCAACTCAACACTTGTTTTCCTACAAGTCTTGGGTTCAATGAGCAAAGTACACCATAAGTCGTGATGACAAACACTTTTCGGTTTGATCCATCCTAAGGTAAAGTGTTTGGTACCTGTAATGAAAATGAGGAGGTTGGGCTACTTAGCTCTTAATAGGTTTCTAACGGTGTTGTTAGGTCTCGAATGCTGTAGTTACAGGGGCATTCTTAACCTACCTATACGAGTGTGAAGGTGGTGCCGCCTTCTATTGGTTCACGGGTAAGAACTATAGAGCGCTCATGAAATTAAGATACAGACACACGGCCAATCCATGTGTCAGCAAATTTGAATACCTAAGTCAGGTAAGATGCGTGCGTGAGACATGTCCGGTTGGTCATTATAGGATCGCTAGTTAAAAGCCAAGTCTACTATGCTTTCCGACTAACTTTGATGCGTCTTCACTAGATGAATGGTTAAATTCGTAAGACACCTTCATTGATGCACAAATCTTTTAAAAGAACCAAGGCTTCTTCTTTATTTTGAAAATGGTGGGGGATTGTTGAAATTGTCAAAATAAAATGGGTTTTTAATTGGGTGTTTTATCAAAATTTTCTTGTGCTTGAGAAAACTTATTTTAGAGTGTAGAGGTTTGTCCCACATTGCTTAGGTGGGAGAAAGTTTAATGGTTTATATAAGGGAGCACACCTATCAAGTTTACTTTAATAGCTTAGCTCTAAAGTGGCTTGGCTCATAGGTGCTTCGCACCGTAATTAAGGTGCTCCGCACCTTAAACCGGCAAAGCCGTGTGCTTCGCACATGCGTGCTCGTGCGAGTGCGAGTGCGAGTGCGCGTGCGCGTGGCAGTGGGCTGTGTGGCGCTTTGATGGCGCACTTTGCACTTAGCACGTCGGCGCGAGGCGCCTAGTAGGCGCCCTTTCTTATTGCGATTTGGCAGTAAGGTGGCGCTGACGTGGCACACGCGTTGCGTACGTGTGGCGGTTGAGTCACACGGGGTGCGCCTGTTGGATTGGACGCGACCCATGGTTCGTACCCGTTCGGGTGAACCGATTGGGTGTGGGCGTGTCCGTTCGCGAACAGGTGCAACCCTGCGCGAGTGGGTGCATCTGGGTCTATAAATAGAGCCCAGATCACAGCCATTTAGACACTGAATTAATCAGAAAACTCTCTCACTCCAAAATCCGTTTTTCTTGTGCTGTTAATTCGTTATTCTGCAGAAACGGATTTAACAGTCCCTTGGTTCTTTTCTTTTATATTTGATTCGGTATTCTGTCTGTTCTTCGTTTGTGCGTACGCAGACAGAAGATCTTTCGATCGGGCTTCGTTGTATCTTCGAAACATATTCGCTGCAACCCGGTGCACACCAATTGGTGGGGGCGAATACTGTTTTTCGGAAAGCGACGTCGTAACGCGCCTCGAAGCAAGTTCATCATATTGTTCACATTCCGAAGGTTCCAGATTTTGCACCAACATATCTTTCATTTTCATTGCTGTTTGTTGCTATTGGAATTTGCTGCTGAATTACTTGGTTCAACCCCTTCGTCTTTTTCTTTGTTTTGGTTTTTCGGCTAGTATACATTATAAGGCCTGTATATATCTCATATACTGTTCTTTCGTCAATATTCTTGTTCGTTGTCTTTTAAAAGAAAAAAACTCTTAGAGGATAAACGGTTCGAATTTTTATGGACAACAAACTACTTATAGTTATAACAAATGGGTCCTTAAACTCGTGTAACTAGAACATTATCTAAAAAAGCAAGTTAATTAAATGCACCTGTGAAAGTTTTTCGAGAGATTTTAAAATTATTGCAATAGGTAGAACCCCTCTCTACTTGGCGGCCACAAAAGGACGAGTTGAGGTAATACAAGAATTGCTTTCGGCAAAACCAGAGTTGATTCGTGAGAAACTAGGCAAAGAAGAGATTGTTCTGCACTTGTGTATTAAATATAACAAGTTGAAAGACACCTGTAGAAAATTTGCGCGACAACGACCCTCTCTTTAGTGCTGGAGACCATGATGGCAACACCATTTTGCATCTTGCTGTTGCCCTCAAACAAATGGATGTAAGTATTTGTGTATGCTGTTGATTTGTTTCCTTAATGTTGAAGGTTAAGTCATGAATAAGTCTCCACCATTTATATTTTTATGTCTTACTTGAGGTTTTAATGTCCATCATTTATATTTTTACAAAGTTAATTAATTTTGTGACAATTACTTCTAAAATTAATGGCGATTTGCATGTACAGACTATAAAATACTTGTTAAGAATCGAGAGTGTGAAAGAGCACTGTGCCAACATCAAGAACAACAAGGGTTTTACAACTTTGGATGTTGTAGATCATTGCCTTAACAGAGACCTAAGAACCAAGGAAATCAAAAGGCTTTTTCTTCAAGCTAGTGTTCGAAGATCCATCTATGGTGGTTCGGATCTCAACCCTGAATCACAACCCGATGATTATAATCCTCCTCCTCCTCCTCCTCCTCCTCATTGTGGATTTAAAGCACTAAAAGCGACAGTGCAATTCATTTCAAGGTTTTGGATTAAGTATGTCGCGGTTGACCCGCTCTGGCTCAAAGAGGTACTGTTTATTTGGTTCAATATTTCACATTTCACACACATTCGAGAAACAAATACAAACTTTAATTATTCTTCCCCAATATTCATACCAAAAAGGCATCTCTCTCTCTCTCTCTCTCTCTCTCTCTCTCTCTCTCTCTCTCATTAGTTTTTCATGAGTTTATAAAACAGACAAATTTTTTTAAATCTAAAACTAACATAGGTAGGCGAACATCTAATAACGGCAGCCACCCTAATGGCAACCATGACTAGCTTATCAAGTTATTTTGAGTCCGTTGGGAGGACTTTGGCAGGAAGACAAAGATGGCCATAAAGCCGGAGAAGCCATTTTGTACAGAAAAAAGTTCTCATATATAGAGTTCTATGGCCAAACATTCACTGGTTCTCTTCTATTCTTAGTAATTAATAGTGTTGTGTTACTTGCATCATTATGCACTATTATACTGACCCTCACTGGATTTTGCTATACCAATAAGTTGTTACTGTGGCTGCTGATATTCACTGTGTATATCACACTTTTCTATATGGCTAATGCTTATTTTTTGGCAATTGCCATATTAATCCCATTCGAAATATTGGAGGATTATTTGTTTCTTAGGGCACTTTTCTAGAGTTTCATATGCTTTGGTAGGTGTAATTGCGTTTGTTCTGGTGCTTCACACATGCCACTTCTTGGCATGGCTGGGTAAAAAGTTTGTGAACCTTGTTAGTTGTTTTTGTGGACGACAACGAAGAAGATGACAAGAACCTCGTAATCATATTCCTCATAATCATATTTCCCTTCTTATTGTGTGGAAATATGTAATATGACATATCCCCGTGTAAAAAGGTACTTCTGTAATATATGATGGTATGCAAGGGTGTTTATAATTGGGTTTCACAAACCAGATCGACCAAAGAAGCAAGCCAAATAGAATTGGCTTATTGGCCACCAAATAAGCCAAAAAACCAATAATCAAGCTATGCCAAAAGGGCCCGTAGTAGTACATAGTACAGTGTGGTGTCAAATGGTGCAGACTCATTAGGTGCCAATCCATAATAAGAAATGGACATTGATCCATCAGACCCACAATATCCTCTCATAGAATCTAATCTACTGGCATGATTAATTTTGGTTTAGGATTAATTTCTTGTCCTTCTCCATGTATGTTTGGTTCCGAATCTAATCTACTCATCATCCTACTGTTAGAATTCGAATATAAATCTTTGAATCTGTTTTCTCATATCCTTGTGATCGGCGACACGCCAGTGCACAAAGCTTTCTGCGAAATGTTCCTGAACTAACTTTTCAATTATTCACTGAACGAATTTTGCTATGAGTCCTATAACCTCGTGTACAAATGATGCGCAGATTGAGGGACCCACTGCCTTTTCTTGCTCTGGCAAAACCACTTAGGTTATGTTTGGACTCACTACATTATTTAATTATTGGATTATTTTTTTTCATTCTTATGTGAAATTTTTTTATAATTTTTTATTTTTTCATTAATTTTTTGAGGATTATTGGTTCATCTCGATAAAAACTTTCAGAAAAGTTATCAATCATGAACCAAATTTGAAAAAAATTTAAAAAAAGACAAAAATAATAAATAAAAAAAGGTATTTTTGAGCTTATTCGTCGTCTTTTGTGATATTTTTTTAACTTTTTGACATAATTTTATACTTTTTGTATTCTTTTCATTAAGACGGACCAATAATTCACAAAATATTGAGGTTAAAACAACAAATGCAAAAAAAAAAAATGAATAGAGATAAAAAAATAATCCGAAAAACAATTAGGCCAAACAACTCCTATTAGTCTCTCCCAAACCAAATGGTGCACAAAACCTTATAAATTTTTTTGAAGCCCATCCATCTCCATCTCTCTCTCTCTCTCTCAATACAACTTCACTCGCTCTTTCTCTCTCTCTCTCGAGATTAGTTGTATTAGATAATATTTTCATTATCATAAAAAATATTACAAAATTAATTAATTTAAAAAAAATTAATGTACACAAATGTCGGAGTTGAACAAATAAAGTAGCACGATAGAAAAGTACGACGATATTTGATAAATTTAATTTTTTTAAGAGTGATGCACACATAGAGTTCGGAGAGTATTTTTTTAAGAGTCTAATCTTGAATTTTTGTTGTGAAACACTTATACCAAACGACATCTGAGAGTATTTTTTTCTAAAAATCGGTTCAGAATCTATCGACCGAGCATGGCCTAAATTCCAACCGATGCAAGAAAAAAAAACAGTAAGACTATTATAATTTGTCAAGAAAATTTTTAGAAAGTTTGACGTTTTCAAATTACTGAATATTATTTTTAAAAGACTTATTTCAGAATTATTTCTTTAAATTGTTTTCTTTCACAAAACAATTTGATGAGTCTTGCTAATAAATGCCTCCGAGGCATTAGATTAGTCAGAGAACTCCACTCTTGCTCATACTCACGCACACCCAGTTTATGCTTGTGTTCTCCGAACACATTTTGGAAACACTTTGACTACTTCATGATCTATATTTTTTTTCCTTTTTTTAGATAAAAAATTAAAGTTAATTGAACTTTACTTTGTGAGTACATATGCCTCTATCTAAAAAGGAAAAAAAACATAAAAAATATAACAAGATCTGAAAAAAATCAATAAAAACGTAAAAAGATATTCAGAAAAGTTAAAATACCAAGTCAAAGTTGGCTTATTTTCTTGTTTTTCTTTCCAATAAAATTGTCAATTTTTTTAATTTTGTAAGTGTATCTAGACTATATTTATCCAAAGAAAAAAAAAACAATCATACTTCCTTCATCCCAAATTATTGATCATCTACAAAAATACATGCAATTTTAAGCAAAAATATATTTTTAAATTTTTTTACACCGTTTAAAAGATCTCATTATGATTTACTAAACAAGATCAAAATAAAATAAAATAAAAATATTTAGAGAAATAATTTACACCGTTTAATAAAAATAAAATTCAGAAAACATAATCTAAAGGTATTCAAATGAGCGGTATCGATTATTTTTTTTTAATGCGGTGGCGGCAAAATAGATATATTTTTGTAGTTTTCTTTTTACTGTTGTCACCAGCACATTAAAAAAATAACCGACACCGCTCATTTGAATCCCTTTAGGTTATGTTTTCTGAATTTTATTTTTAAAAAAAATTGAAAAATTCACCGTCGACTTAATAGAGTATTTTGAAATTAACCATAAACTCAAAATTTTAAAATAATTTTTTTTTTAACAAGTTACGTGCACAAAACACACAAAAGCGCGTTTCGATACGAAACTGTGCCGTTTTGGTGCACATCACCACTGCTGTGCACAGGTGCACGGCACCTCCCCCATTCCGGAATTGATGATGTAGGCGAGGTAGTACATGGTACATGTCTATGGACAGTCTGGTGCCAAATAATGCAGACCCATTAGGCGCAAGCCAGCTGTGGGCATTTATAATAAGCAAATTTGCTACCAGCCATGACTTTTGTCGTGAATTCCATGACTAAAGTCATGGGGCCCACTCTTTTACTTTCCTCCCCACCTTTGCTTCGCCAAAACTACATGGGAAAAATTGGCAAAAATATTTTTTTGGGTCCTAGAAGTAGGGGTGTAAGAGTAAACCAGTAAACCGGACCAAACTTGTAAATTGGATCGGTTTGGTCCGGTTTTGGGAGTAGACCGGTCCGGTTAGGTCCGGTTTGATTTTTTTTGAATTTTTTCAGTTTGGTTTTCGATTTTCGAGTTTTTGAGACCGGACCGGTTTTAACCTAAGTCATTTTATATTATACGTTTTAAGTGTTTAGGGTAGTAGAAATGAGTCTTGGTGGAGTAGTAGGAACCCACTTGCCAGAGAGGTTGCTATAACAGCCTCACTATGATCTTGATTTGTCAATTGTAGTAAATACTAAATAGTAATTGACTAATTGTTCTAAATTTGTCTTTTGCTTGGTCCTACACCACTATACACCATTGGCCATTTTCTGTAATTTCTCTTTTGGAGGTTATCTAAAAAATTAGGCCCATCACAATTCGGCTTTTTCATTTTTTATATTTTTTGATGATTTTGGCCCAAGACCATCCAAACCGGAACCAAACCGGCCGAGTCAAACCGGACCAAACCGAACACCATCGGTCCAATTTTTGGTTTACGTTTTCCTCAAACCGGTCAACCGGTTTGGTTCGAGTTTTTAGGACAACTCGGACCGGTTACACTCCTACCTAGAAGTATATGTCTTTGCGTGCGTCTTTGATAAAGAATTTTGATTTGACATAGTATTTGGTCCAACGTTTTTATATTTTTTTAAAGTAATATTTGTGAATTAATATTTAATTTTTTTTATAAACTTTGTTTGATCTATTTATTAATTATTGACTAGCATTATATTATCATATTTGTCAATAATTAATACATTAAATAGTCTCATTTTATCTCTTTTTAATCGTGTTCGACACCGTTAATTTGATCATCTTTTGATCATCTTTTGATCGTGTTCTTTAAATTTTATTTTCAAAAAAAGTTAAAAATTTATTGTGGACTTAAAAAAAAATATTTTGACATTAACTGTGAACTCTAAATTTTAAAATAAATTTTTTTGTTAAGTGCACAAAGCACGCAATTTTTTTTTTATTTTAAACACAATACTCTTTTTTTTTAGAAAAAAAAAGAGATAGCGAGTGTGTGCCTCTTAAAATTGCCAAAAAATTCTAAACCTAATTTTTTTTTGAAACACTTATATCAAACAACATTTGAAAGTATTATTTTTTAAAAATTGACTTAGAAACTATCAATTGAACATAATCTTTAAAAAAAATTGTCAAAAAATACAAATTTAGTAAAGGATTTAACATGCCTTGTAATTGGTAGGTCATATTTTTTTTTTATTCACAGCCCTTTTAAATTTCTAACATTATCTCAGTAGATGAAAATCACGACCTAACAATTATAAGGCATGTTAAATCCTTTACTAAATTTGTGTTTTTCGACAAAAATTTTTTTTTTTTTTAAGGCATGTTAAATCCTTTAGATTGGCATGCGAAGACAAACAGTTAAAGTTGACAGCAAGCTAAGATGGATACAGGGGAAATATCAGTCCAAAAGACCCTTTTAACTTATAGGCAAAAGCCGACCAAAATGAAACATTTATTGGAGAACCTTATTAACTAGGGGTGTAACTGGTCCGGTTTGCCATATAAACTCGGACCAAATCGGTTGACCAGTTTGAGGAAAACGTAAACCGAAAACCGGACCGATGGTGTTTGGTTTGGTCCGGTTTGGCTCGGCCGATTTTGGCTCCGGTTTGGTCCGGTTTTCGGTTTGGGTGGTCTTGGGCAAAAATCATCAAAAAATGTAAAAAATAACTCAGAAATCAGAAAAATAACTTAGTATATGAACCCACAAATCAAATGCGAAATCAGTAAACAAATAACTAAAAAACATAACTTAGTATATGAAGACCAGAACTCAGAAATCACTAAAATAAGTACACGAACTCAGTAAAAAAATACAAAATCAAAGGGAGTGAGATATAAAAAACCTAAACACTTAAAACTATAAAGTATAAAATGACTTAGGGTTAAAACCAGTCCGGTCCGGCCCCAAAAATTTAAAAATTGAAAACCAAACCGGAACAATTTTAAAAAAATCAAACCGGACCGGTCTACTCCCAAAACCGGACGAACCAACGGTTGGATCCGGTTTACCGGTTTGGTCCGGTTTAGTCTTACACCCCTATTATTAACTCATCATGGGTCCTATGAAGTCTGTACCGCTGATGAGGTGAACCTTCGAGAGTCTTAGACCTTTAACTCATGCATAAGTTACTTTACAAACTATTTGCAGATATCTTTTGCCGTTAACTTTCTATAATAACACAGTTAATTTTCAGTGGTAAAAGACTAAAATGTCCATCTTAAGTCTTTTTATCTCTTTTTTTTTTATATATTTAGTCTATTTATAATGCATGTGTATAAATATATATATATATATATATATATATATATAATAAAAAAGAGTAAGTTATTGACTTTTTTTACATTACTTATGATTTATATGTATCAGTATGATGACCAGTTAGTAATGTCTATGTATCTCTCATTGATAAAAATGTGTAGAAACTAAAAAAATAACCATACATATAAATTTAAATTTAAAAATAATTATTTTATTACAAAATATAATATATAAACATTATTTTACAAAATCAACTAAAGTCAATATTTCAAGTTTTAACAAAAATAAAAGCATTGTGTTATTGGTAAGTTACATAGATTTTTTTAACGGACCCAAAAGAATTTTTTTTCTTCATATGACAGGTTAGGATATATACATACGCGTCTTCTATTAGATAACTACATATAAAGGACGAAAAATAATAAGATTCATTAAGTAAATATATCATTTTTATAAAACTAAATAATGATTACTAAAACATAAGACACTCAAGTAATTTTATAAAATTGACTAATATAACTCAAGTTTAATTTAATCTTACCATTTAAAGCTCGATTAGAAAAAAAATTAGAACATTAAAAATAAAAGTTAAATTAAAAGTCATAATGATTTTTTTTAATGAGTTAGACTAAAAATGTATATGTGCTTTCACCTAAAACATTTACCTCCCCTTCTAATATGCAACAGTAAATCCCTAGCTATCTACTAATGTTCTCGAGCTGCCCCAAACCAGGAGATCTACCTTGAAGCAAGCCGATCGTGTTGCAGAGAATGTCGCATGGGGTGAAGGGGGTGTCTTTGTGATGATCCACGACCCAATTTATCCATCTCATGACCTTGAATTCATCGAGAAATTTCGTCCAAGCTGGGGTCTAGCCATTGAACAAGATGGAGTTCCTGAGCTTCCATATGGACCAGATTAAGATCGAGGGGATCGCCCTCCATAGCTCCACTTGTGTTTTATCGGAATTGTGCGCAGCACCCTAGCTGGACCACCAAGTTAATGTTAAGTCTGTGCCTCAATCAGACCACTCCGAAGAAGATGATTGCTAAAATCCAGATTCTATATTGCAGGTCAGGAAGTGATCAAGGCTTCCGGAATTTGCCTCGTCACATTTTCCAGCTCATCTCCTGAGATTTCCAGCTCACCTCCTCCTCCTGGCGGTTACCTGGTGTTTTGATTATCTGGCATTTGTTTGTTATTTTCTGTTTTAATGGTCACATGCAATTAGTTTCTTTTGGTAGGCAGTTGGTTGCGGGCATAACAAATTCTGGTAGGAGCATCTTTCTGTTAGCCCGATTGTGTATATAAATAAGCAAGTTTCTTTGTATCAAGCAAGCGAATATGCAATGAAATTAATGAAAGGAGGTCTTTACCTCGGTTGCATTTCTTCTCTGTTTCTTCCTGCATTCTGTAATACTCTTCTTTGATTTTCTGGTGAATTGCTTTTATGGTATCAGAGCTTCAAGACTCACGTTGTTGATGGTTCTGAGGGAAACTTGCATTTCCTGCTAAAGCCCAGCAGCTGTTCGACAAAATGTCCACATCTACAGAACGTAGTTCTTTAGAGCAAAGGTCAGGTGTCCATTGCTTTACCCTCTTCTCTGGTTTTTATTGTTTCAAATTTTCATAGCTTAGTAATGATCAAACTGGACTCGGGTAATTACGTACTTTGGAAAACTCAGATTCAAAATGCAACTAGACCTAACGGGTACCTAGGATATATAGATGGTTCAATCAAATGTCCGGTGATGGAGTTGGTTGTTAATGAAGAAAAAATCACAAATCCGGAATTCCTCAATTGGTCCGTAATTGATGGTCATCTCCTATCTTGTATTACTGCGTCAATATCAGTTGGTATTCTACAACATGTGATAGGATTTAATCATGTCTTTGAAGTATGGAATGCTCTAGAGCAAAGGTTCGGTCTATTGTCTCGATCACATGTTCATACGCTCAAGCGAAGGTTGTTTGATGTGTCAAAAACTTCGACTATGGAAGAATACATTGATTTAATTAAGGATTGCGCACAAAAACTCAGTACGTCGGGTAGTCCAGTTTCGGATGATGATCTTGTCTTTCACACCTTGCATGGATTGCCTACTGAGTTTGCTAGTCTAAAAACAGCCCTCAAAACAAGGGTTGAGCCTATTTCATTTGAAGAACTAGTTCAGGTTTTGCAATCAGAAGATATGGACACCACTTTGTCAAGCAAGCTTAAAGAGTCATTGAGTGTATCTAATTCTGTTTTGGTTGCAACAACCAAGTCTGGTAAAAGTCCAGAAACTGCAGGTTGCCATGCTACAAATATGGATCAGCATTCTTTGTCCGAACCAGTTGAGGGTTCGGTGGAAAATTATCAGTATCGTTCTCCTCAGGCGTTTCAGGTGTCTCCTTATGGTCATTCGTCTATGGCTTTTCCTCCGCCTCAATCCTATCAGCCGGTATTTCATAATATGGGTAAAGGATATGTCAAGGACAAGCGAAGAAATGGTCGGCCCTATTCTGGAAATTATAACTCATCCAGCGGATCATCGTCTCAGCTTGGGTCCAGACCACAATGCCAAATCTGCTGGAAGGACAATCATACAGCTGCAACTTGTTACCATCGCCTCAATATGTTTTATCAGCCTCCGCATTCTCAGCTGCCGCAGATGCCTCCAGTCTCAGGTCATCAGTCCTTCTCTGATATAAGGACTCCTATGTACACTCCAAGCCAGTTTTCACCTCAATTTTCTGGGCATGTTCCTCCGCAATCTTATCCTATGTATCCGGTCTCCATGACGCAAGGTGTGCAGCATTCTTCCAATTCTCAGCGATCTCCACAGCCACCTTATGGTTCAAATGCTCAATCTCAGCCCACTGGTACATCAGTCCCTATTTTATCTCAATCCCAATGTTGCAGCAGGTTCGGTTAGCCCCTGGTATTTTGACAGTGGAGCAACTAATCATGTCACTCATGACATGTCCAATCTATCTCACCAAGTTCCGTTTTATGGCAATGAAGGAGTGGTTGTTGGCAACGGTCATACGGTCCCTATTGCTCACACTGGTAAAGGGCAAATCTTAACTCCAGGATCTGTTTTCTCTTTATCACATATAGTGCATGCTCCTCAAATTAGTCACAACCTTCTCTCTGTACATCAGTTTACTACGGATAACAATTGCAAGATTGTGTTTGATTCCAATGGTTATATCATTCAGGACAACATGACCAATCTGGAGATGTTCAGAGGCCCATGTCTCAAGGGGCTGTACCCACTTCCGAACTCTTCTAGCTCTGTGGATTTCAAAGCAATGGTAAGTCATATTTCAGTTCCGCTTTCTCTATGGCACAAAAGGCTTGGCCATCCCCATAATTCTCTCTTGACTAAATTGCTAAAGTCATGTGCCTTACCTGTTACGAATCATGAAATGGTAACATGTACCAGCTGCAATACTATAAAGAGTCATAAGCTTCCGTTCACTTTGTCTTCTTCTCAAGCCTCGACCCCGTTTGAACTCTTGCATATAGATGTTTGGGGTCCATCTCCTGTTCCTTCTCATAAAGGTTTTCGGTATTATCTGCTAATTCTTGATGATTACTCAAGATATTGTTGGGTTATACCCATGCATTATAAATCTGATGTCAAGACCCACTTGACACACTTTCAAGCTTATGTCTCCAATCAGTTTCAAACCACAGTTAAAACAATTCGTAGCGATAATGGAGGGGAGTTCGTCAATCATTATCTTATGAATCTGTTTCTCAACTCTGGTATTCTTCATCAGACCACATGCCCACATACAGCTGAACAAAATGGGCGCGCAGAAAGAAGTCATCGTCATCTTATCGAGACTACATTAACCCTATTACATCAAGCTCATCTTCCTGTCTCCTTTTGGCTTGAAGCTCTTCTCACATCTGTTTTCCTTATTAATAGACTTCCTCACTCTGCTATACAAAACCAAATTCCCTTTCAGGTTCTATATCATACCTTGCCTGATTACTTCTTTCTTCGGCCGTTTGGTTGCTCTTGTTTCCCTTGGCTGAAACCATACACAAGTCATAAACTTCAACCTAACTCTCTCCACTGTATTTTTCTTGGGTATTGTTCATCAACAAAAGGTTATCGCTGTTTTGATCCCATTGCAAATAAAGTTTATATTTCTCGTCATGTTAAGTTTGATGAGTCCACCTTCCCTTATTCCACTCTAGTCTCATCACCTTCTCCCACCGATTCTCCTTCTCTCTCAATTCCTCTAACCTCTTTTAACAATCTTCCTGTGACAATACCAAGATCTGCTCTAGTCCCCTCTTTTCATTTGTCTTCTCCTCTTTTTCCTTCAACCTCTGCTGTCTCTCAGCCTATGTCTCAACCTCTCCCCTCTTCTGTTCCTCACTCTCCAACCATCTCTATCTCTGAACATCAATCTGACCCTCCTGGTCACTCCATGGCCCCACATCCTGACCCTCCTGGTCACTCTATGATCACTCGGTCCAAAGATGGGATTTTTAAGCCCCGTGTACCTATATCTTTGTCTGCTCAAACTCCCAGCCCTGATGGTAACTTTGAACCTCAATCTTTTCTTCAAGCTTCCAAACACTATGTGTGGCAAGCTGCCATGGATGCAGAATATCAAGCCTTATTACAACAAGATACTTGGTCTCTAGTTCCTTTACCTCCTCATGCTCATGTTATTGGCCGTCAATGGATTTATAAGCTCAAGCATCATTCCAATGGCGAGATTGCTCGGTATAAAGCCCGCTTGGTTGCCAATGGCAATCAACAAACCGAAGGAGTTGATTTTTCTGAAACTTTCAGTCCAGTTGTCAAGCAAACTACTATCCACATTGTTCTTACTCTTGCTCTTTCGAACAATTGGGATCTCAAACAGTTGGATGTTTCTAATGCCTTTCTTCATGGAGTCATTTCTGAGGAAGTCTATATGCGCCAACCTCCTGGATACAAGGATCCGTCTAAACCTCATATGGTATGCAAATTGCACAAAGCTTTGTATGGTCTTCGCCAAGCTCCTCGTGCTTGGTTTTCTGCTTTTAGCTCCTTTTTGCTTCAGCAAGGGTTCCTTAATAGTCCCTCCGACTCATCTCTGTTTATTCATGTTCAAGACAGCTTCATTACCATACTTCTGGTTTATGTCGATGATATCATTCTGACAGGAAATAATACTCCACTTATTTCTTCTTTACTTCCAACTTTGAATTCCCGATTTGCTATGAAAGATTTGGGGCCTCTCCATTATTTTTTGGGCATTGAAATATCTCGCACACCCACTACTCTTTTTCTCTCTCAGTCTAAATATGCTAAGACTCTCTTAAGCAAAGCTGGGATGACCACATGCAAGCCTATTACCTCTCCTGCCTCTGTCGGAAGTTCTGTTTTGGATAAATCGTCGGATCTGTATGAAGATCCCACCATGTATCGTGTTCTAGTTGGCTCCCTCCAATATCTTACTCTCACCAGACCGGATATTGCTCATTCTGTAAATATAGTTTGTCAACATATGCACTCTCCCACCGTTTCTCACTTTCAAGCAGTCAAACGCATTCTTCGTTATATCCAAGGTACAATCGATCATGGTCTTCTCTATACTCCTGGATCTTCCTCCCTCACTGCCTTTGCTGATGCGAATTGGTCAGGGGATTCTCATGATCGCCGTTCCACGTCCGGCTATTGTGTATATTTTGGGTCCAATCTTGTCTCCTGGTCCGCTAAGAAGCAACACACTGTTGCTCGATCCACTACCGAAGCTGAGTACCGAGCTTTGGCCAACACTGCATCTGAAGTATCCTGGTTATGTCAGTTATTGAAAGATTTACATGTTTCCTGCCCTCCTCCTCATGTGGTCTGGTGTGACAATCAGTCGGCTATTTGTCTGGCATCCAATCCTGTCTTTCATGCTCGTACAAAACATATTGAAATTGATTACCATTTCATTCGTGAGAAAGTCTTGTCTAAACAAATCTTGGTTCGCTATGTTTCCTCTCTCAACCAAATAGCTGATATTTTTACTAAACCTTTGGGGACTGCTCGGTTTTTGTTCTTAAAATCCAAACTTCTGGTTGTTCCTCCCATCAGTTTGCGGGGGGCTGTTAAGTCTGTGCCTCAATCAGACCACTCCGAAGAAGATGATTGCTAAAATCCAGATTCTATATTGCAGGTCAGGAAGTGATCAAGGCTTCCGGAATTTGCCTCGTCACATTTTCCAGCTCATCTCCTGAGATTTCCAGCTCACCTCCTCCTCCTGGCGGTTACCTGGTGTTTTGATTATCTGGCATTTGTTTGTTATTTTCTGTTTTAATGGTCACATGCAATTAGTTTCTTTTGGTAGGCAGTTGGTTGCGGGCATAACAAATTCTGGTAGGAGCATCTTTCTGTTACCCGATTGTGTATATAAATAAGCAAGTTTCTTTGTATCAAGCAAGCGAATATGCAATGAAATTAATGAAAGGAGGTCTTTACCTCGGTTGCATTTCTTCTCTGTTTCTTCCTGCATTCTGTAATACTCTTCTTTGATTTTCTGGTGAATTGCTTTTAGTTAACAGGTCGTCTATCTGCTTCGGAGCAACCCAGACAATTTACCACCACGATTACTTCACATATAAATAGATTAAATATACTCAAAAAAAAAAAAGAGCTAAAAAGACTTCAGAGAGAGATTGTATTTTTTATCAATTAAAACTAACGATGTTAGTAGAAGGTTAATGGCGGGAAAAATTTACTACGTAGTTTGTAAAGTAGAGGAGATCTGTGCATTTATCAAAATCTCAGAAGAAATCCCTGCATTTGTCAGAAACCTTAGGAAAAGTCAGTACATTTTACCCAAAAATATTTTTTCAATTTTTTTTTTTGAACTTTTGGGGTTTTATGATCAGATTTTTTTACTTTTTAGATTTCTTATGGTTAATTATTAATTATTCACCCAAAGAAGATGAATTATTAATTTTAAAAAATCAAATGAATTTGATAAAATTTTAATAAAATGACCAAAAAAAACAGTGAAAATAATACTCTAAAATTTAGGACAAATAGGGTTTAAGTGGATCTCAGAGGGGCATTTCCACTATTGCCACTTTAGGTCAAAATCTTAAATAAAGTTCTTGTTTGTCCAAACGAACATCGTGTTGTCGAACTAATTTTTCTCTTATTTGTTCGAAAAAACAGCCTATTAATTTGGTTTGAGGCCTCCTTCACTAACCAATGGTCTAAAAATCATGCCCGTACAAGAACAAAAAATCATTGAGCACATGTGTAACACACCATCTCAATTCTTAAATGATCCAACCAACAAACATTATGGTAGTGCCGTATCATGGGACTTGTGATGTCAACGTCGACCTGCTACTCTTTTAATTTTTCTAACCGTATGGTGGTGACGTATCATAGCCCGTTAAATCTAAATCACCGCCAAAAAGTAGAGTTGATTTAGTAAAAGCGAGGTTGTTTTGTCCTTCTTTGCAAATAGCTTCAAAAATATTTGAATCTACATAATCTTTTATGCTCCTCCATTAGAGGCCGCCATAAATTCACTTAATTTGTATCCGAAACACAAGTTACGCAAAAAGTATACTCTATGACAATCCATTTTATTTTTTTGCAAAAACTGATAAGAAAAACTTTTATCCGAAAATCGAATCATGCGGGTATTCTTGAAATATTATTTTGAGACTACAGTAAATTCATGATAATTTTCTATAATAACAAAAACTGAGACATCATTTAGGAGGATGACTGATTTGTTTTTTCATTTTTCATGCATTTTCTTGTCATCAGCAATTGGTGATATAACTATGGGGTGGGCCCCCTCCCGCTTATTATTTCTTTTCATGATGATCTAAGAACGAATTAATGAATAAATCAAACTTTAAATTAGATAAATGTTTTTTTTTTTCGCTGGAAAAAATTAGATAAATGTTGCTACGTATTGTAGTTAGCAATTGTGAGATATATGTATTCTAACGAGAGATCTCTCATTTTACTAACACGTCATGGTATACATCAACTTATACATCATGTTGAAAATTCTCCCAAAGGTCTAACAAATTGACGATTACTCTTTGGGAATCCCTTCCATCCATTATTTTCTACTCCATTTGGGTTGCGAGGAATCAACTCCAATTTTCCAGCAAATCAGTAAATTGGGAAAGACTTCTGGGAGACATTCAATTCACGTGGATACAACTGATCAAACAATCTCTCCCTAGCGTCGGTGTTATACAACCTTGATTTCATCATCCATTGTGGATCCTTCTCTTCGTAGCCATGGTTGAGGAAGTATAGGGTGTAATTTTTAAGTTTGAGACAGTTAAATTGGTAGTTGGGGGCTCTTCAGTTCTGTAATTTCTGGGATGCTCACTCACAATCTCACTCTTTGTATTTATTTTCACTCATTTATATACAATTTAGCTTTTCAAAAAAAAAAAAAATATATCATGCCTATGTGACATCTATTAATTTGAACACATGATGTATACTTTGATGTATAACTTAATACGTTAATAGACTTATTCCACTATATTAACGCTTGAGCCTCCTTACAATCAGTACTCGAAAAATGATGGCTATTATTGAGCTACTTTTCAATATAATGGTCCATAAGTTGGGCTAATAAAATTTCTTCAGCACCATCCATGACGAGTCCAAAGATACGTCAGTACGTCACTTGTTGGTATGAATTGGTCTTTGTGCGTTTCTTAAGATGTCACCATTGCTGCTGGTGCAGGTCTTGTAATTAATCTCTAGTGGGGATCCGAATTGTGGGTTGCCTTGTGGTCTTTTTCACTTTTAATAATGTTCTATGCACAGTGTACCAACTCCATTTGCCTGCCTTAGATTTTTCAGATTATTATTTTTATCTCTATTCAAATGTTTTTTTGCATTTGTTGTTTTGGTCTAAATATTTTCTAAATTATTGGTCCATCTTGATGAAAAGAATCTAAAAAGTATAAAATTATGTCAAAAAGTTAAAAAAATATCACTAAAGACGACGAATAAACCGTAAAAAAAACTCTGTTTTTAGATTTTTTTTTGTTTTTTTGAACTTTATTCAAATTTGGTTCATTATTTATAACTTTTTTGAAAGCCCTCGTCGAGATGAACCAATAATCCACAAAAATTTGACGAAAAATAAAAAATTATAAAAAAATTTCACATAAGGACAAAAAAATAATCCCATAATCTATTCAGTCCAAATGGAATTGAAAAAACAAAATGTCACCATTACTGAAAGGAGTGAAACCGGTCCAATTTGGTCCGATTTCGCTGAAAAAATCTGACCAAGCCAGTATTTTCAATATGAATTTTTGTAAACCAAAATCGAACCGAACTATTTCAGTTGGATTCGGTTTGGCTTTTTCGGTATTGAGTTTGTTTAGGTCCAGTTTCGGTTTGATTGAACTTGGATCAAAAATTAAAAACTACTAAAAATTAAGAGACTCGTGTCAAATGGATCAAGTCCGGATTGATTTTTATTTTAAAATTAATTTTCGATTTGATTAGGCCTAAGCCCAAGTTACAAAAAACTTCTAAAAAATTAGAATCCAATAAAATTGATATATAAAATTATAAATCATAGAAAAATTAATTAAAGTCTCGTCAAAAGACATTTAGTTTGAGACTTAAAAAACATGTCTGAACATAGATTTTTTATTTTATAAGATTTAGCATATGAACCAGTTCGGTCCAGTTTGATTTGGTTGTTAGGTGACTGAAATCAAAAGTCAAACTAAATTTTTAAAAAAATCCCAAACCGAACCGAACTAGATCAATTAGGCTGAAAAACCAAACCATCAATTCAATTTGATTTACTAATTTGGTTTGGTTTTCGATTTAGACTTTCACCCTTAAATTTGCATATCAAAGTCATGCTTGGCTATTGTAATCAATTGGTGTCTAAATTGCATGTTCCATTAGATATTTTCATGTGGACTGCACTTTTTCAGCAGTGGAAGAAAACAGTGAGCAGTGGGGGGGGGGGGGGGGGGGGGTCTTTGTTCAACAGGGGCGGCCTCTGTATCTCCTCATTTTCATTACACAATACATAATATGGAACCCTTTCAAGAGAGATGGGCTTATTAAAGGAAATGGAACTAATATAAAATCAATGTTTTAGCCCAATACAACATAAAAGAAAAACTTAACACAAAGTAAAATGCTGGTCCACAAAGTCATTAATTTTAACAAACCTAACTGTCCAAAACATCTCGAAATTCACAAACCATATGCATGACTCGATCACACACAAAAAACAACACATATATCATCAAATTAAACATGACCTACGCAATATCTCAATGTAAATTAACATAAAATCCTACATCATACAACAAATCAGCAATAACGAACAAACATACAAACTAATACTTTTTTTTTAATCGGCAAAAGAAAATTCCATTGAAGAAAAGATGAAATACAAGAGAAGGGCAGCAAGCTAACAATATGAGGTTTCTTGCTAATGCTATCCAACCTAAACCAGAGAAAATACAAACACCAGTAGTTGATAAGAGGAACAGATGAAGAACAACACACACCCAACAAACACATACATATATAGAAAAACAGAACCAGAAATGAGCCTCCCAAAAGAGAACAGACCATAACCTCAAATGATCGGAGAAACACTAATTGTGTTCCATTGCTGGAATTAAGTGTTTCTAGCAGTAGTTTCCGATGCAGCAGTTACTGGTGGTAGCTGGATTTTGAGGAATATGATTATTAGGTCCTGATCGACCAATTTTTCTTCGATAAAAACATCTTCCAACGAATTTTACAATTTCTTTCACCAAACATACCAAGCAATGGGCTATTTGAATCAACTTTTTCACCAGCCATACCAAGAAGTGGCATGTGTGAAGCACCAGAACAAATCCAATTGCACCTACCCAAGCATATATAACTCCACCAAATACTTCACTATACCTCACTTGGTTTGGGAATAATGTGGTGAGTGCCAGGTCATAAGCAACAGCCATGCACGAAAGCGTTATATAAACGGTGAATATCATCAACCATACTAACAACTTATTGGTGTAGGGAAATCCACTGAGAGCCAGCATAATAGTGCACAACGATGCAAATAACACCACATTGTTCAGTCCTATGAATGTATAAGCACTATTGTCATACTTGCTGTCCAGAATGGCTTCTCCGGCTTTATGGTCCCCACTATTGTTGTCTCCTAGCGAAAATTCAGTAGGCGAAGCGGCTTCTCCGGTTTTATTACCGACTTTGTCTTCTTGCCACAATCCACCGGGCGGACTCAAAACAGCTTGATAAGCCATGGTTGCTGTTAGGGTGGCTGCCGTTATTAGATGGCCTCGTACCTGTGGTTTTAATATTTTTGTCATAAGTTTTTATTTCTAACATTCTTCTTGTCAAGACATGCGAATAATTGACAAAACTCTAATATAACAATAATACATGCGATTTTTTTTTTTGTAACAAAGACTGAAAAATAATTTGATGAAAAAATTTGTATCAACCCATGAAAAAGTCATAAAAAAGAGAGAGACTGAGAGAGATGCTCTTATGCTTTGAATTTTGGACGAGAATAATAAAGTTTGTATTTATTTGTCAAGTGTGTGAAATGTGAACCATTAAACCTACTAAACAGTACCTCTTTGAGCCAAGAAGAGTCAACCGCGAAATACTTAGTCCAAAACCTTCCAATGCATTGCCCTATCTTGTTTAATACTTTACGCACACAATGACGAGGAGGAGGAGGACAATCCTCGAGTGGTGATTTGAGGTTTAGATTTGATATTTGAACACCAGCTTGTAGAAGAAATTCTCGAATTTCCATGCTTTTTAAGTCTCTGTTTGGACAATTCTCAATAACATCCAAAGCTGTAAAACCACCGCGGTTCTTCACATTGGCACAGTCTTTCACACTCTTTATTTCTAACAAGTATTTTATAGTCTGTACATGCAAAACGCCATTATTGTTAGAAATAATTGTCCAAGATTTTATTAACTTTGTAAAAATATAAATAGTGCACCTTAATTAAAACCTCTAGCAATACTCATTTGTATTTATTTGGAGATTTTAGAATCCATCGTTTATATTATCCCATTTGGCATGACTTTCTTGTTTGATTATTTTTTCGTTTGTAATTTTTTTTTTTTTTTTGAAATTTTAGTTAATAGTTTTTTGGGTAATCAAACATATAAATTGAGACTAAAATCATTTCCTTTTATGTTTGGCGATTTATCTTTAAGTTATGAGGCTTTATTTTATATGTCTAATATAATCTTTGTTAAAAATATTGTCTGAGAAATGTATGTTAATTTTAACGATAAATTCAAAACGGTGAGCCGGTAAACATCAATATCGAAACGTACCATACTAGTAACAAAATCGACATACTCACCGGTATGAAATTGATTGCTTTGATAGAAAGGGAGAGGGGAAAAAAAGAACTAAAAAGGTTAGTTAAGACAAATAAGGCACCAAAAATACTTACATTCATTTGTTTGAGAGCAGCAGCAAGATGCAAAGTGGTGTTTCCATTGTCATCTCTACAGCTAAGGAGAAACTTGTCGTTGTCCCGCAGATCTTCTACCAGTGTTTTTAACGCCTCCAATCTGTTATATTTAACACACAAGTGCAGAACAGTCTCCCCTCTATCTAGTTTCTCACAAATCGACTCTGGCTTGGCCCGAAGCAATTCTCTTATCACCTCAACTCGTTCTTTTATGGCCGCCAAGTGGAGAGGAGTTCTATCTATTGCAATAATTTCAAATATTTAGACCTCTTTGTTGTTTTTTTTTTTTTTGGTGGGGTGGGGTGTGGAGGCTGACTTTTCCCTTTACATCATTTTGTTTTCTTTTCCATTTTCTTTTTCTCCCTCCTTTATCTCTACATGTTTCTCTTCTGTCAATATATTCTTCTTTTGCCAATTAAAAAGTAATAATTTTAAAAATCTCCCAAAAAACTTCCACACAATTTGTAACTATAAGTAGTTTGTTGTCTACTAGTTGGCCCAGTAATAATAGTCGCCTGACAATCATGGATCTTAGAAAGTTTTTGAAAACTGCTATAAACGCTAATTAGAAATAAAAATTAAACTACCTTCTTGATCACGAGCGAGACAGACGTCGGTGTTCACCCGTAATAACTCTTGTACGATCTCAACGTGGCCCTCAGTGGAAGCTAAGTGGAGGGGTGAACGCCGTAGCGAGTCTAACTCCGTGGCAAGTTTTGGTTTCCGAGATAGAAGGACTTTTGCGACGTCCAAATGACCGCACGATGCTGCTACGTGCAAGGGAGTGTCATTGAAAAAGTCGGTGAGGGAGTTAACTCGGTTGAGAATGAGTTGATCTTCTTGAATCAATGCGTTTAATTTTGGGACACTCCCACTCAAGCAAGCTTCATAGAGCCTTTTCCCCATATCTCCTCTCTCGCTCATCTCCAAATATTTAAGAATAATACAACAAGCACCTAATAGGGATATAGGGGAAATTATGAATCAAATTTGAAAGGGCATGAAGACCTTTTTATAGGCAAAGCCAACCAAAAGAAACAACTGCAAGAGTCAAGTCAATGGAGAAATATTAGTGCCCGGCCATTGTTGTACAATCCCAGCTACCCCACAGCCTGTTCAATCCCAGCTACCACATTTGCACCAACTACCCAGAACACCCCTCTCTACTGAATTCCTTGAAGTCTCAGATTCTCAGTTTTCTTATGCCCTCGAAGCTTTTGGAGAAGTCTGACACCAAAACACCTTTGAGCTCGAACTTTGATTTCGCCCAAATTGCGACCCACCATTTTACCAAATCTGCCACCTGTTTTGGTTGGATCGGGATGTTCTGAAAATGAGTATCTTTTGAGGAATGATGATAAGATATGTATGAGTATGTGAATGGTATTCTCATAATTAATAATAACATTTTTGTAATTAATAATGGCATTTGCGTAAATAGAAGGGAGTATGGAAGAGGGATAAGATATAGATAGAGAGAAGAATTGAATGTAAATTTCATCCGTCCAAATATAATAACCCGAATTATCATATACAGAATGATAATTTTATCCACCTCCCAAACAAGGCTCATAGACTCGAAGAGACCTTGTAGGAATTTTCTAAATAGCAGCCATCCAAGCAAATATCTCCACTTTTAATGGAGAATGTTGATTGGTGAGTACCTTAATTTGTATATTAATACCCTTTACTCAATATATCTTTAGTTTGCTAATTAAAAAAAAAAGGTTGATTGTTGAGTCTAATTACTTGGCGAGTGGTGTCAATTGTTGACTTGACCGTTTGGGCTTAGAAAATAAAGTAATGTTAGGAGCACAAATGTTTCGGACATATCGAGACAAAAATCTGTCCGGAATCGTTGAATGCATCTCAATAATTTCGAACATGTCTGTATCCGGATGTATCTGAAACATTTACGTTCCTATACTTTTCCTTGAAAATATTGATCTTTGTACTTTAAAGAATTCACAAATTCTGTTTGAGGTGCTGGCTTCAACATCCAACATTGAAGAAGACCAATTCTTGTGAGTGTGGCTTAACACTAGTGCGAATCCTACTCCTGGGAGCAAGCAAAAATGTAGTTCCTTTTGGAAATGGATAGGAGAATAGCACTCCTGATGTATACGAATGTGTTTTTTTTTTTTTTTTTAATCGATAAAGAAAATTTCATATATCATAAAAATATAAATATAAAATCAATACAATAGAAGAAGGAGAAAAGCTTAATTTGAGAGAGCTCCGAAAAAAAATCATACACCCTCTTAGTGTTGCCATTCGCTAGGACTCAAAAGAAGAGAAAAAAAAATTGTATTTATTTGTTAAGAATAAATACAAAAAAGTTTGTATTTATTTGAACTCATAACGGGGTGGACACACTTTAACAATTAAATAAATACAACAACAACGAGGAGGAGGAGGAGAGGAAGATTATAATTATGATCATCGGGTTGTGACTTGGGGTTGATATTCGACCCACCACAAATGAATCTTTGAGCAACAGCTTGTAGAAGAAACTCTTGAATTTTCGTGGTTTTTAAGTCTTTGTTAGGACAATACTCCACAACATCCAAAGTTGTAGAATTGTTGCGGTTCTTGACATTGGTGCAGTGCTCTTTTACACTCTTTAATTCTCGTGGATCATTAGTTTGTCTTGATAAAAAAATCTAAAAATTAAAAAATTATGTCCACAAGCTAAACAAAGTTCGCTAAAGACGAAAATAATTCAAAACATGTAGATTTTTTTAATTATTTTAGTCTTTCTGAAGTTTTTAAAAATTTGTTTCATAGTGTGTACTTTTTAAAAATCTCTCGTCTAATAATTCCCAAAAAAAATTGACAAAAAATTAAAAAATATAAATTTTTTTTCCAAATAATGACAAATCATAATCCAAAAAAAAAAAATATTAGGCCAAATTGATCTATTGACCCTTTTTTTTTGGCTCAGCAAAAAAAAAAAAATATATTAATTACAAAGATATTGTAGTATCCAAGAAAAAATGACATTATTAAAAAAAATCCCGCGTCCCAACTATATTAACACTTGAGCCTCCTCCAATCACATCCCAACTTTGTTTTGTCTAGGAGCTGTATAGTATTCAAGGGTTTTCTTTTCTTTTATCTTATGGTTTAGGCGTTGTATTGGATTATTATTCTTGATAACTCAATTATGTTTGAGAGGTTGTTTATTTTTAAAAATAAGGTGGCTAAGATTAGGTGACGTTTCTTGCGAATAACAATATTAGGAGAGTACGTTCACTCTTTGAAACTCTTTCTATCTAGAGTTGTGCCTGTTGTATTATTTCATTTTTTTCTTCTTAATAATGGAATTTCTTCGCTTTAAAGAAAAAAAAAAAAACAACATCCCACTGGGTACTCGAAAGGGATGGCTATTATTGAGCTACTTTTCAATCTAATGGTCCATAAGTTTGGCCAATAAAATTTCTTCAGCACCATCCACGTCAACATGTGGAGTCCAAAGATACGTCACTTGTTGGTTAGATTATTCAAGAATTGAGACTTCTACGTACATAATTTTTGTGCGTAGTTTCAGAATTGTTCGATCTATATGGGACTTTTATTATGTTATTGATTCTACGTATATCGAACGATTTTAGATACATTTGTATTTAAATTCATGCACAAAAGTCCGTGTTACTTTCAAACGTTTATAATCCCGTGAGAAAGAAGTTAATAGTAAGCGCGTTCGGCTTGTAATATTCAAAATATTCACGTTTACCATTTGTGCTTTTAAAAGGTGCAGTCAACTTAAAATAACAACATTATTTTAAATTATTTTTGTCTTCTTTAAACTTTTTTTTAAATTGAAGCGTCTTCCTCGGCACCATGAATTAAAATTCTATATTGGTCAAGTTATGAATTGGTCCTTTGTGCCTTTCTTAAGATGTCACCATTGCTGCTGCAGGTCTTTTTTTAAGTGGAACTGCTACCCCCCGCG
Source organism: Arctostaphylos glauca (assembly GCA_019985065.2). Taxonomy (NCBI): domain Eukaryota; kingdom Viridiplantae; phylum Streptophyta; class Magnoliopsida; order Ericales; family Ericaceae; genus Arctostaphylos; species Arctostaphylos glauca. The sequence continues at coordinate 19,941,862 of JAHSPW020000013.1, forward strand.
GGGGCCGACAAAATAGGTGCCGTTTTTACCAAAATATCCCTTTATCCTCTCTCTCCTTCAATAACATTAAATTTTATAAAATCTTTTAAATTACCCAAAAATATTCAAATTCATACATGTCTTAATGCGCCTTAACTTTGGAGGAAAAAATAATCGTCATTGCTCATTCGAACCCCTTTCGATCGTGCTTCTCGAATTTTATTGTCGAAAAAATACTAAAAAATTCCTGTTATTTAAAAAATTATTTCGAGATTAACCGTTAGCTTGGAATATTTTGATAAATGATTGTTGAATTATGATAAGGTATTTGTTGATTTATATTTTGTTGTAATTTTTTTTCCTTTATTGATTTATAAAACAAAATTAAAAATTTCTTAAATTACTCAAAAATATTCAAATTCATCACATGTCTTAATGCGCCAAACTTTGAAGAAAAAGGTGACCGACACCACTCATTCAGACCCCTTTCGATTGTGTTTCTCAAATTTGATTGTCAAAAAATACTAAAAATTTACTGCTTACTTAAAAAATTATTTCGGGATTAACCGTTAGTTCAGAATAAAAAAATTGTGCTATTAGGATAAAATAAGAAATTCAGTAACGAATATGTTTAAAAAAATTATGAGTTCACAGTTATTCTTGAAATAATTTTTCAAGTCTACGGTGAATTTTTAATATTTTTTGAGGATAAAATCAGGACAAGACGATCGAAAGAAGTTCAAATGAGCGGTGTCGGTCTATTTTTCTTTCTCCAAAATAGGGCAACAGTACGATTTGTGAAGTTATTTTTCTCTTTTTTCGGTCAAAATTGAAAAAATTTCAGTTAAAATTCCAACAAAAAAAAAAAGTACTAATTAATTTATGAAAATGCTAATTAAAAAGAGAAAGTATGTAACATTTGTTTAACTTATCTATTTTGTTAAATATAACTTTGAAGTATTAATTATTAGAGTGAAACATAAAAAGAATAACACATCACGTAATATATTTACGATAATTACAAATAATATTTTAAATTTTTTTTGCTCCTGTTTTCTTATCATGCAACACTTATATTTTTCATCCTTATGTTCAAACGAAAAAAAGAGTGGAAATAAATAAATAAATTTAGAAAAAATATATTTAAACATTTGCACTTAAATTTTTAAGTATCACGGAACACTTAAAAAATAAAAAATAATATTTTTTTTAATAATCAAGCTCTCGGTTGATCTTTAGATATTATTTTTAATCAATGGTAAAATTTTTTAATGAAGAACTTACACAAAACAAAACTTCCAAACGAATAGTTGAAAATTTAAAATCAAGATTATCCTTCTTCATTTATAAAATCAACATCTACAAAACATGATCATTCTAGTGAATCCAACACATGGTTATATTGTTATTTTCTTCTAGCAAATCAAATACACTGTCTTTTATATCCATAATAATTTTCAAAAAACTCCCTGAAAGAAGTGATAATAATTGTACATGAAATCAAAGGACAAGACAGTATTCGATCTCACTAGCAATATCTTGCCTTGGAGAGAGTTTGCACCAAACCCTTTGGCCATTTTTAAAAACCAAACAAAATTTTCACTGTCAACACGGGAGACACTGCAAGCAAGATGTAGAAACCCAAGGAAAACACTTGTTTTACCTAAAAAAAAAATATAACAAAACAAAGTCAATATTTGTATTTTAGAGATAGATGCATCTTAAGAATTGTATTAAACTAGTTGGCTACAACTTGTAAGTAACCAACTAATCTAACTAGCATAGAAGTAGAAAAACAATCACGTATTCACTACATGATCAATTTAGTGAACTCAACATCATATTCTAATCTACTTAGACAAGTCTCCAGCTGAATGTTAAAAATCTCTCGGAAGTTGATACTAACAACAATTTGTTCAAAAGCATACCATAAATAAGTGAACATCAAACATTCTTCATTAGTACAATCAAAATCCTAAATAGTCATTCATTAGCAATTGTTTGTCCAAAAGCATGCCACAAATTTATGGGATTTTATGAATGATGAATACGTGTATTAAGAGGGATTTTAATTAATCTTGTTTTCTAAATAAACCTAGGCAACCTTGTATTTTCTTCCATGAATTTTGTACGTCCGAACAACGTCGTTGTGTGGCATCTAGAGATGCTCCAGATCTTGATAGAAGAAAGAAAGGCTATCCTTGGACTGGTTATCCGGATGCGGGCGTTTGGCGCCCGAGCTTACTGTCATGACATGTTTACCAAAGGTCGTCCGTTTGATCTCAGCCCAAAAGCTTTCTTTCGCAGCTGCATCCACCATTCCATAGATCACGTTGATCACCTTGACCTCGCCACTATTTTCCTTTTCAAGTTCAGGCTGAGGCCCGACTTATGTCTTCTCTTCATCTATGTACTCCTTGAGGTGGCCTATGGATACCAACCCCTCTAGGAAGTCCCTCCACGCTTGGCACCTTGTGGTTAGGTGTCCTTTCTCTCTATGGTAAGAGCATCAATAGGGAGAGTCGAAAGTCTTCCGTAGATCCCCTAATGGCCTCCTCGACCACTCAAAGTAGGGCTTATTCTGGATCTTCTTAAGGATTTCATACATCAAAACCTTGAAGATGGTCTTCACAGCAGAAAATTCATGACGCCGAGGGCCTTTCTTTCGGTCGGAGGTCACTGTGCTGACACTTCGACGTCCTCCATTGTTGCTTACATTTCTGTTCCCATCTCCTTGACGAGGATGATTTTGTTTTGTCTAACGCCTCTCACTGCTGGCTTTTTCCAATCGGCAATGATTGTCAATCCGGCTCATGAAGTCGTACATATCGGCAGGACTAGACAACATTAGATCCTCAAACAGTTGGCTCCTATAATCGAGACGAGTTTGAACGTGATTACAGCGATTGCTAGGTCGCAATCCTGTATCTCGTTGTAGAGCTCCCAATACGGAGCTGCATATTGTTGGAGGGACTCGTTAGCCGATTTCCTTCAAGCAAGGAGGGAGTCAAATCCCTTCTTCTGGTTGCTGTTGGTGACAAACTGAGCTAGAAAGGGAAGGGAGAAATCCTTGAAGTAGGGTATGGATCTCTTCGGAAGCTTGTCAAACCAGAGGAGGCTGAGCACTCCCAAGCTAGAAGGGAAGAGCTTGCACATGAGGGTATCATCAGAGCTGTAGAGAGGCCTAAAATACACTAGGTGGAGGTAAGCATCCGTCTTTGAGTCGTATTTGGTGAACTTAGGTGGGTTGAAACCGCGTGGAGGGCAGACTCCGTCGATTTCTCTAGAGAAGGGGGAGTAAACGAGCTGGTCGCGTATGGTGTCGCACTGTGACCTACCTTGTTGTACCTCTTGTTCTGCCGGGCTTCGTTGTCTAGCTGTGAGCTAATGCCTGAGATCTTTTCCTCTGTGGTACTGAGGAGAACATTCCCGATTGTAACGACGTCGAGGGGAACGATCTCTTCACCCACCTTACATTTTGTCGAACTCACCCACCTTACATTTTGTCAAATGAGTCTCATGAGTAGGAGTGACATCTAAAGCTGCGGTCGGCGGAAAGAATGAATGGGTGCTGCTGATGGACTGAGCTCCCAATCGTTTATGGACGGAGACCTGCTGGGTTCGACGCTCATCACCAGAACAACGTTTCGGAGGAGGAGGAGAGCGGACTCGCTCTCGACCCCTTGTCCCCTCATGCTGTTCGGCTTCGACATTGCCTCCCAAGCGCTCTATGGCCGGTCGCTTTCGGTGTTCCCTTTGCTCAGGCGAGTGTGTTCAGTGACGTCTACGATGTCGGGCTTGGGATGCTTTGCCATTCTGATAGGATCTGATTGCAACCTTCAGTTGCGTTACCTCCTCCTTGACCAACTGGAGGAGTTAATCCTTTTCAGCCAATCGAGCCTCCAGGCGCTCGATGTACGCTCGGTCCTTGAGCTCGACAAAAATTTTGCTAGTGGAGAGGGATGAAGGGTCGGCAAGACTGCTAGGTTTGTTGTACCGACACCCATAGCTACTTTCCCTGCCCGGATAGATTCAATCTGATCGTTATTCGGAGTCGGAGTTTTCGCCACGAGGCTAAATTTGTAAGTATTTGAAAAAGTGAGAACAAGGGTTTAAGATGAGAAGTCGAGTGGACCTCCCACTGTGATCGCCAAAATGTGGAGTCTGAAATTCGAATTAGACCTCTCAAAAGAATATGGTGAACCCTCTGTCTAATCTTGCAAAACACTCAACACTAAATTAGTATCGACCGGGGTTAGATCTCTGACGGGCACTCCGACGATCAAGTTAGCCTTTAGTAAGAGCAAAAATAACTTGAAAGTAGAGTTTTAGCGCGAGTGTGTATGTTTGCGTACCTCAAGTAGGAGTGCCCTTGGAGTATTTTATAGTGTAGAGACCCAACTTCCTGCCTAAGGCTTCGGTTGAGAATGTAGCGTTGTGATCCGCGAATCGCAGAGGTACTGCCACGTGTCCCACATCCGTGCGGATTGGGCGAGCATGCTTGCATGTCCACCCGAAATGCGGAGAGCACATCTCCACGTGGTGAGGCCAAGCGTGGAGCCTTAGGTATCGTGGCCGAGAGACAAAAAAGGGTTTCTATGATGTATGACTGCTTGGCCGATGGATGATGCCGAGAATCATCTAGGACACCTTGGCTCGTATGTTGAAGGTAGGCTAGATAGCCTTTTTGGCCGAGCCATTCCTAGCCTACAATAAATGTGCTGAGGACGGCCCATTGTCGTATATTCTGACCTACCACAGGCACATATTTCATTATTTTGGGTGCAAACACACATTTATATGAAAAATTGTAGCATTGTGGTAGTTTAGGAACTATTTACTTAACTTTTGTCCCAAATAGTTTAGAACTTAGGAATTATTGCCAAATGGGCGAACATGATACTAACATATTGGGGAAGCCTGAAAAGCACATTGCACAATGCCGTAATCTCCTTGCAAACTCCTTAGCTATTCATCTGCGAATCTCACAGCAACAAATACCTAAACATGCTTTATAATATTTATTACAATTTCGGGAGCATTTTTTACATTTAATTAAAAGAAAAAAGAGCTTGCAATAACCCAAAATTTTATTAAATTAAAAATCATTTTTAAACATTATTAATCTTTTGCATTTTAGTGTTTAAATTTGGAATTTTTGATTTTTAATAGATTGCTCGAATGACCTATACTGAAATTTCAGAACGGTCAGATTAACATTTTTATGGCTTTCATGGTAGATTAATTGGGGAATTAGTTTTATTTATGTGATTTTATGGCTGATGAATACACATATATTAGAGAGAGTTGTGAGGTATTTTGGAGTTTTTTTTAGAAGAAGCTCTGTCCAACTAGATTTCTATCCAACCCATTGTTGTACTTCGCGTTTGTTCATCAATTAGGGTAGGAATCTTTACCTCCAACCCTTATGGTTTCTTCTTTTTGCTCTAGCGTCGTTTTAGATTCCAAAGTTATGCTTTTTTTTAATGTTCTGTTTGAGCAAAATTTTAGAAACCAGAAAGTCCAGAATCTGAAAAAAATGAAGGCCGCTTGTTCGAGCGGCCTGGAAAAATTATTCAGAATCTGTTTTGCTTTCCTAAAAGAAATTAGAATATGTCGGAACCTGTATTTTTTAGGCTCACTCAAGTGAACTATAAGCCACCCGAGCTACTTGTTAAATTTTTAGAAAATTTTAAAATCTTTAGTTCAGCCCTTCAGACTCCATTTCAGACTGTTAAAACACCTCAGAAATGCATGCACATGGCTCATTATATACTTAAGCCCAGTTATTAGTAGTACCATAAATGACTCATTATATACCCAAGATAACCCTAGTAGACTTTTGATGTGAGACAGTATATCACAATCTTTCCATCTTTAAGATCACATGTCCTCGCGAGGTGTTGAACACTAAAGTCACAACGGCCTTACCCGGGTCTATTCTCTAGTTATCAGAGTCGCCACAATATTTCACGAGTCATTTCTTTGGTGGTCAAATAAATATTTGGTCCCACTCGAGCGTATATACGGGTCGCTTTGATACCATCTGTAACGCCCCATGTAAATGACTGACCCAATAACTTGTCAAAATCTAATCATGTCGCCCAAACTACTTAACCCCAAGTTATTAGTAGTTGTTTACATAATTTCTTATATATTGAAGATGACCTTTACTATTAAATATTGGACGAAAATAATAACGACAAAGTATTATATCATCTTTATATAGTTGAAAGTGGTACCCCGTAGCAAAAAAAAGACAAAAGGGATAACGTGAAAAAGGATCATAGTTGGAGGGGGTAATTAACCCATAAATGAAATTGGATTTGCTAAAGGTTGGTTTCAGAAAAAACTGGATTATGTTAAATGTTGGTTTCAAATAAAATCAGTCTGCCAACTTATGCGTTGATATTTTGTTCATATTTCTTGAGTCTTGCGTATGTTGTAGCATTGTAATTAAACTACATATCAGTGGTTTTCTCCTACATAAGTAACGGCTACTAGATTTTAGGGGACTTGATTTTCCCCCAAGGTTACTCCAATCCTCGTTCCTCTGGGAGTGTAATTTAGGAAACAAAGATAAGACAGACTTCCTTTGCAATCGGGAGATATCATTTCTGCAGCTGGAAATCTAATCCTAAGATTTGTTTAAGAATTGGTTTTGATCTTCACAGCCGTAAATCTGTGTATTACTTTGAAAGCAAGCAACCCCAGAAAGATATCTACATTAGGGAGAAAACCCACTATCGGATGAAAGCGTTGGAACTTCCACTAGGGTAAGCAGCAATTCCCGAGAGAGAGACAGAGAAAGAAAACACAGATACAGAGAGAGAGAGAGAGAGAGAGAGAGAGGGGGGGGGGGGGGGGGGGGGGGGGGAGAGAGAGTGTTTGATTGAGTTTAATGATGTGGAGGCGAGGGGAAACGCTAGGAGTGGGGGCTTCTGGAATGGTGTCTCTAGCACTAGTTGATTTACCCTCTGTTATGGCCGTCAAATCTGCCCCTGTACACAAATCACGCTCGATTTGTAGAGAGAGAACAAGCCTTATCAGTTCAAAGGCTGTCCCCATGTTATTCGCTGTTTGGTTTTGATACTACGACTGAAAAAGGAGAGGACTGGTATGAAAGAATTATTGAGAGAGAAAGAAACTCTGTATATTATTGTGTATTAAATCAGTGTACAAAGGCTCCTATATATAGGAGAGATAGAGATAGGGATAGAGATAGAGATAGAGATACATAATCCTAATCCTAACTAACTAGAAGGATAGAGATAGAGATAGAGACAGAGATAAAGATAGAAATAGAGATAGAGACAGAGATAAAGATAGAAATAGAGATAGAGATAGAGATTAGGATACATAATCCTAATCCTAAACTAACTAGAATATTCTAATATATTCTAACAGCCCCCCTCAAACTCAAGGAGGGTAAACATCAACCAACTTGAGTTTGGAAACGAGATCAAGGAGGCGGCTCGAAGGTTGAGTTAGGCGGATATAGCGAGGCGCTATTGTGGCCAATGACGTAGGCGCTGATGTGGCCTATGACGAAGGTACTGGTAAGGCGCTGTCGTGGCCGATGACGTAGGCGCTGATGTGACCTATGACGAAGGTACTGGTAAGGCGCTGTCGTGGCCAATGACGTAGGCGCTGATGTGACCTATGATGAAGGTACTGGTAAGGCGCTGTCGTGGCCGATGACGTAGGCGCTGATGTGACCTATGACGAAGGTACTGGTAAGGCGCTGTTGTGGCCAATGACGTAGGCGCTGATGTGACCTATGATGAAGGTGCTGGTAAGGCGCTGTCGTGGCCCATGACGTAGGCGCTGATGTGACCTATGATGAAGGTGCTGGTAAGGCGCTGTCGTGGCCGATGACGTAGGCGCTGATGTGACCTATGATGAAGGTGCTGGTAAGGCGCTGTCGTGGTCAATGACGTAGGCGCTGATGTGACCTATGATGAAGGTACTGGTAAGGCGCTGTCGTGGCCGATGACGTAGGCGCTGATGTGACCTATGATGAAGGTGCTGGTAAGGCGCTGTCGTGGCCAATACTGAGCATAGAAGTTGGTGCAAGACCGTGTGATGCCGCATGCGTAACGAAGGCGGAAGCAATTGTAGCACAGAAGCTGACACAAGTGCGCATAATGGCGCAGGATGAACATTAATAAAACAAATAATGGCCCGGCGGACGGCAGGAAGGGTTAGGCCGCCTGCCGGTGAACTAAAATCAAATAAACCTTAACCTATTGCTCTGATACCATGAAAGAATTATTGAGAGAGAAAGAAACTCTGTATATTATTGTGTATTAAATCAGTGTACAAAGGCTCCTATATATAAGAGAGATAGAGATAGAGATAGATATAGAGATAGAGATACATAATCCTAATCCTAACTAACTAGAAGGATAGAGATAGAGATAGAGATACATAATCCTAATCCTAACTAACTAGAAGGATAGAGATAGAGATAGAGATAGAGATAAAGATAGAAATAGAGATAGAGATAGAGATTAGGATACATAATCCTAATCCTAAACTAACTAGAATATTCTAATATATTCTAACATGGTACAACCTATTCTTGGAATACGCTTCCGGTGGCAGTTTATTGGATCGCATTCGGAATAAAGGTGGAGGCTTACCAGAATTTGAAGTGAGACGATACACGAAATCCATACTCATGGGTCTAGATTATGTTCACAAGCAAGGATACGTTCACTGTGATATCAAGCCTCATAATATACTGCTCGTGGAGAGTGAGAGTGAAAAATTAAACACTCTAATGAATTTGAATGGGAGGAGGAAAAGGGTTGAGAAAGAACATATGACCGTCAAGATTGCTGATTTCGATGTTGCAATGAAGTCCGAAAAGAGAAAGAAATTGGAAGAAAGCAAGGGAAAACTAAGGGGAACACCAATGTATATTGCCCCTGAGTCAGTTCGTCGTGGAGAATATGAGGCTCATTCTGATATTTGGGCACTTGGGTGTACCGTTTTGCACATGATCACGGGTGAAGTGCCTTGGAGGTGTGACACTAATACAGAAAAAGCGGCTCTTTTGTTAAAGATTGGATTTACTGAACAAGTTTCGGAAATTTCAAGTCATGGGTTGTCCAAAGCGGCTCAAGATTTCCTCAACAAGTGCTTGCTTAGGAATCCTAGATCACGGTGGACGAATGATATGCTCTTAGCCCATCCCTTTGTCTCAAGTCTTGATGCCGTGACCACTGAAAGTATCAATGACAAAATAAACAGAGTTGTTGTTCAGCCAGAAAAGACAGCAAAGGAAGTAAATGATTCATTATCCTCAGGCCAAAGTTCGTCTGATCTTATGAAATCGTACTTGCTCATGCCGCATTCAGTATCAAACGAAATCGTGCCTGATTTTAGCAGATTTCTTACAAGTAAAAAGCAGAAAAGAATAGAAGTGGAGGAAGAAGAGCGGCACAAGTTTGGATCAAGTGTTGGACTGGAAGCCTTGGGGAGATATTGGGGTCTGGAGCCAACTCCAGTGATACCAAGTACAAACATAGCTATTGAGATATTCAATTAGTTAGGATTTTAGTTCCTCTTCAGACCCTTTTTGAAGATAGTAAATTTATTCGGTTAGCATTCATTTTGCGATGAGCATTGTGATCATTGTTGTAAATAACTATTCTCCGGAGTTTATATTATGGAAGAAATTTTACAATCACTTTGGCTCTATTTTTCTGCTACATCCTACAAAAGATAGACTCGAAAAGAGGAATACAGTTCCACCACCCTTCAACCATGTTGCTAAACAAGAGAATTCTACATTAGAGCCCCCCAAAAATGCTCTGGGTCTTCCAAGGCAAGAGAATTCAGGCATATGGGGCCTCTTCAGTTGACGAGAAAGAAAAAGAAAATAAAAATATATATAATCTTTTTATATTTTTTATGCATTCAATTAGCGAAAAAAATTATAGGACTCATACCTCTAATTTTCTCATTAGGATGAATTTTCTCTTCAAATATGCCCTGCAAAAAACATAAAATTTTGCAAATTAAAATTTTGATTTTAATTACACAAGTTTCTTTCGAAATAAGATTTTTGATTTTCAACTTTCATATAAGTTTTTTTATCAAGCGAATAGGTGAAAGAAAATAGTTCTTTTTTTCTTACTTCACTTCACAACAAAGAAATTTTGAAATTAATTTTCTTGCAGCGTTTTCTTGACAAATGAACAGAGCGTTAGTGCTTACTTTTAAGGCTATTACCCTTAGCCCTCATTTAATGTTGGTTGTAGTTTTTATAAAATTTCGTAATACGATGAAATTGAGATTAAAATTGATAATAAAAAATTATTAGTAGTGAATAGATTAATGGCCTCTCTGTTTGATTTACTTTGGAATAAGATAAAGAATCCGTAATAACTTGTCTGTTTATTGTCATAATGGTGGGCTGGATATATACTACTAATTTTGAATTTTTTTATTTGACGTCACCCATTTCAAAATTAATAAGATTGAGTATTTCTGTAGTGAGGAGAAATGTGTAAAAAAAATATTATGGTCTTTCGAAGTAACAAGGTAGCTGTGGACTGAAATGTTAGTAAAACCCTCCTGTTTGGTCTTCTCTCAAAATCCAAACCAAACAGCCCTCATGGAAGGGAAGGCCCACTGTATTTTCAATCCAGTCCAACCCCTAGAACCATCATCAAACCCTTACTATATAGGGCTGTAAACGAATCGAACTGTTCGGGAGTTCAGTTCGGCTCGGTTCACAAAGGTTCGAACACTAGAGTCATCATGGCTTAACCCCAGGTCTGTTCTCTAGTGACTAAACAAATTAGTCCCGACTCCACACTCGATCGTGTACACGGGTCGCTCTGATACTATTTGTAACACCTCATATATACATACCATCACTGGCCCAATAACTTGTTGCAGCCCAATCATGTGGTCCAAAATGCATAAACTCAAGTTATTATGAGTAACATACATGACTCATTATATATACTCAAGATCACATATGTATATTTTTAATATGGAACGGATATGTTTCAAGAATAATTTAAACTTGAAAAATTGAAAATCAACAAAATGAATTACTACTTCGATTGTTAAATGAGACCGTAGTGGGTTTCATTCTGTATTGCACAAGGATTACGTGAAGAAATATCGGGCCCATTTGGACTGTGGTTTCTATGTGTTTATTTATTGAAATTTTTTTCGTTCTTATTTGAAATTTTTTTGCAATTTTTTGTTTTTCATCAATTTTTTTTGATTTATTGGTTCATCTCGACAAGAGCTTTCAGAAAAGTTATCAATCATCGGCTACATTTGAAAAAAGTTCAGAAAAGACAAAAATAAATCAAAAAACAGAGTTTTTTTGTACTTATTCGTCGTCTTTAGTGACTTTTTTTAAACTTTTGGACATAATTTTATACTCATTAGATTCCTTTCATCAAGACGGACCAATAAACTATAAAATATTGAGATTTGAACAACAAATGTAAAAAAAAAAATGAATAAAGACAAAAATTTAAAATAAATAAATTAGTGAGGCCAAATAGGGCCGATCAAATGAAAAGAGAGTTTATTCCTTCCTGATTATCTCCTTTCTTTATTCGGATAATCTTTTTCGTACATGTTTTACAAATTGAATTATGCAAGTACAATATTATATATAGTCGACCGGACAACATGACTTTGTTCTAACCACCACTGATATTATACCTTTAGGTTAGATTTGACCTAATTAACATATTATTTGTCATATTTAAATTTTTATCAATTTTATGTTATTTTTTAAACTATTAATCTATATCTCGACGAGAATAATTAATAAAAAGTACAACATTAATCACTTTAAAAAGAATTAATTAAAGACAAAAAAATTGTGGATCTTGAATTATTTGTCTTTAATGAACCTTTTTAAGCTTAAATTTTATAATAACTTTTTATATTTCTCTCGTCCAGACTAATAAACAATGAATAAACTTGAGGAAAAAAACTATAAAAAAAGAAAAAAGACAAAAAAATTATTCAGATATTATTTTAGGCCAAATGGTATGCTTTAATTAATAAATTGATGTCAAAACCATAAATTGCAAGAGTGAACATATATACTCATTGATATATTACACACAAAACTAGTACATACAAACATAATAGAAGTCCCATGCATGGCGACTATTGTAGACACTCCAATTAAGGTCTCTTACGATTTCTCAAACTCCACATACTTTACTAGCATTTCTTGAACTCCAAATACTTTATGGTATACTTATCATCAGCAAAATACTTGCCTTGAACCAAAATACATATATACGTATATATTAATCTTTTTATCATATTAACACGCAGACTTTTAGGTACACATAATTTATGCGACGCCCAAAAACTTGTGGAAGAATTTCTGGAACACAAGCATCTCCTCGTGGGGCAAAGCCACCAAAACATTCACTCCGTCTTTGTCGTCCTCAATGTCCGGAAACAACAAGATAATGTCCTTCCTGTGGTAAACGACCGGACAACTGTACCTCGGCTTGCCCCACGGGTACTCCACTTGATCAAACCCTAATCTCCACCAAGACGAAATCAGGAATTCCCCATTTGGAAACCCTTTGTACAACTCTCCCCAGTCGATCGCTGACCTCGCGTACTCGTCTGTCATCCTCCTCGCCCCTTCCGATACCATCTCCACTAACCTCGAAAAGGGTAATTCTTCGAGCTCTTTACAGGTCGCGGTGGCGTACGCGGTAAGCACCGCGTTTCCCGTGTACGACTGGGGCAGTGGCGGGTCCAACCTCGGCCGGATATCGACCGCATAGAGAACGGTCGACGACCTATCAGGGTCTTGACTCGTTTCGCTCAACGATAACGCCTTGCATCGCCATACGTGAGTCGTCACGACATTAAACCCCGTGATCTTGGCTTTTGAATCGTCAGTAGTAGTGCCGGATTTCGCGATTACCTTAAGGGAAGAGACGTCGGCGGAGGTGAGGTGGAAGATTTTGAAGTCAAGGTCATGGTCCTGTGGACAATCGAAGACTGGCGGAGGAGTTTGGTCGTTATCGGAATCGGTTGGGATATTGAGCTTGAGGAGCTCCGGGTGAGGGAAGGTGACTCGAGGGGGAGATCTAGCGGCTAAGAGACGACGATCGTTGCATGGGGGGATAGCCAAGGGTTTGTCAACATCAAAAGCTTGGGAGGCTAGATTTTCTAGAAAGATATTGAAGCTGATGCCATCAAATGTTGCGTGATTGGTTGATATTCCCATTGCAAATCCACCACATTTAAATGATGTCACCTGTCAAAAGGGCCAATAATAATCATTACCCAAAGTATTAACCATCACAAATCTACCTATAAATGATTTAATCCTTTAAATTGAACTTTCAGTTTTCCATGCTATTGAGGAGTTAAATATATTTTAATGCACACATAAGCTAAATATATATATTCAAAAAAGAGAAGTACAAAGACTTAACAGGGACATTTTAGTCTTTTATTAATAAAAATTAACGGTGTTAGTAGAAAGTTAATGGCAAGAGAAAATTTACTAAATAATTTGTAAAATAAGAGAGGTCGGTGCATTTATTAGAATCTCAAATGAGGTCTTAGTATTTGTTAGAAAGCTCAGGGGAGGTGAGTGCATTTTACCCAAGAATATATTGTTAGAACAAACACAAAAAAGGGTACATCGAGAGCTGGGACGAAGCTAGAAATTTTATTACGCGGGGGTGAATATATATTCGAGACCAAATAAATAATACATACCAAATATTTAGTAAGGACAAATCTATATTCTTCATAGAAATTATATATATATATATATATATATATATATATATATATAATAAGAGAAGTACTTTTTTTTATTCTTGAAGGGGCAACCGTCCCTACTAACCCTTGACTCAATCTTCAAGGGAAATATAATTGAAATGGCAAGAAAGGTTAGCTGCATTCAACCCAAACGCAACCCGCACCCCACCTCACATATTACAATGAAGGCAAAAACACCCAACAAAAACATCCAACTTTTCTTCAAATTTTTATGTTCGATGTCCCTAGATAAAATAGAAAGGGCCTCGCATGGTGCAAGATATTTTCGTTTTGGGGAATTTAAAACCCGAAATTGAATGAAACAAAAACATCACACAGAACCAGATTTTAGGTGGTAAATTTTTTTTTTTTTTTAAATTGAGATGATGACCACTAGCAATTATTCCTAAAGGTTTGGTCAATTCGGTTTGGTCCAATTTAGTGAGAAAACTCTATCTAAACCAGGATTTTCAATTTATTAATTTAGACACAGAAATTACCGAATCAAATTAAGTCGGTATGGTTTATTTAGATTTGCATAGTTTCGGTCCAATTTTTTTGGTTTACCGATTTAGTGGATCACGACTGGACAAGCCGAATGTAACAAAAAAAATAAAAAATTTAATTCATAAATAAGAAGTTGGGCTATGAATTAATCAAACCCAACGTGTGTGTGTATATATATATATAAACATATACAAGTGTGTACAATATAAAAAATATGATATAGTAACAAATTTATCATCAATTATTTGAAAATTAAAAAATTGATAAATTCACAAGTTCAAAAAAAAAAAAATTACTAGGCCCATTCTAATTTTGGTGCGATCCGATTTCTAAGAGCACAAAATCAAGTATAGTCGAATATTTTCAAAATATATCAAATCGAACCTAATCATATCAAAAATTAAGACACCAAATATCAATTCGATTTGATTTATTTTCACTTATACCCCTAATTATACTTTTTTAGTCACAAGCATGGCAGACGGCAACAGACTTTAATGTTTCCGTAGAATGCGGCAGGAAGGACCCTCTGTGGGCATAGTTTGTGAAAACAATTACTAATTATGCAAAAACACGTGAAGTGCAATAAAATCATAATTGCCATTCACCTACTTACGTGGCGATGACAGTGGCGATGACAATTCGTGGGCCGTTTGTTGTTTCATTTTTTTTTTTTAATTTTTTAAAGTGTTTGGATCAGTTTAAATATACCGTAATTAATTTTTAAAAAACTAATCCATGAAAATGAAAGTGTTCGCAAGGCATACAAAAAAAATACTTTTGTCGGACCAAAAACTTTCTCTACACGTAGTTTTGAAGAAAAAAATGGAAACCGAATGGGATCTTACTATTCCATACCTGGACAGTGCAGAGGGGCAGATCAGCAGCTGTACTTCCGAAATTATCCAAGCTATTACTCTTGACAATAAGCTGTACAAAAGCTGGATTAGGATAAACCAAATCACCAATCTCATCCAGTGAATACTCACTCGAAGCCACCACAAACCCAACCCCACTTCCATTACAGTCAATCTCTAGCCGACCACCGCCGCCATTGTTGAGCTTCAACCTTCCTGCCAAGAAGTCATACGCCACCAGCACTTTGCTCAGCCCGTTCTTTATCTTCTCCGTCACCACATGAGGAGGAAACTCACTGTGGGCACGGAAGAAATGGACTGTTTGGACATCGAAATTCAGCACCTGGTCTATGTTTGACAAGAACATGGATTTCCTTTCGGTTTTCTCCGATGGGAAAACCAAGAATGTGTCTTTGAGTGTGACCTTGAGGTCTCTCGGGGGTTCTCGCAATTGGTACTGTAGGGTTCCCATATTCTTGGTTTAGTACTATTTTGGGTTGCTGTTTTGTTATGATAAGTTGAGGAAATTAGGTGCTGGTACTCTTGTATATTTATAGTGGAACGGAATAAGTAGGTGAATTATAGGGATAAAAACACCATGGAAATTGGTTGCTTTACAGCTGTTAGGTTTAAAATAGTACCATCAAACCACATAACCGTAATGGTCGCGTTGACATGATGTCGAGAGTATCTAACGATATGGAAATTAAAAAATTATTCAAACACTTATGCTAAATTCAAATTCTCATATTTCAAATGGTAAACATTCTTTGACTTTAAGAATCTGAATTTAGCATAATTTTTCGTTTGAAATACTACTTGTTGTTTTTCCTCGGAAAAAAGTATTTATTAGTTTTACATCAAATTTTTATGAATTATTAACTCGTCTTGACGAAAACATTTAGAAATGTAAAAAAAATGTGTGAACCAAATTTTAAAAAAAATTAAAAAGATAAAAATAACTCAAAAAAAATCTGTCCGTTTAGAATTATGTGGTCTTTAGCTAGTGAACTATTTTAATTAGTTTTTGCTTATAAGTGTGCTCTCAGTTAATAAATTATCGTATCACCCAACAAAAATATAAGTTGATGAGATATCACCCTCAAAATTTATTATTACGCACGCGCGTACATGTGTGTGTGTGTGTGTGTCTCTCTCTCTCTCTCTCTCTCTCTCTATATATATATATATATATATATATATATATATATAGGAACCAACACTTTTTTAGACCAATATTAGACCAACATCTAAACTCTTCATTCTTGATTAAATTTTAATGATCCGAACCGCTCAATATTTTTAAAATATGTTTTTAAGGATATTCACGAGAAATTAACTCAAAATATTATTGGAAATGACTTGATCTAAGCAGTGATTAAAAATGCTGACATGAACTGTTTTATGAACCACTGTTTGGATCAAGCCATTTTCGGTAATATTTTGAGTTGATTTCTCGCGGGTACTCTTAAAAATATGTTTTAAACACATTAAACGATTCGGATCATTAAAATTTAATCAAGAATAAAGAGTTTAGATATTAATCTAATATTGGTCTAAAAAAGTATTGCTCTATATAGCTTTTTCTATATATATGCATGCCTCTTTTATGGATCTAGCTGTTCCAATATGCATGTCGTTGTCTTTATTTAAAAAAAGTGGTTTGAGTAGGTTAGATACATAACGTTAGAGATAATGGTGAATTCAACTGCGAGATATGGTGGTTGGAACTTGGACACTTGGGGTCTCCCCTTTCGTTTTCAAATGTGCTACTATGTTTTATCTCATGTCCACCAATTAAAATTAATCCATTTTAATTCATTCAATATAATTTTTGTTTTGCTAATAAAAAAAATTATATTTTACTAAACTACCCCTTTTTATCATAAACAAAAAAGTACACTTTGGGCTTCTTCTTTTTTCCCTCTCACAATGAAGCCCAATAAATCTCTACCGACATTACCATAACCTAATACTATTTAAAAAAATCTTCAAATTACGAGACAAAAAAGACACAACGATAAGAAGAAAAGAGTTTAGATATCAGTATGATAAATAAAAATAAATTACATACTTATCATTCTAGAGACAAATAACATATTTTCACTCCACAACTATATATATATAGAGAGAGAGAGGGGATAAGAACTATAAGATAATTGGGAATGTACGTGAGGGGAGGCGGAGGAGTTGGAAAGATGGGGAGATGTAAGAATTTTGACTCAAAGGGTGTTGTTCGGGGTAGACTAAGCTTTTTGTGAATAACGGGATTAGAAGGGTCTATGTTCACTCTTCGAAACTCTCTTTATGCGGTGCTCTATTTATTTTAATATGTTATATTTGTATTTTAATACCAATAAAGAGAAGAACTATAAGATAATTTTGATATGATAGATTTCCTCGAGGAGTTCGCCTTAATAAGTGACACTATCACGGTGTCGCTGCATGTTTTTTTTTGGCTCGGCAAAGAAAATTTTATTAATCTTCAAAACCAAAGACGATTAGAAAGATTAATTAAAAGGACCCTTTGCAACTCCAGTATCACTACAGGCAAGAAATTCCAGCAAGTTGAGAATAAACTTAATTGCCATATGTATAGTAGTCTTATTGCTGCAAACAACCCTTTGAGTCACAAAACCAGCTTCTTCTTTTTTTGTTGTTGAAAATAGGTAGCTCTCTTGATGAAAATTGTGAGATGTAGTTAAGGCATACGTGTCCAGTTCTCCTCTATATCTAAATCTGTGAATGTGGTTTGATTTGCATGCATGTGACCAGACTAGTATTAATAGATACTCTAAGCTTATTTAATTTCCATAGTTGATCATAGCTCTCACATGCACAAACTCACAATCATGGGTCATGGCATGAGAGGTAGAAAGACATTAATTCTTTCATCATTTTTGCTCACCCTTTGTGATTTCTTATTTTACATGCCTATCAAACCGGCTGCTTTTGTATCATTTCTCCTATCTAAAATCAATTAATAATATGAAAGATTTCATTAAGTTTTTTTATAACACTCGATATCATATTTGTATTGCTTTGAATTTCGGAGACGTTAAGAAAATAATATTTTCAGAAACCCATTTGCATTTCTTTTGAACAAACAGACAATAATACCGAAATTCAAGTTTTCAATCATACCAAATATGAAATTAAAGTTTGATTCCGAAACAGATGCATTTTTCAAAATAAACTTTACAAGGTTTACAGAGCATCCTAACTAGGTGAACTAAGGCTCGGGCCTCAATGATGATAGCGTCGACGGCGTTATCGTCGTACCGAATATGCAGGCAGCTCCTCAGTCTCATCTTCAATAACCGACGTGAAATGTTAGGGATGGAAAATTACACCATGTATGAGGCTCAATAAATAATCCTAGCTTTAAATTCCAATTTACGTATAAGGAAATAGTATGAAATAAATATGCAGTGGGAGTAACTCACGTAAATGCAAATGATTAACTAAATCAGAGTTGATGTTAAAGCGATAATGTGTTCTAAAAGTTGTCTCCGAGATCATCTATCAAGTTTCGATCCTCAATGTCAAACCAAACCAATTGTGATAATTACCACGTCAAATCAAGTACCCAAATTCTCCTGATTTGTGATGCTCTCGTGCATGCAACATGATTCCGCTGCCTATGCTGACTGCGCAATGGAAGTAACTCACGTAAGTGCAGAAGATTAACTAAATCAGAGTTGATGCTAAAGTGATAATGTGTTCTAAAGTTGTCTCCTAGATCATCTATCAAGTCCCGATCCTCAACATCAAACCAAACCACTGATGATAATTACCATGTCAAATCAAGTACTCAAATTATCCCGATTTGTGATGCTCCCATCCAATATGGTCCCGTCGCCTATGTTGACTGTGCTTCCAATTCCCAGCCATTGTCGTTCCCAAATCTACCGGTTGGTCAAGTAATCACATATAGGGCATAAACGAAATGAACCAGTTGAAGAGAAGTTTCAACCAATTGTAGGTCATCTTCTCCAATTAAAATTCTGGTTTAAACTCCATTGGGGATCTTCGTGAAGCTTCCAAGCGTTGCTCCCATTTGTCATGTTCGCTATTTTATTTTTCGCACGTCGTGCCCGACATCAAACATCCTAATTCACTTCCCCTACAAATATATTTTATTTCAAAGACATGACACGACTTAAAAATGTAACTCGAATCAAGACATAACTTAGCTTAATACATGACATGGCTAATAACATAACTTGGCTAAAGACGCAGCTCGGCTAATGATACCTCATGGTACCTGTCATGGTTCGGCTCAAGTTATATCATGGCTAATGACATCCTAAATACATCCCCCAACGGAGAAAGATCTATTATCGTATGTGTTATTATCGTCCTTGAAGGTCTATTATCGTATGTACCTAATCTGGTTAAACCACATTTTCGATCAGATCTAGTTACTACGAGGTAGTTATTGACTTAAGTGGACGATAGAAGGTTCCTTCCTTGTCGAGCCAATATTCTAGTCGGGTACATGAACTCAAACTACATGCCATTGGTAGGTAAAACATGATCAATATCAACTGAGTGCCTTACATTAGATAGTTGGGTAGAAGACAGAGTTCCTCGGTGAAATTTCTAGAAATAATAAAGAACGGAAGCATAATGAACATATGTGTTTAATTATCTTGCTCAGTTTTATTCAGTTTATGTATATAACCTGCTGCATGCTTAATTTCTTTTTGGCTTTGATTTTTCAGTATTGTTCACTGCTGAGTTTATTACTCACGAGACGAGCAGATGGAGTTTCTACCCCGACAAAAGGAGTCGTAGTCACCGAAGAAGAGTTCAACGTTTGGCTGACATACCTTTCGTTGCACTACTATTTAGTTAATTTTAAAATAAACAATGTAAACCCGTAAATGTATTTCTGCCATTTTATTTTCAGACTCTGTACTTATTTAATTTCGGTGGAATTAAAGGAGTTATCTTTTTAAAATTATTTTGATAAATAAAATAATATTTAAAAAATTTAAATAACGTTGCCAAGAATCGGAGCATTACAGAGGAAGGGAATG
Organism: Arctostaphylos glauca; assembly: GCA_019985065.2. Taxonomy (NCBI): domain Eukaryota; kingdom Viridiplantae; phylum Streptophyta; class Magnoliopsida; order Ericales; family Ericaceae; genus Arctostaphylos; species Arctostaphylos glauca. Next base: position 19,962,044 of record JAHSPW020000013.1, read on the forward strand.
AGTAGGCTAGGGGGTAATGATGAGAAGTAAAAATTATCTTGTGATGTGAAACTGGTATGGAAGGGTGTGTGCTGTGGAATAGGTGAGTCCATGATAATGTGCAAGGGTTTGAACAGTGTTGTGGTAACACCACAAGGGGTTGTGGATTATGCTATGGTGTGGAATGTACATCGCAAGTATGATGTGTATGTATCCAAGGTATGTATGCCACATGTACAATAGAAGTATATTGTATGACATATGTATGTATGCAATATGTAATAAATTAAAATACTTAAAAATGACAAATTCAATTAATTAAATAAAACTTGTTTGATTTACTAAAATTAAAAAAAAGTTCGTGTACTTGCAAGTTTGTTTTTACAAATTCAAGGGAGCACTCTCCGCTCAACACATATCATTTCAACGAGCTTAATCCGTATGGATAATTTAAGCGAGTTATATTATTATTATTAATGATATATTTAACCATTAATTCATATGTCGATATTCACATTCATGATTTCATAAATAGACCGTACTAAAAAAATGCTTCTAAAATCTTAATCACAAAGGTTCATAATCAGTATCGTCAAAACCATATAGCGACTAACAACGATTTGGTCACTGTCCCAAGTAGAAGTCTTAGATATATTTTGCTGGGTTTTTTTAATCGTTTTCAATATATTTTTTCTAATTTTCTTTTCAAAATTTTGATTCAAAAGACAGTCATAATTCAATGTGTTTCCAACGGCAAAAAATCCCAACAGTACAATTTTTTTACTAAAAGTTTTCAAATAGTTCAATAAAGATAAAAATAAATAAATAAATATAGTTTTTTGACTTGTTTTAATTTTTCTTGAACTACCGAAAAGCAGGGACGGAGCTACCTGGGAAGGGGGTGTGGCACGTGCCACCCCCAGGTTGGACCAAAAAATAAAAATAAAATTTTTTTTTTTAAATTTTAATTGTTTTAGGTTAGTAACTTAGTCAGCCCCCCCCCCCCCCCCCCCCCCCCTCCCTCTACCCCACACAACCTCTGAACCTCACCCGTAACCCGTTCCTTCCCTCTCACGCGTGATGCTCGCCGGCCGCCGTTCCCTCTCACGCCCGTCGCCCGCGACCAGTGGTAGTAGTGGTGCCACCCGGCCCGTTGTAAAATCCTGGCTCCGTCCCTGCCGAAAAGACATTAGAGATTTCAAAAAAAGTTGAAAAAAAGCCATTACAAAAGAATGAGTCAAAACTCACCAACTTGGAGAACTGACCAGTGGGTTAGAATTCCTATATATATATTCATCAACAATTTGTCGCAAATATACAGCACATATGTTATTGTGGTTACAGACGACACAACATGTTCGTTACTGTTGTTATTATATGTGGTTTTGTTGCATCCAGACATTAATGTTTTAAATAGCGATATAATGACATATAACCATATTTGTTATGGTTTCGGAAATAGCAATCGATACACAGGACGCGAATTCGTTATAATGGTTATGAATTTTTAAATATTATTTCTTAGCAAAATATTCAGATATTTGTAACGTTTGGTATCGACTGTGAGGTTCGTTAATAGGAATGAACTGTTACGTATCTAGAATTGGCCAATCTTCACGTAATTTTCAATCCCAACAGTATATCAGGGTGTAACAATATCTCAATGAACAAAAAATCTTTACGTGTCAACGTATACACTATATAATGTTGATATTTCAAAACTTAGTTGTAACATTTTTACATATCTAAAAGCAGCCGATATTATTTTGAGCCGATTTCGTGCGGATACCCATAAATATATATTTTAAACACATTAAACAGTTCATATCATCCAAATTTGATTAGGAATTTGGAGGTCCGTATTTTAGCAAAATGAGGGATTCCTCATAGAAAGTGCACTGATATATAGGGAACTTCTGGATCTTAATATGCAGACTTCTCCTTTTCTAATCAAATTTTGATGGTGCGAATCGTTCAATGTATTAAAAATATATTTTTATGAGTACCTGTGAGAAATCAACTCAAAATATTATCAGAAATGACTTAATTTAAGCAATTTTTCATAAAACTATTCTTGTTAGTATTTATGAAAAAACATTTGGATCAAGCCCTTCCCCATATTTTTTTGAGCCAATTTTTCGCGAGTACCCTTAAAAATATGTTTTAAGCATATCGAATGGTTCAGATAAAAAAATAGAATATCCGTATTTTAGTAAAATAAGGGATGAATTCCTCTTATAAAGAGGATATATATATATATATATATATATATGGGGTCGGCTCCATGGACTAACACTTTTTTAGACCAATATTAGACCAACATCTAAACTCTTATTCCTGATTAAATTTTAATGATTTGAACCATTCAATGTGTTTAAAACATGTTTGTAGGGGTACCCGCGAGAAATCAGCTCAAAATATTACCGAAAAGGGTTTGATCCAAGCAGTGGTTCAAAATACTGAGAGGAACTTGTTTTATGAACTACTGCTTGGATCAAGTCCTTTCCGTTAATATTTTGAGTTGATTTCTCGCGGGTACTCTTAAAAACATGTTTTAAACACATTGAACGGTTTAGATCATTAAAATTTAATCAAGAATGAAGAGTTTAAATATTGGTCTAAAAAAAGTATTGGTCCATAAAGTCTTTGCCCATATATATATATGTATGAAAGGGAGAAGATATATTTTGATAATGATTTTGATTTGCCGACTGAAGTAGTTGAAAATCATGATGTTGTTCAATTATAGCTTGAGAGCTAGCTATCATAGAAACCTGGCAAATCGCAATGATGCGTCGGCCAAACGTTAGGAGTGTTGATGTTAACTGTAATTAATCACGTTCATGTGCAATATTATGAACTCATTTTCAAGACATGAAGTTGTGCCTATATATAATCATGATGATTAATAAAACTCATTTAATTTCTGGTGAAGTCTCTACTGGACATACATGATAATACAGTGATAGCTATGTCTAACTACATCACACTTTTTTTCTGGTACAAAAGTTAATGACAACATTAATGTCTGCTACCAGATACTTACTTACATTGTGAGAAATTTAGGTTATTGTCATTTTTATGTTGGTTCATTGACTTTGTTTCTCATAGTAATGACATGTTCCTTCCCTTTTTAGACCCTTTTATTTAAACCGTCTAATATTACGGGTACCTGTGGATTTTGTGATTTCGCTTTTTGACACGTCGCTACCTTATCGTGCCGAGCACTAAGGGTGGACTTGTATATAACTCGACCACATTTTTTAGATATTTTATAATTTGTTCTCTCTCTCTCTCTCTCTCTCTCTCTCTCTACTTCGTACACTACACGGCAGAAGAAAAATAAGAGAAGCACTGACTTTTCCCTTTCCCTTTTGTTCCTTGCGTTCTAATTTTCAAATACGGTTAAATGTTGAGATGGTGAAATCCTGACATTTAAAATTGTCACCTACAGTATAGGAATTGCCGCAAAATTTTCATCTAGCCTATAAAATCGTACTAAGTATTTTATTCAAATAAAAAATAAATATTTATACTTTGTATTTTGTATTTTGTACTAAAAATTGTTCATATTTAAATAAGTGTATAAAAAAAGCCTCTATAATTAAAAATACATTTAAACTTTTTACTTAACAAATGATCTTTTCCTATATATTTTCTTAGATAGAAAATGTGGCCGAGTATTGTTTTAAACGACTATGTATGTATGATTTTATATTTATTTCTTATTATAAGAAAAGTATGACCCCACTAGATATTTTTACTAGCTTCACCCCCTTCGAGCATCCCTCAGCGGCACAACCTAACGCTACAAGTTGTGAGATTCATGGCCTGTGATATGCCAACAGTAGAGGAGGTTCGGCCCGCTCTGAAGTCGTGCACAGGGACGGACCCAGAACTTAGATCCGGGGGTGGCGCTGTTTAAGAAAAGTCCAATTATATTGTTGTATGATATGCGTAAAACTATTAAAATGATGTCATATAATTGAGATTAGTTCAACTCTCTTGCGGTAATCTATTAAGATATATTTTTTACCATCTAAACTCTTTATTTTTTGAATCGTACTTCCTACATCATTTATTTTTACAAAAATCAATTTACTCCAAATATGTAATTACAATGAATTTAATTTAAGGGTGTTTGGATGTTGCGCACACACACACACAGAGAGAGAGAGAGAGAGAGAGATTAATTACTGACCTCGCAATTGCAAATCTTTTTTTTCCTGCTGCTTATTGTGACTAACAAGCATTATCTTCCAGAAAAAATATCAAAGTTCTTTGCTATGCATAAATATTGAAAGTCCTTTCCCATGTATAAATATTGGAGGTGGTTTCAAACAGGGGGGTGGGGCACCCCGATCCCCGCCTCCACCCCTGCCCCTCCCCTCCCCGCCCCGCCCCGCCCCGTCCCGTGATTTTTTATTCTTTTTACGTAATAGGTTTGTAAGGAGAAAGAGAAAATAACCATGGTTTGCAATTGGTGGAGGAATACAACAATCTTTAATGAACTCAATGACAATATTCTTGAGTACATTTGGTTATTTTTGTTAGGATTGAAACTTGTGGAACGATATTATGTTTATTTTAATTAGTTATTGTTTTTGTTTTTGAAATATTTTAGATTGTAAAAAATGAATTACTTTTGCTTAAAAGTTTGTATGTTTTTATTTACTCTCTTTTGTTATTTTTTTTGGATGAAAAGGAGAATTATTTCAAATTTTAAGTAATTACTAATGTAATTTTTTAATTTTCGGATATCCAATCTCCATTTGGAGATCCCCGTTCCCCGTTCGGGGCGGGGGTGGAGGGCAAAAGTAGTCCCCGTTCGGGGATCGGGGAGGGGATGGAAATTAGATATAGGTTCGGGGATCGGGGATGGAGACAATAATATCCACCCCCGATCCAACCGGCCCGTTGCCATCCCTACCCCACCCCGCCTCAACATAGGTCCGCCATTGGTCGTGCATATGGTAAGGCTTGGGACACGCCAAATGACCTAATTTTTATACCTTACGACCTAGTATGAGTGGATCAACCATTGGACCTAACCCAAGTTGACACCAGCACAGATAGAACGAATGTGTATTTAGGCTGAGAGTCCATTTCTTACTTACCCAGCCTACCACAGTCAAAAAAAAAAAAAAATTGCACTGATTATAAGTTTCATTCAAGTGCTTGCGTGGAACACACACTCATTATGAGTACAGATCGTATATCTTTTAGCACACTTTTTTTGGTATCCATAAATAGCATTATTGAGTTTTTGGTATTAGTAGTTTTTTATTAATTAAATAAGCAAAAATTGCAACTCAAAGAGGAATTAATCTAAAATTTAATTGAAGTAGGTGATCAAAAACCACTAAACTTAATGACTTCAATTAACCTACGTAACAATCCAATCTCTGGCAAAATAAAACAAAAAATGGTTTAAATTTAATGACTTTAATTGAAGTAGGTGATCTAAGCTCTCGTTGTTGATATTTTCTGGTCAGGTTTCTTTAATTAACTGATTTTTAAGGAAAAAGCAGAAACGCAAATAAAATTTGAGAAAAAATGGTTTAAATTTTTTATTTCTTTTGTTGAAATAGGAAATTACATATACACTAGAAAACGTATACGTAGTACTGTGGAAGAATTAAATTTTCTCTGTCTAATTGTTGGTTACCAGGAAAACATTTCCCTTGCCAAATATAGGCCAACAGTTCACCTATATATGAAATTAAGAGCAGATTCTAATTTGGGAAAAGGTTACAAATATTCAGCTCCAGCCATAAAATCTTCAAAAAAAAAAAAAAATTTATAGATTTAGTTTCAGACATTGATGATGTCGATATGACAAATTACAGACACACCCCTCTTCTCTCCAAACAGAGATCTCGAATTAAGGGTAGGATAGCTTATTGAGCTTCATAGCTTGTGATATCTGTAACTTTTTCACAATGATTGTTTTCCTTTAAAATTAATATGCTCCGCGAAAAAATAAGATCTTCAAAACAATTTATTTTTACGCTAATTTCTTGCACAATTAAACTACTCTTTGTTGATTTTTTCATAAATTTCTTATATCAAATGGACACGAGGTTCTTTTTCCTTCATTGATTAAAAATTTTTCTAGATTAATTTCTTGATAAATGAACGAAATGATACCTCTTTTAATTTATTAGAGATTCTCCAAAAATATAAAAATAAAAAACAAAACTTTTAAAGTGCATTGTATTAATCATGAATAATGTTATTGATATTTTTATTTTGTATATCAGATTTTATCGCATGCTAAGGCGAGGTGACAACTCCGAGTTAGAGAGAGGAGGATAAGAAAAAAATGAGCGTCGTCTTAATATACGATACAAAATATATTATATGACTAAACTTTCAAATCGGTAGTCATGGGTTTTTCTCCATGCAAAAATGCAGCTGAAATGATTAAATGGGTCATTAATGGAACCAAGGACCGAAAGCATGTGCCCTCTTCAAAACAAGTACCGTACTCATTCTGACAGTTGAAATACTTAATTCACACTGCTCATTCGAATCTTTTTCAGTTGTGCTATTTAAATTTTATTCTCAAAAAAATACTAAAAGAAATAACATATTCAGAGACGAACTCACGAAGTATATTTAATATTGGAGCATTCAACCAATTCATATAAATAAGATTAAAGAGACATCTGCAAGAAGAGATTAATTGATTCCATAGCGAGTATAGAGATATTACTAGCCATTATACAAAAGTTTATAAGAACACTTAAAACCCTTCATATGCACGATAACATTATTTTTAAATTGCTTATTATTTATCCATCCATTCAATTGAAGAAGTGATTCTTCACATTTTATATTGAAGATATATTTTCCGTTTTATTCGGTTGGAATACTTGGGACGACTTTGTAGGATATATTAAATATTCCAAACAATATTACCATTTTAATGACTTCAAATTTACTTGACATATACATCATATGCCAAGTCCGTCTAATTTCTAAATTAAAGCCGAAAGAATTAAACCGTAATGGAAGATTAAATGAATTTCTTATCAGGATATTCTAAATAACGTCTCAACCCCAAAATTCACTAAATTAATAAATCTACAAAGGTTCCGATAATTGTTGTAAAAGAAAAAATGCCCAATAATTATGAAAATTAAAAAAATTGGTGATATTTATTTATGGAGAAAGTATAGCATGCAAAAACAACAAATATTTATTGGTGCTGTAGGTTCATGATGGGCTCAAGAAGGGGACTCGTAAACCTTAGCCTAGCCCATTGGTAATGGGTTATACCCGTTTTTCTTGTACATAACCCCATTTCACATAAGGCCCGTTTGATTAGTCCAGCCGGGGATTAAAATTTACAAGGGCCTCATTTACTTGTTTCATTTGAGGAACGCACAACAAAACGTGTTGTGCGTCAAAATAATATTATTTTGACACATAAATTATTGATTGAACAATAGGGCGTTGATCAAAGAATTTTCGAGCAGTATTTTGCACTTGAAATTATATCATTTTGAATTCATATATTTTTATAATAATTCACGAGAATTTGTCAAAAAAATATAAATTTTAAATACAAATACAATAGAACTTTATTATTTTGTTGGCGATACATGGGCATTACTAGAAGTGGTACACAGTAGATGGTTCCTAGTATAATTTATTTCTCGACCACTTCGGCTTGTCCGGTTTTCTTCAAACCGGAGAGTAGCCAGTTACACATCTTTGCAGGCATTTCGGCCAATTAAGGGTGGCTGCTTATCCCGTTGTTGTTCTCTCTCTCTCTCTCTCTAGCTCTCATGGCAGAGACCATAGATGGTCTCGTGCAAAGCCTCACAAAGCGAACCGACAACCTCTTGCGACCACTGTACTCCTGCTCAAGCTCAACACTCCGTAGAACAGTTCTTGTATCACCAAAACCACGTAGACCACCACTCTCTCTTTACTACCCGGCTAAGTGCACTTCCTCTGTTTCTGCTCAACGTCCATCACTGGGTTTGTCCACACCCTTCTCGCCCTCTTTTCCTTCTACTTCAACTGGTGCGTTAACGTCAATTTCAAGTCATTCCTTTTTTATTCGCATCTAATTAAGGCAAATTACCTGTGTTTATCTCGCGCTTTAGTTCAAATCATCTGGAATTTTGATGGTCTGCCAATTAACCTTGCGAGTTTTGTTCCATTTGGAGAATTTAAATGGGTTTACACTGTACGGAAAATATATTCGTACAACACACGGGTATCTTAGAAAATACTAGAGGTCGGGGCACACACAAATTGAAAAATTGTGAATAGTGGGTGATTATGTAAGGTGCCCTCCCTTTACATATAGAATAGAAGATAACTTATAAGTAATTAGAATATTTTTCAAGGGCAATTTAGGAACTCAAAAATAGACACAACGACAACATTGAAAGACACCAAACTAGTGCTCTCCCTTTATATATGGAATAGATACAACCATCCATAATCGAACTAAATAATTACAGAACAAGTTCTACAATATAGTACAGGAATTGATATACAAAACGTGAAAGTATTACCGAGCTGAGTCTTGTGTTTTACACGCAAAATTGCCGCCTTACTGAGAGTGTTGGAGGTTTGCTTCTGTGTCTATATTCCAGGGTAAAACGGCTCCTCAGGCCTTTCTCTCTCTCAATTGAAGAAACGAAATCCAAGAGTTTGTCCATAGACGAAAATTTGTGTATCTAAAAACTAAGAACGAGATTGGTATAAATAGAATATTCAGAAACCTTTGAGATGTTGAAACCAAAAACCCTTTGGATTGCACGCCATGAATTGTAGATAGTGGAGTCATTATTGGAGAGTCTTAGGCTGCGCAATGGACGAGACTCTCCGGTTGCCATGAGACACTCCGGTGTTTAATTCATTCATAACAAACCTTTCGAATTTCGAACAACTTCATCCATGATTAAATAATGCGAAATGATTTGCCTGCTTTGCTTAACTTGGCTATGATTCTGATGGGGTTTTCTCACATTGTTTTATTGTCACTGTTGCTGTTGGTCTTTTGCGTTTAGAACAGTATAGTTGTTGTCCTTCATCTAGTAGTATAGTACCCACTTGGTTTTATTCCTTATATTGGAGAAATTTCAGTTGTTAAGGTTTATGCCGTCTATTATGAATTATACCTGTTTTGGACTTTGACATGTTTCCAAAGTTGATTGTTAAGATTTTTTTTTTTCTTTTGGTGGTTTATTGTCCCAGTTTTATTTGCAACACCTGAGAGTCAATTGAGTGTGGGAGACAGCCCCGAAACAAGTGAATGGGCAATGCAAGGTAACGTCTGTTTAAATTTAGGTTTTCATCAAGTAATTCACAAATTATCTTATCACACAACGGGAAATTTTCTGGTCATACACTACCTGATAGATGACCATGCCTCAGAGGTTTTGGAAAATCTACGGTTTAAGACCGATTGGTTACTTAGTCAATATCTTGTTTGGTATATTTCTTGAGTGGCCTTTTCATAATCTGCTTCTGTTGCTGGTATACTTATCAGACCAGATGAAAAATTAGTAAAAGGGGCTACTAGTACTTTTCCTTTTGGCAAGTACAAGTGGCTGGTAAATTAGTAATGCTATGTTTTTGAAAAACCATGGCATGATTTTTCCATGACATTCTTCATTACGTTTTAAACAATACAGGACTTTATACCCCTTGCATTGGCTTCTTCCTAGTTCGCTCATTTTTAAACTATCACTATAGGATCAACAGAGCAAACTAGGAAAGAGTTCTGTTTTTATGTGATCAAAAGAAAGTGCCTGTGTAAGAAAATTTGCTGCATGCCTGAAAGTATTTACGTGACAATACTTTCCAACGTGGTAGTGCTACAAGTTTAAGTGAATGGTTTTTTCTATTTGTGCCAGATTTTTATGTGTTAAGGAAGGATGTTGAAAATACTTCAAAACGTGTTGAAGAGGTACGGGCCTCTTCTGGTCTAGCGCAGTTGGAAGAGGATCTTACTGGTTTGGAGAAGGCAGCAGCAGATAACTCCTTCTGGGATGACCGTGCTAGAGCCCAACAAATCCTTATGGCTCTCAGTGATGTCAAAGACAAAATAAAGCTTCTGACTGAGATCAAAACCCAGGTCCAACCCTTTTTTTCTTTTGCAATTCAAACCATTTTCTTTGCTTTACTTTCTTTCAAAATTACAGCATTAAAACAAGCTTAGTTTTTTCACATGTTTAAGTGCCCGATCTTTCGCTGGTATGGTTGATGATCTTTTCTAGGTTAGTGTGGGTTTCTCTTGTCAATTTGATTGTGCAAGCTAGTTCTGGCAGCGGTGATGGGTGTCTTCATAACAGACAGAAAAGTAGAAGTGTAAAACCAATTAGTCTCACATGGTGATGCTAAAGATTTGATAAAGGTGTTTTTTTAGTAAGCAATTGTATTCTGGTAAGAGCTGTCTGCAAAACATTTGTACACTTTGTTTTGTGGCAAATATATGCACATTCAGAATCACAAACCATTGTGTTTGATTTTTAGTTCGACTTTAATTTAATAGCTTTAGTTCCAATAGACCTTTTACTGCGAGATTGTACCATTGGTGATTATTGTACCCCTGCACCCTTATCTCTGTGGCATATGCTTTTACTGATATTTTGTTCCTTAGTTACGAATTTGGGACATACTATGTTGGTTACCATACATTTGATTACTTCATGCAGGTTGAAGATGCAGAAACAATAGTTAATATTACTGAGGAGATGGACTCTATTGATACTGCACTTCTTGAAGAGGCTTCCAGTCTTGTAAGAGAACTGAACAAAGTATTGGATCGCTTTGAGCTGACTCAACTTCTTTCTGGTCCATATGACAAAGAAGGTGCTGTTATCTACATCACAGCCGGTGCTGGGGGTACTGATGCTCAGGTAATTGTTACTTTGCACAATACGGGAAGAAGGTTGACTGGTTTCCTCCTTTTGTTTTTGTGGATTTCTCTTCGTTTATCCTTCTTTTGATGAAATCAGATCTATTATGTTATGCACGCATAACAGGCTTACAGGGAACCAATATTTAGTCTATTTATCAGATCTCTTTGGCTAATGAATTTTTAGAAGATGACCCTTACCACCCGTCATTGGATTCATTCCTGCTCACAAAAGTTAACATCTTTTCATGAATGTTCCATTAGAGCTTCTTTTTTATATCTTGGTTTCATTATTTCTTCTAGATCCCAGGTGGATTCTTCGATAAGAGCTGGCTTGGTTTGATATGTACACCGTCAGTCTTGTTCAATGGTCTTGGGCCTTGCATTCATATTTTAATTAAACTTCTTGCTCGATATCTATGGTCAACTGCAAAGTCTGCTTTTCTACTTCTTTTCTGTAATATTTTTGGATAATTTCCAGTGCAGGATTGGGCTGACATGCTTCTCAGAATGTATGTGAGATGGGGAGAGAAGCAGCGATACAAAGTAAGAGTGGTTGAGACGTCCTTGGGAGAAGAAGCTGGGATTAAGTCAGCAACGGTTGAAATTGAAGGTCGATATGCTTATGGGTATTTGTCTGGAGAGAAAGGAACACACCGCATTGTGCGACAGTCTCCTTTTAATTCAAAAGGTCTACGGCAGGTAACTTCACCAAGCTATCCCTTTTTTTTCTGTTTCATTGGTCCCTGGATGTCCAAAACTAAAGCCCGAAGTTCTTGGAATTATAAGTTTGGCATGTTGGGGAGGAAATGATGGCTTACTATATTCTGAAAGTTGCCATACAATTTGAGACCATTGGTTGGTAACAAATGGATCCATTTGGTCAAACAACATGGTGGTAGTCTGTGAGGAAGTTGCTCTATATTTTTGTTGGTGATCTATGTGTATGTTTCAGTGACACTTGCAAATGACATGAGATATCCACGTTGAATATACCTAGCATAAAATGAGTTTTGAATATGCTTCTAGCAATTTTTTGTATGTTCCAACCCTCTTCCTTCTTGTAATTTTTGTCATAGAAATGGTTCTATGTATAACCTTGATGGTGAGGTGAGCTTATCTTGGTGCCTTCGAAATATGTACATAGCTATACAGGAAGCTTACGGGGGAAGAGGAAAAACTTAGTCCACTCTTTCCTGGTTATTTTTTCATTGTTTAGTCAAATATGGTTCAGGTTGTGATGAGCATTTGGCAAACTTAAAATAAAAATGAGAATGATGATCAGATAGGTTTGGAGATTCAGCATTCCCCTCTCAAGCTTACATGTTAGAAAAAAAGAGATTTGTTTTTTTTTTTAAGTTGTCCTTTGGAGGAGCATAGTTATATATGACATGAATGTGGAAACAGTTTGTAACAGCAGACTAATATGCTGAAGGTTATTGGCCAGAACATGGTAAATAGGACATGAGTTAGGATACAATATGTTGTAGCAAATTATTTTGCTTGACGCTCTATTTTGAACCTACCTCTCTTTTGGTCTTCATATAGCTGCATCTCTTAACTTTGAAAATTGCAACAGACAAGCTTTTCTGGTGTTGAAGTCATGCCTCTTCTTCCTGATGAGTCGATTGCTGTTGAAATACCGGAAGAAGAGCTGGACATCAGTTTTTCAAGGGCAGGTGGGAAAGGAGGTCAGAATGTGAATAAAGTTGAAACTGCTGTCCGAATCACCCATATCCCCACTGGAGTCACTGTTCGCTGCACAGGTTCTCTACTGCTGACTGGTTTTTGCTTGTTTCTGTGAAGTTAGTCTTTTATTTGAGCTTTTAAAGTTTTTGTTGGGTTTTTTCCTGCTGAATTCCATGAATAGAAGTAACAGTGACATACTGGCGTGGTTACATTTGAGAGTTATTTCTTCAGGAGAGTAGGAATAATATGTAAACGTAGTTATGGTATCTTTCCTGTTGAAATTGCCGTTGAGATCATGTCTTCGTTGAAATTTATCAAACTTGTGAATTTGTGAACTTGTGGAAGGCCTTTTAAGAGTCTGGTAACTTTTAGCTGCTACTTTCTTGGCTTGTTGAAGAGTTAAGCAACTGAAGGGACTGGGTTGTATTGAGATGATGCAGAGAATTAGTCACTGTGGAGTTCCCTACTTCCTAGATCTCTGGCGGAAAAGACTGTTTGGCCACTGAAGTACCTGTAACTTTTCGAGTCTAGGAATGCCACTATGATTGCGCATTTGCGCTTCTCTACCGGTGTATTTATAGGGGGCAAGTCTCTTCGTTCAGTTACCCCATATCTCTAGGATTCCCTTTCCTTAGAAAGATATGTACGGTGTACCAATCCCTTGATACTCAATGTTTGGCTGCAGCACGCTTGATCTTTCTGTGGTCTTGCCAAGCATGCCACGTGTCTCGTGTCATGTGCTATCCCTAGTTCCTAGAATTTACCTCATTCACAACTAAACAAAGGAAGTAGTAGCTAACATAAACCTTTGTATGTAGTGAAATCATAGTTCTTGGCTTCTTGCCCAATGCCAATGTCCAGCTTTCATCACCAGAAGGAAAAAAAGGGAAACAGATACATATGATTAGGGTGGTTTCCCACCAAAGACCAGGTAGCATCAGTCTGCTAAGGCACACAGAGGCCTCATGAAGCTCTAATAACAAATAAAAACAGCAAATGATTGTGAAGCAACTACCCAAGTCCTGCTCTGAGCCAAACTGATGGTCCATATACCAATTGCAAATGTAGACAGATAGCTCTTCTACTCCCTAGTGTGACATGTAAGGGAAAAGTGTAGAAGCTGAATATGATTGAGGTGCGTCAGTAGAGTGGCTGAACATGATTGGGCATGTTAGGGTTTGGGGTTTTCTTGTTTTATTGCAGAGGATAATGGTTTGTGCTTGGAGACAGTGATGGCTGGAAAAAATGAAGTTGGTGTTGGAGAGGTGGCACAATCTCACTAGGTCATAACTTTCTTTTGACATATGAGATTAATGGAGTTAGGGTTGAATTTCAACCCAAACCAAACGGGGCATATATTTTTGGCCATTTCAAAATGTTAGGGATGTGTAATTCCTCTAAAACCAAGCCACGAGGGCAAAAACTGATTTTGCGGAACAAGATTTGGCGATTTTGCACTCCGTTCAGAGTGTCATGCTGCTAAGCTAGTGCAATCATATTTCTTGTCATTAGATGCGTATAAAACTTTTTCTTGTTTGTGTTCCTATTTCTCAACTCTGGTGGGTTTTTTGATTTGTTCCAAGATTAAGAGCAGTTTGTTATTTTGTGTAATGCAGAAGAAAGAAGCCAACTAGCAAACAAGATCAAGGCCGTAAGCAGGTTGAAAGCTAAACTGCTGGTGATTGCCGAGGAGCAACGAGCTACGGAAATTAAGCAGATCAGGGGGGATGTTGTGAAGGCTGAATGGGGACAGCAAATAAGAAACTACGTTTTTCATCCCTACAAACTCGTGAAAGATGTTCGAACTGGGCTTGAGACTTCAGATATTGTTTCTGTGATGGATGGTGAATTGGATCCCTACATCAAAGCTTATCTCAAATACAAATACAGCATGGCCATGGCGACTGCAGCAGCGATAAAATGACTAATTAACATGCTATTTTACGTATTCTTTAGTTACTACTACATAATTGTAAATGCTTTATTTCGGTTATAATCGAGAAAAATCTGTACCTATTTTGCTAATTTTTTCCCCGTTTGAAGAATGATTTTGTATTATTCATGAGCCCTGCAGAGACTGCTAATTTTATCACATGTTGATCCATTTATATAGTGTTCTGTGTTCATGTCACACTGGATGGAGAAGCAATTATCCCAAGTCATTATCCCTTGTGGGTTAGGCTCGAGCTGCTCGAAAAAATAAAGACAAAAGTGTGCTGGAAATCATTATGAAAAATGCTAATCACCGTCTGTCCAATAGATGATGCATAATGTATAAAAAATATATCGATATTCGCAAATTAAATATACATTGATATTCATAAAATATGTATCGATATTTGTATTTATTTGATATTATATATATATTATCCACCGTTCACTAGGCGTTGGTTGGACGGTTAGCAAGACCGAATCATTATACATAACACGATGCTCCACTCCAGTAATCTATCTAGTACCTTGAAGTTGGCCCTTAGACGTGAGGGTCTAAAACTCTAGAGTATCTAAGAGCCTATTTGTTTGAGAAATAAGAAGGATGAGATACAAATATAAAATTTTGGACTCATAAAATGAGGTGTTTGTTTTGTTTATGAGACTTGAGATTAAATATCGGGAGGGATGTTATGGGAGTTACCCTGCATATGCTGTAGACCATACCATGATCACCCCCTCGCTAACGGTATAGCCATCACTCCCGAGTAACTACTGCTCTCGTTTGCGTCAAAAGTACTTTCGTTGCATTTTCTTTACGGCTTAGCCATCTATTCCACTTAGTTCTGTCACTGGCTTGAAGGCATATTCTTCACGTCAAGTTGAAATAAGGGCAACTTTTTGATTGCAGCCAATGGCTTGTTTCCCTGCAAGCAATGAGACTCTTCATTTGTGTCTTCAATTGCGCAATATCTGCCGTCATCTGCTTCCAAGTAAACGTTAGTTAGCAAGATCTTGTCGGACTCTTCTACTGACTTATCCCGAATTATCATGTTGCCTTTGGGTAAGCCTGACATGGAATGTCAAACTCAATATAGCCTCTACCTGCCCATGGTTGGATTAGACCAACGGACAGAACCAAGAAGGTTCCATTAAAGCCTCCTAACAGCCATAGATGATTGCTAAATGAAAGGTGGTATGTTATATCTTGAAGGGATGAGGATATATTATACTAAATGAAAGGTGGTATTTACAAATCTTTTCCATTGAGATAAGACAAGAATGACAAGATTATCTCCAAAAAATCCTATAGCGCCTCCAACTGTTAGTTTCTCATTGTTGCATCTCTTGTTTGGTAGTATGAATATTATGTAACTAATTTATATTAGTAAAATAAGTCAAAGTGGACATTATTAATATGCACATGAATGATACCTACTTTTGTATGTTATTTTGGAATATTACTTTGATTTTGGAACTTTTGGTCGGATAGTATTTTTTCTTAGTGTGGTTTGGTAGTATTTTTCACTCGTTTTAGTGTCTTGATTATGTTAGTATGCATTTTTTTTTTTTACAACAGGTTTCATTCAACGGGATTTGTATTTTTTTGTGTTTTTAAAAGCATTATTTGTAATGGTAATTTTTTTTTATAATTGATTTATTATCTTTAAATATTAATTTTACTTCGTAAAATTTCTGTTTGTAATCTATTTTGTTTGCTTAATTGGGAAATTAATTTTAGTTGTTCTAAATCTTTTCAACACGACTTGCGAAAGATTTTTTTATTATTTAAATTCATAGAAAAAAGGAAGCTCAAATTAATTATAACTTAATATAATTATAATTTTTTGGGTAAAAATTAATATTTTTTAATTATTTTGTAAAATTAAAATAATGCATAAATAAATTAAAAAACAATATTATCATATAATAATTGTATAAGAGCAAACTAAACAATTAAGTTTCCAGCCTTATCGTATTAAAATTCATATTGTAATATATCCATTCAAAACAAATACAAGTTATCATTCCACTTCTACACAATCTTGTATTCATTGGGTATTATATTCACAAATAATGGTTCCAAAATTTATAAAATAAGTCTATTAATACACAATATTGTACATTTAATTATACTTTATACTTATGAGACATACCACACAATTTATATATTACATAATATGTGAACAAATATCGTAATTTTAATTATTTAATAAAGTTAATGAATATTATGAATTATGTGAGATGTCGAATGATGTGTAATTGAATGTATGTGATGTGTTTATAAGATTGCTCGATTTTATATCCCATGCCCTAACCTCTGAACACCCGAAAGGCTTTCCCTTTTCTCCTCTACACCGCAAATCCTGGAAAACCCCTAGCTAGCGAGCGAGAGAGAGAGAGAGAGGGAGGGAGAGAAGAAATTGGGGATGGATGCGCTTCGGAAGCAGCTGGATGTGCTGATGGGAGCAAACCGGAACGGCGACGTGAGGGAAGTCAATCGAAAGTACTACGATCGCGACGTTTGTCGTCTTTTCTTGGTCGGCCTTTGCCCTCACGAACTTTTCCAATTGACCGTACGTACCCATGGTTTTTTTGATTACATATTCCCAGTTAAAAACCTAGTCTAAATTTCTGTTAATCTATTGTGATGTTACAATTTTTTTCCCTTTCTTACTAAGTTTGCAATAGGGTGCGGATTAATGTTGTGGGCTGAGCACTAAAACTTCGGTTTTGGTTTGTGAGAAACACAGCTGTAGTTGGGTTAGGGCTCGAAGTAACAAGAAGAAAAGACAAGCGAAAAAGCCAAAATCTAAAGCAACAGACTTCAAAAAATCTAAAGCTTTGCCCTTTTCCTTCACTACTAGTAGTGTAAACAACTTCTGTTAGTGCACCATATGGAGTTGAATGTATCTTGTTATGTGGAGTATTCACAGGTGATGGTTCATGTTGGTTCATCTATTTAGACTCCTTCCCCCTTCCAAGTGGTTCGACCATACCCTTAAAAGCACCTTGATTTGGGCAATCGGCATGAATTCTGTGCAAGTGATTCTTTTTGGGTAGAAGTATCTGTTGCCTACAAGCTCAGACGAAGGAAAGGGATTTTCTGTGAGTCCTTAAAGTCTTCGAAAGACATTTTAAGTTGCTGTCAAACGAAAGGACTTGAAAGCCTCCAGTGAATGGAAAACAGCCATGCAGAATACGTTAGGCGTTTTCCATCGGTTTTTAAATAGTGTTTGTAAATAGGAAGTCTAAGGTAGCTTTCATAAGTAGTTTTCAACTTCTTTGGATGAATGATATCTAAAGAATTTGTTGTATTTTGGTCGTGCCCCCTTAGAATTTCATCTAATACAATCTGTTACTTTTTTTGGATTAAAGGAAAAGATCTAGGGATTGCATTCCTTAATCATAGAAAAACAGAAGAAGAGGTGAGATAAATATTGTATATTTTTTGGTGTCTGTAGAATGTCTATGTGAGTTGGCCATCCAGTACTGCCCCCTATTCTTGACATCCTATGGTGCTCCGGATGGATTGTTGGTTGGGGTGTTTGAATATGGGCTGAGTGAAATCTCCATATGGGGCGTTTCGATGATGGAGAGATTCTTTGTCCTCACTGGTTGAATCAAGAATTTAAAGCTTCATGTTGTAGATTTTGCTGAAAAATCTGCGACTGTGATATATGTATATGCGTATGCGGAGAACAAGGACAATTAATGTAGCATATAGCTTGTCAGATCAGATAAAGAAGATGGTGTTAAGGTCTTTTTTACAGTAGCACAGATCACTAGAAGTTGTGTGATAATTTCTGAACATCAGGATGGTGATACAGACACATGGCGCAAATCACAGAGGGCCGACCTGAAATTTTCTCTGGAGCAATTATACTTGTGTTGACTAAACTATTGGTTGAGAAAGTGCCTCTCAAGGTTTGAAGGAGTGATTGAGCTTTTTGCAGTGAAAGCGTGATGAAAGTAACTAGCTTTGGGGAAATTGATGGGACTTGCACCCAATTTTTGATAAATCTTCTGTATATCACCACTATGATGAGGCATTTGACAAGCAATAACGTTTGATTTTAAAAAATATGAAACTTCAGTACTGAACGGAGTTATCAGATTTCGGAAGATATAATGTTTTGATTCTTGAGTTATGTTTTTCAATTCTTAAGCATCTTAAGCATGTCAACGAGCTATATTTTGTAGTTTTGGATCTCTATTTTGGTGACATTTTAATGATTTGTTATGTGTGCTCAATGTTACTATATTGAACTCTGCTGACTATTTTTTTCTTCAGAAAATGGATATGGGACCGTGTCCAAAGATGCATTCGTTGCAGCTGAGAAAAGAGTATCCTTCTTCTCATGGTGAATGATATTTAATTTAATTTTTCCCTTTATGAATGTCAAAGGATGTTTTATAATAGGATGAAGGCTATCCTAGCATGAAACAATTTACGACATGTTAGCCAGGTGGCGTTCTTTTCTATTCCATTCTTTTTCTAATTTATGACGTTTTTAAGTACTTCTGAAATACAAAACATGGGCAGGTTATCCAACCGTGATGCTTTTAAATTTGTTTTTGGTCTTGAATTAGAGGCGATAATAGGCAAATATGTTTAGATTATTGGTGCTTGTCAACAGCCCCTTAATCAAGACTTTTCAAACTCTTGTCTTAATTAAGACTCTTGAAGCTGATTCCTTTCATCACTTCACCCACCAACACTGCGCGGGGGCATCGTTCTCAACTGACATTGCCACTCTGGTACCATGACTGGTGTAAAAAAAAAATCACACACGGCTGAAATTTTTGTTTCTTTATTGTTTGTCATAGCCTTACGAATCAACTAACAAATAGGTTCTTCATATTTAGTTTTAGATATTAATTTCATTTTTTCCTTTATTTGACCTACATTGGTAAGATAAATTGGACAATGATACGTCGAAATCTAACTCTCTTCCTTGATAATTATTAGATTGTTAATCACTAACTCATCTAAAGTTAAGCTGTTAGAGAGATGGATAACTTTATTATTTGTACTCTGAACACGTCCCCTCATGTACTGCCTGACTTTCCTTCATAAGCAGGCTAAACATGTGCAAATATTTTAGTCAGTAGGTACGCAGTGAGGTTCGAACATAGAATCTATTTCCTGCTCTGATACCATATTAGATTGTTAACCATCAATTCATCTAAAAACTTAAGCTGTTAGAGAGAGGAATAACTTTATTATTAATACTCAAACAGTAATGATAAGTTTCAAAAGCTTGGAGTGCATTACTTAACCCATGCCAGATATGAGGAAGCCAGAGCGAAAGGTCTCGAAAACTATGATCGGGACTTGGAAGATGTTATTGATAGGCTTATTGTTGAGTGTGATAGAAAAATCACTAGAGCTCTTAAACGGCTAGAGGATGACGATGCTAAAGCTGCTATTGCAATCTCGGTGACTGAGGTTACACAGGTGATAGCCAAGCCTCTGCAAAAGCATATCTTCCACATCTATTGCCATTATATATCTATCCTGCGTTTGTTTTAATAGTGTTTTTTTCTTGAGTTGTAGACACCTGAGGTTATCGAGTTATCGAAACAGATCAAGGAGAAGTTGAAGGAAGTGGATCTATATGGTAAGTTCCTAGTGGGTTACTCTACTTTTGCTAGTCACTTTATTCTTTTTGGCTTTTTTGTTGGCATTTGATAATGTAGTCTTCTGGTCTTATTTAATTTACTGTGTGGTTCAGTTGTAGTTCTTTTAAATATTGTGTAGTTGGATTTGAACCCTGTAAGATATTTATTTAGGTGCTACTTAATCAATTCATATCATGAAGTTGCATGTTGGACATGGTAGAAAGTCTTTGTTTTTGCTTGGAAGTTGGGACATTTGTTATTGGCAACGATTGAATTATTACTATAATAAAATTAATGGGTAACATGGGTTACAAATGTCTACAAGAAGTCCACCACCTGCAAAGACGAATAAAAGAGAGACTTCTACATTTGTCACATTCTACAAGTGGCTGTCATTCCTAGTGATCAAGGTTATTGGTATTCCTCTGAAAGGAGGCATTGAAACCCAAAAAACAGCTAGGTAACAAGTCTTAAACCAAATATTCTCGAGATTTAGATTATGTTGTAAAAAAAAGTTGTTGCACCCTTTCAAGCCAAAGAACCCATACACCCACACACACACCACATATCTCTATAACGACAACACTTTGTCTTTAATATCTGCTGACTACTATCTACGAATAGCAAGGGCTCACAACCATTTGGAATTACTCTATCAGCCCCTGCCAATAAAAACGCCCTCTGCCATAAATGGGCGGAAGATCATATTTGTAAAAATGATCTATGTATGCGTGTGAAAAGTGGGTTGAAGATTATATTCATTCAGTTGGGGAGAGAGAGACACACACAAAGACCAGCTCGAAGAGTATGTGCACAATCATGCACAACCTATGACCAGCTCGAAGAGTATTCTTTTCAATACAGAAATGTCCAACCTAATCATTGTGGTTAGTTCCTTTCATTGGATTGGACCTTTTACAGGAAGTTATGGGACACGCACTAGTCCTTGACATCCTTGCTACTTAGAAGAAGCTATTTTCAAATAGACTTGATAGGTTGCTGTAATCATGGATTTACATCCATGATTTTTGGATTTCTTGTTTTTCTTTGGCATTTCACATTAGGCTCTGTAAATTCATTAATGGGGCTTTTGGATGTTATTATGGTTTTTTTTTGGTAGCAGAAACATTCATGATGTAATGCTTATGTGGCTCTAGGTCGTACTGAAACATCTTGAATATGATTCATTCTGGATGGAAAAATTGCAAGTACAAACTAAACCATAATTAAACATTATGATAATATGATGAAAAATATCCTGAAGAAAGATACACGCCTATGAAGCTTCGGAAGAGGAGAAATGGGACCATATTAATTTCATAAGCTGCCAAAGATGACAATACTGTTGTGTTTGATGATATAGATTATGCATGAAAAAGTTGGTTACAGAAATCACTGTCAGATCTGATAATTTTCATGCTTTTATTTGTTTGTAAATTGTGTTGAACTACAGATATGAGGTTCCATTAGTAACTTCTTGCCTGGTGTGGCATATGGTTCAGTATTGTGTTTCCCACATCTATCTTTTCTTGTGGAGGCCGCAAGGCTCGTAATTCCTCTGCTATGTGTGGTAAAGCTAGCTGATATTTACTACTAATGAAGTTATGATTTGAAATTTTGCAGATCTCGAAGGCAAAACAGATATGAAAATCCGATCTCTGGAAATAGTGGATGAACTAAGAACAAAAAGAGCTGACATGCAGGTTAGCTAATTGATGTATATAGCTTGTCTCTTGTGGATTATTGTTGAAATGCCATCTGTATACTATTTTTAGTACTTCAAATCTAATTTTGATTCACATGCATGTGTTAAAGGATTAAGGGAATATGTTTTCCTGTGACAGTCAATGCTGCTTCTTGATGCCTTCAACAAAGATCGAGCTTCCTTGCCTCAGCCCCTTCCTAATCCACCACAGTTGGCACCCCTGCCTGTAGTTGCTCCAGATGCTCGTACACAAGAAATGATAAATGAGAAGCTGAAGAGAGCAGAAGATCTTGGTATGTGTATTAGTAATTTTATAGAAGGCTGACATGTTCTGGTGGAAATTGAGAAGTTAATAAAATCTCTTCTTGTGCTACATGCTTATATGCATATTTGTCGTGTCTGACACTTGTACTTTTTATGAGTGTCCATAGAGTAGGTGTGATAAATAAGACTCTTTACCTTAAATCTGGAATTATTATGAGATAGACAAAAACTTTAAGGAGTGATTTGTAGATATGCATGATTCCACATTTGGCTCTACCTCCAGTTTACCTCGAGTTTGATTTCATTCAAAATATGTGATCTGAGTGTTTAGGTGTCTTTTAAAATTCTTAAGCCATGAGGGATTGAGAGAAAACATGGAAAGAAGAAAAGAGCTAGACTAGCAATTTACTTGTTAAACTGTTTCGAATATTGTGCAAGGTAAATTTGTTGAGCAGATTTAACACCATTTTATTGGGATTTTGGTGTTGGGTGACTAATTTCTCTCATCGGTTGTCTTGCTGGTCAAGTTCTGTTACTCGGTTTTATAGGGAATTTTTAGTTGTAGGAATAGGGGAAGTATAGCAGCGAAAAATACTTGATAAGATCTTTTTCTGAAAGATCTTTTTCCGATGAGTTAATATGCATGAAACTATTTCATTCATTGGAGTTGAGTTATACAGAATGTGTGAAGCTTTGGGCGCTTAGTGTGGTGGTCTTTGCTACCTTTCTTTGCAGCCCCTTTGGTAGCTGGATTAGGTTTGGGGAATTAATTAATAAGGGGTATAAGAGAAGATATGGTAGAAGGGGGAACTAATTAAGATGGTTATTATTTATACTTGGTTTGGTTGGTAGTTTGTGTGGGGGATAAAAGTGGGTGGATGATAAAAAGAGGTGACAAATTACTTGCTTGCCCTTATCTTTTTTATGCACCAAATGGATAATTGGGGTGAGGGATAATTGAGTAATTGGGCAAGGGGTAGTAATTACCCTGTTACTAATAGTACCCCTGCAGAGGCATTAAACAGTTTGGATACTGTATCCGGAACTCAAAATCAACCAGACACTGGATTAACCAAGACGCTGGCTAGCTAAACCCCCAAATAGTCTATCCTCCCCTTTAATACCCCTACCAAACAGGCCATTAGGGGTTTATTCCAATGGTTCTTGCTCTCTTCTTCTTTTCCTCTTCCCCCATAACCAGACTAATATTTACTGTCCCCTGACTATTTCCGCTATAACACTATCTTGGAATTACAGTTCATTATTTCTTCAAACACTCTCCAGGCCCCGATACCATATTCACAACCAAGTAACCCTAATCACTTCTCTTACATATTTCATGCCCCACGGTAGGTGCATGGTTGTCTTCTACATAACCTGGGGAAGCACACACAAAAGCATAATACAAACCAGTGGTAAGTTTGAAGTAAAGCAGATTCGTGAGAAAGCTTTTTACAATTGACATGAAAGAATTCACACTTTTTAAGATAATGATTTTTAGATAAAAAAGGCATGTCAGAATTGTTGCCCATAACTGACGACAAGGTGTTTTTTTCTATCATTGGTACTCCATACAGACCGATGTATATAGTTTCGAGTATATTATCAAATTGGACATTCATGGAAGTCCAACGATGAATCCACACGCACGCTAACTAGCAAATTCTTACTTGTTTTATTGTAGACTCTTTTTTTCTGTCCTTACAATGTTGTTGTTTTGCACCATTCTCAGGTGAGCAAGGAATGGTGGATGAAGCACAAAAAGCATTGGAAGAGGCTGAAGCACTTAAGAAGGTCTCCAATTTTCTATTAAGAATATATCTTGTTAAATCAACCATTTCAGTTTTGTATTTTTCTGACATGCCCTAGCACTGTAGGATTGCAATTTATGCTACGTCAATTATCTGTTGTCTGTTGAGATTCTGATAACTAAAAATGTTGCCGATATTGTGAAAGTGTTGTTTTATGCTGACTGACATTCACTTTTGGATTTCGAATACAAGTGTTATGCTTTCTGAGGAACTTGTGTATGTTGGCTGCTATATCATATGCTGCGTAAAATAGAATAACTTTTTGCAGATATAAGACTATCTATTTTCGGATATAGACTAACAAAATAGTTCCGAATTGAAGAGAAATGTGTTCTTTTACAGGCTGTATGCATCTATAGCTGCATAGCTATTGGCAAAACGACAACCATATGGTTAATGTATAGATTTGTACGCCATCAGTGTTCAGCAATTGTGACTCATTTGTATTACAATTCTTAGCAATCAAAACTGGGATATTGTATGTTTGGCTACATGCTAACAGCACTTTCAGATGAAAAAGGGTAGAATAGCTCGCTGCCCTACATTTGCTATAAATATTCCTTTCCGCTATTTGGAAATTGAAAGGCTCAAAACTCTTCCTGATGAATCAGCTTCCAGGCATTTCTTGAAAAGAACTTCATTACAATATACGATCTACTAGACGGGTTCTTAGTGTTATAGGAAACATATAGTGAGTTTGGAATGCGTGTAAAACCATGTTACACAAACTAAGTTTCGCATAAAGTCGTCACAAGCTTTTTGGGAGCAATTCAAAGAAGTTTGGCCCAAAATTTTGATTGTGAATTTGTAGTAACTATACCTGTGGGAGATGGTAAACTATGCACTGGTATCCATCCACATGTCGGAGTTTTCCCTTCGAGTTGTTGTTTTTAGCTAAATGGATACCTTATTCTTTGTTTCCGGGACGAGTTTGTCTTACATTAAATTGTTATTTGTCCGCTACATTTTAATTCTAATATGCTAACTTTTTTGTTAATTTCTTCAGCTGGCTCCAAGACAGGAACCTGTTGTGGATTCATCCAAGTACACTGCTGCTGATGTTCGCATTGTGAGTCCTTTTCCTCCTGTGCTTCTCCTAATCTTCATGTCATGGGAAAACGGAGTCTCATTTTTTCATAATTTCTACTATGTCAAGCATTGTCTTTCATTTGCCTTTGGCCACTAACCTAGTTTTCATTGACAATGGTCAAAGATAACTGATAAATTCAATTTTACTCGAGTAATGAACTGCTCTTGGTAAAATTTACTCTACAGAACACATCTTAAGAAGTTAATTTTAGCTGGGAAACTTTGATTTTTTTTGCCCTTTTCTGGAAGCAAATTAAGTTTGACAAGGATTTTACCTAAGTTATAGATTTCCGAAGTTGAAAAATTGCATTATTGATGTATCATATACACATTCTAATCTGGAAATTGTCATATTCTCAGACTGATCAGAAGCTACGTGTCTGTGATATCTGTGGAGCATTTTTGAGTGTTTATGACAGGTAAATTTTCTTTCTAGTCCTCAAGAATTGCAACTACAATTCTTAACTTTCTTAAGGACGATAAAGAACTAGTAGTTGGGGTTTTAAGTACTTCAGCTTTTGACCTGGCGATTATACCTCCTTGTCACCAGCAGGCTTTTGCCCCAGTTTTCCGAGGATAAACTTTTGCAGCTAAAGAATGTGCGTCTTTTTCTGTTTTATGCTTGTAGATCGTGCTATTATTAGCTCTTAAATTATGGGGCTAATGGATTACCTTTAATTATTCGTTGAAGGAAATACTTACTTTGATGATACGATTTTGATGTTTGATATGGTCTTTAGTGACCGCCGTTTAGCAGATCATTTTGGAGGGAAGCTTCACTTGGGCTATATGCAAGTCCGTGAGAAGTTAGCTGAGCTTCAGGTAAGATGATTCAATTTGATGTCTTTCTGAGTAGATTTTGTGCAGTCTATATATTCTGTTGAAGAAAGTTTACTTCAAACAAAATGGTTGGCACCTTGTATAAATCTTTGTTTCCAATTTGGGATCTGTGCTTCTGCTTTATCTGTTTCCTTGGATGCCTAATTAGTGCCATCTGCAAAATAGGTAGCAGCTCCTGATAATGAAGCTGTATTTGTTATATACTTAGAGGTGCTACTATTGATATGTGATTCAGGTGCTGGTATAAATGTTTCAGTTGCTTCTGAGCGATTCTCAATGAATATGCATCTGTGAGTGTTCTTCCGTATTGTATGTATCTTATTGGGGAATGGGTCTGTGTTGAGGTTCAGATGTTTTGACAGTTGAATTCCTGTTGGGCTCTTGATCGACTTTCAAGACAACAGGCAATACTGAAGCTGAAATATGGTATAAGAAAACAAGTACCCGTATTGGATGGGTTAGGAATGAAAGAAAATCTTCTTAATCTTGTGCTTATGTTTGAGAGCGTCATGATCAAACTTTAGCTCGCTGGTCTGGTCACCTAATCCAGAGTAGTGCTGTAGATAAGTGGAGTAGCTGACGCTTGTTCAAGCTTTGTTTTTTAGAGCTTGGAGCTTGTAGTTTGTGGCAAAGGTTTGGTGCTTGAGTGATCTGCCGCTGCTCGTTAGATGCAGATTATCTTTCCAAGGGTTAGATTTTACTTACGACATGCTGGCTCTTAGCAGGAGTTAACCCTTGAGCTGCCTCTTCTTAATTTCACATGAAACTGTGTGAAATCATGAATGGTATTGACTATCAGTTTGCTTCTTTTAACTGTTCTTTTACTTCACAAGCTGCATTCTACTATAAGATCAACTTCTGATTTGGTTTCCCAAATGTCCTTTCCCACCTAAGGTTAAGGCAAAAACGCTCCTTGTAATTTTTCACTTGCAAGAATGAAAAGCTTGTTATTTAGTTGCATAGTGCCTCAAGAAACCAGGTGACATGCCAGATAATTTGTTGGTCAAGCCGCAATGAGGTGAGCTGAGCTGGCCCCAATATTCTTAGCTGCTACTGGAGCTGATCTCCAAAGATCATTAACATGTAACCAAGCTTGAGTATCACCTTACTTTTAGGGAGCTTGAAAAGCCACATGCTGCCTTAGCTTGGCTTCACTATTGTACTCCCTACTTCGGAGTTGTTGCGATCTTTTTATTAAAGAACAGTATTGTCTGTTCTGTAATCTGTGTTGTCATTTGTCCAGTTATCTCTTGTTCATGCTCATTCACTTATTTGGATAGAAATATCCGAATATGAAAAAGCTGTGTGTTGTTCTTTACTACGTCTTCCTGTTTTGCAATTAGCATGAAAAGCAATAAAGAAAAGTATCTAATTCAAGAAAATTTTACCACGCAGGTATATCACAACTTTGTATGAGCAATGCTCTTGGTATAGTATGTATGCATGTATATATTTTTGGTAACGATTTAAAGAATTTTATGTTATTGGTTGTTGTTATGTGCCTTGAATGCATCCATCAGTATATACTTCTTGTTTTGGAGTCATGTCATGTCACTCCTTTTTGATATCTTGTGCTTTTATGTTTTTAATGTTCTTGTTTGACCTTATGCTTGAATTTTTGGTTGTCACATTTTTCAGGTTCCTGTTTTGAATGTAATAGTGTGTCTGAGACTCTGATTGTGTGCCATATCAAATGTAGTTTACTTGTTTTATCTTTGCTGCCTTCTGATTAGTACAACTGATTAGGTTCCTGCTCAGTTTCTCTCGAGTCACGGTCACTTTTATCCTATTTAGTTGAAGTAATAGAAGCGAGGTTTACTTTGGGAGTTCTAGTTTTTATGTTCTGTCAAATGTACTCTGCTTGTTGACACCTTGGAGTTGTTGGGGTTTGATGTAGAAACTTGAAGATAATTGTCATTTGTTTGAGATTCTTCTTCAGTTGAAAACATGATATTTGTTCCGGTGAAACCAATGTTGTATAGAATTAATTTAGTCTGAGTTGCATTATGATCTTGATCTACGTATAGTTTTCAAGTTAGAAATCTACAGTTTTGGTGATGAAAACGTAAAAAGAAGCTAAGTTAAGAAAACTGTTTTCGCTTGCATTTTGCATATTTGTGCTTCAACAAAACTGTTTGCAGTGGGACTTGAACATGTTCACGTCATAGGCTTTTCAACAAGACTGTTCTTCCGTGAGACTTGAATATCTTCATGTTTACTAGGCTTTCAGACACCAAGGCGGCATGGTTTATGGGTAGCTTTGTAGTGTGTGTTTTTCGATGTCTCTAGCCTGACAAATTGGAATTTTGTCAAAGAGGTGTTTCAGTAGTGCTTTCTTGTTATTTAATATTTCAGGAAGAGAGGAACAATAAACGGAAGGTCTTAGAAGACGAGAGAAGGTATTCCAGTCATTTCCTTTTTTTTTTTCCCTCTTCCTTTTTTGGAAGGTTTTAATCACCACCTCCCTCTTTCCATGGGAGGATGGCTTTGTGTGGTGGGCCTGGGTCTTGGGTTGCTTGAGCATTTTTATCCTGCAGATCAAAAGAGCGAAGCAGGGAGCGTGAAAGGGAAGCGAGCAGGGATCTGGATAAAGTAGATAGCCGTGATCGGGGGAGGGATTATGATCATAGGGGTAGAGATCGTGATGTGCATTACGATCGTAATCCCAGGTATGACAGGGAGAGAGATCAGCCCCGTAGCTATGATTCCCGGAGTCGCCACAGGTCCCGCTCGCGGTCAAAGGAGCGTTCCAGGGATTATGATCGCCGGAGGTACTTGTTCTACCCATCAATTATTACATGCATCATCACCATCTTCTGTGTATGTTGGGTTCTTAGTTTGGTTGTAAATGAGCAGACTAGGATGAAAAAACTCTCACCTTCGGTCATAATGAGTAATCACTTTCAACTCTTGCATTTGGTGTGTGTACCCTCAAGGGCATAAATTTTTACGATGACTGGAGATTTATGGGAAAAAAGAAGGGTAAGTCGGATGTTCATATTCTTCTGGCCGTCCTGGTTTTAGTTAGTATTGTTAATGTTTAGGTCCTTACATCTCACTTCTGCAAGGGTGTCGTCAAGGTGAGGGGTCTCTCCCATTTAGACATATTCTTTCATTATGTTCTATTTTCGTTCTAAACCCTCGGCCTTTAATTGGAAATGATGAAGAACGAAAAATGAGGAGAAATAATATGCCCGAGGACTATATATATGTTTGTTGCTTTATCAAACTCTTTCCCGTTTACTTTTGACATTCCTTTTTCACCTTTTGTCCAACATTTCTGCTCTGACCTATACTTGCCATTGTTTGTCTCCTTGGTCTGGGGATATGATAGCACGTGTAGGAAATTGTAGTTCTGGTTTTTAGAACAAATTTTGGTTCATCTGTAATAGTTTTCCCATCTTCAAACAGGCGTCATGATCGATATTAGCTTGCGAAGTCCAGCTGAAGGGGAATGTGTGAAAAAATTGGCATGCTTTTCGCGGTGCGAGGGCAAATGATGTCTGCTTTGTTTTGAAATTTGAGAAATGCTATCTGTAATGGTAGAGAAGAAATTGTTAGGTTGATCATCACTCTACTGTTTTTTCTTTTTACTGGTTTAGTGTTGTTGCTTTCTCTGACTATGGCTTTGCTTAGTGAAAAAGTACGCAAAAATTGGAGTTTGGCCAAATATTTATAGTGAAGCGAGAAATGTGGTTGTAATACTGCTGCTGCTCTTTGCTGTGTCAGCAATTAAAACTTATCTTATCATTTGGATGAACATCCGTACACATTGCTTGGAGTGGGAATTGAGTGGTACATCATGATGGAATACATCCCAGGAACCCTAGTTCCTTGGACTAGTGGATTGAAGTCGAGTTGATAATTTTGTGAACCCACTTTGAACAGGGATCAGCAGGGGAGATAAACAATCTGTAGTTTATTTGTTTTCAATATAGAGAATAGTTGTATGGTGTGTTTGTTTGGGTGTCATTATTTGCATGCATCGGGTACGTATAGGATGAAAGCCATTTGCCCTAAATTCATTTAAGAAAACATCAATTTTAGTCGTCAGTGTTCTTTTGTTAAATGGATTTGTATCTTACTTTTGCTTTGCGCGGATGAGGGTTAATCGTGCAATCACAA
Source organism: Arctostaphylos glauca (assembly GCA_019985065.2). NCBI lineage: Eukaryota > Viridiplantae > Streptophyta > Magnoliopsida > Ericales > Ericaceae > Arctostaphylos > Arctostaphylos glauca. The sequence continues at coordinate 19,991,991 of JAHSPW020000013.1, forward strand.
GTGTTTGTCGGGTAGAAGAATGATAGCAGTTAAGAGATTTGTCATTGGTCGCTCACAGGTTTGACTCGCAGTCAATTCTTGTTGGAGTCACTAGAGGTTGAGTTTTGGAATCAGTGCAGGTGAGCTTAAGTTGGTTCGATCATCTGATTATAAAAAAACTGCACATACCAGTGGATTTGAGGATAATGACACGAAAATGGAAACCGGAATAATAGCTAGAATTTATTCCTAATTTGCGCGACGATGACAAGCTTCCAATACAAACATTCGAGAGAGAGAGAGAGAGAGAGAGAGAGAGAGTTGCTATGCCTTAGCAACGCAGCAAGCAACCAGAGAGAGAGAGAGAGAGAGAGGAGAGAGTTGAGGGCTTCTCTGGAGAATTTTAGTACTTTTTCGGATGTCATATTTTAGGATTTTCTCGGATGCAAAGTGGGAGAATAAGAACAAAGCAACATTAACAAAGCAATGTTACTGATCTTCAAAGGATAGTAATATTGACTTGTAGAAAACAAGATTAAGTAATAACATCGACCGGTAAACAGTTGCGATAGAACATCTATACCACAAATTACGTCTAAAACTATTCCATCTATACCACAGGGCTGACTTGCTGAAATTTATTGTCAAACCTGAAACCAACTGAAAACATCTTAGCATCCTCTTGATGACTCTCATCTCCTCAATCTCACAATTGCAGAAGATGAGCATATCATCTGTAAACTGGAGAAGAGAGAGAATGGGGCTGCATGACCCAATTGAAATGCCATGATTAAGACCCAAGTCCAAGGCCCTCTGGAATAGGATATTTAGTCCATCTGCTGGTAGGTTGAAAAGGAAATGGGATAAGGAGTCTCTTGCCTAGGGCCTCTCTCCGTCTTGATTTTCTTGGTTGCAGAGCCATTAATGAGTATAGAAATTGAAGCCGTGACTATATATGCATTCTTCCATCTACGCCACCCACTTGGGACCACATCCAAGATCCTCCAAGAACTTATGAAGATACCTCCAATTGATGCTATCAGGTGCCTTCTCAAAGCCCCCTTTGAATATTAGGCCTTTGGATCTTTGCTTCTTCCAAAAATCAATGACTTCACTGGCTATGAGGATCCCATCTAGAATTTGCCTTCCCCCACAAAAGCTGCATGTGTTTCCCTAATCAAAGATGGCATAAATCTTTTTAGCCTTTATGAGAGAACCTTGGAGAGCAGTTTGTATAGCCACCCAATCATGCTTATTGGTCTGAAGTCATGAAACTTATCAGCATGTTCTGATTGGGTATGAGAGTGACAAAGGTCGTGTTAATACTTTTGAGAAGCTTTCCATTAGAATGGAACTCCTTGAAGAACTGGAACACATCCTGACTAATAGTCTTCCAAGATTTCTTCACAAAAGCATAATTAAATCCATCAAAGTGTAGAGCCTTGAGAAGATTACAATCATTCACAACTTGAAAATCTCATCCTCTGGGACAGGTTTGATGAGTTCTGATTGTTCTTGAAATCCAAGAGATCTAGGAAAGGACCCCTCTAGGTAAGGTTTGATCCAGGCCTGTTCTTGGAAATGGGCTTTAAAGTATTGAACTGCCCCTTCTTTAATCACTTCAGGGGCTTCCTCTGACCTTCCATCATTGAGGATAGACCCTATATAATTCCTTATGAATCTGGCATTGGCTGAAGATTGAAAGAACTTGGTGTTCTTGTCTCCCAATCTTAACCAGAGGGCTCTAGACTCTTACCTCCATAGGCTTTCTGTCACTTTGTAGGATCCCTAGAAATCCTCCCTGATCTTTTTCCTTTTTGAAACTTCTGCTAATGTAAGCTTTCTTTGTTCTGAAATCTGATCTCGATGGTGAAGTTGTGCCTTTAGGTGCTTAAACCTTGTATTAATGTCTCCAAAACCAGTCTTGTTTCATTCTTTCAGTTTAAGTTTAACCTCCTTCAGAGTCCTCATGATCCTAAATCCATCCCAACCTTGAACACTGCCCGATTCCCATGTATTTTTGATGATTTACAAGCATTTAGGATTGGTTAGCCAAGCATTCACAAATCTGAACGGCTTTGGGCCCCAATCCAAAACATCATCTAAGATCATAACATGACAGTAATCTAAGATGATTCTATTCGAACCCCATTGCATGGACTTGAACCTGTCCAACCATGTTTGAGATTGCAAAAACCTGTAAATTCTGCTATGTATGGGATCCTCATAGAAGTTGGACCATATGAATGGCTACCTATCATAGGTGTTTCAAAGACTTCTAGGGAATTAATGAAATCTCTGAAATCAGACATACCCCTGTCAATTTTTGTACAATATAGACCTCTCCTCTATGAATTTGATCTCGTTTTTGTCACCCCGTAAACACCAACGGTGAGAAAAGACAGGTTTCAATTCCAAGATGGACTCTGACACCCCTCTTCTCTCAACCACAGAGTTAGGAGTGTAAATGTTAACGATGACACAATTAAATTCAAAAAATAGAGTACTTTTAGAGAGAATAAAATTCTTCCTTATGATCACTTCCTCCACCTTGAATGATTGTTGCTTCCATATGGTTATGATTCCACCTGTAGTAGGCCGGAAGGTACAACAATGGGCCTTCGGCCCACGATCATCCTCGGCTCATCTGTTTTGGGTCCGAATTGGGTTAGGCCCAAAGAGTTGTTTAAGCTTGCTCTCGGTGTGCAGGTTGAGGTGTCCTATGTGAACCTCGGCATTGTCTTCGACTAGGCAATCATACGACGAAGAAGAAGTCTTGACTTTTAGCCATGCGACCGAAGGCTCCCCGCTCGGCTATGCCAGGTGGAGATGTACTACCCACATTTCGGATAAACGTGGGGAAGGTAGTGCAGATATGCCCGTCCAATTTGCACGGTTGTGGGACACGTGGCAGTACCATCGTGGTTCTTGGACCACGAAGCTACATTCTCGACCGAAGCCTCAGACAGACAGTTAGGCTTCTACTCTATAAATATTCCAGGGGTACTCTTGTTTTAGGTACACATGCACACGCTCTCACTAACTCTTGCGCTTTCAAGTTGCTTTTGCTCAATTCAGCATGTTATAATCATGAAAGTACTATTGTTCATAATAGAATGTGATAGTATAATATGTAAAACATGACATAGAAAGAAAATTAGGATTGACTGCAAAGATTGAATTTCTAAATAAATTACGAGCATTATTGAACAAACAAATCTAAAGTACATCATATCCACGGGTTCAAGAAATTTAATCTTAAGATTACAGGAAATGCCTAAATTTTGTGTAGGATCAAGTGAGCACCATATTGTGGTTGAAGGGTGATAACAGTGCTAGGGGCATGTGCATAAGATGGCGAAAGTTCGAATGAGAAGTGTTGTAGAATCATAACGATGGCCATTTTCGCCTCTAGCATGGCAAAGTTTTGTCCAATACATATGCGAGGCCCCCAACCAAATGGAAAGAAAGAAACTGATTGGTTCCTTGTTGCCTTCGACAATCCTTCTGAAAATCTCTCAGGGTTGAACTCTTTCGCATCGTTGCCCCAAATTTCACAGTCATGATGAAGCAAGATTACTGGTAGAGAAAGCATCACTCCAGCAGGTAGACACAATTTTCCTAATTTCGTCTCTTCGTGAATAGTTCGACCCAGTTGAACTACTGGTGGGTATAGCCTTAGAACCTCATTCAAAATCATAGTAACCTAAGGAAATTAAATTGTTATAGGACTAGATATATGACAAACTATCACCAAGCTGACACATAATATAATCATGAGAACTCTTGATAGAATAAAGCAAAAGGTGCACAATGTTGATAGTAAGCTAAAATCTACTGAAGCCTATTGAGTTTAAATATCTAATCGGACGTATTTACGAAAGGTTGATAAAGGATAAATATAGAAGAAAATAGTATTCGCATCTAAAACTCATATTTTCTTTTGTTCTTAGTACTTTTTAGGACTTTTCATTGCTAAAAGAGGATACATAAATTAGAAAATAAAAAGCAAGATTCTTGTTGCCAAGATTTAAATTACTGGTTACTTTTGAAATAATGGCCTTACGGATGATTCCTGAAGCATGCAAATATGTATACATAGAAATATGTGTGTGTGTATTGAAAGCAAACACTCACAATTTTGAGGTGATTTAATCCATCAAAGTTTGGTTTGTTGGTGCCAAATACTTGCAAAACCTCTTCCCTTGCACGTTGTTGCCAATGTGGATTCATACTCAATAAGACCATTGTCCAAACAAGTAAAACAGATGTGGTCTCCTGCCCAGCAAAGTAGAATAACTTGCATTCTTCAATCACTTCATCAATACTCATCATTCCAACTTTCTTGCTATTAATATTGCTAATCCCATTATCTTGATTTTCTCTGAGATTGGATTCCAACAATATACTCAATAAATCTTCGTTATTACTAACTTCCCCTGTCTTCATTGCCTTCAGTCTTTTATCAATGATAGCCCTTAACGATGCTTTTACTTCTCTGTCAATTTCCTTCATTCTTTTGTTCCTCTTTGTTGGCATAAACCTTCACACAAAGTGCAAATTAAGCATAACAATTTTCTCCTTCACCCTCATAAGAATAACAAAAGGGGAACTAACCCAACATGTTTTAAATCACCAAAATAGAAAATAATCGAAGAATGTAAGGTAATTCATTGGGAATTGTCTAGGCCCATGGACCAATTACAGCGCCTTTTTAATGATTAGACTTGTTCATTTTGTCAGTCTTAATCCATGGGTATTCAAGATGAAGAAATGACCCAACCGATGCAGTAACGACAACATATGCTTGCATCATGTTTTCCAAGGAAAATACATCGTCACTTTTTAGGATTATGTTTGCTCTCCATCCATTCATTTTTTAAAAATAAAATAATGTCATGTGATAATTGCATCAAATAGTTGTTTTGTAGATGACCTGTTTATAATAAGAATGAACGGATTAGATCATTAAAATAAGATATCATAAACCGATTAAAAGGGCTTGTCTTTCAACTTTTACCTCCAGCCCGGAATGTACACTGAAGTTGCGGCCTGAATCGTATGCTCAGCTTGTTCAATCTGAAGTTGGAATATTCTTCTTCCTTCTTCATAGTTACTACCAAATGCCGTTCGAGATATAGCATCACTTGACAAAGCTTGAAGAAAAGGCCATACGTCCAATTCACAGAACCCTTGTGTGGAGGCCATTTTCTCCCATTTGCTCGTCATCTCACTACAACTCGCATAAAATGCAGGCAACATATGCTTTATATGAACAACACCAAAAGACAAAGGAAAAGGGAAATACGTCGTCAGGATATGAGAAGGACTAAAGCAATGTGAAGTTAATGTGCTCCATGAGACCTCGTGTTTCAATGTGTCAATTTTGTATATGAAGAGTATTAGGGACATCACGTGGTCTTGTCCCAATGACACATACCCAATAATTTTTTCTTTTTTGCGAGAGTTGAGATTTGCCATGACATTAGGGACTACGTAAATATCCAGTTCATAGTTTGGGTGCTAAATTTGACACAATTGAAACATGAGGACCTAACTAAGACTTATAGATTGCTAATAGAAAAGAGAAACAAAGAAGTGAAAACAACCTTCAACTTCTCCATATGGAAAGCAGGGTTGATAATTTTTCTATGTTTAGTCCATTGTTCATCTTCATAGCTTACTAATCCACTAGCTAACAATTTGGTTAATGGGTTTCCCTTGATCTTTTTGAAGTTGAAATTCTTTGATAGAATCTCCTTTATCAATTCCGGGTTCATGATATTTACTCTTGGTTTTGGTCCAACCCACGTAAATGAATTTTTTCCTGCATCAAAATCAAATATCCAACACCCGTCAAAAGAATATCTAGACCAAAGTGAAGCACACAAAAAGGAATATAAAATGCTCAACAAATTGTCACAACACTCTCTAATTTTCAAATATAGTTTAGTTCTACAGCTTGACTATTCCACAACGATGTATATTGAGATAGGTGCTATATAAACCCTCCTAATTTAGACAAATGAATCATGACTATTAATTTTGAATTCGGAGAGAGTTTCTTGATTTCTTTTCTTGGTTTTTAGATTTTTCCAATTTATGTGGAGAAGTCCCATAAATATGCCCTCCAAATTGATATGGAGGTGTTGTTTAACTAATTAAGAACAATTTCGATGAAAAATTCAAGCATATCATCTACGCAATATTTTTGAAAACAAAATGATGCGATAAGGCATGTCGATTAAAAAAAAAGAGGAAGAAAGGGACAAGTGACGAAGTTTTCAAACACAGCGGACCTTATGATCTCCGTTCATTTGTCAAGAAATTGAAGTGAAAAAATTATTCCTGAGAATGTTTTAGTGATATGAAGGATAAAAGAAATTTATGAAAAAAAAATTAAAAATCAATAGTTTTATTGTTTAAGAAAGCTGTAAAAGTAAGACTCTTTCAAATTAAATTTTGTTTTTTTTTCCAAGCATGTTTTGAGAAAAAATTAATTCTATTGAGAAAGTTAGAGACGTGAGTCTTACAACATTCCGATAACTGAATACATAAAAAATATAAAAAAATTAAATATTTCCATAATTTTCTTTTTTCGGTAGCCGCACAGGGTGTACTTATTTATTTTCAAGTCTTATTTTCTATATAGTAAGCAAGTAGAAAAATCGTTTGGCTAAAAATAAAATGTTAGGTCACATCTAGCCAGCTTGTGAGTTATACTAAAGGAGACGTGTGTAGATATACTAATGGTGAACCAGGTGAGGTGGTGATTGAGCTATGAGTAATGCTAAGGATACATATGTGTGCAGACACATCCGGACACAGATGTGTCAGACATACATCTATATCCTTAGACTTTTTCTTGAACTATATATACACACATATGTATACAAAAAATTTCTAATAAGAGATTTTCATTTCGTTAAAATACGGCCTCTTATTTTTTGATCAAATTTAGATTATTCGAACCATTCAACGTGTTTAAAACACATTTTAAGAGTATCAACGAGGAATCAGCTTAAAATATTACTAGAAAGGGCTTAAATATTCAAAAAGTTTTTCATAAAACTGTTTTTGTCAGTATTTATAAAGAAAATACTTAGATCAGGACCTTCACAATATTGTTTTGAGCCACTTATTCGCGCGTACGTTTAAAAATATATTTTAATTACATTGAATAATTTGAATCATCAAAATTTAATTAAGAAATGAGAGATTTATATTTTAACAAAATAAGAAATCCATGGAATTAATGAAAGGAGTATATATATATATATATAAAGACACAGATAAAAGTAGTAAATACCATAGGTGACGATGGAGTTATGAATGAAGGGTATGACACGTGGCACAATATCCTGAGAGAGGCTTATGGGATTGGATTTAGCTTCTTTGGTCATCTTGATGGTGTCTTTCAGATCTCCAAATAATAGTCTGTAAGAATTCCCAGTCAGGCCTTGTTTTCTAAGGCTTCTCTCCAGCTTCTTTGGTCTAAACCATACCCCGTTCAGCACCCTCCACCCCCACCATATCACAACAACTGCCATAACCCCACCTGCTGCTATTCCAAAGCAACCCAAGTACTCCATTAATTGACGTCTTTTACACAGACACAGACACAGAGAGAGAGAGAGAGAGAGAGAGAGAGAGAGAGAGAGAGAGAGAGTATAGTATCGAATGTGAATGAGAGAAAGAGGAGGACACTCCAAACCCAATCCCTTGAGAAGATAAATATATAGTATGGCCGATGAAAAAACAAAGAAGATAATATAAATGGTAAATTACGCTGACCTCCCCTGAGGTTTCTAGAAAGTAATTCCTGAAGAATTTCCCCCGAGATTTTGCACATTTACTTTAGAAAGTAATACATTATTGTCCCCCTCTCGTTAGTTGCCGTTAATTCCTTGACGAAAGCATCGGGCATTTAGCTTAAAATTTCTAAAATACCCACTTAGGGGTATGTGATGTGCTCCTAAGCACAACACGTGTGCTGTGATGCCAAAACTACGTCGTTTGGTATTTTTTCTTAAAAATTTGCACATTAAAACAACACAATATTTCTTTTTCTCATTAATTAAATTTTGTTTTAAAATTTTGAGTTTGTGATTAACTTTGAAACATTTTTTTGAGTCAACGGTTAGTTTTTAGGGTTTTTTAAAAAAAATAAAATCTAGATAGCAAGAGATTTAAATGAATGGTGTCGGTTAACTTTTTTAGTGAGACGGTGGCTGAGTGGCCATATTTATTTGTTTTTCTTTGTAGTTTTGCTATCGTCTCATCAAAAAAAGTAACTGACATGGTCCATTTGATTCATTTTCGGTCATGCTGTCTAGATTTTATTTTTAAAAAAATCCTAAAAATTAACTGTTGACTCAAAAAAATATTTTGAGATTAATCGCAAACGTAAAATTTTAAAATAAAATTTAATTTAATGTGCAAAGTAAAAAAGAAAAAAGCCAAACGGCGTAGTTTTGGCATCACAGCACATGTGATGTGTTTAGGAGCGCACACACACCCCTCTCCCCACTTAATGTGCCCCATGTCAATAAAAATTAAACAAAATTATTAACTCTATTAATGTTTTAATTAAAATTATTCAGTTAAGATATTTTCTATTTAAAAAAATTATATATATATAAAAAGTATATCATGTGTAATCTTGTTAAACTGATTATCAATAAAATAAAATAAAGAAAAAATTATACAGAGTCGACCCAATTAGTCAACATTTATACTTTAATAAAACAATTAGACATTATAAAAGAAAAATAGTAAGTTTTATTAATTCTCCTTACAACACCTATGTTATATCTAAGTACGATGGATAAAAATATATATTAACCTACCATAGATAAAAAAAAACAAGTAGAAAATAAAAATAAAAAGATGTGAAGTAAAAAATATTTATTATACTTACAAAAATATAATACTTAAAAATTATTTTAAAAAGATCAACCAAAGTCAATATGTAAAATTCTAATAAAAAACATTATGTTAAAGGTAAAATACATATACTTTTTTCAACAAACTCGTGAGAGTTTTTATCAAGATTAAAGATGAAAAAAGTCAATATAATTTGCTTTTTTTTCTTTTAATGTTTCACTTTATTTATTAAGTGATTTTTTTTTTTTTTTGAGAATTTTAGGCTAAATATCAAATGACATCATCATTTTCCGTCAAGGAATTAACTGCAACTAACGAGAGGGGAGAAATAGTGTTTTTCTTTCTAAAGTAACAGATGTGTGTACATTTTCTAGAATCTCATGGGAGGTCAATGAAATTGTTAGAAACCTCAGGAGCAGTCAGTGCAATTTAATATATATGGTATTGACAGGGCTTAATAGTTAATATAAATCTGCGTCCGTCATGCCTTACCTCATGCAGTAGAGTGCGACGATGCCCTGCGAACCTTCCTATACCTTACTCTCATTTTTTTTTTTATAACTTTATTCAGGTAAACTCTATTCTTTTATTCATTCATTCTTATTGCGAATTTGGTTAGAAATGTATTGTTATTTTTGTATTCGTATTGTTTATTATATGAACACGCAACACGTCAAGAGAATAAGCGAAGAATAAAATGTCTAATAACGTTAATTATTTTTAAGTAGCAGATACATCAAGAATAAGTCGACGACACCCATTGCTCAACTTAAACACGTATAGAAACATGACAGAGATTAATTTATAATATTAAAAGCTTGCTTTAAATTTGCGATACTTCAAATATATACAACAATGACATGCACATAAATAAATTTTGACCAAGTAAACTATTGTTTAAGTTGTATTATTTACAAAATAATAATAAGAATTGTAGAGAGAATTAGATTGTTTCTAGATGGAATGTGGGTAACCACTAGTTACAACGTAATGCTACAATTGATAGAATTTTGATTGATTCCATTTAGGGAGCCAGTTGTTTGATGTTCACTATGGGGTGTAGATTTATAGGACTCTGCCACGAGTCTTATTGGAATTGAAAAAGGGTTGATCCGGATATACTCTACCTGATTTTATGGATGTATCTTTTGTCTGTACAAGGGAGCAAACAGTTAGAGATGCGATCGGGCTTAGAATGGCCTCCAATAGTAATGTTAGTGTTTATACGAGGGAAAGCTCATCAAACTAGCGTTCTTCTAAACATAAACTAATATTGAAAGTAGGTATGTAAAGTGTTGCTTACAATGGATTTGAATATGAGAGTAGTTAAGAGAGTTCTTATCGGTTAACTTGGCGTAACTCCAAGCGATTGCTTGTTGTCAACCGATGTTAAGTAAAAGTGTCACAAGCGTAGGATGAAGATATAATTCGGTTGTAGCATAATAAATTCGAAAGTCCGAAGTCGAATCCTCGGGGAATAAGTAGCTCAAAAGTTATCGGTAGAGAGAATAAAAGATTTGGAAGATTTTTTTGTATAAGTCGTGAGAAAGTAATAAAAAGATTTGATTTAATTAATAAAAATAAGATCTAATCCTCGGGATCCAGATTGATCGCGATTCAAAATGATTCAACCCTCTGAGATAATTTAACTCTGGTTCTATAACATCAAACCTTCGTCGGATGATAGAAAAATTAAGATTTAATTGAAAACCAATAAAAATTGAGTATCGATTCATAATCAAGGTAAAAAAATAAGGTTTCAAACCAAATCCATGCACAGATTTAAGAATTATGTGTGCCAAAATTTTTGTCTACACACAAGCAGAAATCTTTGATTGATTTCAAAATAATTCTTGATTAATAAAACGATATCAAAAATTAAAAACCATATGCGAGGGCTGAATTACCTTGTAGCCTTGACTCGATGTTTCACTGTCGAATCAGATATTTACAAGCTTAGTTCCTCATGGATTTGATTGAGTCCATGAGAAAATCAAGAACCGAAAAATAAAGAACAATAATAATTAAAGAATAAGATGAACTGAAAATAAAAGAACTTGAATTCATCTCCCAAAATTTGAAAATAAAAAGTGTAATCTATCCAAGATGGCTATCCCTTAAGAAAAGTTAATCTAAATGATCAACTAGAGTTTCTAATAAATAGATCTAAAAGCTAACACTCCTAACTTGATTAGAAAAAAAAAGGATAAAGATAACAATAAAAGAATAACAATCCCATAAAATAAGAGAAATTTTCAGATTTGCACTACTACTAGTGAGGAGTCTTCTTCCTACAGTGAGGCTGTTATGGGAAAGGAGGCTACACAGTAGACTATTACTATGAATGAGAAGATTGAGTCTCTTCATAAGAATCGAACTTAAGAGTTGGTGAAACCGCCCAGGGGAAAAAGAATTGTTAGCTGTAAGTGAATTTACAAAAGAAAAGCACGTATCATAGGTGTGGAAGATACAAGGCTTAAAGTTCGGTTAGTGGCTAAAGGCTATAATCAACAGGAGGGAGTGGACTTCGATGAGATATTCTCACCAGTTGTTAAACATAGTTCTATTTGTGTTGTGTTTGCCATTGTTTCGAATTTTGACTTAGAGTTGGAGCAGCTTGATGTTAAAATTACATTCTTGCATAGTGAGCTTGAGTAGCAAATTTATATGCATCAACCGGAGGAATTTGTAATTTTTGGTAAGGAAGATCTCGTTTGCTTATTAAAAAAATCTTTGTATGACCTTAAACAATCACCCAAGCAGTTTGATATATTCACGATGAGTCAAAATTACTCTAGGAGTGAATATAACAGTTGTGTGTATTTTCGAAAACTTCTTGACGGTTCGTTTATTTATTTGCTGTTATATGTTGATGACATGTTAATTGTTGCCAAGGATATGTTGGAAATCAATAAGTTGAAGAAACAGCTTAATGGAGAGTTTGAGATGAAAGACCTAGGTGCAGCAAAGAAGATTTTAGGTATGAAAATCTGGAGGGATGAAAAGGCTGAAAAGTTATACTTGACTTAAAAGGGTTATCTAGAAAAAATATTTGAGCGCTTTGCTATGTAGAGTTTCAAGTCTGTGTCTACTTCAATGGTTGCGCATTTTAGACTTTCTACAGATTTGTCACCACAGACAGAGAATGAGATGAAACACATGTCAAATGTTCCATATGCTAGTGTTATTGAGAGTTTGATGTATGCTATTGTATGTACTCGTCCTGATATTTTACATGCTGTTAGTGTTGTTAGTCGGTATATGGCAAATTTGAGAAAGACATATCGGGAGGCAGTGAAATAGATACTGAGGTATTTGCGGGGGACTGTAGATGTTGGATTGGTGTTCGACAGAGGTGCCGGTAAAGGTGAGCTTGCTGTTGGTTATGTGGATTCTGATTTTGCTAGAGATCATGACAAGAGGAGATCCTTGACGGGATATGTGTTCACTCTTTCGGGTAGTGCTATTAGTTGAAAAGCTACCTTGCAGGCTATAATTGTGTTGTCCACTACAGAAGCAGAGTATGTGACTGTGACTGAAGCTGTTAAGGAGGCATTGTGGATGAGGGGACTTTTTGAAGAACTTAGTCTAAAGCAGGATGGAACTGTCGTTTATTGTGATAGTCAAAGTGCTATACATTTGACTAAAAATCTTATGTACCATGAGCGAACGAAACACATTGATGTTAGGTATCACTTTATTCGAGATATTATCTCCTAGAAACAGGTTGAGGTGAAAAAGATAGGCACGGCAGAAAATCCAACAGATATGATGACTAAATCAATTTCGGTTGTCAAGTTCAAACTTTGCTTGAACTTGATTGTTGTTCACAGTTGCTGATTGCCCTTCGGGGCTTTGGAGGAGAGAGAGTTGTGAGATGGTGGCTCCTTATTGATTGACTTCGTTGGAAAGTGCCTTGAATTTGAAGAAGGAAAGATTTTGGGTAGTAACTGATATTACTGGTAGTAGTGTTGAAACTACCGGTAATAGAAAGTTTCGTTTTTGGCCAATGGCCAGCAGTACCATAGTAGTGTTGGAACTACCAGTACTAAAAGTTTCTGACTTTTTGGATAGCAGTCAACAGTATTGATAGTAGGTGCAACAGTACCAGTAGTAGGTGTACCTGCGAGAATCCTAATAAAATTTGAAAAATTTATTTCCTAATCTATTTAGGATGCTTTCCTATTTTTTAGGAGATTTATATTCCTATTTTTTAGGAGATTTATATTCTTTCATATTCTTTGAGGTTTCCTATAAATATAATAGACATGGTTCCTTAAAAGATATTCTAAATAAAAGAAGCTCTGTTACCTATTTGTTATGACAAATCCGATAAATAAGAAGAAATAATCCCTAAAAAACTTGTTGAGATCTAATTGATTGGACACCTCATATTAAGGTTTTGGAACATAGCCGGCCCTTGTAATCTCTCTTAATCATAGTAAAATTTATCTCTCTCCTCCCATGGACGTACGTTTAAGCTATTATTTATTCGGAACCACGTAAATCTCTGTGTCTTTCCGTTTTCTTGTTTATTATTTCTTCTTATTTATTGTATTTATCATAACAGTTACTAATGTACATAATAGAACCAATAAATATTTAATTTCATTACATCAAACCTCAAATAAAAATAGTTATTCAATTAAAACGGGCCCACAATCCCAAAGAAAACCATAGTCTAACAAAATTTTAAAGATTAACTCCTAACATTACTCATCAGCCTTTCACCACTAACCCCTGTGTTCATCTTCAATACACGTAGAAGAGTTAATAATGACAGCATAAACCACAACTCATATATGATGCAAGTAAAATTATACTTGAAAGAAGTTTAAGACATCTCGTATCAAAATCATAGATTTCAGTTGTATAAAAGTACACATTGCACAAAAGTTTAAATACTGTTTTTGCACAAGTGAAAGCCATATGCAACTCATGAGACATGCCACCAATGGCATCCAAATGAATTCCATACAGACACTTACACTCTGTACAAGCCTTGTTTTTCTTGGCTTTTCATCGAGACATGTCCAATGGGAACCATGAGACCAGTATCTCTTTTACATACTTTCACCGACGATTGTCCATGGAGATCATAGGAACTAGTATATCTTTTACGGACATTAACCGAAGGCTATCCATGGAGACCATGAGGGTTAGTACATAATTTTTGCAACCACGACACCTGATTATGAACATGGACTCGAACCACCGCAACATGACCATGCACTTGCAATGGTATCCTTCTAGGATCATCACCCAATGCCCATTGGTCGACGCAGAATAGTGTATGTCATCGTAGTGAATAAATGTCGCACGATTTCGGCATTAAGGATGCCAGTCCTTTTTGGTTCGGATTTGAGTTATTACTAACGAACAAAGGTTACACAAGTAAACTGATTAATACGCAAGGAGGCAAAGTCTTTTAATTCACTCCGTCCACAACCTAAGCAATTGATATCTCATTTTTTTACACAACCACGAACAAGGTGGCATGTTCTTGACCGAAAAATATTGCAATAAAATCGTAACAACAATGGACATGGTGGAAAATGAATATGTTCACGACAAATACGTCAAAGAATGAAGGACATCGACCTAAGCATTGGATGTCTCAAAAGTACTTTGAGGACACCCAATCAAATGCTTAACACTTCAACTAAGGTTCAAAGTATGAGAACAAACTTCATTTCCAACAAGCTTTGAAGACCCTTGGTAGGAGATATCACAATTGCCTAGATTATGAGATGAAGATCATCTCAAGACTAAGATTAATTTTCTAGCCTAGCATTATATAGGAATTTGGTACGACAAAGGTAAGTAAGAAGAATATCATGGGAAATACTTATTCTATATTGAAAATGATAAACCAGGTGGAGAACAACAAGTTCCTCTCTTATATATCCATGAAACATTTAGTACTCAGTGAAGAAAATGACAACAACTACCACAAAAACCACCAGAACTGGCTATGGAAAACAGGTAGAGAGTAGCTCCCACCTCTCTAAAATAATCTATATCTATTGCCTAAAAAACATACATCTAAAACTGTCTAGAAATCTCATAATATCTTAGGAAAAAATTTCCAAAAAAATCCCCCAAGAGGTGACACAAAGTGGTTGCCCTTTCAGGCCTCAAGGTGTCACTCCAACAGTCTCGGCACGAGGCTCGAGGTGGTCTAAACATCTCCCATCAGTCAGACTAAAGGTGTTGTCGCAGTCCATGGCCAACTGAATGGTGCAATTTTGGGTCATTTGGATGAGATTTTTCTCTAAAGTTCCCTTTATCATTTGTATTCCCAGATCAACTGGTTGGTCTAATTTTGGGCCATCCGAATGGAGTAGCTTGCAGCATTTCTATACTTCCTCTTCATTCCAAGGCCATCCGGTTGGTCTGTGCTGTGTTGGTCTATCCAGATGGAGTAGCTTGTTGCATCTCCATCTTGGTCTGTCTTTTGAGGGTCATCCGGATGGCGTAGTTTGTAACCATCCAGATGGGCAGGGTTGTAGCATTTCCCTTTAACGTATGGAATTCGGGCTCATCCGGTTGGCCTATTTTGGCTCATTCGGTTGGTTGTCCTGTAATCTTGCAGGTTTGTCCTCTCAACTTCTAACCTCCAACTTCCAGCCTTCCTTCGAAACTAATGATAGGCTCAGTGACTTGCTTATGGCCTTCGGGATTTGGTATGAACTTTTGGGAGTTGTTTCTACCACCCAGGTTACTCCTTAAGCGCAATCAACCTGTAAGAGACCAAGAAACACCTCACGTGCAATATCAATCATGTCATGCATTTAAGTTCCCGTACACGTGTCTAAAGAGAGGAAATGAACCAGTGCATATGCAATATTACGCGCTCGTCACCCGCCCCAAAGTATTCAATCATTAGCCAATGTTTTTAGAGAAAAAAGTCTTTTCGACCTGTTGAGGTTTATCTTGACCAGTTCATATCATTTATGTAATACAAAGAGTAAACAAGTAAACCGGTTGAAAGATAGCTCCCCTCAATCGGTTGACCTTACATCTCAACCAGTTGACATAATCTTTCGAGCGATTGATTTAGCTACTAGAATATTTTGGAACATAACTCAATCGGTCCAACCACACCTTGACCGGTTCATAACATACATCGACCAGTTGAAACGACAATCTGACTAGTTGATTTAGATTCTAGAAAGCTTTGTCAAAACTATTTGACCAGTCAAACAACAAGAATTTTGAATGTGAAAATTTGAGATTGAAGTTGGAGTTCGAATCATAGAATTTGTTGTAAGAGGGAAATAAAAAAGAGAAAAGGAAAATAGACATATTATGAAATTGTTCAATATGTTTAAAACATGTTCTAAGGGTACCTATGTGAAATTTGCTCAAATTATTACCGAAAGAGCTTGATCCAATCAGTATTTTGCAAAATTATTCCTATTAGCATTTATATAAAAATATTTGGATCATATACCCTTTCCGATTTTTTTGAGCCAATTTTTTGCAGATATCTTTAAAATATGCTTTAAACACATTGAGAGGTTCATATCATCAAAATTTGATCAGAAAATAAGAGATCTATATTTTAGCAAAATGAGAAATCCTTCATAGGAAAGGGGCTCTCTCTCTCTCTCTCCACATATATACATATACACATATGTGTGTGTGTAATGGATTTAGATATACATTTCTTTCTCCATTTTTGTGTGGATTTTTTTTTTTTAAAATATGATCTACCAATTTTTAGTTTCTAATGACGAATTACAAACATCACAAACAATCAAATAATTACTAGAAACAATTAGTTTTCATAACCAATTGAAGTTTCTTAGACGTTGCAAAAAGAGTACGATGAGACCTCGATCTCGAATAACTTGAACTCAACTCGAAATAATAGTGTAACTAACACCATCGTTCCACCACTATTACCACTACCACAAATAATTGAAAATTCAAGGTTATATGTTAAGTGATTCTTTAGGAGCACATTTTATCTATAAATTTAAAACCCATTCGGAAAATGACATTTTATATGAAATAAGAAATTGAAGTAACAATATATCCAATTTAGGAGCACATTTTATCGATCATATTAAGATTTTAATTTGGCAAGTTATAGTCATGAAATTAAGTACTGTTGTTCATCATTGAATGTGATGGTCTGCTATCCAAAAAAAATTAGGCTTGACCGCATGGATTAAATTTGGAAATAAATATAGGAGCATTATTGAACAAACAAATCAAAGTAAATCATATCCGCAGGTTTAAGAAATTTAAACTCAAGATTACAGGAAATGCCTAAATTTTGTGTAGAATCAAGTGAGCACCATATTGCGGTTGAAGAGTTATGACAGGGCTGGGGGCATGTGTATAAGATGGCGAAAGCTCAAAAGAGAAGTGTTGTAGAATCATAGCAATGACCATCTTCGCCTCCAGCATGGCAAAATTTTGTCCAATACATATGCGAGGCCCCCAACCAAATGGAAAGAAAGAAACTGACTGGTCCCTTACTGTCTTTGGCAACCCTTCTGAAAATCTCTCGGGGTTGAACTCCTTAGCATCGTTGCCCCAAATTTCACAGTCATGATGAAGCAAGATTATTGGTAGAGAAAGTATCACTCCAGCAGGTAGACACAATTTTCCTAACTTCGTCTCTTCATGGATAGTTCGACCCATTTGAACTATAGGTGGGTATAATCGTAGAACTTCATTCAAAATCATAGTAACCTAAGAAAATTAAATTGTTATATAGGACTAGATATATGACAAATTGTCATCAAGCTGACACATAATATAACCATAAGAACTCTTCATAGATTAAAGTACATGGTGCTCAATATTGATAGTAAGTATATTTCTTACTAGTCCTTCCAACTTTAGCATGCACAAGAGAGAGCATAAAAACTCCCATTCATTGAAAGCTAAAATCTAGTGACGGCTATCAAGTTCAAAAATATATGCATCGTTCTTGAGTACTTTTTAGGACTTTCATTGCTAAAAGAGGACAATGAATTTAGAAAATAAAAAGCAAAATTCTTGTTTCCAAGGTTTAAATTAGTAGGTCTTCTTCTAATGAGGGATTCCTCATTGTACTAAAATGAGGACTTTTCATTTTTAAATTATAGTTTGATGATCCCAACCGTTCAATGTTTTTAAAACATATTTTTAAGGATACCAGCTAGAAATCGGCTTAAAAAAAATCGAAAAGGACTTAATCCAAACAATTTTTCATAAATGCTGATAGGAACAGTTTTATGAGAAACTGCTTAGATCAAGATCTTCCTAGAAACATTTTAACCTGATTTCTCGTGAGTATCCTTAAAAACATGTTTTAAATACATTGAACGGTTCGGATCATCAAAATTTGATCAATAAATGAGAGGTCCTCATTTTAGCAAAATGAGGGATCCCTCGTTAGAAGCTTACTATGTGTGTGTGTGTGTGTGTGTGTACTGAAAGCAAATACTCGCAATTTTGAGATGATGTAATCCATCAAAGTTTGATTTGTGTGTGTGTGTGTGTGTGTGTACTGAAAGCAAATACTCACAATTTTGAGATGATGTAATCCATCAAAGTTTGATTTTTGTGTGTGTGTGTGTGTGTGTACTGAAAGCAAATACTCACAATTTTGAGATGATGTAATCCATCAAAGTTTGATTTGTTGGTGCCAAATACTTGTAAAACCTCTTCCCTTGCACGTTGTTGCCAATGTGGATGCATACTCAATAAGATCATAGTCCACGCAAGCAAAGCAGAGGTGGTCTCCTGCCCAGCAAAGTAGAATATCTTGCATTCATCAATCACTTCATCAATACTTATCATTCCAACCTTCTTGTTATTATTATCATTCCCATTAATTTGATTTTCCCTGAGATTGGATTGCAACAATATACTCAATAAGTCTTCGTTATTAACAGTTTCCACTGTCTTCATTGCCTTCAATCTTTTATCAATGATAACCCTTAATGATGCTTTTACTTCTCTGTCAATTTCCTTAATCCTTTTGTTCATCTTTGTTGGAATAAACCTACACACACAAAGTGCAAATTAAGAATAACAATTATCTCCTTCACCTTTACAACAATAACAGAAGGGGAACTAAACCAACATGTTTTAAGTCACCCAAATTGAAAATATTCGTAGGATTTAAATTAATTCAATTTGGACTAAGCTTCTAGCTAGACAAAATTGTCCAGGTCTACGAACGAACTAGCTATTCATTAAAAGGGTCTTGTCTTTCAACTATTACCTCCAGCCCGGAATGTACAATAAAGTTGTAGCCTGAGTTATATGCTCAGCTAGTTCAGTCTGAAGTTGAAATACTCTTCTTCCTTCTTCATAGTTACTACCAAATGCTGTTCGAGATATCGCATCACTTGACAAAGCTTTAAGAAAAGGCCAGACGTCCAATTCGCAGGACCCTTGGGTGGAGGCCAAGTTTTCCCATTTGCTTATCATCTCACTAGAACTCACATCAAATGCAGGAAACATATGCTATATATGAAAACAATCAGAAGACAAAGAAAAATAGAAAGTTATTTTCAGGAAGAAAAGGACTAAGCCGTGTGAAATTAATGTGCTACATGAGACCTCGTGTTTCAATGTCCCAATTTTGTATCTGAAATATGAGTATTAGGATAGCATGTGGTCTTGTCCCAATAGCACCCAAACATTTTTTCTTCTGGCGAGGGTTGACCGTTGCCACAACATGTAGGGACCACGTAAATATACATTTTATAGTTTGGGTGCTAAATTTGACACAATTGAAACACGAGGTCCTAAGAATTATAGATTGCCTCGCAGAGCTGATATTTTTTCATGGAAAAGAGAAGCAGAGAAGTGAAAACAACCTTCAACTTCTCCATATGGAAAGCAGGGTTGATAATTTTTCTATGTTTAGTCCATTGTTCGTCTTCATAGCTTACTAATCCGCTCACTAATAATCTAGTTAACGGGTTGACCCTACTCTTTTTGAAGTTGAAATTTTTCGACAAAATCTCCTTAATAAGTTCCGGGTTCATGATTTCTACTCTTGCCCTTGGTCCAAGCCACGTAAAAGAATCTTTTCCTGCATCAAAATCAAATATTCACACGCCCATCAAAAACAATATCTTGACCAAAGTGAAGCAAGTAAAATAGTGGCTATAAAAAGCAAAAAATGCTCAATAATTGAAAGTGACAAGTTACGAAGGTTTCAAACACAATGGATTAAAAAAGACAAAATAAGGGATAAGTGACTAAGGTTTCAAACACAACACACCTTAGTGCATTTGTTTATTTGCAAATATTGTTGTCTATATAATAAGCAATTAGAAAATCATTTGGCCAATAATAAATTTTTGATTACATCTATGAAGCATAGATACTTCGAAACTTGTCACGTATGCGTATTGAATACTTCTCAGATACCAATACGCATCTGATACAATCCGATTCGCCTGATACGTGTCGAATATGCCAAATAAGTATCCAAAATTAAAATTAAATAATAATTTTAATTTTGGATATTTTTCGGATGCGCGGTGGATACTTCTTGAATACGTTCGGATATTGTAGGAATACAGCGGGAAGATGCATTTGATTCACTTGAGGGTGCTAGTATACTATAAGTTACTAGTCTTTTCCTAGATGAGCCGAATTGAAAACCGTAATATTCACGGATGAAGATAAATGAGATGCAATTGAATGTTGAAGTTGATATGAGTAGAAATTAATAAGAATTATACTTCTTGGTTTAGACTTTTGATATGTATTGAATGTCTTCTATTATTTTTTTGTCGCTTTTTTTTTTGTTTTTTACTTTGAATGATTTTTAGAAATTGACTTGTGCTGAATATTTGGTATAATGTTATTAGCAATTCAACTACTCTTCTATTTTTTGACTCTTTTTATGCATAGTATATTAACGATGATTATAAAAAAAAAGTAGTTTTTATAGCCGTATTCCCGACGTATTTATATTTTTTTATTTTAGGTTTTACTGTATCGTCGTGTCTGTATCGTATCATCAAGGCCGACTCCGGCGTAAGTCCCACAAACCCCCATGCTCGGGTAATCCCGGCATGGGGCAACAATATTTTTTTTATGAATCTAATTAAAAATAATCAAAATTCACCGAAAAATTGTTATTAAAAATTGAAGTTGGACGTGGACAACAAAAATATCGGGACCAACACTACGTATCATGTCCGTATCTCGTATATGTGCTTCTTAGGATTACATCTAGCTAGAGTTATATTATAAAGGAGACGTAGATATACAACATACCGTGGGTGACGACGGAGTTATGAAGGAAGGGTATGATACGTGGGACAATATCCTGAGAGAGGCTTATGGGACTGGATCTGGCTTCTTTGATCATCTTGGATCTGTCTTTCAAATCTCCAAATAAGAGTCGGTAGGAGCTTCCACTCAGGCCTTGCTTTCTAAGGCTTCTCTCTACCTTCTTCGGTCTCAACCAGACCCAGTTCAGCACGCTCCACCCCCACCATATCACAGCAACAACTGTAACAGCAGCTGCTGCAATTCCAAAGCAACCCAAGTACTCCATTAATTGACGTTTTTAGAGAGAGAGAGAGGGAGAGACAGAGGGAGGTGTTGAAAGAGGAACGGGCCGAGAGAAATATATATATAGAGTGTAACTTTCTAATAAGGGATTTTTTATTCTACCACGGTGCAAAATTTTTATTTCTTAATTAGATTTTGATAATTTGAACTATTTAATGTATTTAAAACGTATTTTTAAGAGTTAACGTGCGAAATCAGCTCAAAATATTATCAGAAAAGACTTGATCTATTTAATTTTTCATAAAACTATTCCTGTTAATATTTATAAAAAATTATTTAGATCAATCTCTTCTCAATATTATTTTGGGTGATTTCTTGCGGATATTCTTAAAAATATATTTTAAACACATTGAATAATTTGAATCATTTATATTTAATAAAAAATAAGAAATTCGTACCGTAATAAAATAAAAAATCACTTATTGGATGAGGACTAATATATATATGGAAAAAGCCATACAGAACAACATTTTTTTAAACCAATATTAGACCAACATCTAAACTCTTCATTCCTGATTAAATTTTAATGATCCAAACCTTTCAATGTGTTTAAAACATATTTTTAAAGGTATCCGCGAGAAATCAGTTCAAAATATTACCGAAAAAGATTTAATCCAAATAGTGGTTCATAAAGCAGTTTCTGTCAGCATTTTTAACCACTGCTTGGATCAAGCCCTTTCTGATAATATTTTGAGTACCCTTAAAAATACGTTTTAAACACATTGAACGGTTCAGATTATTAAAATTTAATCAAGAATAAAGAGTTTAGATGTTGGTCTAATATTAATTTAAAAAAATATTGGTCTCTTGAGTCTCTCCTATATATATATATGGCATCGGTAGGGCGGAAATTGTTAGGAAAACTGACGGGGGTATAGATATAGTATAGACCTGACATGGATTGACATGATGGGGAGCCCATAAAACTTTCGCTCTCTCACCCGTCTTCTTCTCTCCCTCCCTCTCTCTTTTCACGGACAAATTGTCAAACTCACGCTTAGAAAAAGTTAAGGTTGAAGTTTTATTTTTCTCACATTGATTAAAAATTAAAAATATAGTATCTGTTTATTTTTTTAAATTTTTTCTACAAATTTTTAATTTTTAATTAACTCTTAATTTGTGTAAAAATATTATGCACAATAGTTAGGATGATTGTTTGTTAATATACTACCATAAGGAGTAGACAAGTATAATTTTTTAAAAATTCGATTTGGACAAATTTTTCTTTTGAATAATTTTTGTGTCATTATTTAAAGATATTTTGTAATTTTTTGTTTTGCCCTTAATCTTTTCAGAGTATTGATTCGTCTTGACAATAAACTTCAAAAAAATAAAAAATTGTGAACTAAATTTGGAAAAAATTAAGAAAATATAAATAATCTAAAAAATCTTTTGAATATTTCTGAAACGAATTTTGAAAAAAAACTTTGAGATGTTGTTTAGTGTAAGTGTTTCAGAAAAAATTTAACTCTTAAGAGTTAAAATTTTTTGGTGTTTTCAAGATGCTCTCTTTCTCTTTCTTCTTTTATAGAGAGATAAAGTTATTTAGAAAAAAATAAAAATATTTGGAAAAAATTTTTCAAAACTAGTTTCCAAATATTTTGAGAAAATTTTCAGAAAATATTTTAAAAACTTCTAACCGAACACAGATGTGTTTTGAACTAAATCGAACCCGTTTCTATTCCTAACATAAAGTTTTCAAAATTTTCTACATGGAAGCTTAGGTATAATAGTTATGATTAAAAATCAATGCTATATGTTTTTATACAGAATATAATATTATTTTAAAAACATAAAGGATACAAATTGTAAACGTAATAAAATTGGATATTTGACATTCTCTGTGTATCATTTTTACTGGTTGGAAAAATAACCAATCCGGTCGGTCCACTTACTAGTATCAGTGAGAAAAATAAAACTTCAATCTTAAATTTTTCCAAGTGTGTGGGTTTGACAATTTGTTCGTGAAAAGAGAGAGGGGGGAATCTTCTCTCCTTTTCTCTCTCTTCTCTCTTTCCCAGGGAATTGCTAGGCAAACCGACGGGGTACAGATATAATACCGACTTGACATGGATTGGCATGATGAGGGACCCACAAAACTTTTCCTCTCTCACTTGCCTTTTTCTCTCTCTTCTCTCTTTCCCCTCATATCTTTGCTACATCATGTCTTACCTGTCCTTTTATTTTTGGCAAATTTTACAAACACCCCCATCAATTCTGGTGAAATCACGTTACTTATTACTGTATTTTTTTAAAATCACACTCCATGCTTCTACTTTGGAAGGTGACTTGTTGAGATGTTGTATTTACCATTATACCCCTATTTATCCTTAATATAACATGTAACTTAAATGGCTATATAAAAAAATGCATGATATTTGTACACTTAAAAACCTATTTTACGTCCTATTTTTTCCATCAAAGATTAGGATCTTAATTGTTGAGTTTCTATTTATTTAACTTAATAAGTTTCTATTGTAGTTTAATAGAATTGCATTTTCTATCGAGATGTCGATAACTCATAAAATTCAACACAAAATTAACGAAAGGGAAAAAATTAAATAAAGACAAATAATGCTTAGTAATAATAATAGACTATATCAACGCTCAAGTGTAAGGTTTTTGTTGTGTTTTTCTGCTCATGTAACGTAAAGAGGTATACAACCCATAATTGCTCAAGATTATAGAACTTGTATTAATATTAATTTCTTAGGTAGGACCAACAAGTGTCCCTCTTGCTTTGATGCTTAAAATATTTGCTCATCAACTTATATTTCATGTTCGTGAATTTAAGGCTTCAATTATCTAAAAACAGACTAATGGCGAAAAAATTAAATATGAATATCATTTTCATATTATTGCATTAAAAAGGATTAAATTGACACATCATGCATTATTCTTGATGACGTCAGGGTTTTTTTCCTTGATCTACGAACAAATGGACTAGAGTGTTGCACAAAATAAAAAAGTAATAGTATGCAGTGTGATTTTAAAAAATACAGTGGTGCACAGTATGATTTATCATAATCGAGGGGTATTTTTGAAATCTATACCTTTTTCGGGAAAAAAAAGCACATAAGGAAAATATGGTGCAACCCCATCAAAGAAAAAAATTAAGAATACACAGAGTTTCTAGAATTTCACGTCATAACATCTATACCCGGATTGAGCATATTCAAAATAAGGTGTAAGACAATTATGTATCTAGTACAAGTCCAGTGTATCACTAGTGCAAGTTATTTATATATTTGGACAAGTCATTCTATAGGTGTAAGTCGTTTATTTATCTCGTGCCAGTAACGTGTATGCTAAGTAAGAGTAGTCATAGGCAGTCCTCAGGCCCGGCCCCGAGATTTTCGGGGCCCTAAGCAAAATTATAAAATTAGGCCTTAAATATTTTTTTCAAAAAAAATAAACATAAAAATTATCTTTAAAATAACATTATCAATAAAAATTTTACGACATAAAGTAAGTTTATGATGTTTTACATTTAGTTGATTCAAATTAAAAGTCAAGTTTTTATACAAATTTATTTTGTACATTTTAGTGATGTGCGACATTTATGTAGTAATATTATTAACAAAGATCTTTAGTACACTATTTAGGCTTAATTTGATGAAAGAACTTAAAATTGACTTATTTTTTAAATAAATTTACTCATTTAGTGCATATTTAATAGTAGAATTAAAAGGCTAAAAAATATTCATGATATTAGCAAAAAATATGCTCAAGACAAAATTAAGTGGTTTATTTTTCAAGTATTTATTTTTTAACTATTTTGGTAATACATTCATATCCAAGAAACAAAGAAATAAATAAATAAATTGTTAGTGGAAAATATGAGAACATTTATCAAAAAAGTCAAAAAAGTAAGAATTGTTAAAAAATATGAGAACATTTGTTACTTATTTGCTTATTATTTTCAAATAAAAAAAGATAATAATCCAACAATTGGGCTCAACAATTGGGCTAAAAACTAATCAAGTAGGTCATTTTTTAATAGGGCCCTAGTTAATAAAGTAGTTGGGCTAAATATTTGGAGCCTTTTTTTCAAAGAAGCAAAAATAATAGGAGGCCCTAATTTTGGGCCTTTTTGGAGGGGCCCTAGGCGGTGGCCTGGTAGGCTGCCCTATTGGGCCGGCCCTGGCAGTCCTCAATCATAAGTTATACAATGGAGACTCAACAGATGCATGCATATGTAACGTCCCGAATTCAAGAACGATAAGAAAAAAATAACAGTAATTTACATCCTTGTATTTCATTGAAAATAGACCAGGTACATGTTTGTTGCTACAAAAATACAAAAATAGAAATACAATCTTGTACTTTAAGGAGTTTATGAAGGACTTTCAAAATAAAAGATCAGAACCCTATAACCAAGTGAACTATGACTCAGTAAAATGTTCTTCGATTGTCTCTTCGACAACCAAGCTCCGGCTCCTCAACGTTGTTTTTTAGTACTTTGTGTGAAATGTTGCACCATGATTTATGAGGCTTAATAAGCTACTCCTACTCTTAGTCATATTTATATGTGTTTTGATGAATATGATAAGACGTAATGTAATATGTGTAATTTATATGAAAGTTGCACCACATAAGTGCAAAAATTATATAATTGACGGTTGTCAAATCTAGTGTAATCCTTAACGTTACCCCCGAGACTAATCCTCAATGTTTTTAATCATTGAAAGTTGCACCACATAAGTGCAAAAATTATATAATTGACAGGTTGTCAAATCTAGTGTAATCCTAACGTTATCTCCAAGACTAATCCTCAATGTTTTTAGTCATTGATATTTCCAAATGTCGAATCACATCATTCAATGATTTTCATCCTTCTAGCCTGGGTCGTCACAAGCGTTGTCCATATACACATATATCTCCCTTATTTGTGATGCGATATCGACCACTATACTGACCCATGCTCTCGATCACTGTCACTCCCAAACATTAGCTCTCGACCACCATGCTTCCAACTATTATGTTTCCCAACCTGTCAAATGAGAGATGAGAGTTGTAAGTAGATAGAAAACTTTGAGATCTCTACGAAGTGTGTGTTAAATGAGAGAGAGCAAACTTTTAGCAAAAAAATAAAAAAAGAGAGAGAGAGCAAACAAGGAGGAGGACTTTATACTTTAACTTTTTCTTATGGTCGTGAAAGTAGTATGACATATTTGATATGAATTAATTAATAAAATATGAGTGAATGGTGCTTTCTTGTGGAAAACCTAAAGATTGGGCAACTATCGATTAAAAAGCACGAAAAATAAAACAATTGTAAGAGACGCTGATATACGTAAAAAATTCTTAAAAGGATAAAAATTGAGAGAAGAAATCAAATCACTATAATAACTATTGTGCGATTACAAAATAATTTATACTCACAACTATGACTCACTCACAGTTGATCCAAGATTGATTGTCGAATTCTCGTTCACTGTACCAACTGATTGACCATCTTTGCCTTGAATCCACAAGCCTTTCGAAACACATAAAGATAGAAATAGATGTTATATAAATCCTTTGACTACGATGATAGCATCAAAAAATAAATCTTGATCCGAATGAAACGTCAAAATGATTGATCAAAAGAACGCTAGGGCTACTTTTTGCTCTCTGTTTTTGCCTCCCTAAAATCAGTTAGACATTGCTTAATGATCTAGAAACCCTATCAGAATATTTATAGGCTCGATGTTTTTGCTAGATCGACTTTCTAATTTGCCCAAGTCACTAGAGGGACTTTTTGATGGCTCGAGTGATGTCTTCGAGATTTGCAGATATCTTCAAAGTTTGATTTTTGTATCCATCTCGAAATCCTTGGAGATCTTGGAAAATCGTAATTTGATTAGGAAATAACTTCTAATCCAACTCGGAAACTTACTACACAAAAGAGTTGCTTAATTAAATACAAATTGAATTTTGATTCCTTCCATACCCTAAATAGACACTCTATACCCAAAATAAAATAAAATAAATTACACGAAAATATCTTATATATTTTGTTATGGAATTGCCAAAAATCAAACATAACAAAGTGGGACTAACAATATCCCCTTTTGGCATTTTTATGATAAAACACACTTACACAAGAAAACTACTTCTCCTCCTAAATATAAGAGCACCTGTAAAAATCATGGAATGTCAAAGGGTGAATAGTACACAATAAGCATAGGAAGAACAACGAGCGGATTAAAATTAACATAAATTAACACAAGACTCAACAATAGACCAAGCACTCAAGCAAACATGAAGCAAGTCTTATGATAGAAGAATCGATTAACAACAACATAACACATCTTCATAAGAACATGACGAGCGATAAATCGAGCGTGTGCATCGTAGATAATAATGTCAAGAAAACTCAGTCTAGGACCTTAATACTCGTGAACGAAAGAGCATATCAGATTTTCTCCACCTAAAGAAAGAAGAGCAAGATAGAGAAAAACAATTCAAAAATCCAGTAGATGTCGCTCGAGGGGTCGCTAGAGCAACTTAAACTCACTGAATGTACCAAAAAGTCAGAAAGGGTAGCTCGATTGGTCTCTGAATGTGTCGCTAGCGACAAAAAGAAAACCAAAGTCGCAGTAACTATGGTGTCGCTGGAGCGAGTTGAAAGAATCTTCAACTAAAAAAAAAGCTTAAAAAGAATACCAACACAAAAAAAATGCTATTACATAATAAATAGCTCAACACTTCCACAAAACATCCAGTTATTTAACATGAAAGCTCATAGAGGAGGTTACGAGGAATTCAAACATGCACAAAATATTGAAAAAATTCAAGCATAAGTAGGCATAATCATATGAGAATGTGTAATCTCATGATCGAATGACAACATGTGTGTGTGTATGTGTGAATCACTTGAACACAATCTAAAAATGAAGAATGGACACATGAACCCCCATGAACTCTAAGAACATCACGCACACTCCCAGCAATGTAATGCACCATCATCAACTCACAACCAATATATTTTAACGTGTTGTTGTCTCCATTATATATCTTAACATGCATGTCACGAGCTGCCAACTTTCATGACATTGAAAGCTCTTACAAGTTGGTAGAAGTTAAAAGAGATTCTAGGATGCTCAAGAAGAGTCTAGAAAAGTTTGGAATATCCTAGTCAAGTCTAGAGAATTCTGAAAAGGTTCAGAAGGTTGAGGAATCAGCTAGAAGTAGCCAAAGAATTCTAGAGAGGTCCACAATATTGCGGAAGACGCTAGATGCCGCTGGAGAATTCTGGAGAGGCCCGGATATATTGAAAGCTGCTTGAAGGCTCAAAAGGATGCTAGAAGGTTAGGGAATATTCTAGAGTTGTAAGGAGTCTTCTACTTTGTTCTTAGATGTGTGTGGAATGTTGTAAGATCTAGTAGAATGAGAGTACTCTAGATATTTCCTAAGAGTTCCTTGAAGCCTATAAAATGGTGGAAGGGCTCATTTGTGAGGTAGCTTGGAAAGCTTGGAAGCTTCGGAGAGAGCTTGAGAGAGGCATCCGAGAGTAATAGCTTGTGAACTAGAGAGAGAGTTGTCTTGTATAAAGATTCTTTATATTGGAAGAGCTTCCCTTACCCCAAATCTCTTTGTCCTACAGTGTGAGTGGGTGTCTCACTTGAGTGGATTGGGTAGGTCAGTTTGGTGGGAAAGGCTAACTTGGACGTCAAATGAATGATTTGCCTAAGTGCTACACGGTGCAAAAGTGCTGAAATTCTTGGGCCATCATAGCTGGTATCAAAGTCGAATCAAGACAAGACAAGCAAGCATACATGGCTACATCAGGGGTTGAATTTGGCAAGGTCGTTGGCACAGGTGTTGTCATCAAACCAAAGAAGCCATCCACTAAGGATGCACTAGCAGCAATGGGGGTCCAACTTGAGAGCATAGAGGGAGTCGTGGCGGAAAGACTTGATAGGTTAGAAGAGACATTGGTTGGCCCGAACAAACCCAAGAGTTAGGTTGCAGACTTCTACACATACTTTGCCGACTTGATGATTTGGGTGGAGGAGCTCGAGAAAAAGGCAGAGACCTTCGAAGAGCAACTAGTGGCATCGAGGTAGCCATGAAGAGGCCCTGAAGAAGCGGTTGGCAAATATGGAGTTGGAATTGTAGCTGTTCAAGAAGGCTATTGTTGCATCAAGGGATGGTGGGATGAGCACGACAAACAAGAAGGTTTAAGCACCGAAACCTAAGTGTTATGATGGTGTAAAGGATGCCCGAGAAATCGACAACTTCATATAGAGTATAGAGAGGTACTTCGACAATCTCCATGTTGAAGATGAGAAAGAGAAGGTGTAAATGGCTATCATGTACCTTATAGACACGATAATGCTGTGGTGGAGGAGACGACATGCCGACAAGGTGAAGGGGTTGTGCAAGATTGAGACTTGGGCTGAATTCAAGAAAGAGTTGAAGCAACACTTCTACTTCGAGAATGTAAAGTTTTTGGCATTTCGCAAGCTCCGCAAGTTGAGACATGAGAGCTCATTAAGGGACTTTGTGAAGGAGTACTCGGCGCTATTGCAAGAGATTCCGGACATGGGCGAGCATGAGGCACTATTTGGGTTCATGGATGGCTTGCAACATTGGGCAACACGGAACTGCAAAGCGAAGGGGTGAATGACATGGCGACCGCACTTGCTGAAGGAAAAAATTTGGAGGACTTCAAGGTGTCGGCAATGCCCAAGGTATGGAGAGATAGCCACACTAAAAGTTGGAAAGACTGATCCAAAAGGAGGACCAATAGTGAAAAGATGTCACCAGTAACAACTGATGATGAGCGAAGTGACAAGGAGTCCCACAAAAGCAAGGACGATCGCAGCAATGGGCGTCACTGCACGAAGAAGTATGGCAATGAGAAGAAGATCGAGTGATTTTTGTGCAGCAGACCACACTTGGCACGTTATTGCCTTAACAGGGAGAAGCTCAACACCATGAAAAAGAAGAAAAATTTACAGAAGAGTTCTGATAGTGAGAGGTCAAGTTCTTCTTGTGGGGAGAACCTACTTGGGAGCGTTCAACTTCTTAGAGCGGTCACCAAGAAGACTGAGAAGAAGAAGGAGCCCAAAAGCATAAAAAAGAAGGACGCGTTGTACACACATAATTTTGTGAGTGTGGATGAGGCCAAGGGGCTAGACTTGAGGGTGAAACAAGACAAAGGTTGGTCCAAACTAGTGAATTTGGAGGCCAAGCCAATCCAAGGAGTTGTCCGAAGTGTTGACATTGCCATTGGGAGTTGGTCGGGATAAATAGAGTTCTCGGTGATCGAGAAAGATGATCATCCAATGATTCTTTGGATGGACTTCTTGTGAAAGTCCAATGTGATACATGTTCCTCATATGGCATCAACGTTGCTATTTTCGGGAGAGGCCCCATGCAACGTTCCTTTGATAGAATGGAGTCAGCTACAAAAGGAGAAGTCCCTAGCGACAATCCAAAATGCTGGAGTGTGTGACAAGGGCAAAGGGGTGGATGAGGCTTCACCAAGTTCAAGTGGATCGGGCAAGAAGTCTTACCTCGATGTGGCACTTGGGAGTGCCACGGGGTGACGAGGACATCATGGAATTGGATGGGGGAGAATGTCACGAACTCTTAACTTTCGTGACACTAGAAGCTCTTAGAATTGATAGAAGCTTAAAGGAGGTTCTAAGATGTTCAAGAAGAGTCCAAAAAGGTTCAGAATATCCTCGTCAAGTCTGGAGAATTCCGAAAAGGTCGAGGAAGCAACTGAAAGCAACTAGAGAATTCTGAAGAGGTCCAGAATATTGTAGAAGGTGCTAGATGCAGTTAAAAAATTCTGGAGAGGTCCATAATATGTTGGAAGTTGCTTGAAGACTCAAGAGGATGCTAGAAGGTTAAGAAATATTCTAGAGTTATAAGAAGACTTCTACTTTGTTCTTAAATGTGTGTGGAATATTCTAGGACTTAGCAGAATGAGTGATTAACACACATATTTGCATATCCTATAGCTTGGTGGATTAGTTTTAGACTTGCATACATAGTTAATTCTAAGTTTTTGACTGATATTGCACGTAAGGTACGTTTCTCCTTATTGCAGGAAAAATAGGTTAAAATGATATTTCGGGAATGATCGATGAAGTTATCCCGAGGTCGGAACAAAATGTTGACATGATTGAAACTCAGGAAGAAAGTACGAAAGTATCCAAAGAAGTCAAGGAGTGTTGCTGACAAAGTTGATGACTGAGCTCAAAACCTGTATGAAGTCTTCAAAACATCCAGATAATGTGTCTGACCAAAGATAAACCAAGAATCCAATGAGTAAAAACATTTGGATGATTACTATAGAACATCCAGATGATTGGAAGATACCATGCCAAGGCCAAAAAAAAAGAGAAGAAAAATATCCGGATGATTGCCACAAAACATCTAGATGTTATATATTGACCAGCCAAAGATAGAAATCTAGAATGCCAAAACATTCGATTGTATCCATCAAAACATCTAGATGTGGATCAAGTATAATAAACCAAGTCAGAGAATCAGAAACAATAAAGATCCAGATGTTTCTCAAAAACATCCACATGTTATAATAAGAAGAGACATCCTGAAGGAAGATCGGGATAAGGAAGAATAAGAAGGCAGAGGGAGGAAAACATCCGGGTATTTGTTAGTAACATTCAAATGTCTGAAAGATAAATTGAAGAATATAGAGAACAAAGGAGGAAAACAGCCGGATGTTTGGCAATAACATCCGGATGTTTTGTTCGTGAATCAACCACTTTTGTTGACTTTTCAAAGGCACTTCTTGGTTCTTTCGGCCACTATTTTTGACCACTTTCCAAGGGAAATACTCAACCACCGTGAGAGCCAATTAAACAAGATTACTTCAAACAAACCAAGAGCCAAATAATGTCATGAAGTTGCTTATTCAGCAAAACTTAAAGGCTAAGCAACGATTTGTCAATATATTTTGTTTCAAGAGGAGGAAAGCTACCTCTATAAATAGAACCTTTGATGTAATTAGATGGGATACAATTTTGAGATATCTAGATAGGGAGAGATAGCTAGAGGCGGAGTAGAAAGTTAATCCTAGATATGTCTTAATTGTTCAAGTTTTGTATTTCAAAAATTAAGTTCTATTTTGTAATTATATTGCACTCTTACTTTCTAGTAAGCAAGTAGAAAATTGTTTTCATATTGTATTTCATTATCTAGTGTACTTCTTCAATTTAAGTGAAAGTTTCAAATCCAATTCTAGTTTTCAACCATGTTTCTTAAGTTCTCTCTTTTGATTTCAATGTTCTCTTTAAGTATGCTAGGTTAAATTCAGAAGGCCTAGTCATTTGATGACCTTCATCTTATGGCTTGAGCATGGATATCTTCTCAAATGAATTTCATAGCATGTAGAATGTGAGTCGAGTTTTAATCTCAAAACCTAGAGTGGAGTGTTATAGCCTTGATTGGTTATGCCCGAAATCAATTCTGATATATCCAATGCTTAGTTCCATGTCCTTTATGTCTAGTTTTATTATCTAGGGGACAAAGTCTACCTCTTTACATATCTTGGTCATGATTAGAGTTTCAAAGACTGATTTTCCAATTAAGATTAGCTTTGATCCTTGGATTGAATAGTGAGAAGGAAATATCCTATGTTCAAACTAGGGAAGAAGTAACCCCCATGACTACACTTGTTTTCTTCCATTAACAAATTCTGTATTTAGTGTTTTGTTTTAGGTTATAATCCTCAAACCTAGATTAAAAGAAGTGGAATCTTAAGCGCTAAAACTCAGTACGAAAGCATCATCAACTCAGTAACCAACTTTCACGTGGATCAATACTTAGATTTCACTGCTGTAAAATCCATAAAACGAAGAGTAAAGTTAAGATATTTCAACTCTGACCTTGCCTAGCGCCTTTACGATGTACCAAGTTGGGACCGACCAATGAGAGTACTCTAGATGTTTTCTAAGAGTTCCTTGAAACCTACAAAAGGATAGAATGGCTCATTTGTGAGGTAGCTTGGAAAGCTTGGAAGAGCATAGCTTTGAAGAGAGCTTAAGAAAGGCATCCAAGAGTGAGAACTTGTGAGATAGAGAGAGTCTTGTACAACATGTCTTGTATAAAGATTCTTTATAGTGAAAGAGCTTCCTTTACCCCAAATCTCTTTGTCTTAAAGTGTGAGTACGTCTCACTTGAGTGGGTTGGGAAGGTTAGCTCGATAGGAAAGGCTGACTTGGGCATCAAATGAGTGATTTGCCTAAGTGCCGCACGACATGCAAGTGTTGAAATTCTTGGGCCGGTACACTTAGCATCATTTAGTTCAAAATTCAGCTCATTATTTTTCGATTGAAGTTTAGATTTATGAGAAACAAGAGCAGACAATTTTTCAAACAAACTAAATACTTTCCTTTTGAGATCATCTCTTTCTTGGGTAATTGTGATGAAAGAATTTTTCAGCTCTTGTGCATTGGTTTCAGTCTCTGAGCACTCAGAAGATACTCATTCCAACTTTTTTACAAGTTTAAAATTTACTCAAGTGATCTTTAGGCTTTCGTGATGCATAATATCATATGCCTCCTTTAAGTCACTGAAATTATTAATTGCTTCCCCATCACTATCCTCATCGTCTGAAGATTCCCATCCGAAATCAGAATTCTGCTTAAATTTTAAAAATTTTTATTAGATTTCTCCGATTCACATTTTTATTAGCTTCCCCTTCAAATTATTTTTTATAACTCCATTTGTACAAACATTAGCCATGTGTCCATACCCATGACACTTATATATAACACTTAGATTCAGCAGGGGGGCCCTTCGTGGCATTTTCGTTCTTATTGTCCGTGAATTCTTATTTTCCTTTATTTGAAGATTGACTATTATTAATAACACCACTTTGCATCTTCTTTTTGAAAAATATCTTAAACGTCTTAGTGAATAATCCATAGCTTCAACATCATACTCACGGTCACTATCAGACTCCTTGGGCAAGCTACGAGAACTACTAAACGCGATGGCTTTGGGAGTGGCTTTAGACTTAGATTTTTGTGGTGAAAAACGAAGCATATCTGCCTCATAGGTCTGAAGTATTCCTACAACCTCTTCTACTGATTTTTCTTTAAGTTTGCGTTTACCCTCAAGCATGGTTACTTTAATTTGGTATTGAAATGTTCAGGAAGGGATCACAAAATTTTCTTAATGACACAGAAAGGGGGAATGTGGTCATCTAACGTTTCACAATTATTGACAATTTCAATAAGTTTAGAGTAGAATTCAGTAAATTTTTCCTTCTCATGCATGCGTATTATTTCAAACTCAGTGATTAGCCTTTGCAACTCTAACTCTTTAATTACATCGGGTCCCTTGGGCTACATAACGAGGATATCCCCTGCCTCTTTTGCGATTTCACAGTTAACAATTTTTCTATGTTCTATCATATTAACAACACTATATAATATGTCAAGAGCTCTATTGTTTGCTTGTAATGCCGATTTTTAGCAACGGTAAGTTCTAAGGAACTTTTTCGCACTTGCACTCCCTCCACAGTTCTAGTAGGGTAAGTGTATCCCGTGATACATGAGTCCCATATTGCTTCACCAGCGGACCTCAAGATAACCTTGATCTTAGATTTTCAATAATCGAAGTTGTCGCTGACTAGAATAGGTGTCCGACTCGTTATGTGGCTCATATTCATATTCGTGTTAGTACCAAAACAATTATTTTCCGGCCAAGAACATAAGATTTTCTTGGTTGAGTAGTGAAAACAAGATATTTATTGTCTAGGTTATAGATGGATTCACAAGACTATCCCTCCTTATTATTTAACAACTTTTCTCGTTTAGTTCTTATTTCCTAGTGATAATCTCAAATCCGCACGCAAAAGGGGTGGCATCCTAAACTGCTAAAATCGTGCAAACATACACGCCAGAGCATAATCGTCTTTTCCTCGGGGGATCGATACCCAAAACTTCTCCAGTATACATTTTCATTGAAGAGTAAAAGGAGTTCAGATTATTAAATGTGATTGAACCCGGAGCACATCGATATATTCTATTCTGGGTTGACCAACTTAGCAATGATAAATTAGGGGGCGTACATGTGAACATTTACACGCTTATCACACCCACCAACTTACTTTTTGCTAGTCCCTAGCAAAACAAAACAAATGAAAATAATAAAAATTAACAAAGATGATAAGTCTTTTAAACCATTGGGTGGCCCCGGTAGGACAAGTGAGGTCTCGTGAGTGTTTTCAGTAGTGATAACCTACAAAATACAAGGGAATCCTTCTCACATGAAACCTGAAGGCTTACAATCTTACTCATCGACATCTCAAACAAAGAATATGAAGTATTGCAATAACACTGAAAGCACACATAGTTCTAGATGCTATCAAATATAAAAATAAGTCATGGCACCTTAACTCAGCGTGTGTGAATAAGGGCCTCCGTCACAAGTGAAAAATAACTAACTAGCTCTCTTTAGATTGAGTCTCGGCTTTAAATCTCACCAAGTCATGCACTCAAAATGAATTCACTCGAAACAAGGTGCATATTATATACTCTCATGTGTGCAGTTAGAAGTTATGTAAATGGAAGCAAAATAATCTGCACATAGCGATACAAAAAAAATACTCTATAAACTAGACACTCATAATCTCATGAATGAAATGCCAAGTATTGAAAACTCTCTCTATCCATCAATCTACAATCCTGTTACCCTAAGTCAAATAGGACTTTAATTTTGGTTATAATGTTGGATAAGATAATGTGCATCAAGGTTAGGGTCAAACATAGCAAGTGAGAATAGACTACAATCAACTTAAACAAGGAAAATTTTATCAATGTATGTCCTCTTCTTATATTTTTTTGGCACATCTCTCTTTTCTACTTTTCAACATATTCATTGATACGCCCAACTTCTTCTTTGATGAACATTTGGTGTACTCCTTTGCATATAATTTTATTTTCTTATTTTTTATGCAACTCTTTTTTTTCCTTCTCAACAAGGAGAAATCAACATCAAGCATCTTTTTATCCCTTCTCACCATTATTTTTTTCAATAATTTACTTTCACATGATTAGTTATCCCTTCTCAAGACACAATGTAAAAGGTAGAGCTCAACAAGAAAAAGGGTATCACGTGAGAGGTAGAAATGGGCTACTATAAAGGATAAATCTATGAACGAAAAGAACGAACTGACTCAAATCATCAAAAATAACCTATAATCCTCTCCTAAGGGCGACACAACCTTGCAAGTCCAAATTCTAAGAGAAAAGTAAGAGGTATTGCATTAATTGTCCCAACATTTGATAACATAAATAATGAGATTGACAATGAAATTATTCTTTACATGACAAACAAGAGTTTACGTGATACCTCTGCAAGAAAAATAAAGCTCGAAACTCACATGGACTTAAGTCTCCACTAATCTAGCCATTACGAATAATTTAATTGCAACTCACAAGTGACCAAAGCCTGAGTAGGCGTGAAGTGCATGAAGTGCTAAAAGTAAGTGCCAAGATAAAAAGATTATGATAGCTTAGCAAAAAGAACTACAATGTCAGGATGATATCTAGCAATACTATCAATCTGAAACTCAGTCAATCTAGAGCAATCTCATAAGCCTCATCAAGTCTAATGCAGAAGGAATTTCAATATTTATTTATTATTTTTTTCAAATTTTAATTTTTTTCTTAAAATGTATAAAAAAATGAAAGGGGTTCCACCTCCAACTTAAACTGTTCAATGTCTTCATTGAAAGTATGAGAACTAAAACATAGCACAGGAAAAATAGAAGAGAGGAAATGTATCACCTCGAAGGGGGAACTACACAAGATAGTGGAAGCTGGTGGGGGATGAAAACCCCCCAACTTCAACAAGACAACCTACAAGTGTTAGTCCACAAGATACAAAATATAGGAAACAAAAAACAAACAATAAGTAAAGAAAACAATAAACTATCAGTCATTTTCTTTACGCGAAAGATACGAGTACTATTTTTCTCTCTGATCGAAGATTGTGGTTCCCTATTTGTTGTAAGGACGGTATGCATAGGATTCAATAATATCTTGAGAAGTGATGATATCATCTAATAGACTGTCACTCCCTTCGGGGCTACCAAATTTCTTACTCATCACTCCGTTTGCGAAGCAATGTCTATAGAATTGGACATTCAAGTCAGATGGTTTGGATAAATTTCTCGTTGCTAACTAAGCGTCTGCCGTGATACCTAATCTCCTAGGTACTACATACGTAGCTTTGACTAGGTGACTATACCAGCCCATCAGAAGCCGTTCGAGCATGGCTGACACTGGAGGTATCTCAAACTCTAGGATCTACTAAGTCAATCTCTTATATAATCTCTTCATTGATGTTTCCTTCCAAGGTTTTAAACGCTGACCATTGACCTCAGACATTGTACCATCTCGTGGATTTTTAATTTCAACTGCTCCATGAGGAAAGACTCTAAGCATTCCCACCTCGATTGTAACTTACTAGGAAATAGACGCAAACAAGAGTTGAAAAGCCACACCTTTTAGTTAGGCTCAAAGGACTTGCAAACTATATGCTTGTCATGAATGCTTTGGTCCTATCTTTATTGATTCGTGTACTCTCATGCGCATCATTATGCAATTCTTCTAGCTCACTGAGTTGGAGGTGACGATGAGACCTGACAACGACCATATCAAAGTTAAACTTCTTTATGGCCCACAATGCCCTATGTTCCAACTCTACCGATAAGTGGCATGCCTTTTCAAAAACTAACCGGTAAGGAGACATGCCAATATGGGTCTTATAAGCAGTGCAGTAGGCCCACAATGCATTGTCTAGTCGGGTTGGCCAATCTTTGCGGGTGGTACCCACCATCGAGGATCTTCTTAATTTCCCTATTTGAGACTTCAACCTGGCCACTAGTTTGAGGATGAAAAGGTGTTGCCACCTTGTGTGTGATGGAATACTTATGTACTAGTGCTGCAAAGTGCTTATTGCAGAAGTGGGTGCCCTCGTCACTGATAATCACTCTCGGACAACCAAAATGATAGAAGATGTTACTTTTAAGGAACTTGACCACCACCTTGTGGTCATTCATTTTGGACGCCACAGTCTCTACCCATTTTGAGACATAATCAATTGCGACTAAAATATAGGCGTTCCCGAACGAATTGAAAAATGGCCCTATAAAATCTATCCTCCATACATCAATATCTCTACCACTAAAATTGGGGACATCGGTATCATATCTCGGCGAGACATGTTTTCGGAGTGTTGGCACCAAAGACTATGTCTTGCAAAACTTGTGGGCTTCTTTAAATAAAGTTGACCAATAAAAGCCACTTTAAAATACCTTGACAGTAGTTTTTCACCCATTAAAGCGCCCCCAGAGTCTAGAGTGTGACAAAAAGTCACAATAATATGGTACTCACACTTCGAGACACAGCGTCGGATCACTTGGTCCATGCAATACTTAAAGAGCTCCGTGTCTTCACGGAGGTTGTCCTACTTGTGAGAAAAATTGGTCCTTATCCACTTTGGCCCAATTCGAAGGGATTAGGCCAGTGGTCAAGTAATTCACTATATGTGCATACCGTGGAGGACGGGCCTGTGACACTACAAAAATGAAATGAGTCATCCAAAGGTGTGGTGTCACAAAAGGAGTCAACTACGATCCTCAACAAGTGGTCGACTACAAAATTCTCGAAACCTTTCTTGTCCCGAATTTCAAAGTCAAATTCTTATAGCAACAGAGTCCAACAGATCAACCTAGATTTTGCATCTTTTTTAGAAAATAAGTGTCGCAAAAACAAAAGAGAATCATCATGAGACCATGTATCTCTTTTATAGACTTTCATCGAAAGTTGTCCATGGAGATCATGGGAACTAGTATCTCTTTTAAACACATTAACCGAAAGCTTTCCATGGAGACCATGGGGATTAGTGCAAAATTATTGCAACCATGACACTTGATCATGCAAATGGACTCTAACCGCCACAACATGACCATGCACTTGCAACGGTATCTTTCTAGGATCATCACCCAATGCCCACCCCAAAGTATTCAATCATATTAGCAAATGTTTTTAGAGAAAAAAGTCTCTTCAACGTGTTGAGGTTTATCTCGACCAGTTCATATCATTTTTGTAATACAAAGAGTAAACACGTAAATTGGTTGAAAGCTCCCCTCGAATGGTTGATCTTACATCTCAACTTATTGGCATAACCTTTCGATCGATTGATTTAGCTAGTAGAATATTTTGGAACATAACCCAACCGGTCCAATCACACCTTGACATGTTCATAACACACATCAACGGTTAAAACAACAATTTGACTAGTTGATTTTGATTCTGGAAAGTGTTCTCAAAACTGTTCGATCGATCAAGAGGAACAAGAATTTTGAATGTGGAAATTTGAGATTGAAGTTGGAGTTCGAATTGTCGAATTTGTTTTGTGAGAAGCAATTGAAAAAGAGAAAACGAAAATAGACATACTAGGAAAATAACCACAGCATAAAAGTGTGTGTGTATATACTACAAGAATTTTGGTGTTTGGTGACGAATTAAATTTGTCTCAAATAGCATGTTTTTCCTCTCTAATAGTATAGGTGACGAAACAGGTGACGAAATTGTTTCCTCAACTAAAGATCGTCACAAAAAGACACCTGGTGACGAAATTTCTATTTCCTCACCTATAAGGGGATTGTTTGGTGACAAATTTCAGTTTCTCACCTATAAGGTACTATTTTGTGACGAAACTTATTTTCTCACCTATAGTGCCTGTTTTGTGACAAAATATTTTGTCACCATTTTAACAAGTTTTTTTATCACCGATCATCCATTTTGTCACAAATAGTGTCTGGAAAATAATCATGTAAACAACATAAGTGAGGAAAATTTTTTGTCACCCATAATTTTAAATTAAAAAATTTATAAAAATAGTAAAAGTGAGAAATACTTTTGTCACCTACAATTTCAAATTAGAACATTTTTAGAAAAATCTCGCCGTTAATAGAAATATTGTCACCTAAAATACATTTATATTTAAATAGCTTGACAAAAAAATATATTCATCCAATTTCCCAACCCAACAAAAAGAACTCCAATACAATCTATTCAAATAAAAACACCTGTTAAAAAGAGGCCACTATCATCCACGGTAATGGCTTAACAAACAAAGTATGGCTTAACAAACAAAGTAAAAAAAATCATTAAAAACTATCCCAAAACTAACTCTATACATGTGATGGAAAATCTCTATTTTCATGTCTTTATAGTGAAAAGGAAGTCTTCTATGAGTAAACAATCAGTGCTGGAGAATGATCGCAATTGAACTCATAATCTTTCAACTCTTAAACCTGCGTTTAAAAGAATGACAATAGACATTTAGTAAATAAAATTGATCATATGTTCATTCCAACCTGAAACTAAAGATTCACAATGATTGAAGAAGTACTAAACAAAGTCAATATTTATAGGCAAAGCCAAATCTGAAAACCCAAGCCAATGAAAGCAGCACAAAGAACTAAAAATCACAGGCACAACTATGAAGAAAGCTTGTATAGTACAAATTCTTACATGTCATACCAAAATGCTGCAAAAGCATTACTTTATGGTGACTGAGGTACAAGCATATTATTCCAGAAAGCTATCATCCTTGCAAGCCTCTATCATCTGAAAGTTTTAAGGAATAAGATTATCTAGGCCCAAAACAAACACAAGAGTTAAAGCCGAATTAACTCAGATGGAAACAAACGTATAAAAATATAAAAACTCAAATATGGTTGTCAATTAAAATGATTTTTTGTAATACGACTACTCTTACCTACCAGAAAGCGAAGCCTCTCCAGATAGTGCTTCGTCAATTGAAATACTATCACGATAACTTGAAACAACTTCCGAGCAGGTATTACTCCAGCCATACAAGGAACATACTGGCCACTAAAAGCACTTGATGATGCAGATAATCAACCTTGTGTTTCATAGAGAGAAGCGACAACGAGCATTTTGAGAGTACCCATGTGATCGGAACTTTTCAATGCGTTTAAAACATATTTTTAAGAGTACCCATGTGAAATCTGCTCAAAATGTTATCGAAGGGCTTGATCCAATCAGTTTTTCACAAAATTATTCCTATCAGTATTTATGAAAAACTATTTGGATAAAGCCCTTTTCGATATTGTTTTGAGCCGATTTCTCGCGGGTATCTTTAAAAATTATATTTTAAACAAATTGAGGGGTTCGGATCATCAAAATTTGATCAAAAAATAAGTAAGTCCGCATTTTAGCAAAATGAGAGATCACTCATAGGAAGGAGACTCTCTGTCTCTCTCTCTCTCCATACGTATATAGACACACACATTTCTTTCTCCATTTTTGTGTGGATTGTTTAAAAATATGATCTACCAACCTTTAGTTTCAAATGATGAACTACAAACATTGCACAAAATCAAACGTTGAAATTAATAATTACTAGAAACAATTAACTTTCAAAACCTGTTGAAGTTTCTTAGATGTTGCAAAAAGTGTATGATCATGAGGCCTCGATCTTGAATAACCTTGAACTCAACTCGAAACAATAGGGTAACTAACACCATCGTTGCACCACTATTACCACTACCGTAAATCATTGAAAATACATGAAAGTTATATGTTAACTGATTCTTTAGAAGCACATTTTATCTGTAAATTTAAAACACATTCGAAAAAGATGACATTTTATATGAAATAAGAAATTGAAGTAACAATATATCAAATTTAGGAGCACATTTTATCGATCATATTAAGATTTTAATTCAGCAGTTGTTCATCATTGAATGTGATAGTATGATATCCAAAGAAAATTAGGTTTGACTGCAAGGATTAAATTTGTAAATAAATATACGAGCATTATTGAACAAACAAATCAAAAGTACATCATATCCCTGGGTTCAAGAAATTTAAACTCGAGTACAGGAAATGCGAAATGCCTAAATTTTGTGTAGAATCGAATGAGCACCATATTGCGGTTGAAGAGTGATGACAGTGCTGGGGGCATGTGCATAAGATGGTGAAAGCTCAAAAGAGAAGTGTTGTAGAATCATAGCGATGACCATCTTTGCCTCTAGCATGGCAAAGTTTTGTCCAATACATATGCGAGGTCCCCAACCAAATGGAAAGAAAGAACCTGACTGGTTCCTTGTTGCCTTCGACAATCCTTCTGAAAACCTCTCGGGGTTGAATTCCTTCGCATCGTTGCCCCAAATTTCACGTTCATGATGAAGCAAGATTACTGGTAGAGAAAGTATCACTCCGGCAGGTAGACACAATTTTCCTAACTTTGTCTCTTGGTGGATAGTTCGACTCAATTGAACTATCGGTGGGTATAGCCGTAGAACCTCATTCAAAATCATAGTAACCTAAGAAAATTAAATTGTTATAGTAAGAAAAATTGTCATCAAGCTAATGCATAATATAACCATGAAAACTCTTGATAGATTAAGTACAAAGTGCGCAATGTAGATAGTAAGTATATTTCTTACTATTCCTACCAACTTTAGCATCCATGAGAAACGGCACAAAAACTCCCATTCATTGAAAGTTAAGATCTAGTGAAGGCTATTAAGTTCAAAAATACATATACCATTCTTGAGTACTTTTTAGGACTTTCATTGCTAAAAGAGGACACTAAAATTAGAAAATAAAAAGCAAGATTCTTGTTTCCAAAGTTTAAATTACTGGTTACTTTTGAAATAATGGCCTGACGAATAAATTCCCAAAGCATGCAAATAAATATACGTACATATATGTGTGTGTAATGTGTGTGTATTGACAGCAAATACTCACAATTTTGAGGTGATGTAATCCATCAAAGTTTGGTTTGTTGGTGCCAAATACTTGCAAAACCTCTTCCCTTGCACGTTGTTGCCAATGTGGATGCATACTCAATAAGACCATTGTCCACACAAGCAAAACAGAAGTGGTTTCCTGCCCAGCAAAGTAGAATAGCTTGCATTCTTCAATCACTTCATCAATACTCATCATTCCAACTTTCTTGTTATTATTATTAATCCCGTTATTTTGATTTTCTCTAAGATTAGATTCCAACAATATACTCAATAAATCTTCATTAT
The DNA here is from genome assembly GCA_019985065.2 of Arctostaphylos glauca. Taxonomy (NCBI): domain Eukaryota; kingdom Viridiplantae; phylum Streptophyta; class Magnoliopsida; order Ericales; family Ericaceae; genus Arctostaphylos; species Arctostaphylos glauca. The sequence continues at coordinate 20,035,465 of JAHSPW020000013.1, forward strand.
TACTAGCTTCCCCCGTCCTCATTGCCTTCAATCTTTTATCAATGATAGCCCTTAATGATGCTTTTACTTCTTTGTCAATTTCCTTCATCCTTTGGTTCCTCTTTGTTGGCATAAACCTACACACACAAAGTGCAAATTAAGCATAAGAATTATCTCCTTCACCTTTATAACAATAACAAAAGAGGAGCTAAACCAACATGTTTGAGGTCATCCAAATTGAAAATATTCAAAGAATTGAAGGTAATTAAATTTGGACTAAGTTTCTAGCTAGACGAAATTATCCAAGTCTACGAACGAACTAGCTATTCATTTTGTAAGTCTTGGTCCATTATGTGCGGACTTACGTAGTGACAATTAGGGTCAACTAACCCAACTGAGCTAAAAAAATTTCCTTAGGATAGGCATTCTTTCGGGTAATTTACATAATACCACATTCATCTGTTACTCGGTTTTACTTAACCCCTTCATCTTTCATTTGTCTCGATATACCCCCTAGTCTTTCTAAATATAACGATTGATCTCTTTTGGATTGACAAAATTAAAGGAGAATATAATAAGTAATCATGTGCGCCAATCCAAAAAGGGTCGATCGTTACATTAAAAAAGATCAAGGGGTGCGTTTGAACAATTAGAAGATGAATGGGGTAAAATGAAATGGAGTGATAGTTGAAGGAGATTTTAAGTAAATTACCCTATTCTTTTGGATATTCTAATAGATTTTTCCCACATAATAGTAAGAATAAAAAGAGTTCCGAAAAAATACACCAGTGATAAGTAATAAAAGGAGATTAGAAAATCTCTTCTTTTTTTTCTCTCTAAAAAGAGCATTGTCCTAAAAATGGTGTGCATTTTCTTACAGTTATTCATATACATCCTAGATCTGCCTCTGTCATTTATCCACTTTTTTGTAAATATAAAAATGTCAAGTGGCTATAACAATTGCATTGATTAGTAGTTTTGTAGATGACTTGCAAGCCGCGACTTATAAGAACGATCGAACTAGATCGTTAAAATAAGAACATCATAGACTAATTAAAAGAGCTGTGTGTTTCAACAATTACCTCCAGCCCGGAATGTATACTGAAGTTGCAGCCTGAGTTATATGCTCAGCTTGTTCAGTTTGAAGTTGAAATATTCTTCTTCCTTCTTCATAGTTACTACCGAATGCCGTTCGAGATATCGCATCACTTGACAAAGCTTGAAGAAAAGGCCAAACGTCCAATTCACAGAACCCTTGTGTGGAGGTCATGTTCTCCCATTTGCTCGTCATCTCACTACAACTCGCATCAAATGCAGGCAACATATGCTATACATACGAACAACATCAGAAGACAAGAAAAATGGTACGTTATTGTCAGGAAGAAAAGGACCAAAGCCATGTGAAATTAGTGTGCTACATGAGACCTTGTGTTTCAATGTGCCAATTTTGGACTTGAAATATGAAGAGTATTAATTAGGACATCACGTGGTCTTGTGCCAATAACCCCCAATAATTTGTTCTTTTGGCGAGGGTTGAGCGTTGCCACAACATATAGGGACCACGTAAATATACACTTCATAGTTTTGGTGCTAAGTTAGACACAATTGAAACATGAGGACCTAAGAGATATAGATTGCCTAGCAAGTATTTTAACAAAAAAGATAAACAAAGAAGTGAAAACAACCTTCAACTTCTCCATATGGAACGCAGGGTTGATAATTTTTCTATGTTTAGCCCATTGTTCATCTTCATAGCTTACTAATCCACTAACTAACAATTTGCCCAACGGGTTGACCCTAATCTTTTTGAAGTTGAAATTCTTCGACAGAATCTCCTTTATAAGTTCCGGATTCATGATATTTACCCTTGGTATTGGTCCAAGCCACGTAAAAGAATTTTTTCCTGCATCAAATCAAATATCCACACACCCATCAAAAACAATATCTAGACAAAGTGAAGCAAGCAAAATAGTGGCTATAAAATGGAATTTAAAATGCTGAATAATTGAAAGTGACAAGTAACGAAGGTTTGAAACACAACCAATTAAAAAAAAGAAAATAAGGGATAAGTGACGAAGGTTTCAAACACAACGGACCTTAGTGTATCTGTTTGTTTCAAATATTGTTTCCTACATAATAAGCAATTAGAAAATCATTTGGCTTGAGTATCTGTTTTTCCCATTAATATGGTACACCGCAACTATATAAATCAAAGGGAGAGTAAAAAAAAATTAACTTCTTTATTCACAATTATATATATAATATATGGGTATTCGACCGATATGAGTCGGTATTTAGAACAATATGACATTAGAGATATCTAGGACCGTTTTTACGTCAAAACGTATCAGCTGGTACAGTACGATATTGATAAACTTTAATATTAAAAGAGACGTAGATATACAACATACCGTAGGTGACGACGGAGTTATGAATGAAGGGAATAATACGCGGCACAATATCCTGAGAGAGGCTTATGGGACTGGATTTGGCTTCTTTGGTCATCTTGGAGCTGTCTTTCAGATCTCCAGATAATAGTCTGTAGGAGTTCCCAGTCAGGCCTTGTTTTCTAAGGCTTCTTTCCAGCTTCTTTGGTCTCAACCATACCCAATTCAACACGCTCCACCCCCACCATATCACAGCAACAGCAGTTGCTGCAATTCCAAACCAGTGCAACTCCATTAAACGTCTTTTACACAGAGAGAGAGAGACAGAGAGTACTGTTTGAATGAGAATGAAAGACACGGGATACTATTTATTATAGAGTATCAGCAGGGTCTTATAATATAAATACGTGTACGTCATGCCTTAGCTCATAGCGTGCACTGCAACCTTCTAGTACGTCATGGCTTACCTGTCCCCTTTTTGGGGGTAAATTTTACAAACAAACCACACCCCCCCCTTCTTTTCAATTCTAGTGAAATCACGTTGCATATTTGTATTTTCTTAAATCACACTCCATACTTCTAGCTAGTTTAAAAGATGACTTGTTGGAATGTTGTATTTACCAATATAACCATATTTATCCTTAAAAACCTATTTTAGGTCCTTTTTATATATATATATATATATATATATATATATATATATATATATATCAATGTTTAGGATCTTCTTGAGTTTCTATAGTAGTTTAATAGAATTGCATTTCATATCGAGATGTCAACAATCACAAATTTCAACACAAAATTAACGTAAGGAAAAAAATTAAATAAAAACAAAGAATGCTTAGTAATGAAATTAGACTAAACCTACCGTAAGTGTAAGGTTTTGGTTATGTTGTTTGCTTATGTAGCGTAAAGAGAGATATAACTCATAATTGCTGATCAAGATTATAGAACTTGGATCAATATATTAATTAATTTCTCAGGACCAACCAATATCTTTCTTCTTTGATGCTTAAAATATTTGTTTATCAAACCATATTTGATGTTTGTGTATATAAGACTAATGGTGAAAAAATTAGATATGAAAGTCATTTTCATATTATTGCATTGACAAGAATAAAAATGACATATCATGGATTATTCTTGATGATATCAACATTTTTTCTTGATCAGCAAACAAATGGACTAGAGTGTTACGTAAAAATAAGAAAGTAATGTTATGCAGTGTGATTTAGAAAATATAGTGGTGTACAATGTGATTTTATCATAATTGAGGGATATTTCTAAAATATACCCTTTTTCCAAAAAAAAAAAGAAAAAATACTCTTGATAAGGAAAATTTGGAGCGACCCCATCAAAGAAAAATTTAAGGATACACCATCTCTAGGATTGCATGTCATAACATCTATACCCAAATTGAGCATATTCAAAAAGGACAAAAGTGTTTGCCTAGGATTTATATATATATATATTGTTTTTTCTAACTGTGTAAGAATATGAACAAAATATGTGCATTCAAACACTCAAAAGTGCCTATAGTACTGCCTCAAATAAAAAGGTTCGCTGCTCCAGCTTCTTCACTCTCTCCCCAAAGGAAGGGTATAATTCCCCAAAATATGGTAACAACTAAAATTATCTCCAAAATATGGTAAGTAAGTAAAATTCTGACAATTTCTGTCCTGCATGGAACGATGTCTTTTCATGCCTCTGTTTTTATGACCAGACAACAAATATGATATTCATGAGGAGCAAGTCAGCAATGAATAACGAGCAAATCACTTCAACAAAAAGGGTTGTTAGGACATTTGTAACTGCCTCAATAAGAACCTATTAGGGCGTCTTACTTATTAAGGCACTATGCCTTTGTACCGCGCATATCGATGCAGCTACAGAGATGATGCGGCACTTGTTATGAGGCACTTTATGGAGTCTCAAGAGCTCTTTTGTGCTGAACTTTTAGGTGCCATATAAAAGACTTATTAAGGTATTTGAATGAGACACTTTAGAGAGCATCAAAAGCTTTTTTTTATGCTATACTTCTAAGTGTCGTATAAATAACTTATTAAGGCATTTGAATGAGGCATTTTGAGGAGTCTCAAGAGTTTTTTCTTGCGGCACTTCTAGGTGATGCATATATATTACTTATCAATGCATTTTTCAAGTGGTTATAAATACCTAAAAGATCACCTTTTAATAAAAAATTGTAAATATAAATACCTAAAATATTGCGCTTTTAACCAAAAATTGTGATTACATTTTTAATACACCTATATTCACCAATACTTAATTGTACTATGTATTTAGAATATGAAATTACAAAAAAAATTAATCAAACCACAAAAACAAAAGTACACTATTCAAAATGAAATATTTAATTAACTCATATAAATGTCAAAACAATGTGTTACAATCAAAACCAACCTAAAAAAAATATACCAACTAGCATGTTTATACGTAAAAAGCTCATGTTAGCTTCTAAAATTGGGTGGCTCTCCACCATTCCCACGAGTTTGCGAAGTCACGTATCTTAGGCTTAACCTCTATCAAAATAGGCTTAAGCAATTTCGGTTTGACAGTGCTCAAAGCTCTTGCTTCATAAGCCCTTACAAGATAATACAGAGACCAAAAAAAAAAGATATGAATAAGATTATTACACAAATAGTCCTACACTTTTTTGGTTCAAACATAAAAATGTGCACACCTAGTAGGTGATGTAGAATGTGAATGTGCACACAAGAAGTATATATGGCATCATTTTTTTTTTTTTTTTTGCAAGGCAAAACAAATTATATATTAATTGGTACAAAAAACAAATATCCTTACACAAAGTCCCTGCTGGAGAGAGACCTGCATAGCCCTACTTTTCTACTTAGCCCTTTCTCACTACAAAATTAAATGGTACATAGGGTGGGTGGACCAACCCAAACATGACTGCCCTAAATTCAGCGTGATTGCCCTAACTGCTCCCTCCACCCACTGACCCCTCCTGTATCTGCTCACCCACAACCACTAGAAGACCGGAGAAAACCTTCCATGTTGAAGAGGATTTGATTGACGCAACTCTTGAGGTGGACATGGTGCGTAGCGACCCCCATGGTCCATCTATACTTGAAGATCTCCAAAATCTTGTCCCACTGCGGCGGGACTCCATTGAAGCGTGCGTTGTTCCTAGCCGTCCATACAAGCCACAGTAGCAGACCTGGAATGGATAACCAGAAATCTTTGTAGACCTTGCTGAAGTGAGGTGAACTCCCCCAATCGGACCACCAGAGGAGGAGCTCATCAATTGACCTAGGGGCAACCCACGCAATCCCCCACCACGACACCACTTTGCTCCACACCGCCCAAGGGAACTTACAGTGTAGAAGAAAATGAGATTGGGTTTCCACCTCAGAGTCGCAGAAGATGCACATGGCCTGATTAATAGGAATAATGCCTCTAAGAAGAAGCATATGGCCCGACTTCACTCTTCCGCACCAAGCCAACCAAGAAAATAGCTGGACTTTGGGAGCACACACCTTAAACCACACACATTTGGGAGGAACCAATTCCGGGTTGTGGGGCTCTGAATTACCTATAAGATGGCAGAAGGATTTGACCGAGAAGAGGGTATCCGAAGCACCTCTCCAGACCACGCTATCCTCTCTGTCAACCCTGTGTATCTGAAGGCCTTCCCAGACTGCAGATAGAGTGGAGAAATCGTCTTCCTCCCACGAGTACAGCCTACGTCTACAGGTAACCCCCATTCTCAAATTTGTGGCACTGAGTATTGTAGATAACTTGATTTCTTTACTAGTCGAGACTCTGAACAGCCTAGGAAACCTCTTCGAAAGGGGTTGCTCGTTTTCGATCCATTTATCATGCCAGAACCTGATCCTATCCCCACTTCCAACTTTGAGTCCAAAGTCCATGAATATAGTGAATGCACGCGGCTCCGTGTTTTGTAGGTTAGCAATCCCTCGCCAAATGGGAGAGCCTGAGATTGTCCCCCCTGTCTTAGGCGTCCAAGAGTCCAGGGCAATTTTATTTGAGTCACAAATCACTTGTTTCCATAAGCACTCCTTATCAGTGGCGAATCTCCACCACCATTTGAAGAGTAGGCCTAAGTTCATGGTTTTGACATCTCTAACACCCAACCCACCTTGATCTTTCCTGGCTGTGAGCTTCTTCCAGCTGACTAAATTGATTTTCCTCTCCCCCTCTGCTCCACCCCATAAGAAGTTCCTTTGTATCTTAGTAATCACTTTAGATACTTTAGAGGGCATCTTGAACAGTGATAGGTAATAAACCGGCAAATTGCTTAGTACCGATTTGATCAGAACCAATCTACCCCCCAAGGATAGGAACTTCCTTTTCCACCCTGCCAGTCTTCGCTTGATCTTTTCAACCACAGGCTTCCAAGTACTGCTCCTACTTGGGCTTGCACCCAGGGGCAACCCTAGGTAATTGAAGGGAAGGGATGACTTCTTACACCTGAAAATCTGAGTACACTATGATACAAAATCTTCGTCCCAACCTACGGTACAAATAGAAGATTTATGATAGTTGATTCTTATTCCAGATATTACCTCAAAGCCTCTTTAAAGTGACCACCTCCTCAATCTCACCTTCAGAAAATAAGATCGTATCATTTGCAAATTGGAGGTGAGTGAGGTTACCAGACAATGAACCTAGTGACGCACCTGTAATCAACTGAAGCTCTCTGGCCTTAATCAGCATGCCACTCAACCCTTCAGCTGCCATAATGTAAAGAAAAGGGGAAAGAGGGTCACCTTGTCTAACCCCCTTTGCCATGGAAAATTGGGCCGTAGGGGACCCGTTTACTAGGACGGATAAACTTGCGGAGGTAATGCATTCTTTCATCCACGCGATCCACTTCCCAAGTAGACCCATATTACCCATCATGGATAATAGAAAATTCCAATTTAGGTTGTCATAGGCCTTTTCAAAATCCAATTTAATTAGGATGCCCCTCTTCCTTCTTTGTTTCCAATGCTGAATGACCTCATTTGCAATCATGATGCTATCCTGGATGCCTCTGCCTCCAACGAAGGCAGACTGAAATTTGCCAATGATTTTAGGGAGGACTAATGCCAATCTCTTAGCCAAAACTTTAGACAATATTTTATAAATGCTCCCAATAAGGCTAATGGGTCTAAATTGACCAATAGATGATGGGCTGTCCACTTTAGGAATGAGAGTGATGAAAGCTGAGTTGAGATCCTTTAGAAGCCTCCCATTCAAATGGAATTCTTGAAAGAACTGAATCATCTTGTTTCGGATAATGGACCAACATTTCTTAAAAAAGAAAAGGTTGAAACCATTTGGCCCCGGGGCTTTGTTCCCATCATTGGACTTAATCACCCTCCAAATTTCTTCTTCAGAAAAAGGTTGGATCAGTGCTTCCACTTCCGACTGGTCCAATAGAACTGGGGCTGACAAGGATAAGCTGGGTCTGATTACCCAAAGCTCTTTGTAAGCTTCCCGAAAATGATGGAAAACCTCCTGCTTGATAAGGATGGGGTCATGTACCACCCCTCCTCTCAATTGCAATGAATCCAGTAGGTTTGACTTATGCCTGTGAGATGCAACCATATGAAAGAATCTGGAATTCTTGTCTCCCTTTAGATTCCAGTTCAGCCTAGATTTCTGTTACCAGAACGATTTATAAACCTTGCTAAGATGCCAAAAATCCTTTCTAGCGCTGTTGAGGATGGCCACTTCACCTGCATTTAACATCTCACTTTTGGATTTCAGATCCAAAGCAGAGATTGATGACTCCGCCTCAATCAGTCTATCCCTGATATTGGAGAATTCATCTCGACTCCAGTTTTTAAGGACGACTTTAGTGTCTTTAAGGAGCTGGAATAGCTGAAAATCGGCCCACCCACCATAATTCTGACCCTCCCAAACCTCCTTGACCATGCGGATAAAGTCATGGTGGGACCCCCAAGCATTGAAAAACTTGAACGGCTTTGGTCCCCAATTCCTATCATCCTCCTTTAAGATTATAGGGCAATGATCAGATACAACTCTGTTTAGCCCCCACTGTTTAAGTTTGAGTAGCTCCAACCATTCTGGTTGAAGGAGAAATCTATCTAATCTGCTCCATCTAGATGATTCACTGGCTCCTACCCATGTAAATCTTCTGCCAAGCAATGGTAGATCTATAACTTCCATAGCCTGGATGAAGTTATTGAAATCATCCATCCCCCTCTCCCTCCTAATGCTTCCCCTTCTTTCTCCTGGCTTAGTGACCTCATTGAAATCCCCTCCTAGACACCAAGGATGAGGAAACAATGATTTGCAGTTGATCAAGCTCCTCCACATTGCTCTCCTTAGAGATACTTCATTAGAAGCATACACATTGGATAAAACACAATTAAAGCCCCCAGATATCTTACCCTCCATAATAATAAAGTTTCTCGAAGCCAGAAAAGAAGATGGCTGAAAGAAAGTAGGATTCCAAATACATAGTAGACCCCCTGCAGAGCCTAAAGCATCAACCTCCATGAAGTCAAACAAATCGTTGCCCCAAATTGACTTTACCCACCCTCTAGTAATAGAAGATTTTTTGGTTTCTTGCAAGAACACTACATCAGCATTATTACCCCTCAAAAGCTCTTTAACTCTCCTTCTTTTATCTTTCAGACCCAGGCCTCTCACATTCCAAGATATTAATATCATAAACAAAAAGATATAACCCAGAACCTGAACTTCAGTAGGAAGCTTTCAAGCTTTCCCCGCCTCCTCTTGGGCCACAACTGGCTCAACTCTATCAGCCTCTAGAGCTTCCATATCTGCTATCTTCTGGATGACCTCAGCTTCCTTTTCTTGAGTGGAAATCCCAAGCCTTTTGCAAAGATCCCAGGTAAGATGTGCCTCCTGCAAAATGATTTTGTTCCTATTGTTGATGTCATTCGAAGAAACTGAGTTAGAGGATAATGAGGCCGCGGCAATAACTGCAGCAGCAGGCCTGTAAATTGGCTGCTTTAACTTCCTCCTCTTGGGTATCTTTCCTCTCCTCAGCAAATGGCTGAAGGTGCCCAAGATTTCATTAACCTGTCGCCTCTTACCTTTATTCTTCTTATGTCTATGTGTGGGTCTAGCACTGATTTGGTCCTGTGAGATAGATTCTTGCAAAGCATGGTCAAATTGTGGTGGGTCAGTTGGGGGGTATGGAAGCAAGACAGGCCCACAAACCTGCCGCCCAGATGAGAGCTCTGTTGGCCCAAGTTGAATCGGATTAGGCCCACTACTGCCGGTAGGGGTATTAGGTTCTTGGTTGTCATTACATTGAGCCCCCAAAACCTGCACTAGTCTGACTAGACAGCTCTTTTGCTCCTGTCCTGTAGCAGTCCTTGACTGAGTTTGACACCCAAGAAGGTGAAAAGGAGTTGACCTCCCCAAGGCAAGCGTCAGAACTACCTTTCTCATTATTTTGTTGTACATCCTCCTTTGCACTAGACTTCTGAAGATGCAAGTCTGCTATCCTGTCTGTAGCTTCTGGTATAGGTTGTATCTTCACTTGGTCATCAACCACCCTCAAGAACTCTCCCTCTTCAAGCTCTGGGTTCCTTGCTCTTCTGGGATCAATCTCCTTACTGGTGAGGAGTGGAAACCGGCAGCTGCATTGATAATATTCCGAAACACGAACTTTGAATAACTTGCCATCGCAATCCAAAGTAATAGATTGATTAATAACATCTAAACATGGAGTTAGAATTTGGACTTTTCCAAATAAAAAATGTTGGTCCCTGATAGTGTCAACATCAAGGGTGATGACTTCCCCCCAAAGTTTTCCAATACTTGAGAAAGTAGATGAATTCATGTTAGCACCTAGTAGGTTGGACCTAATTAATACCCAACTAGTTAAGATATTGTAATATTTCTTTACAATCGGTTCATACTTCCTGTTCTTGCTAGAGTTTTAGGCCTATAAATAAGAGCTTCCCTTGAGGTATAATTCAGAATGGACCTAATTGAAATGTTGGATTTAAGCCTTTGTGTTAAGGGCCTTGTTCGGTATGAAATCTGAAAAAATCAAACCCTAGTTGTTCACTGTTAGAATTGAAGTAGTTGACAGGGAAGGAAGAAGGGGTAAGAAAAAAACGCAAATAGTACATCAAAAGCTGGAGTTGAGAGATCAAACTCAAACATATCTTTCTAAGCAGTTTTGGCATTGAAAACCTGTTCAACCGAACTGGTTCAGTGACTCCGGTTGTGGTCTATTTTTTTTTGTTTTCCAGTTTTTTCGATTTCCTCAAAAATCAGTAGCAGAAATCAGATTTCATGTTTGACACAAAATAGAAATTGTGTTTAACAGTTTACAAATTAGAAGTCTACCTTTGTGCTCTTGTTGGGTGACAGAATCTTCAATCCCGATTTAGGTTCTTCGATTAAGAGACCTCGAGGTTAAAATTTTGAAGCCTGAAAACAAATAGACAAAAATCAATTGAGAAGAAGTAATTGAAGAATGTTGAAGAACATCATTACATTCTCATAATATGAGGTGCAGAGCAGGCATATCAATTCGAGTCACCTACAAGTGCTGTAACTTATTGAAAAAAATAAAATAAAATATTAAAAATTGGAGATCAACACAAGTTTAGTCAAGTGTCGCTAAAGATAAAAGGAAGAGAAAAATACAAACAACAAAACGAAGTCGTGTTATGTTTCCAATAAAGCGCTCTATTATACCCGACTTTTAGAGACACTAACCCCCCATTAAAATTACCATGAGTAAATTAAATATGAAAATTTGAGATTAAATTCAAATGTCTCATTAAGTACAATCACATGGGGTACTTAAGAAGGTAGTGCCTCATTACTAACTTAATAGAACAGTTTTTAAAAAGTGCCCTTTAAAAAGTGCCCTTATTCATTTTGTTGTAGTAAATCCGTTATCTATGAAGAGCAAACTAAAGTCTGTTAAGTAAATTTGTTATCTATGAAAAACTGTTCAGGAGCAAGTCATTTTATACTAATCAATGAGGTGCAAGACAATTATGTATCTAGTATCTAGAACAAGTCCAGGGTATGACAGGTGCAAGTTATTAATTTATATATTTGGTACAAATCATTCAATAGGTGCAAGTTGTTTATTTAACTCCTGCAAGTAACGTGTATGCTAAGTAAAAATTGTCATAGGCAGTCAGTCCTCATTCATAACTTATACAATGGAAACTCTAACAGGTGTATATGTAACGTTCCGAATCCAAGAACAGTAAGAAAAGAATAATATTAATCCATCTCCATGTATTTCTACAAAAATACAAAAATAAAAATACAATCTTGTACTTTAAGGAGTTTAATGAAAGACTTTCAAACTAAAAGATCAGAGTCCTAACTAAGTGAACTATGGTTCAGTAAAGTGTTCTTCAGTTCTCTCTTTGATGGCGAAGCACGTACTCTAGCTCCTCAAAGCTGTCGTTAGTACTTTAAGTGAAATGTCATCATTAGAAAAGTTACACCCATGAGTTATGAGGCTCAGAAAATTACTCTTACCCTCGGTCCCATTTATTTGTGCTTTGACGAATATGACAAGATATGATAAGACATTATGTAATATGCGTAATTTATATGAAAACTGTAACACATAAGGGCAAAAAGTAATTGACAATTTGTCAAATTTAGTGTAATCCTAATGTTATCTCCAAGACTAATCCTCAATGTTTTCAATCATTTTTTTTTTAACATTAAAAAGAATTGTATAAATGGAGAGAAAGAACAGAAGGAAAAAAGTGGGAATGGAGGGTGACTCACCCAACCACCACCACTAAGAGCTAAAAGCTTCACCAAACACAAATGCTACATAGAGTAAAAGTCCCTAACAAAAACCCCACGAAGAAAACGCCCAAATCACCTAAAGGTGGCACACTCAAATATCGCCGAGGGATTATACAAGACACTTGAAAGAGAGAATTTGTCTTGATTTAGCTGTGAGATAGCTCCTTGAATCCATCTAAAGGTAATATCCTCTTCCAATTTTGCCCAGCACAACCTTTTATTGTTGAATCTACTCTGATTTCTTGCCATCCAGAGAGAATAGAAGATCGTGGATGGAAGAGTACGCCAAAGGATGATCGATAATTTGTTCGAAGCTTTGTTGAACCTCCATCCTGACCACCAATTTAGAAGATCTGATGCTGTCCTGGGAGTCACCCACTGGACCTTCCATGGAGACAGAAATCTGCACCAGAGAACCCAAACTTTTGGGCATAAGATGAGAAGATGATCTTGTGTTTCCATGTTTGTCGACAAAAGGTACACAAAGCCTTCTGAACACTCGACAACCCCAAAAAGAAGAGTTTAGCTGCTACCTTGACCTTCCCTCTCCAAGCCAACCAACAAAAACATTGCACCTTTGGAGGAGCAGCAGACAGCCAAATGCACAAAGGAGGAGGAGTACTCATATTTGCATTTGCAAGCTTGATCTTTCGGTACAAAGATTGCACCGAAAAACCCTTCCCCTTATCCCCCTTAACGTTTTCCCAGATTAATATGTCTTGCCTCTCATTGATACGATATTTTCAAACCTCAAATCATATCATCCAATGTTTTCCATCATTCTAACGTGGGTCGTCACAAGTGTCCGTATACACGTCTCCCTTATTTATGATGCTCCTAACCACTATGCTAACCGTGCTCCCGACCATGGCCGCTCCCGAACGTTAACTCTAAACCACCATACCATCAACCGTTATATTTCCAAACGTTATGTTTCCCAACCTGTCAAATGAGAGATGGGACTTAGTAGATAGAAAACTCTGAGATCTCTGCGAAGTGTGGGTCAAATGAGAGAGAGAGAGCAAGGAGGAAAAGGACACTTTGACTTTTTAATATGACATATTTGATATGAATTAATGAAATATGAGTGACTGGTGATTTCTTGAAAATTTTGAAGGAATGATTATTGCTTTATTTTAAGTGAGCGGTGATTAAATTTGTAATGATCATTCTGTTGATTTATGAGAATCAGGAGTGAACCAAATATGAGAATCAGAATTTCATCGGATTAACTATATCATTTCAATGTTAATTAACCAAATGTAACCTAAGATAGGGGTCAAGGCCCAGAAATTAATTTGCTAAGATAGGTTTCAGATTCAAAATTTTTCAGATGCTATCAATTCTTATAAGGTGAGTGAGATGGAATTTTGTCTTCACTTTAATTTGGCGATCTCCCTTTAGTGGGAGATCTCTCACTACTAGACACAGAGACTGATTCTAAAAAGATTAGTTAAGATGTGAGTAAATTAGTCTAAACTTCCCAAGTATATACGTCATGCCAAAACAAAAAAAAAAGAGTTTGAATATGTCATTTTTTCGAGTTATTCATTTCGGTTATGGTTTTGCAAGGCGATGAAGTTTAATCCATCCTGGATGATGTCCAGTAGCGGAACGATAGTGATACTGGCATGGGTTATGGCGGGGAGAATATTTTTTGTTTAATTGACAAAGAAAATATATTAGAAATTCAATAAACGGCATATAAGAGAAAAATGAAAAAAAAAAAAAGAAAAAGAAGAAGATAGGAGTTTTAGAGAATATTGCGTCCCAACTATTTTAGCACCTGCACCCTACCAATACCATGTCATATGCCAAAGAGGAATACAGAGAAACTCAAATACATCAAGGATTATTAAGATCATCTAACAAAACATCAAAGCATTGGTAGGGAAAAAATCGTTATTTTTTTACCGACAAATAAAGAAATATTAAAAGAAATCACGGGCATCATAAAGAACAGAAGAATTAAGTTCTAATTACGTTGCCCACAATCTTATACCACCTGACACCCCAAAGCCCAAAGTTGCATAACCATACTTGTACCAGCACTTCAAAAAGCTCACCATCTCACGACATTTTAGCCGACATCTATACAACTGTAGGTGTAGTCTTTTGGGGTCTATAGCAACGCTTTTCAAGGTCTTTTTTGTGACGGTTTGGATCGCTGCTAAATTTAAATTTTCCTGTAGTGCCAACACCCATATATGGAAACAAAACCAGAGGGTCAGAGGGTCCGAACAGCAGGGTATGCTATGTGTCAAATAACGTTATTTTGGTGCGCAAAAAACTACATAAACACTATCCAAAATTTCAATTTTTTGACGCGCAGTGCCCAGTAAGGCCTCTGGTCTGAACACCAGAACCATATATATAAGGGTTACAACGTGGGGATTTCAAATGTAGTGATTGCAGAAATAAGCTTTGACCTAACATGGGTATTTCAAAAAGTTTTGAAAACACATTTGGAAAGTCCTTTATATGAAATAAGAAATGGAAATAACGTATCCAACTTTAGGAGCATAAATGCCGTCTTGGGTAGATTCAATTTTTTTTTTTTGGAAACGGTAAAAAGAGGTATATATAGATAAGAAGAGGGCAAGAAATACAAGTACAACCAGGTGTTGAGCTACAAACACCTCGCACACCCCAAGGACTAGCATCCAAAGCCTAGGAAAAGCACCAAATTATGATTTCAAATCCACAGACTAGAATCATGAAAGTTATTGGAGGCCCATCAAGTTTTTTATTTTTATTTTTAAGGCCCCCGCAAGTGGACGATGGAATTGTTTCTTCAAAGATTAGTCGGCGTTAGAGTAAGAATAATCTAAAAATTAACCCGATACCTCGACTATCAAAAAAAATCGTAGTCATGGAAAGTGATGTTCGCTATATGACATATAATGAAATCTAGCATAGGCAACAAAGATCATAATTTTATATATACATATAAGCATAATTGAACCAAACCAAATGTGTAGGTTGAACAAGTTCTTTAAATCAAAAGTACATCACATCCTCCAGTTCAAGAAATTTAAACCCAAATTTACTGGAACTGTCTAAATTTTGTGTAGAATTAAGTGAGCACCGTGTTGCGGTTGAAGAGTGATGACAGTGCAAGGCGCATGTGTATAAGAAGGCGAAAGCTCGAAGGAAAAGTGTTGTAGAATTTGGGTTATGGCCATCTTTGCTTCTAGCATTGCAAAGTTTTGTCCAATACATATACGAGGACCCCAACTAAATGGAAACAAAGAAACTGATTGGTTCTTTTTTGCCTTTGACAATCCTTCTGAAAACCTCTCGGGTTTGAACTCCTTCGCATCGTCGCCCCAAATTTCACAGTCATGATGAAACATGATTATTGGTAGCGAAAGTATCACTCCAGCAGGTAGACATAGTTTTCCTAACTTCGTCTCTTCATGAGTGGTTCGGGTCAATTGAACTGCTGGTGGATATAACCGCAAAACTTCACTTAAAATCATAGTTACCTGAGGAAGATAAGATTGTTATACAACTATACATACATACATACATACATACATACATATATATATATATATATACATACATACATATATATATATATATATATGTTAAAGCTGTAATCAAACTGACACATAATATAACCACAAGAAAGGGAGTATATTTCAGTGAACAATGTTGCAAAATTGGCTGTGATCATATCTAGTACATATTTATTATATTCATACCAACAGTATTAGCACGAGAGACTGCTTTTTTTTTTTTTTTTGAAAGGCAAAATGTAAATATTATAAAGGGGAAATAATAAGTACATAAATGAAGGATTGGTGAAGTACCAAACCATCCCTCAAGACCCCTGCACAAATGAGCATTAAGGAGTAACTACAGTACAAACAATACACCTACCAAAGGCATAGAACAACCCAAAAATTTTGAAAATCAAAGCCCTAGGATGATTTCCCAGCACTTCTCCACCAAAACCACCAAGTTGCGATCAGATGAAGAGGCCATTCTAAACCAA
The DNA here is from genome assembly GCA_019985065.2 of Arctostaphylos glauca. Lineage (NCBI taxonomy): Eukaryota > Viridiplantae > Streptophyta > Magnoliopsida > Ericales > Ericaceae > Arctostaphylos > Arctostaphylos glauca. The sequence continues at coordinate 20,051,623 of JAHSPW020000013.1, forward strand.
TTGAACCTGATTTTCTCCTCCAAAATCGGCCACTGAACTTCTTTTCCGTTGAATTGCAATTGGTTCCTGGCTTTCCATATCCTGTCCTTTTCTTCCTCCTGCTTGATCAAAGGTTCAGAGGCTTCGAGCAAAAAATTGCTGCTGAAGGAATCCTTCCAAGTTGAAGATAATGGAATTCGGCGAATATGATGCTTGCTGATGATGATTCAACACCCATGTACACCAACGAAACTTCAAATCTTCCTCAAATCGTTCCCAGTTAGGGCTACCGCCATTGAACAATATGTTATTACGGAGATTCCACAGAGCGCAAATCAGGATCGATGGTAGGGCCATCCACAGCGCCTTGATCACCGCATCTGTTCCAGGTTTGAAATTCCACCCTGACCACCGGGTTAGTAGCTCCTTTATTGAGATTGGAGTGACCCAACACAAACCCCTCCATGAAAGGATTACTCCCCACACTTTCCACACCTGATCACAATGTAATAGCATGTGGTTTTGAGATTCCACCGCTTTATGGCAGAATTTGCACATAGAGTTTTGGACATTTAGAACACCCAATTTCCTGAGAAGATCTGCGGATTTCACTCTACCAAGCCACGCTAGCCACCCAAAAAATTGCACTTTTGGAGGACAAGCTTTGAACCAAACACAGCTAGGTGGGGAAATTGGGGATGGTGTTGAAATTTGGCCTATGGATTGCTGTCTCAAACTACACATGCCCTTAACACTGTACAAATTTCCAGGTTAGATTTCCACTCTGCTTCATCTGGGCCATCCACTCTTTGAAATTGATAGGCGTTCCAAAGATTGAGTAGGTCGTTCCATTCTTCTAATTCCCATGAGTAAAGTTGTCTTCTGAAACTAATACCTTCCCCTAAAGAATTAGCATTGAATATTGAGGCTAAGTTTACCGCTTTATTCACCACCACTTGGAACAATCTGGGGAATTGATATTTTAGAGGCTGCCTATTTTGAGGCCATGAATCAGACCAAAATTTGCTTCTTTCCCCATCTCCCAACTTAATCGTCAAATTGGTCATAAAAATATGGAAAGCTTCAGGATCCTTAGACTGTAGTTTTATGATGCCCCTCCAAATTTGTGAACCTCTTAGAATACCACCTTCGTTAGGATGCCAGGAGTCAATGTGGAGGCTGTTAATGTCACATATCACTAGTCTCCAAAGACTGTCTCTTTCTTTTGCGAATCTCCACCACCATTTAAACAGTAGTGCAGAGTTCATGAGTTTGATGTCTCTAACTCCCAGACCGCCTTGCTCTTTGCTGCAGACTATTCTGCTCCACTTAACCAAATTCACTTTCCTCACCTCCTCTGAGCCACCCCATAAAAAGCTTCTTTGGATTATTTGAATGTCCCTGGCTACTTTAGAAGGTAGATGGAAAAGGGATAGATAATAGATGGGTAGGCTAGATAGAACAGATTTGAAAACTCAAATTTTCAAATAATTATTTTAAAAACTCAAATCTTCCGGGTCCTTACATCCACTCCACTACCTTGCTTAAATCCCAAAACTCTTTCTTTGTCTTTAGTAATACATTGACTTCCTCGGTTGATAATGGGTCCCCTTCCCCTTTTAATTCCAAATTGGCTATTACAGACTCTACCTCCTCCATCCTGGTTCTGATGCTTGAAAATTCCTTCTTGCTCCAAGATTTGAGAACTTCTTTGGTGGCCTTCAACTTTTGAAACAGCTTGAAACCAGCCCATCCTCCCTCCTGATTACCCTCCCAAGCTTCCTTGACTGTGTTCATAAAATTCTTGTTGAGAACCCAAGCATTGAAAAATCTAAATGGAGTAGGACCCCAGTTCCTGATATCCTCCTTAAGAACAATTGGACAATGATCAGACATAATTCTGTTAAGACCCCATTGCTTAAGCTTAAACTTCTCTAGCCAATCAGGGTGGACTAAAAATCTATCCAATCTACTCCATCTGGAACTGGCATCAACGCTTGCCCATGTGAACCTTCTTCCCAGCATTGGTGGATCAAGAAATTTCATTGCCTCGATGAAGTTATTGAAATCCTTCATGCCCCTGTCTCTCCTTATACAGCCTTTTCTTTCTCCCATTCTTGCCACTTCATTAAAGTCTCCACCCATGCACCAAGGGTGGTTGAAGTAGGGTTTGAGTTTGACAATATTCTCCCAGATACTTCTTCTGTCAAGGACATCATTTGGAGCATAAATATTGGCCAAAACTCCATGGAAACCTGCAGTTGTTAGTACCTCCATAATAATAAAATTCTTTGTTGAACAGCTAGACAAAACTTTGAGTACAGAAGTGTCCCATATATAGAGTATACCCCCAGACCTACCACATGCATCTACTTCTAGAAAATCAAAATCATCACCCCCCCATATTGATTTAACCCAAGTCCTATTGATATTGGCCCTTTTAGTTTCTTGCACAAAAACTACATCTGCCTTGTTTTTTCTAATGACCTCCTTAACCCTCCTTCTTTTTTCCCTTTTTCCTAACCCACTTACATTCCAAGAGAAAAAAAATCATTCAATAAACATACAAATACCTAGGACCTGATAATAGTGTTGGAAGAGCTAGACCTCTTTCTCCTTATCCCCGAAAGCTTGCTTTGCTTTGTCTGCATCAGTAACCTCCAATCTGGCAATCTGATTGATCACCTCCTTCTCTTCGGCTTGTGCTTTGATTCCCAGCTATTTACATAGATCCCAGGTTGCAGTTGCCTCTTGCAATAGTAATTTGTTCCTGTTGTTGATGTCCTCTGAAGATAAGGAGTTTGATTGTGTCACTTGCTTTGTTACAGCAGATGATTTGGAGTTTCCCTTCCTCTGTTTCCTCCTCCTAACTTTCTTTCCTTTGATCATGATGTGGCTGAGAGTTCCCATTATTTCTTCAACCGGCCTAATTTTCCTTTTTGATTTCTTGCACCTGAGTGTTTTATGGTGGGCTTGGGCTGTTGAGTTTCCAGGAAAGCTTAGGGTTGGTGATGAGATTCCTTCAGAATCAGAAATCACTAGGTTGGGCTTTGTGTTGTTGCTAGGTCCAGCATGGTTAAAGGTGAGGTCCATACAAGGCAGCCCAATAATGAAATCTGGCAGCCCACTAGGATTATCCTTAACTGATGAGTTGGGGTCCGAATCCTTGCCTTGGGTCTTGGAATGTGCCAGACTGATTTCCTTGTCTTCCTTTTCGTTAATGCTATGTAGGCCTTGGACAATTTTTTCACCATTTTGGCTCTGTCCTCTGTAAGTCTCTTCTACCCAGGAAAGTAGACTATTAACATCCTGACTAGGCTCTCTGTCTCGACCGTGCTGCATTACCCCTTTTGTGAAACATTGCTGTTGGTTGACTTCTTCTTGCTGCTTACTTTCCTTTTCTTCTCCCACTGCTCTTGCTATGTTAGCTTTTCCCCTACAACAGCTGAGAGTGTCTTCCTCAATCAGTGATTCGCAGCTGCAACTACATGTAGAATTGTAGTGCATTATCACCTGCTCTTCGATCACCCTGATTTTAAACCTGGTTCCTTTATTCTCCAAATAGATCACTTGATTAATGGGATCCGTAGTTGAAGTGAGCACTTGGATTTTCCCCACAGAAAAGTTTTTATCCTTCATGGTTTCCTCATCTATAGCCATGATCTCCCCCCAGAGGTTCCCAATACTAGCGAAAGTGGAGCAACTCCAGAACTATAATGGGACACCATAACAACTAATCCAATCCAATCTGTTTTGTTGTAATTGGAGTTGAGGGTTCCATTTAGTTACCTTTGAACAAAATCCATTGATCCAGGTTAGAAGGTCTTCAGTAAACAAAGTCTCCATCTCTGAACTGGACTTAAAAGTTAAAAGTACCTGCAGTCCTCCTACTGCTCTAACCATAACCTTAGGCCCCATTTTTTGCATAATGGACTCCCTCAATCCATACATTGATCTGTGACCACTTCTGCATATGACTTGTTTATGTTGAAGGTTTGACCCTGAACTGGAATATATGGAGCATACCCTGCTCTAATTTTCTGATTGTGGGACCTGTTGTTTATGTTGCTCCTGACTTGCTCACCTCTTTTATCCTGTCTAATGGGCGGTTTTTGCTGCCATGGAAATGCTGCGAACTTTGCATTCATATCCTTGATAGCCAAACCTGACCACTGTTCCATTCATATCCTTGATAGCCAAAAGGGCTGCAAGTTTTGAGCTAAACCTAACAAAACCAAACTTTGTGTTATTTTTTGATCTCTTTGGAGGTATGACCACTTCTTTGATGTTGCCAAAAGCTTTGAAGATCTGGTACAGCCATTCCCCATCCATGGAGGTAGGAAGGTTGTCGACAAATATTGACACGGTGGACTCCATATCTGCATAGTGCATTCCCCTTCTGGCATCAAGAATGTTGGTGTTCTGAGTTCTCTTCCTACTTACCAAGTTCCACCCATTTGTGTTGTCACCTGCAAGCTCTGCATCTCCCTGTATTTGTTGATGATCAGCAATCTTTCCCCCAGTCAGTCTTTGTTTGTCTCCGTTGTTGTATCCTAGATTGTTGGTGCCTTCTCCATCTTGTCTTGCATGTTGTTTGTCTGGCTTCTGGTTCCCTCCCTCACTCTCTCTCTCCATTCTCTCTCTTCAAGCTATGTGTAGTGCTAGCTAACATAGCACGTGAGACTGCTATATGTGGGCGGAATCAAAATTCTAAGTTTGGGGATTGAGATGTTTTTTGAAAAAAGAAAAGGACCAAATGTAATTTCGGAGGACAAAATATAATTTTTTATAATTTTTAAAATTTATACTTAGGTCCTAATTTTTTATAATTTTCAAATTTTTTTATAAGGACAAAATATAATTTCGGATTGACATTGTACCATCTAGTGGATTTTTAATTTCAACTGCTCCATGAGGAAAGACTCTAAGCATTCCCACCTCGATTGTAACTTAGCAGGAAACAGACGCAAACAAGAGTTGAAGAGCCACACCTTTTGGTTAGGCTCAAAGGACTTGCAAACTATATGTTTGTCATGAATGCTTTGGTCCTATCCTTATGGATTCGTGTACTCTCATGCGCATCATTATGCAATTCTTCTAGCTCACTGAGTTGGAGGTGACGATGAGACCCGACAACGACCATATCAAAGTTAAACTTCTTTATGGCCCACAATTCCCTATCTTCCAACTTTACCGATAAGTGGCATGCCTTTTTAAAAACTAACCGGCAAGGAGACATGCCAATTGGGGTCTTATAAGTAGTGCAGTAGGCCCACAATGCATTGTCTAGTCAGGTTGACCAATCTTTGCGGGTGGTACCCACCGTTCTATCGAGGATCTTCATAATTTTCCTATGTGAGACTTCAACCTGGCCACTAGTTTGAGGATGAAAAGGTGTTGCCACCTTGTGTGTGATGGAATATTTACATACTAGTGCTGCAAAGTGCTTATTGCAGAAGTGGGTGCCCTCGTCACTGATAATCGCTCTCGGACAACCAAAATGACCGAAGATGTTACTTTTAAGGAACTTGACCACCACCTTGTGGTCATTCATTTTGGAAGCCACCGCCTCTACCCATTTTGAGACATAATCAATTGCAACTAAAATGTAGGTGTTCTCGAACGAATTCAAAAACGGTCCCATAAAATCTATCCCCCCTACATTAAATATCTCTACCACTAAAATTGGGGACATTGGTATCATGTCTCGGCAAGACATGTTTTCAGAGTGTTGGCATCAAAGACTATGTCTTGCAAAACTTCTGGGCTTCTTTAAATAAAGTTGATCAATAAAAGCCACTTTAAAATACCTTGGCAGTAGTTTTTCACCCATTAAACTGCCCCCAGAGTCTAGAGTGTGACAAAAAGTCAAAATACTAGCATCGGGTCACTTGGTCCATGCAATACTTAAAAAACTCTGTGTCTTCACGGAGGTGATATCTTACTTGTGAGAAAAATCGGTCCTTATCCACTTTGGCCCAATTCGAGGGATTAGGCCAGTGGTCAAGTAATTCACTATATGTGCATACCATGGAGGCCGGGCCAGTGACACTACAAAAAGTTGCTCATCGGGAAATGAGTCATCCAAAGGTGTGGTGTCACAAAAGGAGTCGACTACGATCCTCGACAAGTGGTCGACTAAAAAATTCTCGAAACCTTTCTTGTCTTGAGTTTCAAAGTCAAATTCTTATAGCAACAGAGTCCAACGGATCAACCTAGGTTTTGCATCTTTCTTAGAAAATAAGTGTCGCAAAAACAAAAGAGAATCATCATGAGACCATGTATCTCTTTTATAGACTTTCATTGACAGTTGTCCATCGAGATCATGAGAACTAGTATCTCTTTTACAAACATTAACCGAAGGCTTTCCATGGAGACCATGGGGATTAGTACAGAATTATTGCAACCACGACACTTGATCATGCAAATGGACTCTAACTGCCACAACATGACCATGCACTTGTAACGGTATCTTTCTGGGATCATCACCCAATGCCCACCCCAAAGTATTCAATCATAATTAGTAAATGTTTTTAGAGAAAAAAGTCTCTTCGACGTGTTGAGGTTTATCTCGACCAGTTCATATCATTTTTGTAATACAAAGAAATTGGTTGAAAGCTCCACTCGAATGGTTGATCTTACATCTCAACCTATTGGCATAACCTTTCGATCGATTGATAGCTACTAGAATATTTTGGAACATAACCCAACCGGGCCAATCACACCTTGACCGGTTCATAACACACATCGACGGGTTGAAACAAAAATTTGACTAGTTGATTTTAATTCTGGAAAGTTTTCTCAAAACTATTCGACCGATCAAGGAACAAGAATTTTGAATGTGGAAATTTGAGATTAAAGTTGGAGTTTGAATCGTCGAATTTGTTTTGTGAGAAGCAACTGAAAAAGAGAAAACGAAAATAGACATACTAGGAAAATAACCATAGCATAAAAGTGTGTGTATATATAAAAGTTTTAATAAGGGATCCACCCATGTGAAATCTGCTCAAAATGTTACCGAAAGGACTTGATCCAATCAGTTTTTTACAAAATTATTCCTATCAGTATTTATGAAAAACTATTTGGATAAAGCCCTTTTCGATATTATTTTGAGCCGATTTCTCGCGGGTACCTTTAAAAATATATTTTAAACACATTGAGGGGCTCGGATCATCAAAATTTGATCAAAAAATAAGAAGTCCACATTTTAGCAAAATGAGAGATCCCTTATAGGAAGGGGACTCTCCCTCTCTCTCTCTCTCTCTCTCTCTCTCTCTCTCTCTCTCTCTCTCTCTCTCTCTCTCTCTCTCTCTCTCTCTCTCTCTCTCTCTCTCTCTCTCTCTCTCTCTACATACATATATAGACACACAAATTTCTTTCTCCTTTTTTGTGTGGATTTTTTAAAATTTTGATCTACCAACTTTTAGTTTCAAATGATGAACTACAAACATCACACAAAATCAAGCGTTGAAATTAATAATTACTAGAAACAATTAACTTTCAAAACCTGTTGAAGTTTCTTAGATGTTGCAAAAAGAGTACGATGAGGCCTCGATCTTGAATAACCTTGAACTCAACTCGAACCAATAGGGTAACTAACACCATCGGTCCACCACTATTACCACTACAATAAATAATTGAAAATTCATGACGGTTATATGTTAAGTGATTCTTTAGAAGCACATTTTATCTGTAAATTTAAAACACATTCGAAAAATGTGACATTTTATATGAAATAAGAAATTGAACTAACAATGTATCCAATTTAGGAGCACATTTTATTGATCATATTAAGATTTTAATTCAGTAGTTGTTCATCATTGAATGTGATAGTATGATATCCAAAGAAAATTAGGTTTGACTGCAAGGATTAAATTTGTAAATAAATATACGAGCATTATTGAACAAACAAATCAAAAGTACATCATATCCCCGGGTTCAAGAAATTTAAACTCAAGAGTACAGGAAATGCTAAATGCCTAAATTTTGTGTAAAATCAAATGAGCACCATATTGCGGTTGAAGAGTGATGATAGTGCTGGGGCCATGTGCATAAGATGGCGAAAGCTCAAACGAGAAGTGTTGTAGAATAATAGCGATGGCCATCTTTGCCTCTAGCATGGCAAAGTTTTGTCCAATACATATGCGAGGTCCCCAACCAAATGGAAAGAAAGAACCTGACTGGTTCCTTGTTGCCTTCGACAATCCTTCTGAAAACCTCTCGGGGTTGAACTCCTTTGCATCGTTGCCCCAAATTTCACGTTCATGATGAAGCAAGATTACTGGTAGAGAAAGTATCACTCCGGCAGGTAGACACAATTTTCCTAACTTTGTCTCTTGGTGGATAGTTCGATTCAATTGAACTATCGGTGGGTATAGCCGTAGAACCTCATTCAAAATCATAGTAACCTAAGAAAATTAAATTGTTATAGGACTAGATATAAGACAAATTGTCATCAAGCTAATGCATAATATAACCATGAAAACTCTTGATAGATTAAGTACAAAGTGCGCAATGTAGATAGTAAGTATATTTCTTACTATTCCTACCAACTTTAGCATCCTTGAGAAACGGCACAAAAACTCCCATTCGTTGAAAGTTAAGATCTAGTGAAGGCTATTAAGTTCAAAAATATATATATCATTCTTGAGTACTTTTTAGGACTTTCATTGCTAAAAGAGGACACCTAAAATTAGAAAATAAAAAGCTAGATTCTTGTTTCCAAGGTTTAAATTACTGGTTACTTTTGAAATAACGGCCTTACGAATAAATTCCCAAAGCACGCAAATAAACATACGTACATATATGTGTGTGTAATGTGTGTGTATTGACAGCAAATACTCACAATTTTGAGGCGATGTAATCCATCAAAGTTTGGTTTGTTGGTGCCAAATACTTGCAAAACCTCTTCCCTTGCATGTTGTTGCCAATGTGGATGCATACTCAATAAGATCATTGTCCACACAAGCAAAACAGAAGTGGTTTCCTGCCCAGCAAAGTAGAATAGCTTGCATTCTTCAATCACTTCATCAATACTCATCATTCCAACTTTCTTGCTATTATTATTAATCCCGTTATTTAGATTTTCTCTAAGATTGGATTCCAACAATATACTAAGTAAATCTTCATTATTACTAGCTTCTCCCGTCCTCATTTCCTTCAATCTTTTATCAATTATAGCCCTTAATGATGCATTTACTTCTTTGTTAATTTCCTTCATCCTTTGGTTCCTCTTTGTTGGCATAAACCTGCACACACAAAGTGCAAATTAAGCATAAGAATTATCTCCTTCACCTTTATAACAATAACAAAAGAGGAGCTAAACCAACATGTTTGAAGTCATCGAAATTGAAAATATTCAAAGAATTGAAGGTTATTAAATTTGGACTAAGTTTCTAGCTAGACGAAATTATCCAAGTCTACAAACGAACTAGCGATTTATTTTGTAAGTCTTGGTCCATTATGTGCGGACTTACGTAGTGACAATTAGGGTCAACTAACCCAACTGAGTTAAAAAAATTTCCTTAGGATAGGGATTCTTTTGGGTAATTTACATAATAAAACATTCATCTGTTACTCGGTTTTACTTACCCTCTTCATCTTTCATTTGTCTCAATATACCCCCTAGTCTTTCTAAATATAACGATTGATCACTTTTGGATTGACTCAATTAAAGGAGAATATAATAAGTAGTCATGTGCGCCAATCCAAGAAGGGTCGATCGTTACATTTAAAAAGATCAAGGGGTGCGTTTGAACAATTAGAAGATGAATGGGGTAAAATGAAATCGAGTGATAGTTGAAGGAGATTTTAAGTAAATTACCCTATTCTTTTGGATATTCTAATAGATTTTCCCCACATAATAGTAAGAATAAAAAGAGTTCCGAAAAAATACGCTAGTGATAAGTAATAAAAGGAGATTAGAAAATCTCCTCTTCTTTTTTTTTTTTCCCTCTAAAAAGAGCATTGTCCCAAAAATGGTGTGCATTTTCTTACAATTATTCATATTATACATCCTAGATCCGCCTCTGTCATTTATCCACTTTTTTGTAAATATAAAAATGTCAAGTGGCTATGACAATTGCATTGATTAGTAGTTTTGTAGATGACTTGCAAGCCGCAACTTATAAGAACGATCGAACTAGATCGTTAAAATAAGAACATCATAGACTAATTAAAAGAGCCGCGTGTTTCAACAATTACCTCCAGCCCGGAATGTACACTGAAGTTGCAGCCTGAGTTTTATGCTCAGCTTGTTCAGTCTGAAGTTGAAATATTCTTCTTCCTTCTTCATAGTTACTACCGAATGCCGTTCGAGATATCGCATCACTTGACAAAACTTGAAGAAAAGGCCAAACGTCCAATTCACAGAACCCTTGGGTGGAGGCCATGTTCTCCCATTTGCTCGTCATCTCCCTACAACTCGCATCAAATGCAGGCAACATATGCTATACATATAAACAACATCAGAAGACACAGAAAAATGGTAAGTTATTGTCAGGAAGAAGAGGACTAAAGCCATGTGAAATTAATGTGCTATATGAGACCTCGTGTTTCAATGTGCCAATTTTGTACTTGAAATATGAAGAATATTAGGACATCACGTGGTCTTGTCCCAATAACCCCCATAATTTTTTCTTTTGGCGAGGGTTGAGTGTTGCCACGACATGTAGGGACCACGTAAATATACACTTCATAGTTTTGGTGCTAAGTTTGACACAATTGAAACATGATGACCTAAGAGATATAGATTGCCTAGCAGGTATTTTAACAGAAAAGATAACCAAAGAAGTGAAAACAACCTTCAACTTCTCCATATGGAATGCAGGGTTGATAATTTTTCTATGTTTAGCCCATTGTTCATCTTCATATCTCACTAATCCGCTAACTAATAATCTGCCTGACGGGTTGACCCTAATCTTTTTGAAGGTGAAATTCTTCGATAGAATCTCCTTTATAAGTTCCGGGTTCATGATATTTACCCTTGGTATTGGTCCAACCCACGTAAAAGAATTTTTTCCTGCATCAAAATCAAATATCCACACACCCATCAAAAACAATATCTAGACCAAAGTGAAGCAAGCAAAATAGTGGCTATAAAAAGGAATATGAAATGCTGAATAATTGAAAGTGACAAGTGACAAGTGATAAAGGTTTGAAACACAACCGATTAAAAAAAAGAAAGAAAATAAGGGACAAGTGAGGAAGGTTTCAAACACAACGGACCTTAGTGTATCTGTTTGTTTGCAAATATTGTTTCCTACATAATAAGCAATTAGAAAATTATTTGGCTTGAGTATTGGTTTTCCTATTAATACAGTATATATTAGATTTACCGCAACTATATAAATCAAAGGGAGAGCCAAAAAAAATTAACTTCTTTATTTGCAACTATATGTGTGTGTGTGTGTATATCGGTATCCAACAGATATGAGTCGGTATTTAGAACAATATAGTATTAGAGATATCTAGGATCTTTTTTATGTCAAAACGTATCAGCTGGTACAGTACGATATTGATAAACTTTAATATTAAAAGAGACGTAGATATACAACAATACCGTAGGTGACGACGGAGTTATGAATGAAGGGCATAATACGCGGCACAGTATCCTGAGAGAGGCTTATGGGACTGGATTTGGCTTCTTTGGTCATCTTGGTGCTGTCTTTCAGATCTCCAGATAATAGTCTGTAGGAGTTCCCAGTCAGGCCTTGTTTTCTAAGGCTTCTTTCGAGCTTCTTTGGTCTCAACCATACCCAATTCAACACGCTCCACGCCCACCATATCACAGCAACACCAGTTGCCGCAATTCCAAAGTAATGCAACTCCATCAAAACGTCTTTTAGAGAGAGAGAGAGAGAGAGTGAGAGAGTACTGTTTGAATGAGAATGAAAGACACGGGAGGCTATTTATACTGTTTGAATGAGAATGAAAGAATGAAAGACACGGGAGACTATTTATTATAGAGTATCACCGGCAGGGCCTTATAATATAAATACGTGTACGTCATGCCTTACCAGTCTCTCCCCCTCCGCTGCCGACACAACCCCCGCCCCCTTCCTTCCTTCCTTCCTTCCTTCCTTCCTTCCTTTCAGTTCTACTTTATTTATTTATGACTTGTTGGAATGTTGTATTTACCAATATAACCACATTTATCCTTAATATAACATGTAATTTAAATGACTATATATAAAAATGATATTTCTGCCCTTAAAAACCTATTTTAGGTCCTATTTTTCATCAATGTTTAGGATCTTCTTGAGTTTCTATAGTAGTATAATAGAATTGCATTTCATATCGAGATGTCAGCAACTCACAAATTTCAACGCAAAATTAACAAAAGGAAAAAAATTAAATAAAAAACAAATAATGCTTAGTAATGAAATTAGACTAAACCTACCGTAAGTGTAAGGTTTTGGTTATGTTTTTTGCTTATGTAGCGTAAAGAGAGATATAACTCATAATTGTTGATCAAGAATATTATAAAACTTGGATTAATATATTTATTAATTTCTCAGGACCAACCAATATCTTTCTTCTTTGATGCTTAAAATATTTGTTTATCAAACCATATTTGATGTTTGTGTATATAAGACTAATGGTGAAAAAATTAAATATGAAAGTCATTTTCATATTAGTGCATTGACAAGAATAAAAATGACAAATCGTGGATTATTCTTGATGATGTCAACATTTTTTCTTGATCAACAAACAAATGGACTAGAGCGTTACATAAAAATAAGAAAGTAATGGTATGCAGTTTGATTTTAGAAAATATAGTGGTGTACAGTGTGATTTTATCATAATCGAGGGATATTTCTAAAATATACCTTTTTTTTCAAAAAAAAAATACTCTTGATAAGGAAAATATGGAGCGACCCCATCAAAGAAAAAATTTAAGGATACACTATCTCTAGGATTTCACGTCATAACATTTATACCCAAATTGAGCATATTCAAAAAGGACAAAAGTGTTTGCCTTGGATATATATATATATATATATATATATATATATATATATATATATATATGTGTGTGTGTGTGTGTGTGTGTGTGTGTGTGTGTGTATGTAAGAATATGAACAAAACATGTGCATTCAAACACTCAAAAATGCCTATAGTAGTCTTCTTATATACCTAAAACAATGGCTAGAGAGAGAGAGAGAGAGAGAGTGAGAGGGGGAAGGGGAGATCGGAGGAAGGTGGCTGGAATATAGTGACGAGGAGAAAGGGGTATATGAATAGAAGCATGGTTCCTACTGGATTTGGGGGAGTAAGGGGATCAGTGGTCTCAGTTTTTGTGGATAATCTTCCAAGCTCAATGGACGGGGAGTGGCTATTTCAAATTTTCAAGGGGTTCGGGAATGTTGTGGAGGCAATTGTCCCAGCCAAAAAATCCATGAACAATACCAGGTTTGGGTTTATAAAATTCTCCTCCAAAGAAGTAGCTACAATGGCCATCCAGGAGATGAATGGAACAGTTGTCCGGGGTAACATGATACAGGTAAAGTTTGCAAAATTTCCATGGATACCGAAACCAGAAGAAGCAGGAAGGAGAAGCAGGAAGGAAGGCATGGGCATGGATTACAAGTTTGGAAGGAAGACAGAGGGGAGTAACAAACACAAGGGGAGCCCTGGTGTTGATCAGAATGTCCCAAGATTCAGAGGTGCGCAATCTTATGCTGAAATAGTCCAGAAACATGGTAATGCTAAAAATTCAGCTGAATTAACAATTACGGTGGATTCGGAAGGAAACGAGTGGGCTTGGAGGAGTGTGATAGGGGAACTAAGGGATACCAGATTCATGGAGAGAGTTAAGGATAATATCAATCTTCGATATGGTACAGAGGTTATGGTTAGAGCTGGAGGAGACCTAAGAGCAATTCTTACGTTCCAATCTGTGGATAAAATGGAGAGGGCAGTACAGGAAGGTGAATTAAGCTTCTTGAATACTTGGTGTTCAAAGTTTACGAAGTGGAATCCACAACTGAGGTTAAGTACGGAAAGGGTGATCTGGTTAAAATGCTTGGGAATTCCTCTTCATCTCTGGAATCTGTCAACGTTCAATAAAATTGGAAACATATGGGGGGAGGTACTACAATTTGATGATGAGACTTCCAATGCATGGAGTTTTTCGGTGTGTAGGGTACAAATAAAGACCTCCCATATGGATTGGATAAACCAAGATGTTAGAATGCAATACAAGGGGAGTTCTTTCATCACTCGGATCATGGAGGATTGTCAAGTAAGTTATAAAAAAATCAGTGTGGAGCATCAATGCCAGATCCAGAACCTTGCTCGGCCATGCAGCAGCTATGGAGGGGACTGTGAAGAAGGGGAGTGGGTCCCGAGGGAGGAAGAAAAGGAGAAACAGAGTTGCACAAAGTTGGTGGGAAGTACAAGTCAAATCAGTGGTCAGGTTGTATCAAGAGTGGAAGAAACTATGATGGAGAATCAAGAAAAGGGTGGCTTAAGCCTCAATAAGGATTGTCTCATTAATGCATCTGTGGAAGGAAGGGCTCAAGACAACTCTATAGCCTTGGGTGATGTGGAAGTCAGACCAGATATAGGGTGTGCTATAGGGGTGGAGGTGGCTGAGCTGGATGGAATAGCAAATTTGGGCCCCAGTGTGGGGCCTATTAATATTTTGGAACACTCTAACTCTCCTGGGCTTACTAGTCCGGTTAGTAAGGAACACCAAGCCCACTTACATCAAGCCCAATCAAGCAAGTACAGAAAGGGAATGCGGAAGAAGAAACAAATGCAAGAGGTGATTGGTAATCTCAGTAACATTCTAAAGAGAGGGAAGAAGACAACTCAAAGAAAGCATGGATCCAAAGTGGGCAGAAGAACAAATGCTACAACCATTGATACATCATCAATCTCAACTGGGGATATTCAGAACAGAAATTCCCAATTAAGGCAGGAAGCAGCAGCCACGTGGGAGTTGTGCAAAAGAGTTGGGATAGTAGCAGATGGGGAGGAGAAGGCTGAGGAGGTCATTGTTTATTTGGCTAGAGTGGAAGACCAGGATCAGCAGAGGCAGGAGGCTGAGAGGGCAGTTTAGCTCGGTGCTTAACCTCTCCAGGTCTGGGTTTCTTCATCTTTCTTCATGATCATACTTTCTTGGAATGTTAGAGGCCTTAATAGGCAGGATAAAAGAAGAAGGGTAAGGGAGGTAATCAATGCAAATAAAGTTGATGTGGTGTTTTTTCAAGAAACCAAAATTGCCCAGATGTCCAAAATCTGGGTAAAATCAGTGTGGGGGTTGGATGACTTCGAATTTATGGAGGTGGATGCTTTGGGAAGTGCGGGGGGTCTGTTGTGTATTTGGAGACCCAATGTTTTTAAGGCCATTTCTTTCACTGCGACTAGGGAGTTCATTATCATGGAGGGAATTTTAGCTGGGGGCTTCCATTGTGTGTTAGCAAATACGTATGCCCCAAATGATGTGTCTTCCAGAAGGGCTACTTGGAAGTCCTTATGCAAAATTAAACAAGCCTTATCCATACCTTGGTGTATTGGAGGGGATTTTAATGAGGTGTGCAATCCAAATGAAAGGCAAGGGGCACCTAGGAGGGATAGAGGTATGGATCATTTCAATGCTTTCATCCAAGATATGGGCTTTATTGATTTGCCTTTACTTGGTAGGAGGTTTACTTGGGCAGGAGGTGTTAGTATGCACAGCAAGAGTAGGATTGATAGGTTTCTCATCCACCCGAAATGGCTGGATCTATTTAAATTCAAATAGTGGGGTTTAAGCAGGGTAGTATCTGACCACTGCCCAATTATTCTGAAGGAAGATGATAGGGATTGGGGTCCGAAACCCTTTAGATTCTTTAACTCATGGATTAATCAAAAAGAATTTGGAAGTATTGTTGCAGAAGCCTGGGAGGGGAACAGGGAGGAGGGTTGGGCAGGATTCAGATTACAAAAGAAACTCAAAGCCACTAAAGAAGCATTGAAGGAATGGAGTAAAGGGACACAATGTACTATGAAAGCTAAACTAAAGGAACCAGAGACGATTATTTCCAATTTGGATCTTAAGGCTGAACTTGGCACCTTGTCTGAGGAGGAAGCATCTCAGTACATGGAAGCTAGGAAGAAGTTTTGGAGCTGCAGCAAATCCCTGGAATGGATGTGGCTTCAAAAGTCCCGGTTGGCATGGAATATGAAGGGTGATAAAAACACAAAATTCTTTCATCTGGTGGCATCAGGAAGACAAAGAAGGAATGTGATTAACTCAGTCCAAGTCAGAGGAGGTTTGGCTACGGATCCGGTTCAGATCAAGAAGGGGATCTATGATCACTTTAAGGAGAATTTTTCAGAAAGGTGGCTTATTAGACCAACATTGCAAATACCTGAGCATAATCTAATTTCTGCGGATTTGAAGGACCAACTGGTGACCCCATTTACGGCAGAAGAAGTCTGGGAAGTAGTGGCTAAATCAGATGGGAATAAGGCTCCTGGGCCTGATGGGTTCAATCTAATGTTTTATAAACAATGTTGGCCTACTGTAAAGGAAAATGTCATGGAATTTATGAGGGAGTTTCATACAAATGGAAGGTTGGTTAATGGAGCTAAGTCAGCATTTATAGCTTTAATTCCAAAGGTGGCGAATCCAATTGAACTAGGGGATTACAGGCCAATAAGTCTCATTGGAAGTGCGTATAAAATCCTGGCTAAAGTCCTTGCCAAAAGATTTGCTCCGGTCATGGCCAAGGTCATAGGGGATTCACAGTCAGCATTTGTGGGAAATAGAGGGATTCAAGATGGAATATTGGTGGCTAATGAGATAGTTAGCTATTGGAAGCAAAAGAGGAAGAAGGGAGTGCTGATTAAATTGGATTTCGAGAAGGCATATGACCATTTAAACTGGAATTTTGTGCTGGCTATGTTGGTGAATATGGGGTTCCCTCCTAAATGGGTGAAATGGATGAAGGAATGCATATCTAACAATTATATGTCTGTCTTAGTGAATGGTTCACCTACAAAAGAGTTTCGGATGGAAAGAGGGATTAGGCAAGGGGACCCCCTATCCCCTTTTCTTTACATTGCTGCAGCTGAAGGTCTCAGTGTGTTGTTAGCCAGAGCTAAGGAGATGAAACTTTTATCCGGAGCAAAATTAGGTCCATTATCCGGTAGTATAACCCACTTACAATTTGCGGATGATACCCTATTATTTTGTGAAGGAGACTTAGAGGAGTTTTGGAACATCAAAAGGATACTTAGAGGATTCGAGGTAGTTTCTGGTTTGAGAATAAATTATAAGAAATCGGCAGTATGCGGTGTGGGGAGGGAGGAGAGCTTCATTGCTTCTTGTACTCAAATTCTTAATTGCACACAAATATCTTTACCTTTTAAGTATTTGGGGTTACCTCTGGGAGCAAATCCTTTAAAGGTCAGCACATGGAGGCCAGTTGTGGATAAGATAAGGTCTAGATTAGCTACATGGAAGCAAAAGTACCTATCGGTAGGAGGTAGAGTTACCTTGATTAAGGCTGTTCTTACAAATTAACCAATCTACTATTTGTCTTTGTTTAAGATGCCATCTAAGGTGGTGAAAGAAATACAAAAAATTCAGGTTAGATTTCTTTGGGGAGGAACCCAGGAGGACAGAAAGGTGAGTTTGGTTAAATGGAGGAATATTGTGAGCCATAGAGACAAGGGAGGATTGGGAATAAGAGATGCAAAGCTTATGAACTCAGCCTTATTATTGAAATGGTGGTGGAGGTTTACTAAGGAGTCAAATAGTCTATGGAGAAAAGTTATTTGTGATGCAAGCAGAATAAATGCAGGGTCCTGGATGCCTTATGCCCGGAATAACAGGAGGGGGTCTCCCATATGGAGAGGGATTTTGAGTATTCAGCAAAAGGACCAAGAAATTTATGACTTTTTCATTCAAAAGTTGAGATTTGCAATGGGAAACGGGGAGAGAATTCAGTTCTGGAATGACCTATGGGATAACGAAGGGCAGTCCTGGAGAGTGAGGTTCCCTTCCATATATCAATTAGCAGTGGACAAACAAATAAGTTTGGCAAGTATCCTCCAAGCAACAAATGTGGAGACTGCTTTAGGCCTCAGGAGACAGCTTTTTTCTTGGGAGGAGGGGGAATTGGGCCAACTTCTGAGCACATGGGAAAGACTAGGAATTCGGGTATCAGAGAGGGAGGATCAACTTAAGTGGGATCCAGGATCTGAACTTCAATTTTCGGTTAAGGCATTATGTGAATATGTACAGAAAGAGAGGGATCAGGAAAGGAGGAGTCCACCTGTGTGTGTCTGGAAAACTTTGTGTCCTCCAAAGGTGAAATTTTTTACTTGGCTGGGGTGGCAGGGAAGGGTGAAAACTGGAAACTTACTCCTTAATAGAGGGATCATCCAATCATCACAAGCCATCTATAAATTGTGTGAATCAGAAGTGGAATCACAGGACCATCTTTTGCTGCATTGTAGGCCGGTTTGGGCAGCTTGGTGTGAACTTATATCCTGGTGGGGTCTTACTTGGGTTCCACCAAGGACCATGCTTGAAGTATTCACTTGGTGGTCTAGCTGGAAGGTAAGAATGGGCACTGGGAAAGTTTTTGCTGATCTATGGATGGCAGCTCCTTCAGTTTTTATTTGGTCAATTTGGAAGTTGCGTAATGATAGAATATTCAACAATGGGAATCAGTCATGGTCTCAGTGGATGGAGGTTTTCAAGATCAGATGGATAGGATGGGTGTTAGACTATCATAAGGAGAGTAGTAGCATGATTAGAGGGATTTTGTATAATTTGAGAGGGTTCCTAACTCAAGCCCGTTTGGGTTAAGGGGTTGGAATGGGTCTGGTTCTGGTGAGGAATGTATGTTTGGCTACAGCAGTAGCCCGTTTAGGCTACTGGTGTTGTTCTGGTGATAGATAGGCTACTGGGTTGGAATAGGCTACTACTGAGGTTTTGTTGTTCTGTTTCCAGTAGAGTAGGCAAAATCAATCCTTTTGGATAGTTGGTTTCTTGCCAACTGGTGTGGAATGTATGTTTATTCCTTGTGATTAATATATTTTCGCCTTTCAAAAAAAAAAAAATGCCTATAGTACTACCTCGATAAAAAGTTTGTGAGGTGCTGCTGCAGCTTCTTCACTCTCTCCCCAAAGGAAGTGGTATAATTCCCCAAAATATGGTAACAACTAAAATTATCCCCAAAATATGGTAAGTAAGTAAAATTCTGGCAATTTTCGTCCTGCATGAAACGATGTCTTTTCATGCCTCTATTTTTATGACCAAACAACAAATATGATATTCATGAGGAGCAAGTCAGCCACGAATAACGAGCAAATCCCTACAACAAAAAAGGGTTGTTAGGGCATTCATAACTGCCTCAATAAGGGACCTGTTAGGTTGTCTTACTTATTAAGGCACTATGCCTTTGTACGGCACGTATCGATGCAGCTACAGAGATGATACGACACTTGTTATGAGGCACTTTATGGAGTCTCAAGAGCTCTTCTGTGCTGAACTTTTAGGTGCCGCGCACATAAAAGACTTACTAAGGCATTTGAATGAGCCACTTTGGAGAGCCTCAAAAGCCTTTTTTATGTTACACTTCTAAATGCCGTATAAATAACTTATTAAGGCATTTGAATAAGGCACTTTGAAGAGTCTCAAGAGTTTTTTCTTGAGGTACTTCTAGGTGATGCATATATTACTTATCAATGTATTTTTCAAGTGGTCATAAATGCCTAAAAAATCACGCTTTTAATCAAAAATTGTAAATATAAATACCTAAAATATTGCGCTTTTAACCAAAAATCGTGATTACATTTTTAATACACCTTCACCAATACTTTATTGTACCATGTATTTAGAATATGAAATTACCAAAAAAATTAATCAAACCACAAAAACAAAAGTATGCTATTCAAAATGAAATATTTAATTAACTCATATAAATGTCAAAAAAATGTGTTACAATCAAAACCAACCTAAAAAAATATACCAACTAGCATGTTTATACGTAAAAAGCTCATGTTAGCTTCTAAAATTGAGTGGCTCTTCACCATTCCCACGAGTTTGCGAAGTCATGTATCTCAGACTTAACCTCTATCAAAATAGGCTTAAGCAATTTTGGTTTGACAGTGCTCAAAGCTCTTGCTTCATAAGCCCTTACAAGATAATACAAAGACAAAAAAAACAAAAAATGAATAAGATTATTACACAAATAGTCCTACACTCAATAAAACAAAATGTAGTATTCTCAGCGTTTGTTAAACCCTGACAAAAGTCACAAAAACTCCACAAAAATACATTACCAGCGTTTTTTTACAATTTCCGGCGTTTGTAAAAAAACGTTGCTAGTACTCCTGTCGGGAAAAATTACCGGCGTTTATAAATGTCGCTAATATTTACCGGCGTATTTGCCGGCGTTTGTAAAACGTGGGGAAAAGTTTGAAACTAATCTTGTTTATTTTGAAACTGATTTTGTCATATGTGAAATTTTTCATTTGTTCATTTTATCATATTTCTGCCGCTTTGTTCAATGTATGGCATTTTGTTGTTATTATTAAGTTTGCATAAAAACAGTAGGCTCATTGTTTATAATTATTATTGGAATTTTTTAAAAGTGCGGGGAATTAAGTGTGGAGAATATGTATTTTTATTGTAGTGACTTTTTTGGTTCAAACATAAAAATGTGCACACCTAGTAGGTGATGTAGAATGTGAATGTGCACACAAGAAGAATATATGGCATCATGTTAGCACCTAGTAGGTAGGACCTAATTAATACCCAACTAGTAGGTAGGACCTAATTAATATTTCTTTATAATAACTCGCATACTATTTGATGAGTATAATAATTATTGAAAGCAAATAAATTTATAGAATGCGTATAAATCGATTGAAAGTCAATGCCATATCGAAACTTGCAGTACTAGTATTCTTTTTTTTTTTTTTTGATAACCGAGGTATCCGGCCGGCTTGGGGCCACGTGCGGGTAGCGTGGTTGGGTCCCCCACCTAAACTGCCGACTAGTCCTCGGGGTCCTGAAGTTAACGACCGGGCAAACCTCCAGTGGCCCCAAAGTGTAGTTGCCAAGTTTCGAACACAGCATCTGGGGTTTACAGCTTGCCAGTCCTACCGCTCGAACAACCCCTTGGGGTTAGTACTAGTATTCTTAAGGAGCAAGTTCTGTTATATTCTTAAGGAGCAAGTTCTTTATATATTTGGTGCAAGTCATTCGTTAATAGGTGCAAGCTGTTTATTTAAATCCTGCAAGTAACTTGTATGCTAAGTAAAAATTGTCATAGGCAGTCAGTCCTCATTCATAACTTATACAATAAGAAAAGAATAATATTAATCCATCTTCATGTATTTGTACAAAAATACAAAATACATTCTAGTACTTTAAGGAGTTTAATAAAAGACTTTCAAACTAAAAGATCAGAGTCCTAACTATGTGAACTATGGCACAGTGAAGTGTTCTTCGGTTCTCTCTTCGATGGCGAAGCACGTACTCTAGCTCCTTAAAGTTGTCGTTAGTACTTTAAGTGAAATGTCATCGTTAGAAAAGTTACACCCATGAGTTATGAGGCTCAGAAAATTACTCTTACCCTCGGTTCCATTTATTTGTGCTTTGACGAATATGACGAGATATGATAAGATATTATGTAATATGCGTAATTTATATGAAAATTGTAACACATAAGGGCAAAAAGTAATTGACAGTTTGTCAAATTTAGTGTAATCCTAATGTTATCTCCAAGACTAATCCTCAATGTTTTCAATCATTGATACGATATTTTCAAACGTCAAATCATATCGTCCAATGTTTTCTATCATTCTAACCCGGGTCATCAGAAGCGTCCGTATATGTCTCCCTTATTTGTGATGCTCCCAACCACTATGCTAACCGTACTCCCGACCACGGCCGCTCCCGAATGTTAACTCTCAACCACCATACCATCAACCGTTATATTTCCAAACGTTATGTTTCCCAACCTTTCAAATGAGAGATGGGACTTAGTAGATAGAAAACTTTGAGATCTCTGCGAAGCGTGGGTCAAATGAGAGAGAGCAGGGAGGAAAAAGAAACTTTGACTTTTTAATATGACATATTTGATATGAATTAATGAAATATGAGTGAATGGTGATTTCTTGAAAATTTTGAAGGAATGATTATTGCTTTATTTTAAGTGAAACGGTGATTAAATTTGTAATGATCATTCTGTTGATTTATGAGAATCAGGGGTGAACCAAATATGAGAATCAGAATTTCATCGGATTAACTATATCATTTCAATGTTAATTAACCAAATGTAACCTAAGATAGGGGTCAAGGCCTAGAAATTAAGTTTGCTAAATTAGGTTTCAGATTCCAGAATCTCTCAGATGCTATCAATTCTTATAAGATGAGTGAAACGGGATTTTGTCCTCACTTTAATTAGGCGATCTCCCTTTAGTGGGAGATCTCTCACTAATGGACACAAAGACTGATTCTAAAAAGATTAGTTAAGATGTGAGTAAATTAGTCTAAACGTCCCGAGTACGTCATGCCAAAAAAAAAAAAAAGAGTTTGAATATGACAAATAAAGAAATATTAAAAGAAATCACGGGCATCATAAATAACAAAAGAATTAAGTTCTAATTACGTTGCCCGCAATCTTATAACACCCGACACCCCAAAGCCCAAAGTTGCACAACCATACAAGTAATTCAGGGCCGGCACCAGGAATTTCGGGGCCCTAGGCAAGATTAAAAAATAAGGCCCCTTCTAAAAATTTTCAAAAAATAAATTAAAATTACAATACAAAGTAACAAAACGTAAAGTGTGTTTTGTTACTTCACATTAATTAATTGAATTTCAAACTTGCTAATAAAAAATTTTGTATACATAATTCTATTAATGCAGTAGAGATTTTATAAAAAAAAATCAAAATCAAAATTTTTGTATGATAGTTATATCGTTTATCACATAATTTTGTAAAGTGTGAACTTTGTTATGAAAATTTATTATTTGTTAATATTTATCATATTTTAAAATAATGTTATCATCTCTAATTAAAGAATAATTTATTTTAAAAAATTATGAATATGATAGCAAATAAATTCACAAAAGTTAAAATTCAGCTATTTATTGAAATATGAGTACTTTTCAATTATTTTATCACACTATTCAGGGCAAATATAAAATATAAAAATTAACTTGAAAATGAAAGAATGGATGAATGAGAGTCCGTCAATTTGCAAATTTTCGAGAAAAGAAAAGACAAAGATAAAAATAAAAAGACCCACTAAGCCCTAGAATCTTAGTAAAAATTAAGTACATAAGTCAAAACATGTCCAAGTTAATAATTTTTTAATTTACAATTTGCAAAAAATTAAAATAGAAAATAAAATATATAACGTATATACACATGCCAAGTGTTAGAGGCTTGAATAGTTGCAATAAATAAGGAAAAGAAAAGTTTAAAAGTGAGGGAAAAAAAATACAGACTAACTATTGTAGGCTTTAAGAGTTTTTTAATTGAAGCAAATTCAATCCATTTTTCTTTTGCTTTGATTTTTAAAAGAATTTTCTTTCAAATCCAAACAATTGGATTTAAAATATTTAATAGGGCCTTTTTTTTGGGGCCCTACTTAATAGAATAGTTGAGAAAAATAATTTGTGGGCCTTTTTTAACCAAAGAATCAAAACCAAAGGGGCCCTAGTTTTGGAGATTTTTTGGGGGCCCAAGGCGGTGGCCAGGTGGGCCTTGCCCTTGGGCCGGCCCTCAAGTATCACTAAGTAAACTATTAATAAAAGAATACTTGTACTTGCAAAAAGCTTGCCATCTCGCAACATTTTAGCCGACATCTATACAACCGGAGGTATAGTCTTCTGGAGTCTATAGCAACGCTTTTCAAGGTCTTTTGTGACGATATAGATCGTTGCTAAATTTAAATTTTCCTATAGTGCCAACACCCATCTATGGAAACAAAACCAGAGGGTCAGAGAGTCTGAATACCAGGGAATGGGGATTAGTGTGCACAACAGGGTATGCTACGTGTTACATGACGTTGTTTTGGTGTGCAAAAAACTACCTAAACACTATCCAAATTTTTGGTTTTTTGACGCGCAGTGCCCAGTAAGGCCCCTGGTTTGAATACCAGAAACATATATATCATGGTTACAACGTGGGTATTTCAAATGTAGTGATTGCTGAAATAAGCTTTGACCTAACATGGGTAAAATGGGTATTTCAAAAGTTTTGAAAGAAAGTCCTTTATATGAAATAAGAAATGGAAATAACGTATCCAACTTTAAGAGCATAAATACCATCTCCGGTAGATTCAATTTTTTTTTTTTGGAATGGCTAAAAAGAGGTATATATAGATAAGAAGAGGGCAAGAAATACAAGCACAACCAGGTGTTGAGCTACAAACACCTCGCACACCCCAAGGACTAGCATCCAAAGCCTAGGAAAAGCATAGTGACCTAACACAAGCAAACCAAATTATGATTTCAAATCCACACACTAGAATCATGAAAGTTATTGGAAGCCCCCGCAAGTGGACGATAGAATTGTTTCTTCAAAGATAGTCGGCATTAGAGTAAGAATAATCTAAAAACTGACCCGATACCTCGACTATCAAAAAAGATCATGGTCATGAAAATGATGTTCGCTATATGACATATAACGAAATCTAGCATAGGCAGCAAAGATCATACTTGTATATATACATATAAGCATCGTTGAACCAAATCAAATGTGTAGGTTGAACAAATTCTTTAAATCAAAAGTACATCACGCCCGCTAGTTCAAGAAATTTAAACCCACATTTACTAGAACTGTCTAAATTTTGTGTAGAATTAAGTGAGCACCGTGTTGCGGTTGAAGAGTGATGACAGTGCAAGGCGCATGCGTATAAGAAGGCGAAAGCTCGAAGGAAAAGTGTTGTAGAATCTGGGTTATGGCCATCTTTGCTTCTAGCATCGCAAAGTTTTGTCCAATACATATACGAGGACCCCAACTAAATGGAAAGAAAGAAACTGATTGGTTCTTTTTTGCCTTTGACAATCCTTCTGAAAACCTCTCGGGTTTGAACTCCTTCGCATCGTCGCCCCAAATTTCACGGTCATGATGAAACATGATTATTGGTAGAGAAAGTATCACTCCAGCAGGTAGACATAGTTTTCCTAACTTCGTCTCTTCATGAGTGGTTCGGGTCAATTGAACTGCTGGTGGATATAACCGCAAAACTTCATTCAAAATCATAGTTACCTGAGGAAGATAAGATTGTTATACGACTATATATATATTAAAAGCTGTAATCAAACTGGCACATAATATAACCACAAGAAAGGAAGTATATTTCTATGCACAATGTTGCAAAATTGGCTGTGATCATATCTAGCACAGATTAATATATTATATTCATACCAACAACATTAGCACAAGAGACTTCTATATGTGGGCGGAATCAAAATTCTACATTTGGGAATCGAGATGTTTTTTGGAAAAAGAAGAGGGCCGAATGTAATTTTGGAGGGCAAAATATTAATTTTTAAAATTTATACTTAGGTCCTAAGTTAAAAAGGAAGGGGGGGGGGGGGGGGGGGGGGGGGTGCTCGGGCCTTTCCTAGTCTCCATGTAGTTCTGGCCCTGCGCGCGCGTACACACAGTGCCATCCTTCATATTTGAATTGTCCAAACACAACCTCAATTTGGTTGCTTACTTAGTATTACTAATAATTTTTCAATAGATTTCTATTTTTTTCTATATATATATATATATGTATATGTATGTATATATAATTGTTTTCCTGCGCGGAGGGTTGCCCGAGCCTGGGCTTGCGGAGCTTATGCTCAGACAAGCCCTGCGTACACACACACACACATATCGAAAGTACATACTCACAATTTTGAGGTGATTTAATCCATCAAAGTTCGGTTTGTTAGTGCCAAATACTTGCAGAACCTCTTCCCTGGCACGTTGTTGCCAATGTGGATGCATACTCAATAAGATCATAGTCCACACAAGCAAAACAGAGGTGGTCTCTTGCCCAGCAAAGTAGAATAACTTGCATTCCTCAATCACTTCATTAATACTCATCATTCCAACTCTCTTGCCATTACTATTGATCCCATTATCTTGATTTTCTCTGAGATTGGATTCCAACAATATACCCAATAAATCTTCATTATTACTAGTTTCCCCTGCCTTCATTGCCTTCAGCCTTTTATCAATCATAGCCCTTAATGATGCTACTACTTCTTTGTCAATTTCCTTCATCCTTCTTGTCCTCTTTGTTGGCATAAACCTGCGAAAAATAAGCACAGCATACCGTGAACCGCAACTTACAAAATCAACGGATAAGATCATTTAATAGGATTTGTGCTTCAAGTTTTACCTCCAGCCAGGAATGTAAACTGAATTTAGAACATGAAGTGTATGCAAAGCTTGTTCAGTTTGAAGTTGAAATATTCTTCTTCCTTCTTCATAGTTACTACCGAATGCAGTTCGAGATATCACATCGCTTGACAGAGTTTGAAGAAAAGGCCACACGTCCAATTCAGAGAACCCTTGCGCGGAGACCATGTCCTCCCATTTGTTAATCATCTCACTACAACTCGTATCGAATGCAGGCAACATATGCTGTATATGAACAACATCAGCAGACCCCCCCCCCCCCCCCACCCAAAAAAATAAATAAATAAAAGGAAAGATACTGTCAGCAGAGTGTTTGTATGCATACATAGGAAAATAAACAGATCAACATGGAGTGTCATCTTGCCTTGAAGTTGCTTTTAGAAGCACTGAGACATTTACCGAAATAAATGATATGTAAAAGGGAAGAAAAGATGACTAATGAAATGTGAAACTAGTTTGCTCCATCAGACCTTGTGTTTCAATGTGTAAATTTTGTACATGAAATATGAAATTTCGATACAAAATTAATCACAAAAAGACAAGTTGGTGTCATTTTGAAAGGATTAAAAAATATCAAAATTATGCCTAAACCCAATGATTTAAAACGTAAAAAAGATAAAGGATGCCGGAACAAGAAAACTATTGTGAGTTTTAACTAATTCTTACATGTGACAATAGTCCGAATCCCTAACGAAGCGAAGGGTATTTATGAAAAGAAAATTTGTGCACAAGATAATGAATGTCTCACGTGCATCGGACGGTTCCGAGCTTGTGTGTC
Source organism: Arctostaphylos glauca (assembly GCA_019985065.2). NCBI lineage: Eukaryota > Viridiplantae > Streptophyta > Magnoliopsida > Ericales > Ericaceae > Arctostaphylos > Arctostaphylos glauca. Next base: position 20,078,767 of record JAHSPW020000013.1, read on the forward strand.
CGAATATGTGCATGAAAGGTTGTGTCTTTAGCAATACTCATTTTTTAATACAAGGACTGAAATCCATACTCTGGTGACCGTTTGTGCAATCATTTCCTTTTGGTGGGGTAATTATTTAGTGTTATTGGGTAAGGCCACATGTCATCAAAACATATTTATCAATCAAAGATTTAGACGAGACTCATACACTTAGTCATGCAGCATACATGATTGTGTGGACAATAACGACATTAGGACACCAAGATGTGGACAATAACGACATTAGGACACCAAGATGTGGACAATACACCAAGTGGTCCAGTCTTGTTCCAAGAGCGCTTAATAATTTTCTCCCTTTTGGCAACGATTGAGTCTTTTCAGTTCTCCATTAGGACACCAAGTGGTCCAGACTTGTTCCAAGAGCGCTTAATAATTTTCTCCCTTTTGGCAGTGCCACACTGTAAATATTTAGAGATTTTCACGCACTTTGTGAAAAAATACTTCATAGAAAATTTCACTCTATTAATAATACAAATCGACTTCATACTTTGGGTGCTAAATTGATAGAATTGAATCATGAGGGACCTGTGAGTTATAGATTGCCTGTCATAATTTGCCATAATAGAAAAGAAAAACAAAGGGAGTGAAAATAACCTTCAACTTCTCCAAATGAAAAGCAGGGTTGATAATTTTTCTGTGTTTAGCCCATTGTGCATCTTCATAGCTTGCTAGTCCGGTAGCTAACAACCTGCTTAATGGATTAGTCCTGACCTTTCTAAAGTTGAAATTCTTTGACAAAATCTCTTTTGCGAGTTCGGGATCCATGATATTCACCCTTGGTTTTGGTCCAAGCCACGTAAAAGAATTTTTTCCTACGTCAAAACAAATATCCGCATACATCAAAAGAACATCTCCACGAAATTGAAGCTTGCGAAATAGTAGCTATAAAAAACGAATATAACATGCCAAATAATGATTTTCAAACATAGCTCAACTCAGCAATGTGATTCAACTCCAAGTGGTTGGTCTAGCGGTCGAAGCATTGGACTTGGGGGTTTATTTTTTCTAAGATTTCAAGTTTAAAATCTTTCAGGTACAATAAACTTTTATAGAACCAATCTATACTGAGCTTTACTTTGATTTTAAGTGGGTCTTTCGCTAGTCAATTGTGGAATTAGTCCCTAAGACATTCGTCGAAAGTAAGATTGAATCAACAACACGTGTTGTTTTTTATTATTTGGGCGTCACAAAAAATTGACTCGCGGTTGAAGATACTCTAAAATGATAAAATCAGGCACGTTTTGGTAGGGATTAAATTATTTTCAGCCATACAGCTATCAGTATGTCATTCGTTCACTGTGTGCTGAGAGGTACAGAGATAAAGATAAGAGGGTGGGCAAAAATGGTGTGGACAGTGCTTGGTGTTATTAATATTGCCAAGCTGGATATATAGATATAGATACAGATGTAAGCACGCGTAAAGTACTAATATGCAAAGAAACAAGGGGACCAGAAACAACTACTGATATATTTTTTCTTTTTTGCTTATTTTTAAGAGCAATGCTACTAACACATCACGTTGTACATCAAGTTATACATTATGTCTATGTGGCATTCATTAATTTAAACACATATTAAAATTCATGGGACCCGTTTTTATGTTTTGTCTTATAATGATATACCACGTAGGCATGATGTAAGACTTGATGTATTAGTAGACTTATTCTATTTTTAATAGTAGTTTTTTTTATAAATTTATGATCCAAACACAGGGGAACTTAGGACTCCTTTGGTTTGATCGCAGGTTGCTGTCTTGTTCAATAAATTATATTATCACTCCCAAGAATGAGTAAATTAAACCTAATTAAATAAATCCTTCAGTTCTTTTTTTGCTTTGTTTATTTTGAGTCCCTTTTTGTTGACCATTAACAAAGTTTGTTCATTTTTTTTTTTGTTGTGTGGGACTATTTTGAGATTTACGTCGGTGAATATTGAAGTCGGCTATTTTGCTCAAATTAATTTTTTAATATCCCATAAAAAAAATTAGTCCAATTAAATATCGATAATTGACCTAAAAATTTAACTTTACTTTATAATTTTTAATTAGGTTAAACATTTATTGATATCTGATTGAGTTAAATTCATTACGAAAATCTAAAAAATTATTCTAGATAAAATAAGTAATTTTAATCATCGAAGTGAGATCTCAAAGTGATTTCCCAAAATTGAGCGTGAGCAAAGTTTGTTCATGGAAAATAATTTAAATTTACGGTGAACCAGGCGAGGTGATATATGTACATATAGGATAGACCGATAGAGTCCTAAGGATCAATTTGGCCTTTATTTAATTTTTTTTTGTATTTCTTATTTTTCTCGTTAAGTTTTTAAAATTTATTGGCTCATCTCTACGAAATGAATCTAAAAAATATAAAATTATGTCCAAAAATTAAAAAAAAAATCAAAACAGTTTTGTATTATTTTTCCTCTTTTCTGAGTTTTTTTCTAATTTTTAGATATAATTTTTTTTCTAAAATCTCTCGACGAGACAAATTACCAAAAAAAAATTAATACAAAACAAAAAATTACAAAAAAAATAAAAAAATAATACCAATAATTATCACAGCTCAAATGAAGTCTTACCATAGTTGACGATGGTACGATGAACAAGGGGTATGACACGTGGCACGATATCTTGAGAAAGGCTAATGGGACTGGACTTGGCTTCTTTGATCAACTTGGAATTGTCTTTCAAATCTCCAAATAACAGTTTGTAAGAGCTCCCACTGAAGCCTTGTTTCCTGAGGCATCTCTCCAGCTTCTTTGGTCTAAACCATACCCAATCCAACACCCTCCACCCCCACCATATCACGGCTACTACAACTACACCAGCTATTCCAGAGCAATACAACTCCATTAATTGACCTCTTTTAGAGAGGGAGAGAGAGGGAGAGAGAGAGAGAGAGAGAGAGAGAGAAGTGTTGAATGAGAATGAGAGAAACAACCCCCGGAGAAGATAATATACATATATATAGACTATAGTATTGAGAGGGCCTATGATGTATATATGTACATATATATATATATATATGGACCGGCTCTATGTTACCAATACTTTTTTAGATCAATATTAGATCAACATCTAAACTCTTCATTCCTTATTAAATTTTAATGATCCAAACTGTTCAATGTGTTTAAAACATGTTTTTAAGGATAACAGCAAGAAATCAGCTCAAAATATTACCAGAAAAGACTTGATCCAAACAGTGGTTTAAAATGCTGACATGAACTGTTTTATGAACCACTACTTAGATCAAGCTCTTTCTGGTAATATTTTGACCTGATTTACACTTAAAAACATGTTTTAAACACGTTGAACAGTTCGGATCATTAAAATTTAATAAGAAATAAAGAGTTTAGATATTTGTCTAATAGTAATTTAAAAAAATATTGATCTATGGAGCATTTTCCATATATACACATACACACACTATATATATACGTCATGCCTTACCTCAGGAGTAGCGTGCGTCGACGACGACCCTGCGAACCTTCTTGTGTATTTTCTCTCCTTTAGTTTTCCAAAAAGGGTCATTTTTTGCATAGACAAAAAGCCATAAAAACTGGGTCCAGGGACATTGAATGTATGGACCGTTCAACTCTATTTTTATCTTGCTTTATATCCTTTCCATGAGTGTCTTATTGGGAATTCGGTCAGAAACGTATTTCTATTTATAACCCAAGGGTACCAAATACGGACAATCCTACCTGATTGTCGTATTCGTATCGGATATTTTAAGAATACACAACACGCGTCGTGAACATGGGAAGATACGTATGGAACACGTCGTTTGAAGGCAGATAGAAACATGATTAGAGGTTAATAACTTTAATTATTTTTATACAAAAAACACACGGAAAAATATTCGAAAACACTCATATCTCAATTTGAAAGCGAATGGAAACATGATGCTGATCAATTTATAATATTAAAAGCTTAATTCGTATGTACCATACTTAGAAAATATATAGGGGAGAAGTACAGATAAATATTTTTGACCAAATAAAATAACAAAAGCCTATGCAAAATATTGTGAAATATTAAATAATACCTGCAGTATTTAATAACGAATAATTTTTCCAAAAAAATAAGTGTTTTGCGTTACACGATATATTTCTTGGGTAGGGCAGGGGTCTTGATGGAATCAACCGACTAATTGGGCTACTGATTCTAATTAGTGAAAAGTCATTACAGTGACTTCAATTAATTATTTGTTAATTTCGCCCCTCTATTTTTTATTATATCTATTGCGTACGTCGAGTACTATTATTTTTAAAATATTCAGCCGGTTCGTACTTTTATTCCAAATTATGAATGCCCCATGTGAGGTTTTGAGACTTCAGGTCACTAAGTTTGACTAAATGTGTGCAAATTTTGGATTAATGAGTTTGTACAGTGGTTTGTGAGCGAATTTAAATTTTGAATTTCTCGTATCAAGGACCTATAAGAGAAAGTTATGTTATTGATGTGGTGCCGGCCAACACAGCATATTCTGAGTCAAATATTAGCCGTATGTGGAAAGAGAAAGCATCGTATATTCTGAGCCGTACTTGTTCTGCCGAATTAGCTAGGATGTATTTTTATACTTTTTTTGGTTCGTTGAGTCTTAGAGTCTACTTTTGGTGAATTGTGATAAGACCATAACATTTTAATTGTCTAGGAGTCTTGGGATCCTTATCCCATTCTAGATATGAAAGCAATCCTTTCTGATTTGCTCAAGGGGCGATGCACTCTCAATAAAAATGTTTTTCTTCATACCGGTCCGTTTGGCCCTTCGTAATTATTAGATTGTTATCTGATTTTTTTTGTTTAAAAAAATATTTACAATTTTTTTTTTGCTTCAATATTTTTATAGTTGTTGGTTCGTCTCGACAAGAGATTTTAGAAAAATGTATAAAATTATATCCAAAAACTAAAAAAAAATATTCAAAAAAATAAAAAATAAGTCCAAAACAGCGTCTGTGTTGAATTAATAAATGTGTGCCATAATTTTATACTTTTTATATTTCTTTTGTTGAGATGAATCAATAAACTATAAAAAATAAAAATTACAAAAAAAATTGAATAAAGCAAAAAAATAATTAATTTAGATAAGTCTGACCAAATAGAAACTTAATTAGCATTGGGATTCCCCTTGGATAAAGAGGAGACCACCAACTCTGGAGGCCGAGGACCGGTTAGTTCGAGAAGAGACTCTAGCCAAGGTGTCGAGCAAACCACAAAGTGTCAAGTTGGGCAAATTTGCTCAATCGGCAATTTCATACCTACCAGGTACTCCCGTACTTCTAGGGACGAACGTAGAGAATTCTCATAAGCAATTTTAAATCCTTTAAACTGACAGTTATTCCCATCACAGCAAGCATTAAATGTGTGTGTCATGCATCCCATTAGCTCAACACGTGGCACTCATCTGGTCATTGGATGTGATGACAATTTAAAGGTAAGCCGCATTAAATATGTGTGTCAGGCGTCCCAGCGACTCAACATGTGGCACCCATCTGGTCGTTGGATGTGACGGCAATTTAAAGGTAAGCAACATTAAACGTGTGTCATGCGTCCTATCAGCTCAAGACGTGGCACTCATCTATTCGTTGGATGTGCCGACAATTTAAAGGTAAGCCTTAGAACGGTTATTGGGTCATGCATCCCCATTTGGGATCCCAAGCGTTCAACGAACGAAGGGCTAAGACTAAACATAGGGGGAATTTCAACATTTCCCCCCATTTTTCTTTTATCTCTCTCTCGCACTTCCTTTCTCTTCCTTCTTCAATCTCTTCATTGGCACGACTATTCAAATTTCTCCTAAAGCAAGCTCGATCATTCTCGGATACCAAAGCCCAGGTACATCTCTCTTCTTCTCTCCAGATACGTCTCGTCTCCCTTTACATTCTTTCCATGAAACCTAGATTCCCTTCAAATCTAGACCCCAGCGGTACCTCTGCTACATTGCCACAAATCACTCTTATGACCCTTCTCTTAGTGATTTTGTCGTTTGCCTCTTAATAGATTTCAATTATTATAGGAGTCAGTTCACTCTAATAAGGCATGCGCTCCCCCATTTTCAGGCCATGAAACTAGTGAGGTCCGACGAGACCCAGAGTTAATCGACAGCAAGGATAGCACAAGAATTAATCGATATGCACAGAGTGCATATCGTCCCCTTCATCGTTATTGAGTCCGACATTTTGTCTTACAATAAGGTGTATCAGATTCCTCACGAGGTTATTCTTAGGGTTCATACACCCTATAAATGCACCTATACTCCCTGTATATGTAGCTATGACTATACTACCATGTCTTTGAAGGTGGCCTTAGGCTCCCTTTCCCTAAACCTGTTAGAAAAATCTTGGCTTACTTGAACCTATCTCCCGGCCTGTTGGCCTGAATTCGTGGCGTACCTTAATAGGATGCATGGTTCTTTGGACAACATGTTCAGAGGGTGAGGCTGAGTTAGATTGGAACGCATTCCTATTTACGCATCAAGTTAACTTAGGACCTCAAGGTTTTGGTATTTCTCTTCAAAGAGAAATAGGATAGGGACCTAAGTGGACGAGCTCCCCTCCTCAGTAAAGACACTACAACAAAAATGCATATTCTCCACACTTAATTCCACGCACTTTTAAAAAATCTCAAGAATAATTATAAAAAAAGAGCCTGTTGTTTTTATGCAAACTTAATAATAACAACAAAAGGCCATACATTAAACAAAGCGGTAGAAATATGACAAAATGAACAAATGAAACATTTCACATATGACAAAATCAGTTTCAAAATAAACAAAATCAGTTTCAAACTTTTCCCAGCGTTTCACAAACACCGGCAAATACGCCGGTAAATATTAGCGACATTTATAAACGCCGGTAATTTTTCCCGACAGGAACACTGGAAACGTTTTTTACAAACGCCAGGAATTGTGAAAAAAATGCTGGTAATGTATTTTTGTGGCGTTTTTGTGACTTTTGCCAGGGTTTAACAAACGCTGAGAATTCTACCTTTTGTTGTAGTGAGAACTGGAAAGACACATTCTTTTTTGTATCAAGGAATGGATGAGAAAGTCATGATTGGGAGCATTCGGTCGGCTCTCCTTTGGTTCTCTTCTTCTGGCCATGGACAACCCCGCTCAGAATGTAAGGAGCTTCTCTACTCTCCTCCCCTTCTTTTATGGCCTATTTTGCTGCTATTCCTCATGTTTCTCTCCGTGTGACTTAGTCCTTATGTCATGCACGAAAGCAGATGCCGATATTGACCAAGAAGGAAGAGCAAGTTGTCAAGAAAGCACACAAATTTCCTGTTCATCAATTCTCGTTGCTTGTTAGTCATTGACTAAATACCTCTTTGGACCAGAGCCCACGAGTGAGACACTTGTCTTTGAGAGAGGTAACCCATCATATCGTAGTCATCTTGTTGATTTATTATGGTTATTCCTTGTTTTTTGTCACCGTGTAAGGGAGCTTACCAAGGAGGTCATGAAGATCAATCGAGAGAGAATATCAAAACTGAGGGCCGATAGAGACACTCTATGCGAGAGCGTGATCACCAAGAGGCATAGGTTAATTAGTATGGACGATGACACAAGCATATTTGTTCATTCTGGTGTGACAACGAAGGGTGTGGTGATCCATGAGCCCCCCAATGAACCTATTGTTGCATTCCTTCCTTGGAAGGCGAAGGAAGTTGAGGAGAAGAAGAAGGTTGTCGATTTTGTCAAGAAGATCTCTACAAAGTCCAAAGGAAGATTTTACCAATTGAGCTTACTTATCTACCACTAGTTGGAAGATTCTAGGGAATTGAAGTTCTAAAGATTCTCCATTCCCTAGCCAAGCATCTCCCTACAAACCGATTCTACCCCTATTGCCCACTTTGAATCTCAGCTGATCCTTAAACAACCCAAAAATGATTGGATTTTTTAATTCCAAGTTCAGTACTTCTTACCAAATTGGAGAACATTTAATATTTCCACTTGCATTTGGAAGCTAGGAGTCTACATGCTCTTTATCAACATCACACACCACCAACCTCCACAAGTTATTTCTCTCCAAAGTAGATTTCCACCACCGCTTTAGTAGGTAGGCTATATTCATAGCTCTAATGTTTTTAATCCCCAAACCCCCTTCCTTTTTGCTTCTGCACACTAGTTCTCACTTGACCAGATTGATTGTTTTTTACTTCATTAGAGCCACCACACAACAATCTCCTTTGGATCTTCTCCTCTTCTTTTGCTACTTTGGCTGGGAAATTGAATAAGGTTAGGTAGTATATAGGAAGGCTGGAAAGGACTACTTCGAGGTAGGCCCAGATAATTAAGTGGAAATGTCATCTACATAACCATATTCAACCTAATGGAGTGGCTAATCTTTTTCTCTCAAGAATTTAAGTTTTTTATCTGTAATTTAAACACATTTGAAAATTTCATTCTATATGAAATAAGAAATTGACAATGTATCGGCCAGTTTAGGAGCATAAATTTTGTCTCGCGTAGATTCATTTTTATCGATCGTATAAGGATTTCAATTCAAGTTATAGTCATGGAAGTACTGTAATTGAATGTGATAGTATGATATCTAATAAATGACATAGGAAGAAAATTAGGCTTGATTGCAAAGATCAAATTTGTATATAAATATACGAGCATTATTGAACCAACAAATCATAGTACATCACATCCCCGGGTTTAAGAAATTTAAACTCAAGATTACTGAAAATGTCTAGATTTTGTGTAGAATCAAGTGAGCACCATATTGTGGTTGAAGAGTGAGGGCATGGCTGGGGGCATGCGCATAAGATGGCGAAAGCTCAAAAGAGAAGCGTTGTAGAATTATAGTGATGGCCATCTTCGCCTCTAGCATCGCAAAGTTTTGTCCAATACATATGCGAGGCCCCCAACTAAATGGAAAGAAAGAAACTAATTGATTCCTTGTTGCCTTCGACAAGCCTTCTGAAAATCTCTCGGGGTTGAACTCTTTTGCATCATTGCCCCAAATTTCGCAGTCATGATGAAGCAATATTATTGGCAAAGCAAGTACCACTCCAGCCGGTAGACACAATTTTCCTAGCTTTGTCTCTTCGTGGATAGTTCGAGCCAGTTGAACTACTGGTGGATATAGCCTTAGAACCTCATTCAAAATCATAGCAACCTAAGGAAAGAAAATTGTTATACGACTAGATATGTGACAAATTGTCATCAAGTTGACACATAATATAACTTTGAAAAATCTTGATAGATTAAAGTAAAAGGTGCAAAATGGTAATAGAAATTATATTTCTAAGCACAATTTTCTTTTATTCCTACCAACTTTAGCATGCATAAGAGAACATAAAAACTCCCACTCACTGAAAACTAAAACCCAGAGTTTAAATATCTAAAATTAGACGTTTGACCAAAGCCTGCTAAAGTATAAATATAGAAGAAATATATATTGGCATCCAAAAATTATATTTTCTATTGGTCTTGAGAAATTTTTAAAAATGTGTGTGTATGTACGTATGTATGTATATATGTATATATGTACATGTGTGTCTAGCGAAAGCAAATACTCACAATTTTGAGGTGATTTAATCCATCAAAGTTTGGTTTGTTGGTACCAAATACTTGCAAAACCTCTTCCCTTGCACGTTGTTGCCAATGTGGATTCATACTCAATAAGACCATTGTCCAGACAAGCAAAACAGAAGTGGTCTCCTGCCCAGCGAAGTAGAATAGTTTGCACTAGCGTATTACCCGTGCCTACGGCACTACGAATTGAATCCATGTTAAAAAGATAGCTAAAAGATGTTAGAATAGCCACAAACTTGACCCTTTTCTCGTGCAAACAAAAGAAAAAACGAAAGTCTCTACATAATTGTTAAGGCTCTTCCCACAACAAAGTTTAAATATGTAAGACCAAACCATAAAGCACTGATCTACACATCAAGTAGAAGCATATATTGGACCTGAGATACCAGATTAATGAGTGAGTTAGAAGAAAAAAAGTATGCGTTTCGATTGAATTAGCTGATTCACAGTTGCAAAAGCAACGCGACATAAGCTTCTCCCATGAAATGGAAAAGTCATTACAAAAATATGTGACTTGAAATCACATGCCTGATAAAAAATGAAAAGGGCAAATTGTTTTTTTAAACTTACAGATTGGCATGTTACTGATGGATGTAAATCTACAATGCTGCGATATTAACATTATCAAGATCTCCAAACAACATTAAGAGGTAAATCTAATCAACTCTCCACTTTGGCTCAATAAACATGAATAATGAGATTCTTAATATTTTAAAAAACTTTGCATTTGATTAAGACAAACGCAAAATTTTTGACAATTATCATGCTCTTAGACAGCAAGAAGCCATGTAGACAGCACGTGGAAACTTTTCACCTTTTTATAAGCAAGTGTCGTCGTTATTGTGCCTTAGGGCAAGAGGCCATGTAGAAGTACCAGTAGGATCATCAACAGGGTGATCGACATTAGTTCGAAGACGGTTACATCCTCGTTGGAGGTAGGAACCTAGAACAGTTTAAATGGAAGGTTTGCAATCAATTCGGACAAACACAAATGGTTCAAATCAGAAACGTATATAAACACATATATGGTTTGGGGGCCTGCAAAGTAGCTTACGTGGTTGGTCACAACGACGGATTCAAAGCTATCCTGGTAATTTGCCGAAATATAATACAAAAAAAATATAGGAGAGAGAAGACTTACGGCTCAAAAAATACCAGAAGTTCCATTCACAAATAACCAAACCTAATGGAAACGGAATTCATAAGTATGTAGCGTATTCATGAGTACATAAAAATGAATGCTTCTTTCAAACAAAAGCTACAAAAATAAATTGATCACAACTAACATAAAAACACGCCACTGGTCCAAAACATTTCCACCAGGTTGATTGGAAATTGAACTGGCGTAAAGAATTTTCTTGCTTCTTCGTGTATTTTTTTCATGAAATTAATTATCTCGATCCAAATTAAATGAATTTAATTGAGGAAAGGTTTCTTCAACCTCATAATAACCAATTCACATAGCAGATTGTCCTTTCGCTACGGTATCTAATGCGAAAGTGTATGCTTTGTTTAATATGGACACACATGTTCTTTATCTAATATGGGCACACAAAACACACACAACATACATGCACGGCTCTTAATTTGTTTTTTCGCACGTTAAACTGACTACCGCATACTTATTATCTAGTAATTGTGACGCAAGACGTCTTGAACCCATTTATATTGAATTATGATCCTCATAAAAATGCATATAGTAGGCGACTTTTGCTTATTACATGTTAAAAACGTGGTATCATTTAGAAACATCCCAAATCTAATACTATTAAGAATACGATGTTGCAACCACATCCTAACCAGAACACTAATTCGATTCAGAGTTACTGAACAGATCCCATAGAAGAAAGGTACCAACCAGATGAAAAGAGATGATCACTCAAAATCCTGCTGATCATGTGCTGGTTCCATAAAATTTGCTTCAAGAACTTCTGCTATAAATATCATTCAAAAGTTAGTTCAAATGAAAGATACCATAACCCCAAGTTAGTGCTAATGAATTTATGTGAACATCAATGACCATATTACAGATTGTTACTATTATTAAAATTCCAATAGACTAATACGACTATTAGCTTCTCAGTAGACAAAATCTAAAACATTATAAGAATAAATGCTACTTATTTACATCACCAATCATTAAATAATGAAAATAAATGCTTCAAAAGTGGTACCATATCATACCCATTAACTCCCAAGTGCAGGTAATAACTATGGCCCTCCAACGAAATTAAATCCATGGTACAGTTCAAATTCAACTATATTCAAACTCTTAACATAGTGCGTTGATAGGATCAAATTTTAATTTTTTACCCGAACATATACTATGTTATTTTGAGAATGATAGAATCGAAGTTCAACGTAATATAAAAAATACTTAATAGGGTTCAACTCACATTGAGTCCTTTAATACATCTACTCCTTAAAAGAACATGTTTTTTTTCTCATGAAGGCTACACAAAGGCAAACCCAATCCATAGGACTCTGGTCTGCTTGGTTCTCGAAAAAACTTTCCAAGATGGAAGAGTACACAACTAAATTACAATATGAGATATGAAGCATGACCAAAGAAACTATGAAAGATCCAAATCACTTCGACATTATTTATGCCCATCAATTGAGCGAGTTCAAGAACAACTCATATGTGAATCGATGATTAGCTACTTATGTGCAAAGATTTGATTCTTAAAATCTCAATGTAAAATATTGATTCATTGTTAAAAATTCACGCAGTACACATAGCAGCGGCTTGGATGTAGAACTTAATTTTCGCCGAATACAGTCGAATCTTTCAAAATCAGTCAAAAGCTCGCTTATGTGCAAATCATCAACCATAGAAAAAAATACTATCAACGCAGGACAAAAAAATTGAAATGAAGCAGCAAGCGATACCTTTCTCTAAAAACGAAAGCCAAAATAATAAGATATTGAAAACACACATAAAAAAATCGCGATAAAAGAAAGACTAAACCTTAGATTGGTAGCGTCTTGGCCACTTCTCTCTCGCTTCCTCGGGTGGAACTGGCTTTCCGACGAACCTGAGGAGACTAATTTGAAAGTGACTACAACTTGATCTTCTTAAGTCAAGGAGACGAATTTAAAAGTGAAAGAACCATAAACATATGATTTTGGAGATATATATCCAACTTGGAATATAACCCTGCACCAAAATACTTTTCTTTTTCAGCAAATTGAAAAAGCACCAGCTGAAAAAGCATTTCAAATTTGAACATTCGGACTCCAAATGCTTCACAAACGGGAAATCAATACCACGTCCGGCAAGACCTTTCTCACGAAACACTCGCAATCGAACACCAGCGGATTATGTAACTCTCTCCAAGTGCTTGTGTTCGCCATCGACGAAGAAATAAGGAGTGAAAAATCCCCGGACTCCGTTCTCGTCCTCCGCCAAAATACCGCGTCGCCCTTTAGTTCCGTTATCGCTGTCGCATACTCCGGTGCTAGGGGCTGGCAATGTCGCATACACCACGGCGCATAGAACTCGACCGAAGTTGCTGAAGTTATTATTCCCCAAATCGGAAGAGAAAGAGAGGGCCTGGCAATGTCTTCTCATCCAGGGAAAGAGAGAGGAGGAGAAGAGTCTGGATTGAGATAGTGGAGTGATTCAAATTTTGAATTCTCGTGACCATTTCTCACTCTCTCCCATGTGCACACATGCCAAGGGCACAGTAAACCATAAAGGCACACAAATTTCATTTATATTGTTTCCGTTATTTTATTTGTTTGGGTTAATCTCAACCTTCGGATCAAATTGATCATGACCGTTGTTCTGAAAATATGTTTTAACCACAGCCATTGGATCGAAACAATCTAGACCATTGGATCAAGAATGTGTGGAGCCCACACCGTTGTAATTTGTAATATAGATTCCTCAATCACTTCATTAATACTCATCATTCCAACTTTCTTGCTATTAGTATTATTATTAATCCCATTATCTTGATTTTCTGTGAGGTTGGATTCCAACAATATACTCAATAAATCTTCATTATTAGTAGCTTCCCCTGTCTTCATTGCCTTCAATCTTTTATTAATCATAGCCCTTAATGATGCTTTTACTTCTCTGTCAATTTCCTTCATCCTTTTGTTCCTCTTTGTTGGCATAAACCTACACAAACAAAGTGCAAATTAAGCACAACAATTATCTCCTTCACCTTTACAACATTAACAAAAGGGGAAATTCGAAGAATTTAAGGTAATTCAATTTGGAAATGTCTAGGCCCATGTGACGGTAATTGAATCAATTAGTTGTTTTGTAGGTGACCTTCAAAGCGCGACGCGTAAGAATAAACAGATTAGATCATTAGAATAAAATATCATAGACCAATTAAAAAGGCCTTGTCTTTTAACTTTTACCTCCAGCCGGGAATGTATACTGAAGTTGCAACCTGAGTTGTATGCTCAACTTGTTCAGTCTGAAGTTGAAATATTCTTCTTCCTTCTTCATAGTTACTACCAAATGCCGTTCGAGATATCGCATCACTTGTCAAAGCTCTAAGAAAAGGCCACACATCCAATTCGGAGGATCCTTGCGTGGACACCATCTTCTCCCATTTGCTAATCATCTCACTACAACTCGTATCAAATGCAGGCAACATATGCTGTACACGAACAACATCAGAAGAGAGAAAAAAAAAAGATAGATACTGTCAGCAGAGTGTTAATATACACAGGAAAATAAACAGATCAAAATAGAATGTCATCTTGCCCTTGAAGTTGATTTTAAAGCACTAAGACATTTAAAAAAATAAATTATATGTAAAAGGGAAGGAAAAAATAAATTATATGTAAAAGGGAAGGAGAAAAAAAAAGGACTTGTTTAATGGTCTTGGGTAAGGCCACTGTGTTCTAAACATATTTAACAATCAAAACTTTATATGAGACTCATACACTTAGTCGTGCAACATATATGATTGTGTGGACAATAAGAACATTAGAACACCACGTGGTACAGTCTTGTCCCAATAGCACCCAATAATTTTCTCCCTTTTGGCAAGGATTGAGTATTTTAAGTGTCGTGACTACGAGAGATTTGAAAATCTCACACACTCTGCGGAACAATACTTGAGGGAAAATTTCACTCTATTAATAATACAAATAAGTTACAAAACTCTCGGAGGAAAAGGAACACGAATCCTCAACTCTGCTCACTCTTTGGTTATCTCTTGCTAGCTCTTCTGCACCACTACTCTGTATTGCAACTTCATACATTACATATATCCATTTATTGGCAAACACATCTTAGAAAAAATAAAGAGAGTACATGTGATCTTCATAGGATTTTCAAGATAAATCCAAATTCAATTTGTGGCTTATCTAATCAATGAGAAAAAGCTGCTCTAGTAGCCTTTGGGTCTCTATCAGCAGTCCTAAAATCCTTCCTTTCACACCTTACGTTCAAGCATAGGAGGATAAATATCAACATATATACATGATTGTGTGGACAATAAGGGGCATTAGGTGGTATGGTATGGTCCCAAGAGCACCCAAGGGTTGAGTATTTAAAGTACCGTAACGTGTAGAGAGCACGTAAAAACGTACTTTTTTACTTCAAGTGCTAAATTGATAGAATTGAATCTTGAGGGACCCGTGAGTCATAAATTGTCTAGCGTAATTTGTCATTATAGAAAAGAAAAACAAAGGGAGTGAAAATAACCTTCAACTTCTCCAAATGGAAAGCAGGGTTGATAATTTTCCTGTGTTTAGTCCATTGTTCATCTTCAAAGCTTGCTATTCCGGTAGCTAACAACTTGCTTAAGGGATTAGTCCTGACCTTTCGAAAGTTGAAATTCTTTGATAGAATCTCCTTTACGAGTTCAGGATCCATAATATTCACTCTTAGTGTTGGTCCAAGCCATGTAAAAGAATTTTTCCCTACATCGAAACAAATATCCACATATATCAAAAGAATATTTCGATGAAATTGAAGCTTGCAAAATAATAGCTATGAAAAAGGAATATAACATGCCAAATAATTCGTCACAACCCATAGTTAATTTTCAAATATAACTCAACAACCATGTATACAAAGAAGTTGCATATTTCTCCAAAATGGTGTGGACAGTGAGTGTTAGCCCTGAGATTCTAGTGCCCAAGTGAATTCTTCAATTGAGCCCCTTAAGACTTATATTGTGCCTAATTTATATAAAGGCAAACATATGAAACTAAAAATTAAGCCTAATATACTGCTCAAAAATTTGAGGCCTTTTTTTGTGAATTTTTGAAAAATCCAAAGCGGTTGCTTCTTAGGCTTCTCCTTAGAACCGACTGTGTGGACAGTGCTTGGTGCTATTAATGCCAAGCTGGATTAGAAAAAGCAAGAGGCAACTACTAACATGCAAAGAAACAAACAAGAGAGTGATAAAGTGAATTTATTTTTTCAATCTTTTTTTTTTTTTTTTTTTTTGGGGGGGGGGGTTATCTCTCATAGTAGTTTTCTTACAAATTACCATCCAAACACATAAAGCTTAGGGTGTGTTTGTTGATAGTTAAGAAGAGTTCATTGCTTATTATCCAGATATAGTTATCCGGATTGTCATATCTGGAATTTATTTACTTTCTTGAATCTCGGATATGATATTCTGCGCACTATTTTCTGTATCTGAAGAGAGATAAAATTATCACACAACTCACTCATCCATATCTTATTATCTTCTATATTTCATTTTAGTTACGAGAACATCATTATTAATTACAAGAATATTATTTAGCTACTCACATCTATTATATCTTCCTTTCTCAACAAAATACTTAAACAAACTCTTTATAATGATTCATCTCTCTATAACACATTTCTCCTTTCACTATATGTATCCTCTTACTATATCCATCATAACTCTTTCCAAAATTTGACTGCTAAAAACGAGTTATTAGGACTCGTTTAGTGCACAATCTTATTTGCTTATATATATAAGAAAATTTCATAAAATCATTTGACTCACGTTGTTGTCTTGTTCACTAGATTACACACTCCCAAGAATAAGTAAGTAATCGCAGCTAGCTAGCCAATTACATAAATCCTTCAGTTCATTTTTTGCTTTGTTTATTTGCTAAAAATCTAACAACAATTTAAACTAATAGTGAACCAGGCGAGGTGGTGATAAAATTTAACCAATTATATATATATATACATATATACATATATATACATACATACATACATATATACATATATATATACATACATACATATATATATGTATATATATATATATGTATGTATGTATGTAGTGAGCTTCTAATAAGGGATTCCTTATTTTGCTACGGTGTGGACCTCCTATTTCTTGATTAAATTATGATGATCGGAACCGTTCAATGTGTTTAAAACATGTTTTTAAGGGTACCCGCAAAAAATCGGCTCAAAATAATATTCGAAAAGGCTTGATCTATTCAAGTTTTTATAAAATTGTTCCTGTCAGCATTTATTAAAAACTATTTAGATCAAGCCCTTCTTGATATTGTTTTAAGCCGATTTCTTGCGAGTACCCTTGGAAACATATTTTAAACACATTAACAGTTCCGATCATCATAATTTAATTAAGAAATAGGAGGTTCACACCGTAGCAAAATAAAGAATCCCTTATTAGAAGGGGACTGTATATATATATATGTATATGTATATAGGAGATACAGATCAAAGTACTAATACCGTAGGCGACGACTGTGTTGTGAATGAGAGGTATGATACGTGGCACGATATCTTGAGAGAGGCTAATGGGACTGGATTTGGCTTCTTTGATCATCTTGGAATTGTCTTTCAAATCTCCAAATAAGAGTCGGTAGGAGCTTCCACTGAAGCCTTGTTTCCTGAGGCATCTCTCCAGCTTCTTTGGTCTAAACCATACCCAATCCAACACCCTCCACCCCCACCATATCACTGCTACTACAACTACACCAGCTATTCCAGAACGATACAACTCCATTAATTGACCTCTTTTTGAGAGAGAGAGAGAGAGTAGTGTTGAATGAGAATGAGAGAAACAACCCCTTGAGAAGATATTATATATAAGGCGAAGATAGTACATATATAAGGTTAAATTGCACTAAAAAATACAAAGACAACACCTGAGGTTTATATAAATGCATTGACCTCCTATACTTTATAAACTATCTAACATACATCATATATGTTGATTACTACTTTTCTTACAAAAGTTATATTTATGACTTAATATATCTTGTTATAGTTGTGTGTGTGTGTGTATATATATATATATTACCTAATTAACAAAAATTTGAATTTAACTTGTTTTTCTTTAATGTTTTGATTTTTTATTCAAACTTTAAATATTAAAATCATGCTAATACAACACAAGTTTAATTTAATTTAATTTTATCATTTAAAACTCAAATAGAAAAAAGAAATCACAATAGTAAAGAAACATAAGTTAAATTAAAAGTCATGACATTTTTTTATGAAATAAACTAAAAGTATATGGTAAAATATATATTAAAAATTATGTGGGTAAATTTTCTTATCAAGAAAGCCATTATCTCTGTACGGCTGGATAAATATTTTTACAATTTCTCTTCTTCTAGTCTAAATCTGGAAGACAATAAATTATCAAAAAAGTGTCCACCTATGTAACGGGAAGGCATAGAAAAATTTACTAAATAATTTATAAATATGAGAAGAGAAGTTAGTGTATTTATCAAAATTTCAAAGAAAGTCTGTGTATTTGTCAAAAAAAAAAAAAACTCATAAGAGGTCAGTGTAATTTAGCCATCACATACAGTGATGACACGGCCGAATATAAATATGCGTCATGCCCTTGAAGCCAGTCCAAAAAGGGTCCTCTTCCGTAAAATCAAAAGGCCACCGAAAGAAAGGGTCCTACGTCATTGAATGCATCGACCGTTCAACTCTTTTTTTTTTTCTTCCTCCACGAGTATTTTATCGGACAGTTTTCAAAAACTTTTCCGAATTCAAAATAATAGATGATATTTACATAAATTACAAAATGTTATACGCTTAAGTAAATCTCATCTATCAAATTAAAATTTGATAATATTTTCTCGAACACTTTTTGGGGATAAGCGAATTGGGTTAGAATGGTATTACTATTTACATATATCACGGCTATCAAATACGGACAATCTTAATACGCTGATTGTCGTATTCGTATCGAATATTTTAAGAATACACAACACATGAGAACACGAAGAGATAGATACAGAACACGCAGTGTAAAATGTCCAATAACTTTAATTTTTTTTTAAAGCAAGAGCTACATCGTGAATAGATAGGGGACATATCCCGCGTGTCTCAATTGGAATACACATAGAAACATAATAGAGATCAACTTTTGAGCCCAAATGAATAGTATTTTTGTTTTACTTGATATATTTTTTGGGAGTCTTGATAGAATTCAACCGACTAATTGGACAACTAATTCTAATTGGTGATAGAAAAAGCCAGATAAACAAATTATTCGTGCAAATCCAGACATAAATGTGTTCGGAATCGTTTGATGTATCTGAGATCTTTCATAATCATGCCATTCTCATATACATTCGACAATCCAAGCACGTCTGTGTACATTCCTATACTCGTTCTCAGTGACAAGTTTGTCATTAATTTCGTACCTTAATATTTTATTACATCTATTTGCGTAAAATGTCAATTATCCTATTTCTTAACAAATTCGGCCCGGTCATACCCTTTTTTTTTTTTTTCCAAATAATGGATGTCCACGTCATGTTGTTGAGACTTTAGCTCGCTAAATTTGACTAAATGTGTGAAACTTTTGTTGTAACGAGACTGTCGTTGATATTATGTAAATGACTATCAGGTGTTTGGCCACTGTAATTTTGCATTTTAAATGTACAGGAGTGGATTATATATAGGAGTATTTATTGTTTGGTTCTATCTATAAGCTATATCTAGTGTTTCATCTTATACACTTTTGGAATTTAAGTTTTGGTCCTATTTTTTTAAAAATACCCGAATTGCCTATATTCTAATTTAGCTCAATTTTGGCAATTTTCTTCTTAGGAAAAAGGGGTACGGTCAGTAGTCCCTTCCTTTTCAATTTGCACCCTCTAACAGTATTATTCCAAATTCAACCATGGTAACATTTGGTGAATGACAAATTGTAATGGTGAACTTGCAGCTCATTTCTACTAGTCATGGTAAATCTGAGATGGTTAGTTTATCATGTTCTATAGAAACGTACACTATAATTATCTAAATATGGTAAATTGGCAAGTCATGATAAATTTTTACATTTTGCGATGGTAAATTTAATCTGTATTTTGCGATAGCAATTTACAGATCATGATAAATTTGCATATTATGGTAAATTTCTACAATTTTAATTTTTTTTAATCTTTAGCGATGGTCAATTTGCATATCATAGTAAATTTTTCATGCTCAAAGTGGAATGAAATAAATAAAGAACGACTATTTGCAGATTATGGTAAATTTTCAGATGACGATAAATTTCTACAAATTTAAAAATATTTTATTTTTTTGTGACCATCAAGGTTCAAAGCGCATATCATGTAAAATTTACAAACTCAAAATGAATTACAAAATAAGAACGATAATAAAATATTATTCACTCATCGTGTAATCCGAACAATTTTCGAAAAAAATTCTTTGGGTTTGATGATATAATCTTCCTCCTAACTCGCAAAACACTCGGTTTCCAGTGACCAAGAACATAAAAGTGGCGAATCTATATGATACATGATGAGTAATATAAGAATAGAATTTTATGTGATCTCGTGGAAAAAATTTAAAAATAGGTCAATATTCTAGTGAATCACTAAAATTTATGTGATTTCGTGAAAAAAATCCGAAGATATATTAAATATTACAGTGAATCACTAAAATTCCAGTTATTTAATCTCAAATTTCAAGAGAAATATGTAGCATCAAAATTTACCATTAGCAAAATGCCATTCCGGTTATTTAAAATTCTAGTCAATATTCTCAATACTCAGTGAAAAATAAATTGTCATATTTGATTTCATGTTTTAAGCCTAATTTAGTGCTACAAATTTAAACCTACCAAATCAGAAATTATATGTTCTGACTTAAAAAAGCATAAGAGGATAAAAAAAAACTCAAAAGTAATGACAAAAATATCAAACCATACAAAAATGGGATGTAAACATAACTTTAAAAAGTAGATGGGATGAAAACCTACGATGTAAGTGTTAATAGGATCTTGATTTAATTTACCCTTATATAAATGAACTGGATAATATATAATTTCAAAATTACCTCTAGAAATATTTAAATTTATAAACTATGCTTCTGTATAATTTATTATGTTTGATGTTGTCGAAAATTGGACCGTCATGACCTTCAAAGCTCCTATATCGCACAAGTACAAGTGGTATTTTTCAGCCAAAGACCTCCGATAATCAAGTTAGATATCGAGCGTGAGAGTATGTGTGAAAACATGTAGTGGATAGTTTGTGAACGTACATTGGTCTTGACTGAATGGCCATTTTTATAAGGTGAATAGTGAAGGATTTTAACAGGCGTAACGAAAGAGTGGGTCATTTATCGATGGCTCTGTCTCTAGAATTCGGAGGGGTCTATTTTTCCTGCCTGTATTGCTTGTCCTGATTCTCCTAGTTCGGATGGAACCCCTGATGAGACAATAGAAGAAAGCACTACTTCTTCGAAGTAATGCCAACGCTCCTCTAGGGCCTTTCATCTTTCTATATATCCTTCTCATCTCACATGCAAAGAATAGAATACGGTCTTTCGGAAGAGCGCCCTCAAGCTTCATTTGCAGAATCTTACCAAGAGATTGGAGCCATTACTAGAATAATAGATAACGATCACAGTTAAAAAACTATGATCTTTATCTTTTAATCACAGTTTTGAAAACGTATTGATTGAGATGTGATTAAAAGTTTCGAGATTTAATCACAATTTTTTACCGTAATTAAAATTCAATTTAAAGATTAAAAATCATGCTTTCAACAAAAACTGTGCTTAAAAATTATAAACGATCACGCTTTCAATACAAACTATAGTTAAAAGTCATCAAAGATATCGCTTTTAACCAAAACTGTAATTAAAAATCATAAAAGACAATATTTTTTACAAATAGCCGTGATCGTTATATTATAAACAATCACGTTTTTAACTAAAAATCGTAATCTTTAATTTGTAAAAGACCATGCTTTTAATGAAAAACCGTGGTTGAATCTCAAATACAACACCTAGATCTCTATTTACCAATTAATATTAATTATTTGTACGATGCATTAATTAAAATATAAAATTATAAAAAATAATAATCAAACTACAAAAATTAACAAGAATATTAACAAAATGAGAAAAGACATACTTAATTAACTCATAAATCTGTCAAAAAATGTTACAATAAAAAAACCTAAAATATCTATTATCGTGCATGTACATAAAAAACTCAAGTTATAAGTTACTAACACTGAACTAAAAAATTAAAAAAACTAAACTGATTGTAATACATTTCCTGAATATGTGTCAGTAAACTGATCACCCACACGCCTAAACATTTTCTGAAACGGTGTCAAGTTTCCAATAAAAGTAGACGCCACTACAAAGATCAAAGTTGAACTAGACGGGAAACCTGAAACAGCAACACCGACTTCCAAGAAAAACTACAAGTCGATGCCAAATCCTAATCACCCTATATGCTGAAAGTCTTCCAGAAAACACAACAACCACTACAACAAAAGGTAGTATTCTCAGCGTTTGTTAAACCCTGGCAAAAGTCAAAAAAACGCCACAAAAATACATTACCAGCGTTTTTTTCACAATTCCCGGCGTTTGTAAAAAACGTTGCCAGTACTCCTGTTGGGAAAAATTATCGGCATTTATAAATGTTGCTAATATTTACTGGCGTATTTGTCGGCATTTGTGAAACGCCGGGAAAAGTTTCAAACTGATTTTGTTTATTTTGAAACTGATTTTATCATATGTGAAATGTTTCATTTGTTCATTTTGTCATAGTTCTGCCGTTTTATTCAATGTATGGCCTTTTGTTGTTATTATTAAGTTTGCATAAAAACAACAGGCTCTTTTTTTATAATTATTCTTGGATTTTTTAAAAGTGCGAGGAATTAAATGTGAAGAATATGCATTTTTGTTGTAGTGAACTTCGTGGCTAAGGAAATTCTTCAACTAGTTTGGGGTAGTCCAAGATGCCTTCTTTCTCTTCAAAAGAAGCAAAGTAAATTTGTCTTTATCAGATATAATTGCAAAGTATCAATAGTATGAATTTCTAAAAATAGCATCATTTGAACAAAAGACTGAAAAAGATAACCAAGATAATTAAGGAGCTAGAACCAGCAACAAAACATATATCAACAATATCATATAGGAAACACAGATCAAACCTCAGCAACCGCAACCACTTGCAGCAGCAGCAACAACAGAGGTCGCACTCACAGTTGTAGCATCCCACAACAGCAGTAGAGGCAGCCACTTACAGCAGCAGCAACAGAGGCCGCACTCGTAGCCGTAGCATCTCACAGCAACAACAAAGGCCGCGATTGCAGCAGCCACAGCCGCACTTGCAGTAGCAGTAGCTCGTAGATGTCAACGCAATACATATTTAATGTAAAAAAAAACATAGAAGATAATTTTTTTTGTATAAAACTATAAGAAAGATGTTTGGTCAGCATTTGGAATAGATAAAAACAACCACTACACTTTGACAAAATTATAGCTTATTTCCATAAAATTTCTTGCAAATGACAATCAGTTGACAAACAGCAGCACACCAGCAGCATACAAGATTTAGCAAGCTAATATGTAACTAATTTTTGCATAGCATAGCCAAAAGATTTAGCAGATAACACATCGCATTAGAATATCGACACTATGAAAGGACGTATACCTCGTAAATGATCATGACTTGGTAAGGACACAATTTATTCAATCTTCTCATATTTCGTCCATCTCAACTTGTGTATAAGTCTTTTTTCCGCCAAACTGCAAAAATTCATATGATTATGTATAAAACAATAATTAGACAAAAATATTTAACTGGTTAGAAAAAATAATAAAAGGAAAAAAAACTCATACTTCGTTTGCTTAGGATACATATATAGGTCTCTCATCACATCTTTCATATACCTAATAACAACACTTGTAGGTTGTTTTGGGCTCTATATACAAGTATGAAGAGACATATAAATAGTCACATAACAACATATATCAGCGAGAAAATATTACAAACAAATTATATTGCTAGCTTAACTACTTCCCTAACTGAACTTCTTCTTCGACTATTTCCCTTGCTAGTATCATAAATTTTGAATGCACTTCAAAAACGAATACTTTTCGGTTCAAATCTATCATAGAAACAAATACTAATTTCTATATATATTTTGCATTCTATAACGTAAAAAAATAAATTTATGTGTTAATTACGATTTGAAGAGATATATCGATTCTACTATGAATAGAATCGAAGTAATATATTGTCGAGGAAGACAACTCAATGACAGTCAATACCCAGTGGTACCTACAATTAATAAGGCAAAATTTGATAACATGTAGGACACTCGCATAATAAGGAGTATGTGTAACAAATTAATAAAATTAAGACTTCCCCAATATTATAAGGAACAAAAATTAAGTTTGGTAATGTTGATTTTGAGATCTCATCAGCCTTAAGTTTACCATTCACGATGTAGTGGTTAACGAATAAGAATCTACTCTTCATATTGTCAAACTTTATAGCCTCGTAAAGAAAACTATCAAAGAAAAAATAATATACATAATTATTTTAATTTGTAAAATCTTGATGTTCATTAAGCTATAGTAATTACTCTTACCAGATATACAACATTATGCATGTGGCGGATGTTCCTTCATTTCACAAACTTACTCCATGTCTGCTCGTTGAAGTGAAACCTCAAGTTCCACACCAAATATTCCCTCCTCTATTGCAACGACTATGGCGTCATTATGGTCTAGAAGCTTAACATATATTTGAAACTTTTGAATTACCTCCACATTTTTTTCCCAATCAACACATTTTGAAGTTGCCTAGATCAAACAGTTTAAAAAATATAAGGCAACTAGGAATTAAAAATGACCTAATAAGGATTGTATAAAATGTTTACCTCATCGCCACCCACTGGAAGATATATAGGAGCTCTCTAAAGTAACAAATTTCCATCAGAAAATTAATCTTATGTAATCTCAATAATTAAAAATCAAGATAAATCGTTCCAATTGGACATTGTACCTTGTTTGCTACCATTGGAAAATGCTTCGCCGCTCCCTAAATTCAAGTTTTTGAAAATATACATTAATACTATTGAACTTCATATGAAGAAAATACACCAAAATTTTTTACCCCATCATCGCCAATGAACACGAGATTTTGGGCCATGCCTCTTAATATCCCAATACTCTCCTACAGTAGCCATCTCTCCTGGGATAGGTATGGGAAGATAGGCGTCGCTTGCTATGACAAAATCAACCGATACACGTACATTGGCTCCTCCTAGTGGTACCGTATGTATTGTTTCATCTTGTGCATCTCTATCGTACATGTTACCATGTGCCACAATGTTTTCCAAGGATCCCACTACTAACTTGCATGGTTTGCTCTTCAATGAATAATGGAATTACATGTTAACCATCAAGAGAAAGTTACTTATGAGTATTAATGGATGTAAATGAGAAATAAAATGTCTACTTTTTTTGCTTTTGAATTTTGAATTGGAGTTGACAACTCATCTTTGATTGTCAACCTAGTGTCCGCTGCATTAAGGCCACGTTGTTGACTCCCTATGTTGTCATTTTTCAACGTGTTTGAACCAATATATTCAACGTGGGGGGTACGGGGTGTTTGTTGTCCTAACGCATTGAGTTGATCTTGCATTTTAAACATCACTGTCTCGAGAAGTTTTGCTTCTCTTCACAATGTGAATGATTTTCGTGTCTAGAAATGTGGAAGTATATGATCGGTGTACCAAAACCTCCCACAACCCTTATCGGACCAGAATGTTCACCGGTACCCAACACCATGGTTAGGATGGCGTTGCTCACTTTAGTAATTAATGTTCCCTCCTCTTGGGATAGGTGAAAAATACCATACGACTTCTGCTGGAACACTTTCTCTCACTACAATTAAATTTTTCTTTAGCTTCCATCTTGATGTTTTGCATGTAGGACGTGTAGTCGCATCTTTGTGCTCCTTTCCATACAATATGCAATCAAAAGGACATGCATGTATTTTCTCATACTCCTTGGCCTAATGCATTCATGGTCGTCCTTGCCTCATACATGGACAATAGTATTTCGTTGTCACTTGGTAGCAACTCATCCAACAACATTAGTAAATCTGTGAAACATGAGTTAGACAACTCATGCCTAACTTTGAAGTTGAACATTTTGACCAATACAGATAAATTCGTTAACTTCTTACATCCAAGATATAGAGGTTTTTTTGCATCTTCAAGTAAACTTTTAAACTCCATAAGATTAGCAATGCAGTGATTGTATACATCTTTAACCATTTCAATTGTTTCTGCTACATCATGCAAAAGGGATAAGTCAACTTGTTCATGCAAAATGTCTTTTGCATTTCCAGATGGTGATGTCATACTAGTGGCTATTTCTCCATGTCATATCCATGTTCGATAGCTTTGATCAATCTCATTGAACAATAGATGATTTCTAATCTCTTTAATATCTTGACTTGTCAAATTTCACATGCTCTACAAGAGCATTTAATTGATTAAAGATCACTCGCATGTATCACTGCATAGTTCAAAAATTGCTCAATTTCATCCTCATAGTCTTTTGATTTACGATCCTTAAGCATCCAAGATCTATCTATTTTAAGCAAATTCTTATGTCCCTATATCCATTGAACAAAAAAACACTATATATAGAATCAAAATTCAACCTGAATAATTTTGTTTTACCGATAACAACAAAATGGTAGAGACACACAATCTCATCACTCCCGCATATAAAAAGATTTCAATCAAAACTCAATAAGGACATATATAAATCAAGGATAAATAAACAATTAAACTCACAAAGTAAGAAAAGTATATTATTTTGGATTGAATGGAGCTTTATCCGACAATACCCTTGCAAAAACAAAGAGTAGAAGTCAAAAAATATGTTCAAGCATAAGTGAAATAACTCCCATAATCACACTGTACATCATAACACCCCCATTTTCTTTATGATTCTAGAGAAAACAAATTAATAAAATTTTGAATAGTTTTTTTTTATCCCCAAAAAGTCATTGAAATAAAATATAAATTACAATAATAGGATGAAATGTTGACAACATACCAACAATCTAACCTTATCTCTCAACGTGGACTATAGAAACAAACACAAGGCTACAGAGGAGTAAAAGTGAGGAAGGCTACAAAAGCTACCTAACCCCACTTACTACCTATAAGTCTAGCCAAAGGGGTTGCTCTGAGAACCATCTAGAATCAACTCAAGCTTATACTAAAGATGTTACTCATTTCGAGCACTTAGTAAACAAAAATATATTTCATACTAATAAATAATCATATGTCTTAACTCATTCTTATTATATCACAATTAAAATATTTAAATTCAATTCATCTCCTCACCGGATTACAGTAAAAATCCATCAGAAATCGACAATTCAACAATTAAAAATCCATCAAAATGGAACACCGAACATGGGTTAAACAAATTTAGGCAATTGATTAGAGATCAGCAGGGTATAGAGTTGCTTGGCGCATTGTTTTTGCAATGACATTAGCCCACAATCTGTTTTTTAACCCTCTCCTTTGTAATTCATAACCTTCCTCTATATAGACTATATTGGCCTATATTTTTTTCTTTTGTTGTGAGTAATTTTGCTTACTCCATAACAGCATAAGTGCATATGTTGACCAAAAATTAATGAGAATGAGGGTATTTAGGAATTAATTAGGAAATCCACAAGGCAACAACACAGTGAAAGGAACTTAGGATTTAGGAAATAGCCAAATAGAAACGTTGAACACTGAACAAACTAATAGTAAAACCTAGATTCTGAGAACTATGTATAGCTACTGAACCATACCAGAAGCAAAGCAACCGAAGAGGGGCACAGTGGGCGGTGGCAAGGCGGAGGCAGTCGAAGGCAGGCATGGCGAATGGCAGAAATTGAGGCCTAAGGCAGAGAGACCCTGAGCAAACCCTAACGAGAGTCGAGAGGGCTAACTGTTGATTTCGTCAACGCATGGCGAAGGGCAGTCGAGACTCCTCGAAGTTGGAGTGGGAAGAGTGAGAGTGGCTACTGGTGAATGGCAATGTCGCCTGTCAGGGAATCAGGTTGGCAACGGGCAACATAGAAAGAGAGAGAGAGAGATAGATGTCTGATGTTTGATCTAGCTGGGCTTGTTAAAGAAGAACGTAACCTAGGGCTTTTTTGAGTTTTGGAGGGAAATTAGAAACGATCGAGCTGTAGAAATTTTTTGTCAAATTAGAATTTGTATATAAAACTATGTTGTTTTATATTTTAAGAATTAATGTCATATTTTAATTTTATTAATTCTTTACACCTTTTTATTACGGTTTTAAACAAACTGTGATTAAAAATTACCACAAGTGTTTAACCACGGTTTTTAACCGAACCATGATAAAAAAAAAAAAAAAAATGACTACTATACCAAGCTTATCGTGGCCGGCCATTCCTCAAGGCCCAGAAATCCACTAGAAATCTCAACGACAGGATTGGATACCCGCATCTGATCAAAGTTCCATTTTAGTGCCCCCCTAACCCTAGCATAAGGGGAGCTCCTCTAGGCGGGTTGCTTCGCGCAAGACATTGCTTAGGGCCAACGGGTCACATGACAGGTGCACGATCGACTTTGCACGTTCCTTCCTTTGTCCCTTCGCCTATGGGCTTGGCAAGCAAGCTACCTTGATCCGTCTTAAATAAGTGTGGTTAAAATAACTACTTACAATTACGGTTCTATTGAAAGCATGGTTAAAAAGTAATAATCAGCACAATTTTATTAAAAAGTGTGATTAAAAATTCATCTCTTATTTTTTCATCACACTTTTACAAAAAAACGTGATCTTTTCAATTTTTCTAATGTAGTCTTTATCTATTATTTTAGTAGTGGAGGAACATGTGAAGTTTCATGGTTCGTCTTCTTTCTCAATTTTTCAGCCATTAATACTGCTTTGTAAAGTTTCAAGGCAACATCAGAACATGTTATTAAAGAGATTAGGGGAAGATATCTTACATGAATTTAAGGATTTTGGAAGGAAATTAGTGGATTTGAGTGGAAATGGAAAATATGAGTGATTCATCTTCAATAGGTTGGTTCTATCGATTGACGATTGGCGGCGACGGTGTTGGGTGCACCTCCAATCATTTGGCCATGGCCTCGTTCTACTCCATCAAACGGGTTATCAGTTGCGTCAAGGTGTGCACTTGGGCCTACAAAGGGTTGGGTTTTGAGAAACCTCTAGCCCCTAACAACCTCCATGGGATGCAGCAAATTTGGTAGTCGCAATAGTGTTTTCGATTCTTCAGTTGAATTTATTTTTTGCAGGAAAAGTTAAATCTGGTTTCCATAGACGGCGTCAAATTGATGATGCCCAAAATTGGTCAATTATTTCCAAAGCTCTTATGGGAGTTCTTGCACACAAGTCCAAACACCAATATTTTCTAGCCAACGACCCTCCAATGATCAAGTTAGATATCAGTGCAAGAGTATGTGTATGAAAATGTAGCAAATAATTTGTGAATGTACCTTAGCCTTGATTGAATTGCCCATTTTATAGGGTGGACGATGGAGGATTTTAGGGTGCCTATGCCTAATCATGTTTCTTATTTCCTAGTAAGAAAGAACGGGTCATTTATCGAGGGTTCCGTCTTTGGGATTTGAAGCATCCTCAAGCTTCATTTGCATGATCTTATCGAGCAAATCTCGTGATTGGTTCTTTTTGTCTGAGCAGTCTCAAAAGACTGAGTCCAACTGACAATTTGGGTTATATTGCCAAGTATTTAAATCCGAGCAATTATGTACTGATGCAACTGAGCGCTGAGAGAATGAGTGTTAAGGAATGAACTAAAAGACTAAATGTTGAGCCAATCCGACTCATCAATGTCCATTATAATCCAAACACTTTACAAAAATTTATTATAATTCAAAAATCTGTAATTTACAATCTCTAATCCAGAATCAAAAAATAATTAACTTTCAAACACCCTTTATGCGATGCAAAATGTCAATTTGTGGACAAATTTTGTTACACTAAAGTCATGTGAGACGGTTTAACATCTTTGTTTGAATTGAGTTGTGATTGAAAACAATAGATTTAAAATTTCATTAGTTGAGGAAGGAAATATGTGCAGCTAAAAGTCGAGGGACCACAAATAAAAGTCTGAATGCTTTAGGTGGACAAAAAGTAAAATGGAACTGGATCTGTTCCGGTTAGGGACTATTCCAAATTTATTTTGATGATTGATTGGATCTTTTATAAAGTTCATCAAGAACATCAATCTTAAAAAAAAAAAAAATTACATCCGATCATCATGAGTTTAAATAATATACCAACACACTAAATCAAAATTATTCATTTTGATTAATTATTCGAAAAAATTCGAATATTTTGTGGGGTTACTTACGTGGTACTTTCGATCAATAAATTATTACAACGAATACTATTAAGTTATTTCTTATCTTTTAATAACTCACTGAGAATTATGTTATTCGAAAAATTTATTGTACCATAATTTGTGAGAAGTACTAGTAAAAAAATTAACTAATATTCCGGGAGCATTGAATAAATTATTTAATTATTTTAAAATAAATTAATAAATCGCGTGTGATTGATATTTAATTTAGCGTACGTGTGGGTTTTTCAATTAATTTTATAAATAATAAACAATTTTGATTATTGTGGAATGAAGCCGCAAATCAAAAAATAAACCGGTCCAACTTTTCAGAGGAGCCGGGAAAGTGAAATCAACTCTTTCTAGTCCCATGCGGTGTTGAGTTCAGTTCTCCGCCCGTGCGGTGGGGAGATGGAGGTGGAGAGGGCGACTTCGGAGGAGTTTGGAGGTGTTATGGGGACTTGACGCAGATGAAGTAGGAGGTACTGGTGGTGGTGGAAGGAATTTTTCCCGGAGAAATTATTGGCTCGCCTGCGAGATTCGGAGGATCGGCCGGCGAGTTATTGTCGGTGACGGAGCTAATTTGCAGATGGGGTAGTGGACTTGAAAGAGAGGAGGTTTTGTTTCTAATGGGACACGTGGAAGAACATTATCAGTGAAAGTGGTATTGGGGAAACGCACGTCCCCACTAACAGTTTCTGTCATTGGCCGTAGATTTCGGGCTGGTCGTTTTCCCTCCCTCGCTCCTTACCCACCCCAGAGGATTCTTACTTCCGTCTCGGTCTCCGTCTCCTATTAGTTTATTATCCTAATGGTTCAAACTTCAACCGGGAACAAGAAGTTTCAACTCTCTCTCTCACTCTCTCTCTCTTTCTGGAAATATTCAGGTGGGTAGAGGCTTTGCTTTATTGACAAATTTCTTCCTCTTTCATTGTTAACTGTATATTTGTAGATGATGCCATAATCGTGGTGCAACATGCTATTTTTGAGGTCTGTATTGTTTACAGATATTGGGCAAAACTGTGGGGTTGTCTATTTATGGTTAGTATGTGGTGGATGCTTTTGGACTTTCATGGGAGATGAAGTCATCCAATTCCGTAAGCCACTCCTCTCCTTTATTCTCCTTCAAGTTCTACATGTATGTTTAGGAGTTTGTGTTTTGTAGATTTTGCCTCTTGCACTGTGTGATTGGTATTGGTGACCTATTATACAATACAAATTACTGTTATTGTTCTGTGATGACTGCGTAGCAAGTTAAGCTGGTTCTTTGGGGTATTAGGTATATTTCTATGTTATTCATGAGTGTTTCATAACCGGTGCGGTAAGAAAAATTATCAGGTGGGTTTTTCGTTTCAGATCCTATTCATGTGTTAGAGTAAAAAGATTTTAGTAAAGAATTACTCATTGAGTGGATCAAGACTGTTGCTTGCCAATTTATGATTCTGAACCTTTTTTTTCCGCCAGCAATCTCGGTTCAATCTCCCCTGGAAGAGGAAATATGCTTTAATAATACTATGTATTGTATTATAGTATATAATTTCTCGTAGTTCTACTGATCCATCTTAGTACCCATCTTATTAAATTGATTCTGTTCACATCCTCTGTATATGTTTCCAGCCTTTGTTTCTCTCTCTTCATTATATGATAGTAAAAGATTGTGTTGTTCAAATATTGCCTTGGAAGAGGCCGGAATATACTTACATAATTTAATGGATTGATGTATTGTCTATAGACTTATTGTGGCTCGTAGTCCTTTTTCTTTGCAGGCATCTGTAGTTGCAGATCAAAATATTAGAAAATCACGTCTCTGCAGCATTTTTCCAGCAGCTTCTTTATTGTGTATACTTCTCTTCATAGGAAGTGCATTGTTAGCACAAGATGATAAGGAGGTACCGGTAGTTCCTTAAATCTCTTCACTTGGCATGTTTTGATAATTCTTGATATGAGTTTGAATAATTGTGCTTAAAAGGCTACCTTTTAACTTGAGGATTGTTATTTCAAACCCCATTTCATGTTATTTTCGTTCCCTAAAATTGTCCTAGAGACATTTTTACACTTGTGTGCTGCACCAAATTGGATTTCATGTCTTCTGCATTCATGGAATAACGTAAGTCCTACAACACAGAAATTATTCAGATGGGGGTTATGGAAAGAGGGTGCGAAAGAGGCACAATACAACAAATGCAAGGTTTGTTTTTCCTAAAGGCTTTTTCCCTGATTGCTTTCTGTATCTGCTGGTGTTTCTTATCGTTCTAGCCTATGTTACGTGGACAGTACAAGAATCGGGAGTGGGAGAAGGTGCGGTGCATGTCCAAGTGTACAAGTGTTAGACCTTCCTAAGCTTGAATCTTAGGATAGTGGAATACCAGAGATGGATATGGGGACAGTATCACATTTACATATTTGTATCATATATTATGCTGCTAATTATTTTGAAATGTACTTAAACTTAAATGACATGTAAGAAATTTATCAAACTTTCCTTTCTCATATATGTGGAATGTTTGAAACGTTTCCTTTCTAGCCAATGATAGCTTTTTTCCTTAAAATATCTTAAAAAGTAGAGGATTCAAGAGTCTAAACTGGATTTCCACAATCTTATCCAAGCCGCTTGTGTTTTGAATTTTAATATAGTGCATTGCCCGCGCCTTCCAACTTGTGTTGGCCCATATAAGAGTTGACCTTTATTTAATTTATTTATTATAGAGAGAGCTGTTCTGAAGGTTGATTCTGGTTCTGATGTGCTTTTTTGTTTAGAGTCAGTGCAGGCCTCCTGGTAGTGAGTCATTACCTAAAGGTTTTGCCTCTTCTACTTCTAACTTGCAAATGCGACCATTATGGGGCTTGCCAAAGGTAATGGTTTTTTGGAATCACTTCTGAAGTATACAGTAACTGATGACTGGATAGCTTAATTTTCTTTTTTCTGTGTTTTTATCTTTTGTGAGTTTGCGACTACAGTAATAGATTGCCTCTTGTAGCATGTGCCTTTGAGTTAATGAATTCAGCCATATCTTTCCTGAACCCTAGCACAAACCATGTCTCAAATATCGAAGCCATGTAAGCAGTTGTTTTTGGGTGCTAGATAAAATTTTGAAACATCTTATATAATGCTTGAATAGGATCAAGTTAACTGGAACGGCTTTTATTTTTTATATTCCTTGAATTTATAATGGGTAACTTAAACGTTTGGAAAGAAATGGAAACAATAGTGAATTCCCGTATTCTGGAAATAATTCAGATATAAGTTCATGCGTGATCAAATGACCTCTATTTTTCTTTCAAGACTAACATCAAGCTATTGCGGCCAATTATACTTTTCCCTGACCCTTCCTACACCATTATTTGTGTTGCAAATAACCACTATTATCTTCCAGGATTAACATCTGCTTTACCTAATGCTTCCATGGTTATTTTTCCGGCCCAGATGCACTTGTGCTGATAGTTACTGGCTTTGTTGCATGCAGGTGTTTGTTTGTGTCTTGTATGATATTATGTGAGCTTGGCTTCCACTTGAATGTTTTTGTTTTTGAACCTTTATAATGATTAGAAGCTACTATGTCCTAGCTTTGATTCACACCTCCAAGTACCTATCAGGGGAGAGAGGGAGAGGGTGGGAGAGAGAGAGTGAGAGGGAGGGAGGGAGAGAGAGAATTGCATTCCTTACCCGTGCATGTCATGGGCTGACCTCAGTATGGCTCTTAAATGGGGCCATTTGGACTTGAATAGATTTTGAAATCTCCATAATGCTCTTCGCAGTTCCAGTTGCCCTGCCAGATCCTCACAAAACAGTAATTAATCAGTACCTAAAAGATGATGATTGTCCTTCGCATCTGTTTGTTTTCCACTTTCCAGACCATTGGGATGTTATTCATTGAAAGCCTACTATCTTTAAGAACCCATATTAGGATCTTTTTGTCAGCACCGTCTTCTCAACTGTATAAAATTTGCTTTCTTCTTTCTAATTTGGTGGAATGATTACACCTGGTGTAGATCTAACTTTTAGCGCCTGCAGTAAACACTCACAACAAAATTGAGTACAAACAAGTCCTGACAAATGTTAGGAGAACTGATACTAGATAAACTCCTATGTTTAATATTAACTCCTGTGAGCCTAGATTTTGGTACTCATTTTGTTCCCAGCCTTGTTTTTGTACTCACTTTTTGTTCCTTTAAGGAACATATAAGTATCATTTGCATATTATGGAACAGAAGAAGGCAATTTTTTCAAACTTGTTCTGTGCACCTGTTGGAATAAAGCAAAAGAGCATGGTAGATAAGATGGTTAGAAAGGTAATGCATTAAAATTCACAATTCTTCACTTCGTGATTTAGTAGATAGTTCATACACATGGTTAAGTCATTTAATTTACTTTTCCTTGTCACAATACAGTTTCTGGCAAGTGACTTTGTTGTAATGCTTTTCCATTATGACGGTGTCGTGGATGAATGGAAGGATTTAGAATGGAGTGATCTTGTCATACATATATCCGCTGTCAATCAAACTAAATGGTAATTGATTAGCAATTTAGCCCTGTCTTCGTAAGTTATTAAACTTTCAATTTTCAGACGCGTCTTCTTTTTTATGATGTTAATAACGACACCGTGCCCAAAATAGGTGGTTTGCCAAGCGTTTTTTACATCCGGATATAGTTGCAGAGTACAGTTACATTTTCCTCTGGGATGAGGACCTTGGTGTTGAAGATTTCCAGCCTGAACGGTATGTGAAAGCTGTGCACTTCTTCTCACTTGCCATGTTTTGCATCTTGCCTATTTTGTGGTCATCTGAATGTTTGGCATTGGAATATCAGCACTGCTAAAATTATTGTAAACTGCACTTGTTCAGCGTCCTTACTTAGGAGGTACCTTATTGGGGCCGCTGCCTTGGCTTTTGAGTTTGATGTCTTTGTCCTCTTTCAATAAAATCCATAAAAATGAACTAAATATAGAAGACACTTTGTCGCCCATGTGACTTTTCAGAAGAACCTATATAAATTTAGCTGCTCAATTATATCTATTTCTATCTGGTAACTATTTAAGAGTTTCTTATTTGTGTTATTCAAGTTGTTTGGTGCTTCCAGATATCTATCAATTGTCAAAGATGAACGGCTTGAGATATCACAACCAGCACTAGATCCCGTCAAATCAAGGGTGCATCATCAGATTACTGCACGTGTGAGGAGATCAACTGTGCACAGGTTGCCTATTTTAAGTAAAATTGTAGCACAGGTGGTGCCATGTCAAAGTTGTTTCAATGTTCCTCTGATTTGTGGCTTATTCATAGCACTTATTCAAATTTCACTTTTATGCGTATTACTCCATCCAAAGGCGTTGATTGCCTCTGTTGGGCGTTTTTTCTCTGCATCATTTTATTTATTTTTGGTTGGCTTTATCCCTTTAAAACATAATATGTGATTTCGGTGCCTTATGCTCCAGAAACAGTTAAGTGGACTGTCAATTAATGATCTTCAGATTGACATCTCCGCTGCTTTAGTTCACCTTAATTTTATATGACAAGATATTTGGTGAATATTACACCAATAAACCCATTTAAAGTGGATATTTGAGCAGTAGCATAGTTAGGATAGTTATATGCATTAATTCTGTTCCATTTATGGTAGGCCCTCTATAGAAGACTTAAATCCAGTATGGTGGTTGTTTGAGTAGCTTCGGTCCATTTTGTCTGCAGGAGGATTTACAAGCCCGGTGATGCTTCAGATGGATGTGATGGGAACAGTACGACCCCTCCATGCACTGGGTAAAAATCAACTTACACTAAACTATCTTATTGTGGTTTTGATAATTCTACTAAAGCTGAGAAAAGTCTAAGTTCTTTACTGAATGGAGAAAGTGGTCCTTTTTTTTGGTCTTTATGTTTGGATGAATCAATTTGTTACTTCATCCTTTCACTGTCGTTGATAGATATATGATCTACTTACCTATGGGAGAGTAAAAAAGAAAAATTTGTCCCCAGGTGGATAGAGGTTATGGCTCCTGTCTTCTCGAGAGCTGCCTGGCGCTGTGTATGGTATATGATTCAGGTTGGTCATCTTCAGTGCATGAGCTACAGCATGCGTTTTTGTACACATTTCGGTGTCCATATATTGTTACTTGCATATGAAGAGAACCCAGTGAAATATCCTTTGTTCATGTGTTTATTCATTACTTTAATTGTCCATTGACGTCATTTGCAGAATGACTTGATACATGCTTGGGGACTAGATATGCAGCTTGGTTATTGTGCACAGGCAACTTCCTATATCTAGCATTGAGTTCTTCTCTCTCTGTTGTATTTTTTTCATTTTTCGGTTTCTAAGAGCTTTAACGTTTATCTTCTTAGTTTGTTATCTGATTTGTTACATGCTATTTTGATAGGGTGATCGAACCACAAATATCGGAGTAGTGGACTCTGAATACATTGTCCATTATGCCCTGCCTACACTTGGAGACAATAAAATTAAGGTTAGAGGCGTGACATCTTTGAAAGGGTGTGTCCTTTATTATGTGATAAACAAAAAATAAGTAGGTGAACAAAGAAAACAAAATAATAAAATATTTGTGACGTTGATATGTCAATCAGCTAGAGGTACATTGGGACTATTCTTCATTGGTATTTGTTCATTTTGAACTCAAATCAATCTACCACTTGGATAATCATTTCGTAGCATCTCATTCTATAATGTCTATTCAAGCTAAACCTGAATAGGTTCTGTATAGAAGGGTGAGCTATTGCCCCTGGTCGAGGAATTGACATCTTTCCTCCCTTTGTATCCTGGCAAACGTATGTAGTTTTTATGGTTGTTTCCTCAAGCAGTATAGCTCAAGTCCATAAAAATTTGAACATTTCTTGGATGTAGTCTCAACCTTTTGACTCGTTCAAGTTTATGGTCACATGGTAGCTCAAGCCAAATTGAGCTCATTATTAGTCAAACGGTTATGATGCTAATTACACAAGCCCAAACAGGAGAGAAACAGGAGAGAGTGTCTGCCCCAGGCTGAACTAACCTCAAGCTTGGTGGAATCATGATGAGTCATGCCCAAGAAAGTTAGTCTGTAACTCTGTATTTGGCTTAAACTGGAGCCCTTCCGAACGAAGCAAGTACATACTAGCAAAGTTTGATCACGGCCAAAGTTAACACATTGAAGAAAACAGGTTTTAAGGTGAAGTGGAGGTGGAATAATTTGCAAGCAGGCCTATGTGGGAGGAAAAAGTTCTTACTCTTATGTACATACTTCAACCACACACAGTGGAAAACTGGTTTGACTGGCCCGTTTTTTGGTCTTGCCAGCTAGCAAATGATCCTTGCTCCTTGCCTTTTCTACCAAACAAGAGAAAACCCTTCCCTCCATACCCATCTTCCCTCGCTGCTTCCATCTCTGCTCTTTTTCCTCCCTTGTTCCACCTACCAACTGTAGCAATGGAAGAATGAGTATTGCATGTGAATAGTTATTGTTATTAAATTCTTAAGCAGCACCTTCACAGATAACGGTGACCCTCTATATTGAATTCCATATATACATTTCCAACAGTACCATTCAGATATTCTTAATTAGTGTCAGTCCATCGCGATCCATTTTCAACCAACTTTTGAGGACAGGTGTCAGATGGCTCAAATCCCTTGCAGAACACACGCCCATATATGGAGGAACCATACTAGAATGGAAATAAGGTCCTTCAGAAAAGGGTGACCGAGGGAAACAACTTTCAATGGTACCTTTATGTGTTTTATGATTGAAAACAATGTAATAATCAATTCATCGAACCCTAGGTTTGCATGTTTTCCATGGGCAATAAATGTTAAATGCATTTTGTCCTTTCTCTGATAATGCGAAATACTTTTGTGAGCTCTATATAAAGTACGTGTAAGGTTTACTGTGCATATTTTTGCAATTCGGTTATTAGCTGCCATTGATATTAATTTCCTTGGAAATATTCGGATGGGGATGCTTGTACTCCTGAAACTAAAAGACAAGCCGCCTAGTGTGGAAACTCGTGTATCTCTCTTGAACTTGCAGTGCTCTTTATCAAATCCGATTTTACATCGAAACTGACTTACTGTTGGTGAATTGCAGGCTTTACCCAAGTCTCATGAAATCAACCAAAGAGTTGAAGTAAGATTTGATACAAATTTTGTCAAGAACTTTCTCGGTTCTACTCTCAAAACGTTCTTCTTGTTTTTATTTGGTTTATTGTGTTTGTCATGCACTCTCTCATAGACACTAAGAGATCCCTTGTCTTCTTAATAGTGAAAAATATGATCATTTTTCAGGTGAGACGGCAATCGTATAAGGATTTCAAGGTATTCAAGAATCGATGGAGAAAAGCTGCAAAGCGTGATGAATGCTGGATCGATGCATATCCAGACCCGGTGAAGCAGAATGTAACATGATGGTATATGATAGCCTTGTACAGTGTATATTTGCATTTTGTACGCGTAGAAGAAAAGGGTATAAGGCCACAGTGGCCATTGATGAACTAATTGCTGCAGTAATATACTTGGGTCAGTACTAGATAGTGTAAGTTTCTTGTCCTGTAAGATTTTGGTTGTGTTGATTAATGGGCCTTGTGTACCTCAGAAGTTGATTGAGAAGGCCATACATGATACATCTATATAACAAAACATGTATATATATTTCAGCAGAGAATTTCATGGGAGTTGAAATGTAAATGCTTTGGACTTTTCCTTTGGATTTCCTTGCAGCACACTTCAAATTTGGATGTTTGGGATTTTCTTACAAATTTGTAAACTAGTTTTCTTGTTCTACTATTTCAAGGAAGAGGGTATCCTTAGTTGCTTCATTTTTGTCCCCAGTTCTTCCCTTCCCATTAATTCTGTCTTCTGCAAAACCAATGAGGTGGTGATCTGTTGGGTGGCTGTCGTTAACTCGTGTCAACTCGTGTCGTGAGATATTTTAACCCGTGAAGTGTTTTGACCCAACCTGACCTATTTATCCCTGCATGTCTGTTAACCCATGATTCGTTTCAACGTGTTTTGACCCAACCTCACCTGTTTATCCCTGCATGTCTGTTAACCCGTGATTCATTTCAACCTGTCCAAACCCCCACTTTTGCTCTCTCTATCTGAACACAATACATGAAAGCAAAAACTGGCACCCAAGATCCGAATGACCACACTTTAATTGTTGAAGCAAAGGGTAGCTGAGCATATAATTGCTCACCAAACAACCACCCACCACACCCACCTCAATTCTAGTTTGTTCGTCAACACCTTGTTGTGGTATTGATACAAACAATCAAAACTCATCTATTTAAAGTTAGGGGAGCACTGTCTATGTGAGTGGATGATGTTGCCAAATTGGGATTTATTATGATTTTTATTTGAAATGATTGGAATAAAACATTGTTTGGAACTGTCCGATATTGACACATCGAAAAATAAATCTATTTCTCGAGCATTTTCCTACCCCTAAACAAGGAAAAGTCTTGAAACACCAAATGTTCTAGATACATCCGGACACAAATATGTCTAGAACTGTTGAATGCATATGAAATCTGTTTGAGGCCTCACGTGCATTCAATAGTTCTGGACACATCTATATTGAGATTTGTCCAAAAATAGATGTACTCAGAATATCTGTATTTCTAACATTACTCTAAAAACAATTATTGAGGAACACACAACTATAAAATAAAAATCTCAGTTATCATAACACAAGCGACATTTCTCCCAAGTGCTCATAGTAGTAATAATAATAAAGGAAACAATGCTTGAGAAAGAAGAGAAGAACTATTACTAATGAAAATTCATATTCACACTCTGCATCTTACTTGTCCCAGTCTAACACAATAGAATGACCTCATTGCCCTCCCTTGGGAAGGATAATGTTCTTCACACACTCATCCCAGTCCTAAACACCCAATGGCATTGGATTCCTGCTTTTCCCAGGCGAAGTTTGCTACTTCCAAAGGAAATCTGTACCCCAAGCCCAGCCAGACAAATCCCACTAAAAATAGCAACAATGTACCTGGAAATAGCAGTCCCCAAATAATTACATAAACAAATCACACAACAGTAGATTTTCTTCACTAAACAGATTCAAGAAACCCTAATAGGAGTACTATATGATTATAGGAGAGAGAGAGAAAGGGATGGAGATTTAATTAGGCATTGGTGCATCCAAAGCAGTTGCAGGTCTTGGGAGTAAAAGCACAGAAGCCGAAGGGCCTGTTTGGAATGTTGCAGTTGATGGCATAGCAACAAGGAGAAGGCAAACAATAGCCTTGGGCCCCACCACAGCAAGTGCACAGTGCACAGATCTGGAAGCTCCCACTCAATTCCCTCCTGCTACTACTCTCATTCACCATCGCCACCATCATCAACCTCGTCTCCGCCGCCGGCAACATTTCCTCCGTTCTTTCCTCTGCCACGGCCACCCCATTTGCCTAGTCCACAAAGATTAATCAACAACAAAGAAAAATAAATAAATAAATAAAAAGGTTTCAATCGCAAACAATACCCACAAAAGAAACTCAAGTACAACCGCATTTCCCGTCATGCAACTAGGATTTGAGGTGGGTGATTAGAAAACAACACCCAATTTGACAGGACAAACTATAAGGATCTGTGATCCCAGAGGGGGTTCTTACTTCTGATAGAGAGGGAGAGGGAGAGAGAGAGAGAGAGAGAGAGAGAGAGAGGGAGAGAGGAACTTACGAGGGAAATGGAGGTGACTTCATTGAGGAGGAAGAAGAGCAAAAGGAAGAGGGAGAGGAGAGGCCCACGAGCAGACATCTTCTCCTGCTCGGACGGGTACTTTGAGGTTTAGGCTTTGCAGAGTTTGAACGCGAAATCTGTGGTGTGGTTTGTTTGGGAACTCAGATAGTATTGTATTGGGGTTTTCAACCTTCTTTCTGACACACCTGTCCTCAATCCTAAAGGCTCCGCAAAAATCCAACGCAGTTTTAAAAAAAAAAAAAAATGTCATGCAAAATATATATGATATTTGTAAAATAAAAATATATATTAATGTTTACATTTATTTTATATTATGTGCATATTATACATCACCTAGTAGACAATGATTAGTAAGATTCAAAAAAATATATATTATGTTTTTTTGTTATCTTTTATTGCTTGTGTTTAGGCTTATTTTATTTTTGACTCTATTATTACAATATGAAGTTCTTTCTAAAATTTAATTAATTTTGTTGTTAGGACTAGAGTATCAAGGATAGTATTGAGCAGTAACTAATGTTTGTCTTTCTTTTGTCTTGCGAGGAAATATAATAGAGAAGTAGAGATTACAATTTTATCTAATCTAATCCTTCCCACTTCGTTTTCCGCTCCAAATGAATAGGAGATCCGAAAAAAATTTGGAAATCGAGTTGGATTTATGGGTAAATTTTGAAAACATGAGAAACGGATAGGATTTGGGTATGTGTACCTCCACTTCAATCCCTGCTCGCACTTTACTTTACCTGTGTATCTCCTTAGACCCTAAACCTTTTATAGTTTTTTAAGTTTAATTTTTAAATTAATAGGCTTTTTTTTGGTGCCCACTAGCCGCCCAAATATCTCAATTAAATTGTTAAATAGGATTTTTTGTTGTTATGAATTGAAACTTATAAAACGACATTATGTTAATTGTTAACTCTATATTTTAATTAGGGGGAGGCTCAAGGGACCAACACTTTTTTTGACCAATATTAGACCAACGCCTAAACTCTTCGTTCCCGATTAAATTTTGATGATCTGAATCGTTCAATGTGTTTAAAACATGTTTTTAAGAGTACCCGCGAGAAATCAGCTCAAAATATTACCGGAAAGGACTTGATCCAAACAGTGGTTCAAAATGCTAACAGGAACTGTTTTATGAACCAATATTTGGATCAAGCCCTTTCTAATATTAGTTTGAGCTGATTTCTCGGGAGTACCCTTAAAAACATGTTTTAAACACATTGAACAGTTCGGATCATCAAAATTTAATCGGGAACGAAGAGTTTAGGCGTTGGTCTAAT
Source organism: Arctostaphylos glauca (assembly GCA_019985065.2). Classification (NCBI taxonomy): domain Eukaryota; kingdom Viridiplantae; phylum Streptophyta; class Magnoliopsida; order Ericales; family Ericaceae; genus Arctostaphylos; species Arctostaphylos glauca. The sequence goes on from JAHSPW020000013.1 coordinate 20,120,939, forward strand.
ATTGGTTTAAAAAAGTGTTGGTTCATATAGCTTATTGCTGTTGTTCTTTAATATTATAGATTGTAAAAAATGAATGACTTTTGCTTAAGAATGTGCATGTTTTTATTTATTCTCTTTTTTTAATGGAAATAAGAATTATTTTAAATTTTAAGTAATTACTAATGTAATTTTTTTTTTTTTTTTCGGATCTCCAATCTCCATTTGGAGATCTCCGTTCCTAGCGGAGGTAAAGGGCAAAAACAATCTCCGTTTGGAGATCGAGACAAGGATGGAGATTGAATATAAGTTAGTAGATCAGGGAAGGAAATAGCCCCCAAAGATATGACATGGCTCAAGACCCAACTCGAGTTAAGACGTAATTAGACGCAAGACATCTATAAAAGCTCAAGTCATAACACGGTTGAAGAGATGTTAACTACAGGCTATAATATCAGGAGATTAACTGCAATATTCAGTCACTTAATACTATGTTATCATGCATCATTGTACAAATGTGTTCACGGGATCATAAGTTCAAATCATCAAATCCCAAGTGTTTCAACAATCAACCAAATAGCAAGTTCGTATTGATGAATTAAAGTTCAAGTATGCACATATCATGAGTGCGACATGTGGTGTTTTGTGATTCGGTATCATTGTTAATAACATTCACCATGATTCTAACATGGGTAAATTCGTCATTCAAACATAATCTAAGAGTCAACATGATATGGTTAACAAGTTCACCTAATCAAAAAGCATGGATGTGAAACACATATGTACCGGCAGAATAAGGCAATTCCACCAGTAAAAATGGATAATCAACAATTCAGATAGCAGTAGTTTGCACCGGTAGAGAGTAACATGTCTATTAATAGAAGTCCATAAATCAATAAAACAACGGTACTTTGGATTAGTAGAGAGGTAAAATTTTACCGGTAGTTGCATGTTTCACATTTGAGCCAGTAAGACTTTGTACAAGTAGAGAATAAATTTCTACTAGTAGAGGCTCTATTTTTAGTAAAATCGAAAACACATTGTCCCGGTAGAGAATAATGTTCTATTGGTAGAAAATTCATCCTCCTTACTAAAACCCTCGCTAAAACTATGTAAAGTTAGAAACTAAAAACACAACTTGTAATTTTTGACAAGACGAAAACTTACTCTAGATATAAAAATAAGGCATTGATTTAAATTATCCTAAATCAATTACCCAAGAAAAGAGCTATGTGAGGTTTTTTTTTTGGGGGAGGGGGAAAGTCTACGTATGGTCCTCGAAATTAGATCAAGAAATTTTTTTTAAATTTAAAATTAGTGATCATGATTCATTTGTATTTGTGGTTCTATTGGTTCGAGTGAATCATAATCATTGATTTTGAATTAAAAAAAAAATTTCTAATTTCTAAGACTGTAGCATTACTTCTTTTTTTTTCTTTTTTTTTCTCTCTCTCTCTATATCTTGGGAGTTGTTGGGGGAAAAATAAGTAATTAGGAAAATAGAGATGACAGCAGAAGTCAAATGCTCTCAATTAAAAACTCACCGATGCTCAGCTACTTCCACGAAAACTCCGGGAAAGGCCAATACAGATACCATATGTTCATTTTATAATTCTGCACAGATAATACTCCCAAACCAAACGTCTTGACAGCATGCACATTATTAAACATGACAAAAACTTTTACGGAATGCCCCACACAATTGCACGAAAAAGAATGCAATCACAAAGCACGGTGCATAATGTTAGAAAAATTTACGTGTACTTTTTGTGTTATCGTGACATAAATAACGAAATCAAAAATAACGAAATGATATAAAGATAAAACCTGAAAATCGCATAGAAAGGATCAAGTCTAGTGAAAACACTATGTCCTTAAGATAAATTTCGTCCTCGCTACGGTGCTCACGATTTAAATAGGCGCTTGTCACCCAGGATAAAATGATTGAATCCTATCGAAGTAGCACTCCAATCGATGGGGCCTAGCGAACAAAATAATGAACTTGTACTCTCTCATATGAAGACTCAAACTCGAAACAATAAATTAAAAAATCAATCTAAAACTCTATATATGTGTCTCTCCCAAAAGTCCTCATTTAACAAATGGAGAGGACACTAGGATTCGTGACTATTGGGAATAGTCACGAAAGGAAGTGACATAACTATTCATCCGAATAGATGTCAACGACAAGACACGACTCTATACTAATAAATAACCCATTAAAATTATATAAAATTCAATAGAAATAAATTCTAATTGAATTTCTTCAACCAATATTAAATGGAAATTAATAGGAGTCAATTTTCTATTCACTTCTTAATGATTTTGAACAAATCAATATATGTTCTAAAATCATTTTTTCCAACACATAAATTTTACGCGATTCTCTAATAATGTTATTGAGCATATTTACAACTCACACTAGTTTTATTATGTATTGAATGAATAAGAGTATACGATACATCAACTACTGCGCATAACACATGTATAACTTACGGTTTATATCTCCAATTATCATAATATTCATGACCATATTTCAAGGACAGTACACCCTAAAACCCTAAATCCTACTCATGCTCCTGTCGTGGCCACCATTAGGGATCGAAAAATCACATACACAATCAATGGAACAATAAAAAATTTACTTTATTAATCACACCCTTGTGAAGAGGCACACCGAAACCTAAATTCAAGTCTCTTTTTCTCTCACTCACGTTATCCTCACCACTCTTCTCTTTCTTTTGCTACACTTGTTCTGCATAAATCAGTACATGGAAGAAAAGGCCAAGAACAATAAATGCACTAGCATGCTTAGAAATTTACAGAGATTTAACCAAATCACTTCAGGATTTTCTGGATCCCATTCACATGTAAGAAATCAACAGGCAATGTCCTTAACACACACACACAAAAACCTCCCCACCCCCAGTCCACACACACACGTTCTGACTGGCAGGAATGAAACTATATGGAGACGGAAGAGCTGAGACTTAACTAGATATAAATTTTAAAATTATAAAAAAATTACATTTCGACCCCCCAAATTTAAATCCAAGAGACATTTCTGATTGCAGAAAGTCCTGGCCGAAAAGCAGGGGAAACAAAAAGATAAAGATAAACGATTAACAAGTAAAAAGAAACAGAAGAAGAAGAAGAAGAAAGATGGAATATTACGTAGAAATGTCCATATTGGGTTTCACGGAAAGCAAAAGTATTTCGCGCATTTATACAATGCAGCAAACTGAATTAAATTGGAGTAAAGCCAGTCAACTGAATACATTTTCAGATGAACGAATTCGGCTTTAACATGAACTCTGTACATCGCCAGCAATGGGAAATAAATTTACAGACAATGATGACTTATATCCCTCTTGTTTTCTTTAGGGACCATCATCATTCCGTGTCAATGTTATCATCACCGGAAGGCAACTGCCTTGATTCTGATAGGGAAAGTCGCCTTTCTGAAGACAATGCTAAGGCACCACTTCCTGCGGATGAAGCCAACAAACGTCGAACAGCGGGGGCATCAGCTGAAGAAGACGCAGCCATATTGTAGGTGAAAACTCCCATAGGGTGGTCAAATTTGCAACTTGGACCAAATTTGCAAATACCGTAACGGGAATAAAAAATGCACAGGGGCTCTCCCTGTGACAAATAACCAGCAACTCAGGTAATTTAGCAATTAGTAGAAACAGATATTCCATAATAGAATGACAAAAAAAGAGTGCAGTACAAGTGAGAGAGAACAACCCTATACCACAAAATCCCATGTTAATTTATGTCTTCACCCCCCTTAGCAAGCACAGATACAAAGACACGACACGACTTGCTCTGGACACGTATCAAACATGTCCATGTCTCTTAATTTTTTATTTTCTAGTCGGATGAGGAACAGGTACACACCTAGAGCAAAGGATCTGATTTAGCTGGTTTCAGCCTTAAGGGGAACATTGAGGTCATACTGCAATTTTTTTAAGTCAGGCCAGAATCAAAATTGCCATGGACACGTGTCCATGTTATACCACGTCCATGTCTCGTGTCTGTGCTTTTTATCATCTACAAGAGATAGTGTGAAACAAAAACACAAATAACAAACAGAACAGTGTAACAGATGCAGCAAAGAGTTAAAGCAAATATATTTATTTCGAGAAGCATAAATTGGTAAACAGTAAAAACTTGTATAGAATTAGAAATCACCGGACGTAAAGGAAGACCTATAGGACTTAATACACAGTCTGGAGCACTGATTAGTCTTTCTCTTGGATGATGGAACCTACAAACCGCTCCAAACTTGCAATCTCCAGTCTTCATGTAAAACTGGCACTCAGGATGGCCAGGCCTCTCTGGAAAAACATTCTCCCGCTGCAACGCATAATAGCTCACAGGTACAGAACCAGAACGATACTGAGGAAGTGTCCCTTGGGATCCTCCTGCATTTGATGCTTCATTCTGGTGTGAAGTCCCATAAGTCTGACTGTTTCCTACCGTTTGCTGCAGGCTCTCTGAAGACGGAACTGAACTTAGCTGACCCTGGAAAAGGAAACTCTCATTAGTCAGAATTACCCATGGCAAATATTGCACAAGCCTTATGTAACATGTATATCGTTAACTCACCCTAAAAATTATAGCACAGACCCACATAGCTAGCAGGATTAAACAGGTATATATGTAAATAATATGAATGTATATATGTATCTATGTGTGTGTGTGTGTGTGTATAATAAAAACCCTAACTCCAAATTTTAGACGAAAGAATATGTGAACCGACTTAAGTAACAATATCACATGCCATTTCGGAATTAAATAAAAACTGGAGAAATGATACCTAGCAAAAAGCATTACCGATACCGAGCCTTTTGCTTCATTGGAAATGAAAAAAAACCCCTAACACCATGACTTTAAACTTCCACACAATGTAAAAGCATGCAGAAAGAGGGAAAAAGATACATAACGACTCTGGAAACAAGAATGAAAAGCTTACACTGTATGCATTCCATCCTGGGACTGATACCACACCCTGAGGTAGGATCAGTGAAGCATAACTTGAAGGGCCTTCCCAGCGGGGGCTGGGAAGAAAAGAAGGTCTTGACAAGGGCCAGTTTGCTATTCCTCCAAGATATGATTGCTGACCAGGAGTTGTCGGAGAATGGGCTGGAGGATAAACAGTAGACCCACGCAGAGAAACCGTCATATTAGATGGTGGTGGATGGTGGAATTTACAAGTGCTCCCAAATTTGCATTGCCCAGTTCTCAAATAATATGCACACTCAGGTTCATTCTGCAAATTAAATACAAAAGAACAAGAAGAAAAATATGAAATTGCTTCTAAACAGAAGCAGCATGTGTATTCTGTTGAAGTACTTGTGACAATGTCAGACACCAGAGACATATTGGCATTGCTAGTACAGCCAAGCATGCACTTGAGATGGGTCTGACAGTTCGAAAACCTCAGGACAAAACTCTATGTTCTAGAACTACCAAAGATTGGTACATTCGTTTTGAACAAATAATGTAAAATAGATGTAGTTCTGTGTTATCACCATTAGTGTATTCACTATAGCATCCTCAATATAAACTGCCAATGCTCGATTTTTTCAAATCATAGATAAACATGATATGCTAACTCACATTTGTATCCACTCAACTCGTCTTTAACAAGGCATGCATAAAAGCTTGTTGATGATGGACAACAGCAACAGCATACTAAAAGTATGTTACTGGAATCTTGGTTTTATTACATGCTGAGAGTTCTAACTGGTTTTTGACTGGAAACATAGTTTTACTTCAAAGGATTCCAAAGAGGACAAGAGTCCTCGAAGGGGAGAAAACGACATTACATTGCCACATATGGCATACCAAAAACAAAGGAATTCCCGTAAATGACAGAAACACCGAACCTAAAATGAAATCCAAATAACCTATTTTATCCCTTAACTCTACATATTTTTCCCAAGTGAAACTAGCATTCTTTTCCGACCAAAAAGAAGTGGAAAACAGTACAGACACTGCACCTTTCCAAAGAGCAAAGCTTTGTCACTTGAATCAAAGCCTCTAAAATCAATGCATAGCATATGAACACAAGAAAAGGAACTATTCGCTTTAACTCCGACTGGACAAGGCACAAATAAATTATTAATCAGTTCCTCTGCACGAAATGTATTGCTTCCTCCAATGTATATAGCAAGAAAGAGTAAAAGAATTTATCAGTTGACCGCCATGTCATTCCTAATTCCTTCATAGTTATGCTCAGAATTCATAAAATTGGCATATGCAAATTTAAATCGTGTCATTCATGATTTGTATCATCCAACTGAATTATAACAACCAAAGAATAAGAAAGGAAAAAATTATGTTAAAGACAGAATGGTGCCATATGTGGAATAGATTGATGAACTGATTTTGTGCTCAAAACATAAAAAAGGAAAGAAAGAATAGTACAACCTAGGAAAAAATGACTTTTCTTCAGTTAAAAAATTTTCTAATCACGCGGAGTTTAGAAGTTCCAAATTTAATTATTCAAAAACCAAAAACAGTCTCAGAGATATCCAAAATCCTGTTTTTCCCAGTCTCTCCCTATCATCGACCTTCCGTCAATGATGTTTTTCTCTGGGACATCATTTTTTTATTTCTACCACCTACCGTGCAGCCGTGTTGCAGTGCAACTTCCCTTAGCGCTCCTTCAATTTGTGGGAACCGCTTGTACACCATCAACACACCCTCATAACTTAATCTCAACCTCTTCAGGGCAGCCGAAATCGACCACACAAAAACTCCAACTTCTCACCTACAAAAGTCTTTCCCCTTTTCCCGTAAGATGCACGAGGTCAACACATTTTATCTAAACCCCTATCCAAGTATGGTTGAATTCTGAGATGTGTATAGCATTTTTTGTGTCTGGGGAACAAAAAAATTTAAGTAGAAGAAAGGTTTACCAAAAGTAAAACAAGACAATCAAGTATTCTCAAATCTTCCATAGAACAATGATGCCCTGAAAAAAGATTCAGTTGAATCCAAACTTTGGAGTTGCATTCGAATCTCTAAGTGCCCCCAAAAAAAAAAATGAAAATTTTGCTGCACAAAAAAGCACTTCAAGATTGCACTGTCAAGAAAGGGAATCATGCCTAATCCATGGTGGTTTTCTAGCATTAAGTGTTCAACAGGCCAAAAAACTTGGCAATGCCATCCATAATTAGGTTGACACAGGAGAGGAGGAGGTCAATCGGGTAGATACATGCAGGTTTAGGGTGCACATCAAAGATGCCTACGATGGTCTCAAGGGTTTCAAATTCCTAATGATACAAAACGGACTTTGTCATCTCTTAACCACTGATTGACTTCTGAATAAACGGAATGATATGACTCGCAAATAGTTACAGATACTCTACTGACTTGATAATAAAAGGCAAATTTCTTCTTTTTTGTACTAACCACATAGAAAATAGTGCAATGCAACAAAGGAAAGAAGTGAATGCAAACCGGGCGAAGTGGATAGCCTAAAATATTTAGGGGAACTCTTCCAACAATCCCAGCCTTGTCTCTAGGGTGATGAAATTTACATGTGGCTCCAAACTTGCATGTTCCGGTCTTCAAGTAGTACTGTCAAGAAAGAAAAATTTAGGCTTAGATGATAAAATAACATGGAAAAAATGAACATTGAGCCCCTATTTATAATGTAAGGGACCAAAAAAATGGATTCTACCATGAGATACACAACTACACTCAAACGATGGAAGCTGAATCCTAATAGATAACCAAGGGTATCCTCTGCTAGTGTGGGATTGTACAATGTTTCTGCTGTATTGAATAATACTCCCAGTATAGTTGGTTTTAGATATTATTAGAGAGAGAGTCAGAGTGGAAAGGGACTTCGATGTATATAATGTGGGATATGCTCCCATTGTAAAATGGTGATTGTAATGAACAAGATTTAGATTCTCTCTCTCTATAGTTCTCTTCTTCGTATCGGAGCATGTAGAGCTCTTAGAAGCCCTCAAACCTTCGATGGCGTCTTCATCTTCTTCACCATTACCTTCAAATCTCTCCCTTCTTATCTCTAATCTCAACTCCCGAGTCAATGTGAAGCTTGATTCTGTTAACTACATCATCTGGAAAAATCAAATGCTAAGCATACTTGAAGCTACAGAGCTAGTTGGGTATGCGAATGGAACTATACCTGCTCCTCTTGAATTTCTACTCGATTTTGATGGTAAACAGATCAAGAATCAGGATTTCACTCAATGGAAAATAATCGATTCACATCTGCATAGCTGTGTCATAGCAACTCTCTCTCCGTTAATCAAAACAATTGTTCTCAACTGCATGACAAACTTTGAGGTTTGGAATGTTCTTGAGAAAAGGTTCACATCTCTTTCCCGCTTTCATATTCATCAATTGAAGAATCAATTGAAAAATATTGGAAAGAAATCTGGTTCAATGGAGGATTACCTTCAAGAGACCAATAACCTAGCTAATCAATTGGCTCTTGCATCTTCTCCTGTCGAAGATGAAGACCTAATCCTACTTACCCTAAATGGTTTGCCTGAAGAGTATAGTGCATCTAATACCACTATTCGTAACAGATCTGGCACCACAACCATGGCCAATTTCTCGTCTCTATTGTGTTCTAAGGCATTACATGTGGAATCAAAGGCTTCTTCTTCAACTGACGTCACAGTTGCCTATTCCTATTATGCAACTAGGAAAGGAAGTCAGTCACTGCATTTCAATCCAAACAACAATGTTAACAACAGAAGGTTGTATAGTAACAATTCTCCAACTGTAGCCCTAATAATAATAATAGGGGTCACAGAGGTTCGTATAGAGGACGGGGAGGTAGACACAGTAACACAGGTCACTCTAATTTAGGACGGAACACAAGAAATTCTGGGAATTCTGGTGTGCTTTGTCAGATTTGTTACAGCGGGAATCACGCAGATTTTGAATGCAGGCATAGACTTAATCCAGATTTTCAGCCTCAAACTCCTCCGTTCTATCCAACTTGTAATTCTCAATCTTTCCCATCTTATCCACCTGTTGCCTCAGAGCCTTTGTTGCTTCTACACCTTCAACACTCCCTATCCAACCACTTCTTCTGCCAATTGGTATATGCTCCACTGCCACCAACCAAATTACCAATGATTTGACTAACCTTCAGTTTTATGAGCCCTATCAAGCCACTGATCAAGTTGCAGTTGGTAATGGAGCTCCTCTTCCTATCCACAACGCAGGAAAAGGCATCTTCCTACTCCGCATTGTTCTTTCAAGCTACACAATGTTCTGCATGTGCCAAAAATGACATCTAATTCTGCTTATCAATTGGCTGTTGATAACAACTGTATAGTTTCCTTTGAGCCTACAATTATGTGATTCAGGACAAGCAAACCAACAAAGTTCTTTTTAGAGGCCATCATGCTCATGGAATCTATCATCTTCCCACTAGCTCAACACCTTCTTCCCAGTCTCAGTTGTCGTCTTCTTCTTCAGTTTGCTTCTCCGCCAAAGTTTCCCCAGCCATATGGCATCAACGACTAGGGCTCCCTCCTCTTGTGAAATTTTCTCACTTAGCTACTAAGTACAATTTACCTGACAATGGTAAGACTAAAACTACCATGTGTAGTCACTGTCGTGTTGCAAAATCACATAGACTTCCTTTTTCCTTGTCTAATTCCACTATAAATGCACCATTGGCTTTAATACATAGTGATGTTTGGGGGCCCTTCCCTCCGTCTATTTCTGATTTACGATTTTATGTTCTCCTTGTTGATGATTATAATAGGTTTACCTAGTTATATCCACATCACTATAAAAGTAAAGTCTGCCAAATTCTAGGAATTGAAGGTCTTCGTTGAAAAACAATTTACCACTTCCTTAAAATTCCTACAGACTGAAGGTGGGGGGTGAGTTTACTACTACCAAACTCGATAATTTCTTATCTCTCAAGGCATCAAACATGAACATAGTTGTCCCTATACTTCTCCGCAAAATCGAATAGTTGAACGTGAACATAGGCACCTAATTGAGACAACTATTGCTCCTCCATCAATCTTGTCTTCCCCTTCATTTCTGGCTTGACACCTTAGCTACAGCCACCTTCCTTGTCAACAGGTTACCGAGTTCTAAACTCTCCAATTCTACTCCTTTTGAGGTTCTGTTTCATTACTCCCCTAATTTTGAATTTGTGAAGGTTTTTGGTTGTAGGTGTTTTCCTTAGCTTTGGCCCTACACCAGTCACAAGCTGGAACGAAGATCTCAACCTTGTGTGTTTTTAGGCTATCATCACTCTTACAAGGGCTATAGGTGTCTGGACACTTCCAGTGGCAAGATTTATGTGTCTCTCCCTGTTATTTTTGATGAGGCTTATTTTCCATTCACTTCTCCTTCCCTTCATACTACTACTTATTCCTTTTTTCTCAATTGCAATCTTTCTTTTGGTCGTCTCCATCTTCTGCTCAATGTTGACATCTATGTCCTCCTCAACATCGACATCTCTTGCTATGTCCTCTTCTCCAGTTTCTCTTCTCCCGCTATATCCTCCTCTTCTCTAGAACAGCCAGTTTCTTTGATAATTCTCCATCCTCTTCTGCTGGTATATCCCCATCGCCACCTGGTTCAAGCCCTTTGTATGTCACCTCTTCTTCCTCCTCTAATTCATCCTATGGTTACTAGGGCAAAATCTGGTATTACCAAACCAATGTCAGTCTGATAATGTTGAAGCTGCCTCTGTTAAAGCTGCCCTTCAATCTCCCGTCAAGCATTATGTCATGAAAGAAGAATACCTGGCTCTTCAGAAACAGGGCACCTTGTCTCTTGTTCCTTTGCCATCCAACAAGAATGTCATTGGATGTAAGTGGGTATTAAGGTCAAGAGAAATTCTGATGGGACTATTGCACGCCACAAAGCTCGACTTGTGGCCAACGGCTATTTACAAGAGGAAGGCATCGATTTTATGAGACTTTCATTCATGTGGCTAAGCAACCTACAATACGCATTTTGCTTTGTCTTGCCTACAACTGGTCAATTAAACAATTGGATATTTCAAATGCTTTTCTTCATGGTCAACTTCATGCAGAAGTCTACCTTTCAGTCACCAAGTTTCGCGGATCCTTCCTTGCCTCATCATGTGTGCAGATTACATAAAGCTCTCTATGGTCTTAAGCAGGCCCCTGAAGCCTGGTATTCTACCTATAGTTCTTTTATTTTGCTTCAATGTTTAAAGGTTACTCTTTTTATCAAGAAGACACCTACCTCTATCACTATTTTACTCATCTATGTGGATGATATTTTGTTAACTGGGAGTGATTCAGTTTATATTATAGCTCTTCTTTCAAAAATGCATACTCAGTTTGCTAAGAAAGACCTTGGGGCTACATCTTATTTTCTGGGTATCTCAGTTCATCCCACAGGTTCTGGTATGGTATTGTCTCAGAGAAAATATGCTTTGGCAATTCTCAACAGGTCTGTTATGGTTGATTGGAAGCCATATTCTTTCCCTTCATCTGCCATGCCTAAAACTCTGCCTATCCTACAGAAGCTTGGTGGGCGCTCTTCAATACCTCGCCATTACCAGACCTAATCTCTCCTTGGCTGCTAATCATGCTTGTCAGCAAATGCAATCTCCTTCCAATGCAAATTTTGCATCTGTTAAACGCATCATAAGATATCTCAAAGGCACTTTAGGTCAGGGATTGACCTTTTCTCCTGGCTCATTTGATGTTCATGGTTTTGCGGATGCTGACTGGGTAGGAGCTTCTCTTGACAGACAATCCACTATTGGCTTTTGTGTGCCTTTAGACCCCAATTTCATATCCTAGTGCGGGAAGAAACAAGGTACTGTGGATAAGTCATCTACAGAGACCGAGTATCGCGCCCTTGCTCAAGAGGCTGCAAAGGTTAGTTGGGTCAAGATGGTGCTTCAGGATCTGCACATTTCCTCCTCCTCATCTTCCATTTTATGGTGTCATAATCTCTCTGCAGTGTCCCTTGCCTCTAATCTGTTTTTTCACACGCCATCCAAGCACATTTAAGTTGACTATCATTTCATCCGTGAAAAGTTCTGGCCAAGGAAATCTCTGTCCAGCATGTTTCCACTATGGATCAATTAGCCAATTTCTTTACCAAACTGATTTCTTTTGGTCGTTTTCATCACTTAAAGGACAAGGTCATGGTTCAGCATCACCCACCATCAGCTTCAGGGGGCATGATAGATAACCAAGGGTTCCTCCGCTATTTTAGGGATTGTACAATGTTTCAGCCGTATTGAATAATATTCCTAATAAAGCTAGTTTTAGATATTATTAGAGACATAGTCAGTGGTGAATGGGACTTTGATGATAAAAATAATTAAGTTACCCCACTCTCTAACAGCTTAAGTTTTCAGATGAATTGGTGGTTAACAATCTAATATGGTATCAGACCAGACAATAGATTCTATGTTCAAATTTCACCATCTACCAAGTCATTAAATTTTTGCACGCGTTTGGCCACCCATTTATAGAGGAGAGTTTGGTCACACGTGAGGTGGCGTGTTGAGAACATAATACTATAAAAGTGTGGGATACACTTTTAGATGAGTTGGTGGTTAACAATTTATTAGTATATGAGGCGGGACATGCTTCCATTGTAAGAAAGAGATTGTAATGAACCAGATTTAGATTCTTTCTCTATTGTTCTCTTCTAATTGAACCCCTGAACATGTGAACGAAACAATCAATAAACCACAGGCTATCCAAATTTAGAAGATGAAATAACTATAAAACGATGAAATGAGCACTACAAAAAATTGGTAATTCTGACAAGAGACTGCACAACCACAATCATGCGATAGAAGCTTAGAGAACTAGACAGGTGTCAAAACTAATCGCCATGCAATAGTTGATTCTTGGAGAAAAGTAGAAAACCGAAGTGAAAACAACTGGCAGCATATCTATGTTCATTTTCAGATTAGATAAAGTACCAGAGGTTGGAGTCCCCTATAAACAAGGTACTGTGGCTGTTCATTTATATAAACCACTAGTGTCCAACTTTCAAGGAAGATTAAAAGATGCAGTAATTCTGTGAGAAAAGACTATATAGGAAACAGAACACACCCCGTATCTTACCACCCATTTCTGGTAAGATTAAATCCATAACTCCAGTGATTCATCAATTGCAATTCCAGGTGTCATTCCAAATCATCTTTTTAATACATGAAGATACGTATGTATAGTGTAACTGTATGAACATATCGTGCTCACAATAAAATCACTGCTAGAGACAGTCTCAAGTTGTGTTGTGTGCGAAGTTCTTCATCGGGTTTCATATAACAATAGCAAAATCATGTTGGAAGTTCTACAAAGACTTGGGTGAGAAACTTCATGAAAATGCCAGGCCTAACAAGAGAGAAATTTGTGAGAATTTCACTTGGTTAGAAAGCGGTAGAGAGCAAAAGGAAAACTATGGTGATAATGTTTGTTTCATTAGACAGATACAGGAAAGGTCTATTCATGACATAAATCTTGGCGTTGTTTAAATTTAATTAGTTCTCTAACCATTGTAATTTGACTAGGTTCTTTAGGATATGTTCCATGTAGACAGAAGTGAACTTTCTAAGTCAAGTCAAATGCAATGGCTCTTTCACTAAAATAAAGAATATATCTTTGCGGGGGATTGCTTCGTGGGCACAACCAGCAGTCTGGGCTCATGGTGTCCTGTTAGTGGTTCAAAATCATAGTTGATGGTCCATGCCTAACTATAGGTCAGTTACAGGCAGTTTTTATCTTATATACAGTCATGCAGTTACAAGTTTGAGGGCACTTAGACACTAGCATATCCAGTTTCCAATGCAATAAGAGCAAGAAAATACGCACATGTTAATGGGGATAAAGTTTTCCTTTTCTTTCAGCAAATGAATCTAAATTCCTAAATTCCCCAAAAGATCCCATTTGGTAGGAAATGGAGGATTTTCTGCCCATATATAGAGCAGTTACCGTTTTTTGTTGCGTGAAAGATTTACTAACGATGGGTTTGTATTGCTAACCAATATTCTATAACAAGATTTCTGTCTCTAAACTCTCCAACTAACTTACTGATGATCAGTTGCAGTCGATTAAAATACTGACCACGGATATAGGCTAGACCAATCACATGAAGTGAAGCAACAATTACCCGATAACAAAGTAATTTGGAACATTTGATTCCGTTGATTCAATGTCAGGCTAATGTGAAAATTTGAAGAAGGTGAAATTAAATAAGAAGAAAGGCGACTAAATTCCTGAACTCTATGGTACGCCAACATAGTTGGTAAACTATTTCTTTGAAATTTTTATTTATCTTTTGTTTATTTTACATCTCTGATTCAACCAAATCATTTATTTTCTTGTCTTCCGGTCATTTCTTAAAGAAGGAAAAAGAACAAAAGAAAGGGAGGGGGGTGGGGCGAAGAACACCATGACGTAACTTGCACAAACACAGATCAGCATCTCAAAGTAGTCACCACTGCATGAAACTCAGACCAGCTACCTAAACGTTAATATACCTGCCACTTGGACACAGTTCTATCCCAGCTGCTATCTCCATGTAAAAGTGCAAAAACTCAGAGAGAAAAATCGGCATAAAAAATATCGCTTTTGCACGTGACACCGTAAGACTGTAATATTGTGCCCTTTGAAAGTGATACACTTTCATTACAGTATATTAGCTACTTTAAGAAGTACATCAACAAAAACAATGGACTGCTGATAATACAAGGAAAAAGAAGAAGAATGCAACCTGACATTCAGGCTGTCCTATTCTTTCTGGGTACTCTCCCTTCATCATTGCACTGGCAATAGCCTGAAATTGAACAGAATCTGGCTGATCTATCAACTGGGAAAAAGGTATACTAATTTATCTTTTTAGAAGAGCCTTGAAAACACTGGACTTAAAATTGGGTACGATTTCCTTTTAAGTCATAAAATATAAACAAAAGTACACCTACACAACAAGAGCTTGTAGTTTTCATTGATGTGAGTGCGTAATTTTACAACTGGAGGGGAAAAGGGCCTATTGAACAAAAATCCTAATGAATGAGTGATATTTTTACATTCCAATTATTCTACACAATTGAAAGCCAGTTAAGACAACGTAAAATAAGATTAACTAAGTGCATGCGTATCAATATACTTCAACGATTCCACTTGTTAGGGCATGCGTAAAATTAACTAAAGGGCATCCGTAAAATTAAGGCTTCTGAATCAACTAAAGAACCTGTACATAAACTATCTCCACTGTATATTTCAAAATTCTCCAACTTAGGTACAACTTTACCAGTTTCCTATTAGGCGGATGATTAAATCGGCATGTCACCCCAAATCTGCATAGGCCCGTTCTGATGTAATAAGAACACTCTGGTTCTCCTTCACGCACAGGATAAGGTCCGGACTCCATTGCATCGCGTGATCTCAAGTTCATTTGCCACAATGTATCTGAAGTATAAATAGATCAGTCAGTTAAGCATGTGAACAACGTAATACAAGCAACAAGCTGTCATTTTCTGTTCAAATAGAGAGCAAGGGTATGCGAATAAGTTCTTCCATCGATTTCGGAAAAAGGAAATCATAAAATAGGAAAGTAAACGATTAAGGACGCGCAAGATTGAAGGCCACTTTTGAAGTTGCCAATCCTTTTCTTTCTTCTCTCCACTTTAACAAAAACCAAATCGAAACTAGCTTCAAATTGTTCCCTCCTTGATAGCTAAAGCGATTACATGACACAGTGAAAGTTGAGCAACAATGCCTTCAAACAAATTATTTCCCAATGATCCCATACAAACAGAAAACAGAGAAGGAAAATCTGATCAGATTGATGGGTGCATCATGATTCAGGCTGCTCAAAGCAAGATGATCACTATTTTTACCTAATTTCATAGATTTCCAATGCCACGTCTCTCTCTCTCTCTCTCTCTCTCTCTCTCTCTCTCTCTCTCTCTCTCTCTCACATTCATTTGTGTATGTGCGCGCGTGTGCATTTGCATGTGCCGCTCTGTCAAAAAAGCAAAACAGCAGGTTCCATGAATAAAAAACTATAAAGTTATTTCTATCCATATTATCAGAACCAAAATAATCAAACGTGATCAATTTGAGGACACGAAAATAATAAGCTTTTGTTTGGTTCCATGGAATGACTTTGAGAATGAATGGAATGGTTATTCAGCCTAGCAATGTATTGCCTATCGACCAAAATTGGCAAATAATGATTCAGTTTATAATGTTCATTTGTCGTTTTTAAGCTGGAATGGCCTAAAAGTAAAAGACAAGAAACAAAACAACGCATTGATTCACCACAAAAAAACATTCTTTTTGGAAAATTTGGAACAAACAGTGGAATTAAATGCAACTTAATGCTAATTCAACAGCTAAGTAAGAGTAGGACGATCATATCCTAGCGTATCAGTGATAGAAATAACGAGAAGAAGAACAAAGCAATTCAAAGCTCTAGAAAAGCAACGGACAGAATCAATCCTACATTTGTAGAAAGAGAAACATAAAAAGAAAGGATATATTTTGGAGTATGTGACCTGACCTTCATCCAAGGACGGAGACATGGATGGGCCGTCGGTCACAGTCGCTCGGGATATCGGAATTCCGGCTTCGAATTCCATCTTAAATCAAATAGAGCGCAACAGTATGCAAATCCCTATCACCACCGCCGGAATTCCCATCCCTGAGCTGCTGCTTCTGATCCCCCGCCGGATTTCAGTCGTCGGCGCTGATCAAATGCACAGTGAAAGAGCGAAACCACAAAAAAGAGAGAAAGAGAGAGAAATAGAGGTAGAGCGAGAATTTTGGGGAGAGAAAGAGTGAGTGAGTGAAAAAGAGGGGAAGGTGGAAACGATCTCTCCTCTCCACAAACGAAGAGAGGAGAGAGAAAGATAGAAGAGGGAGGAGAGAGAATAAAAGCCAACCGTCCAACCCGCCCCACCACACCCCTCCTTCCTTCCCTCCAAGTCATATCTGTACCTTTTTTCACCTGCGTTTGAGAGTAAACGGACGACTCTTCGTTACTCGCTCCCCTTTTTCCTACTCGCTCTATTAAGTAGACGCGTGTCCACAGTCAACCTTTTAATTGTAATCAATCCCGTACTTCAACTTTTAAGCTTGACGTCAGGGGTAAACTAATTAAAACATATTCTTAATTAAATCATGTTTGTCTAATTTTAATTGTTAAATAATATAAATTTCCAAATCAATACTCCTTCTCTTAAAGCTTACATAACAATCAAAGTTATTATCATTACCACCACAATCCTCCGTTATTATTTACTACTCCCTCCATCCCAATTTGTTTGTTCATTCTCGAAACTCTCACTTATTAAGGGAACACAATGATTGCTCTTTCAAATTTTAATTTTCCCATAATACCTTAACTTTTTAGCATTAAATAAGAGGACACATTTTTCAATGTATAGTTTTCTAAAAAAGAGGAGGGCATTAAGATAATTTTTACAAGTCAATTTTAAAATTGGACAAACATTTTGGAACATGTAAAAGTTAAAAAGTGGACAAACAAACCAGGACGAAGGGAGTACTATTTCTACATATTAAAGAATATTATAAACCATGTATAGGATACAATTTCAATTCCTACTATTCCTACTTGTTTAATTTTTATTACCTTTTACATTGTACAAATTTCGGGACTAACTTATTCCTCACTAATTAGTTCGATAATCAAACATGTTCTTAGTGTATCGACTTTACAAGAGGACAGACTGAGGTACCTGTTTTACAAACTACACAGTAGGTTGTGTCATGCACCAAATTACGTGATTTTTGTATATGGAATGCTTCACACTTTTTCGCGGTTAATTTTGAAATAATTTTTAGCTCAGCAATAAATTTTTAATATTTTTGGGGAATAAAATATTGTACTTTTGATCCCATAGTGCAGTAGTAGGTTGAAAAAAGCATACTTGTGAAAGAGATGTTTTATTTGCAAACTTATTAAGAGAGGGATAGATATAGATATAAAATTAATATACTAGATTTTGGAGTGAAATACATTATTTCCTCTCTCTCTCTCTCTCTCTATATATATATATATATATATATATTTTTTTTTTTTTTGTTTTAAGTTACTACATTGTTTATAAAATATATGCCACTCTCACCGTTAATCATCAGTGTGGAATAGAGAGAAGACTTTACCTTTGAAAAGAATTATAATTAATTCCATAAACCATGGAATATGTTAAGATTAATTGGGAAATATTATGCTATGTGCAGTTAAAATATAAAATTATTTTTGAAATTGACAAAAAAATTAGCATCACTTGTCATTTTATATGTCTCCTCATAAAAAGTTATCATTCATTACTATAGAATATAGACAATATAATCATTATGATTCGAGTCTTATCTAAACAGGAATGTGAATCTTACGTAATGCAAAAGCGTAGTGGCAGATTTTAGGTATCAATTGTTTCAAATAATGAACTAACCTAGTCCAATTCTGTCGGCCCTATCGTACACCTATTTTTAGGGATCGTTTGTTCAGTTTATTATTGTTTGTAGATGTAATAAAAGTAGTCCTCTAGCCGCACAGTATTAAATTATATAGGGGTTTTTTTGTTTGATAATTCAGAATTTCCGGACTAATTTATGTACACATCGAACATGTAATTTTAGCATTCATATTTTCCATAAGAAGCAAAAGGGTACAGGGCCAACCGGCAACCACTAGAACTCCTCCCTGTATTTCATGGTTTCTAACGTCATATGTTAAATGCAAAGACTTTTCCCTCTATTGAACCAACCAGAAGAACTCCTCTTTTTCTCTCTTTAAGCAATTGTTGTCAAAGCTGGTGTTTTTTATTTTCATTTGTACGGCTATTTTTGACATGACTAATGCCCAACATTTGAGGTTTTTAAGCAAAGCTTTAACATACACCCTCAGTACATTACGACCAATATAGACATGGTAACATTTAACACATTTCATTATTAAAAAGGATTATTTTGACATACATACATATATTGTCGTCGTTGGCGCGGATACTGCAGCTCATCCACACCGTCTTTGATACTTGGTGTGAAACATAATATAAGTTATATGACTCATTATATATCCAAGATTACCCATGTAAGATGTGGCACTAGCTGCGAGGCCGAGCATCCATGATAAAGAGTCTAGGTGGACGTTTGGATGGGTGGTCAAGAGTCTCACATCGCTTAGTGGATATAAATTTAGTGTTGTATATAATAGATCATAAGCGATGTTAATTTAGCGTCGTATATAATAGATCACGACTCTACCTTGTACAAGGCCTTTTAAAGCCGTGAGAGTGTCAAACCCCAGTGAAACTTAACAATTAGGCGTGCTCCTTCTACAACAATGCAAGGATGGATGACCTGCTGGAAAGTCTATGGGTTTGAGCGACCAAAGCGAATAATATTGTATAAGGCAGGAGTCGGTCATTCCAGCTCACAATCACTGCCGCTTCCAAATGTTGGCTCTCGTCCATCATGTTTTCAACCATTGTATCCCCAATGTTTGTTTCCCGTCCATCATGTCCAACGTCAAAACACATCATATTTCACTTCTACTACCACTAAACTTTGTTGAAAAGACACGATATGGCTTAAGAATATAATTCAGCTCAATACATAATTTGGCTCATTACGTGACATGGCTAATGACACCTCATGGCTCAAGTCAGAGTTCGACTTAAGTGATGTCACGGCTAATGACATCTTAAATACATGCCACAATGGCGAGATAATCCACAATATCCAAGTCTCAACAATATCATGTTCTCGTATAACGATGTGCGATCGGATATTAAGGACTAGGGAGGTAATTGCACGCAAGTCGCGCTGATAAGGCCATAGCAATAAGGATACCTATTACAAAATTATTTATCATATAATTTTTTTCCAAAGTCAGGATAATGCAGACAATAGAATAATAAAAAGTAATAGATGGCTTCATACTAGTTGTAGGTATTATTGTTTTATATTTTTTGCAAAAGACTACTACAAAATAAAATTTAGATTGATGGAAAGAAAATTTTTTAGAATTGTAATTTTTCTCTTATTATGAAGCTGTTTTTCTCTTATTATGAAGTTGTTCATATTATTTTATTAAGACAAGGGAGGAATACTATTTAATGCTTATAACTCTTGTTTCTTACCGGTCGCCACTGTGACAAAATTTCAGCTTATGAACTCTACAAAGTTTTGTTCACATTGTAGCAAATTGCTAGGTTTACTCGAACTTGATTAATCTTCACAAGGAAGTAAAATAAAATAAAAAACTTACAGAGACTTCGACGAAGAGTGGCGTTTGCCCACCATTGACCCGATTTCACCTTGACTCATCCGGTCGGCTCCAGTAATACACATGGTCTTCGCAAGCAAAGAACTGGTACATGTTTTGGTCAAAGTCGAATAACCTCTGTAGAGTGTACGTCATATGTGAAAATTTTGACTTATGTAATATCGGAATGTCGAATGCTTACATGTGTACGAAAAAATTTCAACACATCGATGGTGTTAGCTGGGACATAGGCGACTTCTCTCGCGGTTGCCGTCATGAAGATGCTGCTGCATGTGGCGATCGATCGTGATAGGTTTGAGGAAGTTGAGGCGTTGAGTGTTGACGGATCAATCGCAGAGTCGACTTTGGGCATAGGCCAAGTAAACCATCGCTTTGGATCTCCTAAAAAATACCGAAAATAGAGACTCCCAAATATTTAGTTCTATTTAGTATATTAAAATAATTTTTTAATTTTAAATTTGTTTTTACATAAAAATAGAGTCTAAAAAATAAGTTTTTCAAAGTTCAAATTGATCAAAATTTATCTTCCATCAATCATATCCCGACAAATATTGAATAGAGTAGCCAAACTATTCATTGAAAAGGCTATTGGTGAAAAAGCTTGATTATAAAAACTTAATTAATACGTTTGCAGCTACATGTTTTCATAATGATAACATTTGTGTAATGATTTTTTATAGAGAGTTTTTATTTTGTATATTTTTTGTGCAAAATATACAAAGGACCCCAATTGAAGAGCTCGCTTTGGGCCTCCAAAATTTTAGAAAAATGTAATTTGCCAATCAAAAAAGAGAAAGATAATGCTTAAAACAAACATGGCAAAAAATAAGGACAATAAATGACAAATTGCATATGGCCACATGAGCTTTATTACCTTGTTACATGGCCACAGAAAAATAAAAATAACTTAATGACATAAAAATAATTTCAAAGGACAAAGCAAAATTGCTTAAACGAAAATAATGAAGAATAAACACACCACCTCTCTTTTACTATATAATAAATATTACTATTATTATTATATTATATGTGAAAATCAAGGACCAAACCAAGGACCAAACAATGAATAGTAACCTTACTATCCCTCTTTATTATATGTAAGATAAGATAAGATGAGATAAAGATTCCAAGTCCTAATCAAACCGTATATTCATAAATCTTAAGTATTTCATCATCAGCGTAAATCCAAGTATTCCATCATCAACGAGTTATCAATATTGAATAATAAAATTGAGCGCAAGTAAATACGTAAGCATGCATATGATTTAAAGTGTCTTGTAGTGTGGCATAGGTGGCTACAAGGTTCATAAACATGGTATAACATAGTTCGGTGTCATAATCTCATAAATGGTTTCAATGAAGTACATGAGGACGTCTAATCATGGTTAATATCCATTATTCGATCATGGTATGACGATAGCATAGCATGGGTTCAAGGTTTAAGTATTTAACAAACATTTAAAAACGGGATAGAAGCTCTTTGAACCGGCATTACTATAATAATTGTTAAAGATGACACTACCAAATTGACTAAGATGTTAGTTTTTGAAAATATATCGTTAAAAAAATTTAAAATAATTATTAATATCAGTTTACAAACAAAATTGTCATCTAATGTTAGCAATTATCTTTATGATGTCGCTTTTGAATAAAAGTGACATCGAAACTAAATAATAAAAATTTTATGGGTACCTTTTTAATGTCAATTTTGATTAAAATTGACATTAAAACAAGCAATTTTTTTTATAATGTCAATTTTATTAAAAGTAACATTAAAAAGGTTCCCATAAGATGTTAGTTTCTGCAAAACTGTCATTGAAAAAATTAGAAAAAAGTATTGATGTCCGTTTACCAAAAAAACTGTCATCGCTATTACAATAGTGCTTAACTAAGATGTCAATTTTTACAAACCTGTCATTGAAAAAATCAAAATAAGTATTGATGTCAGTTTACAAAAAAATTATCATCACCACCACAATAGTATAACATGTCAATTTTTGTAAATCTATCATTGAAAAAATTAAAATAAGTATTGATGTTAGTTTACAAAAAACAGTCATATAATCTCCCTTTAAAATGTCAATTTTGATTAAAACTGATATTGGAACAAAGAATTTGCTTAAGGTGTTGAACACATATAGTAGATATTGTAAATATCTCATGAATATTATATTTGATGTAGTGGTAAGAGAGGATGCGCGTAAGGTGTTGATTAGATGGAAGGTAAGAGGTTCGAAATTTGAAAAAAAAAAAGAGATAATGGTGTTTTGATCATATTGAGTAGATAATAGTGTTATTTTTAATAACACTTTGTAACTGTCATATTTATAGTTAACGATTACAATTATAATCAGTCATCATATACTTTATAATGACACTTATAAAGTGTCATCTGTATAGATATCAATGACAGTTGCAAACTGTTATAAAAAATTGAAAACTTTTAATGTCACCTTCATAGATGACAATTGCAAAATTGTCATATTTCATATTTAATGATAATTTTTAACTGTCATCTTTGATGATTATTGTAGTAGTGCAGATGAGATAGGGGTTCTACCGGTTGAAGGTTGGATTTTAGTATTCTAAACATTATGTGTTTCAACCGGTTAGTAGTATTGTTCTATCGGTTGAACTCAAAATTTCATAAATTGACAATATCATTATGAACTGGTCGAGGGGTAGATTCATCCAATTGGACATGTTTTTAAGATATTGGACATAAGTAAAATGAACCGATTGAAAATAAGTTCTACCGGTTGGTCGAGCACTTCAACAATGTAACAGAAGAATACAATAGAATAATGAACGGATTGAGAAGAATTTTCAACAGGTTGAAAGTCATCTTCTCCAAATGAAAAATCTGGTTTTCCTCCACACGAAGCTCGTGGATTGATTCATGAATACAAATTGAGGATAGGGTAATGATTATTTACCTCTAATTGATGGTATGAAAGCTTGATTGGTAGGAATGGAAGTTGAATTTGGATTTCTCTCTATAGCTTGATTCCTACCAAGTCCTACTCAAGACTCTCTCTCTCTCTCTCTCTCTCTCTCTCTCTCTCTCTCTCACTCTCACACACACACACAATCAAACTCTGTCTCACTCTCGAAGTTGTGTAGAATGAAGTCGGATGGAAGAGGAGAATGATGTCCTATATATAGAGAATGGATAGTTTTGATCCAAGAATGGAGAGGAAAACCTGGATAGGGAGGGCGGAGATGGAATAGGCGTGGGAAAAGTCTGCCATGGAAAAGGCGAGGAAGATGATGGAGGTGGGTGGTGTTCTGTAGTTGATGTGAGAGGAGAGGGTGGTGTGCCACAAAGGAAGTGGTGGGTGACCGTAGGATTTGCCGTGTGGAGAGGAAATGAGATTGGTGGAAATTTTGATATGGATATTAAAATATGGGCTTTTTGGGTATAATAATTATTTTTTCTCCAAAACAAAATATTGTTAGGTCTCTTCACAAAACACTAACATGAGAGATTATAGTGATACAATTTAACACTTCAGAAGTTTAAAGTAATTCATTCAAAAGATGATGCATGGGTATTAAGTGATACTTAATGATATTTGAGGGTGTTTATAAAAATCTAAAAATTTTAAAAAATAGAAAAAATTATTATTGCATGAATTCAATTAGGACCGCATCAACATTTATGTTCTTACTTTTTTATTTACAAAGTACTACTTTGAATTGTAAAATAAAGTTGATTTCCCTTGCCATTTCTAATTAATACCATAATTAATAAATTTAATTTTTTTATCTTGGTTCCGTAGATATTCATCTGAACAGATTTCTTTGTTTGCTCCTTGTTATTAGAACCCAAAATTCTTGTTCTCATAAAAAATTTATAGTGTATTATAGAAAAATAGTGGTAAATTGTTATTAACATGACATGGACTAATAATTTATAATAATAATCATATTAATAAAACTATTAAGAAGAAGGAGGAGGATAATAAATAATGCTAACATCCCTTCTAGTCACTTTAAATAACATGATCACCCTCTTAATCTTTGAAATGTCACTTGTCATTACATAAAATTTTAAATAAACAAACCCGTTCGTAAAAAAAAAAATCTTGGAAAAGAATATTCATGGTATCCGATTTGCTCTCACAGTCTATGCTATTGCTACTTTGATTTACCATTCTTTCTGTTAAACGACTCCTTTGTCTACCACATTTTAGCCAGCTATCTGCCTTCTTTCTTTATTTTACTACTAGGTCAATAAATCTACGTTCTAATACACTCGCCCGTACAACTTATGAGACAATTCCCCTTTTCACCTACACCATTGAGACTATAGGTAGAGTGCATGTCCGCAAAAGATTGTCTTGCTTTCCTTTCCTTTCCTTCTCTCTCTCACCCCACCTACAATACCTTTAATGCTCTCCAAAAAGTTAATTCTACTTAAAAGGTAAAAACACACTATATGTGCACTAACAACATTTGGCATCTACGAAAAGACATCCCATTAGTAGCAATGCACCCCACACTCATGTGTTTTGAGAAAGAGTGGTGAAAAGTATAAAGAGGAGAGAATATTGGAAAATAAAAGCATCATATATTTATGAGCAATGTTATTAACACATCACGTTGTATATTAAATTGCATAATTTATTTATGTGGTATACCACATTGCTAATGAGATTTACTAATTTAAACACATAATCAAAGTTTATGGGATTTGCTTTCACACTCTATACTTAAAACATAAGTTGTGTAGAATGTCACGTAGACATGATGTACAATTTAATGTATAATGTGGAATGTTAGTAGACTTTGGATGTAATATGTTCAGTTTGGAGAAGAAACACAGATCAAACCAAAAATTTTAATTTATAATTATTCAAACTGAAACCGAACAGAATAATTTTGATATTGGTTTAGCTTGATTTCTTTGATTTTGATATGGTTTGGTCCGGTTTTCAGTTTGGTTGTATCAAGCTGAATGTTAAAAAAATAGGGTTTTTTATTAAAAGATAATCATTTGAACTATTAAAGAGTATAAGTTTCGTAAAAAAATACATATTACAAAAAGCTAAGAGAATACATATTTAATAAAAAATACATATGACGAAATAAATACAACTTAAAAAAACAAATTATAACAAATAAATTGATGTATTTTGTTCCGGCCTGGTTCAGTCTAATCCGGTGTTTAGAGCTGGAAAATCAAAACCAAATCCAAAGTCTCTAAAAAAAAATAAACCGAACCAAACCGGACCGATCGAGCTCAAAAATCGAATTAAACTGTCGATTCAGTCTGATTTTTCAATTTAGTTGAAATTCATAAATGAAGTAGTTAATGGTAGGGTTCCCATTATCCTTTTATAGTGACGCATCTTGTATGTGTTCCTAAGAAAAGAAATTTGTCTATTTTTCGGGGTCTCAAAAGGGCGGCTAGATCCAATCTCTTGGTCCATGCAGAAAGGAAAAAGAATTTCACGCTCTTCCTTTTGGAAAGGAAGGATTAGCGAAATCCTATTGATTGCAGCTTTCTCCAAACCTCCGGAAAAAGCCCCGAAATTGGTAGAAATGGAAAGAGTAAGGACTATTTAAAATCTTTTGCTTATGTACAACTACAATACAAAGTTAAACCCCATTGAAAGCATCTCACAAATAGGATCTCACCCTATGGTTTTCTTTACCATGGGCTGCCCACAACTCACAAATAGGATCTCACAACCACTTGCATGACAGGGAATTGATGAGCTTTCTTTTTATTTTATTTTTATAAATGAGGTATCAGGTCTCAGATATGTCTCACCTGTTATCGACTAAATTTTAAAGTATTGAAATTAACGATCAGGCAAACCCAGTGACCCTAAAATTGTGATTGTCAATGTTCAACCTTAAGATGTCTAGGTTTAATGTTTATTTCAATCTTCACTTGAACAATCCTTTGGGATTAATTAATGAGGTTTTTGGGCCATTGGTTTGTTATTACTAGCTAAAACACTCAATTAGAATTTGCACTAGAGATGCTCTTAATAAGGCTCAATTTAGATGGCAAGAATCGAAAATCCGGAATGAAAATCTTATTCTTGGGAATGAGATTCACAGAAATGTGACACACGGGTAATTCTGTTAAAGTGTTTGGTGCATTTTGGAATGTTATCAAGAAAAAACACATGAAATCATATTCAAACGTTTGATTTGGTCATTGAAAGAATATGAATGAAATATACTTTTACTCAATTTTTCAAAAATACTATTCTCATATAACTAATAACCAGCTCTTAATGCATCACAATTTTCTTTAGATATTGACGAGGGTGAAAACATAACCAGTAAAATGCGTTTATCCCCCCAAGTAAATATTAAATTCGGCCAAGAACAGAGGATACATCCAGACACACGTGCCGATCACATGAGGGTATGGCCGACACTAGGAGTGCTGTCCATACTCAAATCAGGATAAGAGAATCAAATATGGAATAAGCCGATCAAAGAAGGGCAGTCTCAACAGTCAGCCGACCTGAGAAAGACGAAATCATGTCTTACCGACCGTATAAAGTCAGCCCGAAACACCATTGACCCGAGAAAGGCGATGAGCAACCGTTGTTTCAAGATAAGACAGAATCCCGAATAAGTCGGGATAGAGTTCTAACAGATATGGATGAGAATTCCACGGCCAATTTAATTAATATGAGAAGTATTAATTGAATGAAACTCTAATGGTAGAAGATAACTACTTGGTAGAGAGTTGTCTCATTAGTGGTCAATCAGAAGACACTTCACTCCAATTAGAATCCTAAAAGAATTGGGATTAAAGAAAAAGTCTATAAATAAAGCTCCACATCAACAAAAAAGGTACGTCCTAACTAATAGAGAATATTGGCCTGAGTTATTATTCATCCTGTGAGCTTTTGCCTGACTTAATTATCGGAGTATCTTCCTTCCACAGCGGCAGAGAGCTCTTTGACGATTTATTATTTTGCAGACCACAAGTCCATTCATATTGAGAGCATTGTTTCGGTTGGATAGTGAGCTCCTAGTTTTCCGTCCTGATTGAGAAAATCCACCCATCTACAGATATTTATGCATACAAATTAATTTTTTGAGATGAATTGACACCTAATACTGTAGTCCAAATTGTGGAGAACAATTAGCCATTTCAAGTCAAACTAGGAGTCTGTCTACTAAACATTCCAACTATTCAAAACACTTACCAATTAATATTGTATTCAACAACTTCAAAATTATTCATCATTTCAAAAATAAACTTGTAACGACCCGCTCCCACCTTGTACAATATTGTCCGCTTTTACCGCCCAAATCCCATTGACTTCCCAATAGGTCACCCATTCTTAGATTGCTCCAGAGTGAGCACGCTTGACTTTGAAGTTCTATTTGGTGTTAGCGTCATCATGATTTTAAAAGGTCTTATACAATAAAGGTTTATAATCTTATAAATATCACCGAACTTATATCCACCAAGGGATGTGGGAACCCTGACCACTTATTCAGACGTCCCACTGAGACACCATCTCTCTGATGCCGACCTCACAACTGGCACCACGGCCTGGCTGGGGTGTCACAAAACTACCAGATAATTAAACGCTTTAAAAATCTACTACAACGTGCTGAAAACGTGGAATAAGAGGTTCTGCTCTATTTACATTAACTCGATTATTTTTAAGCATATTTTATCTTTATTTAAAAAATCATATTTTTTATTTTGGTCTCAATTTTTTATAGATTATTAGTCTGTTTTGAAAAAGAAATCTAAAGATTTTAAATTTTATATAAAAAGCTAAAAAAAAAAAAGTTACTAAATAGGACGTACAAGTACAAAAATACATTATTTTTTTATTTTTAAATTTTTTTTAAATTTGACCAATTATTTATAACTTTTCAGAAACCTTTTGATTAAGACGAACCAATAATTTATAAAAAAATTGACGAAAGACAAAAAATTATAAAAATAATTCACATAAAGACGAAAAATAATCAAATAATCGAAGCAGGCCAAACTTAATTTTAATTGATTAGGCTATGCAATAGATTAGGGTAACAAAAAACGTGAGTGTGGTTTTGTAGGTTATAAGAGGTATTAATTGACTTTTTCTTTTCACCGGTATTAGATTTTCCCGTAATCTCAAATTCCTAGGAGTAGTAGAGCAATCCGAGTACTCCTCTATTCAGCAAACAAATTACTTCAGGATTGAAACATCGGTAATTACATTCCTTCTTAAACTCTATCCAAACCATGAAATCTTATCAATCCGGAATCTTATTCCTATTCCTCCTTAGGATGTTTGCCATCCAAACACAAGGAGAAAATTGTTAGGTCTTTATGGGAATTAGGGAAGCTGCTGTTCATTGTGCTAAAAAATGATGTCGTTTTGGCGCCTAAAACACTGACTAAAAATTATTCGGTCGGTATTTTACTATTCGAATAGTGTTTTACACAAAAAATAATGTTATTTTAGTGCGCAATCGTTATTTTAGTGCACAACACACTCTACTGGACCCCGGTTCGCCTTTATGAGGCAGTGACTACACATCACCCTCGGCCTTTAAAAATCATACAATTATTTAGGATTGAAAACTAGTTGCATACACCTTTCGTGATTATGTCAGTGTTAAAGTTGTTTAATCATATAGTTAATCTTCTTCCAAGATGATGTAGTAGGTGCTTTTTGTTATGAAATTTGATTATGGATTATATAACGCATACGAAATTTTATTACTTAGATAAAATATTTTATATATGTGTGTCCGCACACATACGTTATATATATGATTAGATACATAATTATTTGCGGAGTCAACTTCTAATAAGGATTATTTATTTTGTTAAAATACAATTTTTTATTTTTGATTAAATTTTGATGATCCAAATCGTTTAATGTGTTCAAAACATATTTTTAAGGAACCTGCAAGAAATTGGCTAAAAACATATCGAGAAGAATTTGATCCAAACAGTTTTTCATAAATACTAACATGAATAATTTTATAAAAATATGTTTGGATTAAGCCTTCTCGGTAATATTTAAGTCGATATCTCGTGGATACCTTTTAAAAATTTATTTTAAACACATTGAACGGTTCAGGGTCACTAAAATTTGATTAGAAAAAAAGAGGTCTGTATTTTAACAAAATGCGGAATCCCTTATTTGAATATAAACATATTTTTATCATAGATATTTTG
The DNA here is from genome assembly GCA_019985065.2 of Arctostaphylos glauca. Classification (NCBI taxonomy): domain Eukaryota; kingdom Viridiplantae; phylum Streptophyta; class Magnoliopsida; order Ericales; family Ericaceae; genus Arctostaphylos; species Arctostaphylos glauca. Next base: position 20,150,376 of record JAHSPW020000013.1, read on the forward strand.
TGGTATTATTTAGTTGATATCTTAAAATTAAATTTACTTACAATTATGATGGTATAAAATTAAGTAAATTTGCAATAATATTATATCATTTAAGGACATTATGATTAAATATTAATTCACAATTCAATAATAACGGACTCTATTTTTGTTTATTTTTAATTTTTTTTGAATTTTTAATATTTTTTTTTTTTAAATTTTTTTCATTGAGACAACTCACAAACAACAAAAATTAATAAGAAATAAAAAAAATATTAAAAAATTCAGATAAAAACGAAAAATAATAGTTCAATAAATATCTATACTTTTCTGAATTTTAAATATAAATTTCTAGATTCTGAAATTTATAGTCAATTAATTATTTTGCCTTCTTGGTACTAAGGAGCGGACAAGATCCGGGAAGCCGTCGCCCCAAAAAAGATGGTCTCGCCCTCTGTTGTTTTTTTCTCTCTCCGTTCCTTTGCGTCTTTGGGTTCCCGGTGATCCCGTTACCTGTAAACCACTGTCTCTCTCTCTCTCTCTCTCTCTCTCTCTCTCTCTCTCTCTCAAAAGTTCAGATCTTGGAGTAGTTTCTCCTCAAACTTCACGGTGGTTACCTTAACGAGGTAGATCCGATCTCGAGATTTCGTCAGATTCTCCTTCAAGCTCTTGTTTTTGTTTGTGGAATAGGATCGGAAGACATAGCAGAGGGTGGAATTGAAAGTCATGGGTTTGTTGTCAAACCCTAATGCCAATGGTCGCTTTGCTATTTGCCTTACCCTCCTCTTCCTTTTTGGTTTCATTGTTCTCTTGGTCGTACCCTGCGTTTCTGCTCAGGTAATTATTCGATGTTTATATAATCTGTTTCTCTCTTGTGGTACATATACTTCATTCGTTGTACATAAGTATTTTGTTTGTTTGCTTGCTTGCTTCCTAGCAATTTGAGGATGAAACTAACAAGGACGAGTCTAATGGGTCAATTCAAGATCTTGGCCGGCGTAGCAAAGTGAGTTACCCCCCACCCCTTTCTTTACCTTTTTCCTCCTTGCGATAATAGTTGAAAAAACTGAAATTTAAGTCAAATTTTGGTCTCTAATCGGGTGTATGGTTTTCTTTTTGGTAGCATTTTAGTGGAAAAAAATAACATTGTTTCCTTGTGGTTATGATTTGGCTATGAAAACAGTTTTCAAGAAGCCAGTAAGAACTTTCAACTGAAATTGGGTGTTTTCATATAACTCGCGGCAGTTGAATACCGGATTTTTCCTTTTTGTTGAGCTGTTGACATCCCATGTGTTTTTGGAAATAATTGTACAATATTTACGAAATTGACTGGTTGCGGTATTCGTGTTTAATTTCGTGGAACAGATTGTTCTGAGCAAGCTTGCTGATCCCAAGTCAGTTGATCTTAGCCTCAGTTTAGATTCTGCTGGCCTCGGAGTTGTTGATGCATTTTTTGCAAGTTTGTCGATAATTCTTGTCAGTGAGGTATGCATACTTCAATTGTTGTGTATTATAGATGTTAAAAGATTCTTATGATCCTCCATAAGGATGACATGGGCTTATGGTTAGATAATATAAGTTGGCAACCGGGTGATAAGCGTAAGTAAATTTGGCTGCTTGTGGTGAAATGCATTGGCCGAGGAACTTTTTCTGTTTGATTTTCTCTCTTGGTGGATCGTAGTTCTAACTATTTCACTGTTGTTTAAACATATCGTTTGTTTCTAGATTGGAGACGAGACTTTTATAATAGCAGCTCTTATGGCGATGCGTCACCCTAAATCAATTGTTTTATCTGGTGCCCTCAGTGCCTTGTTTGTAATGACGGTAAGTTTAATGTTTTCTGGGCTTCACCAACATTAGAATTTTTTCTCTACCATGATTTTGACATCTTGATTCACTTGTGGTTCCCCTATGCTAATGTACGCAACTTGGGGGTTTATTTATTTAATTTCAGAATCTATGGATCACCACCTTATTATGCCTTTCATATTTTGATGGTAATCGGACTCTATGTTTATGAATCTATCAATGTGAAATTAGGTACTCTCTACCGGGCTTGGTAGGATTGTGCCAAATTTGATCTCGAGGAAGCATACAAACAGTGCCGCTACAGGTGTATATTCTGTTTGTTTTTCTTGAAAGTACCATGGTTTCTTCAGAGACCTCTCTGAAGCTTAAAGTAGATTTTGTCTAGTTTTGGTACTGTGCATCATAGATTTTGTCTAGTTTTGGTGCTGTGTATCATAGATTTGTCTCTTGTGCCTGCTTTCTTTTTCTAAGAAGCACAAAGAGGGAAAGGGAATTCAGACAGCATTGACACGATTTAGACATGGCAAGTGCGAACGTAACGCTTGAAAAAAAAATTGAAAAGGCAGGATAAGGCTTATGCATTTTAGATGCAGACATGAAAGTATTACGACTTGATTTTTTCTACATTACAAATGCGCTCATGTATTTAACCACAGCAATATAGTAAGAAGTCATTTTCACATTCTACATAAGAAGTGTTGAACAAATGACCAAAATTTATTTTTACAAGTTCTTTTCATGAACAAAGTGGATATAGATATGTATGAAGGGGATATACCCTATAGGTATGTATGGGTATGTCTATTTATGCATCTATATATACATATATGTTTATGGGATGTCTATCCATTACAAAACGGTAGGAGACAATAAAGGAGGAGAATAAGGGAAGAAGAAGATACATTTCGCTGCTGTGAGGCACCACATTTGTTAGAGGTGCCTTATCCTCCAGGCCAACCACTTGGTCTTATGAATATGCGTTGCTTCTGTTTTACAGTGGACCAATTTTGTTCTTTTTTCAGACATGTATTTGCATTTCGTTGTCTGAGTGATGGATACAGGCGCCCCAAGTGACCTGTTTCTGACAACTGAAAATAAACAAGTTGAGTCTAGTGTCAAACACACACTGGGAGTGTTGAAGAAGAGTCAATGTTTCATGCGGCAAACCACCTTCTTAGAAGTGTTAGTGCTTCTTATTTCTGTGTTCATTGAATAGCTATGTTACATGAGTCCGTAGGAATGTGCACCTAGAATATATATATATTAAGTTCCAAGGCATGCCACTCCCTCTGGTCTAATATCTTATTGCTGTAAGGATCTTACTGGTGGCAATACGCAGAAAAGACAAGGGCTAACGAAAAGAAACATAAAAATAAAAATAAAAAAGAAAGACAGTATACTAACAATTGACTTCATTGCATAAATGTAAAGACAGTGTACCAACAATTGACTTCATTGCATAAATGTTTACTGTTGGAATTCTTTCCTAAGTAAACGGAGAAATGGTCTATGATTGGAACAAAAAATTTATTCTTTGAATGCAAAATCAATGTCTCCGAATGGATCTCTAGTGGCTTGTAATGCTTGTAAAAGTTGTCTTTTTTTTTTTTGCAGTTCTTTATGCCTTTTTTGGCATGCGCTTACTTTATATAGCATGGAGATCAGATGCAAAAGCATCTCAGAAAAAGGAAATTGAGGAAGTATGTTTTTTTACTATGCTTATCATTTTCTTTGACATGATTTGGAATTTCTACTGGCTAAAAGAATACTAAATGCTATTTGTGCTTTGCTTCCTATTTCTTTGGTTTCTTTAGTTTTGTTGTTCCTTTCTGCACTTTGTGGTGTTTCAGTTTGTAACTTGAAAGGAAGGGGGAAGAAATCAGGGAAAATTAGAGGAGCTTTGTTTGTGTCTACATGGTTGGGGATTTACATTGACTGAACATTTCTGGATAAATGTCCAACACCTCGTGGACATATTTTCCTCAAAAGATAAAGTGCTTGGATTTTTAAAAGTATTGAGTTATACTTTTGACACCAGGCCAATTCTTTATTGACCTTTGCTCATTTGTGATAAAAAACCCTTGATGGTGTACATCCCATTGAGAATTGATGAGTTATAATCGAATAATATAATAAATTAATGGTATGTAATTCATTAGCTTCCGATGCTTCTCAGATAAGAATTTCTGAATGGTTGTATGCCTAAAAAAGAGACATCAGGAGTGGGACTTTATATGTTGAATTTGGACTAATATTTTTAGATGCTATGGACACTGAAAGAACGTAGGAGAGAGATGTGACACGCTTCGGTTTTTTTTATGTTTACACTTTGACCATTGAAAGAACACTTCTGTGGTGTGGGTTAGACACTGCATTGTCTATGTATGTATATTTGTATTAGGTTTACCACTATGGAAGTTTGCATTTGACAAAGCTTACATAAGGTTGGTTTAGTAAACTAGCAGTCTGGAAAATCTTCATAGCCTGAGACGAAAGTTCAACTTTCCGCTTCCAGCCGGAAAGAAATAGAACGGAGAGAACGGAGAGGGAGAATTGATCCAGTCATTTAGTCTAGGATACACTATAGCTCCATTCTCCTCTCATCTCATGCATAAACTGTGCCTGCGGATGTACTGACCAGTGACCACTTTGTTGAGGGTTTAAAATTTGGCATAAATCTGTATTTTTCCAAACTGTCTGTCTCTAAATAAATTCTGCAGTTGTTTTTATTGCTACCTCTTTTTCACTCTTATTTTTTTTACTTTGATCAAACTTGTTTCAACTTTGGTATTCAATTCAGTTCTATCTGTCACATATGCAGGTGGAAGAGAAACTTGAGTCTGGACAAGGGAAAACAACAATGCGCCGGTTCTTTTCTAGATTTTGCACTCCCATATTCTTGGAGGTATATCTTGTTATGTGTATTTTAGTTACTTGTTGGTCTGGGAATGAGGTTTTAGATTTTTTTTTTCAAAAGCCATGGTTGAATTCTCTTTGAACTTTGTCTACAGTCGTTTATCTTAACTTTCCTAGCTGAGTGGGGTGATCGGAGCCAGATCGCGACAATTGCTGTAAGATAATCTCAATTCCTATGATGTTTCTTTGGCTTGTATATTATGTTGCCTACTACTTTTGACGCTGCTCTTCAAAAGAAGAAAAGGAGAAGTAGTGCTGATTGAGTTGCATATGTACCTGGGCATTTTATAATTGTTGCTTGTGCGTACTTTAGTTTTTGTTGTTTTTTAGTTTTGCAAATAGGGATATCATGTGGGTTTTGTATTTTTTTTGGTGAGTGATTTGATTATATAGAGCGGGAGGATGTAGCATGGGATAAGAGGGAGTGATTTTCTTAGCTCTGTTGGATGGAGTGGTGCAATGGGAGTTGTATTTGTCATCATCCACTTTGGGGATAGGATACCGCACCCTGTTATATCTCGAGTCTTGTATGCAAGAAAACTATGGATTAAAGGAGGAGAAAGAACAGCAGGACCTCATGGGATATAAAATCAGGTTTCCCCTTAGTCCCCCTTGTTCTGTAAACAAACAAGGCCTTGTTGCACCGTGGCATAGGAACTCGTAAATATCAAAAGTATTTTATCTCCTTGATCATGGAATGTAGGTTTTTGTGGTAACTAAAGGGAGCTATTCCCGTTCTGTTTGACTGATTGTAGCCAGCTATGTTTAGTATGCTTATCTGTAAACTGATCGTAGCCAGCTATCAAAGTCGAAGTTGTGGGAAAGCTAGTTGTTTGTGTGCTTTTGGTAAGAGTATTTTGTTTTTGGATGATTCTGCAGCTGGCTACGCACAAAAATGCAATTGGAGTTGCAATAGGAGCTTGTCTAGGACACACCATTTGCACATCGGTGGCAGTGGTGGGAGGAAGCATGCTTGCATCAAAGATCTCGCAAAAAACAGTTGCAACCGTCGGTGGCCTGCTTTTCCTTGGGTTTTCTTTGTCTTCGTATTTTTATCCTCCCTTGTAACCACTATACTTTACACTGAACTGATTCCTGGGAGCAGATGTGCTTCTGTCTTCAATTTTTTTGGTTCTCTTTTTCCCTTGTTCTTTCTGATATAGCCAATTGGTTGGACTTCAGATGTTCTCTGTACCGTATCATATTGGGTAATGGAAATATGTTTATGGTTCACCCTCTCGTTTCCTTCACTGGCAAATACTGAGAAATCAGCCTCGTGTCTTTTGTTTCGTATTCACCTCAGAATCGTGTTCTATAACGTGCTTTTTCTTTACACGTCTACATGGCTGCCAACCAACTGGGTTATCTTACTCAGTCAAAGCATATGACTTTCAAATGGGAAGTCACGAATTTGAACCAACAAGTAAATTTTCATTTTTCACTCTTCCTTGATGTTACTTTTAGGGTTTATGCTCGGTGATTGCCTTAAATACCGTGGAATGTGATTTTATGAGAGGAAGTTCTTGAACAAAACCCATCAAATGTTGCAGTCGACCTAATCCAAGCAATGGGTTGTGTTGGTTTTAGCTTCTGAAACCAAATTGTCGTCTGGAAATCATGCATAGCAATGTCGAACATTAGTGAGAATTTTTTTTGCCATAACCCGGATCGTGCGACGATTCAAATTGTTCACCTTTATATTCTCCGAGGTGAAAGGATTCTGATTATCTTTGTGCGTCCGAGGTGAGCTAAAAAAAATGGTAAAAAGTTCAAAGCAGTCCTCTGGATAGAAGTATAGAAAGGCAGTGACGCATTTAGAATATGGAGGACCTCCAAAAGGGAAAAAAAAATCTTGAGGTATCTCCTCCCATCAAGGTAAATCTAACATGTTCCATGATTGGAGAGCTGGTTTATTGAGTTACACCCCACATATTGCAAAGTTATCAATCTTGTAGCAACGAGTGTACCGTTCTTATTCCTCATATAGTACGTACTGGTCTAGTGCGTATTATTTTGGATTTATTATTAAAAAATATTATAAATTTTATGATTAATATTTTTTAAAAAAAATTATACTTAGACATATAAAATAAAACTCCACAATTTAAAAATAAATCACCAAACATAATATTTTTTATTTTTGCACATTAAAAAGACATGAGAACCAAACAACCCTTTGTTTTTGCATGTTGGACGTTAGTTAGGAAGAGGGATCAGAATATTCGGAACCAGACAGCCCTTTATTTTTGCTGTAATTACCAAAAATACCCAAAAAATGAAGAAGAAAAAAAACGTGCAGGAACGAAACGGACTTTAAGATGCCTCGATTTGGTCCCAGTACGGAACATACTGTCCGATACCGTACTGGACAGTATTGGACAGGATAGATAACATTGATACATTGAGACAACAGTTCTACAAAACTCCAACAAGGGATGGCAACACCCTACTGGTATCTACAAACACTAATACCCTTGGAAAACCAGCCAAATTGGTCTCTTTTACTAGCAGATGGCCCTCCATTTCACTCCACAAGAGAAGAAAAAAAAAGAGCATCAGTCCCATGCTTGAATCACAAAATAATGAGAGAGAACTTTGTCTGAAGAATTTCAATCTGCCTCCATTTACCTTGGCCCGATGTGCATTTTACATCTAAGCATTCAAATTCTCCTCCTCCTGGCTTACAGAACTACTGATATATGACTATGAGGATAACTGATGCATAAATCTCTGCAAAATAGCAAGCAGCACCATGAACAAAGGATACCACCTTGCCATTGGGTGCAAAATTTGTTTCAAAAGCAAACCTTAAAGACTGACTTGACGCAGCGTTGTAGCGGAAGAAGAACTAGATATCGTTTTAATAGACGAATGGGGTTATATATCGTTCTAACAGACGCGGTTTGCTAGATCTCGTCCTAGCTTACGAGATCTTGAATCCACAAAAAAAGATAGAACACCTTGTGCACAAGAAATATAGAAAAAACGAGATGTTTATTGAATAATTGAATGAATAACAAAGGAGGGTTTATCCTTATTTATAGGTAATGAAATCCCAACTTTGGTAAAAATTAAATTGGACAATGACTTGTTAATTACTCCCTCCGTCCCATTTTGTTTGCTAGTTTTTCCATTTTGGGATGTCCCAAAATGTTTGTTACATTTGTACAATAAGCCATCAAAATATTACTGATCTTCCAGTTTTACCCTTTTAGTTTTGCATTGAAGTACTAGTAAATCAAGTTTACTAGTAAATCAAGTTTACTTGAGTACAAAATCAAGCAAAAAAGTGAACTGTTGCATTGAATTCTGGATGTGATTAATTTTTCCCTCCAAAAAAAATTTGTATTTGAGTTTTTATTGGAGCCAAAATATTTTGTAATCAAGTTTCAATTGGAGCCAAAAAAAATCTGTAATCAATTTTCATTTGGAGCCAAAAAAAATCTGTAATCAAGTTTTAATTAGAGCCAAAAAATCTGGAATTGAGTTTTTGGAGTCAAAAAAATCTGTAATGAAGTTTCATTTGGAGCAAAAAATTCAAAAGGAAATTTTAATGGAGACTACATAATCTTTTTAGACTTTTCTAGGGATATTTATTGTGCAAGAATGGTTCCACAATTAGGAAGGGTAATTGTGGAAATCTAATAGTATGTACTTTGGGTCCTTAAAAAGTTGGATTCCCCAAAACTAGCAAACAAAATGGGACGGAGGGAGTAAGAAACTAGCTAACTTTACTAATCAAATTAGGTAATAAAAACATGCCAAAACAAGTGGCTTTAGAGGAAAAAGAAATTTCTAGAATGAAAACTTTCTAAATAAGAAAAAATTCTAATTAAGGTTTCCAAAAAATTGAGATTGCAATTAATGATTTTTTTTTTATATTATCAAATTTTTCCAAAAAAATTAGTCGTGAATTTGTCCTACATCAATCTCCTCTTCTTTGAAAGAACTCATCCTCGAATTCACTATGAATATGGCCATATCTAGAATGGCATGATACTCGAACAAATCCTGAATGTTGAAGGTCTCAGAGATATTTAGATTCTCTGAAAGATCCACCACATAAACAGTATCATTGACCTTCTGCAAAACACGAACATGGCCAATCTTCTTCTGCTTGAGCTTGTTATAAGTACCCACTGGAAATCTCTCATTTTCGTAAGTGCACCATTACCATATCCCTGACTGCAAAAACCTTCAAACGCCTATGCTTATCTGCAGCTACCTTGTACTTTGCAGTAGACTCTTCCAACTTCTGTTTCACTTTTGCATGAATATTAGTTACCTTTTCAGCCATGTGACCAACAATAATGTTCATTCCAGGAAGCTTGGGAAGGGACACCAAATCTAGGGTATGAAGCGGGGGACGTACATAAACAATCTCAAATGTTATTTTTCCAGTGGACCAATTCGGCATGTTGTTGAATGCAAACTCCGCCTGAGAGATCACAAAATCTCACTGCCTTAAACTGTCTTAACACAAACTTCGCAGAATGTTTCCCAACCTGCAATTTACCACCTTTGTTTGACCATCAGTTTAGGGGTGGTAAGTAGTGCTATACTGTAAAGAAATATCAAGTCGCTTCCATAAAGTTCGCTAGAAGTGGCTAAGAAATTTGAGGTCACGATCATAAACAATAGTCTTTGGCAAACCACGGAGACGAACCACCTCTCGAAAGAATAATTGAGCAATGTGATTGGCATCAGACGTCTTCTACATGGAATGAAATGCGCCATCTTAGAGAATCGATCAACAACGACAAAAATGGAATCTGTACCTCGTTGTGTTCTCGGAAGTCCAAGGATAAAATCCATGGAAAGATCCTCCCAAGGTGCTTCGAGAATGGGAAGAGGCATGTATAGACCAGTGTTCTACGCTTGCCCTTTTGCCGTCTGACACGTGTAACAACGCGTCACATACTTGTCAACATCTCGTTTCAGTTGTAGCCAATAATAACGAGCCTTAGATAGTGAGATACTTTTATCCCTCCCCAAGTGTCCACCTAAGCCTCCGCTATAAGTCTTCCTAATAATGTACTCTCTCAAGGACTCTTGAGGAATGCAAAGTCAGTCCTCAAAGAATATAAATCCTTTAAATAATTGAAACTTGGTAGAGTCGGAAAAATCTAACTTGCAATTTACCCATTCTTCCTTAAAGTCTTCATCGTCGACGTAGAGTTGCTTGAGATATTCAAAACCTAAAACCTCATTCTTGACAATAATAAGCAGAGATGCTCGGCGACTGAACGCATCAACCACCTTATTGAATGCACCTAATTTGTGCTTGAGAGAGAAAGTAAACTCTGTATATAAGCAATTCACCGAGCATGCATACGGTTTGGCTTGGTGAAATTTTGGAGGTACTTGAGAGCTTGATGATCGCTGTTCAAAACTCCCGTTGAATTAGATAAGCTTCCCAATGATACAAGCTACGCACCACGACAGACAACTCTTGCTCATAAGTAGTCCACTTCTATCGTGCGGCGCTAAGTTTCTCACTAAAAAAGGCTATCGCCCTACCTTCTTGAGACAAAACAGCTCCAATGCCTACGCCAGAAGCGTCACAACCAACCTCAAATAACTTGTCAAAGTTTGAAATTGCTAAAACTGGGGTTGTGGTCAATCGTTCCTTGAGCACGGCAAAACTTCGTTCAGTAGCATCAGTCCATACTAACTATTTATGCTTCAAGTAATTTGTGAGTGGAGCAACAATAGTACTAAAGTTCCAAACAAAGTGCCTGTAAAAGGTCGCTAGACCATTAAAACTTCGCACATTAGTAATAGATTTCGGAGTTGGCCACTCTCGAATTGCTTGAACCTTGAATTCATCAACTTTGATTCCTTGGGCACTCACCATATAGCCCAAGAAAATTAAACTATCTGTCAGGAAGCTGTACTTTTTCAAATTGACTTAAAGGTTGGTCTTGCGCAGCACATTAAAAACATCCCACAAATATTGCATATGATCTTCTTCACTATGACTCTGAATCAAGATATTGTCAAAATAAACAACTACAAACTTTCCCAATGGTTGGAATACCTGATTCATCAATTGCATAAATGTGTTTGGTGCATTGGACAATCCAAATGGCATAACAATTCACTCATACAACTCTTCTCTCGTCTTGAAGGCTATTTTTCACTCATCACCAGGGCGGACACGGATCTGGTAATAGCCACTCTTCAAATCAATCTTTGAGAATACCTTCGCATCACTCAATCTGTCAAGCATGTCGTCTATTCGTGGTGTTGGAAACCTGTACTTTATTGTGATTTTATTAATGGCTCTGCTGTTAACATACATGCGTCAACTCCCATCTTTTTTTGGAGTTAATAAGGCTAGCACGGTGCATGGACTTATACTTTCTCTGATCAAACCCTTCCAGAGCAACTCATTAACCTGATCTTGTAGAATCTGAAACTCCTTTGGGCTCATGCGATAATGTGGCAAGTTTGGTAAACTCGCTCCAGGAACTAGATCTATCTCATGTTAAATGTTCCTCATAGGAGGTAACTCTGCTGGCAACTCATCTAGCACAAGTTATTGAAATTCTGCAATCAACGACTTAACCAATTTGGGTACGACAATCTCTTCATTTGCCTTGTCTTTGACCACTAATGCATAAATTAATTGGGTTTCTTTGGCCTCCTTCACGATATCTGGTACAATGAAAAAAGAATCTGCCTTGGCTGGAGAGGCTGTCACTTGATTCTCACGTCTCATAAGAGCCAAGACAATTTTTACTTTATTTTTGTAAAAAGTGTGAGTGTTGTCTTTTCCCCTATATATAGTGTTCAAGTCATACTACCACGGTCTTCCCATCAACATGTGACATGCATCCATGTTCACTACGTCACACAAAATTTCATCCTTATAATACTTTCCAACCGAAAAAAGAATAACACATTGTTCAGTTACCTTGATCTCGCCGACATCTCTAATCTAACCAACACTGTAAGGGGAATGGTGCTTTTGCGTTTGGATCCCCAACTTGTCAACCATGGTCCTTGAAACGATGTTCTCGCTACTGCTTCCGTCAATAATCAAATCACAAACTCGCTAATTAACAGTACAACGAGTTTTGAAGATGTTATGTCTCTAATACCATTTGACGCAGCGTTGTAACGGAAAAAGAACTAAATATCATTCTAGTAGATGAATGGGGTTCTAACAAACACGGTTTGCTAGATCTCGTCCTAACTTACGAATTCTTGAATCCACAAGAAAAAATAGAACAACTTGTGCACAAAAAATATAGAGAAAACTAGATATTTATTGAATAATTAAATGAATATCAAAGAAGGGTCATTCTTATTTATAAGTAATGAAATCTCAACTTTGGTAAAAATTAAACTAGGCAATGTATTGCTAATTAAGAAACTAGGCAACTTTGCTAATCAAATTAGGTAATAAAAACATGCCAAAACAAGTGGCTTTAGAGGGAAAAAAAACTTTCTAAAAAGGAAAAAATCCTAATTAAGGTTTAAAAAAATTGAAATTGAAATTGCAATCAATCATTCTTTTTTTTTTATTTTATCAAATCTTTCCAAAACAATTAGTCATGATTTTATCCTACATCAACCGGCAAGACGTGTTTTGCCTCTAGCACACATATCAGTCGAGAAACTGAACCCTGCTGATCAAAATAGAAAAGACTAGTCTAACGATAAGATTAGATTCCCTTTTCGAATGGTTACAACTCCACAAGCTGATAAGCATCTGAATGAAGATATAGACAAGCAAGAGATTCAAAGAGCACAATGAGAGCAATACCTTCTAAACATCTGCTCAAAAAGGGCTTTGCAGCACAACAGAAGTCATGTAACACTGGTTTTTATGATGATCAAGGCATCTAACACTTCCTATCATCGTGAAAGAACTTCAATATAAAGTTGTACTCCAACAATCATTAAGCTTCATTCATCACTAAGTATTAAAGTAAAACTCCAATGATCAAGCATCCCCACAATCCAACAATCTCATCTGACATGTTTTGCACATTAGATAAAATCATAAGAAACTGTAGTTTAGAAGAAAAGAGTCATATCTCAAGTTTTAAATACATTGCCAACAGATTCAGCATAAATAAGATCAAGAGAACCAACACATGTAGTTTAGAAACTAATGTGAATGCCCTTGAAAAAAGTGTCTTGGGCTGTTATGTTGGATATCCTAGCTGCTTTCAACCTTACCGAGAAATAGAACTGTGATAGCTGCCTGAAAGCTAATCCCAAATATTCCATTTCCAGGGCTTCATAAAAGTGGCTCTGATGGCTGAGACTTCTTGTCGTTCCTGGATTTGTAGGAAATTTACAAGAATGTCACTAGAGCATAAAATTGGACATGGCAACACCATGTTTCTTGGGTTACACATTTGGCATCTCCTTCTTCCTTTGATTGGTGTGTATGGTTCCCACCTTCCAGAATTCCTTACCATACTCAGCTGTTATCAGTAATGGACACTGGAATTCGCCTTCTAGAACAGGAAGAATCTCCACTCTTCTCAACAGCTACAATTTCTGCATGCAGTTGTGTAGGTTATTTCTCCTAATTGCAGATTTGCTTCTGCTGCCACCTGGAACTCCATCAAAGCTCAGCATTTGATCACCTGTTGCTACAAGCTAGTTTGATTTTCTAGTTGCATCCAAGCTTTGCGTGGTTTTCTAATTGCATGAAAGCTAGTTTGGCTATCTCGTTGCATTTACACGTAAAGTTTCCGTTTATGGATGGCTCTCAAGGATAGACTGGCCTAGAAGAGACAACACTCAAGTCTTGGGGACTGCAATTGATGACTGTAGGGTTCTATGTGGCCAGAGTGAGGATAATATTATTCTCCTTCTTTGCTTTCCTATTTTCTAGATCAGTTTGGAGGGTGGTTACTTTCTCTATGTTGTACTTCTAAACAGCACTCTTGGCCTATTTAGATAAATCCATTGATAAGGGAGAATAAATGCAAAGTTTTTTCCCAGTACTCTTTAGAAAATGACATGGGCAGCTATAACTTATTACCTCAAGAAGGAAGGAATAACAGAATCTTTCAAGGCTTGCCCAGGAGCTGTAGCTGTATCATTGATCGCATCAAGCATGACATTATAATTAGGGCTTTTCAACTCCACTATGTTATCTAGGCTTTTCATCTCCACCACCTTAAGACTAACACTATCTGTACCAACTGTTACGGATAACACTATTTGTATCTCTTAACTTGTACTTGTTCCACTTCACAAGATTCTTTTGTATCTATCTTTGTTTTCTCTCTTTGTAATGGATGAGTATACCGTCCTAGAGACTATCCCTTTCTTCTTACATATCAATCCCACCTAAGTACAAATATTTTAGCATCACGAATTTAAGATCAACAACGAGGACGAAGCCCATTCGGAACACTACCCATCAGCAGAAAGAGAGAGAAAAACATGTATCTATATCAGGCATAGATCAGAGCAAGAAAGAGGCACACAGAACAACACCACAAGCAGTGTAGAAAGAAAAACACGTATATAGCTTTGGGCATATTAACAGCAAGAAAGATGCACATAAAGTAGACTAAAAGTAAGGAAACAAAAAAGGCAAGACGTTATAAGCATAAGAAACTAACATTAAAGCCATATACTCCAGAACAAGCAATAGCAATAACAGGCCCCATAACCATACGCATAAACACTAGACCAACACAACAACAGTAAACAGAAGTAGCACACGAAACAATTCATTGACACTAGAGAGATGTTATTATATAATTGTTGCCCTTTTCCAAGGGCAAAAGGGGGCACGACACTAGAGTTCTTTTTTTTAATTTACTTCTTCAAGCTGCCGCGAACGCCGGGGCGAGGCTTGGAAGACTCCGCGACGTGAGTGGCGTGGAGATTGTTGAGCTTGGCCTCGTCGAAAGGGATCTTAGGGTGTTTGGAATCATGGTGAATCTGCATCGTCTTCATGTCTGGTGCGGTGACCTTGCACAGAGGACATTCCAGCTTCGCATGCCCGCCCTTTTCGATCCCTGAACGATCAGCCTGCCCCGCCTTGCCGCCGCCCCTATTCGTCGTCGCCGCGTCCACCTTCGCCTGGATTTCCTTCGCCGTGTGCTTCTTAGGCTTCGCCTTCCCTGTCATCGTCAACCAACTGAAGATAACACGGACGAGTATCCAATAGTGTGGAACGGAACGGAGTTGATGAGTGGGCGAGGCGAACAGATGAAGATAGAGATGTGTGTGTGAGAGAGAGAGAGAATCTGCAAACCCTACTTTGTGCTGCACTGCGGAAGGTTATCAATGGGCCGATGATGCTACTGCCACGGCAAATTCGACTACTGCCAATAATTTTATTCGCACTCCTTCGGCCTTCCCTAATTTCGAGTTTTTAAAGCACTAGAAAAGTAAATTACTCATCTACCCATTGTTTCTCACTCTCACAATCTCAGCCAGCAGGTGCCATCGAGCCCCTTCACGATTCGGAAAGGCTATAATGTAGTTTTTATAATACGTGTATAGTACCGGTAAAATGATATAGTTTTGATCTCATGATAAATCAAATGATATAGTTTTAAAAATAAAATAAATAAAACAACGTTATTTTACCCGCACTTCTCCCCTAAATCTCTCCCACCATCTATCGCACTTTGGTCTATTTATTCTGTGATTATTATTGAATTATTAGATATATGTTGTCTCAAATAGAACCTAATTTAGTCCAAATAAATTTGATTATTATTTTTTTGTGTTTTTTATTGCATTTAATGCATGCTTTATTTGATTATGAGGATTAATGACGAAATGTCTTTGAAGACCACTCAAAGCCTAACTCATCCTACCCATAAAAGGGCAATTTCGTCTTATCGCATTCACATTAAGTATGGCTTATTCCGAAACAAAGAAGCCCAAGTGGCAAAAAAGATTTGACTTCAAATAAGTCAAAAGACCAAAAATTACTGTGGAGTCTGGAATCTTACTCTATAACTTAACACCGATTCTTTGTACATCATTTGTCTTACTGCAAGACACCCAATCTAAGTTAGTGCCGATTAGGGTTGGATTTTTTACGAGCACTCTGATACTTAAGTTAGATTATGTGAGGAGAACAAGACCAAGTTGAAAGCGTAAGAGTGTAATTGCACATACCTAAGAGTAGATTGTCTTTGGTCTATTTATTAAGGGTGTAACCAGTCCGATTTGGCCAATAAACTTGAACCAAATTGGTTGTTCCGATTTGGGCAAATGAGAAACCAAAAATCGGACCGAAGTCTATCGGTTTGATTCAGTTTGGCTTGGTTGCTTTATGACCGGTTTGGTCCAGTTTCCAATTTGGGAGGGTCAAAACCCATATTAAAAAAAAAAAGAAAAAAATTCAATTGTAACAGATTTTGTTTTTTTGTAAGAATTTTAAATAATCAAGAATAATGTCAAATAATCAAGAATAATAGCATCGCAATCACAATAAAAAATAATTGCATCCAATCCGAAGCAATGTGCAAACCAAGTCAATAAAGTTACGGCCCCAATAATACTTCCATGTAAAGTGCAAACCAAGAAACAATTACAACTTTTAGTGTAATTTCTACCGATAAATAATATAATTTTATTCTTAGGGTTAACCTTTACCGAACTGGTCCGGTTCAGTCCGGCTCTCACATGTTAAAAACTGAAAATCAAACCTTTAATAGCTCTTACCCCAAAAAAGCTTCTTCTTCGAAATTTGAACGCTCTTTGTTTTGTCACCGGAAGAGAAAGTGGGAAGGCTACCAGAATTTCTAAAAAATCTCAAACCTGACCGGATCAATCTGAATAAAAAATCAGACCAAAACTTCGGTTTGGTTCAGATTACTGGTCCAGTCTGGTTTATCGATTTATGTATACACCCCTTAGAGAAAGGAACCAAATAGATCGTCGGAAGCACCACTCAGAAAATGTCACGTTGTCGACCACGCGTTATTGTCCATGCGAATCGGACAGTAATGTTCACATATTTTGTAACTACTTCGTTCACACGTCTTCCCAAGCAACTGTTCGCAATGTGAGGAGATATGCCAACCATCTAATCATGCCGAGCATAGAATCCTTGATTGCCCAGTATGAGATCCATGGCCCATGATATGCCGACCCAGGGCCGGCCCAAGGGCAAGGCCCACGAGGCCACCGCCTTGGGCCCCCTATTTTAGGCCCTATTTTTGGGCCCCCCAAAGTTGAGTAGGTATTAAATATTTTATATGTCTCCCTCTGTGCAATAGAAAAATACACAGATTCAATGGTAGGAAGCTTTACTCTCAATAAAGAGGTCAAGTGTTCAAATCTTGTTAGTTACGTAAAGAAATCAATTTTTATTTCGTTCAAATAAAAAACATGCTTTGTTGGGTTTGGAACACTAGACCACAAACGTGTACAACTCTTATGTTACCAACACACCAACCGAGTAGCCTTCTATAATAATAAGAAATTTAACAAATTATTCCGAATACACTCATATATTTTTTTATTTCTTTCCACCAAATTTATTTAATAAAATATAAGTTAGGAACCTCATTTAAATTAAGATGTAAGTGTCTAATACATATTAAATATGATATCATTCTATACAAGTTATTTTTTTTAGAGTTGCTAATGAAAATTTATAAGCATGTTATATTTTTTTATTTTTTATTTTAATAAATTTTCTCATCTTTTTCGTTTAACAAATGATCTTATATTTTTCTTGTTTCTCTTTACTTTTGAAGGTATTATCATAATAGTTAAAGAATACTACATATTTAAGAAAAATAGTCACTTAAATCGAATTTCAATACATTATTTTACTAATATCATCAATATTTTTTTATTCTTTTAATTTCACCATTGAATACGAACCAAAAAAGTAAAATTTTCGTCAAAAAAAATAAATATTGATTTTATGTCAAAATAGGCCTAAATAGATTACTAAATAACATTTAAGTGTAAAATTTGACCATTAAAAATATTTTTTGTTGGTTTAAATTTTTTAATATATATATACAAGGACCCCATTTTAAAATTTTGCCTAGGGCCCCCAAAATCTCAGGGCCGGCCCTGTGCCGACCATAGAAGAGATTCGACGCATGACAAGGCTTGAGGCATGCCAAACGACCCAATATGAGTAGATCAATCCTTGGGCCTAACCCAATTTGATTCTGACACAGATGAGCCGAGCATATACTTGAGCCGAGAGTCCACTCCGTTACATATTCGGCCTACCACAATTACCATAAGCCAAATGGGACCATAGTCACTGCCACTGAACCATCCACCCTCTCTATCTCCACCCAAACCACCTCTTCTAACACCTTTCCATCCATGACATCTACTCTCACCTTAACAAATCAAAAAATTGAATCTCTTTATACTTTATCCATCATTTAGAACCCAAAAACTGTAAAAGAAAATCATCGGGCCAATGTATCTAACATCACCTAGGTATATACATAAATCGCAAACTTGGATTCATTCAAAACAAATTTTTCATTTTGTTCAAATTTTGGGCTTTTCTTATATAGAGTAATGCTACAAACACAGATTATCCAGACACATCCAGACACAAATGTATCCAAAACTATTAGATGCACATAGAGCCCTCAATAATTCGTGAACACATGAACACATCTGTGCTCTTAGACTTTTTGTTTCTCATAACTGGGGCTTAGGCAGCAGCCTCGCTCCCTTTCTGTCAATTAAGAATTTATGAAAATAGTCAACTAAACAAATCTCAATTGGTTTTGACCATACAAAAGTTTTTGCCTTCAACAGTATTGAACTCATTTCATGTTGAAAAAACTGTACCATTCCATCATCAAAATGACATAATAGCCTGAGTTGAGAACAATTGTGCTCTACCTATACAAAAGATAGCAAGTTTTGACAACTTAGGGGTCAGCCTCACACAATGGCAAGCTTAATCCAACCTAGCATTGTGACACAGGTTTGAATCACCAAGAGGTCCCTACAAAAAGACCGGGACTCGCTCATAAGAATGCTTTTGATGTGTCCTTTTACAGAAACCGTATGAAAATGGCGCCTCCAGAAGGCGTTCAAAATTGTAAGGGGTCAAAAGCAGGTAGGATAGAATCTTATCCCTGCTAAACTGAAGGTATCCGGGACTTCTGAACGTTCTCGTCCTTGTAAATCAAGCGTCTCTTCTTTGAGCCATATCCTTGGTACCGGTAGATAATGCTGTAAAGGCATTGCCTCAGGGGGAAGACATCATAAGTCTCCAGAAATTTCAAATCTGTCGCCCTGCATTTCGAGCCAGCAAAACGCTGGTACTCCTCGAACACCGAACACAGACGCCAGTTTTGCAACTTCCTCAGGCAACCAACAAGACAACCCGTCCGATGCTGCAGAAGCATAAGAAATGTAAGTGGTGGAAGACACCTTAAAATATAAACAGCATATCAAATATAAAAGAGGCCAAGAGATTTCTATGTAACTAACACTCCTCAGAAGTTAAACTGGGCTAAGCAAACAACTTTTCAACTGACAGTATCAAATGAACCGAGGTTAATGGGCAATACAGATTTAACTTTATCACATTAAGATCGATCACTAGTTCAATATCTCAAAACCCAACCGTTCCTCAAACCATTCTAGGGGCCGGTTTGGCGTAACTTTTCTTTTAGATTATTTTAGGTCACACTTCGACCTTCGGCTAACTGGATTGACTAGTGGTGCCAAACTGCCGAAGTGGTATTTATAGATATATGCTAATAATAAAAACACTGTAGAAATGATAAATGCCCGAAAACGAAAAGGGAAAACTCATTTTGTTTTCCATGATTGTTTTACTTAGTGCCCTAAGAGATGCATCGATGGAAGAGAAAATATAAACTGAAAATAAGGTGACAATTTTCTTGTAATAAGCCAGTAGAGAGAACTTTTAAACTCTCTTTTAATAAGATTTTCACATTTAACTCAAATCTTAAACCGACAAAGGAAATCAGTACTCCGATAGTTAATATTCAAATCGTAATTCAATAAAGAATATTTGTATTCGCGTGCATAGTACAGGTACCATGCTTGTTTACTATTAAGGTCCAGTAAAACAGTATTAATAATTAAGCCTAAGGTGATGCCAATTGACAAGGACCCGTTACTTTAGCGACCGTAGATGGACTCAAATTATGCAAACTAACGAAATGAGCAGCCAAACAATTTTTTTATCCCTTTTTGGAAACTTCCAAAGGTTTTATTGGAAGCTTGTCGAACTCAATATAAGGTGAGAAGAAATGGAGCCATCCTAAACAAAATGCTTGTAATGCTGGCAAGATTTGTTTTTGGGTTTGATGACTGAAGAGTATGAGCTCTCCCACAAATGTACACACACATGCACACACAGAGAGAAGATGAAATACAAGTATAGATGAGAACCAAACCAATAAAGTAAGTGAAGCTAAACAATATTAAGCACAAAGAGACAATATCAAAACAGCTGATAAAGGTAAGACTATAACTTGTGGCATACCTTTCCTCGTTTGCAATGAATCAGAACTGGATGATTTCTCACATCTGGATTCGAAACGAGAGAGGCAGAAGTTAATTAAAGAAGTAAAGAAGAGCAGTTTGACAGGTAGGAAAAAATGAGAAAGACGATGCAATAGAAAAGATAAAGTGAGAATAGTATGATAAGTAGTGTATGCATAATTCAGTACCAAGTAGAATTTTCAGAGCTTCAGTGATAACATCACCCAGAATAGTCACAGAAGGCTCCTGCAGATGGTTGTACAAATTTTGAATCAGCAAGGTCATGAATAGGGAACAAATATGATTACATTATTGGCATTCACAGTGATTTAACTGAAGAAAATAAACAGCTACTATCTGCAGATAACTGCCATAAACAGAAAGCTAGTAGCATCATCCATCACAATTTCAACTTATATATCCAGATATCTTGTCAAGTTCAAAGGAAAAAAACTAAATAGCAACCGAAAAAATAAAGTAACTCACATAGAAGCAAAATATACGAGCTAGATCATCCAACTAAATTCTAAAGAGGGTACACAGGATTCATGGTCATCAGTTGGTGTCTGCAACTCGAAGGGGGTTATATTTTTCTTCTACACTTGGTTCAATTGCAGTATCAATTTCCACTACTACGCGGGTCTAGAAAAAGGGAATGTCAAAACAAATAAGCAAGTTTACAAAGTGATAACAAAGCATAATAATATATGTACCTGATGTAAGGTCCAATAGGGGCCTGTTTGAAGAAACGTAGGTGTACCCAAAGAAAGATTACAGACCCAAATGAGATCATGCAAGTTGTCTAGCATTACCAAATCCATTATTAAAGATCTGGAATTATCAAATCCCATGTATGAAGATGGACCATATATTAAAAATCAAATTTTCCACAAGCAGCCCTATCGTTGCCAATGCCCACCATGATTCTGGTAGTTGTACCCAGAATGCCCTTATTATTTCTAGAACAACGAGCTGTTTTATCTGGAAAGCGAGTTGCAAGTTGACAATAATGGTACTGCTAAATCAAATCTCAAGATTATGGAGTGAAAGGAAAACGAAAGGGGGAAAAGGAAAAAGCAAACCGAAAATGAAGTGAAAGAAACTAAATGTTTTATTTGTTCTTTTCTTCTGGTTCATTAGAAAGGCGAAAAGAAAATTAATATTCATTTGTCAAAAATTCTTCTTTTCTTAGTAGGTTACTTATCAGAATTAATATGAACAAGTAATACATTATTAGTTTTTATTTTCCTTCCATTGTCAAATCCAAGCTCCAATCATCAAAATAAAGCTAAGTGGATTGCAAAATTACATTCTTAGGATATGAACTTTCCGAAAAGTCAAGAGGGTTAAGTAATGTGTGCTGTCAGGCCAACCACAATTATTGTGTAGAGTGACAGTTTACCACTGTGTTACTTGGGAATGCTAACATCATACCGAGATAGGATTTGGTACGCACGTTCCAAAACATGGTACACTTCTATTCCAAGACGGTAAATCTAACGATTCAAAGTGCTCCCCAAAGTTTTCTCCAAATAAACAACTTATCAAGGTAAAATTCGATAGAAAGCATTACTTTGGCGAGAGAAAATGTCGGACATTCAGTCATCATGTTCCTAGAAATGCATGCTGTGTGGATGATTTGGAAAAAGATTTAGCCTTACTGGAAGAGTAAGTTCTATTTTTGTTATCTATAGAAGTCTACCCCTAGCGTACCACAATTTAGGCATGTGGCGTACCACGTTTCCGTCTCTCGTGCCGGTAAGATCTGTGTTCCAGGTCTTAGAGATTTACCATAGATTGATACGTTCGAACCTATCACGTCTTATTAGCTTTTCTTTTTTGGTCATATAGGAAAACACATACAACTTAAACATGTTACGAAGCAGATGAATCATGAAACAACCAATAATCAAGTAAATATGACAATTGAAGATATATAAACAATCATTAGCTTGAAGCCTGTTTAGTCATTGTAACTCCGTTCCCTTGATTAATAAATTATCTTTTTGGCGAGCCAAAAAAAAGGAGATATATAAACACACTTGCATTATCATCATGAGAACTCGAGTATCGGCAAAATCAATTACACAACAAAAGTCTTCCTACATAAACAATATCTGCATAAGCTACCTCAAACGGGCCATTTGTAATGCATGCCAAAATGTGTCAGCTCAAGGAATACAACACAAATGGTTATCTAAATCTTAAGAAAGAGACATAAAGGAACATGAGGAAAGAACAGAGAAAGGATAGGAAAATACTTGAGAAAAACTAGATAATTTCCTTTGATTTGGTTTCACCTATGAAGCACGGATACTCTGAAACTGGTCACGTACGCGTATCAGATACTTCTCGGATACTGATACTCACCCGATACGTATCAGATACACCAAATAAGTATCCAACATTAAAATTAAATTATTTTAATTTCGGATACACAGTGGATACTTTTAGCATATGGCCGGATATTTAAATGATACGGCGTGAGATACATTTGATTCACTTGGGGGTGTCACTATACTTGAAGTTGATAGTTTTTTCCTTGATATGAATAGAAATTAGTAGGAATTATCACTTCTTAGTTTAGACTTTTGACACGTATTGAACGCTTTGTAGTATTTTTTGGTCGCTTTCTTTCTATTTTGAATGACTTTTCGAAATTGACTTGTGCTAAATACTTGGTAATAATATTATTAGCAATTCAAATATTCTTCTATTTCTTTTGCTCCCTTTTATGCATAGTCATAACCGATAATTGTAAAAAAAAAAAAAAATTATAGCCGTATCCTAACGTATCCGTATCCTATTTTTTTAGATTTTGCCGTATTACCGTATCCAATATGAGTATCCGTACCTCCTATGGTATGACAGTTTCTACTTGAAAATTTTCTTGATTTTCACTTTACTTCAATAGGACCCAAAAATTAGATGGAGAGGACAACCATTGAGTTCTCTTCCTTACTTTTTCTTTCCTAAGTTTCAATCATAAAAATAAAGGAAACCAGGTTGTGATTTCGTAGAAATACTAGGAAAAAATGGGAACCACATTACACGCCCATTATTTTCTAGCAAGGGAAATACCTTGGTCCCATCAATTCCGAATTGGAAGAGCTGAATCTTGTGGGTTTGGAGAAACTCCAAATTTTCTTGCGGATAACGTTCCGTACACAAATATCTGCCCCCCAAAATCAACAAAAATTCAATGCACAATGGAAGAACATAAACACATACACACAAAGTTCATATATTAGCACAATCAAACCCATACAAAACTTTAAGGGGGGGGGGGAGAGAGAGAGAGGTACATGACGGATCGCAAATTGAGGGTCTGGAGAAAGCCAAAGTTAAAGGATTGGGGGAAGCCAGATCGGAAGATGCCCTCTTCGACCATTGAGAAGTTGATGGGTGGGACCAGAACGGTGTCTTCTTCTTCTTCTTCTTCTTCTTCTGTCTTTTCTTTCCTCGCAATCAAACCCATTGGTGGACCTGCTCCGGGGATGCGGCGTTTCTTAGCTCCACGAAAAATGACGATTTTCTTGTATGCTTCAATATTTATTCAAGTCTCCGAATGTAGGGATTTGATATCAGAAAGAGAGAAAGTTTCCGACTTTGAATGTGATTGGGAATTCCCTTTTTGGATATCATTGGGAAATCCAAGTATCAGCTGGACGGAAATTCCAGGATTTCTCCTTTCTCGTGATAGGGACATTCGGAATCGGAAGGGGAGTCAGTCCCTCCTCCTACAATTCGCAAAAATAACATAAATTTATTTGTTTTTTTCCTTTCAAAATTATATTATTTTAATTTATGAGAGACAAAAAATGTAACTTTAAAAATAAAATTGACAAAATTATATTATCAAGGTAAAGAATGCACCTCTTCCTCTCATTAGAAGTCATGGCTCATTTAATCAATAGAATTGTTCAAGTGGTCAAGATTTGAAACTTAAAAATTTATTTAGTAAAAAATAAGGACATTAAATTTTAAATTCACGACAAAAAAAGAAATTTTTATTACTTATCTTGAGCGTTTAAATTATTCAGCCCTATCAAGACAAAATGAAATTAGGAAATTTCACTTACCTTTTTTGAAATTACTGGCCAATGCACTACCCTCCTTTATGATTTTGACAATTATATAGCACTTTTTTACTTTATAAACTATTCTTTGAGGACTCCCAATCATTAATAACCATCTTTTGACTATTGAAAAGTCTTGATATCGTGCTTCCAAATTTTCTAAAGAGTAGTGTTGTGTACACAGATTCGGATACAGATGTGTCTGGATCCGTCGAATACACATGGAGCTCTTAATAATTCAAGGGTCTCACGTGCATCCAACCGATCCGGACACATCTGTATCCGGATCTATGTACACAAGTCTGTGTACACAGACTTTCTCTTTTCTAAAACCCCTTATTATCCTTATTCGCTCTCTATCTTATATAACTTACTCCCCCTCTATTCCCGCACTTTTATTAATTATGGATGTAACCAATTCGATTTAGCCAATAAATTCGGATCAAATCGGTAATTTGGGTTTGGACAAAACATAAATAGAAAATCGGACTGAAGTTGTTCGGTTTGGTCTGATTTGGCTTGGCTGATTTAAATCCGATTTGGTCTGGTTTCCGATTTGGGTGGCCTTAACCCATGAAGAAGCAATGGGCCTATCTAACTGATGCATTTCCAATCTTTGCTCCTTACCAAAATATACATAAACATACCACATCTACCTAATTGATGCATTTTCAATAGGGATGGCGATCTCGGCCGATCTAACCCGCCCTAACCCATTCCCCACCCCGAATGGATAGGGGATTTGGAGATTTTTTCAGGGATCGGGTAGGATTCGGGAATAAATTTTTTTAAAAAATAGGGACCGCGTAGGAAACAGGGTTATATGTCTCCACCCTGATCCCCGCCTCTACCCCCGCCCCACCCAGCCCCTCCCCGCCCTGTGATGTTTTATCCCTTTTATATAATAGATTTATAAGAAGAAAGAGAAGATAACCATATTTTGCAATCGATGGAGGAGTGCAACAATCTTTAATGGACTCAATGACAATATTCTTAAGTAAATTTAGTTATTTTTATTAGGATTGAAACTTATAGAACGATGTTATATTTATTTTAATTAGTTATATTTGTTGTTTTTGAAATATTTTAAAGTGTAAAAAATGAATAACTTTTACTTAAGAGTTTGCATAATTTTATTTATTCTCTTTTGTTATTTTTTTGATGCAAATGAGAATTATTTCAAATTTTAAGTAATTAATAATGTAATTTTTTATTTCCGGATCTCCAATCTCCATTTGGAGATCCCCGTTCCCCGTTTGGAGCGGGAGTGGAAGGCAAAAATAGTCCCCTTTCGGGGATCATGGTGGGGATGAAGATTAAATATAGGTTCGGGGATCGGGGATGGAGACAGTAACATCCACCCCCGATCCAACCCGTTGCCATCCCTAATTTTCAAATCTACTTAACCATGCTCCTTGGCCTGTCTGGGCGAGTGCGTTTGTAAGTGTGAGGTGAGAGATCGGTTTACTCTTATACCCCTATCATTACTATCCTTCCATTTTGCCGAATTTGCAGGTGTTTTTTTTGCCTTACTAATTAAGTTAAATTATTGTCACATAAGTATTGGTTAATATAATTCAAGTCCTATTACATAAATATGTTGCTATACATTTTATTTGTGTTAAATTAAAAGATTTTTTTAATTATTCCCTATTAGAATTTGTTATGTTTAATGAAACAATAAAAATTTTATATTTTCGAATTAAGGATGCATTGACATGTCATTGTCTAGCAATACTGGTAGCATACTTAGGGCAAGAAGCAAGATGTGCTACTACGTATTTAAAGTAATTTTGAAATTACCGAAAACGAGAAGAGCAAAGAGAAGCTTTGTTATGCATGTCCAAAAGGCAAGTGTTTATTGTAAGAATTGTGCACAGAAATTAACTCCAGTGGCTGGATTGAAGAACCTGTCATCAAAAGGTCAAGTATCGAAGTGGAAGAAAATACCAAATTTTTTACTATTCCGACAAAGGTTGAAGTTATTGAATCTAAGATAAAGTCCCTGAAACTGATGAATACCATTATTGTGGTGGTTAGCATTGTTAACTTTCTCTTGTATTTGATAAAGTAAACTTGTGACTCAGGTATGCCGATGTCGTGGTTAGCACTTAATTGAGTATGCAACTTTGTAAATTGTTTTGCGTATTGACACTTTTGTAACTCAAGTATGTTATGAAGGTGTCCTTCAATTATTTCCATTTGAATTTTCATTAACCAAATTCCTAATGAAAATGTTCAAAGAACCATTGTTGTTGTAGTACACTGCAATATATGTCGATGAATAAAACAATTGTGATTGTTGCAATAGTACATTCTCACTGCCATTGTTGCAGCGGTGCATTTTCATGAACAAATATCAATTTCGACAATACAATACAACAAAAATTGATACCTAATTTCATTCTTTTATTTACAAAAAAAAAAAAATGACTGCAATATATTTTTGCTTTGTTGATACCTTTTTAGTATAATTTCATTTTCTTTTATTATATGAACAAACTCCTATTTTTATTTTTTTATATGTCCATGAAATTCGAGATTGTATTACATTTCAAAAACTACAACATAATACAACAAAAACTGATTGTCAAAAATATGGAAGAAATTAGACAACAAACGCCATAATCAAACTTGTATAAGCAAACTAACATATTTTTACAAACCTGTAATAGTAACAATGCAGATGAACACAACCATGGTAGTAACAATACCGATGAACAAGTACAACTGCATGTTTACGTACATTTACATTTCCATGAACACTGTAGAAATTGCAATACACACAGAAACAATACAATCCATTATAAATGTACACAACATATTGCTCGACCAGTATATACATGGAATCGCATTTCCATTCTTATTTTCATAAACCAAAAAATGAAGAAGTATGCTGCAACAATACATAATTTTCGTAAATTAACAATTTAAAAATCGCACACTCATTTGGGGGCTGTGTCCCCCATCTACATGCATTTTTTTGAACTTGTTGGCTCAAGAGGAGTAGATTAGCGCAAACTCAAATAATGCCAAAAACAAAAAATAGAGAATAATGAGTGTATAACTTGGTGTCCCTCCCATTCTCTTGTTCCTGCCCACGCCTCTCACTACATGCCTACCTTTGAATAGTACCTCTTGATTTGTGTTGGTTGTCCCTCATTGATGTTGGTGTTGGATTTGGTTGTTCTTCTGCTTCCCCTGCCCTTGCCTCTGCCTCTGCCTCTGCCTCTGTCCTTGCCCCTCATTGGGCCTCCCTAATATGCTCTTTTGCTCTGCTCAATTATTTGCAATTGGCACATCCCAAGGTCTGAGATCTCATACTCATACTTGTCATGGGTATGTGCTGCTTTCCCTTCCTCCCTCCTTCTATTCTTTCTTGGCCTTCCTTTCTGTCTTCTTAATGGCGAGGGCTGCAATGAATTCCCACCAACGTCTATCCACATTGTGTGATCCACGATGGAATGGACAATCCCATGATAAGCTCTAAGAAATATCTCCTTTGTATAATATGAATAGGCATACTCTTCAAAATTAAGCCTATTGTAACTACAATAAGTAAGAGCATGCTTACATGGTAAGTTTGATATCTTCCAAACACTACACAAAAAATGTCAATGCGCTAGGTTGACTGTAAATATTACCCCGTTATCTCTTACATCATACTCAACACCTCCAAAATATGCAACCCTATAAGTGGTGACATTGGTGGTCCATCCCCTTGCCTTTTGGAATCTCTTCTGAAGTTGAGACATCATCTTGCATCTAATTTCTTCTAGGAGAGTTAGTACTAGTTTGCTCCCTAACTTTCCAATCCAATTTTTAAAGACACAATAAATTTTTTTGTAACATGGTCACTCTTCACCTTATGAGCAAATATATGCCTATACCCTTCATGGACTAAAATTTTGAATAGATAAGTGTGTGTATCAACTGATGAACCTTTTATAGCACTCATTGCCATGTCAAACTCTCTCCTCGTGTGTGTCCTACGTGCCCTCCAAAATTGCCTCCTCAGTTCTAATCGAGGAAATCAAGAATTGAAATTGCAAAACACATGAACACTTTTTATGTGTGGCTTCTAGTAAGATTTGAATGATAATCTTGTCAAGAACCTGCAAGTAGGTGGATATAATGCATTATACTTGTTAAACAAATTGTGAAACCTATAGGTAAGTTATTAAAGACATGATGGTCCGTGATTTGGGTTGGCCTTCGAGTACGGTCTTTAGGTGTTTAAGAAAAAGACCAATTATCATTACATTCAACTTCAACTATAGCAATGACAATAGAGGAAATACCATTATTTCCATCCAACTCAATTGCAGTGGCCAAAATACCCTCGTAAGGTCCTTTCAAGAATGTGTCCACAAGGGGAAAAAATCCATCTATTTTGTATCCTTTTGGCAGCATGGCCGAGTGGTAAGGAAGCAGCAAATCGCTTCTATCGAGTTCCTCAATAATGATCATTCCTCCCTCTGAATCATTTTGCACCCACTCCTACAAATGGCCTACATCCATTTTTTAAGCTAGTATGCATAGCTTCAAAAGTGATGAACAACCTCAAGAATGTTGAATTCACATGCACTAAAGGCCTATGACACTAGATTTTGAATAAGCTTCATGGGTTTGACTTTCTAACTTTCCTTAACATAGGTCGGTAGTAACTTATACTAATCAATATTGCTGCCTCAAGATCATTCATGCACCTACTCTTCACCCTATACAACTGATTTCTAGAAGGCTCTATGCTAAACTGCTTATGTAACTTCTCATGTATAGCATCTAACCGCATGCTCGGGGTTCTAGATGTGTTTCTTCTCCAATTTCTTTTCATATCTGTAGGCAACCTCTGATACTTCGTTGCTTTTCACACTCCTTGTTTTTCTTCTTAAATTCGAACACCTTCTCTAGATCTGAAGTAGTGCTAGATCATGGTTGTGTATGTGTAAGTACTTTGCCCAAATTTTTGTCTGTTTCATGCAACTGCGCAAGGTCATGTCTCTCTATATCCTGCTTTTTCGTGCATGTGAATGCCCAACGATTTAATAAACTACATCTGAACGCCCAAATGACGTCGCTTCGTCTCCTTCATGCATGGAAAAGTTCAACAGTTTGACAACAACCCTTGAATGCCCAAAACGATGCCACTCCGTTATTACCCATGTATCCTAATCGTGTGTGTGCACACACCTACAAATCAGTGTCACATGTCCTTTTCTTATTAGCGTATAAATTAAAGAGCAAAAAAATACAGAGAAACCATACATTATAGTGGAATCATTATTGATTTATTGTGTCCTCGTAGGCAATTATCAAATCAATGTTGATTCGATTTACCTACAAATCCTTACATTCTATATCCCATTTCACATTGACTTGTGAAAAAGAGTATAGAATCTCTATCATGAAATATATGGATTTGTAATGATATTAAAACGTTAGTTCTTTGTGATCTTCATATAAATTACGGTTAAAGCTAAATTCAAAATAGGTTCATAAATTGCTTCGTATGTTTTTTGTTACATGACCATCAATATTGAGAATGCTTTGTGTGAAACTATGGTTACTTGGTTAGGGTTGTTTATGGCCTTCTCGTGGAGATGGAGTTCGAATTGCCAGACTATTCGTGATGGGAATATTAATATTATTAATTTGGTCTCAAAATTTTATTATATTATTTTTTTATTTTGATTTTAAAAATGCATTCTTTAGTTCTATGTCAATTTTTTTTTTTTTTTGTGAATTACAAGTTTCTCTCAACAACAAAAATTGAAAAAGTAAAATTATGATAATTTTCTTTAAAAATTTCACAAAAAATAAAAAAATAGATATTTTTAAATTATTTTATTTTTCTAAATTATTTTTAAAAAAATTTAGTTTTTTTTAAAAAAAAATTCTCGTCAAGATGAATCAATAATCTAAAAAATTTAACACAAAACAAACAAATTCAAAAAAAAAAAAAAAGAGAGTAAGACTTACTATAAAAGAATAAATAAATGGCAATTGGAGGTTTAAGACTTACTATAAAAGAAGAAACAAATTAACCCTCGACATCCATCTATCACATTAATGAGGGTGGCTGGGAAGAATTTTTGTATGTGTTTTTGGATTCTGAAATTCTGATTTTAAAATTTTAGATTTTGAAAACTCATAATCAACCCCAAGGGGTTGCTCAAGTGGTAGGACTGGCAAGCTGTAAACCCCAGATGCTGGGTTCGAAACTTGGCAACCGCAAAAACTTGGGGCCACTGGAGGGTATTCCCGGTCGTTCACTTCAGGGCCCCGAGGACTAGTCGGCATTAGGTGGGGGGCTCCCCCAGGCAATCCCAGCCTGGTCCCCAAGCCGCTGGACACCTCGGTTATCAAAAAAAAAAAAACTCATAATCAAAATTTGTGAAATATTTGGTATAATTGTGTAAAATATATTATGAATTAGTGAAGTGTTTGGTAGTATACTAAAAGTATTAGATTGTGGGTAGAATAGTAACAAAATTTTAGAATCCAAAATCAGAAATTCAAAAGTCGATCCAGACCTACTTTTGAGATTGTGATTCTAAATATCTATTTTGAGAATCTCATAATTAGAACCCCAAAATCACAATCTCAAACACCTAAAAATTCCAGTATGAGAATCCTAGAATCCCAAAAATATTTTGAGCTATTTTTAGATTCTGGGATTCTAATTTTGAAATTTTAGATTCTGAAAACTCATAATCAGAATATGTGAAGTGTTTGGTATAATAGTATAAAATAGATTATGAATTTGTTAAGTGTTTGATAGTATAATAAAATTGTTTAGATTGTGGGTGAGCATCCAAAATCAGAATCTCAAAAGTAACCCCGCACCTACTCTTGATATTATGACTCTAAATGTCTATTTTGAGAATCTCACAATCAGAATCTTATAATTAAAACCTCAAAATCATAATCTCAAACACCTAAAAATTCCATAATGAAATCCTAGAACCCCAAAATGATTTTTAGAATCACTCCCAAACACCAATTAAGAGTGAGAGCAAATGCCGGATGAATGAATAAAAAGGACACATAAAAACAAGAAATAAATCTAAAACTATCTTAGGTAAAATGCACTGACCTACCCTGAGCTTTCTACAATTGCAAGGATCTCTCCTGAAGTTTTAAAAAGTGCAATAACTTATTTTTGAAACTATTAGATTATTATCTCATGCCGTTAATTTTCACTCACTTCCGTTAGTTTTATCCTTAAATTTGACCATTTTATCTTCCTTCACACTCACTTCTTTAATGTTTCTTCAATAATTTTTTTTGAGAATTTTTGTGTGATTTGACACTTTTGACTATAAGCAAATATCTCGTAAAAATAATAAATATGTCGTGGAAAAATCTATAATGTTTAAAGACTAAATATTTCAAAATGTTATATGTTTGTTTGATAATGGTATAATAGTAAAAAAATTATGAGAATTTTTATTTTTATTCAAATTTTAATCGAGATGCACGTAAATTAGTCCGCATAACCTAATTTAATATTAATAAATAAATTTTATTTTTTTATTGACGTGTGGATCAATTATGTTTTTGCCATATATTATATTTTTTTCATTATAAAAATTCATGTTAATTTTTCGAATCAAAATATTAAAGTATTTTCGTGCATAGGCTTAAAAACTATTTGCATCAATTCAAAGAAGTAAGCAAGATTTTCAAATTTGTGCCAAATTTTTAAAAAGTTATGTACAAAAGAATTTTACTTGAAATTTTGGCACCAATTTATTTTTTTCTTACTTCTTTGAATTGGTGAAAATAATTTTTTTTTAAAAAGCACGCAAATCTTTTAACCTTTTGGTTTGGAAATATAGCATGAATTTTTCCCAAAAAAATTTATTTAAAAAATATTGAGAGAGTGAGTGTGAAGGAAAGGGTCAAATTTAAAGACAAAACTATTGAAAGTTAATGACAACTAACAACAAAGGGATAATGATCTAATAATTCCAAAACCAGAAGATTTTATGGTATTTTCTAAAAATTTCCGAGAAAGTCCCTGCGATTGTCAAAAATCTCAAGTGAGGTCGATGCATTTTACCCAACTATCTTCAATAGACAGTACCCTCTATTAGAACATCTAGAAATTAATACAAATTATTTATACACATCCAAATATAGTTTTGTCTTCAAACGTCAGATGCACGCGGAATTATTCATAATATGTGAGCCCCATGTTTATTCAACGGTTCCAAAAAAAATTTATATAATAATGTGCATAAATAGTTTTGTTTCTAATTTTTTCTTAAAACATTACTTAAAAAGTGAATTTAACAGGTACTTTCAATTTTTCTTTCTACTTTTCAACAGGTACTTTAAATATTATTTCACCTATACATTTTGTTAGACGGTTTTGTTGTATTGTAAATTAATATTTCACTAAAATTTTTGGCATGTTGAATCAATTACTTTTGTAACGCCCCAACTTTTGGCACGGTAAATTTCCACGTTAAATTTTTTTTTAATTTTTTTTTATTTAAACCAATTTTTGTATCAAAATAAATTATCGAAAGAAACTAACTTCTATTTAATGATAAATTATGCCAGCTTTAAACATTTAAGTAGAACAAGTTACAAACTAAATTGACCAAAATACCCTTTCAGGTTTACAAATTTATTTAAGATAAACTAAAACCTTAAACTAATCTACGGGTAAGGCAACCAGGTGAAAGTCTCTCCTCCAGCAGTCTCCAGCTCTTCCGACACGAACGGTTCCTCTATATGTACTTCTACATCTGGCATGAAACGCCAGGGGCAAAGAAGTTGCACCGATGAGTAATGAAACTCAGTAGGACAGATTACCCGAAAAACTAAACCCAAGGACATACAACACTCAACAATTCATATTGATAGACAATAAATAACAACACATGTTGATAACAAATAAAATAAGCAGTAAACACGTCGGGTTAATTATGCTCTTTTCCGCTTTCATTATCTTGTTTAAGTGGGACGACGCCCTGTCACATAACACGACAGCCGGAGCATGCACGTGGGACTGTATACCCCTTAGCACACCTCGGGGCTTGAACCCGGTAAGCAAGCTGCATGTGGGACTGGTTACCCCTTAGCATACCTCGGAATGACATCCGGTAAACCACCATACACGTGGGACTGGTTACCCTTTAGTATCTTCGGAACAACGTCCGGCATCAACCATACATGTGGGACTGGTTACCCCTTAGTATCTTCGGAACGACGTCCGGCATCGGGCAGCATGACGGCCATACCCGACATAACCACAAGTTTCAATCTTCAAGTTTCATTAAAGTTGTTCTCTACAACTAACAACGCACTGAAATTTAACATTTACAATCTACACATGTTAGGCATCAATGCATATTAACAAAGTTTTCAACTCCCACGAGATCCCATAAGGATTCGACGACACAGTCAAAGCAAAGTGGATACATGTGAGACTGTTCATGCTATCTGGTGAACAAATCACATAATATAATCATAGCCGATGTACTCGAATGTTACATTAAACATGCTGGAATTCTGCTCTGTAAATCAACAGGTCGCTCGAGCGACCCTACCTCGCTCGAGCGGCCAAAACAAGCCTACTGTCCGAATTTGAAACTTAAAAGTTTTTGTAGCTCGCTCGAGCGACCTTAAGCTCGCTCGAGCGGCCTATTAAAAAAATAATTTTTTTTTTTTTTTTACGAAAATTCAAAATTTTCACATCAACCTCGCTTAATCGAGCGGCCCAAACTCGCTCGAGCGAACCATCGTCTTCCCCAGATTCTGAAATTTACAGAACTGAACATTTCATACGAGTAAAACCCTAAAAATTCAATAGAACAACCAACAGATCATAAAATCATGCAATAACCCTATCATTGAACATCCTAAGGTTGGTAGGTAAGCAATCCTACCTCAATTTGATGAAAACGTTGACGATTAGAACGAATTTTGGTGAAGAAACTTCGACCCAACTTTCTCTCTCTTCAAGAACACCTTCGAATTTCTTCTGGATTTCTCTCCCAACACCTCACAATACTCTCTCTAACCTTCTGAATTTCGATTGTATGTCTAAAACCCAACGATTAGCCGTCCTATTTATAGGTTCGAGGGGAAAATCCCTCATAATGTTCAAATTAATCCCCAATTCATTACCATGAAACTCCCAAATTGAATTCCCATAAAATCCCTACTAATTCGTCATCAAATTCGATTTAAATCCGTTTATTTGCCATTAAAACGAAAGGAATCCGACGTTTATTCGTTAATTAATCGGAAAATCTCATTCAATAACCATGAATTCGAAGAAATCCCAAAAGATGTCATTTTCGATGTTGCTGAAAATGATAGCTCGCTCGAGCGGCCTATAGCTCGCTCAAGCGGCCTATTAAAATAATATATTTTTTATTTTTATTTTTATTTTTATTTTTTTATTTTTATTATTATTATTATTTTTTAAATGTTTTTTTTAAATTTTTAAAACTCCTAACTTAAATAGTGAAATACTCTAAGTAAATATCAAATATTAATTTTAAATTATTTTAAAATTACGGATTATTACAATCTATCCCCCTTAAAAAATTTCGTCCTCGAAATTACACAGGATAGTTAAGCAAAAAGTTCAGGATGATTGGCTCTCATAACATTCTCTTGTTCCGAAGTAGACTCTTCTATATTCCGGTGACGCCAAAGCACTTTGACCAATTTAATGGTCTTACCCCTTAGACGCTTTTCACCGTGATCTAAAATCTGAATTGGTTTCTCTTCATAAGTTGTGTCTTCATCTAAAGTGACGTCTTCCCATTTAATGATGTGCGTTGGAATCGTCATGTAGTTCTTCAGCATTGACACATGAAAGACGTTGTGCACCCGATCAATCTGTGGCGGTAATGCCAACCGATAAGCAACTTCTCCTATTCTTTCTAAAACTTCAAACGGCCCAATGTATCGCGGCATTAGCTTTCCCTTTTTACCAAACCGAGCAATGCCTCTTCTTGGTTTGATCTTCAGAAAGATATGATCGCCTACTTCGAACGTCAATGACCGTGTTTTCTTATCAGCGTAGCTCTTCTGTCTACTTTGCGCCGTCAGTAATCTTTGCTTAATGACCTTAACCTTCTCAGTAGTTTCTTGAACCAACTCCGGTCCCAAGAAACTTGTCTCTCCGACCTCAGTCCAGCATATTGGAGAGCGACAAGGTCGACCATATAGAGCCTCATATGGCGCCATCTGTATGCTTGCTTGGTAACTATTGTTGTATGCAAATTCTACCAGCGGCAAATGTCGTTCCCAGTGGCCTTGAAAATCTAGCATACAGGCTCTCAGCATATCTTCTAATGTCTGAATTGTGCGCTCCGACTGACCGTCAGTTTGGGGATGGAAGGCCGTGCTCAAGTGCACATTCGTCCCCAAAGCCTTCTGCAAGCTTTGCCAAAATATCGAGGTAAAACGAGGATCTCGATCTGACACTATCGTGATTGGCACACCGTGTAATCGGATTATCTCTCGAATGTAGAGTCGACTATAAGACTCCATGGTGTCTGTCATCCTGACCGGCAAGAAATGTGCCGACTTAGTTAATCTGTCCACAATGACCCAAATAGCGTTGTGTCCTTGTACTGATCTTGGTAGTCCTGTCACAAAATCCATTGTGATATGTTCCCACTTCCAACCCGGAATTGGTAACGGTTGAAGCGTCCCGCCAGGTTTTTGATGTTCTGCCTTAACTTGTTGACACGTTAAACATGTCGAGACAAATTTGGCGACATCTTTCTTCATCCCACTCCACCAATACTGTCGCCGAAGATCCTTATACATCTTGTTACCTCCTGGATGAATAGCAAAACTAGATTGATGGAACACCTTCAACACTGACTCTCTTAATGTACCAACATTTGGTACAAACAGCCGTGACCGGTATCTCAAACCCCCGTCAGCACCAATCTCCCAACCTGTTGTAACTTCTCCCATAGCTATTCGGTGCCTGATAAATGCCATCTCTTGGTCAAAACCTTGTACGAGTAATATCTCTCTATGTAACTCTGGTGTTGCAACCAAGGAATTTAAACTAGCCCCGTCCGAACTCTCTGTCGGCTGAAGAACAAATCCACTTACTGACTCTATCATTTTCCATTCTTGGATTGCCAAATTTGCCACCATTGCTCTTGACTTCCTGCTCAATGCGTCAGCCACCACATTGGCCTTGCCCGGATGATATGACAAAGTGAATTTGAAGTCTTAAAGATACTCTAACCACCTTCTTTGTCTCATATTCAAGTCCTTTTGTGTGAACAAGTACTTGAGACTCTTGTGATCAGTGAATACCTCAAACTCTTCTCCGTATAGGTAGTGACGCCATGACTTTAGTGCGAATACTACCGCTGCTAGTTCCAAGTCATGCGTTGGGTAATTCTTTTCGTGAATTTTCAGCTGCCTTGATCCGTAAGCTATCACCCTTCCATTCTGCATAAGTACACATCCTAATCCCTCTTTGGATGCATCACAGTATACGG
Organism: Arctostaphylos glauca; assembly: GCA_019985065.2. Classification (NCBI taxonomy): domain Eukaryota; kingdom Viridiplantae; phylum Streptophyta; class Magnoliopsida; order Ericales; family Ericaceae; genus Arctostaphylos; species Arctostaphylos glauca. Next base: position 20,187,118 of record JAHSPW020000013.1, read on the forward strand.
TATAGCCCACGCCCCTTTCAGGTATGATCAATATCGGTGCGCTGGTCAACCTCTTCTTGAGTTCTTGAAATGCCTTCTCGCATGCCTCATTCCATTCAAATTTAGCTCCCTTCTGTGTAAGGCGGGTCATTGGTTTTGCAATTGCGGAGAAGTCCTGAATAAACCTTCTGTAATATCCAGCCAATCCCAAGAAACTTCTAACCTCGAAGACCGATATGGGTTGCTTCCAATCCATCACCGTCTGCACCTTACTGTCATCCACCGATATACCCTCCCCAGAGACGACATGTCCTAAAAACTTTACCTTTTTAAGCCAAAACTCGCACTTGTTAGCCTTTCCGTAAAGCTGATTCTTCCTTAGCACTTGTAGTGTAATTCTTAAATGGTCCTCATGTTCTTGCTCCGATGAGGAATAAATTAGTATGTCATCAATGAAAACGATAACAAATCTATCCAAATACGGTGCAAAAACTTGATTCATCAAGCACATAAATACAGCTGGTGCGTTGGTAAGTCCGAACGGCATCACTACAAACTCATAGTGACCGTAACGAGTCCGAAACGCCGTCTTTGGTACATCCTCCTCCTTGATTCGTAGTTGATGATACCCAGATCTTAAGTCAATCTTTGAGAAACAAGTGGCTCCTCTCAGTTGATCAAACAAATCATCTATTCTAGGTAAAGGGTATTTGTTCTTTATCGTGACTTGATTAAGTCGACGATAATCTATACACATGCGTAGTGTTCCCTCCTTTTTCTTCACAAATAACGCCGGTGCTCCCCACGGCGATACACTAGGACGAATATAGCCTTTCTCCAGCGGCTCTTCTAGTTGCGTCTTCAACTCTTGCAACTCAGCTGGTGCCATGCGATACGGTGCCATCGATATCGGGGTTGTTCCTGGTTGCAGCTCAATTGAGAAATCCAACTCTCGTTTCGGTGTTAATCCCGGTATTTCTTCCGGAAACACGTTGGCAAACTCGCAAACAACCTTTGGTAAACTTAAACTTTTGCGGTCTACGTCGTTCAACTTCAGACTTGCTAACCAACTAGTCAGCGGATCATACCACCTGGATTGCGCCATCGAAGCTGGGTCCTGTCTACCCCCCTTAAATTTGAAGCATGTTCCACTAGTTGAATAGGCAGTTACAGTCTTCCGATGACAATCAATTATAGCTCTATGAGCCGATAACCAATCCATGCCTAGGATGACGTCAAAGTCAACCAACTCAATGACTCGTAAGTCACAAGTCAACCGAAGACCTGATATCTCTATATCACAAGTTCGACATATTCTACCAACCGCTACTTGTCCTCCTAAGGGTGACGTGACATACATTGATGTGTTTAAGTCCTCGGTCTCTAAACTCAACGCTCGTGTACATGCAGCAGATACAAATGAATGCGAAGCACCAGAATCAAATAAGGCTTGCACACAAGTACTGAATAATACGAGTGTACCTTGTATCACTGCTGGGTCAAATTCATCATCCTATCCTTGAAGTGCGAAGATCCGACCTCCAGAGACTTGATTACCTCCCACATTCTGACTCTGGCCAGATCTGTTCTGCCCATTACCTCCCAACCTACTTGGCTGACTCTGTTGTTTCGGCGGGTGTGGGCACTCCCTTCTCATGTAACCTTTTTCATTGCAGTTGAAACAAGTCACGTCAACCATATTCCTCACAGTTCCTTGACTACCACTGTTGGTCTGATTCCTAGCCTGACTGGTCTGTCCAGACCCCTGTGATTGCTGCTGCTGTGGTCTGAAGGATCTACTTCGGTCAGAACCACGGATACTATTGTTTCCTCCAGTTCTGATAGGTCCACCTGACCCTTGACCGACCCTTCTTCGTTGTTCCCAGTTCTGTTGAGAATCCAACGCCTCGCGCTCTAATGTAAGCGCACTACTCACCACTTTTGCATAAGTGGCACCTTCCTGGGACATAACTTTTCCTCGGATGGCAAGACTCAGTCCCCACTCGAACCGTCTGGCTCTTGCCTCATCGGTTGGTACAAGAATGGATGCATGCCTAGATAGCTCGTCGAACCTTGCAGCATACTGTGTGACATTCATACTGCCCTGTTTTAGGTTCATGAACTCTTGGAGCATGGCCTGCTTAACTGTCGCTGGAAAATATTTTCCAAAGAACAACTCCTTGAATCGACCCCAAGACATGGTTCCGACCTCATGAGTTGTCTTAACCACATCCCACCAAAAATCGGCCTCCCCTCGCATTTGGTGAGCAGCCAACGCAACCTTATCACTGTCATTGATGATCTCCATTGTTTCGTATAGCTTTTCCATCTGTTTCAACCAGCCCTCCGCTACTGCCGGGTTGGGTTCTCCACTGAACACTGGTGGACGTTGCCTACCGAAATCCGCTAATAACATGCCTCGAGTCGTTGGAGCTCTTGGCAAGGTATTTGGCATTAGTGGTGGCGGGTATCGATGGTATGGCATCTGCTGATAGTATGCCATGGGTGGCTGGTGTTGAGCTATTGGTGGGTTTGGTGCCGGTTGCTGCTCGGGTGCCTGAGGTGGTGGTGGAGGCACCTGTTGTGGTGGCGGCGGTGGTACGTGAGGTGGGGGTGGCGGTGGCCCCTGAGGCTGTGGTGGGGTTGCCATTTGGGCAGCCACAAATGCATGGAACAATTGTGCTAACTGCTCCGCTCCTGCCTTGATGTTGGAGAAAATGGTTGTGTTGGTAGGTGAAGGTTGGTTGTTGACGTTCCCCTGGTCAGGTATCTCATTAACAACCCGACCCCCGTTGCCGTTATTACCGTTAGTGCCATTGAATTCGTCTTGGGAAGCCATTCTGTGAATTTCAAGTTTGATCTTTAAGGGGATAGATCTTACTCTACAACGTTTTTTTTAAGCCACATAGAATGACTAACATAAAAGTTAAGAGTTTATGCACGTTAAACTTTGAGGATAAAATGAGTGAAACTTTTATTCATTTATGTTTATAACGGTTGAATACATGATCACATAAGATAATAAGACAACAAGTAGTACACATAATTGTTCTCTACCTATCCTTAATCATCTCACCGTCGTAAACTTATTCTAACCTACTTTTCCTCTCTAAGCAAATAATTGCGGATAATGGTCCCGCATCTGCCACTCTTTCTCCCATGTCTCCTCCTCGACTCCATAACAGCGCCATTTGACTCTGCAATACATACCGTTTTGCTCCCACTGATTGCGGGCAGCTATCTCTAAGATTTCAATCGGAATATCAGTATAAGTATCCATGTCCGTGAAATCTACCCCTTCATGAGCAGTAACAATCTTACGCCCGTCCATTGGCTTCTCCTTCTGGCACCAATCCATAGGTACCAGATTAACCCATATAAACCTGAAGCCATCAGGTACATCCACCCGATATTGCTGCCCTACGCGCCCATAGATATAGATAGGGTCAAGATAGAACGGAGCCGTCAGTGCTTTGAAACTGCAACGAATCTTGGGTGGTACCCGGGCATATATCATCGTTCCTGCGGGGAACACTGGTGTGCGGGTCCGCCCCCAAGTTCGATTATCCCATTCCAGCTCTGGTGCCGGTGGCGGAATAACCTGGATAAGAACCTCCTCCATCTCTTCTTCCTCATCTTGCTCCTCTACAGCAGGCTCCGGATTAGCCAAATCAGCCCAACCAGCAAGAATAGCTACATGGTGTGGTACAAAGGGCTGCTGAGGTGGACCAAATACCGGTACGACCTCCACTAGAGCCTCCTCTGGAAACTCCTCAACTGGATCCTCAATCCACTCAGCATAATCCTCGGGGTTACCCCCAAACAAAAGATGCACTTCTTGCACATTGCTGGATCCGGGGTTCGACATCTGACAATGGACAAAATAGTTATATATTAGACTTACAGTAGTATCGTGATAACTCACAATAGTAAATCTAACCCAGTCCTCTAACTAGCGTAGGAAAACACAAAACTCAGAAATGTGTGCTACCCATCTACCCACGGTCGCAGGGAGGTCAAACCTAAGCTCTGATACCAAGTTGTAACGCCCCAACTTTTGGCACGTTAAATTTCCACGTTAAATTTTTTTTTAATTTTATTTTTATTTAAACCAATTTTTGTATCAAAATAAATTATCGAAAGAAACTAACTTCTATTTAATGATAAATTATGCCAGCGTTAAACATTTAAGTAGAACAAGTTACAAACTAAATTGACCAAAATACCCTTTCAGGTTTACAAATTTATTTAAGATAAACTAAAACCTTAAACTAATCTACGGGTAAGGCAACCAGGTGAAAGTCTCTCCTCCAGCAGTCTCCAGCTCTTCCGACACGAACGGTTCCTCTATATGTACTTCTACATCTGGCATGAAACGCCAGGGGCAAAGAAGTTGCACCGATGAGTAATGAAACTCAGTAGGACAGATTACCCGAAAAACTAAACCCAAGGACATACAACACTCAACAATTCATATTGATAGACAATAAATAACAACACATGTTGATAACAAATAAAATAAGCAGTAAACACGTCGGGTTAATTATGCTATTTTCCGCTTTCATTATCTTGTTTAAGTGGGACGACGCCCTGTCACATAACACGACAGCCAGAGCATGCACGTGGGACTGTATACCCCTTAGCACACCTCGGGGCTTGAACCCGGTAAGCAAGCTGCATGTGGGACTGGTTACCCCTTAGCATACCTCGGAATGACATCCGGTAAACCACCATACACGTGGGACTGGTTACCCCTTAGTATCTTCGGAACGACGTCCGGCATCAACCATACATGTGGGACTGGTTACCCCTTAGTATCTTCAGAATGACGTTCGACATCAACCATACATGTGGGACTGGTTACCCCTTAGTATCTTCGAAACGACGTCCGACATCGGGCAGCACGACGGCCATACCCGACATAACCACAAGTTTCAATCTTCAAGTTTCATTAAAGTTGTTCTCTACAACTAACAACGCACTGAAATTTAACATTTACAATCTACACATGTTAGGCATCAATGCATATTAACAAAGTTTTCAACTCCCACGAGATCCCATAAGGATTCGAAGACACAGTCAAAGCAAAGTGGATACATGTGAGACTGTTCATGCTATCTGGTGAACAAATCACATAATATAATCATAGCCGATGTACTCGAATGTTATATTAAACATGCTGGAATTCTACTCTGTAAATCAACAGGTCGCTCGAGCGACCCTACCTCGCTCGAGCGGCCAAAACAAGCCTACTGTCCGAATTTGAAACTTAAAAATTTTTGTAGCTCGCTCGAGTGGCCTATTAAAAAAATAATTTTTTTTTTTTTTACGAAAATTCAAAATTTTCACATCAACCTCGCTCGATCGAGCGGCCCAAGCTCGCTCGAGCGAACCATCGTCTTCCCCAGATTCTGAAATTTACAGAAATGAACATTTCATACGAGTAAAACCCTAAAAATTCAATAGAACAACCAACAGATCATAAAATCATGCAATAACCCTATCATTGAACATCCTAAGGTTGGTAGGTAAGCAATCCTACCTCAATTTGATGAAAACGTTGACGATTAGTGTAACGCCCCGGATTTCCGGAAACGTTAATTTAAAACAATTTATCAAAAGTCAACCACATTTTCATTACTTAGTCAAAATAAAGTTTGATTACAACATCCGAATTTAAAGAAATTACATTAAAGATTTAAAATTAAGAGCTCGAATTAAATCTAGGTGAACCACGGGGCTACGACATCCTCCTCCAAAGTACCGCCGTTGGTATCTGGATAAACGGGCTCAGCAACGTCATCTTCGACACCTGGCATGAAAGGCCAGGGGCAGAGAAGTTGCACCAGATGAGCGATTAACGCTCAGTAAATAAAACTACCCTAAATCTCAATCTATGCAATGGATCAAATGATGCATGATCATGGAGATAGTATGAGCAGTAAATCAAGTATTATGAACAGAACAAAATAATCAGAGTTGACATAATCAGTTTAAACAAATAAGCGGAAGCATTAAACAAGTAAGTACGTTAAATGAATGAAATGTCGACAATGTAACTTTAAGTCAAACCCTATGACTTGATTCTAAGTTTCTGACACACGCAACCGACTTATATCCATAAGTGTCTGTCGTTGTTCACAAGTGTCCAAAGTTTCTTCCAAAATATAAAGTCCGGGTTGACACAAGCATTGCCCGTCATCAAACTTCCATTTATCAAAGTGGTGTTATGATGTTCCCGACCAATATGGTCCCGACCCCTACGCTGACCTCGTATCCGGCGCTAGTGTACCCAAACATCGGCTCCCGTATCTCATGCTCCCAACCGTTATGCTCCCAGCATTATGTCTCCCATGTGTCGTGCCTTGACTCGGAAAATATCTAACTCCTCCCCTTCAACTATATTTTTATTTTTGAAAAGACACGACACGGCTTACGAACATAACCGGCTCACGACATAACTTGGCTAAATACATGAGACGTGACCGACTCGGCTCGAAGACACAGCCCGGTGGTAACAGACGTAGTTCGGCTAAAATCCATATCCCGGCTAAAGACATCCTAACACGCCTCCCCAAGGAGTAAGTCAAATCTCGAGTCACCAAACATAAGAGTTTATCAAATTCTCAATTTTCGTTACAAAGCTCGTGACTTTTTATGACTCGTGTCAAAATCTCGAGTGTCGTTTCCACTAACCTCAAACGTTTCACATTGACTCCATCTAAGTTTCGTTTAAACAACTAGACTCATGATAACATGATGATGTGTTGGAGATGCAAGATTAATCAAGCGAACAAGATAATACAATAAGCAAGCTATGACACATAAACGATAAGCGCATACTTTCATTTCGCAAGTAATCTTCTAACACGCTAATTTTTGAATAAGATGTCATCTCCTAATGATATAGGATACCTAAAGTTTCAAAACGATAATCGGAACTTGATTATAGGTGTAGTAGTCATTATGTAAGAGTTTGGGCAATGTTTAAATTTTCTGAAAATTTTCACTGTCTGAAAATTTTTCTAAGTATAGAAAAAGTTGAATTTTTCAAGTTTCGAATTTGGGGATAAAAAGTCCCGGAAATGATTCCTTGATTTTTTCTAAGCACAATGGTATATTCATACGTCTCAAACGCATAAGTTTAGGGTGAGTTTCGGGCCAAAATATAGGAAGAAAACGGGTGATTTTTCTATTTTGTACTAAAATAGGGAGGGCGACATTTTGATTCGAATCGAATTTCAATTTTCTGTAAATGCCATTGTTTCCAAATGGGGGGTACTTCCTTATTTTCATTAAATAAAATTAAAGTAAAGAAATTTACTTAAATTTATTTATATAAAATAAGTATATTTTCATAACACATGCCATGCCTTAACAAAGCCTAAGTCAGAAACTAAGTGTCAAAATTCCATAACAGAGGCACCGGTGTAAGGTTTCAGAGGCACCGGTGTAAGGTCAGTTCTGTAGTGTAATACTAAGATACAGAGAGTTAAAGGCACCGGTGTAACCAAAACAGAAGCACCGGTGTAAGGTCTATTCTGCAGTGTACTACTGAGATACAGAGAGGTATGACACCGGTGTAACCAAAACAGAGGCACCGGTGTAAGTATGAAACTACAGGACATTGTAAAATACAGAGAGCCAAGGCACCGGTGTATCAAAAACTAAGGCACCGGTGTAACCATGAAAACACAGAACACGTTAACATACAGAAAGCAAAGACACCGGTGTAACAAAAACTATGACACCGGTGTAACCATGCAAATACAGAACATTAAAACATACAGAGAGCAAAGGCACCGGTGTCACCAAAACTAAAGCACCGGTGTCAACATCATCTTCTACGAATTTACAGTTCTGGGTTTCGTTTTCTCCGAGCTCCGTGGAGCTCAATATCGATCAATGGCATAAATTAAAGGTTAGGATAGAATCATTCACCTTAGTATTGAAGAATCAAGGCTTGAATTCGAAGGATTATGGCTTGAAATGGATGATTTAACTCCAACCAAGGTTCTCCCTCTTCTCTCTCCTTTTACTGTTTTTTCTTACTTCTCTCCTCTAAACCACAACCATGGCACTCTCTCCACTCCTCTAAATGCTGAAATTTCGTAGCTACAATGGTGAGGAGGATTATAATGGTGTATAAAGAAAGATGTTGAGTGTAAGAATGCCATTTGCATGGGTTTCCATTGGAGAAGGAGGAGTTTTGCAGATTTTTGGAGTGGAGTGTTGGCATAGCTCAGTCATGATGGAAAAGAGAGAGTGGTTTGTGACCAAAACCATGGGTGGGAGGAAGGTTTGGCTGGGGAAAGGAAGTAAACGTATGTTTTTGGAGAAGTGGGGAATCATTAAGGGAAAATTATCCCATGTGACAAGCTCCATGGGAAATGGGTTGATGAAATGGGCTTTGGGTCAAGCCAAAAGGGTTGTGGACCATGGATCGGGTTAAACAAAGCTGGGCTTGGGTCAAGGCTTAGTCCAATGGGTTGAATCCAAATACACACATGCACAAACCCATGAATATAATGTATGGCTAAAATCAAAAACGCGCAAACTAAATAATTCAATAAATGATTTCATACATCAAAATTTAATTATTATTTTTTTTTTTATTTTTATTTTCATTTAAAAATTTTAGGGTCTTTACAATTAGAACGAATTTTGGTGAAGAAACTTCGACCCAACTTTCTCTCTCTTCAAGAACACTTTCGAATTTCTTCTGGATTTCTCTCCCAACACCTCACAATACTCTCTCTAACCTTCTGAATTTCGATTGTATGTCTAAAACCCAACGATTAGCCGTCCTATTTATAGGTTCGAGGGGAAAATCCCTCATAATGTTCAAATTAATCCCCAATTCATTACCATGAAACCCCCAAATTGAATTCCCATAAAATCCCTACTAATTCGTCATCAAATTCGATTTAAATCCGTTTATTTGCCATTAAAACGAAAGGAATCCGACGTTTATTCGTTAATTAATCGGAAAATCTCATTCAATAACCATGAATTCGAAGAAATCCCAAAAGATGCCATTTTCGATGTTGCTGAAAATGATAGCTCGCTCGAGCGGCCTATAGCTCGCTCAAGCGGCCTATTAAAATAATATATTTTTTATTTTTATTTTTATTTTTATTTTTTTATTTTTATTTTTATTATTATTATTATTTTTTAAATGTTTTTTTAAAATTTTTAAAACTCCTAACTTAAATAGTGAAATACTCTACGTAAATATCAAATATTAATTTTAAATTATTTTAAAATTACGGATTATTACAATCTATCCCCCTTAAAAAATTTCGTCCTCGAAATTACACAGGATAGTTAAGCAAAAAGTTCAGGGTGATTGGCTCTCATAACATTCTCTTGTTCCCAAGTAGACTCTTCTATATTCCGGTGACGCCAAAGCACTTTGACCAATTTAATGGTCTTACCCCTTAGACGCTTTTCACCGTGATCTAAAATCTGAATTGGGTTCTCTTCATAAGTTGTGTCTTCATCTAAAGTGACGTCTTCCCATTTAATGATGTGCGTTGGAATCGTCATGTACTTCTTCAGCATTGACACATGAAAGACGTCTTCCCATTTAATCTAGCTCCAAACACAACATAACCAACATATCCACAAATAATTTAGTCCAAACACTTTGAGCTAGATTATTTCCTCCGGCACCCAACATAATCCAACAATCCAATAATCCCATAATCTAGTTACGCCAAATGGACCCTTAGTTTACAATAACTTCCGTTAGTTTTGTTCTTAAATTTGATCATTTTATCTTTTCTTTACACTCACTCCCTTAATAATTTTTCAACAATTTTTTATTAAAAAAATTAATGCTATTTGTTAAAGGATTTTTATTCATATTTTTAAAACTTTATCTTGACCAATTCAAAGAAGTAAGAAAATAAATAAATTAGTGCCAAAATTTTTAAAAATAAAATTCTTCCTTACATAACTTTTTAAAATTTTGACATTAATTTAAAATTTTTGCTTACTTTGTTAAATTGGTGAAATAATTTTAAATCTATGCAGGGAAATACTTTAAATTGTAATGAAAAACATATATAACAATATATGGCAAAAAAATTTGATTTACGCATCTATAAAAAATAGTATTAATATTAAATTTGGTTAGTCGTATTAACTTATGTGTACCTTTATTAAAATTTGAAGAAAAATAAAATAAATTTACTTCTAAAATAAAAAATCTCATAGTGGACTATTATACCCTTATTGAAGAGGAGTACAATATTTTGAAACATTTAGCCTTTTTAACATTATAGATTTTTCAAAGCATATTTATTATTTTTACGAGATACTCCTTCTAATAATAAATGTCAAATCTCAAAAAAGTCCTCAAAAATAATTATTGGAAAAAAAAACATTATGGAAGTGAGTGTGAAGTAAGCGTAAATGGTCAAATTTAAGGACAAAATTGATGAAAGATAATGAAAACTAAGAGCAAGGGGATAATGATCTAATAATTTCAAAAGTAAAAGATGTGATTATATTTCCTGAAACCTCAAAAGAAGTCTCTACAATTGTCAGAAACCTCAAGCAAGTCAGTGCATTTTACCCAAAGAAGAAATAACTAAAACTATCTTCAATAGAGAGCACTCCCTAGAAGTACAAATTATTTATACACATCCAATATAAATATGTCTCAAATGCACGTGAAATCGTTTCAGCTCCATGTGCATCCGACGATTTCAGATACATCTGTGTCTAGATGTACACGACTAATTTATATTTCTACATTTTTTCTTAATACATTACTTAAAGAACGCGGGGTTATATTTTTTTCTCTTTCTATATTTCAACATATTATATCTCCTATTCATTTTGTTAAATAGTTTGTTTGTATTGTAAATTAATATTTCACTCAAAATTTTGGCATGTTTAATCAATTAATTTTTCAAGTGATTTTTTTTTTTTGCGAAATAACTATTGGGTGATGTGAAGAATCATACAGAAAGTCTGGCTAAAAATATTAATCATCCTATCTCATTCCGAAAAAATTTAACAATACAACAAACATACATGGAAAATAATTATTGATACTAATCATTCTATCTCATTCCGAAATAATCTAATTATACAACAAACATACATGGAAAAGAATTATTGACATTAATGACAGAGACATAGTAAATCTGACTGCAGACATTGCAATAATTCCTCTGTCCTAATACAGTCTACATGCAATGTTATTTGTCCCATACTGTATCGTACCAGTCTCATAGCAGTACTGGACCACCAGTATATCGTGCCGACCATTGTACTGTCCTATTTTGGCCACACCGTACCAGTCTATTCAAGGGTCCCATATCGCTTGGTGGATGTAAGTTCGGTGGTATTTATAACATACTATGAATTTTCTTTATACAAAGTCTTTTAAAACCATGATAGCGCCAACATCAACTGGAACTTCAAAGTTAAGGGTGTTTGTCTTAGAGCAATTCAAAAATGAATGACCTACTGGAAAATCTATGGAGTTTGGGCTGCAAAAACGACGAGAGCGAGTCGTTACACTTGTTGTACTTTTGCCCTTCTGTGGATTCTACGTTGAAGCTGATGAACCTGAATTTAATCTTAAATAATGCTTTTTACTCCCACCTTCTGCCAACCCCTCACATAGATTGGTGCTAGCTCTTCTCTAGTGATGGGGACAATTCACTCTTTATTGCTATTCTTTCTCCCACTCATTGGCAAGTTTGGGAGGGTGCTCCCGAAGACATGTATTTAGGCGGTGCTAACTCCCCAATGATCAGCTACGCGTGTGCCACTCATAATGGTTATATTATAGATTCGAGCCGTACTAAGCCTACCACCCCTTTTACTACAAGCACCTGATTCGTTGGGTAAAAGGTGACGCTCTTAATGAATCGATAAATATAGTTGAATTAAATTGAATTTATTGATCATTACATATAATGTAATTAAAATATTTTATGAAAGTATAATTTCTTAGCCCTCCCGAGTTAGCTATCTTGGAAAGACCTTTCTAAAGTGTGCCATTTCTAAAAAATTCCATCGCACATTTTTCGACTGGGAAATGCAAGTCCGTTTTGTCCACTTTCTCCATCCCTCTATCAAAATGATAAAAAAGGAAGTCGAGCTATGGAGACTGCAGGGTGTCCAAACCCCCTAAGAATTTCAAAAAAATTCAAGACTCCGGTATAAATTTTGAAAATTATATTTCTGCCCTCAAATTATATTTGGCCACCACTTTTTCCAAAAACAACTCGGCTCCATAAGTTTCGAATTTTGATTCCGCCTCCATGCACAACAGAATTCCCGGGCCGGCGTAGCAATCCAAGTTTTTTTGACAGAATCAACAAACAATTTGGTAAAAGATTTGAGAGGATAGAAAAAGTACAAATTGGTTGGTAGGATAGGGATGGAAGAATAGCACAACAATAAACAAGGCCTTTCAATATGGGCGGGCGGAGGATTGTGGTCGAAGAAAAAATCAACAATTGATGGCGAAGAAATTCTGTGCCGGAAAATGTCGTTAAAAAGCCCTCATTTATTGACGACTCTAACTAGCGGTAGTAATATACTCTGCTCCACTTTGACCGCCAAATCCCACCTCCTCTCTCCTCTTCTTATAACTCTCCCGCTACGCACCAGCTTCTCGCATCTCTCTGTCCGCCGCCACCGCGGCCGTCGTCTGTATTCTAACACCGCCATGGGTGACGCCGCCGTTGCTACCGATGATGCAGGCATGGACGAAGTTCAGAGGCGTCTCATGTTCGATGACGAGTAAGTGACGCACTTCCGTTTAACGATTGTGTTGTGTGCGTGTGATTGCTTGGTTTGATTGTGTTTGGATAAAATTCCCCTTTTTGTTGTTTAATAGTTTCTTGGAGGATGTTGATCTGGTGTTGGTTTGATGAGGTTGATTTTGACTGATCTGGATCGGATAGTTCTAACTGATGGGTTTCTCTTAGCAACCAATCGGGCCTCTGTTAAGGATGATTAAGAACAGTTGTTAAGAATCTGTCTTTTCTGTAGATTCTCTCAAGATTCCTAGATCTTAAGCCCTCTTTCACGGCGTTGTGTGTGTGTGAGCGAGAGAAAGGGGGAGTTTGGACTTTTCAATCTTCTTCTTTTGAAAGCAATTGATCCACTGCGAGATTCGGATGGGCGACACATCTGAAGGTCAATCGAACCAGATTTTTCTGCTTTAACATTTTGATTGAGTTGAAAACAAGAAATGGAAGGGAAAATTGATGTTTGGAGGGTCCCGCAAACCCAATGAAAATCCTGTGGTCTTGATTTTTTGAGGCGTCCTTCCTGAGTACGGAGCTGGTAGTGTTCTTTAGATTTACAAATTTGCTACCAGGCATCATTTTTATCATGAATTTCATTCTGGGACCCATTCACTTTACTTTCCTCCCCAACTTTCACCAAAAACTAAGCCAGAAAAATTGGCAAAATAGTCTCTAAAAACTGGGGAAAACCCAAATTAATACTCTCTCTCTCTATCTCTCTCACTCTCCCCACACATAAGATTCTTCTCTTCCAACTGGGACCACTACCGACACTGATGCCCAACCCACCACCACTGACATCCGGCCCACCAAAACCCCGGTAATCTTCCCCACCAAAACCCCGGTAATCTTCCATTTCTAACTCAATATATGTTACATATGTCTATGTATGTAAGTATATGTATGAAAATAGGACATCAGGATTTTTAGAATCATGGAAATAGAGCATCAACCATAAGTTATATACGACTTTATGTTGTTACATTTCTTAGATGTATTGTAATCGCACCGGAACCTTTTGCTTTCGCATAAGTAATGTAACATTCCTGAGCTTCCTTTTCAGAATTAAATATTGTTCCAACCTTAGGTTCTAATACCACCTCCAAATTATGATTTCCTCTAAATCTTGATGCTTTATTTCCATGATTCTAAAAATCCTGATGTCCTATTTTCATACATATACTTACATACATAGACATATGTACATATATTGAGTTAGAAATGGAAGATGACCAGGGTTTTGGTGGGCCGGATGTCAGTGGTGGTGGGTCGGGCATCAGTGACGGTAGTGGTCCCAGTTGAAAGAGAAGAATTTTATGTGTGTGGAGAGTGAGAGAGATAGAGAGAGAGAGTATTAATTTGGTTTTTCCCCCAATTTGTAGAGACTATTTTTGCCAATTTTTCCCGCTTAGTTTTGGTGAAAGTTGGGAAGGAAAGTAAAGTGAATAGGTCCCACCACTTTCGGGATGAAATTCATGATAAAAATCATGCCTGGTAGCAAATTTGTCTAACAAATGTCCTTTTCTTTTTTCCGTTGTCTTCAAAAGGAAAGTTAAAATAATATTTTATTTTTTTCAGTAAACAGTAAATCTTTTGTCTCCTTTAAGGCTTGTTTTTTTCAGTAAATAGTAAATTTTTTTCAGTAAACAGTAAACATGTTGCGGATATGATGTTTCTGCATTATCTTTGGTGTTATATTTTGGGAACGGAAATTGTTTTCATGTTTTGAAAGAGAAGCCCAAATTGCATCTTTGGCAATTTTTCTTCTTGGTTAAATGATCAATGACCACAAAGAGGCCCAGGCAAAGTGGAAGAAGATGGAGTTTGGCGGTGTTGGTGGTGATTGTAAGAAAGTAATTGCGGATACAATTAGTAGGTTCCACTGAATTGATAGCAGTACTTAATGGGATGACGGAAATGTGAATGTTTGGTGTTATCGATGTGCTATGGCATTCCAGGAGTCTTCTTTTCTCACATGTTGGGTAATTTGAATGTTTTGTGTGTTAATTTTTTGTGGCATATCACTTCTTGAATTCAATTAACATTTTAGGACATCGTATGTGCAAATACTTTTGAGCAGTTAAAGATCCTTCAACTTTGTTTTCAATATGCATCAGTAAATACAAGTGGCTGGTTAAATAGGCTTTCTTTTTTCCGTAGGATTTCATTTGCTTCCTTGGTTTTAATAAAAGATATTGGACGTTAACATTTTGCAGATGTATTTTGGTTGATGAGAATGATCGTGTTGTTGGTCACGATACCAAATACAATTGTAAGTACATTTCCTTTGGGTAACTTTCGGGGTCGATTAGTTTGTAGTGTTCTAAAAAATACATTAACTTTTGTACTCTGGAACTTTTAATGTCTTTTCTTCCCATGGGGCAATACAGCTTACTAATTATTCTACCTGGCCTGAATTTATCTTATTTGGGCAATAACTGATAATGGCTTCTGCTATTATTTAATATGATGTTTCCATAGTTGTCAAATCGAGTTGAATCGAATTATGAATCACTCCGATTCGATCATGTTTTTGAAACATATTAAAAATGCAAATATAAGATAGCAATCAATAAAAAATGTTGTATCTAAAGATGTATTGATGATCACGTGGTCTAAATAGGTATGACACTTGCTTTTATTGCAAGAGATGTGGGTCCGAAGAGTCCGAACCCTGCCGTGATCTATATTTGATTTGGACGGAAGTGGCTAATTGAATTTTTACATGGACTAATGAACTGATACTGCAAATTTTAGTGATATTACTTACCACCATTGTTTGTTTTTCTGGCCTTCTTTTTCATTTCATCTATCCTATCTTTCATGGTGTAGAGGAAAAAGAGGGAATAGTAAAATGTAATCTTACAGCTAGTTGATGTTGGAATGTCCCTGAGAAATTTAACTGTCTTCCTTTTCGTCATTGCATGTTTGGGACATAGTGTGACAGCTAATTTTTGGTGCATATCTATCACATTAATACGATTCTTGTTTTTTTTTTATCATCACAAGCATTTTCATTGTCCTATCCTTGCATTAATACAGGCCATCTGATGGAAAAGATTGAATCTGAAAATTTGCTGCACAGAGCTTTCAGTGTGTTTTTGTTCAACTCAAAATACGAGTTGCTGCTTCAGGTATGTGTTAAAGTTTCATTAAACCGTAAATGAAATATGGGTGACTGCTTTTATTGATTGACAGAAGGATTGTTTCAGTTTATTACCCGGGCAAGTTATTGAGTAAAAAAAGGAGGTGGAGAGAATTTTGTAACACTTCGTAGCCTTACCTATGCAGTTAAACCTCTAGGCTGAGGGGTGATTATGTTTTATTCTTCTTCTTCCAAACTTGAATAGTGTCATCATCATCATGATCTATCAGGATTTTCGCTTTAAAGTATCTTCCCATTCTTTTGTTTTAGTGGTTAGAGGTTGTGACATCCACCCCTCCACGATTGTGGTGCTTGTTTAAGTCCAGTATCAAGCCTCTCCATGGAAAAGGTGGGATAAGGCTGCTTATCTACCCTCTCGCAAACCCTGCTATAAGTGGGATTTTGCTCTAGTACAACCTTTTTACTTGAGGTGATGGCTCTGTAGTTTCATGTACCTACTTCGTTGACCTTGATTATCTTGCGGGCGCTCATCTGTTAAAGTTTTGCTTTCTTATTAGCAGTTGTTATTCCGATCTCAATGTTTTCAATTTTGCAACCTCTGCTCTATGAACAGCAAAGGTCTGCAACAAAGGTAACTTTCCCTATGGTGTGGACAAACACTTGCTGCAGCCATCCACTGTACCGAGAATCTGAGCTTATTGACCAGAATGCTCTTGGTATCTCTTTCTCTCTTTCTATCCATATATTTGTTTACTGTGTAATCTCCTGATTCTCATCCACCAGGACTGATTGACCTTGATGTTTAACACTTGTACAGGAGTAAGAAATGCTGCACAAAGGAAGCTTTTGGATGAACTGGGTATTCCTGCTGAAGATGTGCCAGTTGATCAGTTCACCCCACTGGGCCGCATGCTGTACAAGGCACCATCTGATGGGAAGTGGGGAGAGCATGAACGTACTACCTCTTGCTTTGGATCAATCTGGACCTTAATATAATACATACGACATGTATATGTATACATATATGCTGCCCTGTTTTTCCTTTTCTTTTATCTGGTAAATTTTAAACCAAGGCCGTGATACATCAGGCCCCTGGGCTTCCTCAAAATCCAATTAACCTACTTCGAAGTTACATGTGTGAACTTCGAGTGATTGATAATCTCTACAAGCAGTAGCTTCCAACTTCCACAGTGAACTATTTCTCTTTGTACTTGCATCTGTTGTGACTTTATATATTTAGTACTGATTTATAGCTGACCCCCCTTGTGCTCAATATTGGCAGTTGACTACCTGCTCTTCATTGTCCGGGATGTTAACGTGCATCCGAACCCTGACGAAGTTGCTGACATCAAATATGTGAATCGCGAGGAGCTGAAAGAACTGCTAAAAAAAGCAGATGCGGGTGAGGGAGGTTTGAAGCTCTCTCCATGGTTCAGATTAGTTGTAGACAACTTCTTGCTCAAGTGGTGGGACCATGTTGAGAAAGGGACGATCCAGGAAGCTGCTGATATGAAAACCATTCACAAGTTGACTTAAATTGGATCTTGGTAATCTTTAGTATCTTCTCTTCAGCAAATAAACTCTGCATTGCAGTTTTTTGAAGAAACTGCTCTGGAGATATGTGAGTTGGTTGCCATTATGAACATCTGTTTTTTCGGTTCTTTCTCAAGCAAATGCTTGTATTTTTGTTAGGTTCTCAGTTATATCTGTTTTGACCTGTTGGGGTTGCTGTTGATGTAGAACTTTGTTGTGGTATGTGTGATATTTGGTTATGACTCCAACCGTAAACTTCCGTTGTTTCCATTTATATTCGGATAAACATGGTTTCTCCTGGCAATATTGGAGTTTTGGTTTCGCTACTATTGAAAGTTATGTTCTGGTTCCAAATGCAGCATAGGGAAACTGGAGGGGAATTAAATTCTGCCACCAGGAGAGGTTTTTCTTCCTGCCAAGTGCAATTGCTTATTGGTATTACTGTCTATTGCTTATTTGGTTATGCATTGGAAGATGAATATCACTGCTTATATTCTAGCAACAACGAACGTACCATATAAGTTTCTTGTTTAGTAGTCTTTATTTAGGTTAAGGTAAACCAGCAATTAAGGTGTGTTTGGGGGATGTGCTTTTATGTTTTCTTGTCGTGCAGTTTTATATTTTAACTGTTTGGGAGCAGATTATAATAATTTCAAGATCGTCTGTGGATAAATTTTGAACTCTTTATATTATCAGCCCTTTTGTTAGCGGTTAAAATTATGAAAGAAAAATATGGTGGATACATAGGCCCTATTTGGGCAAACTAGATTGTATAGATTATTTGGATTATTTGGGGTAATAATCTAGCCCATTTGGGCTAAATTATTTACCCAAATAATCTGGATTAATCTAGCCCCAAACACAACATAACCTCTATATAAAAAATAATTTAGTCCAAATGGGCTGAGCTAGATTATTCCGTCCGGCACCCAACATAATCCAACAATCCAATAATCCCATAATCTAGTTACGCCAAATGGACCCATAGTAGGTGGATGCTGAATGAGAGATTTGTTATAGTGGGGTGAATAGTCATAAAAAGTTGAATTGGAGTATTATTTAAAGAAAGGGATATTTATATATACTATTACAAAAGGGAACACTTTTTTTGATGGGAACAATTTTCTGAGGTTGGTTCACATTTTTTATTTTTAAAAAAATTCTTTATGAATCTTCTTACATCCTAATAATTAAAGAATATTTACGTAAAAAGATTATTAAAAATGCTGCTCCTGAAAAATTGCTCATGAAAAAAATTACTCTAAAAAATTGCTAAAAAGTATTATGAAAAAAAATGCTTCACAAAAAAAAAAAAATCTAATCCAAAAAAACTGATTCAATTCAATAATTTCACTACAAAAATTTAATAAAATTGGATTTGTGAGCGCATCGTGCTTGTGCCAGGAACGCTAGTGATAGATATGAGTAGATGGATGATATTTTCGTAATTAATAATGAAATTTGTATAAATAAAATAAGAATATAGAAGATGATAAGATATAGGTGGAATAATTGTATCACTCTTACGGAGAATAAAATTTGGACCCTGAATATGATATCCGGGAATTAAAGACATACATAAATCTTGGATATGACAGCTCAGATTGTCATCTCCAAACTGATAACTTTTTCTCCTCATTTAACCTCTAACAAATAACCCTAAGAGCCAATTTGGCATGTGATTTTTGTTGTACTATTGGCTTATCGATGGGCTAATAATTCTCTCAATCATACTAAATTATTGAGATTTTATTTTAATAATTTTACCTATAAACCCGACCCAATTGCTTTAGGTTGTGCCGAGATTTCATAGTGAATTTATCAAATTATCCAAACTTTAAACAAGGACCATATTAGTTTGAGTAGGGATGACAATTTTACCTGTCCCGTCTGCCTCCGTCTCGTTCCCCGCGTCGACTGGGGTGGGAATAAAGTGACCGGCACCTAAATATAATCTTTACGCTAAACATCAAATGTATTATGAAAATATATCAACCGATATTCGCTGGACATAATTTTTAACATGGTTCATGTTCTAAACTAATGTTAAAAAAATATGCCCATTTTGTCACTGCTGCACTAAATAAAGTGACCGACACCACTCATTTGAACTCATTTCAATCGTATTTTCTGAATTTTATTGTCAATTTAAAAAAAAAAATTACTATTAACTTAAACAAATATTCCAAGATTAACTGCGAACGCGTAATTTTAAAATAAAATTTTGTTAACGAGATGTGTAAACAAAATACTTTGTAAGGAAAGTTTTCTTCAAACCTAAAGCAGTAGCGTTTTCCCATCATATCACGTGTATTGTGCCTCCACGTACAACACACACCCCATTTGTGTTGTGATTATATCTCATTTTAATGGTGTCAAATACTGAACCACCACCAATAATTATAGCCCAATAGCAACAAGCTAAATTATTTCTTATTGGCTCAACTCACCTCGTGCTTTGCATGCCTCGGCATAATATGAATGATTTGTTCATTCCAGTAACATAAATAATACCATTAGAGGTATGGTGTGAAATAACTTTTTTTTTTTTGATAACCGAGGTATCCGGCCGGCTTGGGGCCACGTGCGGGTAGCGTGGTTGGGTCCCCCACCTAATTGCCGACTAGTCCTCGGGGCCCTGAAATTAACGACCGGGCAAACCTCCAGTGGCCCCAAAGGAGCTGCCGAGTTTCGACCGCTGGACGTCTGGGTTTACAGCTCGCCTGCTCTACCACTCGGACAACCCATTGGGGTTTATGGTGTGAAATAACTAAATTGACCTTGTTGTTGTTGTGAGCTAAATTCTCTTGTGGTAACACGAACGTAGGAGCTTGTTGCGCATAGTCATGTTGTGTATTAAAATGATATTATTTTAATGTCAACAAATTTTTTTTGAAATTATTCGAATAAATTTTTTAGACACCAAAACGACATCTTTCAACACGCGCTGCTATACACAATGCACAACAGAGCTCAAAGTCAGAGGTATCAACCTAATAATTTTTTTGGGTAGGACCAACAAACAATTTGGTAAAAGATTTGATAGGGCAGAAAAAGTACAAATTGGTAGGGTTGTTTATGGCCTTGTCATGGAGATGGAGATGGAAATGGAGTTTCAATTGCCAGATTATTCGTGATGGTGAGATAAATCGAAATTACCCTAAACAATTATGTGTAATTTTGATCAAGGTCCTATTAGTTCAAATAGCGTAGGTTTTCATCTCATCCAATTTTTGAAGTTATCCAATTTTTACATAGTTTGGTATTTTTGCCATTATTTTTGAATGTTATAGTTTATCTTTTTATCTTCTTTTAAATGAAAACATATAATTTCTGATTTGGTAGATTTAAAATCATAGCAATAAATTAGACTTGAAATATGAAATCAAATATGGTAAATACTTTTCAGATAGAATATCATCGGAATCTAAAAGATACTCATCGGAATCTTAAATACATTCACCGAAATATGTTAATATGTCCGAAATCAGTTTTAATGATTCATTGAAAATTTAAGATTATCATCGGATTTTTTAGTGAATCACTAGACTCTTAAGAATATCACCGAATTTTTGTTTATCCTTGCAAAAAATCACATAGACTTGTCAATCTTCTGTTCTTATATTTCTCATACTGTAATGAAATTTAAGTATCATTTTTTAAGAAATAAAACACCATCTTCAATCAGAATTGCTATCAGCAATGTAAATCACTCTGAATTTTTTACTGAATATCTTTAATGATAGAACTATTTGCACGAATAGTTGTAAAGAATTAAAGCGAATAGTATAAACTTTAAAGGTGTTCAGAATACTTTTCAGGCTGATTTTTATTATAGATAGAAAAAGTGATATTCAATAAACAGGACCCCCTATCAAAAGAAGAAGGGTAAAATGCACTGACCTCTCCTGCCGTTTCTAACAATTTTAGAAAACCCCGTTGAAGTTTTGAAAAATGTAATCATCTCCCTTACTTTTGAAATTATTAGATCATTACCCCTTATCATTAGTTTTCATTAATTTCTGTTAGTTTTGTTCTTAAATTTGATCATTTTGTCTTTCCTTTACACTCACTCCCTTAATTATTTTTCAATAATATTTTATTGAAAAATTCATGCTATTTTTTTCAGATTAAAAGATTTTTGTTCATAATTAAAAAAAATTATTTTCAACAATTCAAGGAAGTAAGAAAAAAAAAAATTGGTGCCAAAATTTTTAAAAATAAAATTATTCCATACATAACTTTTTTAAATTTTGACACTAATTTAAAAATCTTACTTACTTCGTTAAATTGGTGAAAATAAGTTTAAATCTATTCACGGAAATACTTTAAATTGTAATGAAAAATATATAAATATAAGGCAAAAAAATTTGATTTACACATCTATAAAAGATAGAAGTTTATCTATTAATATTAAATTAGGTTAGTCATACTAACTTATGAGCACCTCAATTAAAACTTGAAGAAAAATAAAATAAATTTACTTCTAAAATAAAAAAATTCGTAGTTTTTGACTATTATATCCTTATTGAACAAGAATACAATATTTTGAAACATTTAGTCTTTTAACGTTATAGATTTTTTCATGGTATATTTATTATTTTTATGATATACTTGTTTCTAATAATAAATTTCAAATCTCAAAAAATCCTCAAAAAATTATTTTAAAAAAATTAAAGGAGTGAGTGTGAAGGAAGGGTAAATAGTCAAATTTATGGACAAAACTAATGAAAGTTAATGAAAATTAACGTCATGAGAATAATGATCTAATAATTTCAAAAATAGGAGATGTGATTGTATTTTTTGAAACCTCAATGAAGGTCTCTATAATTGTCAGAAACCTCAGGGAGGTCAATGCATTTTACCAAAAGGAGAAATAAATCTAAATCTATCTTTAGTAGATAGGACTCCCTAGAAATACAAATTATTTATACACATCCGAATATAAATGTATCTGTAACTGTGAAATACACTTGAAATCATTCATAATCATGTGAGCCACACATGCATCTAACAATTCCAAACACATTTACATCCGAATTTGCACGACTAATTTGTATTTCCAGACTTTTTCTTAAAACATTACTTAAAAATGCCAATTTTTATTGTTTCTCTTTCTACGTTTTAACAGGTACTTCAAATATTATTTCACCTATGGATTTCGTTAAATAGTTTGTTTGTATTGTAAATTAATATTTCACTCAAAATTTTGGCATGTTGAATCAATTAACTTTTTAAGTGATTTTTTTTTTTTTGCGAAATAACTTTTGGGTGATTTGAAGAATTATACAGAAAGTCTGGCTAAAAATAGTAATCATCCTATCTCATTCCGAAAAAATTTAATAATACAACAAATTTAATATAACTTTTGTGAAGGTAGATTTGTTAACCTAATGGCTTGATTCGCTGTAAATTTTTCTTGTTCTTTTTCGATGATAAATTTACAGATCATGGTAAATTTATGCAACTACAAAATATGATAAATTTACAGATCATGATAAATTTTTACAATTCCAAAATATTTTGTGATTTTGCGATAAAACAAGTACTACAAATAAGAATGACAATTTGCAGATTATGGTAAATTTGCAGAACATGATAAATTTCTGCAACACTAAAATATGATAAATTTTCAGTGGTCAATTTGCAGATCATGGTAAATTTCAGACTTAAAATGGATATTGCAAATAAGAACGATAATAAAATGGACTTCACTCATCGTGTAATCCAAACAATCTTTGAAATTTTTTTTATGTCGAACAATAAAATCTTCCTCACGAATAGCAACACTCGGATTTTGGTGAATAAGAATATAAAAGTAACGGGTCTATGTGATGAAAGATGAGTAATATAATAACGGAATACTTATGTGATAAACAAAAATCCAGCCAATAAAATATGATGTATTATCAAGGATAAACAAAAATCACTAAAAAATCTTTGAAATATTCTCAAGATTTCAATGAAATATGTGATATTCTCAAAATAAATCATTAAAATATTTATGTGATATTATCAAGATTACATTGAATCACTAAAAAATCCCGTGATATATGTGTTTAAGATTCCAGTCAGTATCTTTCAGATTCCGGTGATATTCTCAAGATTCACTGAAAAATATTTACCATATTTGATTCCATATTTCAAGCCTAATTTACTGCTATAATTTTGAACATAACAAATACAAATTTATATATTTTCACTTAAAATAGGCCAAAAGGGTAAATTAACACTTAAAAGTAATGGCAAAAATATCAAACCATGTAAAAATGGAATGAAAACACAACTTCAAAAAGTGGATGGAATGAAAACCTATGCTGTCTGGGCTAATAGGTCCTTGATTTAAATACCCATAATTTTTAGGTAATTAGACATAAATTGAGACTAAAACTATCACCTTTAATGTTTAGTGATTTGTTCTTAAGTTGTGAGGTTTCATTTTTATGTCATATGTGATTTTTTGTTAAAAGAATATTATTTGAAAAATGTATACTAATTTTGGCAACAGATCCAAATTGTACGCACACCAGTATCAGTATGTATCGTACTAATAACAAAATTGGTACACTCGTTGACACAAGTTTGATAACTTTGACTACAAGAGTCACGACAACCTTACCAAGTCTGCATTGTCTTAAGGCATAGGTGTCACAACAAACATACGTAGAAAAAGTATTATTGATCTTTCATTTAACATTCATGTGACGTAAAAGAAGAGGAATTGCGGTCTCTTGTAACAATTTTAATTGTTCATTTGATAAATTTTGATGCATCAATCATTCATACAAAATCAAGTTTACCAAATTTCGATAATACTTTGTCAAATCACTTGTCTTTAAAGCACTTTACCGTTTATTGTTCTTAAGATAAAATATTATGTTTCCAAATAAATTTAATGTTAGATTAACCTGATTAACCTAATTTTATTTCGGTAAGGAGCTGCTCTCCTCTTACCATCTTACCCAATCCATTCGTGTGCCCTCACCGAGCTCACTCCAATGATCGAAATCTTCACTTTTAAGACCTATCGATAATATCAACCACACAAAAATTTATTACGTATTTTGATCTATTGTCATAAGTTGGCGTGAAAGTGTAAACTGGAAAACCGAACCAAACCGACAGTTTGGTTTGGTTTTTTAGTTCATTCGGTCCGGTCTGGTCCGGTTTGAAAATTTAGAGAAATTTCGGTCCGGTTTTCGGTTTTAGAACATTCCAACCCAAACCAAATCGGACCGAACTGATATATGTAAAAAAATTTAAAAATTTAAAAATATAGGTACAATGGTACACCGTGTGTAATCGTATATATGTAAAAAAAACCTAATCGTTTCCCTCACTTTCACTTTTCATTTACCCTCCGCCTCCCGCTGCCTCCACTTCTCATTCTTAGTGCTATGCCTTTCACAATCTCAATTACCCTTAGCCTTCCAAGCCCTCCACCTCTCGGCTTTTATTAATTTTTTAATAAAATTTAGTTTGGACTAAGTTTACTTTATGGGCCTACTAATTATTTATAATTTTTTTAATTTTTGGCCAAAGTCTAATTACACCGAAACCGGCCGGACCAAACCGAATCACTTCGGTTCGGTTTCAATTTTAAAACCTTCAAATCAAAATGACCGGTTTGATCCGAATTTTTCGACCAAACCGAACCGGTATCATCCCTAGTAGTAAGACAAAAAATAAAGATTGAAACACCAAAATATAATCTTTCTTTGAAACATTAAATGTATTATGAAAATATATCAATTGACATTCGATAGACATAGTTATTAACATGCTTCATGTTCTAAACGAATGTTAAAAAAATATTTTTATTTTGCCACCGCCGCATTAAATAAAGTAATCGACACTGCTCATTTGAATTCTTTTTGATCGTGTCCTCTAAATTTTAATTTTAAATTAACTGTTAACTTAAAAAAATTTGAGATTAATTGTAAATTCAAAATTTTAAAATAAAATTTTATTAACGGGTTATGTGAACAATGTACTTTCTAAGTGAAGTTTTGTTTCAAACCTAAAACAAGACAGCGTTTTCCCATCACATCACGTGTGTTGTGCCTCCGCGCACAACACACGCCCTAATCGTGTTTGATTATTATATCTCATTTTAATGGTGTCAAATATTGACCCACCACAATAATTATAGCCCAATAGAGGTATGGTGTGAAATAACTAAATTGGCTCGACTCACCTCGTGCTTTGCATGCCTCGGTATTATATGAATGACATGTTCATTCAACTAACATAAATAATACTATTAGAGGTATGGTGTGAAATAACTAAATTGACCTTGTTCTTATCGTGAGCTAAATTTTCCCGTGATAAGACGAACGAAGGAGCTTGTTGTGTATATTCGTGTTGTGTATTAAAACGATATTATTTTAATGTCTACAAAATTTGTTTGAAATTATTCGGACAAATTTTTATATACCAAAATAATATCGTTCTACACACACTGCTGTAAATAATGCACAACACAACAGAGCTTAAAGTGAGAGCTAAGAGCATCCGCATCAGCCTCTTTAAATAAACTCCTTCCTTAATTTAAGGAGCAAATCATCTTAATAATGCTCACATCAGCCTCCCTATCCCTTCTTTCTATTTTTCAAAATAAATAGTGACACCCTAAAACTAAGGAGTCACTATTCACTCTTACATTCTCCTCCCTTATAACATTTGAATTAAATATAAAAAAAAGAATATTTTTAATAAAATAGAGAGTCTGATGTAGAAAATATTATAAAATATGGCTCTCTAAAATAGAAAAATAAAATTTTTTCTTTAATTTGGAGAAAAAATAAGGATGCTAGTGCGGATGTTCTAACAATCTGATATTTTTTTTGGTAGGACCAAGAAACAATTAGGTAAAAGATGTGAGAGGGTAGAAAAAGTACAAATTGGAAGGTAGGATAGGGATGGAAGAAGAGCACAACATTAAACAAGGGCTTTCAATATGGGCGGGCGGGGGAAGAAAAAATGAACAATTTATGGCGAAGAAATTCTGTGCCGGAAAATGTCGTTAAAGAACCTTCATTTATTGACGACTCTAGCCAGCGGTAGTAATAGACTCCGCTCCACTTTGACCGCCAAATCCCACCTCCTCTCTCCTCTTCTTATAACTCCCCCGCTGCGCACCAGCTTCTCGCCTCTCGTTGTCCCCCGCCGCCGCCGTCTCAGTCTGTATTCTAACACCGCCATGGGTGACGCCGCCGTTGCTACCAATGATGCAGGCATGGACGAAGTTCAGAGGCGTCTCATGTTCGATGACGAGTAAGTGACGCACTTCCGTTTAACGATTGTTTTCTGTGTGTGTGATTGTTTGGTTTTCTTATCTGCTTGTTTGATTGTGTTTGGATAAATGAAACGACGAAACAAAATTGTTTTTTTTTGTTGTTTAATAGTTTATTGGAGGATGTTGATCTGGTGTTGGTTTGATGAGGTTGATTTTGCCTGATCTGGATCGGATAGTTCTGACTGATGGGTTTCTCTTAGCAACCAATCGGACCTCTGTTAAGGATGATTAAGAACAGTTGTTAAGAATCTGTCTTTTCTGTAGATTCTCTCAAGATTCCTAGTTTAAGCCCTCTTTCACGGCGTTGTGTGTGTGTGTGAGAGAGAGAGAGGGAGTTTGGACTTTTCAATCTTCTTCTTTTGAAAGCAATTGATCCACTGCGACTTTCGGATGGGCGACACATCTGAAGGTCAATCGAACCAGATTTTTCTGCTTTAACATTTTGACTGAGTTGAAAACAAGAAATGGAGGGGAAAATTGATGTTTGGATGGTCCCGCAAACCCAATGAAAATCCTGTGGTCTTGATTTTTTGAGGCGTCCTTCCTGAGTAACTGATAGTGGTTTTTAGATTTATGTCCTTTTCTTGTTTCCGTTATCTTCAAAAGGAAAGTTAAAATAATGTTTTATTTTTTTCACTAAACAGTAAATCTTTTGCCTCCTTTAAGGCTGCTTTTGGTGGAAGTTTTTGAAATTAAAATTGCCTTTTCAAAGAGGGGGGGTAGCTTAGGGAAATTCGCAGTAGCAATTCTCCGGAACATGTTGCCGATATGATGTTTCTGCATTATCTTTGGTGTTATATTTTGGGAAGGGAAATTGTTTTCATGTTTTGAAAGAGAAGCCCAAATTGCATCTTTGGCAATTTTTCTTCTTGGTTAAATGATCAAATGACCACAAAGAGGCCCAGGCGAAGTGGAAGAAGATGGAGTTTGGCGGTGTTGGTGGTGATTGTAAGAAAGTAATTGCAGATACAATTAGTAGGTTCCACTGAATTGATAGCAGTACTTATTGGAATGACGGAAATGTGAATGTTTGGTGTTATCGATGTGTTATGGCATTCCAGGAGTATTCTTTTCTCACATGTTGGGTAATTTGAATGTTTTGTGTGTTAATTCTTTGTGGCATATCACTTATTGAATTCAGTTAAAGATCCTTCAACTTTGTTTTCAATATGCATCAGTAAATACAAGTGGCTGGTTAAATAAATTTTCTTTTTTCCAAAGGATTCATTTGCTTCCTTGGCTTTAATAAAAGATATTGAACGTTAACATTTTGCAGATGTATTTTGGTTGATGAGAATGATCGTGTTGTTGGTCACGATACCAAATACAATTGTAAGTACATTTCCTTTGGGTAACTTTTGGGGCCGATTAGTTTGTAGTGTTTAAAAAATACATATTAACTTTTGTACTGTGGAACATTTAGCTTCCTATTTATTCTACCTGGCATGGATTTATCTTATTTGGCGCGATAACTAATAATGGCGTCTGCTATTATTTAATAAGGTGCTTCCATAGTTGTCAAATCGAGAATCGAAAAGGTCGGTTTAGGAATCATGAATCGTATCGAATCGAATCGTGAATCACTCCAATTCGGTCATGTTTTTTAGAACAAATTAAAAATGCAAATATAAGATAGCAAGCAATAAAAAAGTTGTATCTAAAGATATATTGATGATCACGTGGTCTAAATAGGTAAGACACTTGCTTTCATTGCAAGAGATGTGGGTCCGAAGACTCTGAACCCCGCAGTGATCTATATTTGTACTTTCTAGTTCTAAAAGATGGAAAAAAAAATTGCATATATGAAATTATAAGGAACATAATCATCACAAAATCATTAATTTTCAAGAATTTGGCACACTTACGAATCAAGATTGCAAGCGAGGAAGACTAAGGGCTATGGCAAAGAACTGATGATCATCGCTCTCAAGTCTCAAGGTTGAAAAGTAAGAAAAGCCAACAAGTTAAAAGTGAAAACTTAATTTTTCAGCCGCAACTCTTTCTATTCCCAATTGAACAAAGACCCTTTTTAAGCCCCAACGATATCTGTATTACTGTTATTTTTTGGAAAAAAATCCAAAAAAATAGATTTTTTTGTTCTATCGGGTCATTACTCCTACATAGACCCGCAAAACTTTGAATCGAAAGTGAATTGACGATTCAGGCGATTAGGAATCGATTCACTGATTCTCTTACCGATTCAGTGCAAGTTGCAATTCGTCATATAGGTTCAAATCGATTTTATGGTGTATCGAATCGAATCATGCGATTCGTATCGTGGATCGTACGATTTTGATAACAATGGTTTCCACATATATTCTCCTAATGGAGCTCTTTCTCTACTTATACTAGTCATTCGCAAAACATTTAACTCACAGAAGTGCAGAACTATATCAGTGTACAATAACTCATGGGCATTTGCTATTTGAGGCATTTGGTTGGAGTTTGATTTGGACGGAAGCGGCTAATTTGACATTTTTACATGGACTAATGAACCGATACTGCAAATTGTATTGATATTACTTACCACCATTGTTTGTTTTTCTGGCCTTCTTTTTCATTTCATCTATCCTATCTTTCATGGTGTAGAGGAAAAAGAGGGAATAGTAAAATATAATCTTACAATCTTACAGCTAGTTGATGTTGGAATGTCCCTGAGAAATTTAACTGTCTTCTTTTCCTCATTGCATGTTTGGGACATAGTGTGACAGCTAATTTTTGGTGCATATCCATCGCATTAATATGATTCTTCTTTTTTTATCATCACTAGCGTTTTCATTGTCCTATCCTTACATAACCACAGGCCATTTGATGGAAAAGATTGAATCTGAAAATTTGCTGCACAGAGCTTTCAGTGTGTTTTTGTTTAACTCAAAATATGAGTTGCTGCTTCAGGTATGTGTTAAAGTTTCGTTAAAACGTAAATGAAATATGGGTGAAAGAGGGGGGGGGGGGGGGGGGGGTAGGTAGGTAGAGAGAATTTTGTAACTCTTCGTAGCCTTACCTTCGCAGTTAAACCTCTAGGCTGCAAGGGGTGATTATGTTTTATTCTTCCTCTTCCAAACTTGAATAGTGTCATCATCATCATGATCTATCAGGATTTTCTCTTTCAAGTATCTTCCCATTCTTTTGTTTTAATGGTTAGAGGTTGTGACATCAATCCCTCCATGATGGTGGTGCTTGTTTTTAAGTTCAGTATCAAGCCTCTCCATGAAAAAAGTGGGATAAGGCTGCTTATCTACTCTCTTGCAAACCCTGCTATAAGTGGGATTTTGCTCTAGTACAACTTTTTTTCTTTAGGTGATGGCTCTGTAGTTTCGTGTACCTACTTCGTTGACCTTAATTATCTTGCGGGCGCTCATCTTTTAAAGTTTTGTTTTCTTATTAGTAGTTATTATCACAATCTCAATGTTTTTAATTTTGGAACCTGCTCTATGAACAGCAAAGGTCTGCAACAAAGGTAACTTTCCCTCAGGTGTGGACAAACACTTGCTGCAGCCATCCACTGTACCGAGAATCTGAGCTTATTGACCAGAATGCTCTTGGTATCTCTTTCTCTTTCTATCCATATATTTGTTGACCGTGTAATCTCCTGATTCTCAATCACCAGGACTGGTTGACCTTGATGTTTAACACTTGTACAGGAGTAAGAAATGCTGCACAAAGGAAGCTTTTGGATGAACTGGGTATTCCTGCTGAAGATGTGCCAGTTGATCAGTTCACCCCACTGGGCCGCATGCTGTACAAGGCACCATCTGATGGGAAGTGGGGAGAGCATGAACGTACTACCTCTTTCTTTGGATCAATCTGGACCTTAATATAATACATACGACATGTATATGTATACATATATGCTGCCCTGTTTTTCCTTTTCTTTTATCTGGTAAATTTTAAAATTAGGCCGTGATACATCAGGCCCCTGGGCTTCCTCAAAATCCAATTAACCTACTTCTAAGTTACACGTGTGAACTTCGAGTGATTGATAATCTCTACGAGCAGTAGCTTCCAACTTCCACAGTGAACTATTTCTTTTTGTACTTGCATCTGTTGTGACTTTGATTTTTTTCCCCCCATACATGCATAAAAAGGCTGATCATGGAATTATTATATATTTAGTACTGATTTATCGCTGACCCCCCTTGTGCTCAATATTGGCAGTTGACTACCTACTCTTCATTGTCCGGGATGTTAACGTGCATCCGAACCCTGACGAAGTTGCTGACATCAAATATGTGAATCGCGAGGAGCTGAAAGAACTGCTAAAAAAAGCAGATGCGGGTGAGGGAGGTTTGAAGCTCTCTCCATGGTTCAGATTAGTTGTAGACAACTTCTTGCTCAAGTGGTGGGACCATGTTGAGAAAGGGACGATCCAGGAAGCTGCTGATATGAAAACCATTCACAAGTTGACTTAAATTGGATCTTGGTAATCTTTAGTATCTTTTCTCCAGCAAATAAACTCTGCATTGCAGTTTTTGGCAGAAACTGCTCTGCAGATATGTGAGTTGGTTGCCATTATGAACACCTGTTTTTGGGTTCTTTCTCAAGCAAATGCTTGTATTTTTGTTAGGTTCTCAGTGATATCTGTTTTGACCTGTTGGGTTTACAGTTGATGTAGAACTCTGTTGTGGTATGTGTGATATTTGGTTATGACTTCAACCGTATAAGTCCGTTGTTTCTATTTATATTCGAATAAACATGGTTTCTCCTGGCAATATTGGAGTTTTGATTTCGCTACTCTTGAAAGTTATGTTCTGGTTCCAAATGCAGCATAGGGAAACTGGAGGGGAATTAAATTCTGCCACCAGGTAGTTAGAAAGTGATTTGTAGGAGAGGTTTTTCTTACTCCCAAGTGCAATTGCTTATTGGGATCACTGTCTATTGCTTATTTGGTTATTCATCGGAGGATGATTATTACTGCTTATATTCTAGCAATAAGGAACGTACCATATAAGCTTGTTTAGTAGCCTTTATTTAGGTGAGGTAAACCAGCAATTAGGGGGTGTTCGGGGAGATGTACTTATATGTTTTCTTGTCATGCAGTTTTGTATTTTAGCTGTTTGGGAGCAGATTGAATCGGAGAATGCATAATAATTTCAAGATCATCTGTGGATATGTTATGGACTCTTTATATTATCTACAAGTTTGTTAGGGATTAAAATTATGAAAGGAATATGATGGATATAGTAATAGGTGGATGCAAGATGAGAGATTTATTTTAGTTATGAAAGGAACACCTTTTTTTAGTGTGAACTATTTTTCGAAGTCGGCTCACATTTTTTATTTTCAAAAAAATTCTTTACAAATATTCTTACATCCTAATAATTAAAGAAATATTTATGTAAAAATGTTATTTAAAAAAAGCTGCTCCTGAAAAACTGCATATGAAAAAAATTACTTAAAAAAATGCGCAAAAAAAAAAAATGTTTTGCTAAAAAATAATTTAATCCAAAAAAAACTGATTTATTTCAATAATTTCACTACAAAAAATTATAAAATTGGATTTGTACGTGCACCGTGCATGTGCCACAAACGCTAGTGGTAGATAGATGATATTTTTATAATAATAATATTATTTTTTCAACATAAGCTAGGTGAATCATGGTGTTATGGTGTCCTCTATGCAAGTGCTATCATCAACAACACCTAGCATAAAAAGCCAGGAGCAGAGAAGTTGCATCACATGAGCGATAAATCTCAGTAATAAAAATTCTACTCGTAATTCAATTTATGTCACAAAAAGAATGATGCATGAGCAGGTCATAAATAATGATAATATGCGAAAGCAATATTGATAATGAATAATTAGAGTATAAAGTGCGAAATGAAGTCCAAGTCTACTTTCTAAAGTTCTCTCTAGATCTTGACACGTGTTTAACTATGACTAATAAGTGTCTAAAATTTATTTCAAAATCTCAAGTTCGGCTCAACATCAGCGTTGCCCATCAGTCAAATTCATTTTTAAAATAGTGTCATGATGTTCTTGACCCCTAAGCTAAACCTTGTATCCGACGCCTATGTACCCAAATATCGGCTCCAGTATCTCATGTTCCCAATCATTATGCTCCCAGACATCATGTCTCCTATATGTCATGCCTCCATAAAATTTGAACTCCATCATTATCTATGATTTTATTTTCAAAAGACACGAGATGGTTAAAGAACATAACTAGCTTATAATATAACTTAGCTTAATACATGAGACGTGACTGACTCGGCTCCAAGACATAGTCTGGTGGTATCAGAAATAGTTCAGTTAAAGACATCCTAACACAATCTCCCCATAGAGTAATGTCACATTTCAAACAATGCATCTCAATGTTTTCTTTAAAATCTCATTTATCGTTCAAAAATATGTGATGGATGACTATACTCAAGTGATGTGTACTTAGACCTTTGTTACTAAGTTGAAACATGCTCGAACAAAAACTAGGATGATTTAAATATGTCATAAGAACAATATGCTATTTAACGCCAATGTATAATAACTATGATTCTTGATGTCAATTGAACAAGAATAGGAATCATAAACGAATAAGTGCAAAGTAATAACATAACGAGAATCACAAACATCAAATGAATAGAAAAACATAAGTTATTCGGTTAGATCAATATAGGTCATCCGGACGGATCAATATAGGTCATCTAGTTGGTTTACCCTAAAGCGGATGGTTAAATATGTTATCGAGGTTAAAAAGTCTAAGTTTATTTTTTGATATTGGCAAAATAGTTAGCAGGAATACTTCTTGGTTTAACGCATTAGGCTGAAAAATTTGATTGCTGGAAAAATAAGTAAGTATGGAAAAAAAAAGTAAATTTTTTAAATTCCGAATTAAGAAATAAAAAGTGGCGATAATAGTTCATTGAATTTTTTTTAAAAACAATGGTATATTTATTTGTCTTAAATGGATAAGGTTAGGGTAAGTTACGAGTCATTCTTTCGGAAAAAAAAAAGACGTAATTTTCTAAAAAATTGGGAGGGGGAGAAGATTTTGATTTAGTTGAAATTTAAAAATTTTGATAATGCGTTGTTTCCAAATGAGGGGTACTTTTTTATTTTCATTAAATAAATTAAAGTAAAGAAAAGTCTAATTTACTTAACTTTAGGTAATAAAAATAAGGTGTCAGTGACTAATAGTGACTAGTTAGGACCAGAGTGACCAGCTAGGTTTAGTTTGTCAGGTCATCCGAATGGTCAAAAAGGGTCAACCAGTTGCGTTACAAAAAATACAGCACTTTCCAAATACAACATAGAGGTTCATCCGGATGATTAAAAAATAGCCATTTGGTAGACTAGAAATTTTACACTATAATAAAAATACAGAGAGACATCTTATCTGGATAGTCCAAAAATAATCATCCGGTTGAACCACTACAACAAAAAACAGAATTGCCGATCACAATGCCGACCAAATTTCATTTGGTCGCCCAACATGTTACCTTTCCCGGCTAAGAATGTTTAGTCGGCAACATACGCATGAATGGCCGACCAAATTACGATTTCGTCGGCAATGGTAATCCCGCCATCACAGGGAAAAAACGCGCCATTTTTTTAACATCCTTGCCGACCAACATTTGGTCGGCGTAGGTGTTACAAAATCCCGCCATCAAAGGGAAAAAACGCGCCATTTTTTAAACACCCTTGCCGACCAAAATTTGGTCGGCGTAGGTGTTACAAAATTCCCGACGCAAACTTTAGTCGGCGTAGGTTTTAAAAAATCTTCCCGACCACTGATTTGGTCGGCGTTAATTTTTTGGCGGTAATGGCACCAATTTTTTTAAGACAATGGGCGACTAAAATGTTGGTCGGCCTTGGTTTTACACCATTGCCGGCCAAGTATTTGGTCGGCGTAGGTGGTACACAATTCATTATTTTAATCAATTTGTCCGCACCACCGCCGATGAGCCATCAACCATGGTCCTGTAAATCCTATACACTATGCCCTAACCCTAGACACTAAACTTTAAACACTACACCTTAAATCTTATCTCGTAAACCTTACACCATATTACCTTTACCCGAAATCATAAAAACCTAAAAGTCAATACCCTAAACCCCAAAATCGAGTCTCGAATCTTGAAGCCCTGAACCATCGACCACAGACGTGGAACCCTAAACCTTAAATCCTAAAATCAAACCATGACTCTTAAAATCCTAATATCGTAAACTCTAAAACCCCAAACGTATCATGTTTTTTGATTTTCTAATTAAGTCATTATTGCATTTTTTGTTTTTGAATCCTAACAATGCAATAGGCTATTAGGATTCCTTTAATTGGTGTTGGTTTTCTAAAATTAGTCTAAGTTAAAATTCAAAAATAGTATGTATCTCCTTGTTTGCTCTTCTGATCCGATTAACTTTAGTTGTAGTTATTGCTCTTCTTTTCTCCTCCTTTCCTTGCAGCACTCCGTCTTCCTTCTATTTTTGTCATGGATGTTTTTGTCATAGATGTGTTCAACATAAATAGTGGTAAAGCGCCACCCCATCACCTCTCTCTCTATCTCTCTCTTTTTCATTACTATCTATTTTGATAGTATATTTCTTGGGCCTAATTAGGACTCGCGTTTTTATATATAATATTTTTGTTTTTATTTGTATTTTTGAAGTCGTTATTTTAATTGAAAAATAAAAAATTATATGATATTGTTAGTTGAATAAATATATGTTATGTTTATGAAGTCGTTATTTGTACTCCTGACATTGGTAGTACCGTCCCTACAAGCACAACATGTTATGTTTTGATTTGCTAAGGACAACTCATTGGTCAGTAAATAATATATAAAAATATATTTATATTTATAAATTGTGTATTATTATTTATAAAATATGTATTAATATTAGAACAATTTGCATAATCTTACGTCAACTCATTAGTGCCTAATTAGATACAATCTTAATTAAGAACCGTGTTAAGTAATTCATGCATTAAGGTTGACTCCACACCTGATTCATCGATTGTTAAGAAAAATTGGGTTCGACTAGTTAGCACACGACCTCTTTAAGACATTATCCACTGTCTTAGTTTCCCTTATTTTTATCCCCTAATGCTAACTAACACAGGAGTAGCAAATAACAAAAATGTTCACCCCTTATGAAAATTTTAATTTGATTCCCTAATTTTTATGCATTAATTCTATGTCTTTTTTTTTTATTTATAATATATGATATTGTTAGTTGAATAAATTTATAAAAGTTGCTTTTTATTGTTGGTTTCTATTTTTCTTGGAAAAAATTATGTTCAAAAATATAAAAAGATAAAATAAACAATTTGTGACATAAATGTACTATATAGCTACAGTCCTCAATCTTAATTATTTTTAAAATGGTAATGAGCTAATGAATAAATATTTACATTTGGAGCATGTGGTCCTATATATGGAGGAGAAATTTAAATATGAAATTTTGAGAAACTCTTACACAACAAAATTGACCTTTTAAATCTTTAAAAGAATTTACAAAATATGAAATTTAAAATGGACCACTTACCATTTAAGAGTTTCGAATGCCTCAATTTACAGAAGATGTTAAAATTGACCTTTTAGCATAAAGTGTATTAAAATTGACCTTTTACCATTTGGATCAGCAGAATATTTATAGATTTGTGGCCCACTCTTTAGCCGAACATATTGATTTGTGGCCCACCCCCAAATCAGTTCAGCCAACGCCCCCATTTTCTCCAGCTCTGCCGCCGCCCCCCTTCC
Source organism: Arctostaphylos glauca (assembly GCA_019985065.2). Classification (NCBI taxonomy): domain Eukaryota; kingdom Viridiplantae; phylum Streptophyta; class Magnoliopsida; order Ericales; family Ericaceae; genus Arctostaphylos; species Arctostaphylos glauca. Next base: position 20,223,515 of record JAHSPW020000013.1, read on the forward strand.
CCCTTCCTCTCACGCTTTCTCTCTCGCTCGCACACTACAGTTTGTCCGCCTGATCGAGCTTGATCGTCTCTTTCGCTCAGCCCTGATAGTGTCTCTTTTGCTCCGCCTGACTGTCTGTCCGGCTCAACCGTGGTCGCTTTCTCTCTCGCTCAACCGTGGTCGCTTTCTCTCTGCCATAGTCGCGCAGCCCTGGTCTATCATGGTAAAACTCTTCTCTTCCTCCTTGTTTGCTCTTCTCTTTCTCTCTTGCTCAGAAATTGCCTAATCGCTTAAACTTAATTTCTAAACTTGAAATGAGACATGTTGACATTGTATCCATTTTGATGTTGTATTTATACTATGTTTCCAAATTGTGTTCTCGGTTTGTAGAGTGTGTATTTCTCACTTGCTTTATTGGAGGGTATTAGAGCATTAATGTCTTTTAGCTGTTTTTCTTATGACATAATTTGTTATATAATAGTCACCGTGAGCCACTTGCGTTGTGTTTTTACTTCAACTTTAGTCTCATTTAAATGTTTCTTGAAAGGTGAAGAAGCTTTTACAATAGGCAAGGGAATTATCTCATCTGTTCTGCTTGATTGCTCTGTTGTGAAATTTTGATTGCCAAGGTTAAAAAGATCAAATTATATGCCAGAATGTTTAGGAACATTCGTCTACATGAAAGAATCAGAAATTAGAAGACTAGTGTTCTGAGAAGTCCTAATTACAAGGAGACTGAGGACATTGAATACTTATTTGTATCAAACTAATTATGTTGTTTGTGAAGACATGAACCATCCTACAATCGCAAAAGTTCTCATTATGCCTCCAAATGCTTAAGTAAGAGGTATTGGATCCCATTTTCCTGCTAGCCCATAAAGCATCAGAAACAAAAACATGCTTCACCAAAACATGACTTCGATTTAGTGATTCCAAGGAGAACCGAGACCTCAATGGGTGAAAAAACATTACAATGATCACTTTGATGGGAGGAAATTAAGTGCATAGAGAATCTAGGGGCACGACACCAATATATTCTTAGAAGGTGTCACAATCTTGGAGCCCCATTATACTTTTAGTCTTTAACCCTTAACCTCTTACTTGTCCTTAAGGACGCATGAAGAAGGATTAGATACTGTGGGAACTGTGATTGTCACAAAAATAGCCACATATGATCCATCACAATCATGACACATTATAAAGACAAACCTTAATAATATGCTGAAAAGTACCGATCAGTTAGCGACTTAGCTCTTAACATGAGCAATTCTGTCAAAAGATATGAGACTTAGTGACTTACTGTCAGTTTCAGCAAGTGCAATGCTCTGAATTTCTGATCGATGAGGGCAACGATTAACCAATGAGGAGTCCATTACCTTCATATGTAACATTAAAAAAAAATGACTAAGAGAGTAACTACTAAAATAAAATGGAGAACATATGTACAAAGAGCGCACATCAAACTAGGTCAAAATGTTAATTTCACAATACGGTGGAGGAAGATTCAAACCACAAGTGCACCTGAGTTTGCTCGGGAATAAGGAGGCTTTCCTTTCCTTGATTGACCAAAGAAGCTTGCATTGATATCTACAAAAATAGAATGACAAATAAGAATTCCAAACTAGGCTAGCTTCAGACTTCAGCCAAATGCGTATAACTAACAGGTGCCCCAGCACAATCAGCAAATAATCTTACCTGCTGTTATAAAGCAACACTCACAGTTCTAAATATGAAAATGATAAGAAGATGATGACTTAGCTAGCTAAATTTATTTCTTTTTCCCCTTCCATTTTCCTAAGAATTTTATTTGTGTTTCTTACTTGGATTAGCCCAATGTGGAGATGGCTGTCTAAGCAGGCTATCAAGAGAAAAGCATAAAGAGGTTGAAAGTGGATAGTAATAAGAATCCTAATTAAGGATTACGAGGCTTTGATATTTTACCATTTTTTTTATTTAAATATGTGACTTAGTTGATTTAAAATTTGTTAAGAGGTCTCATACACTCAATTGATCTTTCTGTCTCAAACAGGTCTTTAGTGAAGCAAGAATTATGGAATACACTGCACAAGAAAATCTAATCTGACCAAGCAAGCAAGAGGTATGATTCCCCTCTTGCTTCCAATTGTTATATTTGGAGCACCTGGTTGCAAGCTCTGCCCCAAAGGTAAAAGACTTTTTGGAGCAGAGCACCAGGTTGCAAGACTCCTTATTTTTCTAGGTTGCATATCGGTTTTTTATTATTGTATTTGGAGCACTTGGTTGCAAGCCCTGCCCCAAAATTGAAAGATTCTTTGGAGCAGAGCACTAGGTTGCAAGACTCCTTATTCTTCTAAGTTGCATATCTATTTGGTGGTTGTGTGATCTCCGTGTTTCAAATTTATGAAGCTTGGTTTTTGTCTTTTTGAATGGTTCTATGAATCTTTGTAAACCATTAAGTTTCATTTATATGTAGCTAAGAAGCTACGGACAAATCGTGGATGATAATTAGAGATAGGTGGTCAAGCAAGGAGTACAAACAAGGGGTAGAGTTATTTATAAAATTTGCGACTGTGAATTTAGGGCGAGATGCTGAGATTCGGTGTCCATGTATTGATTGCTTAAATAGTAAAAAACTTAGATGTGAAGTTGTTAAGATGCATTTGATCCGAAGGGGAATTGACTCTTCCTACAAGACTTGGGTGTACTATGGGGAATTTGTTCCTACAGTTCAGCCTGAAGGACCAAATGTAGATAAACTTGAGGAGCAATCTGTTCTTGTACTTTGCAAGCTTGAAAAGATATTTCCTCCCGCTTTCTTTCATGTTATGGTGCACTTGGCTATTCATCTGCCTCGCGAGGTTAAGCTTGGTGGGCCAGTGCAATATCGATGGACGTACCCTATTGAAAGGTAATTTTTTGTACTATTTTGTAATTGTGTCATCTAAATATGTCACTATTTTTAATATATATGACATGATGGTCTAAATTGTTTGTAGGCTACTTGGAGTTCTTAAACGATTTGTAGCTAACAAAGCTCGTCCCGAGGGGTCAATTGCGGAGGCTTACATTTCCAAAGAATGCACTACCTTTTGCTCTATGTATCTCGATGGAATTGAGAAAATGTTTAATCAAGAAGAAAGTAATGACGATAGAGGTAATAGTGCACCAGGGTTAGTGGCATTCACTCAAAGTGTTCGCCCATTCGGCCTAATCCCGAGGGCACCCAATGTTGTTGTCAACCAACGCGATATGGCTCATTGGTTTGTCTTGTACAATAGCCCCGAAGTGGAACCATATCTAGAGTAAGTTCTTATTCAAAGCATTTGTAGATTCAATTTAAGTTTTTGCCATTTTTCTCAGTCATGCATGTTGTGTAGGATACACAAGAATCTATTGGAGAATGGTAGTACAGTTGATATTGCGAAGAGGCAACGCAAAGAGTTTCCCCAATGGTTTAAAGGGCATGTAAGACATAAATTCAATGATTTTTGTGTCATGTGTCATGTTCACTAAAATTATTCCGTCATAAGTTGCATAATGCGAACTTTTGATGTAGATGAATGAATTGAGGAAGCAATCACATCCAAATGCATCTGATGAGTTGTGGTCTTTGGCCAATGGACCCGAAGCAATAATAAATACATATTCAGGCTGCATTTGTAATGGTGTGCGCTTCCATACCATTAACCGCGATAATCGACATATAAGTCAGAATAGTGGGGTGGTCGTGGAAGGGGTTCATGAAGGCCAAACAATCAACTTTTACGGTTATTTAACGAAAGTGTGGGAGATGTCATATTTGTTCGATCGTCGAGTTGTTTTGTTCCAATGTGAATGGTTCAATTCTAGTAGTTGCAGAACTTTACGAGTGGATGCACATTGCACTAGCATTGATATTAAAAGTCGATGGTATAAAGATGATCCATTTGTATTACCAAGTCAAGTCCAACAAGTATTCTACGTTGATGACACCAAGTTGGGTGACAATTGGAAAGTAATTGAACGCATTCAACGTCGAGGAATTTGGAAGGTCTTGGAGATTGATATGTTGCCAATGAGCAATGAGGCAGATGAAGTATTCCAACAGGACACAACTACTGAGTTTCCACCAATTGCTTTACTTGATCCCATCGAAACCTCTTTGCTGAGAAATGATATTGAACCTGAAATCATTAGCGAAGATGTCATTTTGCATTCCATTGGTCATCACATACAACCCGATGGAGTAGAAGATGTTGAAGAAGAATAGTATAATAGGGAATGTATTTAATGTGGTTTGTAGAACTTTTTAGTTGAAACTTTTGAACTTAAATGTCAGATACCTCATCTACGCCAGTAATGAGAACTAACTTTTAAGTTGTAATATTTTGTTGAAATAACTTTTTAGTTGCAATATTTTGTACTTGATTTGGACAGCGTGCATCATGGCTCCTGGATCAAGAAGAAGTAGTGCATCCTCCTCCTCGACAGGCACATCACTTAGACAATCAACTTTACCGGTTCATACAACTTCTATAACACCCGATCCTGGACTTGTGGCTCATATTCCTTTGAGTGTTTCTACTCCTCCCACCTCCACGAGTAATATAGGTAAATACATATTCGTTAACAATATTTTTTGTAAGAAAAACATAATACGGTTCTAACATACAAGCAATAAATAGCAGGTGCACCTCCATCAATACGTGTGCGAGGGCCTACACTTGGAAAAAGAGTGAGAAAGATAATTGCTCATATTGGGGACAGACTCCTAGTTTACGTAACTCCAGAGTTGAGGGCTTTCTGCGAAAAAAATGCTACAAAGGTTTCTAATGAGTTGGGGTCTCATATTAGGAGGGTGTGCCCTATTGACGGATTTTTTCCTTCATGGAAGCACGTTGATTCAGCACTTAAAGAGGCTATCGCACAAGCTGTTCGGGTAAGATTGTTTAAATTTGCAATGTGCATAATTGTCTTGTGAATAATGTTGTATATCATGTGTTTTTCAGGACAAGTTTAAAATCACTGAAAATGGAGTTGAGGACACGGATTTAGTACGTGAAATCATTGACAAGAAGGCCGGTAAGCTTTATAAAGATTGGAAATGGACAATGAGCAAGCATTACGACGTGATAATGGAGAAGGGTGATGACCCATATCAACATCCATATCGAGGGGTTGATATGGTTGGTTGGAAGTTCATGATCGACAAAATATTCAAGGATACTAACTTCAAGGTTAATAAGAAACTTATTTGACTTATAATAAACTTTTACATTGATGTCTAACAAGTGAATTTTTTCAGGCTCGCAAAGTTGCTGGAAAGAAAAATAGGGAGTCTCTCCCCTATAATCATACTCTAGGTTCTCGATCCTTCACTGCTGCAATGACCATTGCGGTGAGATATTTTTTGGTTAAATGTATAGAATGCATCTGAATTAGCTGAGGGATTGATATTAATCAAACTATATTTTGATTGTCTTAGGCTGAAGGTAATGATGGTAAACTCCTAGATTTCTGTCATACATACGAAATCTCTCATAAGTTGAAAGAGACAAATGAATGGATTTCTCCAATTTGTAAAGACCTACATATATGTAACTAGTACGTCAACATTTACATTGGATGTTAGTGGATAATATATCACTAGTTACTAAATTTACTTTTTTGGTTTCTTTTTTTTTTTATATGCACCAACAGGATAAGATGGTGGTAGTGCGGGATGAGGCATCTCAATCTGGAACTCAATTGACAAATGAGCAACTTTCAAAGACTGTCCTAGGGGATAACAAGTACTATATAAGAGGGTTTGGGGTACGCCCAAACCCATCTTCCTATCGTTCGGAATTCAATTTTGACTTAGCACAACAAGAAGAGATACAAAAACTACAATCAGAGCTGGAGTTACTCCGCGAGGAGCGACAAAGATAGCGAGAGGAGGATAGAAGCAAGCGAGAAGAGTTGCAGAGACAAAAATGAAGAACAACAAAAAGAGATTGATGAAATTAAAAGCTTCATGAAGCAGTTCAAAAACTATGGACGCGATCATGTGGAACCAGGATAATTGTGGTGAGTACTTTGATTGTCTAAGTTAGGTGTACAAGTATATAACTGAGTATCCGGTGTAGTTAATGGTTAACATGAAATCTTTCACTAAAAATTAGCTTTTTTTTCTTCGATTTGCTATTCTCTTGATTTATTTGTTATGGAATTTTATTGAGTTCGTCTGCCTTGGTTAAGGTGCTTTCTTAATAGCCTTGCTTGCTTCAAATTCTCTTTGGAATCTTGCTTGCTATACTTGCTTCGGTTATTGATTTTTTCGGTGTTATTTTCTTGATTTTAATCATATGTTTGTTCATTTTTTTGGAGACTGTTTTACAGCACTTGGAGTAAAGTGAAGCTATTTGAAGAGCCATTTAGCTATATCACAATTTTTTGAAGGTAAAGATTACTAAAAATGGTGTTACAAAATGTACAATGGTATTCTCTCAGCACCATTCTTTTTTCAGCTTATTGTCTCAATTTGGTTGACTAACTACTAAGCAACTTAAGAATTTGAACTCCTCCTTGAAGTTGCAAATGCACCAAGAAATTGTGACGTTTTTTCTTACTTAAATGAGTTTGGTTTGATCAATAGAATGATTAACTTGGCGGACAATCGGCTTATTGTCAAGTGCATGGTTTAGGTCGGAAGTTGTGGGATGAACATGCATTTTACATGTACATGTCTTCTTCAAATCTGTGTTTTTCTGTTTTGATTGTCGCCCGAAATATTTAACAATAGGTATAGGTGATTCATGTAAATGGGTTTAAAACATAGTTTGAACCCAATATATTAAATTTGTGGGTTTAATACGCTAATTCTATACATATCGTATGATTTGCTTGTTTATTTTTCATCTTTCATGTACATTACTTTGCACTCTGTTAGTTTGATGAATTTTGATTGTGGTTTGTTTTTTTTTACAGGTAAAAAATGGAGTTCACATGGATTTACTTTTGCTAATGGGTCTCTTGTCTTTGTTGGACTTTTAAGAACAAACTCTCTTATAGTTGTTGACTCTTCATTATAGATATCCTAGCAATTTAGCTTTTCGTTATAGATTTTCTCTTAAGTTCGACTTTTAGTATAGCCCTTGGCCTTTGAACTTATAATTATGTTTGGATTCATGTATATTTGATTTGTCTATAGTAAACGAGGTTGCAAATTGTCTGTCGTTGATGATTTCAATTAATTTGTCGTAATTGATGGCTTTATTGGAAGAATGGTTTGTAGCTTGAATATGTTAGGAACAAAAAATAATTATTAAGAGGGTAATATTTTTGTAAAAAAAATATATGGCTCAATTATTTGCCGACCAAATGCGTTAGTCGGCGATTGTTCCATCTATTCATTTGCCAACCAATTAATTTAGTCGGCCATTATTCTGTTCAATTGTGTAATCCATGCATTTGCCGACAAATACGTTCGTCGGCGATGGTTATACTATTGCCGACTGAAGGATTTCGTCGGTAGTAGTATCATACTTGCCGACCAATTATGTGGTCGCCAATGGTCTCATATTTGCCGACCAAATTTTGGTCGGCGATGGTTTGCTATTTACCGACCCAATCTTTAGTCGGCAATAGTTACTATTGCCGACCAACGTATTCGTCGGCGATAGTCCTTTGTTTACCGACCACATTTGTGATCGGCAAGAGTATACCTATGGCCGACCAAAAATTTCGTCGGCGATGGTCCGCTATTTACCGACCAACGTTTAGTTAGTCGGCCATTACTATTGTCGACAGCATATTCGCAACAAACGGGGCGACTAACATATTTGGTCGGCAATTCTAATTCCCGACAAAATGGATACCATTGGCCGACTAAGGATTTGATCGGCAATTGTGAGTTTCCTTGTAGTGAACTATCATCTTTTACGAGAATTGCATAATTAAGTTTGGTTTTCATGGCTTTGTGAAGCTTAAATCAATAGTCTATTACATAAATCGAGATACAGAAAGAGTTCCATTACCTTGAATGAGAGCAAATAAAGCTTGAATTGGATTAAAAATGACTAATAAGTCTACGTACACACCCTTTAGTTCACACCCGCTCGAACTCTACCTATATGTTTGAGATTTTGATTTATTTGTTTTGATTTTTGATTTTCTTTTAACGGTTAAATAGGTGGGGTTTATGTGCCATATATGTAGGGTGTGAGCAGGTATAAGCCAAAGAGTGTGTTGTGAAATTTTAATGTACTTGCAAGCGCACGAATCGTACCGAAGTATAGTAATGCAAGAGCGAGATCGAAACCACAAGGACTTGTGATTTTTATTAAGAAAAACTAAATAAATCAAATCAATTTAACCCTAACCTAGTTGACAAAAGTTGTGATTTTTTTAATTCTAAAATAACTAAACAAACGAAGACAAAATAAATCAAAGACTTTAAAAATTAAATATTCACGAAAAAATAGTTTGAACCAAGTGTTGAGAAAATAACTAGGGTTTCAGAATCCACACCCATAAATATTTATCAATTAATCTTATGTAGTGATTTTTCCTATTATTTTCTACACAATGATTTAGAGGTCAATCTTAATCACTATGGATAATATATTTTTTTAAACACTTTTATTTTTTTTACGAATGTATGTTCTTCCTCAACTTCGAAGTTTAAGCCTAAATCATCAGCTGTATCCATAAAAATAAACCACAGATGATACCCAGCACTTAAATATTTAATCATAATAAATCAAGAAATAAAATTGAGCTAAGAACAGTTTTCAATAAACGCATATAGGAAAAACCAACTGCATAAAATTAATCAATAAAATATATGAGATTTCATCATTAACCCTAGTTTCAATGTTTAGCTACTCATGGAGTCGATGAAACATAAATCAAAATAACAATAAAGCTCCATTGAAGAAAATATAAATATTACAAAAATATAGAAGAGCAGTCTTGGATTTATTTTTCTCCTTTTTGATTTTTCAGTCGTGAGATCCCCAAAAGTGAAATCCTCCTCTTTGGTTTGCCGTAGTTTCTTTGTTGTCTCCCCTTTCCAATCACTTTGCCTCTCTATTTATATAAGCTTCACCTCTTAGAAAAACCCTAAATCCAAAATAAATTCGAATTTGACTTTTTTAGCATTTTTAGCCCATATTGTGAGCCCGTTTTGACCCCTTAAAGATCAAAATTGGAAAATTACTATTTCACAAAAATATGTAGCCCTTTAAAATAGCTTTTCAACCTAATTTGAATCACCTTAATCTGAGTTATAGGCAGAAAGTTACGTCCAAAATACTAAAAGCTATCCAAAAATACTCCAACTCGGGATTGCTTCCAATCTTATGTGTGATTCCAAAATCAAATGAGATTCTTCTTTTCTTGAATGGCTTCACTTTTTTTGCACCCTATAGATCTCTAATTTGGGTTGGAGTTGATTCATTTGAATTGGACTACATCATTGACCTTGCATAAAGTTTATTTCATAACAAATCTTTATTTTTTCTGTAAACATAAATAAATCATAATTAGTCACAAGATAGCATAAAATTAAGACTAATAAGGTCAACATGAGAGTAATTTAATTATTATATTTCACGTATATCAGGGTGTATATGTTGACTTCAATAGAAATTCTCTTCTTCTCACTCTACTGAAAACTGACTTTTTTTACTCTCCACTCATTAACCAAATTCAAATTTTGAAATTGTGATGGCAATTCAAGATGAAGAAGGTCATATTTATAAAAAGGAGGTGGAGTGTGAGAGTGGCCGAAAAATCCCTGAATTTCCAAAACCATATGAGGTGCCATGGAGGTTTTAGATTAAACTGTGAATTCTAGAATGTTTTTGCTAAAGAAGAACGATGTTTAGAGGTGAAACCATGGCCTAAGGAGGTTTAAAGAGGAGTGGTGAACAAGAATTGATTGTCCATTGAGGAAAAAAAAATCTCCATGAAAATTTTCTGTAGATTTTTGGATGAGATGTGGAGGTTTAAGGAAGAAAACCACGGAAGGGGAAGTGGTTTGAGGTTGATGCTTGCCAAGAAGGGGCTCCATTGGTGAAGAGAAAGATCTCCAAGCTTTTCATTCTTGTACAAGTGATTAGCTTGAGAGATTTTCACCGTGTGTAAAACTGAACATAGATTTTACTGAGATACAACGTATAAGAAGATGAAGGGGAGGAAAATGATTCATGACCAAGTTAAGAGAATAGTCTCAAGGGTCATAGGTCAACCAAACAAGTCATGAGTTTGAGTTTAGATTATGGGCTTGAACCATAGAGATTGGGCTAAGAAAAGTTTGACAAAATCCAAGTTTTTAATAATTAAAGAAATGACAACAATAAATTCTATCTATCACATTAATAAGAGTGGGAGCCGATGCCGCCAATTTAGATGGCAATTGGAGGTTTAAGACTTACTATAAAAGGGACATGCAATGTTATTTGTCCCATATTGTATCGTACCGGCCTCGTAGCAGTACTGGACCACCAGTATATCATGTCGACCATCGTACCGGCCTATTCTTGCCAGCACCATATCAATCGTAATTTTTTTAAAAATCCAATTAATAATTTTTGGGGCACATATTTTTTGGTCTTATCTAGATGTGTTTACTAGTTTTTCATCCTGTGCACTTTTAAAAGGTTATATTTTTGTCCTATTTTTTTAAAATATGTAACTTACCCTGATTTCTAAATTGCCCCAACTTCAACACTACATCCCTAAAAAGGGGATACACTTAGTGCATTTCTATTTCAGTTTCGTCTCCTCCTAACTGAGATTGCAGAAAGTCGATTGACGTTTTTGTCAAAATTTACTGTCCTCTATAATTGTGAAGATAGATTTGTTAACCTAATGGTTTGAATCGCTTTAAATTTTTCTTGTTCTTTTTCGATGATAAATTTACAGACCATAATAAATCTTTGCCATTCCAAAATATTTTGTGATTTTACGATGGTCAATTTGCATATCATAGTAAATTTCACAGACTTAAAACAGATACTACAAATAAGAACAAATCATGGTAAATTTGCAGAACATGATAAATTTCTGCAACTCTAAAATATGGTAAATTTACAATGATCAATTTGCAGATCATGGTAAATTTCAGACTTAAAATAGATACTGCAAATAAGAATGACAATAAAATAGACTTCACTTACCGTGTAATCCGAACTATCTTTGGAAAATATTTTTTATGCTGGATGATAAAATCTTCCTCATAACTCGCAACACTCGGATTCTGGTGAACAACATAAAAGTGACAGGTCTATGTGATAGAGAATGAGTAATATAAGAACGGAATACTGATATGATAAACAAAAATTCGGCCAGTAAAATATGGTGATATTCTCAAGAATAAACAAAAATCACTAAAAAATCTTTGAAATATTCTCAAGATAAATCATTAAAATATTTATGTGATATTCTCAAGATTCCACTGAATCACTAAAAAATCGGGTAATATATGTGTTTAAAATTTCGGCCAATATCTTTTGGATTTCGGTGATATTCTCAAGATTCACTAAAATGTATTTATCATATTTAATTTCATATTTCAAGGCTAATTTACTGCTGTAATTTTTAACCTATCAAATTAGAAATTATATGTTTTCACTTAAAAGAGACTAAAAGGGTAAAGTAACACTAAAAAATAATGGGAAAAAATATCAAATCATGTAAAAATGGGATGAAAATATAACTTCAAAAAGTAGATGAGATAAAAACCTATGATGTCTGGGCTAATAGGATCCTGATTTAAATTACCCATAATTTTTTAGGTAATTAGACATAAATTGAGATTAAAATCATCATCTTTAATGTTTAGTGATTTGTTCTTAAATTGTGAGGTTTTATTTTTATGTCATATGTGATTTCTTATTTAAAGAATTTTATGTAAAAAATGTATACTAATTTTAGCAATAAATTCGAAATAGTACGTTAGTACACACCATTATCGGTATGTATCATACAGTAATAAAATTGGTACACTGGCCGACACAAGATTGATATCTTTGACAACAAGTGCCACATTTACCAAGTCTACATTGTCCTGATACATAGGTGTTACGGCAAACGTACATGAAAAAAGTATTGTTGATCTTTCATTTAACCTTCATGTAACGTAAAAGAAGAGGAATTGCAGTCTCTTGTAAAAATTTTAACCGTTCATTTGATAAATTTTGGTGCATCAATCATTCATACAAAAATCAAGTTTACCGTTTATTGTTCTTAAGATAAAATTTTATGTATTCAAATGAATTTAATGTTAGATTAATCTAATTTCTTTTCCGTAAGGAGCTCCTCTCCCCTTACAATCTTATCCAATCCATTCGTGTGCCCTCAACGAGCTCACTCCAATGATCGAAATCTTCACTTTTAAGACATATTGATAATATCAATCGCACTAAATTTTATTACGTATTTTGATCTATTGTCGTAAGACTTTTATGTCAAAAAAGATAAAGATTGAAAAACCGAAATATAATCTTTCTTTTACACATTAAATGTATTATGAAAATATATATATATCAATTGACATTTGATGGACATAATTTTTAGCATAGTTCATGTTCTGAACGAATGTTAAAAAAATATGCTCGTTTTATTACCGCCGCATTAAATAAAGTGATCGACACCGCTCATTTGAACTCTTTTCGATCATGTTCTCTGAATTTAATTTTAAATTTTAAATTTAAATTTTAAATTAAACGTTAACGTAAAAAAAATTCTGATATTAACTGTGAAATCAAAATTTTAAAATAAAATTTTATTAACGAAATATGTGAACAATATACTTTCTAAGTAAAGTTTTGTTTCAAACCTAAAACAAGACAGTATTTTCCATCACGTCACGTGTGTTGTGCCTCCACGCACAACACACGCCCTAATAGTGTTGTTGTGATTATATATCTCATTTTAAAGGTATCAAATATTGAACCACCACCAATAATTACAATCCAACAGTAACATGCTAAGTTTTTTTCTTATAGGCTCAACTCACCTCCTGCTTTGCATGCCTCGACATAATATGAACAAAAATGCTAGACACACATCATTTTTACACACCGCTTTCACACATCATTCAAAACTACGTCGTTTTGAATTGAAAAAAAACCATATTTTTTTTGACCCATATCGCTCAAAACATATTTGGGTCTTGTTCAATACAAAATGACGTAGTTTTGAGTGATGTGTGAAAGTGGTGTGTAAAAATAATGTGTCTCTAGCACTGTTGTAATATGAATCATTTGCTCATAGATAATATTATTAGGGGCCGATTGGACAGAATATTATTTTCAAGGGATAAGATAAGAGGAGATATTATTTTTAGAGAGATGGCCCATATTGATGTGATATTTATAGACGAGTATAAAAAAGTAGATGATTTGAATGAGGGATTAAACAGGAGATATTTTTTGATTTGATTTGGATGGTTTATGAAATGAGGGGATAAGAGTTGGTGGATAAGGAAAAAATTGTCAAATAACTATTTTACCCTTATACAGTATTAAACTTAATTATGCATTGAATAAAGTATATAAATGCAAAACTCAATATAATAATCAATATTAGACAATTTGAAATATTAATTAATTAAGAAATTCATTAATGTATTATATTTAAAAAAATAAATGGTAAATAAAAATATCAATAAATTAAAAAAATAATAATAACAAAATATAAATCAACAACCCTTAATCAAAATATTTCGAGCTAACGGTTAATCTCGAAATAATTTTTTCAGTAAACAGTAAATTTTTTGTATTTTTTTGAGAATAAAATATAAAAAACACGATTAAAAAGAATTCGAATGAGCGGTGTCGATGTTGGTCAATTTTTTTCTTCAAAAGTTGGATCTATTAGAATATGTAATGAATGTAAATATTTTTGAATAATTTAAGAGTTTTTTAACTTTGTTTTGTTAATTAAAAAAAAGAGAAAAATAACAATAAAATATAAATTAACAAATATCTTACCATAATTCAACAACCTTTTATTAAAATATTTCAAACTCACGGTTATTACCGAAATAATATTTTAAGTAAACAGTAAATTTTTAGTATTTTTCGGGAACAAAATTCGAAAGGCACGACTGAAAGGGATTTAATAAGTGGTGTCGGTCACTTTCTTTCCTTAAAAGTTGGGTTCATTATGATATGTGTTGAATGTGAATATTTTCAAATAATTTAAGAGTTTTTTAATTTTGTTTTATCAATTAAGAAAAAAAATAACAACAAAATATAAATCAACAAATATCTTACCATAATTCAACAATTTTTTATTAAAATATTTCGAGCTCGGTTATTCCCGAAATAATTTTTTAAGTAAACAGTAAATTTTTAGTATTTTTTCGAGAATAAAATTTAAAAAACACGACTAAAAAAAGTTCAAATGAGTGGTGTTGATCATTTTTCTCCCAAAATTGAGAGAGAAAGAGTAAAAATGATAAAACACTTTCCCTCCACTTCCGAAAGAGTAAAAATTATCCTGCACAAAACCTTTCATGGAGTAAAAGATATCAAAGTGAAAAATTAAGAGGGAAGTATTTATCCTTTCCAAACGAAGCCAAAACTTCTAATAAGTGGTGTTAATTTTCTGAGCGGGGCTTTTCCCCACCCAAACAGGCAGAGGTATGGTGTGAAATAACTGAGCAACTAAATTCTCTCCTGGTAACACGAACGGAGGAACTTGCTGTGCTTAGGCGTGTTGTGTCCGGTATGAACAATTGATGGCGAAGAAATTCTGTGCCGAAAAATGTCGTTAAAATATCCTCATTTATTGACCACTCTAGCCAGCGGTACGGGTAATAATGGACTCCGCTCCACTTTGACCACCAAATCCCACCTCCTCTCTCCTCTTTTTATAACTCTCCCGCCACGCACCAGCTTCTCGCCTCTCGCTGTCCCCCGCCGCCGCCGTCTCAGTCTGTATTCTAACACCGCCATGGGTGACGCCGCCGTTGCTACCAATGATGTAGGCATGGACGAAGTTCAGAGGCGTCTCATGTTCGATGACGAGTAAGTGACGCACTTCCGTTTAACGATTGTGTTGTGTGTGTGTGATTGTTTGGTTTTCTTATCCGCTTGTGTTGATTGTGTTTGAATAAATGAAACAACGAAACAAAATTGCCTTTTTTGTTGTTTGGTGTTGGTTTGATGAGGTTGATTTTGCCTGATCTGGATCGGATAGTTCTGACTGATGGTGATGGGTTTCTCTTAGCAACCAATCGGACCTCTGTTAAGGATGATTAAGAACAGTTGTTAAGAAACTGTCTTTTCTGTAGATTCTCTCAAGATTACTAGATTTTAAGCCCTCCCTTTTTCACGGCGTTGTGTGTGTGTGAGAGTGAGAGTGTGAGAGAGAGAGAGAGAGAGAGAGAGTTTGGACTTTTTCAATCTTCTTCTTTTGAAAGCAATTGATTCTCTGCGAGATTCGGATGGGCGACACATCTGAAGGTCAATCGAACGAGATTCTTCTGCCTTGACATTTTGATTGAGTTGGAAACTAGAAATGGAAGGGAAAATTGATGTTTGGGGGGTCCCGCAAACCCAATGAAAATCCTGTGGTCTTGAGTTTTTTGAGGCGTCGTTCTTAAGTATGGAACTGTTAGTGTTTTTTAGATTATGTCCTTTTCTGGTTTTCGTTATCTTCAAAAGGAAAGTTAAAATAATGTTTTATTTTTCCAGTGACAGTAAAACCTTTTTGTCTCCTCTAAGGCTGCTTTTGGTGGAAGTTTTTCAAATTAAAATTGCCTTTTCAAAGAGGGGGGGATAGCTTAGGGAAATTCGCAGTAGCAATTCTCCAGAACATGTTGCCGATATGATGTTTCTGCATTATCTTTTGTCTTATACGCTGGGAAGGGAAATTGTTTTCATGTTTTGTGTTAATGACTAAAAATACCTAGTTTGTCTAGGATTAGGATTACCCTAGTTAGTTTAAGATTAGGCTTATGTGCCCTAACCTGTTTAGAACTATAACTCTATCTCTCCGATATATAGGAGTCTTTCTACGTTGATTTAACACACACAATAATATACAGAATTTCTCAGCTCTCTCAACAAATCTGATATTTTGAAAGAGAAGCCCAAATTGCATCTTTGGCAATTTTTCTTCTTGGTTAAATGATCAATGACCACAAAGAGGCCTAGGCAAAGTGGAAGAAGATGGAGTTTGGCAGTGTTGGTGGAGATTGTAAGAAAGTAATTGCTTATTGGAATGACGGAAATGGGGCAACGGTATCAATGTGGTATGGCATTCCAGGATTCTTCTTTTCTCACATATTGGGTAATTTGAATGTTTTGTGTGTTAATTCTTTGTGGCATATCACTTATTGAATTCACTTAACATTTTAGGACATTCTGTCTGCAAATACTTTTGAGCAGTTAATGATCCTTCAACTTTGTTTTCAATATGCATCAGTAAATACAAGTGACTGGTAAATAAGTTTTCTTTTTTCCGAAGGATTCATTTGCTTCCTTGGTTTTAATAATTGGATGTTAACATTTTGCAGATGTATTTTGGTTGATGAGAATGATCGTGTTGTTGGTCACGATACCAAATACAATTGTAAGCACATTTCCTTTGGGTAACTTTTGGGGCTGATTAGTTTGTAGAGTTCTAAAAAATACATATTAACTTTTGTGCTCTGAAACTTTTAACGTCTTTTCTTCCCATGGGGTGATACAACATACTATTTATTCTGCCTGGCCTGAATTTATCTTATTTAGCACGCTAACTGATAATGGCGCCTGCTATTATTTAATTAGGTGTTTCCATAGTTGTCAAATCGAGAATCGAAAAGATCGGTTTAGCAATCATGAATCGAATCGAAGATTTCGGTCATGTTTTTTAAAACATATTAAAAATGCAAATATAAGATAACAATCAATAAAAATGTATCTAAAGATATATTAATGATCACATGGTCTAAATAGGTATAACACTTACTTTTATTGCAAGAGGTGTGGGTCCAAAGAGTCCGAACCCGTCGTGATCTATATTTGTACTTTCTAGTTCTAAAAGATGGGAAGAAATGCATATATGCAATTTTAAGGACATAATCATCACAAAATCATTAATTTTCAAGAATTTGACACACTTACAAAACAAGATTGTAAGCGAGGAAGACTAAGGTCGATGGGAAAGAAATTGATCAAGATGATCAACTCTCTCAAGTCTCAAGGTTGAAAAGTAAGAAAAGCCAACAAGTGAAAAGTAAAAACTTAATTTTTCAGCCTGCAACCCTTTCTATCCCCAACTTTTTTGCAAAAGACCCTTCGTAAGCCCCAACGATGGTTGTATTACTTTTATTTTTGAGAGAAAAATCCAAAAAAATAGATTTTTTTGTTCCATCGGATCACTAACCCAACCTAGACCCGCAAAAATTCGAATCGAAAGTGAATAGACGATTCAGGCAATTCGGAATCGATTCACCAATTTTCTTACCGATTCAGTGCAAGTTGCGATTCGTCATATGGTTCAAATCGATTTTATGGTGTATTAAATCGAATCATGCGATTCGTATCGTGAATCGTACGATTTTGATAACTATGGTTTCTACATATATTCTCCTCGCGGAGTTCTTTTTCTGCTTATACTAGTCATTTGCCAAATATTTAACTCGCAGAAGTACAGAACTATATCAGTGTACAATAACTCATGGGCATTTGCTATTTGGGGCATTTGGTTCTAGTTTGATTTGGACGGAAGCGGCTAATTTGACATTTTTACATGGACTAATGAACCGATACTGCAAATTTTAGTGATATTACTTGGCACCATTGTTTGTTTTTCTGGCGTTCTTTTTCATTTCATCTATCCTATCTTTCATGGTGTAGAGGAAAAAGAGGGAATAGTAAAATGTAATCTTACAGCTAGTTGATGTTGGAATGTCCCTGAGAATATAACTATCTTCCTTTTCCTCATTGCATGTTTGGGACATAGTGTGACCGCTAATTTTTGGTGCATATCTATCACACTAATATGATTCTTGTTTTTTTATCATCACAAGTGTTTTCACTGTCCTATCCTAACATAACTACAGGCCATTTGATGGAAAAGATTGAATCTGAAAATTTGCTGCACAGAGCTTTCAGTGTGTTTTTGTTTAACTCAAAATATGAGTTGCTGCTTCAGGTATGTGTTAAAGTTTCATTAAAACGTAAATGAAATATGGGTGACTGCTCTTATTGATTGACAGAAGGATTGCTTCAGCTTATTACTGGACAAGTTATTGAGAAAAAAAGAGGAGGTGGAGACAATTTTGTAACACTTCGTAGCCTTACCTATGCTGTTAAACCTCTAGGCTGCGAGGGGTGATTATTATTTTTATTATTCTTCTTCCAAACTTGAATAGTGTTGTCATCATCATGATCTATCTGGATTTTCTCTTTCAAGTATCTTCCCATTCTTTTGTTTTAATGGTTAGAGGTTGTGACATCCACCCCTCCACGATTGTGGTGCTTGTTTAAGTCCAGTATCAAGCCTCTCCATGGAAAAGGTGGGATTAGGCTGCTTATCTACCCTCTCGCAAACCCTGCTATAAGTGGGATTTGCTCTAGTACAACCTTTTTACTTGAGGTGATGGCTCTGTAGTTTCATGTACCTACTTCGTTGACCTTGATTATCTTGCTGGCGCTCATCTGTTTAAGTTTTGCTTTCTTATTAGCAGTTATTATTCCGATCTCAATGTTTTTAATTTTGCAACCTCTGCTCTATGAACAGCAAAGGTCTGCAACAAAGGTAACTTTCCCTATGGTGTGGACAAACACTTGCTGCAGCCATCCACTGTACCGAGAATCTGAGCTTATTGACCAGAATGCTCTTGGTATCTCTTTCTGTCCATATATTTGTTGACTGTAATCTCCTGATTCTCATCCACCAGGACTGGTTGACCTTGATATTTAACACTTGTACAGGAGTAAGAAATGCTGCACAAAGGAAGCTTTTGGATGAACTGGGTATTCCTGCTGAAGATGTGCCAGTTGATCAGTTCACCCCACTGGGCCGCATGCTGTACAAGGCACCATCTGATGGGAAGTGGGGAGAGCATGAACGTACTACCTCTTGCTTTGGATCAATCTGGACCTTAATATAATACATACGACATATATATGTAAACATATATCCTGCCCTGTTTTTCCTTTTCTTTTATCTGGTAAATTTTAAACTAAGGCCGTGATACATCAGGCCCCTGGGCTTCCTCAAAATCCAATTAACCTACTTCGAAGTTACACGTGTGAACTTCGAGTGATTGATAATCTCTACCAGCAGTAGCTTCCAACTTCCGCAATGAACTATTTCTTTTTGTACTTGCATCTGTTGTGACTGAGATTTTTTTTACCCCATGCATGCATAAAAAGGCTGATCATGGAATTATTATGTATTTCGTACTGCTTTATCGCTGACCCCCCTTGTACTCAATATTGGTAGTTGACTACCTACTCTTCATTGTCCGGGATGTTAACGTGCATCCGAACCCTGATGAAGTTGCTGACATCAAATATGTGAATCGCGAGGAGCTGAAAGAACTGCTAAAAAAAGCAGATGCGGGTGAGGGAGGTTTGAAGCTCTCTCCATGGTTCAGATTAGTTGTAGACAACTTCTTGCTCAAGTGGTGGGACCATGTTGAGAAAGGGACGATCCAGGAAGCTGCTGATATGAAAACCATTCACAAGTTGACGTAAATTGGATCTTGGTAATATTTGGTATCTTCTCTCCAGAGAATAAACTCTGCATTCCAGTTTTTGGAAGAAACTGCTCTGCAGATATGTGAGTGGGTCGCCATTATTAACATCTGTTTTTTTCGGTTCTTTGTCAAGCAAATGCTTGTATTTTTGTTAAGTTCTCAGTGATATCTGTTTTGACCTGTTGGGTTTAGAGTTGATGTAGAACTGGGTTGTGGTATGTGTGATATTTGGTTATGACTTCAACCATAAACTTCCGTTGTTTTCATTTATATTCGAATATGCGTGGTTTCTCCTGGCAATATTGGAGTTTTGATTTAGCTACTCTTGAAAGTTATGTTCTGGTTCCAAATGCAGCATAGGGAAACTGGAGGGGAATTAAATTCTGCAACCAGGGAGTCAGAAAGTGATTTGTAGGAGAGGTTTTTCTTTCTCCCAAGTGCAGTTGCTTATTTGGGATTACTGTCTATTGCTTATTTGGTTATGCATTGGAAGGTGAATATTACTGCTTATATTCTAGCAATAACGAACGTACCAAACAAGCTTCTTATTTGGTTATGCATTGTTTATTAGTCTTTATATTTTTTGCCGTGCAGTCTTATGTTTTAACTGTTTGAGAGCAAATTCTATGAGCCGGGAAATACATAATAATTTTAAAATCATCTCTGGATAAGCTTTGGATTTTTTGTACCAATGGCCAATTTGGCACTTGGTTCTTGTTGTATTATTGGCTTATCGCAGGGTTAATAATTCTCTCAGTTACACTAAATTATTGAGGTTTCATTTTAATAATTTGACCCATAAACCTGACCCATTTGCTTTGGATTGTGCCGAGATGTCATAGCGAAGTTATCAAATCATCCAATCTTCACCTAGTACCTAGTTTATTTTATTTCTACGAAGCATTAAAAATTCAATAACCTAATGATCCAATAACTGTTTTGGTCAAAGATAATCTTAATTTAGACACTATATTTCTGCAATATTTATTTTTCACCTATTATCTAATAACTTTCACAGATTATCATTATATTTAAAACATCTATAATGTACACGCCACAATTTAGAATTTAAAAAACAATCAGCTTAGCAGTGCACCAAACGGGCCCTTACGCCATAAAAATGTACAACTGCTCTCGGAGTATAAAGGAAAAGAAACGTACAGGTACAACTGCTTTATGCACTTCATGCTGGTAACCAATTATCAGCAGGAAAAATCGAAGAAAGAACGAAGGAAAGAAATAATCATGAAGGGCAAGAGTCCCGGCGTTAAGATACTGTGGATCTGGACCATCGGCACTGCCGCCAGTAATCTCCTCTCCCTCTCTCTCTCTCTCTCTCTCTCTCTCTCTCTGTGGATTGAATAAATTCTGCTGTGTGTTGCAGTTTTGGTTGCCAATGTTGCCAGGACTAGAATAAGAGACATGGACAAAATCATGAATCCCGAAGAAGAACCCACTGGTATCAACTCTCCAGTAATCGACACTTCCCCTGATGTTGTTGGAGAGCAAAAATCATCAGAGGCGGTTTGAATCCCTTTTTCCCCACTTCACTACTGCTGCTCCATTGTCTTTTACCTTGGTTTGGCAATATCTTCGTTTTTCTCAGTTCACGTCCAACTTCAATTTGCGCTAGTTTCTTTTCTGGGATGGATGTGAATTACTCATGCGCCATATGGGTTTTGTTGGTTTGTGTTAATCATTACATTGGGACATGAATAATTGCATACTATGTGTTTGTTAAAATGATCTGAGTGATAGAGGTTGAAGCTTGAATCCCATTTCATTTGAAACTGGCCGTTGTGGGCATTCTCGATTCGCCTCCAATATTTCGGACACATTTGTGTTCGGATGTGTTCGAAACATATGTGTTTTTGAACTTTCTGTTTCTTTTTCCCTTTTGTGTTGGTACAAGCAAAGATTATGTTCGGCCATTGAAAGAGAAGAGGGCTACTATACCCATTTCTCTACTCTTATCAGGGTATAGTTTTTGGTGGATTAGTAACGAGGTTGTTTTACTGTAGAGGAGGATTGATTTAAATTAGCTGTTACAAGTGTTATCTTTATCACGGGTGAACGATTTGGGTTTGGTCGGTTTGTCGTCATATAATTCCGGAACTGATTGGTTTTGGGATAAAAAGTTGTGGTGTGACTGAATTTATAAATGAACCGACATCTGTTCAGATAGAACTGGTTCGGTCAAAATAGTTGGGTTGATCTAAAATGAGCCTTATTCAGTCACAACTCGTATTGATAGTCCACAACTCACAGTTCACTGAAAATGAACCAAAATGACTTCATAAAAATTTGGGCTGTCCTACTATGTTTTTGGTCAAATACATTAATTAAATTTATCCCATCTTGTAAAATTGAACGATTAAAATTTGTCATATTTTAGAAAATTAATTTTCTTGTGATGTGTATTATAAATTCGTTTCATTTCTTAACGTTAGAACAAAGAATAGAAAAATTTGAAACCAAACTAAAAAATTTTAAAAATGTGTACAATTACCGACCGATCCCATTTTCTGAGCCGACCGAATTGTGTTTTTCGCTCAGTTTGGTATTTGGGTATACTTTTCCCCCAATCTTTATAATGAAATCATTTTCATTACTTTTAGAGGAGCATTTCGGTTAATAAACCAAAATATCATGAGCAACTTAGTCTTTTTATGGAGCCCGGGGCCTGTAGTCTCACCCAAAGTTATCAATCTCATACCGGCGAGCGTATCAGTTTTGTTATTAATACGGTACGTATTAGTACCGGTGTGTACCGGCGTACCGTTTCGAATTTATCGCTAAATTAATATACATATTTTAAATAATTAAAAACTCATACTAAATATAAAAATAAAGCATCACAATTTAAAAATAAATCACCAAACATAAAAAAAGATAATTTTAGCTTCAAATTATGCTTAATTATTTAAAAAATATTTTTTAAGTTTTTAATTTTTTTTAAATACAGACCGGTACCGGTCGGAACAGTCCGGAACATGCCCGTAGCGGTACTGGACCACCGGAGTACCGTTTCGGCAGTTGTTCCGGCCTGTTTCGGCATGTTCCGGGCTGTTCTAGCCAATACCGACACTTTCAATTGAAACGGAATGGAAAACAGGACGAATCAAATTGGACCCGAAGAAATTATCATCCCTACTCGTAAGGTGCCAGCGGAGTCTTAAAAGCTTATCTAAGTCCTCCTTAATTGGCCCAACATAAAATAAAACGTGAGGAGCACTCCTCTTGTAAGCTGTAGTTTACATTGTAGACTTCCTGCTTCAATACTGCCTACCACGTTTTCTACAAACTGGAAATCATCCCTCTTCTACATACAACTACACACACACACACACATGTATATATGGGCTTTATCACAAGTTCTAAACAGGAATCAGCTAAACAAACTTTCCAAGAATATCACTCCAAACCAAGAAAACCATGGCTTTTGTTAAAGCCTATGGAAAAGTTGATGAAGCCGATCATGAGAGGTTGCAGGCTCATCGAAAAACCAGGAAGAGAGTCGCCATCATCGGCTTATCGTCCATCATCCTTGTCGGTGTTATCGTGGTTGCTGTGGTGGGTACTCAAGCAGGGAAAGCCAACGACGGCAACTCCGATGGTGAGACTCGACCTGTTTCTACTTCGGTCAAGGCCGTATGCGATGTTACGTTGTACCCGGATTCGTGTTACAGAAGCCTTGAACCTCTGGTTAGCTCGAGCCAAATTCAGATGGAAGAGATATTCAAGTTATCAGTTCAAGTCGCCATGAATGAACTTTCGAGAGCTTCCCGAGACTTGTATGTGGGTGGATTACTCAAAGACAAGATGTGGGTTGGGGCTCTTGAAAGTTTTCATGAACTTCTAAGTCTTGCTCTTGATCATCTCAATATTTCATTGCCTATTGACAACCTCAGATCATTTGAGGCTTTGGATGATTTGATAACATGGCTAAGCTAACTTATCAACAAACCTGCATAGACGGTTTCGACAATGCGATAGAATCCTTAAAGAGTACCATTTTCGATTGCCTTTGAAACTCCTCCGAGTTTACCAGCAATAGTCTTGCCATTGTCAATGGGTTCTCGAATCTTGCACGATCGGTACCTCTCGGGAGACTACGACGGTTAATGAGCCTAACCCGCGTTGGTGAAATGCCACTGTGGTTGTCTACAAACGATCGAAGGTTTCTCCAAAGTAAGACTACTTCAAAAATAAAGCACGATGTCGTTGTGGCCAAGGATGGGTCTGGGAAGTACAAGACTATCGGGGCAGCCCTAAAGGTAGTCCCCGATAAGAGCAACGAGAGGTTTGTGATCTACGTGAAGAAGGGAGTTTATTACGAGAACGTGAGAGTCGAAAAAACCAAGTGGAATGTTATGATCATCGGTGATGAAATGGATGCGACCATTTTATCCGGTAGCTTAAATTTCATTGACGGAACTCCAACCTTTCAATCTGCAACGTTCATTGTAAATTTCTTACATTTTCATTGCAAAATCATCATAGTATCGTAATTCCATACTAACAATGGATCTTCTTTGTTTCTCTCAGCTGTGTTTGGCAATGGCTTTATAGCCCGAGACATGGGATTTCGCAACACGGAAGGGGCAATCAAACACCAGGCTGTTGCTCTTATGTCAACTGCGTTCTACCGGTGTCGCTTCGATGCTTTTCAGGACACTCTCTATGCACACTCCAATCGTCAATTTTATCGCAAATGCAATATCTACGGGACAGTCGATTTCATCTTTGGAAACGCCGCCGTTGTCATCCAAACTGCAACATAAAACCCAGGGTACCAACACCAGGCCAGCAGAACACCATCACAGCTCAAGGGACAATAGACCCGAATCAGAACACTGGGATTTCCATACAGAATTGCACGATTTCGCCATCAGGTAATCTCACTTCCGTGCATACCTTCTTGGGTCGGCCGTGGAAGAATTATTCCACGGCCGTGTACATGAATTCTATGGTGGGGAACTTGGTTGATCCAAAAGGATGGTTACCTTGGGTAGACAATACAGCACCAGATACCATTTTTTACTCCGAATTCCAGAATTTCGGACCAGTTTCTTCTTTGAAAAATAGGGTCAAGTGGAAAGGGTTGAGACATATTACCATGAAACAAGCAACTGAGTTCACAATGAAGCCATTTATCAATGGGGACAAGTTGTTACCTGGTACAAGTATTAGCTACAAACTGGGTCTCTGATCTTCTTTGAAAATCGTCCTTTAGTGTGATTTTTTGGTTTTTACTATGAGCTTCTTTGTTTTTTTCCCTCTTTATTCTTTTATTTTTGGTTCATTTTTTGACGTTTTCAATTGGCATTGGTTGATTCAGAATTGGAGTTCAAATAAAACAAGAACAGTGGAGGTAGTACGAATGTTTAGTTGTTGTGAATTCATTGATTTGATTCAATTCGTCTCTAATATCAGAGTTGTTCATGTAGAACGTGCAAAGAACAATTAATTACTATCATTTTGTAAGTGAATAATATGAGATCATTTTCCAAATTGTGTATTGTCAAATCTGACCATTTTTTGCAGCATGAGAGTTTTCTAAACAGAAGCATTCTCAAACTTCGTAATATTTCAAAATGTTTTGGACGCATGACCAAGTGGCGAGTCGGCTACTTGGCAGTCGAGCTCCCAGTCTCTCGGCAATCACCTCTCAGTCCGATCGGCAGTATAGCGTGGAAATAGCCCATGTTAACGATACGTCCCAATTCATTCTAGGCTTGGCTCAGCTTTCAGTCCATCATCTCCTTGATAGATCGTTCAGTAATTAGGCGTACTATAATTCAATTCTTTCACTTCTGCTTTGTTGGGTTATTCGAAATTATCCGTACTTCCGGCACTCTCAATAATAATTCAAACTACACAAACGTAGTGATTGTTGCCCAAATCACGATTGACGTCTTATTGTGTTTTGATTTTAAAAAGGTTGATTATATTTTATTTGGCCCAAATTAATGGAAAAAATAAAAGTGATAATTGGAAAGTTGTCACTGAAAAGGAAAAATGACGGGAGAGAGAGAAAAAAGTGGATCATTTGATTCCATGATTTTAAGGAGGAAAGAGAAAAACACTACATAAATAATTGTTGGATCAAAATAATCTCATATAGTCCTTCAAAATAATCCTAATGTGAGAACTCATTCTCCTGTTATTGTTTCGAGTCAAACGTGTTGGGTTTATGTAGTCAAATTCAACTTTGATTTGTCATTTATTTAACCATCATGTGATTTGACCTGTCCGGCCAATTTGCAGATATTTTAGACTGTGTTCATTTGGCTATTTCTCAAAAAAATTTAAAAAATTTTCTGAACTTGTTTGGAAAACTTTTTCCCAAACAACATCCATTTTTCTATAAAAGAAGAGAGAGAGAACACCTCAAAAATGTCAAAAAAATTTAACTCTCAAATTTTTTCCGAAACATTTACACTAAATAACATCTCAGAGTTTTTTTTTTTTAAAAATCGTTTCAGAAACACTGAACCGAACACACTATAAACTAGCATTCTCAAAATTTAGCCAAGGGTATTATGATAATTATTATAAACCCTATGATATAAATTCATGCTATAAACAGCTCATGTATGTATACACTCTTTTGATAATTATCAATACCGCTCAATTTGACCTCCCTTTGTTATTGTCTTACTTTTTTGTCGTTGCTCAAAAAAAAATCTACTTTTTTTAGGATTACGTAATTTACGTCAAAAGTTTTGTAAATTATTGGGTTGTTTTGAAGAGAAGAATTTAAATAGTAAAAAATATTTTTTAAATACTAAAATTATTCATAATAGATAGAATTTTAGAATTATTTTTATTTTTTGAATTTCTTAAATTTTAGTTGTTGTTTTTTTACTTTGTAAAATATCTCAGTGAGACATACCAATAATCTAACAAAAATTTGAGTCAAAACATAAAAAAATATATTTTTTGAATAAAGACAGAAAATAGTTCAAAGGAAAAGTTAGGTCAAATTGCAATTACACATTCATGAAAGCCATTTTGAAAAATCGCATAAAAATCTCTTTATTTAATTTATTCACTTTATATGCATGATTAACAAATTTCTTTTGATTCATTAAATGTGCTGATCAAATTGCAAGACAGCCTTCAATTTTGTAACGTTTTTTAAATTAAAATTAATTTCATGCAAAATTGTTATTCCATTGTCTTACATTATTATTCTTGACTCCTTTCATTAATCTATTTTGACCAATTAGAATACTAATTTTGCCTCCTAAATGAGTTTACAAATCATATGATCCTTGTGATTGACCACCCAATTACTCGTTCTGATGATGTAAAAAAGCTCATGCGGATAATTGCACGCGTGTGATCTTGAATTCAAAGTGGTTCAGACCCCGCAACGGACCACAACAAGGTTACGTTTAATTTAATTTTTTTATTTTTAACTTTGTTTTATTTATTTTTATTTTGTTAAATTTTGTGTTATTTTTATAAATTATTGATTCGTCGTGTAAAAGAAAAAGCAAATCCATAAAAATTATTTGTTTTGGATTCTTTTATCTTTAGTATACCTTTTAAACCTTTATAATCATAAGTTCTTACTTTTTAAATTCTTCTTGACAAGAAGAATTGATAATGTATAGATATTTTATGCATAAGTAACAAAATAATTTTTTTGAAATAAAAAAAGGGTCAACCTAGGCCTAAAATCACTTTCTTCTAACATAATTGTAACACCTCAGTTAGGCTGTGGTATCAATTGTGAGGCCGAACGTCTAAGAGGGAGAGTTTCGATGAATGTTCAGATAGATATTTAAAGATCCCACGTCACTTGGTAAATGTAAGTTCAACTATATATATAAAACACATTGAAGCAGGGGCGGACCTAGGATTTGAGCTTGGGGGTGTCACCATCAAAATAAATGAACAACTAAAAATTAAATTTGTATTCAATAACAAAAAAAATATAGGTATTCAAAATTTAATGAACTAAATTGGGGAGAGTTTGACTGAGCAAAAGAGTATGGGGGTGTCACAATATTACACGATAAAACTTGATTTACTCTTAAAATCTTAAAAAAAAAAAATTTTTGCTTCAAGTGGAGCATGGGGGGGTGTCACGTGACACCTCCCCCCTCATAGTAGGTTCGCCCCTGCATTGAACCTACTTTATACAAGACTTTTAAAAAATATAAAAGCACCAAAACTCGATGGAACTTCACAATTTACTATGCTCGTCTTGCAATAATACAAAGATAAATGATCTATTGAGAAATTCATACAATTTCAATAGTCAAAATGAACAATATACAAAGTGAAAACGAGTCGTTAGTGACCAAGGGAGGAACTACATAGAGGCCGATCCTCCAAAATTTTCAAAAAATTTTAAATCCTATGTATAAATTTTAAAAAGTATAAAATAAAATACATTTCAAACTCTCCCTCCTCTCAAATTATAATCTGTCCCCTCCTTTTCTTTAAAACAAAATCTCGACCTCAAAACGTCGAATCTTGATTTTGCCTTTGCTTCGTTACAATGAATTTTTTAGTGCTACATAGAGCACACACTCTTTTAGATATCTATAGCATGCACTCTTTCAAATTATACAATTTTATAAACCTTGTACAAAAATCCAAAGTATTAAGATGATTACTCACAATATTTCGTGATCTGTCATTAATGTTGTGAATTCATTTACTAGTTTTATCAGTTCATATACTTTGGTTAGAAATCAAAAGATAATTTTAAAATGCACTTTGATATAATTAATTTTTACATGAGCTATTAAATACCCAAAAAATCATTAATCACAATTCAAAATCAAGATTCATGGCGATCAAACACTCCTTTTTAATAGTTCAAGTCGTTAATTTTGTAATATTAATTTTTGAATTTTAGCAAATGCTTGATCAAAATAAGGACTAAATTATTTGAACATAAAGTACTTACAAGAATTCTGTCGAGTTAATTTTTTGCTATTATTTAAAAATTAAGTCTTAAAAAATAATTAATCTATATTTACAAAAATAGAATAGTCGTGAATCCTGTTCACAATAAATGACGTCCACCCATTTTTGGAGTGTTAAACTAAAATAACGCACACATATACATATACACAAACGTAATACGTATATTTTGTAACATTTTGCTTTTCCACTTTTATTCATTTTCTCTCTCTAGAGATAAATAAATAAATATCTTTCCAAAGGGGCAAAAGACATACTTTACGAACTCCTCTCTCTCTGTCTCTCTCTCTGAATCGTAGCTCAACGCAGATAGTTGTAGAAGCGCCTCCCCTTCGATTCCCGTCGGTCTTGGTTTATGAGGTACTCTCTTTTTCATCCTTGATTTATTTTTCATCTTTGCTTGGATTTCAACTTTGTTGTGTCTCAGATCTGTGTTTACACGATGAATTGTGTTCCAGAACCAATTTTTTTCGTTTCTTTTTCATCAGGTTGATGTTCCTTCAACACCTCCTAACATAAGTAAAAGGATTTTTTTATTTGACGATTAGATCTTTTGTTTCTGCGGATTTATTTTAGTATATGATATTGGCTGACTAGGGTTACGCGATCTTTTATTCCTTTTTCTTTTTTCCTAATAATTTATGAAAAGGTAAATATTATGAAATGGTACCATTGTGGAGATTCTGTTACGTCTTCTTGATCTTTGATTTAGCGAGATTCATTTTTAGAATGCTTTTCTTTAACTCACTGCGATAGGTATTGCTTTGATATGATTTTTGCTTTTATTTGTTTCCAGAATTCGTTAGTGCACTACTAATTCTTGTTAATTTTTTTGCTTTCCATCTACGCAGCTCAAAGGAGAGACCCACTCTTGGGTAAGTTCTTCCTTTTGTTATTTTGGCGTTGATTTAATGCAGCATCACATGCAGTTTGAGCAATAATTTGGTTCTTCTTGTTCTTGAGGAATTTTTAGTGGGTTTTGATACTAGGAACTGAAGTTCAGACGGTTATATAAGGAATAGTTGATTCTTTTCTAATAATTTCGGACTGTATTATGCTTAGGAAGTGAGTGATTAATACCTATATGGGCACTATTAAGCAACTACCTTGTAGTTTCTGTAGGTAAATGTTCCCCCTTTTAGAAGGTTTAGACAAGTTATTCCCTTATTTTTCTTCTGATACATGAACGTATATTTGAATAGGCTATTTGGCTTGAACAAGATTTACTGGCTATGACTAGAAAAATTGTGCAATATGATATTAGTGAAGTGATATTACGAAATCTGAAAAAACATGGCATGGGCACTATCGGCCTACGTCTCTAAATTTTTGTATACTGTCAAAAACAAAAATTACTTTTAGCAATAAGTAGCAACATACAACAAATCTTAGAGCACTTCGTCTTGATCTATTTAAATGATCGTTTCCAAGAAATTTTGAGCAATTGTGCTTGACTCTATATTGGAACGCTGGGCTTAACTTGACGATATTTGCATCTATATTTCGTAAGCCCTCCTATATATTATTTAATTTGTTTCCTTAATATAACTCCAAAGAGGAGCACGGTGTTCTTTATCATGGATGTCCCACCTTCTCTCATTGATCTTAAACTTTCCGTATGCCCGTGCTCCTTTTTTTGTTAGATACTTCAAGGTAGTTATTTTGTAAATGTGAAAAAATATGAAGAATAGAAAGGGAATATAAGAAATGGAGAGGGAAAATAATATATATCAGAACTGAAAAAAGATTGACAATCAACTTCGGATTGAGAATAAATGCACTAAATGTTAATGTCAAGCTTCTAGTGCATTGAGAAATCTTAGTTATAAAAAAGAACGGAGTCGTAGCGAAGGTAGGCTGCCCACTTATCCAGGACATGATAATAGACATGAGATAGTTGACACTGGGGGTATCTTAATTGACTGTGTAGACCTTGATTGAGAAGAATGGAGAAAAATGATCTATGTAGGTGACCACAATTGGTTTGACCCAAGGCTTAGCATGGCTTGGTTTACCAGTGCTTCATAGCTGGTTAGGCTGTAATGTTGCATAGTAGATGCGACAAAACTGAAATATGATACTCTTGGCCTAGTCATTGACCGATAAGAGGTAAAATATTTTTAGAAATTGGTTGCGATTAAGTAATGGCTTCCCAAGTATGTGATACCTATGTGGTTGGTCTTCATCTTTACAGAGCAACGGGTTAATATGCCCACTTATTTGCTGACATATAGTCGTCATTATTACCATGTCAAAACATTCAGTAACAGTATATTGGATAATATGGTTGTCCTAAGTGTTGATGGTTTGTCTCTATTTTCAATGTTTCCTGGCATATTTGGTGGGTTGTTGTGCCTGGTGCTGGCATGGCCCCTTTTAGCAGTGTTGGCGTTTTTTTATTTGCTTAGTTTGGGAACTAACCTCACTGTATTTCAGCTTAGGCATTTCCTTTGCTGGTTTGTGGAAATGAGCTGTGGGCAAGTGCTTTCCTATGAGACATAAATGGAGTTAGACTAGGTTTTTCCATCACATGTTTTTGGCACCTGCTAGTGGTAGTTGCTTTGAAAGTAGTTTTAGGGCCATCTTAAACTTGATTTAGGAGGCACAATAACCTTTCAATTCTGATTTGTAATATATCTTGGTAAGTTATCATAGTTAAAGATGTTTTTGATGGCGTTGAAGTAACTGGCATAGAGTTAACAGGAGGTTGACTCATGTGTATAGAGTATTTAAGTGGATGGACGCTCATTTGATTGAGTCAGCTGTTTAACATCACATGCATATTCTCATATTCTGGATGGTGGGTAGGTATCTTTGTTGGAGAACAGTACAAATGATAGCATCTGGAGGGTAGTTTCATCTTGTTTTCTGAAAATTTCTGAATTCCTTCTTGTATTTCTTTTTATGGGTGATTACAGTGGTACGCGGATTAAGCCCCGCAAACGGAATATTGCAGCTCCACTGGACCCTGCAACATTTGCAGATGCAGTGGTCCAGATTTATTTGGATAATGCTGGTGATCTGGTAAGTTGCGTAAACATATGCTATGAAATCATTGCATAATTGATGTCTCCCTCTGTGTGTATTTGTTTGCTTTGTTTATTGGATTTAGTCATTATGATTCATTCACCTAAGGATGCATTCCTCTACTTACAGGAACTTGTCGCTAGGAGCCTCGAATCTTCAGACCTTGACTTCTCGAGATACGGTGATACCTTCTTTGAGGCAAGTACCTTATTTTTTCTTTTCTGTAGATTAAGTGGTTGTTGTCTCTAGGATGTTGGTACACTTGTTCACTATTTCTTGGTGTAAGTTGTGTTGCATTGGAGTGCCAAATGCTTTAACTGCTGGATACTTCGATGCTGAATTGGTAGTGTTGGAAATTGTGATGTACTACCAGAAACCAGTTAATTTTCCTTGGAACTGAAAAGCTACGATATTCATTAGTGCTTGATTTTTAGCTTTTAGAACTTTAAGAGTTGAGCATTAACATCTGATAACTGAAGACTCAGCTCAGTTGGCATTAACATCTGATAACTGAAGACTCAGCTCAGTTGCTAAGGTCGAAATTGTAGGCTAAGTTGAGCTGTGAATGGTCTGTTCAGCACCCAGTGGTTAGTCAGATTTCTCTCACTAAAAATCTAGACCCTTCTTAGTTCTTTTATTTCCCCTAAAGTGGTTAGTGATTGTGTTCTCTGACCTTTTAACGAGAGAGCCCTAATTTTTTTTTATGCAAGTTCTCAATATTGGCAGAGGTTACTGACAACCACAAAGGACCTCCCTAGTTGTTTCTTAACTGACACTGACTCCCTGTCAAATTATCTGTTGGATTCCCTAACAGAAGAATAGGCTTTAGCCTTTTCAACATTAATTATTTGTTCAGTCGTTCTAATTGAAACAATCCACTCACATTGAAGTCTACCCATACCATGAACCTCACCACATACATTCTCATCGTCGCCCTTCATAACCCAAACTTTCTGTGTCTAAAGATCTTCCACGGCCTTTTCTTGATCTTCTGCTATAAAGTTGTCTTGTTATTCTTAGTTGACTTAACATTTCTACTTATAAAGAACACTAAGAGAACAACAGATGTCCAAAAGTTTGGGTTCCAAAATTTACCTTGCAGAATGGGTAGGACATGACTCGTCCTGAATCAGTAGGGTATTGGCCTTTTTGGCGAATTGGCCTTTTTGGCGAGTCTTATGTGGTGTTTAGATTTTCTTCAGTTGTTGCATTCATTTAACTCCCACTTCCTTCACCATTTTGGACTCTGATTTGTTTTTTTCCTGTCATGGTCATGTGCATATTATTATTGCAGGTTGTCTTCACTGGTGGCCGAACACAACCTGGCACGACTAAATCTGATGAGGGGGACCGCCATCCTTACTCTATAATAGACTGTGAGCCGAAACGTGAAGCCATTTTGCCTTCTGTAATCTACATACAGAAGATTTTGAGACGGAGACCTTTTCTCATAAAGAATCTTGAAAATGTCATGCGAAGATTCCTTCAGTCATTGGAGCTTTTTGAGGAAAATGAGACTAGGAAGCTGGCAATTTTTACAGCTCTCGCTTTCTCACAGAAGCTGTCTGGTCTCCCCCCGGAGACTGTGTTCCAGCCACTACTCAAGGACAATCTTGTGGCCAAAGGACTAGTTCTTTCCTTCATAACTGACTTCTTCAAGGAATACCTAATAGATAACAGCCTTGATGATTTGATTGCAATTTTGAAGAGGGGTAAAATGGATGACTATCTTCTTGAGTTCCTCCCATCTTCTAAGCGGTCTGCTGAAGCATTTTCAGAGCATTTCACGTAAGTGTTTTGTTACATAAAGACATGATTGTCATAGAGGATTCTTAGATATTTGCCTTGTTTAGAAAGTTCTGTATCATGATTTTTTCGCCATTAGCCGTGTAGGTTTCTGAATGCTTTTGGTATTAGGGTATTCTTATAGCCATACAGAGTGTTTTGAGATTCGTATGGTTCAGCTAGGAAGGATATACTCTTACCTTTATTTGGTTCTTGTGTTCTTGTGTCCTAGACTTTGTTTCCTCTTTGGATGTAGTATAGATGTTTGTGGTTTTCAACAGATTTTGTTTAGCACTGATGTTTATGGGTCGAAGTCTTCTTTTAGTTTCAGAGGCTATTTTTCAGGGCAAAAATGTTTAGATTTTATTGAAACTGTGGTTGGCTATGCCCATGCGAATTGATATTTTAGTAATGAACAGCGTTAAGAAGGCTGTGCTATAGGTTTTTCCTGCCGAGGAAACTTTTTTTGGGATACGATGCCTTCTATCAGAAAGACTAGGTGGTCAAAGACTAGGGGGCTACTTCGCATAGTTTTTGAAATCAGTTCTCTGGAGAACTTTCTTTAATGAAGTTGTAAATCTTTTAAAGGCAGTGTTTGCAAAGAACTAAAAATGAAAAAGAGAAAACAACATTCGGTTGATTCTGCGATGCTTGTTTAGTTTCGTGAAATAGTTACTAGAAAAACAAATGAAATAATGTTAAGTCCTGTTTTATTGTAGATTTGAGAATAGAAAAGTTGCTCGGGAAAACAAAATATAATCAAACAAGGTGCACCCTTGTCATTTTGTGCTCTGTTTGAGAAACATTTTATTTTGTATGCTATCTACATGTTGTTTGGGATAGCTTAGGTAGAGTAACTTCATTTGACCCTTTTTTGTGGTATCGTGTAGAAACTACGCCTCAGGCAGATGACTGTCTGAATACATGAGAGTGATATCAGAATTAGATTACACTAGGTTTTCCTGTAATGTTTTCTTTGCCCTCTCTTTACTTTTAATTGGCCATCTAACATCTCCTTGTCAAACGGTTGTGGTGTAACTTTCCATCATTGAAATTTGCTCCTTGACAGTTAGTTAGAATTTAACCCTATTTTACATCTTCCCAACTCAGCAAGGCAGGGCTGTTGTCCTTGGTTGAATACAATGAGAAGAAGATATTTGAGGTGAAATTGAAAGAAATGAAAACTGCTCTAACAACCCTGATAGCGGAGGAGGCTGATATGCCTGAAGTCATTGAAGCTGTGAAGCAACATGTAAAAGAGGCTAAATTGCCTGATTTTGAGGTTGTGAAGATTCTATGGGATATCTTAATGGATGCAGTGCAGTGGTCTGGGAAGAATCAACAACAGAATGCTAATGCTGCCCTGCGCCAGGTATACAGTAATCTGTGTTAACACTGCTATGCTGTTGTACCAGAAATTGCTGTTAATCTTAGTTGCTTGTTTATCTTATAACCCATTTTGCTAATGTTAAAATAAAGGTAGAAAGAAAGGGGTTGATTTGTTATATAAATCCTTTGCTAATGTTACATGTTCTTTATGGTCTCTTGACACCTAATCTTTTTCATCTGTTTCTGGAGAAAAGAGGCTCTACTTATCTGTTTCAGCAAAAGTAGAATGGCCTTTTGAATTATCATTTTCATTTGGTTTTATGAAAAGTCAACTATGCGATGAACGGGTTCAAGATTGGGCTGAATTCCAAGTTGAGAGTGCATAAATTACTAAGTTAATTTGCCCTTGTTGAGTATGCATGGTTTACTGATTTCTGGAATACATGCGTTAGTATGGTGGGTTAATGTGAGCCATTCTGTAAAAAATTCTTCTATATCGAGAACTCCACACAGTTGGATAGATGATTCGCTCATGTGAAGCCCTTGTTCCAGAATTGACACAGCCTGCATGTGTAGGATGCGACTTCAATCGTACTTATGTGTCATTCAGTGTCTCATGACTGTGGGCCTGTTCCTTATTTTGACTGGGTTGCCACTTGCCAGCTTCAAATATTGATGACTATACGCATTTCATGTTCAGGTGAAAACATGGGCAAATTTGTTGAATACCTTCTGTACCAGCGGAAGGCTTGAGCTGGAGCTCATTTACAAAGTCCAGGTCCAATGCTATGAGGATGCAAAACTGATGAAATTGTTCCCTGAAATTGTGAGATCATTATATGACCAGGATGTGCTTGCTGAAGATACCATTCTTCACTGGTTTCGCAAAGGAACAAACCCAAAGGGAAGGTATGCATCTTCATTTTCAAGTCGTCGATTGATTAGTTTCTTCATATTATTCAAAGTTGAAGTCAAAATGGTATATTTACGTGGAAGAAGTATACTAGCATGGCAAACTATCATAATCTTGTGGTTTGCTCATTGAACTGTCTTCCAACATCCATATTTGGGATATGTAGACTAGGATTCCCTTCCCAACGTGCCTCCCTCTCCTATTAAAGTGGTGTATTGGAAAGGAAGTTGAATTTTTTTAATTATCTGGAAAAAAAGTTGGATTTTTTTTCCTTCTATAGGTTAAGTGCAGTGCATAAAGGAAGACAATAAAAAATGAAGAGAGAAATTTTGTGCTCTTTGTACATATCAATGGCGAACTTTATATTTCTTTTTTTTGTGGTTTTGTTTTCACCTATGGAATTTTCTCACCTCGCAGGCAAACCTTTGTGAAAGCTCTTGAACCATTTGTAAAATGGCTGGAGGAGGCTGAAGAGGAGGAATAGCTGTGCCTGATGCTTGCTGTAGCTGAACGTTCCATATTAGCTATGTACTCTCGAGTTATCTACTCCTAAAACGGCTCCATGCCGTAATCGACCATTCCATAAAAGAGAGGAAAATAACAGTTCTCTTTGTCGAGACAATGTTGTGTCTTTGATTGAAACATAGACGGTTTGTCTTTTAAATAATTTCATTTCACTGTGTACTCTTTAAGTGGGTGTCGACCTTGTGGGTATGTCCTGTGGTCAATTTGCTGCACGCAGTTATTTCCAAAAGCACCTATTTGTCTGACCTTGTGGAGGAGGCAATTGTTGAATGGTTTTCGAAACATCTCCCAAATCCCCGTGATGTTTCTGGGAATGTTTCTAAATACCTCAATGTCGTCATGGTTTGGAAACTATGTTGAGAACTATAAAATTTTGGGAACTCGGTTCTCCGTTCTTCTTGGTGTAGCTTCTTAGAGTTTTCAACCAAATCTATCTTTTAGGCTGAACTTAGCCTTAGGTGCCGCCTCTAAAAAACTTTATTTCCTATGCGGGCGTGCAGTCTTCAGGGTTGTGTTTTATGATTAATAGATGGATTATAAGTAAGGCTGTGTTTAGATTGTAAATTTACGGAGGCATATATTGGAGTTTGGTTTCGAAAATTGCTGTGGTGTTTGACATTACTGCAAATGGTGTAGGTGAGCAGGTACACACCTTAATTATCCCATTATGATAACATCTTCTGGGTTTGTATTGTAAAGTGTGTCTGGTTCTAAAGGTTTTTTTAATTTTGGTTCATATTTAATGCTATTTCTATTTCTCTTGCACGAATAATTAATTTTTAAAAAAATTGCCAAAAAAACTAAACATCACATAATACCTACGGTCTTCAAAAAAAATTAATTATGTTTACACACCCTAATCTGGAAAGAAAGCTGGGCTCATAAATTTTTAACCTAACTAGGAAATACGAAGTATTCAATGAAATGTAGTAATTATACTAAAAGAATGTAAAAACTTAAAGCTTTACATAGGATTCCAACAAATACAACCCCCCTCCATCTCTATCTCATCGATACATCTACTCCATAAAACAAAGAGAGTGGGGCTACACTGGAGGCTGTAGCCAGACATTTTGCAAATAATGAAAACAACATTCAGAAACTTTAAAAAAAAATGGAAAAAAAAAAAACAGCATTCACCAAGTCACTAACTTCATTCATCACTAGTACCCCCTCCACACTCAAAATTTAAGGGAATAGGTAAAAAAGCCTTCAAATACCCAGGAGAGACAGCTTGGAGGAATGGAAATTAGCCTAAAAACCTCTAGCAAATGCATATCTTTTCCATTGGTATTCATACTATTTGTCCATATTCTTTGGCCTGATCTCAATCCCCTGAATAATGAGGCCACTCTTCCAGTCACCGCTCGTCACCTCCATCAAACTCATTTCCAGTTCCCTATCTTCCCCATCACCACCCTTGTTGAAGAACTCACCCAACTCGATCTCCATCCACCTGTCTCCTCTCTCCTTTGGGTGTTTGCTTTCTCTGTTGGGTGCCAACGATGCATGTGGCAGCCTCAATGTGCTAGGATCGCGGAAGCGACGATTAATCAGCCTCATACGCCTGGGGAGAACCGGATATCGATGCCTCTGCCTTCCTTCCGTATCCAAATAAACAGATTGAATTTCACTCTCATCTCCGCTTAATCCAACTGCTGCCTCTGCAGCTTGGTGTTGGAATCCGTAGGCTCCAGCAGTTGATTTGAATACGAGGAAAGCCACGTAGGCTGTGTCTGGGGACAGCATGCTTGTCTTTATCTTACCACGAATTTCAAGCCAGCACACATTAATAAGTTCAGCCACCTCTGGGAACCTGGATTTTTTGAATCTTAGGATAAATTATCCACAATCACAAAAATATTCATATAAATTAAAAGGTTATTAGCAGAAATTAAAAAGGGAAAGAACAAAAAAGAAATACTTGGCAAACAAACCTGGATTCGGGTATAGATATCCATCTCCAATACATAGGTGTATCACCCCACACAATTGTGAGGTTCCGTGCAGCTAACATGTAACATATCCTTCCGCTTGATTTCTCCAATGAAAAGATCTATTCATGCCCATGGAAATCAAGTTAGAGACATTTACCACAATGTGTTAAGCAATGTGCCGGGAAACCAAAGACAAACACAAACACAAACGCAAAGCATTATATAAGCTAGCTCCAAACCATTAACCCTTAAACTACCTCCAGGCCAAAGCATGATGAGCAATGCGGTAACCCTTTTTTTTCCTTTTGTTGTTCAATAGTTTGGTCATGACAAATTACATATGCAACAATATTCTAATGGTATATTTTCTAGAAAATATCGTCATTGAACAAACATTTGCCGCATGTATTTGAAAGTAAAATCTTCAAATTTCCGAAGTTCCCATTCACAAGCTTGATAACAACAGTTGCAGTTAAACACGCATGTGAAGAAGAAGCTTGCTGGCCCCCTATGACTAGTTTGCTAAGTTTTCAACTCCATGACATCAATGAACGGTTGACAGCTTAAGTAGATGGCTACTGAAAATTATTAACGCCTAAACGTACACAGCAGTTAATACAAAAGATTCAAGTAGGTAAATTCTTGATAAGGTATGGATAAGTTGTCGAGGCTTGTAAAATAATGTCAATGAGAACTGTAAACAAAGGAGAAAAAATGGCAAAGCTGTTGTTACTCCTCTCCTTTTTTGTTTTTTAGTTTGTTTTCCTGTTCTCTAAGAATCAAATGAAACTTGAGATACATAGGCCAAATGTTTTACTGCCGTTTGCGCTGACTATGAGATTTCACTGAAGGTGTTCAACCTAAAACTAATTAACAAGCTTGAGTGGCTTAGGTGAGTTATGTGGGACAAATCTAACACTCATTCTCACGTGCAGCCCGGTAGCACATGAAGACACGTGTATAGATTGGTAAGGAGAGGGAAATGATACGGCCAGAGACTTGACCCACATTACTGAGGCCACCTAAGACCTAGCTCTGCGACCACGTGAGATTCCTAGAATATCTAACCTAAAACTAATTAGTGATAGGTGCAGTAGCCTCTAGACTATATTGACCAAGCTTAAGCGAG
The DNA here is from genome assembly GCA_019985065.2 of Arctostaphylos glauca. Lineage (NCBI taxonomy): Eukaryota > Viridiplantae > Streptophyta > Magnoliopsida > Ericales > Ericaceae > Arctostaphylos > Arctostaphylos glauca. The sequence goes on from JAHSPW020000013.1 coordinate 20,262,739, forward strand.
TGACACGGGAGTAGTCAAACGGATCTATGGAAGGGAAACAAATACAGACATAACGACAAATGTGGACATAAGGACACCATTCCCTATGGCCAAACGAAACTATAGATCTCTTTAGAAACGAAGCGAGAAAATAGAAAGGCGTTCCCCGTAAGTCAGTTGTTCATTTTGGTTGCCAAAAAAAAGAGAGGAAAATTTTCTCCCACCAGAAAACTAAATTGCTCATCTATAGCTACATGATCGATAATTCAGGGATCACATATGTAAGAAAGACAAGTACTATTATAACTTTCCAGTTTATTTAAGACAAATCCAATTTGATTATAAAGCTATGATGTCATATAAATTGACTTCCTTAGGATGATCTTCTCAATAGAAACGAACCATTCAAATCACTAGGCGGGCATAAATCCCGCGAATTGTGTCGTGCTGCAGTCCAATGTCTAGTCTAAAGATGGACAGGACAGGTATTCTGTGCAAGCCTTTTGGTGTTTGGACAGCCTAGAACCAAAATAGCATTGAACTCTATTTTGTTAAAACTTAGTGGTAGGACACACAATCGGGCCCGGCCTAAGGGATAGGCCTACTAGGCCGACGCCTTGCTCCCCCAAATGCCCAAAACTAGGGCCCCCTTTAGTTTGGTACATAGAAAAAGGCCCCAAAATTAATTACCCCTACTACTTTATTAAGTGGGGCCCAATTAAAGAGAAAGACCCAAACAATTATTTGGAGCCCAACTATTGGATTTAATAAAAAGAACTTTTAAAAATCAAATTAAAAAGGGATTGGAATTTGTCCCCTTTTTTTCTTCCAATTGGTTACCTTTTGAGTCTGCGGCATAAGTCATTTTGTTGTAGGTATTTACAGTTTTTTAGCCACAACCCGCGAAACAAAAATGAGAGGAAAAAATGCTAAACGCTGAAGGAGAAAATTTCAGTTCATCATTGATTCATAGGGCCGATCCGAAGTATTTTTGGGGCCTTCGGAGTTTGATATTGCTTGAACAATCTAAATGTATAAGTTCTTTCTCTATTGTGATCAAGGATTTTGATTTGTTTATTGACAATAAATTAAAAGGTAGAGTCCAGGAAGTAGTGAGATTTAATAAACTGAAGAGTATTAAAACTAGGAAGTGGTCCATTCGGCACCGTCCATCTCAAATCTGTCTTTGTTGCAATTGCCAGAGTCCAAAATGCACAACAGGAGAACTGGTCCAACGAAAAGTATCTTCTCTATAAGTTTTATAAGGCCATCAATGATTTTCAAATTCAAAATTATCTTCTTTGTTATTTCTGACAATTTGAAAAACGCCATGTTCCTCAATTAGACAACCCCAAAGAAAAACTCCAAGTTCACATGGTGGTATAATGGTAGCACTAATTCTTTTAGATATGTTGAAACAATGTGAAAGGCCCCAACTTGACGATTCGCCTACGGTCGAAAATACTTAGGACTGGCCATGCACACAATTCATGCTTCAGACTAACAAGCATGGCAAGAGCAGAGCAATTGCAGGGACATTGAAATTATTACCTAAAGTTGATACATAAAACAACATAAGCAAGTGAAATGATTAGCAACCTCTATTAGAAACATAGAACAAAATTAAAGGTCAGTTTTGGTGGTTTGATTAATACAATATTCTTCTAACAGGGTGTGAAATTATGTTGGATTAACGAATTTTTACCTTAGTGCCATGGTCGATTAAAATGGGATGATCAGAGAGCCAGAGATAGAGTTGTTTCTTGGAGGTGAAAGGCATTAACGAAGAAGGATCAACGGCTCCAGTGATGATGTCCTTGTAATCGGTTGGCAGGAATATCTCCCAAACCGCATCCGAATCGGCCGCTGATTTGAATGTAGACGCCACTAACGAAAGCCTACACGCATCCCGAGGACTCGTCAATGATAATACGTTCGCTATGCATCCCTCCGGCAATAACTCGGCCACCGCCATTATCCGCGGCAAGATATTTTCTCTCTCTGTATATATACGTAAATGTAAGGCTATCTATCCGTTAAAGGATGTGCGATTTACCTTATCGCTCTTTCTGAGTGGAATTCGGTATCCCACCTTACGGAAAAAGACGATATTTATAGGGGAATAGCATTGATGAAAGCTTCGCCATTAAGGTTTTGCGTTTACCAAACAAAGTGTGACATGAGAGAGAGAGAGAGAGAGAGAGAGAGAGAGAGAGAAGCGAAGGCGGTTGGTTGGCTTTACACGCAGATAAAACATTGGATATCCCCGGAACACGTGAAGGGGCCTTTATTCTGGACAGACATCGTGGACACGTCTGAAGAGATCACAAATCTGCCTAAAAAATATTGCAATACAATTTCGTGCACATTCAAATATAGATATATTCAGATTTTTCATAATTATATAACTTTTATGGGTATATAGTAATTTTAAATACATCTGTATCTAAATATGCACAAATAATTTATATTTCTAAATTTGTTCAATCTCGAGGACATTTTGTTTCCCATATTGCTTCAAAAGGTAATATAATAACACATTTATGGTAAATTTTATTTATTTTATTTTTTGAGTCATGTCGACCATATATTTTTATCATGAAGTGATTATCGATATTTGATTAATTCAATTTTTTAACAAATGATCTACTCAATGAAATTTGTAAGGGTAATGTCAATGAATCATGTCAATAAAATTAAAAGAACGTCTATCGAGGAGTATTATAGGGTACGTAGTGACTTGGGTACTACGAGACCTATCTTGGCCCTCATTAATACAAGAAATAATTTCACAAATAGGTGACGCTTCGTAGCGTGCCAATGTAGTTTCGTTATTCCATTCATGTTGGGTTGCCCGTGCTTGAGATGAGTTCAAGGCTGAGCTAGCCGATCACTCAATTTTATCGGAATTGGGGGCCCTGTAGTGAGGGGGCTCACTATATGGGTGTAGTGAGCCCATTCGGCCGTCTATTTTGGCAACGGACGGCTTAGATTCAAATTAATATTTATTTGTAAAAATAATTAATAAATACTAATTTGAATCTGAGCCGTTCGTTATCAAAATGAACAACTGATTAGACTCACTACACTCATATAATGAGCCCCTCACTATAAGCTCCCATCTCCAACTTTATCAACCCGACTACGGATCCCACCAGGAAACATACGCAGCCATGGCCGGCCCAATATTATATTATACTTAATTAAATACAAATCAGTTTTCATAGCTACTGTATTACATTTCGTACATAGCACGCAATTATTTCTGCTAATAATTTATCAATTTGATCGTTTATGTAATATTTGATATGAAAATTCATTAATAATTGGTTATAACAGTAATAACTTGTATAGAAAGATAACGGATTTATTAAACATTAATCTACGTGTCATCGTTTCATTTATGTTTAGGTCGTGTATATTCTAGGTGGGATCCGTAGTTGAGCTAAAAAATTGAGTGATCGGCCAGCTCGGCCTTGAACTCGTCTCAAGCACGGGCAACCCAACATGAACGGAATAACTACACTACATTGGCACACACGCGCGCTTTTGTTACCATCCCCAGCAATTTACGGTACTGTTCTTACATGAAACCAATAAATGCCATTAATCGATAGTATAAGAGAAATAGTATTTATAAAAAATACACAATTATATATATATATATATATATATATATATATATATTCTGTTTTCATTGTTGTCAAATTAATGTCGTAGGTTTTTTTTATTTATAATAAGCTCTTCTTATATATTTTATGTGGCTAGAAGACATGGTAGACATATCTGCTTGATCAATAAATGATGATAATTAAATAATGAATTATTTGGGGACTAATAAGTTCTGAAAACTAATCTAATAGAATAGAATAAAAAATTAATAAGAAAATTACTACTTCCAAATTCTTGAATATAATCCTATAATCACAAGTGGTGATTTTGTGAGAATTTTCATTGTAAAAAGGATCTGCTTGGTTATTTTATTATGATTTAAGCAATTTTTTTGATCCGATCAAATAATTTTGTCATTAAATATCTCGCATGTCTATCTTATAGAAATCTCAAATCATGGTTCTAAAATACAACATATTATTATAATCAACCTACTTTTAGAAGCACAAAAGAAAATTTATTTTTTAGTGATAAAAGTAGATTGCAAATACGATGTCGAAATTAGAGTGATTTTGTCTGAAAATATTAAATATTGTATTAAATATATTAAACTTATTACCAATCGGGGAATGGTTAGATAGGGTTTTGTTGAACTACAATTTGAAATAATAATCTTCTTGTAGAAAAGCTTTGAATGTGTCATGCCTCATGGGGCCAGAAGAAATATTAGGACAACATTTCGCCCAAAAAAAATTATAAATAGAAGTTTATGTTGGTATATTTTTTTTTTAAAATATATATATTATTATTAGTTTTTAATAATCATTGATTTAAATATAATGAATAATCTTTAATTTTGCATTTATTGTGAATTTGATTGTTTCACCGTTTTAATTTTCCTAAATTAAGCCAATGATATAAATGCGGGATTTTACTGTTTAGCTTTGAAATTAGAAGGATATGATTGTTTGCTTGCATGGTAATCTAAAAAGCAATGTTATGCATTTTGAAATTAGACCAACTTTTTTTTTCGAATTCAAAATTAATGGTCACGATTCACTTAGGTTAGTGAGACCACAAATATAAATGAATTATGATCATTAATTTTTGTAAGAGGGTAGATTTTCTTAATCAAGGCGGAAAACTAGGAGCTCACTATTCAGCTGAAACAATGCTCTCAATATGGGTGGACCTGTGATCTGCAAAACAATAATCCGTCAAAGAGCCCTTTGCCGCTGTGGCAGGAAGACACTCCGATGATTAAGTCAGGCCAAAAGTTCACAGGAATAATAACTCAAGCTAATATTCTCTATTAGCAAGCGAAACTATGCACTACTTAAAACGTACCTATTTTTGTTGATCTGGAGCTTTATTTATAGACTTTCTCTTTAGTCCCAATTCTCTTAGGACTCTAATTGAAATAAAGTGCCTTCTGATTGGCCACTAATGAGATAACTCTCTGTTAAGTAGTTATTTTCTATCATTAAAGTTTCATTCAATTAATACTTCTCATATTAATTAAATTGGCCGTAGATTTCTCATCCATAGCTGTTTGAACCGAATCCCAACTTGTTCGGGATTCTATCTTATCTTGAAGAAACGGTTGCTGATTGCCTTTCTCGGGCCAACCGTAGTCCGGACCGACCTTATATGTTCGGCAAGACATGGATCCGCCTTTCTCAGGTTGGCATTGCTCAATACTTGGTTCTGTTATCCTGATTTGTGTATGGTCGGCACTCCTCGTGTCGGCCACTCTCTCACGTGATTGGCACGTGCTTCTGGATATACCATCCGGTTTCGGCCGAACTCCGAACTTACTCGGAGGGGTTAAATGTATTTTCTCGATTATATTTTTACCCTCGTCAATTTTACATTTAAAAAAATTCTCTTGATCTAATTTCAAAGACCTCAGAGACCGTAGATTTTTTCTAACCTAAAAGGTACACTGATACGTACCGTACTAGTAACAAAACTGATATGCTCGTCCATGGTACGAGATTGATAACATTAGTTTTGAATGGTAGTGCAGTGATGAACACCACCGAAACAAGTGATCGTAATAAGCCATTTCATTTTCGGAGTGCTCACTTTAAGTGTCACGATCCGTCCCGTAAAGGTTAAGGCACGTGACTACACGAGTGAAACTTGTTGAGGCCTCTGAAAATAGACTAATTTAGGGACTTTCTATCAACATATTTGATATCAAAGTGCGAAAATAACATGTACTTTTAGAGTTCAGTGCATAAAGTAAGTGCAGTAATATAGCCTTTATGGGCTTACAACCCATGACTACGGCTCAAAATTTCAACCGATTAACAAAATAAACATTACAACCAAGGTCATGCTACATCAAAATATGACAAGTCTAGAGATTACAAAAATAAACTTTAGTTCCAACACAACCTTGCAGAATTTCAAGCATGATCAGTATCATTATTAAAACTTGTTGCATCAACAACTACATTAGCACTATACTAATGTGGGTCTAAATATGACAAGTTTACTAATTTTTGTATTAATATAACTCGTATTTTTGAAATCAATTATAATAAATGATAACATTATGTGATATGTGAATTCAGTTTTTAGGCTTACGTTGTAACTATGTATGATCTACGGCAACACCAGTGAATTAAGGAGCGACTCCAAATATATAGTCAGTGTGATATCACCCGTTGGATTATCTGGTTAACAATCCCCACACTTATTATTTCACCTCATCACTACAATTTTAATCTGCCCCCTAGCAAACGGGTATCATGATTCTTTTTAAAGTTTTAATATGTCATGCTCAATCTACTATCAATTCAATAGCATAGATGTATATGTATCAGAGTAAAAAAATCATTCATTTCCACTATATGATGTAAGTGAGCAAGTCATATACAAGAATCACTTAAAGTTAGCCCGTACTTTCTTTATATCAATTTGGTCCAATAATCTCCAATTCTCGAACCTATCATAATAAATAAAAATTACTTATTGCCAAAAATTCTTAAAAGTATATACTAACTTAGTGACTTGAGTAGCATAGTCGTTCAGACTACTCAGCTTATAAAGGCATAAAGTTTAATTCGGTTTCTAGGCCAAAGTGGTCATTTTATCCAACTTTGATAAATGGCCCCGAGAGCTTTCTCGGGATTCGGTTAATTTTATTACTTTATCATTAGTCTCATTTGTATATTCTAGGGCTCAAATCACCCACGTTTGATTGACCCAGTTGCCGCTTACTTAAACCGTAAAAGAGTCTTTTCGTAATTTCACTCCCGGTTGTCTAAAAACGCGACTGAGGCTGGACCCACATAATATACAGTCCTTAATCACATTCAAAGTTTAATTACATGGTCGGTTCGTTCATGTGCAAATTTTAGTGTCGGTAGGCAAAAAAATAAAGTAAGAATGATATTTTGGTAATTATACTATCTAGTCTCCGAAATCTAGGACCGAGACTTGGCCCGTGCATTATCTAACTCCAATTTTATTTTGATATAGTCAATTTCGTGATTTGACTAACGGATGTGACGATTTAGGTGGGCATATAAGTTGGGTTTTTAGATAGAAAAAACCCTAAAAAAGAGACATTTTTTGTAGCGACTTCAAGGTCATTTTCTGTGAGTTACTTAGGTCTCGAGAAAAATTTAATCAATCTAAATTCAAGAGTTGATGTTTCTGTATAACTTTTATTTTTTAAGAAATGGATTTTGACACTCCAAATATCAAGATCCAAGGGCCCAAAATTGATTAAAAAAAACTTTGAAAAACAGTTTTTTGAAGGTCGCGTGTGACTTTCGTAGCACAATTTCTATGGGTCCTAATGGTCCGAGAGTCGATCCATTCTGTCCATTTTGAAGACTAAGTGTTCAATTATGATTTCAAACAATAAAATCTGGATTAAACTATTTAAAACATTAAGATTTAACAACTCAAACTTATATAAAAATATGCGTTTATACCTCTTTTCTTGCCGAAAAACTTGGTGGCCTAAAATGGTGGCTTGGACTGTGAATACGGTGGTCTAGACGGAGTTACAATGTGTATTAGTATAGATGGTAATGTAGAGGTGATGGTGGTGTAGTGGTAGACGGTGGTGATGGAGAAAATGAAGAAGAAGTAACAGTAGCTAGAATAAGAGAGGGAGAGAGAGAGAGTGAGAGTTAGAGAGAGAAAGATGGGCCACAGGTGAAGAAACAACAAAACAAGCTAAATGCATGCTTGCATATGAATGCATGTATTATGTATTAATTGGAAAGAAAAAGAAAAATATAAAAAAATATAGATTATAGGATTAATAATGAAATAAGAGAAACACTCTCCATGATTTGTAGCCGTGATGCAATTGGTCGCTAGCCTATATGCTTGCCTTTGCAGAACCAACATAGCTTGTTTATGCCCCTTTCTTGTTCATGGACTTATTAATGTGCCACTTGCAAAATTACTTAATAAGTGTCAGTTTGAGTTTATAATAGCACAAGACAAGAGACGCAAATGTAAATGCCACATAAACAACAAATACCATTTGCATCAAAATTAGTTCATGAACTTGATTGAATCCTACTAAGAAAATGAATTCAAATGGTACATAATCATTATCTTTTGAATTCAAGTTAACAACATCATCCTTTGCATCTTTGGTACATAAATAAAGGGCACAAATGCACTACATCTATAAAAGAATCACAACAACAGCCAATGCCTCAGGATTAAGGCCCGTATCACAGATGGCAATGAGGACAGAGAGGCTGTGACAATCGAGCCCAATGTCAAGAATGTTCGACATGTGAAACAGTAGGTGTAGAGATTAGATTCCCAAGTGGTGCGTGCAGCCTCTGGATCCATGAGAAAAAAACTTTAAATAATTGATTTCATTGTGCAAAGAAAAAGTGTTCTAATTTGGCCAAACCCTACAAGAAGCCTCCTGAAAAAATAAAAAACAAGAGAGGTCACATAAGCTTGTTGCATTTAACTGAATGCAATATTGCAATGCACTAAGAGTTTTAGAAAATCACAGAACAAGTTCAACACCATTGAAGATTTACATTGACGCTCCCAAACTTGCCTGGTGGGTGTTGAATTACAAATTTTTTATGAAAAAAACAAATAAAATATACAAAAAACTAGTGTCCATTTGCTAAAACCCAATCATAAGTAACCTTCTCAGAATTTCATCCAACAACAAACAAAATATAAATGATCACTGGTTACAACAACAATATCTAAATCAAAACTTTACATTGCACCATAAATCCAAGCTTGTTGTTCTTCTCTTGAATGAGAATGCTTGTGATGATTTTAAGAGGCCTTGATAAAAGCTGAATTCTTTAAACCTCCCTCTAGTCTTGTTGTACAAAAAATTGGAGAAAAAATGTTAATTTATTTTTATTAATATTAATTTTGTATATGAAGATAAAATGCATAGAAATCCATGGAGATGATGCTATGTTTGGTTAGGTGTTTGGGAAATTTTCTCCCAAACAAATTTCTGAAACAAGTTTCTCAAACATTTTGCAGACAACTTTTTCTCTCTATAAAAAGTGTCTCTGAAACATTTTTCTCCCAGACAAGTTTCTGAGATACTTATAACCAAACAACGTCTCAGAGTTTTGTTTCTAAAAATTATTTCAGAAACACTCAAAACGAACACAAATTTTAAGAAATCCATGGTGATGACTCTAGACTTACTATGATTCTAAATTTTTTTTTAAGACAGATTATCAAACTCAAAATATTATTTTTTTCACCATGAAAAAAGAAACCATTTGAATTCGTAAGAAGAAGAAGTGTATATATAGAGAGAACAAGTCATTCTCATTATTCACGAAGTTGTTGGTGTGGCAATCACGCTTGTTGGTGACGAGAAAGCAATGATCGTTGTAGGCAACGGCGAATAAGTGGCATTTGGCGACGAAGGCGAAGCTGGGGCCGTGGTGGTGACTAATTTGGAGAGAGATTGGGGAGCAGCCATCGTTGAGTCCAGAAGAAAGCCTTGAAATGTAGCATTGTAATTTGGCTAAAAGGATCTAAAACGACGCCGTTTTAGACGCTATTGAATTAGATTTGGTTTCCCCCTCAAAATGACGCCGTTTGAGGGCGCTACAGCAACTCAGCAAGTGAAAACAAATGAGAAACATTCGGCTAACTATTAGTCAATAGAACTTTCGAGAACTAGGGTTTGCACATCAACTCTCTCGACTTGGAGAAATTGATAGTTCGTCCGATATTCACGGTTTCCTTCAAAATCAGAATGAGTTCGACGCAATTCGCCATGGTAAGCAACTAATCTTTTCATTCTCTCTCCCTTTTTTCTGTGTTGCAATCTCTTTCTTTTGTCGTGGAAACCCTGAAGGATAAAGAGATGAAGAAACGTGAGGTAGGGAAGGAGCAGAACAGCTCTCAGAATAATGATGTTTGTCACATGAAGAATGGGATAGAACAGATTGTAAAGAACAAGAAAAAGAAAGGGAGAAGGGACGAGGAGGTTGGTGATTTCATGGGGAAGAAGAAAACCACAGCCGTGGAAAAGGTTGGGAGCGTAATGGGTGACTGTGATGTAGATATTAGTGGGAAGGTGGAAAAGAAGAAGAGAAAGAAGGGAAAGAAAGAGGGTCAAGATGATTTGGGTGGCGAGAAGGTGGAAAAGAAAAAGGGAAAGAAAGAGGATCAAGATGATTTGGGTGGCGAGAAGGTGGAAAAGAAGAAGCGAAAGAAGGGAAAGAAAGAGGGGCAAGATGATTTGGGTGGCAAGAAGGTGGAAAAGAAGAAGAGAAAGAAGGGAAAGAAAGAGGGTCAAGATGATTTGGGTGGTGGAGTGCGTGAAATGATGGCAGAGGAACTGGGCAAGGAAAGGAGTAAGATTGAGGACAAAGATTTAGGAGACAGCAAAGAGAATGCTGAATTACTTAGGAATAAGAAGCAGGAAATGGAGACAAAACAAGGCAACAAACGGAAAAGGAAGAAGTATGATTCTTTTGAAACTTGTCCTGAAGATCCTAAAAGTAAAGTGAAATCTAAAAAAGTAAGATTTTCTGGTCAAGTAGAGGTTTTCCCTTCATCTGATGGTCCAAGTAAGGGGAAAGAACAGAACCAGGAACAGGGATTAGTGCATGGTAAGCGGTTTACTCCCGAAGAAGATGAGAAAATTAAAGAGTCTGTTTTCAACTATATTAAGGCTCGTAACTTGGGTGAAGAAGGATTGCACATGGTTCTGCACTGCGGATCTTACCCGATTGTAAGAAACTGTTGGAAGGAAATTGCAGCTGTTTTCCCCAATAGGCCTTGTCATGCTATATATTACCGAGCTCATAGTTTGTTTGAAAGAGGTGAGACACGTTCATGGACTGCTGAAGAAATTGAACTTATACGGAGTCATCATGAAAAACATGGGGCAAAATGGAAGCATTTGGCAGTTGTTCTTGGCAAGAACAGAGTTCACTTGAAAGATACTTGGCGCAGAATAAAATTACCCAACAAGAAGAGAGGGCATTGGTCCCAGGACGAGTACCAGAGTTTATTTGACTTAGTGAACACAGATTTGCAAGTGAGGGCTTTTGGTGAAAAGAAGACGAAACACGGCATGTTGAGGGATAATATCAGCTGGACTGCAATTAGTGACAAGTTGTCAACTCGAATCCCGTCTGGATGCTGCTTGAAATGGTACAACCAGTTATCTTCACCCATGGTGGCTGAAGGAACATGGGCTGATGTTGATGACTATCGCATGCTTGGTGCACTTTTTAGCTTGGACGCATGCTGCATCGAAGACGTGGATTGGGACAATCTTCTTGATCATAGGTCCGGAGATATATGTCGGAAGCGGTGGAGCCAAATGGTCGTTCACATAGGTGAACACAGGAACAAGTCATTTGCTGAACAAGTGGAAGTTCTCTCGGAGCGATATTGCCCATATTTACTTGAAACAAAAGAGGCCTGGGATAGCAAACCTGTTGTTGATTGACCTAGCTATAATATATCAAAATTAAGTGCCTGATTTGGAATCTCTTGTAGGATTATTGTTCATTGTAGGGATGCATAAGGTATTTTGATGGCAGTTTAGTGCAAGGGTGGTTTATTGGGCGATATGTTTTTCTTCTGGCCATGATTTAAGCTTTTGGAATGGGCTTGGAGGTGATTGAGTGGTTGACTTTGGAGACTGCTATTTGCCTGAGCAAAGATTTTGTTCAGAAAATTGGCATATTCTCATTTGGCTCGATGCTTTTCTCTCGTATTTGTGTTATTTCCCCAATACCTATTCTTAAAGTTGTTAAGTTAGATATCTAGGTAGTTCTTCATATAAAATGGACTGGTCATTGTTTCTCCTTGTTGATTTGGCTAGAAAAATTGTTGTCTGGAATGTTTCAAATGACATGGAAAAGTGTTGCCTCTCCTTTTGTAGGTGCATTGGATTTTTAGATTGCTGGTGTGAATGTTTCTTCATTTAGCCAAAAGTTTTTTTTTTTCTTGATTGACACAGAGGGGTGAAGATGGAGTTAACATTGTAATGAATGGTGTATCGTTGAAATCTGTTAAGTATTTTCAAGATTTTTCACCATGCACAGCAAAGAAATTCTAATGGGTGACAAAATGAAGTTTTCATTGGTTAGGACTTCTTTTTTCCCCTTCTAACTACCTTGTTCTCCCTCTACTTTTGTCCTGTGCAAGTTTGCTCCTCCCCCACCCCCCCAAAACCAAAAAAAAAAAAAAAATCTTCGTACTATGGCTAATTGGAAAAATCAATATTCAATATCTATGGCCATCGCATAGTTCTCAAAACAATCTAGTTTAAACTACTCTTGCGTCATATGGTCTCACTTGGTACAAAAGTGAAAAAAGGCAACCTCAAGGGGCTTAGCCTTACATTCCCCACTACCCGAATCCTCATCACCAATTTTTCATTCCTCAAATGTGAGATAAATCATACACTTACATCTTTATGTGGCGGAAGCAAGTTTGTACTTATCTTCAACTCTTAGTGTTTGAGTGGCTTGTTGGATACTTGGTGTGCTTGAATGAAAACTCCCTCCTTGAATCTCTCTATAAATATATTTAACATGTCGCTCTTTCTCTTTCTCTTTCTCTTTCTCACTCACACACACACACACACACACACTCACCCACCCACCCACCCACCCACTTATGAGATAAGTTTCTTACTACCCGTACAGGTCTTTGAATCCCTTGATTTGGTGGATATCAGAGGCTATATGATTGCTAGGCTAATTTTCACAAAATGTTTAGTATCCTCCTATCAAAGTAACTTAATATTGGAGTTGATGAGTAGTTGATATGCCTTCTTAAACCACCACTGAAGTCATGTGAATGGTCAAGAGGTGTAGTAGTCCCCTATTTACATTTCCTGTGTATGCATGTTTTCTTTGAGACTCTTGATTGTCTACTAATTTCAAGTTACTAAAATGCAGGTTGAGGAGTTGGCTTTTCTTGTGAAGGACAATCTTCCTTGCAAGCATCTTGTTCTTTCTGTGGAAGAAGCCTTTGTAAATTTGCTTAAAGAGAATCCAAGGTGTCTTTCAATCGACCATGTCAGTGATAATTATTGTCGAAGTTGAATTGCTTGCTAAAGAAAGTGCTGTTGGGTTAATAACAGAAACCATCCATACAAGAGTTGTGCAACTGTGCAACCTAGAGAAGCTAGGACATCCATGGGTGTAATGAATTAGTGTTTGAGCACCATAGCTACAACCTTCCAAATCCTAACATTGGCTCAAGTGGATTAAGTGTTGTTCTAAAGTTAGTATCCTTGAATTGCTTTTATATGTATTCGTTACATGTCTCTGTCTATAACCTCTTTTCATTTCATTTTTATGGCCAAAAGCATGAGAATTTTAGGTTATTTATATAAAAGCAAAATTCTGGCTGGTGCTCATTCCATGTCTTTGTTGAATATTTGTATCCTGTAGTTGTATTTTGCATCCCAATTTTTCGTTTCGAAAATGGAGGCAGTTCTTTTTATCAATAATTAGGCGCACAGGTATTAGATCTGAAACGGATAAATTGCCCAGAGTGACGTCTGGGCTCAAGCAAGTGTTGTGCTACTTGTGTCTACACATGATTTTGCTAAATTTGACACTTTTACAAAAGGGATTTTGTAATTTCCGTACAGTTTGTACTGTCATGTTTGGGTCTCCTGGCAGCCCAAACGCGTCTACGTGGATCTTAAATGGATTAAATAAAAGCAGGAGTAAATGTCGAACACGAGCCAAGGAAGAATCTGTATAATCAAGAGGGTTTATGATACTGAATTGAATGTGCCGAGTGTGAGTACTAATGAATGGACATTTATTGAATGCCACAAATATTAAACCGTATAGTATTGATATCTGGGCTTGATCATTCATCCGGAGGGACAGTGTGTTTATGTTACATGTTATGTATATGTACTAAATGGAGGATAAGTTCAAGGGCTAGTGTGATTGTTTTATACCTCAGGGTTAAAAGGGAGTATCACCAAGATAGCTATCAGAGGAGGGAGAATCATATAAGAATGGGAATCTTGCTGAGATAAGGATTCTGGTGTTGATCTGCGCCCAACCTCGGAGATTTTGGGCTAAGAGAATGGATTCGTTGCACTGTAGATGTATATATTCTTGAAGATGAAATCAAGAAAATTGTATTTAGATAGTTTGATCATGTAGAATTCTGGCTGACTTGTGAATCTGTTATGAAACATGAAACCATCCAAATAGAGAGTAATGAGAGATATAATTAACTTGGCTGGAGCCTGTGGAGGTAGTGAGGACACAGATGTTAGTATATAGTTTAACTAGCATAATGGCCCTTGACTGACCTAGATAAAAAAAAAGTAGGATTCAAATAACCAGCCTTAAGTGTTTGGGAATAGGCTTTGCTGAGTTGCCTGGCAATATTGGAAGTGGAACTGGGAAGGGTAGAGGATCGGACGAGCTTGTGCTATTATAAGAGATCAGAAGTTTGAAGTTGGATTCTTTCCACGAATTCATTGTTCTTTCGTTGATTTTTCTTGAATCGAACATTGCTTACTCAAATGCTACCTTGTTGCAAGCATGTGCTAAATCATTCATGTTTTATTGTAGTTCGGATGGGGTTATGGAGTTGGAACCGATGAATGCATACAACCGCCTTCTCTTGCATCGTCTGGCAGATATTTTTGGGTACTATTTAATCCTTTTTGCGGTGTTCGATCTTCTAAGTTTTATTGTTCTATCTAATTTGGAGAAGATATTTTGTTGACCATAACTTGCCATCTTTGTCTTCATACTTGCCTTTAAGATTGAAGTTTTCAATGGGTTGTTCAATTGGACTAGGTTTTCCCATCAATCTGTTGGAGAAGGAGATGATCGACATCTAATTTTGGAGTGCTGTCCAGAGACATCAATGTACGTAAAAATTGGAGCCTAAGCTTCCAATTGTTCGCATTACGTTTTAAGTGCATGAAGCTTGTATACATATGCATTATGTTTGCCAATGTTGTTGTGATGCATATTCAAAGATCCTCTGCATCCATATACAGGCTCATATTACAGTTTAAACAGTGGAACATAGCTTCTGGAAGTATCCTTTTTTATATGCTTGATTTGGGTTTCAACCTTAGGGGCTATTTGTATGTCCGGATATAAAGGGTGGCTTTTAAAACCTGTGAGATATATTAAAGGATACGTGTGGGTATGATATCCAATGGATATAGGATTCTTTATAAATGAAAATATGTCTGTGTTAATTTTGAATGGATATCCTAAGATGACTTTGATATAGTGAGACATGAAGCTTAAATGTTCATTTTGCAGTCATAGCAACCATTTACACGAGAAGATTGTCCTTCAACACACCCAACAGAAGATGAAGTAAACCCAAAAAATTACTACGTCTAATTTCTCAGTTAAGCAAACAAAGTGGATATAATGTTTAGTTTTACAAAGTAAAAATAAAAGATCAACTTAAATGGTTGTTGGTTGCAACTAAAAAATGTAATAAACACCAACTTAACTACGTAGATATTGTAAATAGTGCATATAATCTTTAGATTCAGCATATTAAAAAAATTATCTTTGATTGTGTGCGAAAAAAATTTGTATTCATGAAAACCAAAAAAAAGGTTGGAACAAAATAAATAAAAATTTTTGTACCAGAAAATGTAAAAAGGAATATATGATAGCAGATATGGATTACAACAGAAAAGTAAACAAAAACGTTCAAAACAAGAAGGAAATACTAATATATAGGCAAGGGGCAATTGAATATTTTGCCTCATATCCCCTCACTCCTCATAGCATATCCCAGGCCTCCGTGGGACCACATATCATATTCCCTCTTCAAAAATTAAGCCAAACAAAGGATATCTGGAACAGATGGGAGTATATATCCTATCCTCCCTCTTATATCCGCCCAACAGATGGCCCCTTCTGAGGAAGATGAAGACATATCAAGTGATACTATTTAAAGCGGTACGCCGTTATCAAGTGGGACAGGTGGGCGGGTGTCTCCTTTTCTGTTTCACATTTGCTATATGTTGATGTTACTATCAACTTTGGTGGTGCCAGTGTTTTTTCATTCTTTTGTTTTAAGTTGTTTCTTGTTTGAAGGTGAATCTTGGCAAGTCAGCTTTGTCTCTAGTTGGTGAGTCTCAAATGTTCTTGCTCTTGCCTCTGTTCTGGGTTGGAATGCAGTAGGCTTTCCATATCCTTGGAATCTTGTTGTAAAGGTAAGCATGGATGGGATTCAATTATGGAACAATTTCAAAAATGGCTGGGTGGGTGGAAAAGACACCAACTCTTGAGGAATGTTAGACTTTGATTAAGGGCAAGCTGTCAAGCTTGCCTACCTTTTTTATGTGAATGTTCACTATCCTGCCTTGGCAGGGGACAAGTTCGACAAGCTTCAAAAAGATTTCCTTGTTTGTTAGTCTGTTCGGTTTTTTTTTTTTTTTTT
This sequence comes from Arctostaphylos glauca, assembly GCA_019985065.2. Taxonomy (NCBI): domain Eukaryota; kingdom Viridiplantae; phylum Streptophyta; class Magnoliopsida; order Ericales; family Ericaceae; genus Arctostaphylos; species Arctostaphylos glauca. The sequence continues at coordinate 20,279,245 of JAHSPW020000013.1, forward strand.
TTGGGGGGGGGGGGGGGGGGGGGGGGGGGGGGGGTGGTGGTGGTTGGGGTTGGGGTGTTTGTGTTTAACTTTTATCTTATGGATTGGCACATAGTTTGTGCTCCTATGGGTGTTGGGAATTAGGATTTTGTGGAGGTGGCTCTACCATTATGACTACAGGAGGGACATTTTGGAGGGTGATAGAGGTGAAATGTGGGGGTTTATTTGGATGTCTCTGACTCCTAATGGAGTTGGTCACTGGAAGGAAGTTAGGAGGAGTAAACATTAGTTTCAGTCGAAAATGATGTTTGTGGTTGATAACATGTGGGAATTGGGTTTTGGCTCATAGGTGTTAGGTTGGACGTACTTTTGTCCAGTTCTTCCGAGGATAGTAGCCAATAGACGCATCGCGTTTGGTGATCGTCAAGGACGAGAGGAATTTTTTTTGGGGGGGATAGTGCTCTGTAGTTGAAGTTGAGTGACTAGAGGTAGCGAGCTGATTTAGCTGTTGGGTTTACTTTAGAAGTTGCCTAATTTTGGGGACGGAGACTCAGTGAGGATGGAGTTCTTTGGGTGGGGTCAAAGTGTGGCAAGCTTGAATTGCAATTATAGAGGTTTGTTGGGTGGTAGGAGTGCTTCTTTAACTTGTAGGGCTATTTTGAGGACAAAGGCACCTACAAAGGTTGTGTTATTTGTGGGAACTGTAGCACAAGACAAGATTCTTACTAATGACAACCTCATCAGGTGACGAATTCTATTTGAATTGTGATGTTTGTGCAAAAGAGATGGCAAATCGGTGGACACCTGCTCATTCATTGTTTGCTGGTTAGGGAGCCTTAAAGCTGTTACTTCTTTGTCCAGGTGCCGTGGGCTTTCCTGTAAAGTCTTGGAGAGGGACTAGAATCTGCAATAAGGAAAAGGCTTGGTGCTTGTGGCCTTTAGGTTTGACATCTTTTTGGACACACCAAAATAGGACTTTGAAGGCATGGTGGCCCTTCCCTTTGTTTTGAAAATAGAGCTTTGGGTATTTTGTGTAGTTTGTTCTCGAGATTTTGTTTTGAATTTTTTAGCATTTATGTAGTTTTGATCTGCGGCCGTCTGCTCAAGTGTAGAGTTCTGGCATAGTTTTCCTGTATTCGGGTGGCACTCTCTTCCTGTCATTGTGATTGAATATATAGTTCCTTTGACAAATAGATAATACATAACCATCCAAAAGTCAAATTGGTTGACTCGATTTTCTGTTCTATGAATTTTCAAGACCACGCTAAGGCAATGAAGATATGCCAAGTCAGTAAGTGTTCAATCCCTTTGATCTCTTTAAATTTGTGAGGTTCAAGAAACATGTATGCTATGCTTTGTCCATTTCATTGATAAGTCTCTAGAAATTAATGAAATTACAGTAAAAAATGCAGTGTTTTAATTAAGGATATCTAAACTTGGAAAACGGGAAAAGAAAAGCATATCCACGTTGCGATGCACTATTTGGGGCAACTAGTATGATATTGTTTAATATGGTTTGAACAATAGTATTGTTAAGGCAGGACAGGAGATTTTTGTATTATCTCCCAAGGCATAAAGGAGTTCAACATAAGTCAGCATCTTGTAGGGGCAAATATGATGTCTTACACTTTGGCAAATATTATGACCTTAGACCTGAGTTGTATAAGGGAATTCTCGTGGCATCATTTTCTGGATAGTTGGTTTACAAGGCTTTGCTGTGTTGACTAGCTTTCGGTGAAGACACTGTTTGTGATGTTTCAGCAAATGACTGGCTGGTGCTACTGCTTTCTCCAAAAAAGAGATTTTGCAATCACCTGCTGTGGAATGCTTTTCCTCTTCTATAATTGCAGTTATTGGTTTGAGTTATTCCGCATTATTTGGTAGAGGTTCATGATGTTATGCTTCAAGGTACAGGCTTGTGTCGGTGGCAACGTCACACGAAAGTTTTCAGTGATTGCCCTAGGCATGAAACTGAATAGTTCATCATCTCTCAGAAGCTGTTTTTGAACTTGCATAGTTTTCCTTCACTGTGAGCTTGACTTTCTGGCAGGGTTCTAGTTCTTGGCTATGATTTCCTAGTTACATTCTAATCCTAAGAGTTTCCCTTGGAGCTATGGAGAGCAATAAACCACTGGCAACTTTTTGTGTCTAAAAAATGCAACTTTGTCTAGTTAGTTACCCAAAAGAAAGAATTGTTCAATTTTGTAAAAATTGAAAAGAGAAGCATCTATTATGGTTTGTCAAGTTTGAACTTTTGTTAAGATGGTTTGTTTCTCCTCATCCTCTATACCCTCATAATCATCTATTTGATCAATGTTTACAGACCACCTGTCCTCGTCAGTGATTTGTTGTGGCAATATGATGAAGTTCGGCCTACGACAACATCACACCAACTATTAAGGACAAAGCAAGCTTCAACAGGTTTAGTGTTTCTTTTTCATAAAGCAATTCACATGGTTAAGACAATTGTATATATCATCACAATAAACAGTGCGGTTATGTATTAACAGCTACCTTCATTTTCATTCTTTGTTCGACCATTGGATCCTTTATTAGTAATGGAAACTACACACCCCATTTTTTTAGTTTAAAATAGCAGGATATTTGCGTACAGTTAACCAATCATGTTGACCACCAGTTCCATACCATGCAGAATTGTTGTTTTATGCTCGAGAAAGGTACTCTGGACCATATCTGACAATGGAATCAATTTATGAGTTTAATTGGTAACATCTAATTAACCCCACAGCTCCAACTCCGATTAGTTTATTATGTTTCAAAGTACTGGTAACGAGTTACAGCTATTTATGCAACTGACCAGGTTGATGGAAGATGCATCATTCTACTTTTGCTTAACGGTATGAAGAAGCTAAATAATATCAAATGCAATTTTACAAGTATGTCTTTCTAAATGGATTGAGAGGGATGTGTTCTAATTTTCATCTGATATTAACATGTCTCTGTGAGGAGTTAAATGCCGAAACGTCTTTGATTTCTGGAATATTTTTCCTTCATGTATATTTTCTTTAGAAACTCTTCTTGATTACATGGCAAAGAATAGCTTTGTTTTAGTCATTTTCTAGATGTGTAATTAGTCATTGTACAGTAATAATGGATCACTGCTTAAGATGATGGGTTCTATTGACAACTATTTGATGCGCATGCTCCAGTGAAGGCTTTTGCTTGCAAGGCATGTTCTCTAGGAGACTATTGCACATGGTCAATCTTTATGGCTGTTCATCAGTCTGCCTTGCTTTACGGATTGCTTTATGCTAAGTCTAAGGAAGTCTGAAAACAGAGGAACTTCAAAAACTATTTGAGATAACTGCAATGATATCTGTGTTTTGGATTCCAAATGCCTGAGTTGTTACTGCTAATGCGATTTTGTGCCATTTCGGAGGTAGAAGTGGTAATAGTTCATCGCTACCAACTGTAGGAGATTGGTTATATATGTTTGTAGAAGTCTTGTGTGTACATGTATATCTATACGTAATTATTACATTTACTTGTGTATATTTCAAGAATTTCCTATATCTTCCCAAGATGAATGTAGTTAATATTCACTACCTCTTAAGCAGTACTGTAGGAACGTTAGTTCACTTTTTTTTTTGGCTTCTTCATATGTTCTGGCAAAGACGGCTCCTAGGCCTTTTTGAAAAAGCCAGCAGAATACCCATACGTCTCCAACCCCAACAGGCAGTCAAAGAAGGCCTGAAATATCTCAAAGAGGAAGAATGATGGACACCGATCTCTATTTTGGGATGGCTTTGAAGTGATCTTTGGTCTATTGGGAGCTTTTGCTTTCATCTTATGGCCTTCAAAGGTCAATCACCGCACTCAGACATTGATTGTTAAATTCCATTCTGATGTGCTTCGTTTGTTTTGACACTGATATTTAGTTAACAGTGGGAGGCTAGTGAGTATAATTTAGCTTCTTCTGTGTTCTCCACTTTAAATTGCTTCAGGAATTCAGTTACATTTCTCTCATCTGTTGCATTTGTTTGAAAGTACCATCTTGTATATCAACTCGTGCCAGTACAAAAGATCTGATCCTGGGCCTATTACATATGTTTCAGTATTAAAGGCGGAAAAAACTTCTGATCAGTTTACACTCAGGGAAAGAGAAGCAGCTTATCTGGCTGCCCGCGAGCGAATCTTTAGAAGATATGATGGCGAAAGTAGTGAACCTACAAAGAAAAAGGAACGAAGCATTCCTGTAGTTGCTCGCCGTATGATTGCACATGCGCTTGGGGGAAGAATCAATCCATCCAATCAAATGCTCAGCCTTAGGGATACCAAGGAATATGGAGAGCTAACTTATGAGATGAACATCCAACAGAAGGAACAAGGGGATACAAATTTGAGCATCCAAACCCATGAAGAGGCTGTAATGTCCAGTCAAAAGGGCACACCAAAGGTCAGTAGTAATTTCAAAAAATGTACAAAGCCTGGAACATCTCAACCACGAAGACGTGAGGTGGGTGGTTACAAAGAGAACTTGAAAGAGGAGCATACGGGAGCAGCAAAGAGAATGCTTGCGCATGCCTTGGGACTTCACTCTGCCAGAGACAGAATTCTTTCTAAATCCAGTGAAGTGAAGCAAAAGGAGTGAAGTTAAGGTGGTAGTATGGTCAATGTTGCGGAGTGGTCCCCTCTGTTCACCTGATAACTACATGAACTCTCAAGGCTTTTCTACAGTGATGGATCGTCAAATGGGTGTCCATAATTTCTTATGCCTTCGAATGATCATTCTCACAAGGGTGATTGGGGGGTTAATGAGGTTGAACCCCTGGTAGCTCACTCTCTGGTTGCGTAAGCAAATATTTTTCTGTGGGGACCAAGCAACTGGAGTAGCGCAGGCTTGTAAAATAGGAGACAAACTTTCGCCCTGTTTCCAAGGCATGAGAGCTTTTCAGGATTCAATCCATCATTCTCGCTCAAGAAAAGAAATATTACTTTGATGGTGGCAATACAATATGGTATTTTTTCTCAAGTAGTGTCCTTACAGAGCCTGTTTGTTGTATCACGATTAGGGTGGTGTATCAACTTCTTGACCTCTTATGTTTTATGGAGTATTGGTGTGTATAATGTTTAATATGGTATCTTTTCCATCTTGTTGATATTATAGTGTTTGCTTTTTATTTTTATTTTCGTGAAAATTAAGCAAGTCCTGTTCTTTTAGTAGTCGGAATTGAACATTCCCTGCGTCCTTTGTTGAGCTGCTAAATGGCATGACTTGATTGCAGTTTGCATTTGAGTTTAGCTGATTTCCTGTTGAGTCAATTTGAAAATCTGTACCGACACAAAATGCCTCTGTTGAATGGGTGATATTGCCAATCTTTTGCTTGTAAGGTTCTATGACCATGGCTGGAAATGGGGATTCTGCTCATGCATTGTGACTTGGTCGCCATATATTTGAGTGAACCTCCCCGTTCGTTGTATAGGTAAAGGCAGCTGGGATAGTAGAGTTGCAAATGGTTGCAGAAGCTGGAGAAGCAGTGCCTTAAGCAGTTTACCTACCATTATATCTGCTAGCACTCCTCCCTATTGGGATCGAAAAAGAGTCTTACCTTGATACATAAAAGAGAGTCTATCAAAGGCTCGGTTCATCTTGAACTTCCGCAACAGAGTTGAATAGTTCGCAAGAGTAGAGATACGTACATTTTTCTTCAAACTTGATAATAATGGAAAATTCATGGACTAGTTTTTTTTTCTCTCTTTTGTTTTACTTGAGGAGTAATGCTTCTGATTTGGTGACATTGTGTTATCACTTGAAGTATCTATGTATGCTTCTCTTCACAACTACTACTCTTTTCGCTGGCCAACTAATATAGAAATTTTACAGTTTAGGAGAAACTTCTAGCAACGGCAGTTTTACCTAACTTCTCTTTTTGCTATGAAAAATTATTTAGTGTTCCTGAAACATGATGCCTGAAGTCTTTTTTTATTCCGGTTTGGCCAAAATTAATTCTTAGACTATGTTTTTGGTCAATATTTTTTATATTTTATAAATTATGTGACATTGTTGTGAATTAATTATTCGTCTCGATGAGAGATATTTTGAAAGTATAACAAAAATTATTAGTAAAGCTTAATTTTTTTTACTAAAGATGAAATAACTAAAATAGATAAATATTTTTAGATTATTTTATTTTTTAAATATTAAAAATCTTTTGTTTGGATAAATTAATAATTGTTCAAAATTTGTAACAAAATTGATAAATATAATTATAATATAAATCACTGGTTCCCTCTCTTAGGACTAATGGCTCTAGTCCTTTCTTTGTCTTTGTTTTCCTCTTCTCTAAGTATTTACTCATTACGGAAACTCAGGTGTCAAAGTGTGGATTTTATATAGTAGTAAAAAACCAAAGGACGTGCTATATTCAAAACGTACTAAATATAATAAATATTGTAAAGGCAGATATAGTTAGGGGTTGTAAACAAGACGATACATAACTTAATTTTGGAAGATATGGCATTAGAGCGAGTCGTCTTTTCATATCAAGTTATTGAAGTAGCATGTTGGGCTATAATGCGCCAATTTAATTTTCACTTCATGATTAGACTCAGACCATATGATTATTCTTTGGTTCACTGATTTTCACAGTTTAGACGGCTAGTCTCTTTTTTCTTTTTAAAGTTGGTTGGTTGCACTCGTAAAGCGAGTATAGCTTAAGAGAGTAGCGAAAAAAGTCCATGGAACGGTGATATTTCCTGACTAACAAGTGGAGAATCATTCCAATCTCTAATGCTTTGGAATTGAACCAGCATCTCCGATTGGCTTCCCGGGGCACTTCTCTTTATTTGTTGTTATTGTAAAAGCCAGTTCTTGGTGATAGTACATGTGGACTTTGGTTATCAAGGTACAAGAAAGATGATTGTGGGAACGAGTAAAAAGGCCCAACCAAGTCATCAGTCCAGATTGTGGGATTTGTGGCTTGGATGGCCCATAGCGCAAGGTCATGCTGATTGAATGATCCTAACCGTCTCTTTGGTTACGAAGGTTACCAGGGTTTAGGTTTATGGATGGATTCAGTCAGCGGAAGTCCCTCCAACCCAACCAAGGAAAGGAGAGCGAAGCCACTTTTGATGAACTCCCCAATAAGTCTCTCGAAAGAAAGAGCGTAGACCTTTGAATTGAAGAAAAAGAGTCTTTTGACGTGTTAGTTTAGCGACTGACAGGGAAAACTTATATTTTGCTAAGTAAATAAAGAATACCTTGACTCCCTTCCCTCTTTCAAGGAAGGACTTTCCCCTATCCTTTGAGAGTACCAGGTAAAAAGACTCTGTCGATTGAACTTTCAGTTCCAAGTGCATCTAGTAGGAATCGTACATTTACCATCTACTTCCAGGAGACTTGTTGGGAGCCTTTTCTATTAGTTTGACTCTCTTTTTGTCTTTTCTCTAAATTGATCCCGCATTCCTTTTATTTGGATCCGATTATTTGGGGTATAGAGGGGGCTATTCTTATTGTATCACTGCAAGCAACAATTAAGCTCTTTTTGTCTTAAAAATCTCTTCTGTTTTTAATCAGTTCTTATCAGTCTTCTACTTATGAGTAAAGAACTTATTGGTATATATGCTTTCTGAACTCACTGAGACAACAGATTTACAAAAAAAGTGAAGCCAAAATTAATGTGTGGTACTCGGGACTAAGGAGACCTGTAGTGTGGACAAAATGATATAGTTTTGCTCATTTTGTCTTCGAAATTATATCTTTTTATCTTATCACGTGAATTATTATTAAAATATATAAGAATCAAAATAATATGGTTTCGAGAAAAAACGAACAAAATTATATTATTTTGTCGGCAGTACACCCGGAGCACTTCAACTTTCCAAATCCGGTCCACAGCAAAATCCGTCGAGGTGATGAGAGCAATGCCCGCTGAATAATTTTCTCGTTACTAGGTGGCCTAACGATTTGAAACTGCTCCCACCTAACGATTTGAAATTGCTTGCTCATACGAGACGTGTCTACCGTCTTTCCCACGGTTTCCTCTTCCTTTTCCTCTCTGTCTCTCTCTTTCTCTCTGTCTCTCTCTCATGTATAGATATTTCGAATCACCATCAAACAAAAGGATAGACCAACCGACTACAATGGCTGAATCTGCAAACTACGTTTTCCTCTGTATTGAACTCTCCTCCACGTGAATGTGAAACAGAATACATTCGAAAACCACCTTTAAAGCCTCTCTTCAAATTTAACAGAGCCATCCACCACCTCTCTCGCTCTCTCTCTCTCTATATATATATATCTTTCTCCTTTTCCTATTTCCATTTTCTTCTCTTCTACAAATTTCAGCAGGAAAATGAAGGTGGAGACGTCGGAGAGTCATCATAATGACTATGATCCTCGCCGTGATTCATCGTCGAGTGGTTCTAGCGAGGTCTCCGTAGATTTCGAATTAGAAATTAAAGGCGAAGATGCCGACGGCAGTGGAGCTTCGGCGATCAGAGACTCTTGCAGCGGTTCGCACACTGACACAGGTTCTCAATTTTGCTTTTTCTGTCTGTCAGCTGCAGTCCTAGTTATTGTGTTGTGAAGGCTTATTATTAGAAGTGGGCACTTCACCGAAAGATGTTTCTTTTGATTAAAACCTAGGGCCCTAGAACATATAGTGCAAAAAATCATTGGGTGCTCCGACACATGCGTGCCAAACGCCCTCCACCACCCCACATGTGGAGCTCAGTATTAAGTGTGTGGACACCGGGACCATTGACTATTGTGAGATCTAGAATGAGTGATCTCACCGAACCGCATATTTCTGGCAAATGTAGCACTGAATGTCAATCACATACGAATTTAAGAATATGAGAACGAGCTTTATATTAAATCAAGACATGGGAACAGATTTGCTTCATTTCTATTTAATGGATTCCTTCTATTCAGTACCAAATTGTTTGATAGTTTGTTTATTTGGTTTCTTTTTTCTGTTTCCCGTCGCTGGTCCTTCCCCTTTCCCTTCCAAGTGTTGTTGAAATGGTCTAAAGTGTGGCTCAAAGTGTCGGTGAAGCGTTCAATATTGTAGGTTTGATTTTTAGTTGAGACATGTTGAAGAAGTGTAGGGCACGCTTTTTATGAGTGTTCGACAGAACACAACTGCTGCGTAGAAGTTTTTGTACTGCTTAGTTGGTTGTGGTTGTGGAAGTTGTGAGCCATTTGTTGAGTAAGTGGTGCAAAGCTTGCTATGTGGATGGTTTTCAGGTGGGATGGGCATTTGGCCCTCAGTTGATGATTGGAACTGAAATCAAATTGCTTCGACCTCAGGCTCAAAGATGATTCTGTTTCCAAGTAGATGCTTCGTGAGTTGTATTGCAGATTGGAATAGGTCTAGTCCAGTGCCCTGCTTTTCCAGTGGGGTGAGGGCATGAATATCTGTCGGGATTCTCTGTTGTTGCTGCCATCTAAAGAGGAGGCGATGAGGATTTTGGGAAATTGTGCAGTCTTATGAAACCCCTTGGGACTGTTGTAACGCTAAGCAAATTGCTTCTGCTCCAAAAATATAGGATTGTGTTGGATGTAGAAACTAAATAGAAAGTTCATAAAGAGATTACTAGAAATTTCATTTCTGAAGCTTTGTATTGTGGACATGCATTGGAGCTTCAAAGGTCAACCAATGTTCCTTCATCTGCGGGCATCAGTTGGTTTTTGTACCACGCCCTTCTTAGAGGCCACATATGGGCGGTGTCCAGGTTAGTATTTTCAGACCTAAAAGCTAAACCAGTTGGCAGTAGGTGTTGAGGCTTCTGGAGTATATGGACCTTAGGAGCTTATGTGGGGCATGTCTCTAACAGCATTCGCAACTATCAAAAGCTTTTAGTTGTATTTTTCATTTGCATTAGCAAATGGAGTGCCATTTGATTTATGTAGCTGCATTTTTTTTCTCTTCATCCTCAGTTAGAATATTCATCTGCTATTCTATTTGTAAATCTGGTCTTCAGGGTTAATTGACAGGAATGTGCCTAGAGAGAACATTGTGCATGTTGAACGATCAACTGCAGATAAATCAGAGTCTGCCTCCAGTCAACTTACTAAAAGCAGGGGACGTAGTAATACATTTGGTGTATTGGCGGCAAAAATTCTTGATAAAAATGTTCCCATTAAAAAGAAGGTTGAGTAGACCCACATAGTTTCAGATTCTATTAGATTGCAATTACTTCAGCTTTTCCTTTGCTTTTTTCTGTCTCCCCCTTTTCTTTTTGTCCTCCTAGTTATTCATGAAGTCATGTGGATTGACAATTCTTTTGTAATGTTTGGAGCTGAATGCTGATATTTGATGCCCAAATTTGCTTCTCATGTTAATTTACTGCTCTTTATATGTCCTATTTTGGATGGATTGGATGATCACGTGTACCATCGTGGTGGTGTTCTCAAGACTCAGGAATCGAGTTGTTTCATTCGAACAGGCCCTTTTGCAATTGTATTTTTCAAAAACTATGCTTTTTGCACCACTTTATGAATAGGCTAATTACACCAACAGTTTACGTGAGCAGTGATGTTGGTTTGAGCACCTATAAAGGATCACGGAGTCCTTGTAAGGGTTGCTTGAGTTTAAGGTCTTACAAGTCTTCACCTATAAAGGGTTGCTCTGTATGTATTGGATTTTACGTAGGCAGTGTCGCCCCAAACAGGATGGCCACCATTCTTAATTGCTTATTATTTTCTTACAGCAAGTGTCCTTTTTTGTATGCCCTCTAGCGTCACGCTTAGTTGCAGGAACCCTGCTATTGGGGAGTGATTATAAGTTCATCGGTCATTAGTTATAATTATGTGTTTCTAGTTTGGTGTTTATAGTATACACCATATGATATGTGCCTACAGTTGCCATGGTTTGGTAGGTTAATTCTTTTGTTCTTCTAGTGTATATGTTTTGTTCTAATTGATGTATGTGTTACTTATACCTACTATTTTTTGTGGTTAAGAAAAGGAATGATAATGTTTGTTTCTAGGATTCTGCATATTGATATTTGTTGTTTAGACCTTCTTCCTGATGTTACCGTAATACGTGTTAAGATTTTTTAGTTGGATTGTTAATGTTTAATTAATTAATTGTCTGATAGCTAAAATAAGCCATTAAACATGCAGCTCAAGTGGCTGAATCGACTTGCTATGGTAAAAGATGATGGAACTGTACAGTTTGAAGTTCCAGGAGATATTAAGCCTGAAAGCCTCGATTTTGGTACTGGAGTGATATATAACGGAGCTACTGGTGAAGAATCTGTTGACAAGACAGACATTCAAGATCTACCTCCCCTGCAAATTGTTATGCTTATTGTGGGAACACGGGGGGATGTGCAGCCGTTTGTGGCCATTGGGAAGTGTTTACAGGTTAAACATGTTTTACTGTTTCGAGAAAAACAACATTATATATGGTCTTATTTGTGTACATTTTGGAACTCTTTTGTGTACATTTTGGGTTTATATTTTGTTCCTTTGAGTATATCACTTTGAGTATCACATAGGTAATTGTTTACAAGAGAATTTATGTGATGGGAAGATGATCACGTCAAACTGTCTTTGGAAGGATATCTTGTTTATTTTATCTTACTTCACTCAATTCTTCTGGAAATAAGATGAAGGAGAGAGTCCTCCAAAGAAAAGATTGAAATCTGAAAGGCTGATATGAAAATCTGCCCATTGCGCAACTCAGCATGGCTATGAGAAGTAGTATAACTTTATTGTCTTCATAGCATAATCAGTGTCGGATGCTTGAAAATCGCACTTCACTTCCAAGTGTGATTTTTGAGTAGTAGTATGTCTGTACTGTCTTTGTCATTGTGGCTTCTAGCAATGTGATGTAAGAATATTCAAGGACTGTTCAATGTGTTGATGCATGCAGATTAACCATGCAACTTTGGTTGCTGTATAACTGAACCATTTGGGGGCAATATGAGACAATTTGGTATTTCTTGCAGGAATATGGACATAGGGTGAGATTGGCAACTCATTCAAACTTCAAGGAGTTTGTGTTGGCTGCTGGTTTGGAATATTTTCCTCTTGGCGGAGATCCAAAAGTTCTTGCCAGTTGTAAGTTACCCAATAAGAACCTTTATTTGTTCGCCCAACGTGGTTCTCAAAGCTTGTTATCTGGAATTTTATCAAGCTCTTAAGGAGGAGCGCGCCTTCCTTCTTTATACGTAAGAAAGGATGTAAAACCCAAATCTGTTGGTCCGAATTGTAATGCTTGCTGTTAATTGCTACAAAGTTTACTTGGTTAGGCATCTGAAGGTTTTATCATTGAGCAAAGAAAGTGATTCCCTAGTTCTGTCATAATCATAACTTGAAGTTCCTTCTAATTTTTTGATTGCTTGAATATTTCTTTTGATACATCTATTCAAATACTAATTCTTATTATGCGTATACTTTTTCACTGTACATATCCGATGTAAGTATAGCGAAGCATGAAGTCACAAGGGTTCTACCATATGTTTTATTGATGCCTCGCTATTTTCTTGTGTATACACTTTGATGGTAAGATGGAATTCTTTCTCGTAATGTTGATGTCAAAACAATAAAATATTTTCACCTTGTCAGTATTTGCAGTAGTAACACTTGTCAAATAGTATTACTAACTTTGCCACTACTGTGTGCAGCACTGCTCCTTTCAATGAGGATGGATAACTCGAATGATCAAATTTTTACTACTTGGCATATAGCCAGAATGGTCAATTTAGAAAGTATGATATGCACATAGTGGTTAACTTTTGCAAGAATATACATAATATCATCTTAGTGGAGGTTGTGGTGTCATATTGGGAAGAATCTACTGAAGAATATACATAAAACATGTTTCTACCAATACTATACTCATATATAAATTGCAGTATGATGTGAAGACTAGTGATTGATTTTATAAGTGTGGCTGAATTAGTTGTCTGGAGTCTCTGGGGCTGATTCCGGCGCCTATATTCCTGTGGTTCAAGAAGGGTTTTTTTTCCAGCTTCTTATGCATTGTGTTATTCTTTTCTTGGTCTTTTGATAGGGATTTCTTTTTAAGTTTTCATTTCTTTTGCTTGGTCATGCTGTTGGATTGCTTCCATATGATGAGGGTTGAGTCTTGATCTCCCTGTCCTGGAAGGAGAGCATATAACCAAGGTCACAACTTAATATGTATGATAGGAAGCTTTGGTTTTCAACTTTTCAGGGGGGAATTTAGCTCTTGTATTTTCCTGCGAGCTGCTGGTGGGTGGAGTCCCTACCGGGGGACTTCTCCTGCCTCCATGAGTGACTATTGACCAACTCAAAAGAAGAATCAATTGCTGCTACTTTTTGCTTTATGTAATAGTTGACACAGATTGCATTTTTTAATTGAAGTTGAAAGGAGGTGAAACATCAGAGCAGTTTTTTATTTACAGTAATCTGTATGCTTTGTGCAGATATGGTAAAAAATAAAGGGTTCTTGCCATCAGAACGTTCAGAAATACCAAATCAACGGCGTCAAATTAAAGATATTATATTTTCCTTACTTCCTGCATGCACAGACCCTGATCCAGACACTAAAGTTCCATTCAAAGTGGATGCAATAATTGCCAATCCCCCAGCCTATGGTGAGCTCTAATTGCTTATTTCTGTTTCTCCAACTTCAGACAATGATATTTGAAGTTTTGGTGTAAGTTTGGAAACCATGTCCTTGAATTTTAAGGTCACATAGTTTGTCTGGAAAATCGGGGATGTAAGGGAGAAATGATCTAATCTTGCTTATCGAGTCCAAACCTCCTGCAAAGGACTGCTTTTAGCTGGCGAAGAATTTTTGAAATCCCAAGTTTTACCAACTTTGAAGGATGAAAATGTACTCCTCTCAGTAGCATCTACCCATTTTGATAAGCATTAAAGTCGTGCCATTGCCAACCTATGTTAGTCATAGCACTATGAACTTGCCTGTTCCAGCATAGTAAATTCCTATGTTGTCTTAATTTTGTCGAGTTGGTTTAAATTGCAGAGTACTTCCTTACCCAAACTGAGCCTGACCTTAGTAGATACTGTAACAAAGCGTTGGACCTGATTTGATGCGAAACCATGAAAGTCCTTTTCATCCTCAGGAGGAGGAGGAGAGATTTTTTGTTTGACATTTTGAGTCCAAACCACTCTTGATACAGAAGTCATGCTAGAATTTGCACTGTTAAAATTGAGGATAAGCCTAACCAATATTTGACTTTCCCGTCAGTTTTTTTTATCATCAGGATCATCTTCTTTAGACGCAGTTTCGGAATCTCCTCAAAGTTTATAGGCTCCTTTATGTCCATAATTTCCGAATGCTTTATTCCTTTTAAATGAAAGATAAAACATCCATATGTTGTTGGTTTGTGGGGTTTTTTCCTGTTTTTTTGGTGTTGTTGGTTTGTGGGGTTTCTTCCTTTTTTTTTGCGCTTAATGATCAGTTGGATTTTCTTTAAGCATACCTTCTGGTAGAAGTTATTTAATTGACTCCTCATTTGGAAAAATACTTCTTCAGGACACACACATGTTGCTGAGGCACTAAAAGTACCAATCCATATTTTTTTCACGATGCCTTGGACGTAAGTTTTGTACTTTATTTTTTTCGTATTGTATTTTTTGTTGGTGGCGAAAGTAGGAATTGTTTAATGCTTTAAAAAGTTTTTAAAAGTTGTTGTGGTGTTCCTGTTAAATTTCCTCATAAGTTTCCTAGTTATTCCAGCATATGGTAGCCACCATGAAAGTTTAGGTTACCTTTTTTTGCATTACTGCTAAGTAGGCATGTTTACTATTAGTTGGTCAGTACTTTTTCTGCTATAATTTACCTCTTCTTCTTTGTGTCTTTTGCAGGCCTACCAGCGAGTTTCCACATCCTCTTTCACGTGTTAAACAAGCAGTTGGATATAGAGTAAGGCGGTTGTTGTGCCTGCACATTTGTGTATCTCAGTAACTTTCAGAGGACCCATTTTTTGACGTATCTAAACCAAGATGGATGATTTTTGCAGCTATCGTACTACATTGTTGACTCATTGATTTGGCTTGGAATACGGGACATGATAAATGAATTTAGGAAGAAAAAACTGAAGCTAAGGCCTGTGACATATTTAAGTGGCTCTTATAATTCTCCTCCGGATGTGCCTTATGGATACATATGGAGTCCTCATCTTGTTCCTAAACCCAAAGGTCACTTCCCTGTTAACCTTTTGTATAGCTACTTTTGGAATTGATGAGGTAGTGCACATATGGTTATGTCTTACCTTATGTCCTGTGGGAAATTTAAGGAGCCGTTTCGTTACATTTGATTCTAGAGATACGTACGTATGCTAATGGCTGCTATATTTTGATTTTTACTCCATATCAAATTTTGTTTTCTTTTTCTTATTGGGAGTGTTATGTCTTCATACGCATTGCTCCCTTTTGCACATGTAACTTGCTAATTTTGTAACCTCATCTTCAAGTCCTAAAGAAGTGCACTCTTCCTCACCCCCCAAGCTCACAGTCTTTTGGCAAACACTTCTGGTTGGGGCTGGGATTACAAAACTTCACATGCTATGTTGATATATTAACACGCCCGAATTTGATCTTGTGTATTTCTTTTAAACAAATTTTCCTTGGTCAGGGAAAAGTAATTTATTTTTGTTTCCTGTATTTGTTTTTGCTTGCAAGGTCTATCTTGTCTATTTTCTTTCTGAGAATTAGCTAGCTGGTCCTATCATTTCTTTTGCATTCTGCTGATTATCTGCCAGCCTTTAAAATTTTTCAACCGCGCTTGGTGTTTTTGGCGCAAGGAAGCTAATGGTAAGAACTACATCTTAATATAATGGTTCTGTCTTTTCCAGATTGGGGACCTAAGATTGACGTGGTTGGTTTTTGTTTCCTGGACCTTGCCTCAAATTATGTACCTCCGGATTCACTTGTGAAATGGCTTGAAGGTGGTGGAGAGCCTATCTACATTGGGTTTGGCAGCCTTGTGAGTTTCATCCTGAGCTTTTTCTTGTTGTAATAATATGGGCATGTTTGCAAATACTGGTGTGCAAATCGAGGTGGTGTATAGATATGGCTTAAGCTTGTTAGAGTGAATGTGCTTCAATTGCATGCTTATGCTAGATTAGAGAGGGAAGACTAAAGCGAAAGAGGAGGAAGAGTACACAAAGCTTTTGTTAAAATATCGACATGCCTTCTTGTTCTTCAAGTATGTTAGTTTATGCTTCTGTATAGGATAGCGTAATATTTGATTGTAACATAAACCAATTAAATGTGGGAATATATATGTTTAGTTTATATCACCATGGAACTTGAATGCTATTTTACCAAAGGCAAGAAGTGTTCTACACTGTTCTATGATGCCAACTTTTTTCAGTTCGCATTAACAACCACCTTCCGAATCCATAACATTGTTCTAAAGTTTTGATGGATATACTTCCCCAAAACGTCTTCAACTGATATTTTCATTTTTGTTGCTCTCACAAATGGATGTACTTGTTCTTGAACATATTAACTCCACCTTGATCATGTCTCGAAACACACATGTTTCAGAGCTACTGGAAATGGTAATCAAAAAGTTATTTTTAATGTTTTTTTTAACTTGGTCCCAGTGTTCCCTTACTCAGCCTTTCTGTTTTCATGGGATTTGAAATGATAAAAGAGAGCATCCTGCATAATTCTCCTGACTTATCAACAGCTGTAGTAGATGTCATTTTATTATCCTTAATAATATCATTGTCTACTTTTTTTTTTTTGGGGGGGGGGGGGGGGGAATTTGTTACAGCCTGTTCAAGAACCAGAGAAGATGACCGAGATAATTGTTGAAGCTCTAGAATTGACAGGTCAAAGAGGCATCATTAACAAAGGTTGGGGTGGCCTGGGGAATTGTAAGTCTTGGATCCTTGCTTTGATACTATTTAGCTTCAAGCCTGGATTAATTTTGCAGCTATCTAGCAGTCCAAGTTGAAAGATGAATAGTATGTACTTAATTTTCTTTATCAGTGGCAGAATCGAAGGACTTTGTGTACCTCTTGGATAATTGCCCTCATGACTGGTTGTTCTTAAGATGTGCTGCGGTGGTAAGATTTCCTTAGTCTGCCAATTGTCTTTTCTCTTCTTGAAATAATGTGGTATAATTGTCCTGATTTGTATGTTTGTGTAGATTACATGAATTCGGTATAGGAAATCAACCGTTATTTTTTGGTAGAGGTGCATTTTAATCCTCTTAAAGGGTGTTGCTTGGTGCAATGGTTAAAGCTTACTGTCGAGTTTGCAAAGATGATTCCAAGGGCAACTGATTAGTATGAGTAATCAGTAGGTTTCCTCCAATTCTAACGCACCCAGAATGACATGTCCTATAACCAGTTAGTTGTTGTTGATCTATATTCTGATGTGTTTCCATTGTCCTGTAAACCCTTGGAAGTGGAAGAGTATCTTTCAATCTAAGGGTCAGTCACTCCATGGACTTAGATCTACCATACATCACTTTTTTGGGTAGTGATCTTAAGTGAAATCATCTAGGGCTCTGCTTTCTAGGCCTGTCGAATCAATTTTGGTGTTCAAGTTGTCCATGTCTGCATGAAAGTTTCAGCTATGGCTTAGAGGGTCCTACTCCAAAACCTATTCTTTTGAATAGAAGCAGCAGCTTGGTTGAGGTTTCTTTACTTGAGCTTGGTTTATGTCAATTGTTTAGTTGGAAATATTGAATTACTTGTTTATATTAGTTTACTTGGTTCTATGGAGTTGCGAAGATCCACTATTCTGATCCGATTCGTCTCCGAGATCTGAATGACACCTAAATCCTGCACAGGGAACATCAAGTTAGTGTTGTCCAACCGTTGCTGGCTGGAATGCAACCCATGCTTAAGTTAGAATGCATGGGATGAAAGCACAACAGTGATTGTACTTGTAAATGATTGCGTATATGTTTTTATCTTGTAGTCCCATATTTATAAGTTGTCATGTGCCTTTATTTGGTAACCAAATATCTTGGAATTCTTCCTCATTTCTTGTGGAATCCTTTATGGATCCTTTCCCAACTTACTCATTACCAATTTTGGTTGTTTTCTCAAAGCGCAAGGGTTTCCTAAGCATGAACCTTGTTATATCCTTGCACTTTCCTTTTCGGGGCTCTCTTTCATTCCCAGAAGGAGCATGACCGCTTGTTCGGCCGGCCAGTCGGTTGCTCAGCATGGCGAGGGACCATGCTGTCAACCCAGCCTTTTGTTCACGTTGGGAAATTTCCAGGCTGGTCGGTTGCTTGGCATGACGACGGCCCATGTTGCCTACGCGGCCCACAGTCCACTTCGGATGGTCTTCAGCCTAATGTTGTCCAGGCTGATCTCAACTTTGGCCCGGCAGGCTAGTGACCGGGCATTGAGGTCGCTTCGATAATACAGCCTACTACAGTTCTGGTTTAGTTTTTTGACTTACAAGGTTTGTCCTTGGGTTTATGTGACAAATGGTGATTGATTTCGGATGAGAAACATAAAATGTCTTACTGCTGTAGACACAATTAAAGGGTAAGCAGTAGTATCCGTACTTGATGGAAAGTGTCACTGTAGAACAAGTTTCAATGAATTCATGGTTCATTTACGCTTTTGTGTAATATTGTTGGCTTGGTCCTACTTTCAGATGTTACATGGCGCTCTATTGAATTTTTTTTCTCAGGTGCATCATGGGGGTGCAGGAACAACTGCTGCTGGTCTTAAAGCTGCGGTGAGTAATAACTGCCTTCTTGGGGAAGTTACTTGTCTTTCCAATGATTTTCCTTGCTTATCGTGTGTGCATCTTGTCATTTGAACTCAGTGCCCAACAACTGTTGTTCCTTTCTTTGGAGACCAGCCATTTTGGGGAGAGAGGGTTCGTACCAGGGGATTAGGTCCTGCACCCATCCCTGTCGAGGAGTTCTCACTTGAGAAGTTAGTTAATGCTATACGGTTCATGCAGGATCCTATGGTAATTGCTTGGTCCTCTTAAGTTATTCTTTTTGTCTCATGATTGATAGTAGAAACGCTACATGAACACAGGTATTGTAGGAATCATCTAATTCTCGTCCCAAGGACTAGGTGATAATGCCGTATATTTGCATTCATGTGTTTATTGCTTGTACTTTGTTGTCTAAAATGATTTTGCAAAGAGCTGCAGAGCATTTCATGCCTTATTTGTTGCGGGCTCGTTTGTTTGACCAGATATGAGTATCGGATTGGACTGTATATTCAAGGTGACTAAATATGTAGTGTGTAGTCTTTTTTTTTTTGGGTCCAGATTAAACATTCATGCATCAAATATCTAATCCTCAAAGTGTGAGATATACATTACGATGGTGCTGTGATATGTCTGGTCAAACAAATTTTCTTTAAAGAATAGTTACAAGGAAGATAGAACTCCACAATATGCTTCCTTGGTGGACACTCGTTGCATTACCCTTATGATTATAAAAATGTCATACCTATGCCGCATTACGTTATCAGAGTGTTGAGTGTTCCAGATTAGTGCGGCATTCACATATTTTGAAGAATTCATGCAACAGTAACATAGATTTGACAATGTATACTTGGTGCAGGGTGCTTGTAAGTTGTGCAGCCATGCAGGCCAATAATTAATAGTGCGACGTTGTCCATTGTTAGCGTTGAGTGTCTGACACCTGGTATACGTAGATTGGTTTAATTATATGCCCAGTAATTGAAGCATTTATGCTTCAAAGAATCAAAGAAAGCTTGTTTATTTCTCTGTTCACTTTTCGTTCTTTTCTTCTTTTTTTTTTCCCATTGAATGTCAAGGGGATTGACGAGTAGTTAAAGTTGTGGTTGCTCATTTCTTGTTGCTCCTGTTGTGGGCACAGGTGAAACAACGTGCAGTAGAAATGGCCAAGGCCATGGAATATGAAGACGGGGTGACAGGTGCAGTAAAAGCCTTCTATAAACACTTTCCTCGCAACAGGCTTCTTGTGGCTTCTCATGATTCCGATCAGTTACCTCCTCGATCAACTGCATTTTCGATTAGGCGATGTTTTGGTTGTAAACAGTGATTTCGTTTTAGATCAATTCTTCGCTGCAATCGATTTGATCTACCCCTCGGAACATTAATACGGGCTGTTGTCACTAGTTTATATACTTGATACCTGCAGAAACTGCCATCTTTTTTTCTTTTTAAATTGTATTTTGGTATTTTATTTTCCATACGCAATATGCATCAAATTATGGTATTTTCTCACCCATTGTGGTCATCCTTGTTCTATTGCCGGTGGGACTTTTGATACATTAACCTATAGAAGTATTTTGGTTCCCTTGATGGGGCTTCTTTGCAGTCAGCATTTGGAAGGTGGAAAAGAGTTTAACATCACTCATTTATCTCAACAATTAGTAATTTATGTTTGTTAAAGATTATTATGGATTACAGTCTTCCAGACCGATATTCTATAAGAATTTTTAGGTAAATTTAAACTTTTCTAAACATAGATGCTGGAGTGATGGTATATAAATTTTTTAGAGTTCAAAATCTAGACAGCGGAGAAGCTAAATTCAACCTTGTCCCTTGATATGCACATTTAAACGTAGGATATCAATTATTAAAATTTTGGATAAATTACTCTATTAGTCTTTAAAGTTTGGATAAAGTTTTACTTTGGTCCTTATCATTCAAAATGATTTGATTTTAACCTTGAATTTAATTTTTTGCTCCAAATATGTCCAATCATTAATGGACTTTTCTTTTTCCAGACAAAAAGTAAAATGCTGACTTTCATTAGTGGTATTATCATAACTTCTAATTACCTCTTTCCCCATTTTTTTTCTAATACGATTTCCGCTCAAATCAGTTGAGGTATTTTGGAGTTTTACTTCCATCCCTGAAGAAATTCGTCGTGGAGTTTGCAAAGACATCAACGACATCAAGAAGGAAGACAACTATTATGCGTAACGAATGGACGAACCGGACAAGGCCATTTTGCGAGTGGATGAAGATCTTCCCGAATATGGTTAGTTTGTTATCCTTCGATTTTAAAGTTGAAAATGATCTTGAAATGACGAAAGTTGCATAGTCGTTGTTCGCACATGTAATGTGGTAGCCATTATGGTCATTTTCATATGAAATTGTGGCGCTATTGTTTGTGGTTTCACTATTGCACTATTATTGTTCCTATCGACTATTTTATCCAATAATGTTAAGGTCTCAATGCAATGGTTCCTTTGTCTGAATCTAGGGTTGTGTTCCCACACCCCACCCACTTTATTTAATTGTCCCTTTTTGTTTTTTTCTCTATCATTGTTAAGATCCAAATGGAGACCTTTTTGATATAAGGTTTCATCATGGTGGGTCATTCTAGTCATCCTCCAACATAGCATATGTTGGTAGGAAAATAAGGTATTTTGACAATCTAAACATGGACAAGATGAATATGATAGAAATAGTTGAAATGGTAAAATTGCTAGGTTACACCAGTTTTTAACATATTATTATAGAGTCCCTGATAAGAATATAAACTGTGGGCTATTTGAACTGAATTGTGATAGAGAGATATTGGAGATGGTCAGTTGTATTCACGACACCACTAGAGTTGTAGATGTGTACATATAGTCTCACCCTAACATGGTCCAAAGAGTTTACCAACTAGAAGAAAATGATGAAATGGAGGAAGAACATGTTAATGTTGAGGTTCTACTTGGGGATTTTAACATGGGAGATGAGTTTGAAGTATTTCCAGAAGACCTTGTGATGTCAGAACATGACACAGACGAGGAGACTAATTTTAGTTTTTTGGAGAATTTCAACAATTCAGAGTATGATTTTAGTGAGGATGAGAGGGAGTTTGAGACACATGTAGATAGGAATGCTGAATGGGGAGGGGTGCAGATGGAGAAAGGAAAGGAAAAAGACCAAGGGCAAGAAATCCTTGAAGAGGAAGTTTGAGAGGATGACATTAATGCTGACCATTTGGAAAGCCTAGATGGGTCCACATCCTCTGATAGTAACACCATAGCCAAGAAAAAGAACCCTTTTCCCCAATTTAATAGTAAGGATAACATGGAGGACTCCAAGTTTATACTTGGCATGGTCTTTGGAACTAGTAAAATTTTCAAAGATGCTGTTAGAGAATATGCCATAAAGACTGGAAGGTCCGTTAAATTTGTAAAGAATGATAAGTTGAGGGCTAGAATTGTATGCAAACCTCCATGTCCTTGAAAAATTTAGGCATCCAAAATGTAAGGCCTTCTCTCTTTTTAAGTGAGGACATAAGATAACACCCATACCTGTGGTGGGGTTTTCCACATAAGAATGTGAACTCAACTTGGCTCTCCAAGAAATATCTAGAAACCTTGAAGTCTAACCCTAACATTCAATTATAGAGCTTTAAAGATACTATGTAGAGAGACCACAAAGCAGGGATATCAAGGAGTCAGATATATAGAACCAATGAGAAGGCATCTATATTGAATGAAGGTAATCACATGGACCAATATGTCAAGCTCTGGAGTTATTGTGCTGAGATTATGTCACGACCCATCCCGATATAGGGATGATCAATGACCGGCCAATGAGTCCAACTCACGAAGGCCTCTCACTAATCGAGTTTTGGGATTTTTACCTGTCATTCATCCATAATCTTGAAAGATTCTCAGAGTGCGCGGAAACATGTAAAATAATCCAACTAAGAAACCCAAGGGCATATAAAGTGCCAACATCACTAAAACCCACAAAATTACAATATACAATACGTTATCGGCCCCAACATAGCCTATCTTACATACAACAAGATAGTTACCAACTTATCCGGTACATCTCAGCTTCTTAGCGCAAGAGGCAAAACGATCATTCTTGAGCTTCCATAGGCCCTAACGCCTCATTTCTCATCACCTGGTATGTTGTTTAACAACATCATTAGCATATCGCTAGTATGAATCAAGATATACAAGTCTTACAGGTTTGCCATGACATAATCTCATTATAAACACTTCATTAGCATGTCAAGAACGTTCGTAAATTGATCCATGGGCCGTAGCCGAGGACATGATCAATAGTTCGTAGCTTTCATAACCCGTGGGTTATCAGCATCTGATTCAACAAACCAATATGCTTTGCAACAGAATCAACAAATCAACCAACCAATCAACCAATCAACCAACCAATCAACCAACGGTGTATGCCAGAACTGATAAAGGGAGCGACCCTTGAATAATAATTCAGAATTTGGCATGACGTCATCCGATGCCACCTGGCCGTGGGACCCAGCCTTATCTCAAACTACCGCTTGTCACACCCCCAGCGGTCAGGGAATCACCGTGTTTCACATGATGTCAATACATGATCATCTTTAATGAGGTCATCAATTTATAACATAGCATCGCATGCTAATCAGTCATGTGTCGTGCATAAGCATGGTTTCAATATAAACAACCATCAACAGGATTTAGTAAATTCACATGCTCGGTCACGTTTTTAAACATACAAGTAGGACAAGCATATCAAGACTCACCTCACGTTGCTTTACGTAGTCCAATGATTTGCACCGACTCCGATGTCAGGATCGATTCCTATAACAAGGAATATAAGTATTTAACAACTTATTCCTAGTTTTCAATACTTCGGCGTTGATGTTTATGCCCAAATCACCTCAAAATAGGGAATGCATAAACCACACTAGGTCTACCAATGTCCTCAAGTGAATGTACATAAGTTCGGATAGTTAAGGAGTCAAAATAGAGGTTCCCAAGTCTCAAATTATTGAAGTACTAAACTAGACAACTTTCCTGAAATTTACCTCAATAGAAATTAGTGTGAAACTCCCACAATCTCAAGTCCAAACTTCACCAAATTTAACAGGATACTAGCTTAGGATGTTAGGAACATATTCTATGAAGACCACAAAGCTTTAATATGCCTTTAAACGGGTGAAAACTCCATTGGCGCAAAACTGGTCCAAAACGGACAGCTTCTACGGAAATCTTAATTTAAGGAGTTCTAGAAGTCCAAATGATTTGGTTCCAATTGGGAATGAAAGCTAACATATCAAGGTACATTCATACCAAATTTGAGGTCAATCCGAGGTCCTTAGCATTCTGGAGCTCAAAATCAAGTTCGGGGTCAAAACTGCCTATTCCGGTAGCGAATCCGGAAATCCGGATCCGCTACCGGATCCGCTACCGGATGCGTAGCCGGATGCGTGGCCGGATGAGTTTCAGGACATGGTTTGTTATGATTTCTTGCTCTAACCTCAAATACCTTCTGACACATAACAAATAGGATCAAACTAAGTCTACCTTAGTCCTAAAATCGAAGAATCGACAAAGAAAATCATAACTTAGATGATTAGAGGACTTACTGTAGAAGAACAGATGAAGAAGCTGGAGGTAGACGATGAAGAACAGGTTGAAGAAGCAGCTGGTGGTTGAAGAACAGACAATGAATCTCTTCCCTCTCTCTCTAGCTCTCTGGTTTTTGTCGAAGGGGTGACTTAGAGGAGCTTAATGGGTGAGATATCGGCAAAAAAAATCAAAGCAGGAGGTGTCAAGAGACACCTCTGTGTCTGATACAAGGCATGCAAATATCTAACGTGGTATATCTACTGGATTTGGTTTTACATGAAAAATCTTTGGGTGCTTCTCGGTCCAATCCTAATCGTTACAACACCCCCTTAAATAACACCTCAAGCATAAATCATCTGATCCAACCCTGGAGTTTCGAACACAAATTAAAATAAAAGCTGAGACCACTTCCCAATCCCAATTAAAAATCAAATTCGTGTCGAATTAACCAAATTACTCTTGATTTAACTATTCAACTTATAATTTAGCCCTTAAATGTCCAAATTCCGGGTCGGGGTCTCACATCCTCCCCACCTTATGAAGTTTGGTCCTCCAAACTTGCTCACAGTTGTATAGAGTCAATTAACATATTGCAATTTCACTTGAATGAACAATGTAGGAGGTGACCAAGGAAAAGTGAATTCATATTGTTCACATCGGTGGAGTTCAATTTACAAGATGAGAATAATCTTACTCAAAAGTATTATTGAGGCATATCCGTCCAACAAATTCTGGATAGCAAAAGAAAGTAGCAATAGGAATATCAAACAACTTATTCATGTATTAATCACAAAATAGCTGGTAGAAAGAATACGCCCAACTTGAAGTGCAAAATGAATATCAACAAAGATTAGCAAACGTATCTGATGAACAAATATTTCCCAAGTGGAGGAATACAATATGAAATTTCCTTTGGACCATTCAAGTTACAAATTAGGATCATTGATCAGAGATCAAAGAAATGGCAACAACAAGTTCCAAACACAAGCTTAGATATTCAATGAGCTAGTACGATGTCAACGACTTGTAACACAAGAAGTGTTCAATGGTATAGATGATTAGGAACGGAAACATTTGCAATGATTGAGAGAAACCAATGTCAAGAAGAGAATTGCCAAATAAGAGTACAAAAGATATCAATACATATGGCCGCAAGGTCATACATTCAGCTCAATAGCAATTTCTTAAAATTAGGATCAAAAGCTACAGAAGCATTCAAGAGAACCGTTCAGATCAATAACCCAAAATTCATAAAGGTGGGTGACCCAAGAGCAATGGTCATAAGAATGCCACCTAGAGTTGAATGAAAAGTATAGTCTATGAGCAATGGATATAGAATCTATTACAGAAGTTCAAGTTCAAGATGACAAATTCTGTAAACCCCACAATGAGACTTACCTTGTAAGAAATAAAGAACTCAAAACAACGAGTCACAACATCTTGAAGAAAAGACTTAGCAATAGCCAAATGATTGAGTATAATAGCCAACGAAATATGCCCTGTACAAAAGAGCTGATGAAGGAATTTGATAGAATAATATCAAGGAACTGCAAAAGAGGTAATGGTTAACTTAATTCTGGCTAACTCAAAAGACGAGTATCAAACCACACAACCTTCCACCCATACTTTAGAAGCTATAACTGAGATTAGAAGAAACTCGTGTCCATCATCATCTACATCTATTTTTCCATACGTCACCGCATTATCTCAGTCTTTGCTGGTTCATAGCGGCTTCCGAATTCTTGAGCTATCCATTTGAAATTCTACTGTCGTGTCTGACTTATCTTCCGAGTAAAACATTATGCTACCAGCTCCATCTTTACACTTTTTGATTCAGCATCTCGTTCTCTATGTCTTGACGTCTGCAACACGATCTTTAACATTTCGCACATATATCGCGTCATTCCTCGAGCAATGGCATCGTTATCGATAAATGTCTGTAGACTTTCCCGAATAGCTTCGTCTAGCATCCCGTATGCACCTCGAGCTTCAAATGCTTTCACATTCGTTTAAGCGAGTAAACAATTCATTAACTTGAAGTACATATTATTTATCCCATCTCGTCTGACAATTCTTGTACCGCAACTTTGGCTTTTGTTATTCCGCTACAGTCGCACAACTCAACGCTCCAGCACTTTTTCTTCATGTATAGTCTTCCGAAATTATAAGTAATCGAAACATTAATCGTAATTAACACTTTATAGGAGTAACATTACATCTCTTAACCATTCTTAATAACCCTCCTGTAAGTGTCACCGGCCTAAGCCACATATCCATAATTCAAGGATGTATCTATATCCGCCCTTTAGTATACTTCTTCCTTATCTCAATCTTATGATCAATCAGTTCCTTGTCATAAGCAATCCTTACTTCGATGTTGGATAACAATCCAATTTAAAACCACAATTCAACTCACCTCAATAATTTCGTGCATTAAGTCCACAAGCTTGATTACGCCAAATGAAATCACAAGTCCCACACTATTTTCCGATTACGATCAACATTTCATTATTCTCATTCATGAGTTATAAACCGGCAATTCATATTCCATTGATGTCGCATCACAATCTCACTTGTGACCATATTGTCTTATCTCGTCTCAATTTGGCCCATTGGTTTACTAGAGACACAACCCTATCATTCAACATCTTCAACCATTATCCATTTAACAAAATCATACCCAAATGGTTATTCAGTTCTATCACAATCCACCGCAACAAGTGTAGGCCTAATACTTCTCACCTCAAAGTAATATTATATACTTCAAACTCCAAGAATTCCTCCATCGATCTATATTTCCAATTAATCAGGTGGTACCATTCACAATTCTATGACTTCAAATGATTAAATCCTATACATAAGCCTCAAATCACAAATATCATCAATGATCCTACTTCATCAAACCATTTCCCAAGTTAACATCTCATTACGAATATAGACTTCCTAACATTCCTCAACAATTATTGACTCTCCCCAAATCTTTCAACATAACCTCCAAATTCATGTATCTCGTACTCATCCATTCTTTGTAAAGTGTTTTCCTTCAAAACCTCAAGTATATCGAATTCCATCAATCCAAGTTCTAAACCCAAGTACAACCTTATCCACAAAATCCAATGGTTATCTATGCCCATACCATTCTAATCACAACGTATACTGTGCAACTACGTGCCTTAACGTTTAAATCCTTGGGTCTCGCTTCCAAAAATCCTCAAAACTCTGCTCTGATACCACTTCTTGTCACGACCCATCCCGATATAGGGATGATCAATGACCGGCCAATGAGTCCAACTCACGAAGGCCTCTCACTAATCGAGTTTTGGGATTTTTACCTGTCATTCATCCATAATCTTGAAAGATTCTCAGAGTGCGCGGAAACATGTAAAATAATCCAACTAAGAAACCCAAGGGCATATAAAGTGCCAACATCACTAAAACCCACAAAATTACAATATACAATACGTTATCGGCCCCAACATAGCCTATCTTACATACAACAAGATAGTTACCAACTTATCCGGTACATCTCAGCTTCTTAGCGCAAGAGGCAAAACGATCATTCTTGAGCTTCCATAGGCCCTAACGCCTCATTTCTCATCACCTGGTATGTTGTTTAACAACATCATTAGCATATCGCTAGTATGAATCAAGATATACAAGTCTTACAGGTTTGCCATGACATAATCTCATTATAAACACTTCATTAGCATGTCAAGAACGTTCGTAAATTGATCCATGGGCCGTAGCCGAGGACATGATCAATAGTTCGTAGCTTTCATAACCCGTGGGTTATCAGCATCTGATTCAACAAACCAATATGCTTTGCAACAGAATCAACAAATCAACCAACCAATCAACCAATCAACCAACCAATCAACCAACGGTGTATGCCAGAACTGATAAAGGGAGCGACCCTTGAATAATAATTCAGAATTTGGCATGACGTCATCCGATGCCACCTGGCCGTGGGACCCAGCCTTATCTCAAACTACCGCTTGTCACACCCCCAGCGGTCAGGGAATCACCGTGTTTCACATGATGTCAATACATGATCATCTTTAATGAGGTCATCAATTTATAACATAGCATCGCATGCTAATCAGTCATGTGTCGTGCATAAGCATGGTTTCAATATAAACAACCATCAACAGGATTTAGTAAATTCACATGCTCGGTCACGTTTTTAAACATACAAGTAGGACAAGCATATCAAGACTCACCTCACGTTGCTTTACGTAGTCCAATGATTTGCACCGACTCCGATGTCAGGATCGATTCCTATAACAAGGAATATAAGTATTTAACAACTTATTCCTAGTTTTCAATACTTCGGCGTTGATGTTTATGCCCAAACCACCTCAAAATAGGGAATGCATAAACCACACTAGGTCTACCAATGTCCTCAAGTGAATGTACATAAGTTCGGATAGTTAAGGAGTCAAAATAGAGGTTCCCAAGTCTCAAATTATTGAAGTACTAAACTAGACAACTTTCCTGAAATTTACCTCAATAGAAATTAGTGTGAAACTCCCACAATCTCAAGTCCAAACTTCACCAAATTTAACAGGATACTAGCTTAGGATGTTAGGAACATATTCTATGAAGACCACAAAGCTTTAATATGCCTTTAAACGGGTGAAAACTCCATTGGCGCAAAACTGGTCCAAAACGGACAGCTTCTACGGAAATCTTAATTTAAGGAGTTCTAGAAGTCCAAATGATTTGGTTCCAATTGGGAATGAAAGCTAACATATCAAGGTACATTCATACCAAATTTGAGGTCAATCCGAGGTCCTTAGCATTCTGGAGCTCAAAATCAAGTTCGGGGTCAAAACTGCCTATTCCGGTAGCGAATCCGGAAATCCGGATCCGCTACCGGATCCGCTACCGGATGCGTAGCCGGATGCGTGGCCGGATGAGTTTCAGGACATGGTTTGTTATGATTTCTTGCTCTAACCTCAAATACCTTCTGACACATAACAAATAGGATCAAACTAAGTCTACCTTAGTCCTAAAATCGAAGAATCGACAAAGAAAATCATAACTTAGATGATTAGAGGACTTACTGTAGAAGAACAGATGAAGAAGCTGGAGGTAGACGATGAAGAACAGGTTGAAGAAGCAGCTGGTGGTTGAAGAACAGACAATGAATCTCTTCCCTCTCTCTCTAGCTCTCTGGTTTTTGTCGAAGGGGTGACTTAGAGGAGCTTAATGGGTGAGATATCGGCAAAAAAAATCAAAGCAGGAGGTGTCAAGAGACACCTCTGTGTCTGATACAAGGCATGCAAATATCTAACGT
The DNA here is from genome assembly GCA_019985065.2 of Arctostaphylos glauca. Classification (NCBI taxonomy): domain Eukaryota; kingdom Viridiplantae; phylum Streptophyta; class Magnoliopsida; order Ericales; family Ericaceae; genus Arctostaphylos; species Arctostaphylos glauca. The sequence continues at coordinate 20,308,751 of JAHSPW020000013.1, forward strand.
GGTATATCTACTGGATTTGGTTTTACATGAAAAATCTTTGGGTGCTTCTCGGTCCAATCCTAATCGTTACAACACCCCCTTAAATAACACCTCAAGCATAAATCATCTGATCCAACCCTGGAGTTTCGAACACAAATTAAAATAAAAGCTGAGACCACTTCCCAATCCCAATTAAAAATCAAATTCGTGTCGAATTAACCAAATTACTCTTGATTTAACTATTCAACTTATAATTTAGCCCTTAAATGTCCAAATTCCGGGTCGGGGTCTCACAGATTAAGAGGACCAACCCTGATTCAACTATATTGTTGAAGGTAGAAGAAGCTAGAGACAATGGTAAGGGTGCTAAATTTGAGAGAATATATGTATGTTCGGGGGTATTAAAGCTTGGATTCAAAGAAGGTTGCAAACCCTTGCTAGAAGTTGATGAATGCAATCTGAAAGAGCTATTAAAGGGCATACTGTTGCAGGCTGTTGGTGTTGATGGCAACAATAGTAGCTATCTAGTGGCATATACAATAGTAGGATAGACAAAGTTGACATGGAGGTGGTTCAATGAATTGCTGAGTGAGGATTTGAACATAATTTTTAATTTCACTTTCATGTCTAACTAACAAAAGGTATGTACAAGTTCTGTTACCAGCCCTTGTTAGAGTCCTCCAATTTAGCTTTTGAGTATACCCTGAGTTGTACTTAACTTTCATGTCTACAACTTAACATTTGACCTTGTTTTACTGCGTGGTCTGTTACCAGCCCTTGCTAAGGTTCTTCCCATGGTTGAGCATAGGTTCTGCATCAAGCATTTATATAGCAATTTTATAGAGCAGTTCACGGGATTGCACCTCAAGCAAAGGTTATGTTATGTGCAACAAAGCAACCTATGTGCAGAGATTTGACCACCATATGGAGGAAATGAAGAAGAATAATGAAGTTGCTTTCAATTGACTCTGTGAGACAGATCTAAGTTTTTGATCCAGATCCCATATCAACACCACAAGTAAGTGTGATATCCTTGACAACAACATGTGTGAGAGTGGCTAGGGAAAAAATCATATTACTAATGTTAGAAGACATTAGGTGTTACCTTATGAGAAGATCCCAATGCAATTGAAACATTGAATGAAAAGAGAAATGCAGCCATCGACTGCATTGCATCATTAGCTGGCAACCAAATTTATCAAGTTAGGTGTTTCAGTGGTGACCGTATGGGATGGACCTTAAGGACAAATCTTGTAGTTGTAGAAAATGGCAGTTAAGTGGTATATCATGTTCACATGCCATATCAGCCATTTATCAATGCCATGAAAATTTAGAAGAATATGTTGCACATTGGTATCTCAAAGAGACATATATAAAGACCTATGAGATCATTATCTACCCTATCAATGGATCTAATATGTAGCCCGCAACTCCCTACACCCATATCTTACATCCCAATATTATGAGACAATTTGGTAGGCCTAAGAGGGTAAGGAAGAAGCAACCTGAGGAAATGGAGACAGGGTCAACTAGTACCACAAAATTCAAAAGGAGAAACACCACTACCATTTGCAGCATATGTGTGAAACTAGGGCACAATAAAAGAGGATGTAAGAGTGCCTCTGTTGTTGAGAAAGAAAGCAAACGCAAGCAAAAGTATAAGGTATGTGACTAGTTCATTACATGCATCATTTATTTTTAATCTGAATTGTGTAACAATTGAACACATAACTCTGGTCATGTGTAGATTTCTAATCAGAATACTGACAATGCTACACATGTACCAACATTCAATTCACAACAATAATGAAGAAGGCAACTTCCAAACATCAGTGTAAAAAGGATGTAAGGAAACACCAGTGCAAGGAAGGTGTAGGACACCAATACATTTAGCAGCCAACCTAAAACAAGGAGGCAGAAGGTTGCAACATCTAAAAAGAGTTCAAGCTAGCCACAAATGGAAAGAATGGATGGATGAAGTTTTGATTTAATCGACTCCTTATTTTGGAATGACCTAATTGTGTACTTTTGAAATAGTATTGTCTAAGTTAGTTTGTCATGGAATAATGTACTTTTGGAATGATATTGTTTAAGTTGGATTATCATGGCACAATGTACTTTTAAAAATTTGTACTTTTGGAATGGTATTGTTATCAAAATGACTTGTCATTTTTGGAATGGTGTTTGTAATTTCTGAAATGGTTTATTGTTATCTAATTCATGAAACTAGTGGTTTGCAGTTTTGTCATATTGTGTTATGGTTTGCAGTTTTGCTATATTGTGTAATAAATTATAGTTTTGCCATTACTGTTATCTAATGCAATGTTGGATATTCAGTTAGAAAATGTACCAATTATAGTGACAATGCAATGTTAGAAGATGTACTATTTCCAGAAACCAATTATAGTACCATTTCATTAGATTATACAATTAAAGCCAACAATTACAACACTACATTAGATAGTCACTTGTCATTACAGTTACTACCCTAAACATAACCCCCAAGATTCTTAAAATCTACTCCCCTTATAAGCCGATGTTTACAACTCACCATTTCTACTTGATTGAATAGGAAATGCCAACCAGACAAATGCCAGTCAAGATTGAGTCAGTGCCACTACCAACTTCTTTACCCTTTGATTTTGCTGCAGCAGTTCATCTTCTAAGATTGCATTGGTATGCATAAGCTCTGGAATGACAGATGGAGGATCAAGCCACACAAAAGACTTGCACGCATTTGATCCACCATATTTGGAGCAGCCTAGGTACCTCCTCCCCGTGTTGGTTTCACTATACAACCCGCGATGGCAGTTCAATGATTCTATGGCTTTTCTCTACTCCTTCCTCCCCAGATCTGCTCTCCTTCGTTAACATCTCACAATGGGGACGGTACAATATATAAGGGGAAAAATGATAACTAGAAGTTATGATAATACCCCTAATGAAAGTCAGTATTTGACTTTCGTTTGGAAAAAGAAACGTTCATTAATGATTGGACCTATTTGGAGCAAAAAATTAAATTTAAGGTCAAAATTGAGTCATTTTGAATGATAGGGACCAAAGTAAGACTTTGTCCAAACTTCAGGGACAAATAGAGTAATTTATCCTAAATTTTTAAAGAGTGGAACAAGATTAACTAGAACAAGATTAACAAGTTTAAGACAGTAGATCATCTTGGTTTTGTTGCACTCTACGAGGCAATTATGGGTTCAAATTTTAAGTAATTAAAATTTGTAGTATAAAAATATCAATCACCTATTTCTCAATGGGTCATATGGTCCCGCGTTATCCAATACAAGGTAGTCCCCTGAGCAATCAAATCAAATAACTTTCTCAAATTCAACAAAATTATGTTGATAAAACAAGTATAAAAGCATTTTAGTTGAACTACACATAGTTTTTAATGTTTTAGTTATCTTAGTTAAAAGGGTAACTTAAATCAGGGTCGCTTAAGTTTTCATCATGTTCAAATTGTAAATCGACCATAACAAATTTATATAGGGCTTCAGGAACATGGTAAATTTAAATTCAGTATTAGTGAAAAAGATTTAAAAAATCAATCGCAATTAATAGTTAAAGCATTAAACAGGAAGTTGAATAGAGAAATGTGAGTACATTAACTGCAAAAGTGATTTTGGTGTGGAAACTAAACAACATAGTTGAGAGATTAGTCTAACCTGCCAAAAAAGAATTTCTTGCATCGCAGAATGGGTAGGGACACCTTCCGGGTACATTGGAATAACAATATAGACAGAAAATCGATCATCCGTCAATCATCGTTCTGCCGTGCGAAGCCAATTTGTTTGGTTTCGGCCGTTGTTTCTCAATCGGCTAAACGGTGTGGTGTGTCTCTATTCAAAACCTAGATCAGATTATGGTTTCAACGTATGTTATGTCAAAATTTTAGTGATAAAAAGCTAAAAAATTCGTCGACACTGGAAAACTTCACATGGTTACAGCGGTTTAAGCAAGGATTTGCATGCGTGGGAAACTTAGATTTAAGGACAATTTTGGTATTTGTTTCATTTTGGGACTTAAAAATAACCTCGAAAAGAAGATAGGATGAAAACATAACGACCATCTTAGAAATAAGACTAAAAATTATGTTCTCCTAGATAAAAATATAAGTTATCTTGCACTACATGGATTGTATAAAGCTCCAAAATTATACATTATGTGTTTGTTTTGTATCTATTAATTGTATCGTTGTATTTTTTTTTATTTTTCAAAGAGCCATTGAGAATTAACAGATGAGTTAGTGACTGTCAAAATATTTAACTTGTTATGGATTTTGTTTATTTGATAATTTCTTTAAAAAAAAACAAGCAAATAAATGACAAACTAAATAAGTTTTAGTACTTTATCCTTAAGTGAAAGTTTTATTACTGATAGTTAATATGAGGCGAAAGAACTAGATGTAAATACTTTAGGAAATTCTATTTTTATTTTTCGTTTGGGCCTAATTAAGCGCAAAAAATACTTAACTAACTTTCTATAAAAATACTTAACAAACCTCTCTACTGCCTCTCTACCGCCCCCGCTCTCTCTCTCTCTCTCTCTCTCTCTGTGTGTTCAGTGTTATTTTCAGAAACTTGTCTAATCAATGGCGATTAGTGCTCTTCCCGTTGGGTACAGATTCGAACCCACTGGCACACAACTCATCAACGACTACCTTTTGAACAAGATCACCGGTAATCTATTACCTATATGGAGGGAGCCGTAACCGAATTTGATCCCTACAACGAATCACAATTACTCGAAATATTCCGTTCTGTCAAAGATGAAACCAACATGTATTTTTTCGTCCAATTGAAGAAAAAATGCGGCAAGGGCTCCCGTATCGATCGGACTGTTGGTAAAAATGGTAGCTGGAATTCTCTGGACAGTGGAAAACATGTTTTTGACGACGACGGTAACAAGATTGGCCTAAAACGAAGTTTAGACTATGAAAATAAATTATCTGTGGAACACTTTGCTTGGAATATGAAGGAATATAGTCTACATGCGGATTTACTCACCTGTAAAACGTATATATCCACTCTCCCCCTCTCTCTCTCTATGTATATATCTAGATTATTTAATTATTTTAATTTCAAAATGTTTAAGTGCAGCGTTGGCCTTAAGATTTTTGGGGCCCTACGCAAAATTTCAAAATGAGGCCTTGTATATTTTAAAAAAAATTAAACCAACAAAAATTACCTTTAATGGTAAAAAATTACACTTAAATATTATTTAGCAATCTATTTATGCCTATTTTGACAAAAAATTAATCATTAATATTAATTAAAGAAAATTTTACTTTTTTGGTTCATATTCAATTGTAAAATTAAAAGAATAAAAAAAATATTGATATTAGTAGAAAAATCTATTGAAATCAGCTTTAAGTGATTCTTTTTCTCAAGTATGTAGGCTTTTTTAACTATTATGATAATATCTTCAAAATAAACAGAAACAGAAAAAAGATGAGAAATTTTCTTAAAATAAAAAATAGTAACATATAACATGCCTATAAATTTTTATTAGTGAGTGCAAAAAAAAAAAAAATGTAATAGTATCATATTTAACATGCATTAGACATTTACATCTCAATCTAAATGGGGTTCTTAACTTATATTTTATTAAATAAATTTGCTGAAAAGAAATAAAAGAAGATATGATTTTGTTCGGAATACTTGTTAAATTTCTTATGTTCATATAATATAGTTAAAACACAGCAATTGTCTTCGTGTAGTGGTAACATAAATGGTTTACACGTTTAAGGTCTTGTTTCGAAACCTGAGAAGCCTGTTTTTATCCTTTTTGAAGGAAAAAAAAATTGGTTTATATATGTGGCCAAAACGATTTGAACACTTGACCTATTTGCAAAGAGTAAAACAATCTACCACTGAAGCAATAATATTTTTTGATACATAAGTTAATATATAAAATATTTATTACTTACTTTAACTTTGGTGGCCCTAAAAACAGGGCCTAAAACAGGGGGCCCAAGGCGGTGCCTTAGTGGGCCTTACCCTTGGGGCCGGCCCTGTTTAATTATTCTCTCTCTGTATATATATGCATAAAAGAAGCATACGATATATCTCTTTATTTTACTCTTATTCAATTCATTTTTTTGTTACAGTTAAAGAAGGACTATGTTCTCTGCGTGCTCAAGAAGAAAAGTGGAGGAAAAAAGCGACTCAGAGAAGATACAAATGTGCAGCTGTTGGAACTGCAGAGCATTTCAAATGTGTGTGAAGATGAGATTGGAATAATCCAAGAACAGCAGCTAGTGCCCGATCCAATGCCCGAATCGTCAATGGGAACTATTGTGGGACAAACTGAGACCATATTCGGAGAACTATCAAGTATCATACAAGGTCCCTCGCATAACTTACCAACCAGCGTCGCTGCTCTTGAAACTGACCAAGAAACAATTGATGACTGGATGAAGTATTTGGATTGGGAGGATGTCGATTAATAAAATCGTCCCTCTAGAAAATAAGTTAAATCTTGTTAGGAGTTAGTTGTGCGAAAACTACTAGAAATTATGTAATTGATTCAAATTTATGCAAATTGGATGTTTTCCTTGTAAATCGACACATTTAAATCATGCATGAAATTAAAATACACCCACATTCTAAATGTCATATCCCATGCGTACATAATAGGTGGCACATGAACCCACACTGTATCGTATGCCTGTTGCACCATAGCATGGCTTTTTCCTCACGATTACCGTCACATCCCCTGGGCTGCAAAAACTTCCCACGCTCAAGCCTCCCTGTAGACCCTATCTTCTCTACTGGAAAAAAGACTCCACATCAACTTTTGCGATTGTTGACTTTGACATCGACGGCGAACGATCCTGTAGCAAAAAGTAGTACTTTTGGTATCCGTCGTAAAAAGTGCTATTTCTTACGAGGGTGAACGATCCCGTTGCAAAAAAAAAAAACTCACTTTTTGTGACGGCAGACAATCCCTTTGCAAAAAATGTGTACTTTTTGTGACTAGATCGTCTGTAGTTGCAATAAATACTAATTTTATATACTTTAAAAATTGTATTATTCTTTAAATAAAAAAGTCGTAATATTTTTAAATTTAAAGAAAAAAATTCCTTATGGTTTTTTAAAATAGATGTGTAATATTTTAAAATTAAAAAAAAAAAAGTTTGAGAGCATAATCTTTGAAACTTTTTCGTACTAATTTATTAAAGTAAGTAACACCTTTAATTGGTAATGTACTAAATAGAATTTAAAAGTAAAGTGATAATACGGGTGTCAACCATCAGGAACTAATAGTTACTATTAATTTATAAAAAATAATTTCTAATTTTATCAGAAAAAGAATTGTAATTTTTTTTGGCTTTTAAAACTTGAAAAAAAAAATCCCACTGTTTTATTTTTCTTGACAATGAACAAGTGAATTTTTATTTTCCTTGCAAGATTTCTTTGTCAAATAAATACACATATGAAAAAAAGAAAAATTCTTTCACTTCACTTCATTTTTTCTAAAAATAATTTTATTGTGCAACATTCTTGATTACTGAACGAAGTCTAAAATTGCACACAAACTCATAATTATGGTTGGGCGTTCACTAGTGTATGTGACGGCCCACTCCAGTAATGATAGTTTATTATAAAAAATCAGTTTTATATGTTTGGAATAAAAAACTATTTTTGTTCATAATTGTTTAAATTTTGTTTGTGAAAAGAATAAAGCCCTCAATTACTTCTTTATATTGGTGAAAAAAATGTAAGAAATATACACAAGAATTCATGTTTTGATTTTAATTTAAAACTAACAGGAACGGAGAGATGTGAACACAATTACCTACGACCCACTTCCGTTGTCATTTGCTCAAGTTTACAAATTATGTACCAACGGATAGTTAATTATCTACTTGTTTTAGATCACACAACACAACCAAACTCACCAATCCGTTCAATACAAGGGTCACTAACCCAAAGTCCAATGACTTGTGTCCGTTCTAAATCAATTCAAGCGTGTTGACCCACTCAACAAACTTCACTTTTCAACTACTTACTACTCTTACCAATTGAGGAGTAAACTCATATCTAAAGTATCTATATAAGATAGATTGCTCTTCATAAATACCCCACCATAAACATAATCATATAGTAGTAACTACTATGCCATTCTCAACACATTAAATTGAAATTTCAACATTAAAATCATCAATTTCTTTAGACATAATATTTTGAGCATATCAAATCAAACTCTAAACCCCTCAATCTATTTGATTTATTTCACAACTCACGAGTCTTATCAACTCATCATCTTTGAGTGTCAGTCATTACCCCTAGCACATCACCTATTGGTGGCTAGTCAAATTTAATTGTTTCATAATACTAGTTCATTATTGATTGATCCTTTAACAACTCATGTTATCCCTCAGTGTATCACTCCCTCCTATCAAGTCAAGATCTCTATGTATACATTCGCTAGCAATGTCATTCCTCACATTCCATGTCTCACAAGTAGAGTCAACGAGTTTCATTTCACATAAGATTATTATGCTTCAATGTAACCAAGTCACAAGAACAAACTTGAAACTCATACTAACAAATCTGTAATATAGATTTATCATGAAACGAATTATTCAACTGATAACCAACTCACATGCATCATTATGTCTTTATCATCATGATTTATTTGTCATCCCTAGCACTATCACGGAGGAGACTAGTACATCATCTCATATCAGTTTACGCATATCACGAATCACGTGCATCATTAACATGTTCTCATTGAGTATCAAGGTGTCATACCTGACATTCTCCTAAATGAAACCAGTTCATTTACTTCCCAGCATTCCTGAAAGGAGTATAGTCTAATCCTCCTAGCATTCCCGAAGGATTCTAGTTCTTATCCCGCTTGACATTCCCAAATATCTAGTTCAATTCTCCTAACATTCCCGAAGGAATCTAGTTCAGTGTTCACACATGTTACGTATGTCATAACCATCAACCCATATTACACAAATATCCACACAAGACAGAGAAGTCATAGTTATCACCTAACAAGATCAAACATCAATATATACCACATACTTCACTTCTCTGATCATTCTCATTTAGTAATGTGTCACATAGCGATTTCATTTCATCAATTTAAACTTCCAAGTAATTCTCATGCCTCGTAATCATTGTCTCTAAATTTATAATATATTGCGTTGTTTAGTCGTTGCTATCAAGCAATATGAATCCTCGAAATTAGCCCAAGGAATTGGTGCAAAACATCAACTCTAGAAGTTAACAACTCAAATTATCGATAATAGTTTTAGAAAAATGAAAGACAAAATTACCGGTAATGAAAATAGAATTATCGGTAATATAAACACTGCTACCGGTTATACAAGGTACTATCCAAAAAATAAAATACAGAACTCTGGTAATAAATACACTACTATTCGTAATAGGTGAAACTGACCGAAAATGAAATACTGAATTACCGATAATACAGACACTACTACCGATAATAGGTGAAACTGACTGAAATACCAGTGGACATGCGTGATTTTTGCAAATTTTTTCCAACTTCAATTTTCAAGTTTCAAATCACCAACCAAGCTCATAAACCACCAAAAACAAGTCACACGCACATAAAATAGGCAAGAGATCCATACCTCGAGTGTCAGATCGAAGGATTTGAGCTCCCAAAAGCAAGCCCTAGTTCCAATGGTGAATGAAATCCAAGCAAACTCCCTCCAAGCAAAATGATGTGAAATAACTCGAGATATCAACCATATATGAAGTTTCTATGGTGGATTTAGATTGAATCGAACATCTAAGCAAGTATGAGTTTGGGAGGCATAAGAGAGGAAGTACCGGGAGTTGAGAGTGAGAGAGATGTGAGCTTCCCCCTTTTCTATTTATACAAATATGATGTTTATATCTAACAACCACACAAATCACACTCACACCCCATAATATATCACATGCTACCAACCAAGCCCCAAGACTATATTCCAATACACTCAAACCCCAAATCATATAATTAACACCAACTTCACATATTAAACCAAACATTTAATTATTCAAAGCCAAAAAAAATTCAGGGTCTCTACAAGTTTTTTTCTTTAAATTAATACTTAGATTCGAGAAACATAAAATTAAGCCTACAAAATAGAACATATTAACGTTTTTCGGACCCGGGTCAAATTCTGCCATCCAAATTCACAAAAATGGTGCATGACTTCTTTCCCTCATGGAAAGGGATATTTTGGAACTGTACCAGCATTAGAAGACAAGATTTTGCAAATTAACCTAGAATCTTCACACGAAAAATTAACCCAGATTTAGCAAATTAACTCAAGATTTGGAAAGTTACCATAAAACTTGTTCACGTTTTCACTACAACAGAGTACAAAAAAAACTTTTCAAACCCAAATGAAACACAAATTAGCTTCAGTTGAATCAAGGGTGATCCTCCAATGGTGTACTGGCCGACGAATGCAGTGAACTTGACAGAGACGTGAGGGATATCCGGTTACTAGCGGCGGCGATGGAGTTAAGAGTTGAAGAGAAAACAGAAGAAATAGAGAGAGCTGTAACAAGAGTTGAGCCAATGCCTTTGTACACCCATCGATTTCCACTGATTAATAAAAACAAAAGCTTTACCCAAACATACCTTTCATCCCAATATCCCTATATAAGTGCATGTGTACAAGTATAAAAACATAAATGTCACCAACCATGATCCTCTGTTCTATTCAATGTGAGATACAAATTCCTAACAATGGTTCGAATTGAAACTATTTTCACAGGATAAGCAATCCAAAATACTAAGCAAAAGGAAAATGGGTTTGCTTCTACATGTGCATAAGAGGGAGGGAGATAGAGGAAATGAGGGAGGAGAGAGAAAATTGGACTCTTATACCTTGAATCGTGCACAAAACCTATGTCAGTGATGGAGAAGGTGAGATCTACAGATGTCGAAGGGCAAGAAGGTCACTCCACAAGCGACGTTCATCCGGCTTGCTAATACCTAGTTCACCGTGGTATTGCTAATACGTCCTAGTGACGGGTTTACTAATCCCATGGGTTTGCTTATCCGACTCTTTTTTTGCAAAACAGACACCCACTACCCAAGCCTGTAATAACCCAAAATTTTTGACGTATTAATAGTCGGATTAATTTTTTTAAAAAAGAAAAAATATATTTAAGTATCGTTTAGTTGTTAATTTAACCATTTGTACATTAATTTTCTAACGGATGAATGAAGTCGTGCGTATATGCATAGTGAGATGGTGCGAGGTGCACCGGAACAAACTTTATTTTTATTACCTAGTGATTATGGCTTTTTAATTTCCCTCAACTGTTGGAGCCTCTTGAAATTCATAACCCATTTGGAATTATGGCTTTGCAATCATGAAATTCATGGCATGTAATTGATAAAATTCATACCTTAAGAGTAATATAAAATTCTAGGCTAACCTCTACCTTTCACACAATTTGATTATACAACGAGAGAGTTTGGGACGAAACAAGAGTTGTTGGAAAAAATGGATTTTAATCCATAATTTTGGTGACTTTGTCCCAAAGATTAAGGGGTCCCTTAAGACCACTTGAGGTGAGTCTTAGTGGGTTTGTGTACTCCCATATGAGGAGTTTAAACCTTGAAAAGAATGGTTAAAATCCATTAAGGTTTAAATGAGAAATTGATTCTCTAAGTATGCACCATGTGTAGTATGCGAGAGGGTGATAGGTCGCGCACGCCGCCGCCGCCGCCTGCCTTGGTCCATGGGTCATGGGTCTAAGTTTGGGCTTGGCTTGGCTTGTCTTGGCTTGGTGTAGTGTGGTCCTTGGGCCCTTAAGCCCAAGAGGTTGGGTTTGCTCGCTTGGGCCACGTAATGGGCTTGAGTCCATATAGGTGTGTATTTAAGATGAGAGATCAATTTGAAAATAAAAATTAATTTCTAATTTAAAACCAAATTCAATTTTTGATTTATTGCATAAAATTTATTCTGATTTTAAATCTAGAATTTATTTCTAGATTTGTAACCACAGAATTTATTTTGAAAATAAATCTTAGAATTTAATTTTGGTTTATTATGAAATTAATGTTTTGGCTCCCCCTTAATCCTATAAATTGAGGACCATTCTTTGGTTTCGAAGACACACCAACAATTGATACAAGTCTCCTCCATTCTTCGAGTGTTCTTCGTGTTCTTCGATCAAGAGAGAGTACAAGGCGAATTAGTTCGAAAGCCGGTCTTCGGGAGGTGCTACCGAATCCGAATTCAACCGTTGTATCCTGGGAGACGAACGCCGAGCATATCCTCAAGCACTCCGGTGAGGCGGCGCAATTTGTCTTAAGGACACCGTGAGATTCACGGGCCTCGGTTTGCGTTTTCAATTTTATTGTCGTTAAATTTTACTCACTATTGTATTTTTTCAGAAATTAAATAAATTCCAGAATTTGTTTATTCCTACAAGAGTTTCTAGGGTGAGAGGGACGTGCTTGCCGAAGTCTAGATCTTTGTCTAACACCACCCATTTGTCACTGTAACCACGCAACGAGGTAGGGATCTATACCTTCCAACCCTGAGATTATGTATTTCTTTATAGAAAATCATATCTTCAACCCTTGGCAGTATGTGTTGGCATGATCGTGGGGTGCGCGGTGATGCGGGGATTTGATCTCTGGAAGTAGGATTAATACAACTAGAAACATTGAGAATAAGGTATCCATAGTCATAGAAAAGTTTAATGGGTGAGGATGATGTGTACTAGCATTATACATGATGAGTGAATGGCCAAAGTTGTTCATCAACAGGGGGTTGTACGTGGATACCTCTTCCTCAACTTCGTGGTTGGGTCACAATTTAGGGGTTACTAGTGGTTACTAAAGGAAAAAGGAAAAATAAAAAAATAAATTAGGTGTAAGTTGGGTTTTGATTTTTATATACATATTTAATTTTTCCTTTGTAGTTTCTCAAATATTTAGACCCAATTGTACTTTTTGTAATACATGACTTGATGCATGATTTACTTTGTAATAGGTTAGTCTTATTATTATTATTATTATTTTTTGTATTTTGCATTTTGTTATATTTTAACTCAGTTGAGTGGTTAAACATGTTACGTATTCAGAAGTCTGGTTGTTAGACTGGTCGGAATACTAATCGCAAGGGCGGCCAACCGGTTCTCCTACCAACCTGAGAATCGATTAGGATTTTTATTTTGGGCTTCAGCACAATTGATGAAAATTAACCGCGGGCACATTGACACTCACACAAGTATACACTGTATTATCTTTATAGTGTCCACGGGTCCCCGTAGGATTCTGTGAGAGAAGAATCTCCAGTATAGACCATATTGCTGTTATATAAAGAATGTATCATGTATCAATGTTGTGCTGTAGGATAGTCGATTTATGATGTTGTTGAGTACATAAATTTTGGTAGATGTTTAGTTTACAGCTATTATGCTACTCAATTTTATGTAGAATTTACTTAATTGTATTTTGGAGAAAACTTAGTTTATACATTAGGGACATTGAACACTGCCTTGTATGACACGTGAAATTTAGGAAACAAATGATGATTGACTGGTCGGTAAAATGTGGCCACTAGCAGAGATAAGTAAGACTAATAAAAATAAAATTGAAATGACGATAAATTGTATAATTTTAGAATCATTGCAAGTTTTTAGTGGGTGTCGGTCGAGATGCTGAACAATCACGATACATTGTATTGTGCTCGAGGTGCTGGACGATCTAGGTGCGTTAGACTGTATTTTGTGTGCTGGACGGTCTAGATGTGTACTGTACTCGGTGTGCTGAACGATTGTAATGCGTTATACTGTACCTGATCGGAGTACCGGACGGTCTTGATGCATTGAAGACTTGAAGTGTACTTGGTGTGCTGGACGGTCTTGACACATTGAACAGTACAAGAATTATGTTTCTTGGTTAGATTCTCGAGTAGGGTTGGATTTTTACTAGTCGTCAAGCTGAATTGTTATGGATTTGATTCCCAGGGTGTCATCCCATTAAAAAGAGAAAACAAATTCATAACTTATCTATATGTTATTTACTGCGTATAACATTTCAACATCTAATGTTAATGTTGTTCAGTTAAATACGTATATACCATTATATGTATTATTAACTTTGGGTTCGGTATTAACTTTGGGTTCGGTTTTTTGGATATAGTTTCCTACTGAGTTTTATTATTCATTGGAGTAATTTCTCTGTCCTGGCGTTTCATGCCAGATTTAGAAGAGTAGATAGAGAAGTCAAACGATGCAGATCATGGAGAGAGTACAACATAATCGAGTAGTCGCACAATTAGAAGTTTTGAATTTTAGAATTTTGTCTTTTACATAAATCCGAAAGGGTATTTCAAATGTATTTCTGTTACAATTTGTTTATTAATAAAAGAAAAAAATATGCTATGTCTTTTAAATGTTCACTTTAGAGTAAAATATTCACTTCATCCTTAAACTATATTCAAAATTTCTAAAATGTCCTTAAACTATTAATTTCATTTACTTAGTCCCTAAACTATCAATTTGGATTTTATATAGTCTAATACTAACGTCCTTTTAAAATCCATTACAATGAGGATTTAATTACTATTTTAATCCGTTAGAAGGGTTTAAGTGCAATTTAATTATTACCTAAACTAATCCCTACCCCTATTTGCTATTCCGAAGAGGGTTTGGTGTTCTTTTTGTCAAAGGTTAATTTGACATTGGTTGAGGCCAAATAGGATTTATTGGTGGCGCTCTCTCTCTCTCTCTCTTTTTCTCTTCTATGATTTCAACCGTCAAAATAGTTAAGTAGGATTCCAATCTATTTTTTCTGATAAAAAAGATTGGGTGATTTGACGATGACTTGGGCATTGAAATCTGATAAACCTGCTCCAAAATATAAATTTTTATTGTAACTCTGTAAGTTAATGCTTCTGATTCCTAGTGTAATACACAAACAACCGTTTTTCTTCTACTTTTCATTCCATCATCAAACAAATTATATTTATTTAAAAAACTTGGTTAAGCTGACTTGATCTTTTAGCCATTTGTAAAACAGTCGAATTACATATTTTGTTATGGTTTGAATGATGATTTTAGAGAATTATTTGAGTTATACTTTTAATGTTATGAATGTTTCAGTTGTTATGTTGAATTTTTTTTTGAGTATTCTATGGTAATTATTGTCTAATTAATTTTTTTCTTATTTGAGATTTTTATAATTTTTTATTTGCGTTAATGTTTTTATGGTTGTTTGTTCGTATCGACAAGACATATCAAAAAAATATGAAATTATGTACTAACACTAAAAAATGTTCAGAAAAAAATAGAAAATAAATCCAAAATAATGTATGTGTTGATTTATTTTTCATCTTTAGTGAAGTTTTTTTAGCTTTTGAAAATAATTTTATACTTTTTATATTCTTTTCGAAGAGACGAACCAATAATCAACAAAAATAACATAAAAAATAAAAACTACAATTTTTTTATTAAAGATAAAACATAATTAATTTCAATCAATTAAAGTAAATAGAGTCGGACTATAAAAAACAGACTGATTTTTTGAGTTTTTATGATTTTCTAAAATATTAGTGATGTTTTTTCAAGATATTAACGATGCCTTTTTTGATTTTCGAAGATATTACCAAACCCTCTTCAAAATAGCAATAAGGGTAGGGATTTAGTTTAAGTAATAATTAAATTACACTTAAACCCTTCTAATGAATTAAAATAGTAATTAAACTCCCTTCATAACGGATCTTAAATGGATATTAATAATTGGACTAAATAAAGTCCGAATTAATAGTTTAGGGACTAAGTAAATGAAATTAATAATTTAAGGATATTTTAAAAATTTTAGACATAGTTTAAGAATGAAGTAAATATTTTACTCTTCACTTTATATAACAGATAGTTTAAAAATAATTTAAATAACGTACGAAATGTCCGGGCATTACAAAGTCCATGGAATTAGTTATCTCATCCCAGGTCCTTAATTACCAATTTATCAAACATGGTTGCGTGATCTTTTGACTTTAGTCAGATTATTTTTTGTTCTTATTCAAAAAAATTGCGCATTTATTATTTTTACTTTATTTTTTCATGGCTTATTAGTTTGTCCAACGAAAAAATTCAAAAAATATAAAATTATGTTTAAAAGCTAAAAAAGTTAACTAAATACGAAAAATAAACCTAAAATAACGCCATTTTGGGCTTAATTTCTAAACATAATTTTATATTTTTTTGAAATCTCTTGTCGAAAAGAACCGAAACCATAAAAAAAATGATACAAAATAAAAAAATCGGGTTATAGTTCAAGAAAAGAATTCGGTAACAATTCAATCCCATCAGATCGAATTGAAATGTCATTCATACACCAAGTCCGTCTCAAACATACCCAACTCAACAACCTCCACCCCTACCATATCACAAGTATAATTGCAGTTGCTGCAATTCCAAAGAAATGCAATCCCGATTGAGTTTGGTCTGACTTTATTAATTAATTATTTTTTGTCCTTCATATGAAAATTTTTTGTAATATTTTTTGTTTCTCGTCAATTTTTTGTGGATTATTGATTCGTCTCGACGAGAGATTTTCGACAAATTACAAATAATAAACTAAATTTAAAAAAATTTAAAAAAGACAAAAATAATTAAAGAACAAGGTCTTTTTGTGCTTATTCGTCATTTTTAGTGATTTTTTTAATTTTTTGATATAATTTTATACTTTTTATATTTGCTTTATCGAGACAAAATAATAAATTATAAAAATTTGAAACTAAAATAATAATAAGAAAAAGATTTAGATGGAGACAAAACCAGAACCATTCATTTTAAGAGAGAGAGAAAGAGAGAGAGAGAGAGAGAGAGAGAGAGACAAAAGAGTAGTGCTCATTGTTCAATGAGAATGAGATTCCAATCCCTGGAAAAGATATTATTTGGTACGTACTCAGAATATGCATCAAATGGTAACTGACAGCTTTTAATTAATATAATAGAAAATTATTAGCCGGCATTGAGTTCTCAACTTATATCTCATATTCATTTTATTAAGTTATTAAGTAATTTGTTTTAATTGATCTCGGTGTTATCATTTCAAGCATTATTCCCGTTGAAGTTCTTATCTCATGATGCGGATCAAATAATAAATATTTCTTTTCAGGTGATTTACGGATTGCTGCTTAATCAATTAATTATAAAATACCATTAACTTTATGTGTATTGTCAATATTTTTAAATGTGATTCGCTGAAAGAAATTTGGATATCTCTTTTTTTATTTATATCTTATTCTTCTTCCGTATCGCTCTTTTATTTACGAAAATACCATAAATATACTCATATTTCTTTAAAAAATACTCGAACAAACTTTTTATAACTATTCAGTCCTCTATAATAAATCTTTTTTTTTACTATATTTTTTATTTTATTATATGCACCTTATCCCTTTTATAATATTAAGCCCTAAAAATTGTCAAACCAACAGGTGTTGCAATTCCGAATGGGAGACAGATAGAGAGATAAAGAGTAGTGCTCAATGAGAATGAGACTCTAACCCTAGGGATTGTCGTTTATAATTAATCTTATTGGCCAAACGACATCAACTAGACTAATTAAATTTTACATGACACATCATAATTTAATAATATAATAATTCAATAATAACTATCGGCCAAATAAAAGTACGTGTAAAACTCATCACTACCTCGTAAGACTGTCGAGAACAATTCCATTCCTCTATAAATATACAAGAGAAACTATACCTAGTGTCCTCAATATCTTAACAAAAAACACCAACCCAAGAAGAGATAAGGAGTCGCATATACTAAATGATGAAGAATATGGGAACCCTGCAGTACCAATTGCAAGAACCCCCGAGAGACCTCAAGGTCACACTCAAAGACACATTCTTGGTTTTCCCGTCGGAGAAAACCGAGAGAAAATCCATGTACTTGTCAAACATAGACCAGGTGCTGACTTTCCACGTCCAAACAGTCCATTTCTTTCGGGCCAACATGGAGTTTCCTCCCCATGTGGTGACGGAGAGGATAAAGAACGGGCTGAGCAAAGTGTTAGTGGCGTATGACTTCTTGGCAGGAAGGTTGAAGCTCAACAATGGCGGCGGTGGTCGGCTAGAGATTGACTGTAATGGAAGTGGGGTTGGGTTTGTGGTGGCTTCTAGTGAGTATTCACTGGATGAGATTGGTGATTTGGTTTATCCTAATCCAGCTTTTGGACAACTTATTGTCAAGGGCAATAGCTTGGATAACTTCAGAAGTACAGCTGGTGATATGCCCCTCTGCATTGTCCAGGTATAGCATAATAAGATCACATGCATTCTGTTACCATTTTTTCATTCATTAACTACATGATGTAAATGTCCATATCAATTTATGCATGTCTTAAAATAAATGACTACGACACAAATTTCTGAATACCGGATCCGTTTGGGTATCGGTTTCCCTACTGGTATGGTACGTACCGATACGGGTCATGTACTAGGTACCGTATCGAATTTATCGCAATTATTAATATATATATATATATATATATATATATATATATAAATTATAGAGAAAAAGTCCAAAAAAATTAATTTTTCCGTAACTCTTAAAAAAAAAAAAAAACAAAATCCGGTACCGGCCGGTACCAAGACCGATATGGCCGGTATTAGCCGGTATGGCCGGTACCCGGCCGGTATTGAAAGCGGTACGGTACTAGGAGTATTTGGTACCGTTTTTATGTCAAAACGGTACGTACCGGCCGGTACGGTACGGTAATGACAATATTGCTACGACATACATCGGGATCTACCTAGTTTCACTTAAACATCTCGACTATTTTGTTTTAAATTTAAGATGTAGTGATAGTATTATGTGAATCAAATTTCGAACAAGTTCTTTAAAAAGGAAAATAAGTCAAAATTTCCCCTTTAATTTTTAATTATCACTATTTATTTCTTTTTTCGATTTCTCTAGAGATTGTGATGGTTGTCACTAACTGAAAAGATTTACCCAAAACAAAAATAAACCCAAAAACAATAAAATATTTATCACCACCCATGCACTTCGTACTCGTAAAATGTTAATCACGTATGTTTTTGGTATGTAAGAGTGTAGGGGGTGTTTGGGAGCCTACTTTTTAGCTTTTCATTTTTGATTTTTTGACTTTTTAGTTTTTTAGATTATGGTCAGAATGAGTTTTGAATTTGAGAAGAGTGTTTGGGAGAAATGTGCAGAATGCATTTTGCAGAGGTAGTAGTGTTTGGGAGAAAAATAAAAAAAATGAGTTATGGATTATTTTTTACCAATTTACCCTTGGTCACAATTTAAAGTTGTAATTGAAAAATATTTTGGAAAAGGGACCCATCTATTTTTTAAGAAAATTTTTTTATAGAAAATATTTAATCTTTGTATGAGATTTATTTAAAATTGTAATTGTATATATGCTTAATTTTTGCTTCTTCCGCTCGGTATCAATTTTTAGAAAAACTAATTGACACGTTTTCAACCTTATTTTAATGGAATTCACACATTCCTAACCTAATTGTATATTTTCTTCTTACTCGGAGAAGATAGGGTTTTATTTGGAATTGAACAAAAAATAGAGATCAAACAAGAGCAACAAAATTGCCCAAGGGTATAGATGGAATAGATGGATGCAATTTGAGGAAAATGGAAAATGAGAATGGAAAAAGGAAGGTAGAAGCTACTTTTGAGTTTTTGCTTAGAACTTCCATTTTGGCAAATGTGTTTTGCAAAATGAATTTCCAAAATGAGGTAACCAAACACCTAAAAACCGAAAAGGAGAATGGGAAAAGACAAAAATGTTGTGGCCAAACACCCTCTAGATGTCTTCTGTTTTAATACTTCGGTTTTTGATTATTATTTGGCAGGTCACATCATTTAAGTGTGGTGGGTTTGCAATGGGACTATCAATGAATCACACAACATGTGACGGCATCAGCTCCAAAATCTTTCTAGAAAATCTAGCCTCCCAAGCTGCTGCTGTTGACAAACCCTTGGCTATCCCCCCATGCAATGACCGTCGTCTCCTGGCAGCTAGATCTCCACCTCGAGTCACCTTCCCCCACCCCGAGCTCATCAACGTCAATATCCCAACCCCTTCTGGCCACCACCAAACTGCTCCTCCAGTCTTCGATTCTCCCCACAACCACAACCATGACTTCAAAATCTTCCACCTAACCTCAACCGACGTGTCTTCCCTTAAGATAGCAGCGAAATCCGACACGACAACTCATGATTCAAAAGCCAAGATCACAGGGTTTAATGTCTTGACGACGCACATATGGCGATGCAAGGCGTTATCATCTAAGAAAACAAGGCAAAACCCTAATAGGTCGTCGACCGTTCTCTACGCGGTCGATATCCGACCGAGGTTGGACCCGCCACTGCCCCAATCGTACATGGGAAATGCGGTGCTTACTGCATATGCTACCGCGACCTGTAAAGAACTCAAAGAATTACCCTTTTCAAGGTTAGTGGAGATGGTGTCGAAAGGGGCAAGGAGGATGACAGACGAGTATGCGAGGTCGACAATCGACTGGGCAGAGTTGTACAAAGGATTTCCACACGGGGAATTTCTAGTTTCATCGTGGTGGAGACTAGGGTTTGCTCAAGTGGAGTACCCGTGGGGCAAGCCGAGGTATAGTTGTCCTGTCGTTAACCGCAAGAAGGACGTTATTTTGTTGTTGCCAGACATTGAGGACGACAAGGACGGAGTGAATGTTTTGGTGGCTTTGCCCCATGAGGAGATGCTTGTGTTCGAGAAACTCTTCTGCAATCCTGGGCATCATCAGAGTCGGCTCTAGGTATAGACCAATGAACCCACTGCTTTAAAACTCCAAAAAACGGCAAAAGGAGGGGCCCAGAAATATTAAGTTTGTAGCTAAATATGCGAGAAGGGCAATATTCAAATGATATATTTTAATTTAGTGAAATCATCGATCATTCGTTTTGGAGTAGTTATATTTTTCTTTAGGCCTTCAAGCAGCATTCAAGTGTCACACCCTTATTTCAACAAGCTTTGAAACATAATATATGAAAAATAAATCCTCACAACTAAGGCTAACCATCTGTAAAACAGTTCATTCATAATATTCAAATGAGATTCATAACGTGTTACCCAGGTGGCAACCCAAGAGGGGGGGGTGAATTGGGTTTATGAAAAATATTGACAAATAAAATTTATGCGGAAACAAGCCAATACAAACTAAATTAAATGTCACAGCAAACAACACAATATGATAGACAATAAATAAAGGAGTAAGGGAGAGAGTACGCAAACGATGTATAGTGGTTCGGTCTGAGCGTGTCCACTGTCCAGCCTAGTCCACTCCCTAGGAGTCACGTGATCTACTAGAACTCGAACGACTTTGGGTGTCGCACAAACCCTTACAACTTTTCCTTCCCGTTAGCTTTCCCGAGGAGCTAACCGAACCGCTGAGTCTTTATCTCCAAAACTCGATTCTCCAAGGTTTGTACTCCGCAAACCTCACACACAAATCAATGATACAAGATTAATGATGGAGACTTCACACAAAGTCTCACAAAATTCGTACAGAGAGGAGAAGAACACAATGAATGGAATATGCTAGCTTATCTCACTCCTTCTCTCTCAAAATCTCACTCAGAAAGTAAATGCAAGGTATAGCCACGTGAGAGTAGTGAATTCAATGTCAGAGGGTCGCTTGGAATTGCAGTAGTGCTCTGTATTTCGAGTTGGTTCTCTGTAAATCGTAGCCAATGGGTATATAAACCCTAACTCGCGAAATGCCGAATCTTGGAGGAGCCTAGGAGACTTCTAAATTGGTTGCAACGATCTCTCTACCTTCCAAAACCTCTGAATCGACCGTTTGAACTATTAAGGGAAAGATTTCATCAATCAAATCTTTGCGAAAATTGAATCTCCACTTTTCCGCACAAAACAGCGACCAGTCGACCGCACGATGGTCCCGGTCGACCGCCTGGTCCGGTCAATCGCCTGATAGGTCCGGTCGACCGCAATCCCTGGTTGACCACAGAAGGTGGCCGGTCAACCGCAACCTTCATATTTTGCTTCCTGTGATCTGTATTCAATTCGAATTGCAATGAAACTTTCCAGGAACACTATTCAACATATAATACATCAAAATATGTGATAAAAACTATTTCCAAAATGTATTACATGAGTAAGTTCATACTTGGTGGATTTCGTCAACCGACGACATATATGATAGGTCTCAAACTCAATCTACTTTTGTCAAATTACCATCTTCAATCTAAGCAATATCAACAACATAATCAATGGAATATTTCTCGCGATGGCATATTCTAATCAAGTCTATCTTTCATCAACTATTGCGATGAATCATGCTCCAAATTGTATAACTATCAATAAGAGTTCGGATCATGATATTAGATTTTCGATGACACATGTGGTTCTCAATAATTCAATTTTAATTCTTATTTTATAAAAGGCATCATCAAAACATAATTAAGTGAATATTTAATGTGACAGCATTATTTCTAACAATCTCTCCCTTTTTGATGATGACACATACATGCATGGATATAAAATGAATTAGATCAATGTACACATCTCCTGAAAAATATGCTCCCCCTCAATGTATGCATTATAGAGTGAATAAGTATGATATCAAATGATGCATGAGCATAGCATATTCAAAATATAGACAGGATGCAATGTCTATTAATATCGCACTTAGTTCATCAATAATAAGCAATGTTTCAATGAAACAAATGATACATTGATAATGTATTGAGACAATATTTAGAATATGTATCAATCAATTCATATATTTAGAATATGTATCAATCAATTCTTCTAACACGAATATCATCCATAAAATTATTAAGCCAAGATTAATTATTATTTCAAAACAAGTATGCCATAGATATGATAAATGATATTAATCATACGTAAACAAGAGTACCATAAAGATGATACTTTCTCTTAACTCTCTATCGCTCTCATAATAAGTCTATCGCTCTCATATCTCTTTTACATGCATAACTCTCCCCCTGTGGAATCATCAAAAATAATGTAGGCATACGGAGAATCACTGCTCAGGTGTAGATGGCTCCCCCGGTTGACCGCAGAGTATTGCCGGTTGACCGTATGATGGTCTAGATGATAAAATATGTTTCACTAAAGACTTAGAACACTGTGAAAGACATGCAAATGATATCTAAATAAAATATAGGAGTATTTTCAAATATATCATGATATAGTATACTCTTTTTCAATGTTATTACACACCACATTAAATCTTGTAGAATCCTTGAAAATTTAGTTAAGAAATCATCAATCATTCTAAGTTCTAGACATATAAGAGTGAATTGAACTTTATTCAAGGGTTTTGTAAATATATCCGTAAAAAAATTGTCGGTATTATAAGTTAAAAAACAACTCCCTTTTGAACATGAGCTTTTATCAAATGATGACGAATCTCAATGTGTTTGGTTATGAAATGTTGAATAGGATTCTTAGTAAGATTTATTGCGCTAGTGTTGTCACATCAAAGTGGAATATGATCATGATACAATTTAAAATCTTCCAATTTCTATTTGATCCATAGTAACTGTGCACAACAATTTTCAACTGCTATATGTTATGCTTTAGTAGTGGATAAGGCAACAAAACTTTACTTCTTGTTGGACCATGATATTGATGCACATCTTAAGAATTTATATGCGCCACTTGTGCTCTTATGATCGGTCTTACTACCCGCATAGTCAACATCGGAATATCCAATAAAGCAACAGTCGTGTCCTTAGGGTAGAATAACTCTAATCTAGGAGTTCCAGCGAGATGCCTAAGGATACGCTTAATAACTACTAGGTGTGACTCCTTAGGGTTAGATAGAAAATGTGCACAAAGATATACGCTAAATATTATATCAAGTCTACTAGCAGTAAGATAAAACAATAATTCTATCATACCTCGATACATTTTAGTATCAATTGTTTTACCATTTTCATCTTTATCAAGCTTCGTTGTAAGACTCATTGGAGTCTTCATTGTTTTGCACTCCTCCATTTTGAATCTCTTGAACAACTCCTTTATGTACTTGGTTTGATTTATGAAGATGCCTTCCTTTGATTGTTTGATTTGAAGGCTAAGGAAGAAATTTAGCTCACCCACCATGCTCATTTCGAACTCTCCCTACATTCTTTCAGAAAAGTCCTTGCAAAGATATTCATTAGTAGCACGGAATATAATGTCATCAACATATATTTGCACGATAAGTATGTCATGAATTTTTAATTTTGATAAAAAGTGCCGTGTCAATCATTTCTCTAGAGAAACTATTTTCTATGAGAAAGCTGCTGAGCCTCTTATAGCATGTACGTGGAGCTTGTTTTAATCCATATAGTGCTTGTGTAAGTTTGTAAACATGATCAGAAAATGCATGATTTTCAAAACTTGGAGGTTGTCTAACATAGACTTCCTCTTGAATGAAGCCGTTTAAAAAAGCACTTTTAACATCCATTTGGAACAATTTAAAACCTTTAAAATATGGGAAGGCTCATAACATGCGAATTACTTCTAATCTAGTTAAGGGAGCAAAGATGTCATTAAGATTGATGACTTCTTCTTAATTATAAACTTGTCCAACTAGCTAGCTTTATTTCTAACAATGGTGCTGGATTTACCCAATTTATTTCTAACAGTTAGTTTTGGGACTAAGATTCAAATTTCTTTTATTTCAAACTGATTGCTCATCTTGTATTGTCGAAATTCATCTTTCATCATATTCTGCTTGTAAAAGAATTATAAGTTCTAATTGAGATGAGAAAGCTAAATAGCTACAAATATTTCTAAAGGATGAACGAGAAATATACCTTTTGTTGGATTACCTATTATTTGGTTAGTTGGGTTATGTTGAAGGAATTCCCACTCATTTTAGACTTGGAGTTCCAACAAACCTACAAGGATGAATGTTCATTTGGTACCCAATCTAGGTGGGTCCTTAAATGTTAGTGCCAATATACTTAGGAATCCAAACAGTCTTCTTTCCTTTTCGAACATCTTTCTTAATATCACAAAAATATTGCGTGTGTCCTTTTTTGTTGCAATAAGTGCAAGTAGAATGTGGTGCATTTAATGTAGAACTTGTGATAAACACATTCTTGAAGTCTTTTTGTTTTTGGAATGGTCTATAACCAATACCGGCTTTGTCAAACACACATTTTTGTGAATCAAGTAACTTGTTCAAGTTTTCTTCTCCTTGAGTAAATTTAGAAATCGTTTTGCATAAATCTTCATTCGTTTCTTTTAGTGCTTTGTTTTTAATTTTTAAATCCTCTAGTTCTTTAGTGAGTGATGCGACATGTTTCTTTAACTTATCATGCGAGGTTCCTATTCTTATAGATTCATCATATAATTCATTGAATGATGCTTGTAGTTCATCAAAGTTACTTTGCAACTCTTCATAAGAAATAGGATCAGAATATACCTCATCGTCATCATCGAATGCCATAAGACAGAATTTGTCATTGTTGAAGTTAGAGCAAGTGTCAAAGAATTCTTCTTCTTGATGTTGAGTTGTGAGACATAAGTTTGTTATTTCATTTTCACTTGAGTCCTCATCTGAGCTGTTAGCGTCACTTTCTCCCCAAGCTGCTACCATAGCCTTTTTACTTTTGGGAGTTCTCTTATATCTCTTTCCTTCTTTGGCAAGTCTTGGACATTCTGACTTGATGTGACTTGGCTTTTTGCACTTATAACATATAATCTGATCTTTCTTGCTATTATCCTTGGAGTAATTTCTTCTAGGAGGTTGCTTGCCATATTTTCCTCTTTTGATCAACTTGTTGAATTTGTTGGTCAAAAGGGTTACTTCCTCATCACTTTCGTTTTTCTCTTCTTCCTCATCTTCTTCTTCTTCTTGACAGGTGAATGTCTTGAATGCTATCGTTTTCTGTTTCTTGCTTTCATCATCCTCTGTACCCATTAGATTTATCTCATGTGTCATGAGTGATCCCAATAGTTCATCCAAGTTGAGTACATTCAAATCCTTTGCTTCTTGGATTGCTGTGACTTTTGGTTCCCAATTCTTAGGCAAATACCTGAGAATCTTTCTAACCATTTCTGCATTAGAGTACACTTTACCAAGAGAGCTTAGTCCATTAACAATATCAGTAAATCTTGTAAACATAACGGATATTGTTTCATCAGAATGCATTTTGAACAATTCATATTTATGGACTACCATACTAATTTTTGTTTCCTTAACTTGGTTTGTTCCCTCATGTGAAATTTCTAATTTATCCCATATTTCTTTTGCAGCTTCACATGATGATATAAGATTGAATTCTTTAGAATCTAATGCACAATATAGAAAATATTTAGCTTTAGCATTTAATTAAATAGCACGTTTATCAGCATCATTCCATTCATCTTCTAGTTTAGGTACTCAAATTTCATCTACTACCTTAGTGGGTATAGTAGGTTCTCTAGTTATAATGGACCATGCTTCAATTTAGTGGTTTGTATGAATATGGTCATCTTAGCCTTCCAATAGTTGTAGTCACTACCGGAGAACAATGGAGGTCGGTTACTAGATTGACCCTCGGCTAGAAAGGTACTCATGGTTGCCATAAAATTACTCTAAGACAGTGAAGTCTATATGCTAGAGCCCTTGCTCTGATACCAATTGTTACCTAGGTGGCAACCCAAGAGGGGGAGTGAATTGGATTTATGAAAAATATTGGCTAATAAAATTTATGCG
This sequence comes from Arctostaphylos glauca, assembly GCA_019985065.2. NCBI lineage: Eukaryota > Viridiplantae > Streptophyta > Magnoliopsida > Ericales > Ericaceae > Arctostaphylos > Arctostaphylos glauca. Next base: position 20,335,464 of record JAHSPW020000013.1, read on the forward strand.
GAAACAAGCCAATACAAACTAAATTAAATGTCACAGCAAACAACACAATATGATAGACAATAAATAAAGGAGTAAGGGAGAGAGTAAGCAAACGATGTATAGTGGTTCGGTCTGAGCGTGTCCACTGCCCAGCCTAGTCCACTCCCTAGGAGTCACGTGATCTACTAGAACTCGAACGACTTTGGGTGTCGCACTAACCCTTACAACTTTTTCTTCCCGTTAGCTTTCCCGAGGAGCTAACCGAACCGCTGAGTCTTTATCCCCAAAACTCGATTCTCCAAGGTTTGTACTCCGTAAACCTCACACACAAATCAATGATACAAGATTAATGATGGAGACTTCACACAAAGTCTCACAAAATTCGTACAGATAGGAGAAGAACACAATGAATGGAATATGCTAGCTTATCTCACTCATTCTCTCTCAAAATCTCACTCAGAAAGTAAATACAAGGTATAGCCACGTGAGAGTAGTGAATTCAATGTCAGAGGGTCGCTTGGAATTGCAGTAGTGCTCTGTATTTCGAGTTGGTTCTCTGTAAATCGCAGCCAATGGGTATATAAACCCTAACTCGCGAAATCCCGAATCTTGGAGGAGCCTAGGAGACTTCTAAATTGGTTGCAACGATCTCTCTACCTTCCAAAACCTCTGAATCGACCGTTTGAACTATTAAGGGAAAGATTTCATCAATCAAATCTTTGCGAAACTTGAATCTCCACTTTTCCGCACAAAACAGCGACCGGTCGACCGCACGATGGTCCCGGTCGACCGCCTGGTCCGGTCAACCGCCTGGTAGGTCCGGTCAACCGCCTGGTCCAGTCAACCGCCTGATAGGTCCGGTCGACCGCAATCCCCGGTTGACCACAGAAGGTGGCCGGTCAACCGCAACCTGCATATTTTGCTTCCTGTGATCTGTATTCAATTCGGATTGCAATGAAACTTTCCAGGAACACTATTCAACATATAATACATCAAAATATGTGATAAAAAATATTTCCAAAATGTATTACATGATAAGTGCATACTTGGTGGATTTCGTCAACCGACGACATATATGATAGGTTTCAAACTTAATCTACTTTTGTCAAATTACCATCTTCAATCTAAGCAATATCAACAACATAATCAATGGAATATTTCTCGCGATGGCATATTCTAATCAAGTCTATCTTTCATGAACTATTGCAATGAATCATGCTCCAAATTGTATAACTACCAATAAGAGTTCGGATCATGATATTAGATTTTCGATGACACATGTGGTTCTCAATAATTCAATTCTAATTCTTATTTTATAAAAGGCATCATCAAAACATAATTAAGTGAATATTTAATGTGATAGCATTATTTCTAACATAACGCAAAAATTAGAAAGTAGGCCATCTCAACTCCAAAAGGCCATTTACAATTAACAAGTCCAAAAGATTACGTTAAGAGTTGTATAATCAAAATAGAGTTACATTATATCTTCTAAAAAAGAATGATTTGGAGATGTTAGATAACTCTATGCCTAGGTCCTCAAAGATGCACATACTCAAGCATATCATGTCCACCAATCTATTGCTCCGAATTAGTACCTAAAATGAAAGGCGTGCTAAGTTACAAGCCCAGTAGAAACATTTATACCAAAAATATGTCATGAGTATGACGTGACATAAACATTGATCAAATGCATAACATTGAGACGAAATGAAATAAGCATGATCACAATTATGGAATCATTAAGTCAACTTCCTATGCCAAGGCTATATTACGCTGGATAACTCGAAGGAGTCTAGTATATTCCTAGGATTTTCGAAAGAGTCTAGTCCATTCCTAACATCTCGAAGGATTCTAGTATGTACGTTCAACATGGTGTGGTCATCATTTCATGTATTTCCATCTATCATTCCACACATTCATTTTCGTAATTCATCATTAACAATTCAATAAAGCACTAACAAGCTTCTATTCTCGTAAACACGAAATAATATATATGTCTAATAATAACTCAAGACCATAACCAAACCAATCCAAGAAGATACTAAAATTTCCCAAGACAAGCACAGTTGCTCGAGCGAGGTGATGGTCGCTCGAGCAACCCAAATTTCAATAAGGTTCGCTGGTAAGGTCGCTGGATAGTCACTAGAGTGACTAAGTTTTCACATGTCGCTCGAGCGAGGTAAGGTCGCTCGAGCGAGGTAAGGTCGCTCGAGCGACCTTGACAATTTCTGGATTTTCTAGCAAATCGAGAACTCGAACCAAAAATCAAAATTTCTACTCTAACATGTCTAGATCAAGCATTTCAACCACAAATAACACTTATAAGCATCTAAACAAAGTAATATGTCCCTAACTCAAGTTCTAGAAATTTGCAGAAAAGTGTGGAACCCTAGGTTCGAAAGGCCTCAAGAGTTTGAATCTTCCCTCCTTGAGCTTCGAAATGGCAATCCACCTCCAAATATCCGTCAAGAGCTTGAATCCTCCCTCGCGGTTTTTTTGGAAAGGTGTGATGAAAAATACTTTCTAAAATAATTCATCACGTTGAGATCTTTTTAAATTTTTATGCTTAATCTTTCATCATTGTTGTAGTAAGTTGTTAAAGATACAGTTATTAGACTCTATGAAGTTTTTTGGATGCCATGGTATGATTCAAGATTGACTTTGTCTTTGTTGGATATTAATCCCTGTGTGATATTGGGTATATTGTAGTATGTATTTTTCGTACTCAAAGTAAGATTGTGTATATATGTACAAATTTGCAATCCAAAACTTGACAAATATCTTTAGCTTTTGAAAAGTTTGAATACTAGTAGCCTTGGATAGATATGTGTTAAAGGATGTCCAATTTTTGAACTTACATATACATGAGCATCCCTTTCTCTACCATCATTTTTCACCGAGCGACACTCCCGTGGACTTTAGCTAGATATAGTAATCTGACGAGGATAGTAGGGGGTTGGTTGATAACTCATTTTCAACACTTTACATAAAATAGGTTAAGCAGAAATATATTAAGTCGGTTTAATAAGAAAACCTTGAGGAACTTCATACTTTAAGTTTTCAACAAAAATAAAGAGTAAACTATTAAGTAGCTACTTCTTACTTAACTAAAAACGTTGAACACACTCACAAGGATATTATAAAAATAAAGTATATTTACAACATTGCCAACCACCGTGACAAACCACCACACTGTTGATCAACGCCACTAACTGCCACTGCCACACTAATTGCCACCCGACACTAACCACACAACCACTAAGCGCCACACTGTTGACCACCGCCACTAACCACCACTATCACCAGCCACTAAACACCACACTAACCATCGCAGCCACTAACACACACCGCCACTAATCATCACCACACTGCCAAAATATACGATATTGGTTATCTAATTATCAAAATGATCATCGTTCAAAAACATAATTGTATTAACCACCACTAACCACTACTGCCACTTGCACCACTTGCCACTAACCACTAACCACTAATCACCATGCAGTCAAGTGCTCAAATTTTCTTGTCCGCTTCTGAACAAAAGCATTTTTACTTCAAAAGGACAGATTTGTTTATAAATACCAATAAATTATTTCAAACACAATCATATTTTCTGTTATTTCTTTTCACCAAATTAATTAAATAAAATATAAGTTGGAGATCCCATTTAGATTGAGATGTAAATGTCTAATGCATGTTAAATGTGGCACAACTATATACTAGTTATTATTTTTTTTGGAGTACAAAAATATTCATAGGCATGTTATGTGTTAGTATTTCTTGTTTTAAGAAATTTTCTTATCTTTTTCCTTTACCAAAAAATCTTATATTTTTCTCAATTGTTTTCTTGTTTCTCTTTACTTTTGAAGGTATTAACATGATAGTTAAAAAAAATACCACGTATTTGAAAAAAAAATCACTTAAATCGAATTTCAATGAATCTACCTACTAATATCATTAATGTCTTTTTTATTCTTTCAATTTCACCATTGAATATGAACTTAAAAGTAAGAATTTAAAAAGAATAATAATTGTGAATTTTATGACAAACTAAGTATAAATAGTGTACTAAAAATATTTAAGTGTAATTAACAAATAGATATTTCACAACACTCAAAATTTTAAATTTATTTATATAAAATTTTTATTTTTATTTTAAATTAAATAAATATGAAATGACATATACCTATTTTAGTATAGTTCTAATTGTCGTTTTAATTTAAAATAATATGAGTTTTCGCTTGGAGCCGCAAAAATCTCAGGGCCAACCTTGGATTCAAGATTCATCTTGTCGTAATCTCGAGGGTATTGGTTGGATATTAATGTCTTTATGATATTGGGTTCAAGTTTCGCCATTTCAATTTGTCATTGTACTATGTATTTTTCGTATTCAAAGTAAGATTGCATACATGTGTTCAAATTTGTAGTCCAAAACTACACAGATTTCCTTAGCTTTTGAAAATTTTGAGTACTAGTAGCCTTGGATAGACATGGGTTAGAGCAATGGTGGAATATAGAAGGAACTATAGTGGGCTATAGCCCAGGGTGAACCCTGGTGGAAATTTTTTTTAATTCTTTTATTTGTAAAATTTTTGTTCAAATAATTTTAGTCCGTCCTATTATTTATAATCTAATACATTTTTAATTTGGTTCATCTTTAGCCCGGAGTAAATTAAATTTTTGGTTCCGCCCTTGGTAGAGGATGTCCAATTTTTAAACATATACATGAGCATCCCTTTTCTCTACCATGCATCATTTTTCACCAAGCGACACTCCAGTGGACTTTAGGTGGATATAGTAATCTAATGAGTACAGTAAGTTATGGTCTTCCTTCTGTGATGAAATAGGAACATATGCCCTCCTCTTTAGATCAGTTGGTTGGGATTTTCCTTGACAAAATCTTGAAGACACCAGAACACCAGTTGTCATCAAGAATCATGGCATTAAATTGCTGAAAATCCCTCTGTAAGTCTACTTCCAAAGAACCAAAAGGAGATCTTCATTCTTGACAGATTGCAAGCTGAATAATAAGGCAGTGATATTAGGTATAGTAAAGAATAATGAGTAACGACCGAATTTAAACACATCTTGTGTTGTCAACTTGGTGAAATAAATCATGAGTCTAACCCATCTCAGAAGACATCTTGAGAGAATAGGGTTGTCTAAGGTTTATAAGCAACGAAAGAAGGAGCAACCTAGGCGGTCGCTAACACCCTCCCTCACGCGATGCTTGATAGAAGAGAGGGCGAAGAGTCGTCAGAGAGAATACCTCACATGATGGGCCTATGCTTGACTCTGATACCATGTTAGCGAAGTCTCACATTGCCTAGCTTGCTTCATCTTTCACTACTTATAAGTCTTTGACAATTCTCTTCTCTCAAGACGTCTTTTGAGATGAGTTAGAGTCGTGATCATTTTCTTTCTTTTTTCACGTTTCGCGCGAGCAAGGGTGTTAGCAAAATCTCACATCACTTAGGTTGCTCCCTCATCCGTTGCTTATAAAACTTAGACAACCCCCTTCTCTCAAAGTATTTTTTGGAATAAATGAGGCCTATGATTTATTTCAACACAACGTCTGCTCAAAGGACTAATTGAATTGAAACAAGTCATGATAGAAATTAATTTTGGTTTGTGAATCTGACATGGGCTGAGCTAGTTCTGGCTTCAATATTTGCCCGAAAAGAAAAAGAACTTTATTTGGCTAATCGCGGCCAGACGCTTTGAGTCTGGGGCTTCTGGGGAATGCATTCATAGGGAAAAATCTTCTCTTGCTTATGGAGAAGGCTTGATAAAAGGCTCAACTGTGGAAATCAAGTCCCCCAACTGCTGCTGGGAGAGAAGCATTGGAAAATATTGATTTTTTGCAACATTTGAGTCCCGGTTAAGGTGGGTTCCGTCCCTCGATCGGATCAGTCTACATATTGTTGTGTTCATCTCTGCGAGAGAATTAAAATTGGTTATTAAGTTTGCCTAAAAATTTAAAGATGAATGAGAAATTGTTACACCAAAGATGCAACAAACGCCTTGAGAATTGGAGAAGGAAACATTTGTCCACATTGGTGGGAATAGCAACAGAAGATGGGTTTATTAAAACTAAATTTGGTTGGCCCTTTGGGTCATACAATATTTGAAAATGAGTGAGCACGCGTTGTATTATCGCTTTGACTACATGTGTGTTGTCGTCCGACTGATCCGGGTTGGGTTGGGTTAGGTCAATAAGATTAAAATGAATTTGGGCCACTAACCCATAATTTCAGTACTTTTTTACATTCGGATTGGACTTGGATCCGAACGAATTCTTTTTCTTTATCATTATTCTGCTCGGGCTTGGGCCCAAACGGATTGGATCTTCTAAAAAATCTGGAACAGGTTCTTCTCAACAGTCAAAATGGGGTTGCTTTAAGGACATAGAAATCACATTACTAGTCTCGATTGTCAAGTTCCAGAATTCTCAATTTGGTATTGTAAGTTTTTTGTTCTTCTCGGTTCAATTATTATTCTGTCTTTTGTGTTTGCAATTTTCAGATTGTAATTTCTTGCATTCTGTAAATTCGTTTGAGTTTGTTTTTTGATAGATATGACTTACTGTTATCTAAACATTTGGGATGAAACTGTTTTATTTTTTAAACTCCAACGAATTTCATATTTCTTGGACGAATTTACTCGAACGATTAAATAAAAAAGTAGTAAAACAGTATAGGTTTGTGGGCCCAAGCTCATTTTAATCTTATTGACCCAATTTGACCCAACTCGTTTCGGTCAGGAGGCCGCGGTGTGCGCGTATAGTCAAAGCGGCAATACAGTGCATGTTTGCTCACTCGCAAAAGTTGTATAACACAAAAGGCCAAGCCTTTAAGCAAATTTTGTTTTAATAAACCCATTTTCTTTTACTATTTCCACCAATGTTGGACAAAGGTTTCATTACTCTAGTTCTCAAGGTGTTTATGCTATCTTTGTAACAATTTCTCATTCAGCTTTAAATATTTTAGGCAAACTTAATAACCGATTTTAATCCCCTCGTGGAGACGAGACAAATTCAACCAAGGGTGGAACATAGAAGGAATTTCACTGGGTTATAGCCCAGGGTGAATCCTGGTGGATTTTTTTTTTTATATATAAAATTTTAGTCTAAATAGTTTTAGTCTGTCCTATTATTTGCAATTCAATACATTTTTATGCTGGTTCATTTCTAGCCCGAGATAAATTAAATTTCTGATTTTGCCCTTGAATACAACGGTATGTGAGACCGGTCTGATCAAGCGACGAAATCCATCTAAACCGGGGCTCAAAATTTACAAAAGAATAATATTTTCCAACAAGAAGTGCTCTTCAAATAAGTTCGTGTAGCCCTTCTGAATAACAGCAATGCCATTCTCCTGCGGCTTGTTCTGTCCTCCGTTCGTATGGCCGGTGGGGAGCCAAGAACGATGGACAGAGGAGGATTTGATGGCGTTGGGATTAAGAGGAGGATTTGGTGGGCTTGGGATTAAGAGTTTTTTGCAACTTTTTACAAAGGCTTTCGTAGTAAATTAAATGGGGTTATTGTTGAAAATTCAAAGGGTTTGAATGAACAAGACACCGGATGGTCTCGGGGCAACCAAAAATCTCAATTATTTCACACCCTAAGAGTCACCGTAATCCTCCATGATATTTTATTCATGTACCATCTAAGGGACTCGTTCATGTACTACCATATTCCAAAGGTCATTCCATTTCTGACTCCATTCATTGCTACCAACCCAAATGCCTTTATATACTAAGCTCATTTTTGGTATTGCACTCAAAACATCCAACGAAATTTGTCTATCCCGATTTCATTCTTCAAGTGAGAGAGAGTCAGACATGAGTAAGTTCGACAGGTGAACGAGGTTAGGTGTTACCTAATTCGTGGAGCCATTTTACTCTGAGAGACGACGCCGAAACTATTCTCCAACACCCACGGTGAGGCAATGATTTAGTCTTAAAAGAACTGTGTTAAACACATGACTCAGTTCTTTAACATTGTATTTATTTTTGTATTTCCATTCTTGTATTATATTGTAGTTTCAATTATGTATTTATTATTAATTCCGTTCTTAATAAATAATAAATGTATATTTTTTAAATTTTCAATTGTCTTTTTTAAATCTGTCGCATTATATTTTTCTTATAATTAGATCTCCCTTTTTAAGAAATTTTTCCGAGGGAAAATATTATGAACAATTCTATTGGGACAGATCTACGGGACAGACCATGCACAGATCTGACCTGGCATGGAGGGGGTCCCACAGTCTCTCCTCTTTTGCTCTCTCCATTTTGAAAAATTTAGATTCAAAAATTTCGGGAATTTTAGAAATTTAGAAACTCCTTTTGAAACCCAGACATCTTCTCTGTCCTCAACAATAAACCCAGTTCGAACCCAAAACATCTCTCTCTCTCTCTCTCTCTCTCTCTCTTGCTCTCATCTCCATAACCACCAGCCTACGCCCAGAACCACCCACACAACAATCGACCCCATCCCCCGCAAAACCGACGCCGGTCGAAGCAAACATTGTCGCCGTCCCACAAACACCGTTGTTATCTGACCGTTTCGCCGTCGCTGCCTCCTCTCTCTCGCCGTTGACGCTATCCCACCGGCTATGCCTTTCTCTTGCCGTCCCACCGTTACTGCCAGAGCTCCGGTGAGAAAAACCTAGCCAGTTTGTTCTCATTTTTTTAAACCCCCAAATCTGATTTAGGGCTTGTGAAAAAAAGTTCCTTCGTGGTGCTGTGGTTATTGAAGAATATTAGTTACAAGAATTGATAATTAAAAGTAAAAACATTAGGGATCGTTCCTCCAAGATTTGCTTCAATATTAGGACTGTTACAAGATTTGGGCTCATTTGTCAAAAGCGTTAGGGCTGATATTAGGACTATAAAAGCATTCTTCAAAAGATTTGGTTCAATATTCTTCAAAATTCCAAATACAATAATTGGGGGATTAAAAAAATTCCTTCATGTTACAGTCCTAGGTTTACTCGTTGAACTCCTGAATGAGTGTTACCTAGAATAGGTAATTGAAAGTAAAAGCATTTGTTAGGTAATAGACAAAGTGATTGATTATATTAGGGGGGAGTACATAGAGCTTTAGAACTGTTCAATGGAGAAAGATTTGATCTTTTAAGAGTAGATTAGGCCTCCGTTGTTACTAAGACTGTTGTCACATTCTATTTCATTTTCTTGTTCAGTTTCCTTTGTTAAAGTTGTGAAGCTGAAGCTGGCATTGATGCTTTTATTGGCAAGATATGATTAATTTTCTTGTTTAATAGGGCTTGAAGTTCAAGTTTTTGTTCTGGATGGCTTATTTGGTTTTGTGCATTTAAGTTGATTTGAGGCTCTCCTTACCAAATGTGATGCTTGGGTTTGGCTATTCCAGTGGTTCTTTTGCTACTACTGAATGTCTGAATGATTGTGTCTACGTCCTCTCTTCGGGATGATTGGTGAGGGGTGTTGCGGTTATTGCGTGCTCTTGTGCATTTAGCTTTGATAAATTCTCTCTTTTGCCTTTTTCATGCAGGTTTTATTTTACTGTGATGATCAAGCCATATTGTGACTTTGTAAACACAGTAGCACTTCCCAATCTTGGAAAGAAAAGAAAGCCATTCTCCAAAGCTAATGCATCAAATGAGACCGAGAGTTGTGGCTGTACCATTCGTCGCCAAGCTCTCCCTACGACTTAATGCATTGGGTTTAGCTTCACTTTAGGTAGCAGCTCCTTCTCTATTATCTGCTGCGTTACCAGTTTTTTAGCTCCATCTTGTGCCTCTGTTTTGTTTGATTTTCTTTGTTTAAATGCAGCAATCTGGGATGAGGTTTGTGAGAGTGATGAGGAACGGGACAAGATGCTTTTTCAAGTAGAGCAAGAGTGCTTGGATGCTTTTTTTTTCATTTTGCTTGTATTTAGAGCTTAAGGTAGACGATCATGATTATATTCGCCTCATGCCTCTTTTGTAAAACATTATGTATTCATGTTGGCCAAATTAGTGGATGCCGTATTTTTTATTCTAACTTGTTCTGATTTGAAAAACTTTCGTTTCAATTGCAATGTTTGACTCGGGGTGAGTATAAATTATTACTGAATAGTTGTTTGCGGTGCTGTGATTGCTGATTGAGACGTTGTGACGTCGGGTAAGACCAAAAACAAAGGAAACTTTGTCGAATTTTTTAGAAAATGGGATACATTTTTTAACACATCACCACCCCTCAGCTGAGACTTTATGACTACCATACACAGCCGTCCATTTCCATCTCTCCAAAGGAAACAACAAATGATGCATACTAGTAATTAACTGGGTATTTCCCCCATGGGCAAATTCTCACTGGTACATTATCCACTAAAAACGTGCATTGTTGGCATGGTGATTCATTCCTGTTTGGTCATAGAGCAGCGTTATGAAAATGGACTCCAATACGGGATACGAAAAAGGACACGGATACATGACATGTTTCCTTCCGATTATTTTTGAAGTTGCACCTAACCCATGTCGTATCCCTAACCGTGTGCCTCTCATGTCGCCTTGAAAAAAAAAACAGGATCGTAATGCGAATTAAGAAGCCAGAAATGGTAATGCAAATGAGTACATAAACAGATCAATAGTTAGGGGATTACATTCCATAGCCCATGATCCAAAAAATAGGGGCATAATGCATCAACTTTACAAGTCTACAAACTTCCCTACTCACGGAAACACTTAAAGGTGTGTTGTTATATCTTGCATATTCACAACTACAACTATACAAAAACCAAGCTTCCACCCTTCCAAAAGATATACAAAAAGGAAGCTCTTCCCCTTTTACAAAAGATACTTAAAACCATTACATATGTACTTAACCAAAAGTAATGAACCACTCCTCTCAAATTCAGCAACATTTGCCACATAACAAAAGGAAATCTCTTGGAGTCACCAGTTTCAAAGCACCCAGTCCAACAATTCAATTGGAGTCTGATTCAGGTCCATCATTTGGGATGGCTGAAATGGATAAACCAAAAATTTAGCAATTGTGCTAATTGAAATGAAGTTCAAACTACAATTTTAACAATATATAGCAATACTTACAATAAAATCTACACTCTCTTGCATGATAATCTCATTGAACTCCAACGCATGAGTGTGAATATTTTGAACTTCCATATCCCGATCCTCCACCTGTCCCTAGTCATACATATTTTGAACTTCTTAATGATTTTCTCAATCATTGGTTGTTTCCTATTAACTGGTGGCCTCCCTCTTCGACGGCGTTTACTTGGATCCCCCACGGGTTTTTTAGTGTTGCAAGTTACTGTACCATCTCCACCTACAAAAGGATATGTAGAATATTAATAATTTATGTGCACTTCATAATGAATGAAAATGATAAGTAGCTTTACAATGCATGTTTCTTTCTTTTCTTTTTTTTTCCCCCAACTAGTACGATGCATGCTTACCAGTCATTGAAATAGAATCCTTTTGTGCTTCAGGAAGCATAGGCGTATTGGTGTCATTATCACATCTTTCATTCTCTGCTTCCGCTTCAAGCAACCTAGCGATAACCCTCTCAATCTTGGCATCGGAATCAAAGGCCTTATCAGCAACACGATGGAAAACATCCGACATCGTGTCATAACGACGCCATTCGGGCTTGCGTTCCCAATTAGCATAACCAACCTTCACAAATGTATGATTCCTCCTCACATCTTTTCTCCATCTTCGTAGAACGTATTTGTCTGGCACTTCATCAAGCTTCTTCTTTGACCAAACAACGAATATATGCTTGCATATAATTCCCTTGAATTCGAACAACCGACAAGTACAATTAGTATCTTTTGACTGCTCATTAAAGCTTCTTCTTTGTCTGGGCACATTTCATGGTTATGTTTGAGCTCTATTGAATTCAGCATCCACTTGTTATCAATGGTGTAAAAGATATTCATTGACGTTTTGCATCCTGTTTTTGCTGTTGGATGGGATTTAATCGGGTTAAGTGACTTTATCCTTGACTTTCCACCCCGATGACAACTATAAGTTACATTTGTCCTTTGTCCATCCTCACGCTTCTTTGAGGTTCTGATAATAACACCAAATCCTTGCGTTCTAGCATAACTAGCGTAGTATTCACGAGCTTCATTTTCAGAATCAAATGACATCCCAATTTTAGGTTCCACAACCTCCTCTAAATTATGATCTTCCTCCATGGACAAATCCTCACAAACCTTGTCCCCATTAGCTTCAATTTGATCTATGTCAAATTCAAGTGGTTCTTCTTCCATTTCCATGCTTCTGCGAACAAATGAAAAATACAAATTGCAAATTTGTATAAGGAAAAATGGAATTTAAAAAATAAAAATGCCAATTACAAATTTGTGCAAGAAATATTTGTATGTGGTGCTCAATAATGCAAACGATAAAGTTATGAGGTGCACATAATGCTATACTTGGAAGACTAAACTACTATATATTTTTTATTCCAATCCGTGACTTTATAGTTCCCATCTGACTTACTAGATTATCATTTTTTGGGTAAATACTAGATTATCATTACTGTACACTAAACTAGTTTTTCAAAAATCTGTTCTAGTTTTACTTACCACGAACACTGGATATACAAACTACAAAAACAGATCACATTTACTATAAAAACAAGATGACAAGATTTACTTACCAAAATTTATGGCCAATACATATGGTAAGTAAAGTCTGTGCTTGTGGTAAGTACAATTGCGTGAGAAAAGAACAAAACCACCCTCTTTCTCGTGATGGTTTTTATCTAATGGCTCAGATTCATCTATTTTTTGTCTAACGGCACCGGTGCCCCATTACCACATTGGGGCACCATAGAAATATTCAATTATTACACAAAGATGTCGTGGTGGGCGGTGGTCCCAAAACCCGAACCCACGTAATGTGTGCAAAGACCTGGGATGAATTGTTTGGACCCATGTATCAGGTCATTCTGTGGTGGAATCACCAGAATTTTTTAACTTAGAAAATCGCTTCAAATTTGGGCAGGGATGTTATTGCCCTTGGCCTTCTTCATCAACTCCATCAACATTTCCCGAAGTAATAAAGGCCCACCATTGTTAGACTTTAATTAGCTCAGCAAATAAGAAGATTTGGACTTAAAGCTTACAAAAATGGTGGCCAATGCAGTGCTCGGTGGTTGTGGATGGCGGTCAGAGAAGATCTGTTGCGCCTCGCATGGTGGTCGGACTTGTCTCCAATGGCCGGTGTTAGGCGGTGGTGGGTGGTTGTCAGACGGGTCTCCGGTGGCTGGAGGTCGGATGCGTGTCCGGTGTCTGGCGGTAGGACGCGTCTCTGGTGGCCGGAGCTTCTTGGGGGCGTTGGCTTCAGTCGAGGAAAGAGGCGGTGTTAGGCGGTGGTGGGTGGTTGTCAGACGGGTCTCCGGTGGCTGGAGGTCGGACGCGTGTCCGGTGTCTGGCGGTAGGACACGTCTCTGGTGGCCGGAGCTTCTTGGGGGCTTTGGCTTCAGTCGAGGAAAGAGGCGATGAAAACAAAAGTTTCAGAGAAGGGAGATGATCTGGGATATGGATTTTTGGGCCCACATAAAATCCCCCAAAAATTTGAATTTGGAAGTAATTTGTGCGCCAAATTTTTTTGCCAAAGCTGAGAGAGCAGAAGAGGAAAGAGACTGTGGGACCCCTCCATGCCAGGTCAGATCTGTGCATGGTCTGTCCCCTAAATCTGTCCCAATAGAATTATTTTTTCGAATGTTTGCTTTGGCAAAAGAGGTAAAGCTGGTTCACAGGCTTTATGGGCACGGAAAAGTATGCAACTTGAGGCACTGGGGAAAAGGATCACAAGTGTAATTTTGTTTATTATCTTTTAAAGAAAATAAACATTATTTTCATTCTCATTAGTTAAAATTGTGTAGTTTCGTCTCTATAATACATTTTTTTGGTAATGATAATGAGAGTGAGGATAATGTTCACCCTAGAGTGAACAAAATCCATTTCAGGATCGGCAAAGTTTGCTTGGTGAAAAGATGTCCAGATTTGGAGCGGTGATTCTAATTAGTTTTCTACACACTATGGATTTTGAAATTCATTCTTTGAACTTTTTGTTTAAATTCATAAGTTGTAAAAATGCTCAAACACTAGGTTAGATCCGATCAGAGTTGTGTCTCGGAAAAGAGAGTGAAAGCAACTTGAAAACTAGGGGTGTTGTGCACGTGTCTGGGGTTTGAATGCCCTTGAAGTATTCATAGAGAGAACCCAACAAGCTGTTGTGACCATCATCCACTGATGTCGCGCCGTGGCCCGAAAATCGCATTTCCCCGCCACTCGTCCTCACGTCTTCCTACACAATAGGTCAAAATGTGGGAGTACACCTCCACGTGGTCGTGCCCAGCGCAGAACTCTTAGCAACATGACTGGAGGTTACGACTTGAGAGATTTTGATCCTGACGATGAATGCCAATTAAATAGGGGTTCGATTGGAGCTAGCATGTCATGCACTTAGCACGTTAGACGATCTTGTTGAACCTCTCGGTCGAATAACGATTTAATCATTTTTAAACTTGGCCTAGCTTGAATTATGGACTGAATGTGATCTATTATGCTACTTATTCAGCCTACCACGCACACATTCTTTTCATGCCAAGTCTAGTCACAGCCCTAAATTAATAGTTTTAGAAAAATGCATACAACTGACCAACATTTTGACAACTAAAGAGGGAGAAACATTCTGTATAACCGGTCAACTTTTACTTTTAATTTTTACCCTGTTTTGTTGCGATGAATCCAAACCATTAATAAGTTGCAGAGCGGAGGAAGGATTTGAATAGCGAGAGTATAATTTGTCCAGAGGGTCGGTCCTAATAAGTCCGAAAATTGTGAGAGAATCCCCATTCCCATTTAGGTTTTGATGGCCCCGTGAATCAAGGAAGAATCTTGTTTGCTGTCAGGCATCGGAATTTTGGAAGTGGGAGTACTACTCCTACTCACCGCCACAATAATTTAACCCATAAATATTAATTGGGACTTCGCCAGTGTATGGTAAAATATATGTTGATTTAAAATATTAAGTGAGTGTTTGATTTGCATATTTGGGTTTGGATTTTGAAACCCAAGAACTACTAGTCTGGCCATTAAGTAAGTTTGGTAAAGGCTTGGGGAAAGTGTTTTTAATAGTCCAGTCCACCCAAGTCTCTTACGAAATGACCAAATAGCCTGTGGTTATTCCTTTGTATAACGAAAATGCCCTTAACCTGACTTATTCCCATCTTCTACAGCAGATTGCGGCTTACTACTGCGGCAAACCTTGAGGCGTTGTGAGAGGGAGATCGAGAGGAAAAGCAGAGTAGGTTGCCTCTGAACCAAAGCAAATCGAAGAAGTTGCTACTGGTGGAACTGCATCAAATAGGTTGGTATTATTAGCAAAAAGAAACCCCAAGGGATTGGTCTAATGGTCAAGATTTCAGACTTATCCATCCTAGGTCTCAAGTTCAAAATTTCTCAAGTGCTATCAATTTTTTTGAAGTCAGTTCATACAGGACAAATGTCATAACTTTAGTGGTGCAGTTTTCTATAGTGCACTGTAATGCGAGCAAAACAATATAGTTTTGTTCTATTTGCCTACGAAACTATATCGTTTTAACTTATAGACGCGAATTATTATCAAAACATATGAGATTAAAACGATGTAGTTTCATAAGCAAGATGTCATTTTATCCGCATTATACGTACACTACAGAAAACTACACTACAGCCCCCCAGATCTAGGCGTGACACAATTAATTAGGTACCTCTCTTAAACTAACACACATTCAAAATACTTTCACTCACAATATAGCACACCCCAATCACCAAAAATTACACACACAGTTACTAGTTAGGTTATATTCTATTCTATATATAAAAGGAGAGGACTAATTTGGTGTCTTTTTTATTGTCATTATGTAGATTTTTTAATTCCTAGATTACCCTTGAAACAACATTTAAACCACCCAATAACAATAAAGGCAAAAACAAAATAAATCTGCAGCTATTTATTCCAAGTAACCACTCACACTATTAAATAAATAAATTAATTTTTATTTGTACATGCATTGCGTATGCCCGACAGCTAAAAATACTAAAACACATATGAAAATACTTGTTCCAGACGGTTCTAAAGTACCAAACTATACTCGTTCCATTCCGTAATAATAATTTATTGCCAAAACTCGGTGTTATTTTTTTGGACTAAAAACTAAATTTTGTTAATAATTATTTACATGTTTTTTTTGTAAAAAGAATAGAGACCTCAATTAATTACTTGTTTATATTGATGAAAAAAAAACTTGTAAAAAATATACACAATAATGTTTTTTTTATTTTAATTTTAAAAAAGTAACATGGAGAGGAAGATGGGGAGGTGGTGATAAACAAATTGAGAAACGTCAGAAAATGTAGCAGCCCATACCCACTTCCCCCACTTTCGCTGTATCTTTTGTTTCTTTCCCACTCAAAAGTCAACTTCTGCCCCCACATCTTCACATGTTTACTCCACATATAATTCAAACACAACTACCGACTTTGTACTATCCAAAATTTGTCACTTTCTGTGTTGTTTGGGAGGGAGTCTCGGTGGATGTCCAACTGAGTGGTCAATAGTTTTGCATTGCTTGGTAGATGTAAATTCAATACAATATATAATTAATAATGATCCTACCTTGTACGAGATCTTTTAAAATTATGAGGGGCTCAAAATAAAATAAAACTTCATAGTCAAGCGTGCTTATTTGGCAGAAATGTAAGGATAGGTGACCTATTGAAAAGTTTATGGGGTTTTGGTGTCCAAAACGGATACTAATATTGTTCAAAGAGAGAGCAAGTTGTTACAACTATAAATTATAAATTTTGACTTTTAACATTAGATGCAAATAAATCTGTTTTACTTTGTAGAAAAAGCTGATATTGTGTTAAAATTTTACGAATTGGTAGTTTATCATGACGAGAAAAATTTAAAAAGTAATAAATCTTCACTTAAAACTTAAAAAATTCACTAAATCCAAAAGGGTGTGTTCGTTTTAGGGTGTTTCTGAAGTAGTTTTAGAAACATGTCTCTGAGACGTTGTTTGGTTATAAGTGTCTCAGAAACTGTTTCAGAAACTGTTTCAGAAACTTTTTCTTTTATAGAGAGAAAAAGTTGTCTGAGAGAATGTTTCAGAAACTGTTTCTGAAACTGTTTCAGAAACTGTTTGAGAGAAAATCTCTCAAACAGTGAAACCGAACACAGCCTTAAGCAGCCAGATTTTTAAATTCATTTTTTATCTTTTCTAATTTTTTAAAAATTTGGGATCATTTTGCTTATTTTTCTGAAACCTAAGGTGAGACGAATCAATAAGTCATAAAAAATTAATAAAAAATAAATATAATTTCCAAGATAGAAACAAAAAATAAATAAATAAGTAAAAGTTAGGTCACACTCGGTCCAATATAATATAAGATGAAAAAGTGGGATGAACAAAAAGGTCAAAAAGGTACTACCATTTTCTACATCCCAAAGCCAAGAGTCAACACTCGACACTTCCTTCAACTTTCACTCACCGTCTTTGGTCCTTTTTCCAAAGCAAAACAGTTCTCTCTCTCTCTCTCTCTCTCTCTCTCTCTCTACTGCTGTATCTAACGGAAGACCCGGAAGATCCCTAGACCTTACAGCTCAAACCTTTCTGCTCATTTTCACCCTTTTCAGCAACAAAAAGAAGGCCCAAGTAACCCAACCTTTTCTCCTACTTCTTTGATTTCTGGGTTAATCCTCTGGTTCTATCTTCTCCCCAAAAATCAAAACATGAATGTAAGTATTTTCAATCCTCTCGGTTATTTCCTGTCTTGAAGCACCTCTAATTGATCCATAACAATGGGTATAATTCAGAAACAGAGTAAATGTATGTATGGTGTATGTATAGGAGGAGCAGGGGTACTACATCAGCAAAAAGAGCGGACAAATTCCGGCATTTGGGAACTGGGAGTACGCGAATGATCTTCCAATCACACAGTATTTCGAGTGCGCTAGGCAGGCCGGTTTATTTCGCTACAGCAATTCCTCCGGCGAATGCGCTGCTGATCTCTACGCCCTTAATTTCAACAAACCTCCTCAAAACCAAAAGGTCTCTCTCTCTCTTCTCCTCCCCCCGGGTTACCCCTCTGTTTTTAGAAATGTATGTATATTTATTTGGCACATTATTTCGTTAATTTCTATTATGTGGAGTATATAATCTTATATTCTCGCATGCATAAATATTATTTACTGAAAAAAATTTACTGGCGTCATTCTTTCAAACATGATGTCAAATTGTCAATAACGCGTAAAATAATGCTGGAAGCCCAGTGACGCCTTTTTGGCAGTGTATATTCCATAGGAATTCAAGATCTCTCTCTCTCTCTCTCTCTCTCTCTCTCTCTCTCTCTCACACACACACACACACACATACACATATATATATATATATATAAACTTCTAACATGGAATTTTTCGTTTTCATAACATGGAGACTTCTCATTTTCTGATCAAATTTTGATTATCCAAACTGTTTAATGTGTTTAAAACATATTTTTAAAGATACTCACGAGAAATTAGCTCAAAATATTAGCGGGAATTGATTGATTTAATTAATTTTTTATAAAATTATTTCTGTCAGTATTTATGAAAGACAGGTTAGATCAAGCCCATCTAAACTTATTTTTTAGCAGATTTTTCACAGGTAACAAAATAAAAAATCTTTTATAAAAGAAGACTGTATCTGTGTGTGTATATGTGTGTGTGTAGTGGATTAATGTACTCACAATTTTTGGTAGACCTACAATTTTTGTTTTTCCGATTAGTGGACTCACAGATTTATGAGGCCAATGAAAAAATTGAATGGATCAATTTATAATGAACACATATTATTATCTATTATTTTTTTATAAAGCGAACGGCATTATGAATATGACTTTATCAAGACTATCACATCTTACCAAGTCTTAAAATTGAAGACAAAGTCGAAATAAATTTTTGGATAGTTTCTAAAATAGTTTTTTTTACTACTATTTAGAAACAAAAACTATAACAAACACACAGAAACAATTATGAGCATGTATATTATTGCGCTTCTAACTTTTGAGGTTGGAAGCGCAATAATATATAGGGGAGTTGGTGTGTATATTTTTTAGGTTGGTTCATACTTTTACAATACTTAAATTACGCTTTTAACTTTCACATTTTTGTCAATGCCTCAACTTTATTTGGGTTCTTGTGGATCCTAGAATTCTATTTTAAGTACTTCTCGTCGATCTCTTGAACACCCTTCGCTTGCATTGCAAAACACTCCAAATTAGGTAATTAGTGTCAATCAAGGTTGGGTTTATGACGGGTACTCTAATGCTTAAGTTTGTTTTTGAAAGAGAGAAAGTAGCCCCTAACTAACTGTTGGGGACACTAGCCAAAAATGTTGCATATGGACCGCAAATGACAGTGCTTTCGCCACGTGCCTCATGTCTGTGCAAATCGGACAGACATATTTGCACATCTTGTAATCGCTTCTCTCTCACGTCTTCCTAAGCAACAACCCGCAACGTGACGGGTACGCTTTCACGTGGCCGTGCTGAGTGTAGAACCCTCAGGAGCACAAGCGAAGGCTGCGACTTGAGTGATCTTAAACCTGATGAAGAATGTCGATCTAGTCGAGGTTCGACCAGAGTTGACTTGGCATGCATGCCAGATGGCCTTGTCAACTCTCTCGGCCCAATAACAATAGATCCATCTTTGAGCCTTACCCAATTCAAGCCCAACACAAATAGGCCGAACATGCCCATGGATCGAAGGCCCACTTTATTGCGTATCCGGCCTACCATAGTTCTACTCATGATTTTTTTTTGAGTACTAGAATTCAAAGTGCAAGTGCATCGCGTGTGCCTTACCGTTATAATTCTTTTATTATTCCAATTTTATTTGATTTCTCTTTATAATTTTATAGAATTCAAATTGCATGCACATTGCGTGAGTCTAGCTAGCAGCTTTTGTGTGTGTGTGTGTGTCTCTGTTTTTTCTTGGTTGTCTAGTGGAGTAACTGATAGACATTGAAGTGAATCAAAACTCCGCCTTCTACCTTCTCAGTTTGTTTTGGCATTTTCTTGTTTAATTTTGATGTGCGACATTTGCAGGCGAGGGGTAATAGTGGTGGTAATTATAAAGGGTGCCCACATCCCCATGTTAAGGATCAGAAGAAGAATCAAGTGAAGACGACGAAGAAGCAAGTGGATGAGTTTACAGAACCCCCAAGGAAACAGCAGCAGCAGCAGCACCCAAACCACGGTCCAAAAACTGCCTCCAACAAAATCCCTCGGAGGCAACAAACTAGAACCACCACCACCACACCCGCCATGGTGATCAAAGCCGTTGACGAAGATCTTTACAAAATTCCACCCCACCTCCTCCACTCTTCCAAACGGGTATGTTCCTATCAAACCTATCTAACATGTAGATATGATCATCTTGAATATGTGATTCAATCTAATGCTCAATTGGGGTCAAACAAACGAAGTCGTATATGTAAGCTATCAAATCTGTGTAATGTACATATGGGGCGGGTTTGGTTGGATTCGGGGAGGCTGTAATGCAGTTTCCTATAGTGCGCGTGTAGTGTGGACCAAATGTTGTAGTTTTGCCTGCAATGCACGTGCAGGGAACAATATTACAACTCCCCAAATCCGGGTTTTGGGGGAAATCCTGTTCCCTTTCCCTTATAGTGCAAACACATAATGCACACTTTGGCAAGTGTTAAGTTCAATGGTAACATTAAAATGATGGTGGGTGCAGAAGAGAAGGTTGGGATTTTTCTCAAGATGCTTAGTGCCAGCTTGTATGGGGTAAATTTGAGATTCAGAGGCGGAGAGAGGCTACACATATTGTTGACAAATGACAGATAGAGAAGGAGATGCAGTTTTGGCATTTGGAAGGCTTATATGAGAGAGAGTTATATCAACCAACTTCTTAAGTGAACAAAGATGCAAAGGAATACTATGATAAGGCTTTTCATCCAAATGCTTTACTCCCCAATTTCTTTCACATGTATGTATAATAATTTCCTAGGAAATTCTCTATGGTATGTAGTCCCGGTCGTTATTTACAATGGTTTGTTGCGGCCGAGGTACATATCAATAGTGAACTTGTTAGGATTAATGGAGTTTTATATAGTGACCTAAAAGGGACTTGCTAGTTCCAGTTGCAGAATGTGCTTCACAGATTGATCCATCCTTCAATTATGTTTTCCAGTTTGTTCTAGCTTCTCTTGTGTTGCTGAGATTGTTTTAACTCCCATACTTCTAGTTGATTGACAGACTCTTCTTTATAAATGTTTTAACTGAAAATAGTTTCAATTTTAATAATCTGAATTGTATACTTTTATAGTCAGTTGATTGGATTATATAAACGTGTGTGTGTGTATTGTGGAGCCTAGAATTTCACTCTCCGACTTCTCGTTGAATCTCTTGTGTACCCTTCAACTTGCTACAAAACATTGTGAACTATGTAAGTATCGATCGGGTTGGGTCTCCGGCATGTACTATAATACTTAAGTTAGCTTCTGTAGAAAGAAAAAGCAACTTGAAAACTTAGAGTAAAAGAATTCACATACTTGAGAGTGAGTGCCCTTGGAGTATTTATAGAGAACCGGACCCGGGGACCCTCTAGTGAAGTGAGTCACTACAAGGGTGTAGTGAGATCATTCAGCCATTCATCTCGGCAACGGACGGTTTAGATTCAATTCAATACTTATTCGCGAGAATAGATATCTATTCACATAAATAATTTGATTTAAATCTGAACCGTCCGTTGTCGAGATGAATGGTCGAATGGCCTCACTACACCCCTGTAGTGATTCACCTCACTCCGCGGCCCCCATTTCCATAGAGGACCGCCTAACAGACTGTCGGGCCATCAGCCGAAAATGTCTCGCCGTGGATCTCAAATTACAGTGCTTCCGCCACATGTCCCACGTTCGTGCGGATCGAACAGACATGTCATGTAATTGTTTCTCCTCCACGTCTACCCAATAAACCATCTGCAATGGTGGAGGGTATGCCTCCACGTGGTCGTGCCGAGCGTAGAGCCCTCGGCAGTCTGCGACACAATCGGGGGCTTTAAGTTGAGAGATCTTCAACCCGATGAAGAATGCCGACCGAGAATAGGTTCGGCTATGCTTGACATATCGTGCACTCGGCACCGACCGAGGCAAATCAAGTGACCTTGTCGAACCTCTAGACCCAATAAGAATAGACCTATCTTTGGGCCTGATCTAGCTCAAGCCCAGTGCTCATGGGCCGAGCGTGCTCATGGACCAAAAACCCATTGTATTGCAACTCGGCCTAACACACACACATATATATATCCATAATGAAGTGGACATCAAACTGCATCGATCGGTCTTGAAAATTATGGGCCATCAAGCAGAGACGGTTGATTATTTCAGGAAAAAAATTATTCAATAAGAGGAAAAAAAAAGTCCTTTTATCTTCTCGGAAAGTCAATAAAGAGAATCGCAAAGATGCCTAGATGGTACCCATGGTAGGCCTACCATCTCGATCTAATGTTAGCTTGGCTGACACATGCTCCCCTAAGAAGTAAGAATGCTACAATTTAAAAATTGGAACTAAGAATTTTTTCTAAATTCAAAATTAAAGATCATAATTTTACTTGTACTTATAATCCCATAAATCTAAATAAATTAAGACATTTGATTTTAAATTCTGAGAGAATTTCTTGATTTCAATTCCAAAACCGCAGGCTTTTTCAAAAAACAAATACCCATTCAATCAAGTTGTGTTGTTTGGGCACTTCAAGAGTAGCGAAGGCCCATAGTGAAGTCGTGATTCATTCTCTAAGAAAAATTATATGTGAAGGTTTGGATCAAAGATTTTCGTAAGATGGTCCATGAATCTCGAGAATCAAGCGTGGGATTTGAAGATTCTACTGCATTGCAACCCGGGGCAGCATGCTGGGATGACTCCCTTTTTTGTGCTTTTACTATAAAAGAAGAGAGTAAAATGTTTCAAGGCGCGTTTCAGAGTCAATGTCTTTAAAATAATATTTGCTCTTACAACTTTCAGAAAACTAGTGTGCAAGCAATTTGCCTCCAAAATATAAGGAAGCTCACATTTTTAATTTGTTGTTTGATTGCGACTTGCGCACACGACGTCAAACCCGAATTATCCAAAGAATTCTTAATTTGTCAAGAATCTAAAAATTTATTTCTGCAGTGAACAAATTCTAGCAATGAAAACAAATATTATATCACCAAAAAATGAACACTTTGAATTATTTTGTCTACTTGAAAAGGCACCTTGGAAGGATAATTATATTTTAAGTATTGTGACTTCTAGTTTAAACCATAGCACTCAGATCACACATTGTGATGTTTAACTTGTAGATTGCATCCTTATCAAATCTGGTCAAGTCGTCAATCATACATTATTATTTAAATATAATTTTCTCCATACGATTTAATTTAAAGTATGATTTTGATTGTCTACTCTTTGATGATCATGATTGATAAAAATCAATGGCCTTGATCGAATGCCACATGGGCCACTTGTCCAAGTGCCAATTGCGCTGCCAATAGCCTCACATTGTGCCATGTCTGCACTTGTGTGCGTGATTTATCATGCACCCACATGCACCCCAGCACAGTGCCTAGCACATGGCACATGCTTTTTCAAACGTCCTTCCTTAGTTGACGCTGAGTGTAATTTTGGTCACCTCATTTAAAGAGAGTGAACATTGCTCTCACTCTTATTGATTGAGAGGGTATAAGTCCCACATAAGCAATGCACTTTTTGCTAAGAATAAAATTGAGTACTCATTCTTTCTCAACGAATGAGAATGATCACAAAATCAAATTTGTTGACACTTATAAATTCTTCCATTTATTTATCTCTTTTTCAATGTGATACAACAAATATAAAGCAAATCAAAGTCTAAATAAAAACTCCAAAATATACTACTTCCAATTCTAAGTAAAAAATATTTCCAACATAAATAGGCTAGACAAGCGCTTTCAATCCCATTGAAATATCCGGTCAGCTTGGATATGTGTTATTTATTGTCGACTAGTTCTCGGGGTCATAAAGTTAACAACTAAGCAAACCTCCTGTAGCTCCAAATATGTGATCTAGAGATGTCTGAATTTACAGCTCATTCCGATCTCCACTTAGACAATCCCGTAAGGTTTTTCTCTCTAGATGGCAGATGGCAGGCCTTCTTTCGTCTTGGAGAAATATGAGACCATATGACATGTAAAGACAGATCTACATGTCATTGCTTCCCTTCACTTTTCCTTTCTAGAAGGGGCAGAAGATGAGACTATCTTCAGCTTAGTGGATGCTATATGGTATTGTCATCATTGTTTTGAATATATCTCTTGAGTAAAACTAAAACCTACCCTTCAACTCTAAGAGCACGCAGTAAGATATAGAATTTGATCCCAATCTAGGTGCACTGGATCTCCAGTATTTGACTATGTGAGTCTGTCTGAATATCATTGTCAAAAACAAAAGTCAAAAAAAAAAAAAATACACACACACACAACAACGTGGGCAAATTGTAGAGTAGATAAGAAGACATGGATGTCATTATCTTTAGCGTATATAGGATTTTAAAGAAAAAGGGTCCATTAGGTAGCAAGTGGGGTATCTCTAATAATCAAAAAGGGTGAAGCTTTGACAGACATCAAATTTCATTTCATCCAATGGTTGTGGCCAAACTGTCCACAATAAAAAGTTGGGGCCAAATGGAATATTTTTGTTGGCAAGATAAGCATTAATTCCCAAGATGTTACACTATATATACATTGCCAAAAAGTGGTTTTAAATAAGTGGAATAAAGGTCCCATACCGTATCCTGCCACCTTCCACCACTGTCGAGTAGCTATTCAATGTCCATGGAATATCGTCGCACAGTATTTTGAGATATTATACATTCGCGTAAGACTGTATAAATTTTACGTGAATATGATTCGTTGAAGGATTTTAAAGCATGACTTGACAGTCTGCCAATAACACGGAATAATTTTTCACCAATGTCATGGTATTGCTTGTCAAACTCAAACTAACAATCCCACTTTCCATGGACCACCTAAGAACCAAAAGCACATAAAGTAAGGTAATATGTGTTGCAATCTACATAAAAACTAAATACAGTGTAAAGAAAAAGTCTAGGAACACATGTTTCGTGCACATTCAAACACTGATGTACTCGGAATGCACGTGGAATCATCCGTAATCATGTGAACTTCACGTGCATTCAGTTATTCCCAACACCTCTGTTTCTGAATGTGCGTGAAACATCTGTGGTCCTAAATTTGTTCTTGTTAAATATGCAACCGAATTACATTCTAACAAACATCCAATCGCATTCCATGAGACTATTGACTGAGCAACACAAACCTCCCCTCGTCCCAATCAAAGTGAAATAATCAAAAATCTCTTTCAAATCAAAATCTTTTGTAAGATTTATTTTCAAATTGCGACAAACTTGATTTTCTCTCGTAAAGCTTAGTAACGTAGATAAAGAGAAAATCATAACCACACTCGAGGACAATAAAACATTCCTCCTTTTCACTAAATGAATCCACAACCTAGCAACATCAACCTAACATATAATGAGAACCCAATATACTTAATACTCTTGCGCATGACAATTTTTTGTCATGTAAAACAATGGATGATAAAATATAATTTTGTCTCATGCGTTCACCGAATATATTTTTTGCAAGATAAATTTTTTTAAAAATAAACTAATTCTCGTGAAAAAGTTAGAGATTATAAATCTCGTAACTATTGTGCTCACTACACACATAAAAGTTGCGAGAAAAAAATAGAACATTTTCGTTTGTTTCTGTCCTCCCCAGTACTGGATCAGGAAACCCATAAAGGGTCCAAGAAATATAAAAGAAAATCAGGTGGGGTGGGGGGCGGCAAGAAAAAGCGAAAAGGCTTTTCTTCCACTAATAAAATGCCAACGTGTGGAAACCAAACACGTCACCATATCGCCCTTAAAGGATCCATTTACAAAGATTACCTTATAAATATGAATAATGCTAGAAACACAGAGATACATCCATATCCGTATACAGATGTGTTTAGAATTATTAGATGCACGTGAATTTAAAAGTTCCCTGTGCATTCAACAATTTTAGACACATCTATGTATAGATGTGTTTGGATAGTCTGTGTACATGCACGTGAATTTAAGAGTTTCACGTGCATCCATCGGTTCTAAATACATCTGTGTACGAATGTGTCTGGATGGTCTGTGTACACAGACTTTTTCTATAAATATGTAACGGAAAACTTCTTAGATTCCTCATTTTGTTAAAATGCGGATCTCTCATTTTTGGGTTAAATTTTAACGATATGAACCGTTCAATCTGTTTAAAGATTACCCCGGAGAAATCAGCTCAAAATATTATTGAAAATGACTCTTGATCTAAGTAATTTTTCATAAAACTGTTCATGTCAACATTTATGAAAAATTATTTGGATCAAGTCCTTCTCGATATTTTTTTGAATCGATTTCTCGCGACTACCTTGAAAAACATGCTTTAAACACATTGAACAGTTTAGATTATCAAAAATTAATCAAAAAATAGGAAATCCGTATTTTGACAAAGTGAACATGCTTTAAACACACTGAACAGTTCGAATCATCAAAATTTAATCAAGAAATAAGAATTTTTTATTTTAACAAAGTGAGAAATTCCTTATATAAGGGGATTGCATGATAATGATATAATAAGATACATGAATGAATGTCACCATCCGACGATTTTAGAATGCTTACCAGAAGGAAGCAAGGGGGCTTAAAAATGGCTCTCCTCCAATCATCCCTCAACCCAACCACCGCGTCGGTGGATGATGACCGACAACCACCGTCACTTTACATGTTACCCCACTGATCCTTCGGACGTATCTTACTAACATGTGGTCTTCATTTCCTGTATTTTGGATCAAAATCATTGTCCATATGCAAAAGGGGCACTATACTTGGTTGGAAACAGGCCAACTTCATAATCTACTGTAACCAAGAGGTGGGTTTGGTGATGGAGGCCGGAAACTTAGTAGTTTGCTTCCTCTTAGGTTTGACGTTGGAAATCTCATTGTTGCTATCAAATTTGATGAGGTTAGTTCATACGATAAGTTAGTCCCTCAAGAATTAATGAAGATTCATTTAAACTGATCTGAATGTACTAAGTTATCAGTAAACAAGAAGGCTTCATGGTGAATCAGTAGTGACTGGCCTTAATTCTTGCATTCTGCGAAGTTCTACACTGCCATGATGCCGTTCGATTTCATCCCTATTTTAAACCATTTAGAGTCTATTTGTTTGACCGGATGTGAGAATTAAAATTGAACAACGTACTCAAATAAGTAACATATTTAATGTTTGATTAAAAGTCCTACAATTCAAATCAATCTAAATCATGTATCGAATGTACAATCCCACAAAATATGATATATACAATACCATGATAAAGTGTTATATTATTGATCTCGTCATTATTAATACAATAAGATAAAAATCCTACGAAAATATATGACTCAATTAGTCTCATCGTGGCCCTTAGTACTTGGTTTGGTAATGATAATGACAGATGGAAATTTAAAGTCCAGACTCTGTGCCGACACTAATTAGGCAGTGACAGCAATGGTAGGGAGACCCTACACTATGGTCCCTCATCCATTAAAATCAACTAAGTTGCCAAAACCTGCCAATCAGATCATAACAACAACGTTAAACCCTAATAAAGTAATCATAGTAGAAACTACTCAAAATTTTATCTAGAACAACAACAGGGCAGCAGGCAGGAATCAGCAGAAGAGTAGGAGACAAGAACTTACCAGTAAGGCTAACCACCTTTTATGCTCATTCATAAGTTTCTGCACAGAAACCAGATCTTGGGAAGTCCTTTTTTTCCCCGAAACAAATTTAAAAACAAAAATTAGATAACATGTTGCAATCAGGAATCGTTAAAACTCGAAAGATTAGAACTCAACGATAAGGCGGGTATATTTCTCCGATGCAAATAGAGTTGTATGTACAACGTTCGCGCTCGTTATTTGTAAGGCATAGCGCTAAGCCGGGGACTAATGTCTGGATGCGTAAAAATGTGCATAGACATATATAACAGGTAACAGAATTGGGATTGGCATGTACAGTCAAATGAAGAAAAGGGTATTCATAAAGAGTGAGACCGGATATACAAAAGACTTTAAGGGATTAACAAATTTTATTCAGCCTCTCAAGGATGCCATTTGCCTTCCTCTTTGCCCTCGAAGTTCCGGTTTCTGCAAGCTTAGATATAGTTCCACTGGCATTCTCTTCTTCACTAATATCCCACAACTTTGACCGATCATTGAAACATATCGCATACAAAATCACAGCACAATTTTCTTTGTTGCGTTCAGAAGTGTTTTCTTTCACAATACTAAGCAAGCAGGAAATTGCACCAAGCTCACCCATTTCCTCAAGAGCATTATGATGGCTGGAAAGAATCGCAAGAATCGCCAACAACTCATCAACAAGTACTCGGTCCATAATCTTTTTTAAAATTACTTTTATTGCTCCTTCGCGAACGACCCTTCCCCTATTCTCAAG
The DNA here is from genome assembly GCA_019985065.2 of Arctostaphylos glauca. Lineage (NCBI taxonomy): Eukaryota > Viridiplantae > Streptophyta > Magnoliopsida > Ericales > Ericaceae > Arctostaphylos > Arctostaphylos glauca. The sequence continues at coordinate 20,364,074 of JAHSPW020000013.1, forward strand.
GACAAGGCATAAGTTGAAAATCGCTGAAGCTGCATCTTTCATCGCCAGAGGGTGCCCTGTTTCTAAAAGGCAAATTAGAGGTCCGAGAGCACCTGAATTCCCAATAACGTGCTTGTTGGAATCAATGGCTGATAACGTAAAGAGAGTCGCGGCAGCACTGCTTCTAGTTTCAACGGTTCCAAATTTCAGGGACTCAATAAGCAGAGGGATGACCAATGGATTCTCCGCGACAACCTTCTTGTTATCATCATGTATTGAAATATTGAGAACAGTTGCGATCAAATCCTCTTGGAGATCAGGATTGGTGTCAGCCCTCCCGTGCAAGAGTGGATATAGTACTTGGGGAATGGCATCAGTGGCCTCGCTAAAACGTGCACGAAACGATGGCCTTCTCTTTGTCAGTAGCCGAAGCTTTTTTGCAGCCTCTTTTTGGTCGGAAAGGGAAGATGACATCTTCTCCAGCAGAGAATTCAAGTGTGTTTGGTCTGAGCCAGTAAATACTTCTTCATCATAGTTGTGGACGGGGGTTGGCGGGTCCATCCCATGATCTTTGCACCATTGGGAAATCATTTCTTGAACCAAGAGATTGGGGGTCAGGACTGTATGGGAGAGGACTTGTTGGGTTTGTGGGCATGTTCGTTGGCCATCTTTAAGCCACTTTTGAATGGATGGCCGATCGTAAGTCTGCAAATTCAAAATAGCATTTAGCCAAAATCTTCAATGATATCACGAATCTGTATTTGGTTAGCAGGAAGAAACAATAGCTGCTAAACAACAGAATTGTGTAGCCGGAAAAAAACTATCCCAAGTAATGAGACTAAACGACACGCTCAGAACCAGAATATCTGTAAGATTGATCAAAATTCAGAGAGCAAAAACAAACCAAGAAATTCAAGCAAGCAAAGTAGCATGTGAATCTACCAACCCTGAATCTCATGTGATCAACCACACACAATAACATGAAGAAACAGTCGATCACAATAAGAAATCATGACCCATAGATATACATCATCTGGCAAGTTTTTTTTTTTTTTTCAGCCAAGCCAAATTGGGTCAAAAACTAATTTGAGACCCTAAACTTAGAGATAAGGCAAATGGGCATTAGGGAACTCGAAGTGGACCCTTGTGAACATAAAGCCAGAATCTTTATCAGCCGAATTACCCCTGGGGGATTTTGATTTCCCACCCTAAAGCCACCAACCACGAAGAGGCCTGAGGGACTCGAACTGGCCCCCTTTAACATAACTTTATCAGCCGAGTTACCACTCGAAATTGTGATTCGAAAAGACTGCTAACTTAGATTTGGGAATGCAGCGCTGTGGACTAATGAGGTTTCACAATTCAGAAGGAAAAAAAAGCAACAAAAAGGGGGGGAAAAGAAAAACAGAGTCGGTAAAAGGGGTGGAAACCTGTCCGCTGGCCAAGACAACGGGGTCCCGCATGAGTTCTCTGGAAATAGGGCACCGGAATTCATCTGGAAGGGTGGTGGTGGTGGTAACGGCAACGAGCGGTATAGAAAGGGAGCGTTGCTTCAACTTCAAATCCTTGAGAGAGAAGAGGGTTCGTAGGGCCCTATCGGCGGTGTCGACTGTGTAATCATCGTCATCGACTATGGCCTCGACAAGTCTACGCAGCTCTTTCTTCAACGACGATTCTGCGCTTGTCTTCGCCGTTTCATTCTTCAATAACGCCACTCCTGTTCTCGCCATTTCATGTCGATCACCACCTCCACCAGTAGTGGAGAGAGAGAGAGAGAGAGAGGAATCGACGAATTCGAATTTGTTACTACATGGGGATGGGGCTCTCTGTCCCTTGGTTATGTTTCTTCTTCTTCTTTTTCCATACGAGTGAAACAAACAGGGAACAACGTCGTGAATGACGTTTTGGGGGGCTATTATTGCATACGACTACGAATAATAGAACAAATATATGCATTTATATAAATATTTATTATTATTACGTGATTTAGTAAGGATATCACTTGAATATGACACGTGATATTTCTAAAAAAAATCTAGAGTCTTGGAAAAGAAGTCAAGAAATTCTTCTTTCATTTAAAATTATAATAGTCATATTTTATTTGTATTAATGATTTTAGGGGAACTTAATTATTGGTCCTATTTTTTAGTTTCAACTAAATTTTCATCATGTACTCTCTTTTAGAAGTTATGTTTTGGTCCCAAAATTTAAAAAATACCAAAACTAACCTTATTTTAATTTTTCACTAATTTCCTAATCATGGGACCAAACTGTTTTATGATTTCACTTTCCATAGATGTTTAGGAAACAAAAATATTTATCATTAAAAATTAGCATATATAGGAGTAAGCTTCTATTGAGGAATCCCTCATTTTGTTAAAATGAGGACCTCCCATTTCTGGCTCAAATATTGATGATCGGAACCGTTCAATGTGTTTAAAACACGTTTTTAAGGGTACTCGTGAGAAATCGGCTAAAAAAATACCAGAAAGGACTTGATCTAACTAGTTGTCTATAAATGCTGACAAGAACAGTTTTATAAAAAATTGCTTCTATCAAGCCCTTCCCGGTAATATTTTAAGCCAATTTCTCTTGAATACCCTTAAAACGTGTTTTAAACACATTGAACGGTTCCGATCATCAATATTTGATCCGAAAATGGAAGATACTCATTTTAGCAAAATGAGGGATCCCTCAATAATTATAAGATGTACAAAAAGAACACCTATCAAATTTTTGTATGTTTTAAATTTATCATCTTAATAACATATTCGTAAAATTTATCATTTTAAATAATTTCTTTCTACTTCCTAGAAAATTTATCATGGAAACATAATAACCAAATTTACATTTAGACATCTTAATGAATTATGTTTTCATCATGGTAAATTTAAACATGCCAACCAAATTCACCATCTCCCCATTACATTTACCAATTACTAAAATCATCATCACAAATTTACCATATTAATGGCAGTAAGTTTACCATCTCTGAAAATGATCAAATTTACCATCTAACATCATGATCAAATTTATCATCATAACGATAATTTCCAATTAAACCTCGACGAATCATCCAGTCATATTTTCGTAGAGTGTTCAACCACTATCACCTTATACAAATGCCTAAAAGGATGGAACAAAGGTAAAAAAAAAAAACGATAGTCAACAGATGATAAGAATTGTCTTCAGAACAAAATCATTTGCATATGACGATTAAATCTTCGTCTTAATTCTTGACAACTAGTCTTCTTTCGTAATTCCTAGTTGGTGATATTAGGATGAATGGAGATCCTAGTATTTTTCAGTGAGGATCGATTTGATATATATGTTTGGAATACAAGAACGGTCATGCCCACAAAAAAGAAAGATGGATATGATAATTCCTAGTTTTCGATGATTCTCAAGTATAAAATCACTTAATATACCTTGAAATAATTTTAAGATGAATATTTTCATGATTTTCAGTGATTCTTGATTTCGGGTGATTTTATGACGAATATTTTTAGGATGAATATTTTTGTGATTTTCATTGATTCCTAACTTCTAGTAGTTACATGATGAATATTTTTACCATATTTGTTTTCAAAATTCAAGCTTATAAAAATGGGTATATTTTCAATCTATCAAATTGAAAATTATATGACATCACTTGAAAAGGACGTAAGGGTAAACCTACTGTAGTAGGCCGGAATAATCATTAATGGGCCCCCGGCCCATGATCAGCCGCATCATATTCAGGGGCTCCGCGAAAGCCCAGACTTGCCTGGGACTGGGCCGAACAGTTTGTGCTTGGCCGTTCCGAACAGTTTGGTGCTCGGACTTGCCGAACAGTGGAATCACGATCCGCACCGAACAGCGGCTTCTTGACCAGGTCGTCTCAGAGACACCCGGTAATTCGGTTCCCAGACACGAACGCACGTTCTCCGCTTTTGGGGGAACGTGCAAGTCGCTCTTCCGATCCACGCGAACGTGGAACACGTGGCGGTACCCCCGCGATCTTCAGCCCACATCCTACATACTGGGCCGAACATACCGGCGACGGTTGGATTTCTACTCTATAAATACTCCAGCGGCACTCCTACTACAGGTACATGCACACTCGCGCTTAGAGCTTACTTTCGAAGTTGCTTTCATTCTTTCAGAGAGCTAACTTGATCGTCGGAGTGCCCACCGGAGATCCAACCCCCCCCCCCCCCCCCCCCCCGTGTGCACTAACTTAGTGTTGAGTGTTTTGCAGATTATTTGAGAAGATCCGATTCTACAACCCGAGAAGTCAAGAGTGGATTCCAGACTCCACAATTTGGCGACCACAGTGGGAGATCCTTCTGACTTCTCATCCTCAAACCCTCACAGTAAAGCTTTCCAGAGTCAACAATGGTGATCATCGGAACTAAACCTTCAGTCCTACCAGCCATTCCACCCCCTCCCCCTGCTGACCTGAGGGACAGAGCGTATGTCGAGCGCCTGGAGGCTCGACTGGCAGAACGAGATCAGCTACTTCACCTGGTCAGAGAGGAGATTGCGCAACTCAAAGTTGCCATCAAACCTAACCAGAATGGCGAGACATCGCAGGCTCGGCGACGAAGGCGCCGCAGGACACGCTCTCCGGAGCGAAGAGAAAGGAATAAGCGTCCGGCCCTCGAACGACTGGGAGTCAAAACCGAGGTCGACGCGATCAACGAGACACGGGGCCAGGGACGAAGCCGAACCGCACCATCTGAAAACTGTTCGGATGCCGAACGAGGAGCGCGGAGGGTCTCAGTTCACAGAAGGTTGGGAGCTCAACCAGTGAGTAGCACCCAGTCGTACTCTCCTCCGACAACACCTTCGGACGACACCCCGACCCATGAGACTCAAATGGATCGGAGGTATGGCGGCCGAAGGGATCAATCCCCATCCAGACGTCAAAACTATCGAGGGCGTTCCCCTCGGTATCACGGTGGGCAGGACCTCAGATCACAACTCGCGGCTAGAAGGGGAGGAAGGGCCGAACAGGGGCCTCGGCCAGCACGCTCACAGTGCGATATCATCCACGACCAGCTCATCTCTTCTCCCTTTACTAGGGAGATAGATGGAGTGCGTCCACCGCGTGGCTTCAATCCCCCGAAGTTCAGTAAGTATGACCCCAAGACCGATGCCTACCTGCACCTGGTGCACTTTCGGCAGATGATGTCCCTCTACAGCACCGACGACGCGTTGATGTGCAAGCTGTTCCCTTCCAGCTTGGGAGAACTAGGGCTCCTCTGGTTTGATAAACTGCCGAAGGGTTCCATCCCATCTTTCAAGGACCTGTTCCTTGCTTTCCTGGCTCGGTTCGTCACCAGTAGCAGGCAAAAGAAAGGCGTAGACTCCCTCCTTGCGCTGCGGAAGTCGGCGAATGAGTCTCTCAGACAGTATGCTGCTAGGTACTGGGAGCTCTTCAATGAGATTCAGGGTTGCGACCCTGCTATTGCTGTGACTTCGTTCAAACTCGGGATGGATCACCGAAGCAGGTTATTCGAGGACCTCATGTTATCCAATCCCACCGATATGGATGACCTCATGGCCCGGATCGACAACCACTGCCGATTGGAGGAGGCACGCAACGAGCGGCGTCAGGCCGAACAAAACCATCCCCGTCAGGGGGATGGGAACAAGCAGACACCACACGGCTCGCGCCGGAGTGTGAACGTGGTATCCTCTGGGAAGAATAAGGGACCTCGGTCGTTCGAGTTTATTGCGGTGAAGACGGTCTTCAAAATCCCGACGTACGAGATCCTCAAGAAGATACAGCATGAGCCGTACTTTGAATGGCCGAGGCGGCCATTGGGAGAACAGCGAAAAACGCCAGACTCTCCATACCGTTGTTCATACCATAGGGAGAAGGGTCACTTGACTACACGCTACCGAGCATGGAAGGATTTCCTCGAACGGCTGGTATCGCAGGGACTCCTCAAAGAGTTCATCAACGAGGAAAAAACACAAGTCGGGCCCCAGACAGAACCAGAGAAGGAGAACAGTGGGGAAGTCCGGGTGATCGATGTCATTCACGGTATGGTGGATGCAGCAGCCGAGGAAACCCTTCGGGCCGAGATCAGGCGTGCGGCGTGCGGCAAACAGGTCATGTCCGTAAGTGCGGGGGCCAAACGTCCGCATCTCGACAGCCAGTCTGGGGGCAACCTGTCATTCTCTGATCAAGATCTTCAACGCCTCCAGATGCCGCATAATGACGCGTTAGTCGTCTCTCTCACCCTCGGCAATTCGCTGGTCCGCCGAATATTGGTCGACCAGGGGAGTTCGGCCGAGGTCATGTATTACTCCCTGTTCAAGGCGCTGCACTTGCGGGACACAGACCTCGCACCTACCGAGGTACCGTTGGTAGAGTTCAACTCAGCTCCTGTTTGGCCCCTTGGTAAAATCACACTTCCTATCCACAGGAGCACGAGGACCGTAGAGGTCGAGTTCGTGGTCGTCGATGTGCCGAGTCCTTACAACGCCATCGTCGGCCGCGTCTGGTTACACAAGCTTGGCGCCGTAGCCTCAACTTATCATCAAGTCCTTCGCTTCAACGGGATGTGGGGACCCGAAGAGGTGCTGGGCGATCAATTAGCTGCCAAAAAATGCTATGTGGCGGCGATCAAAAGCAAGGTCTGCCCCGAACAGGTCCAATGGGTAGAAGCACCGGACGCTCCCCTCCTGGACGACGTTGGCACACCAGCTGCTAAAAAAGCGGTTGAGGACCTAATCACAGTACCGGCCAACGACATCAATACCGACAGAATTTTTCTGTTGGGATCAACCCTATCACCAGCCGAACGGGAAGCCATGACCTGCTTCCTCAAGAAGAACATTGAGGTGTTCGCATGGACTCCGTACGAGATGCCGGGCATCGATCCAGATTTTATCTGTCACTCCCTCAACGTGGACAGATCTCGCCGACCCATCATTCAAAAACCGCGACGGTCGGCCACGATCCATACTGACGCAGTCATCGAGGAGGTAGACCGACTGCTGGAAGTTGGGGCATTCAAGGAAGTGCAGTACCCCACTTGGTTGGCGAACACTGTCGTCGTAAAGAAGAAGAATGGAAAGTGGCGCGTCTGCGTCGACTACACAAACCTGAACGACGCTTGCCCTAAAGACTGCTTTCCCGTGCCGAGGATCGACCGCCTCGTTGACGCTACATCTGGGCATGCTCGGTTCAGCTTCATGGACGCCTACCGAGGGTACCATCAGATTGCCATGCACGGCCCCGATATGGAGAAAACCGCCTTCATCAGTCCCCGCGGATTGTATTGTTATAGGGTCATGCCCTTCGGTCTCAAGAACGCGGGGGCCACATACCAACGAATGGTCACAAAAATGTTCAGCAAACAGATCGGAGATACGATGGAGGCCTACATCGACGATATGGTGGTCAAGAGCAAATTTGAGGCCGAGCACCTCAAGCACCTGCAGGAGGTGTTCGACATACTGAAAGAGCACAAGCTCCGTCTCAACGCCGACAAATGTGCCTTCGGAGTCGGGTCTGGGAAATTTCTGGGGTACCTTGTCACCAGAAGGGGCATCGAGGCCGACCCGAATCAAATCACTGCAATCAACAATTTAGCGGCACCGTGCAGTATCAAAGGGGTTCAGAAGTTAACAGGAATGACGGCCGCTTTGAACAGGTTCATCAGCCGATCTTCGGACAAGTGTCGTCCATTTTTCGCACTACTGAAAAAGTGCAGCCGAAGGAGCTTTGAATGGACTCCAGAATGCGGTCAGGCGCTCCTGGATTTGAAGGCTTACTTGTCCTCAGCGCCACTGCTCTCAACGCCGAAGGATAAGGAACCTCTGTTCATTTATCTGGCCGTGTCTCCGCACGCGGTCAGTTCTGTTCTTGTTCGGCAGGATGACCGAGCTCATCTGCCTATCTACTACACCAGCAAGACTTTGGTCAGCGCAGAAACTAGATACCTACCTCTAGAGAAGCTCGCTCTGGCGCTAGTCTCCGCCTCCCGAAAACACGCGCCCTATTTTCAGGCGCACCCCATCACGGTCTTAACGACCCAGCCCTTAAAAAGCCTATTTCGCAAGGCTGATCTGTCTAACCGAATCTCGAAGTGGGCCGTGGAGTTGGCCAACTTTGACATCCAATGCCAGCCGAGGACGGCGATCAAAGGACAGGTGCTGGCTAACTTCATTGCCGAATTTACTCCTGGCACCGAAGCGATAATGCCGAACAGCAGATCTACCGACTCGCCACCCTGGCAACTTCTACACGGCGACTTCTGGAGAATGTTCGTTGACGGCTCTTCCAACACCCATGGTTCAGGAGCCGGGGTCGTCCTGATCTCACCAGAAGGAGTTCTCCATGAAATGGCCATCCGTCTAGAATTCCTTGCCTCGAACAATGAGGCCGAGTACGAAGCTGTGTTAGCCGGCCTCCGTTTCGCAGGCGATCTCGGTGCAGAGCATATCAAGGCTTACAGTGACTCGCAGTTGGTCGTTCACCAATTGTCCGGAGAATATGAAGCCCGTGACGACCGCATGTCCCGCTACCTCACTGCCGTTCAACAACTCAGCCAACGGTTCGGCAGTTTTTCATTGGATCAGATCGCCCGTGAACACAACGCCCATGCCGACGCTTTAGCCGGACTCGCATCAGCAATGGACGCTGGGGGGCAGAGGTCTGTCTCTGTCGATGTCCTCCCAAGGCCGAGCATTGAAAAACCTACCGCAACCGAAGAGGTCAACTGCGTTTCACATGTTCCCAGTTGGATGGATCCCATTGTATCGTACCTACGGGATGAAACCTTACCCGAAGACCGTAGGGAAGCACACAAGATCATCCACAAAGCCGCCCAGTTCTGGCTAGGACCCGAAGGCAAACTGTACCGGAGGGCATATTTGGCACCCTATCTATTGTGCGTACACCCGAACCAAACTGGGGCTATACTCCAAGAGTTGCATTCTGGCAGCTGCGGATACCATTCAAGAGGGCGATCACTTGTGCACCGAGCTCTGACCCAAGGATACTGGTGGCCTAACATGAAAAGAGAGGCCGACCTCATGGTCAAAAGCTGTGACCAATGCCAGAGGTTCTCTCCACTCATACACCAGCCGGCCGAACAACTCAACCCCTTGTCCAGCCCATGGCCGTTCGCACAATGGGGACTGGACATAGTTGGCAAATTTCCTGTGGCTCCCGGCGGATTCAAATTTCTGATTACGGCTACCGACTACTTCACAAAATGGGTTGAGGCCGAACCCCTGGTTAGAATTGAGGACAAGGACGTCAAGAGGTTTGTCTGGAGAAATATCATCTCACGGTTCGGCATCCCCTATGCCTTCATTTCCGATAATGGTACACAGTTTGTGGGAGATATGTTTACTGACTTTTGTGCCGAGCACCGGATACGGTTCTTCAATTCAACACCATCATATCCTCAGTGCAACGGTCAAGCCGAAGCCTCAAATAAAATCCTTCTCGGCGGTATTAAGAAACGTTTGCTGTCAGCCAAGGGTAGATGGGCCGAGGAACTCTACAGTGTCCTCTGGGCCTACCGAACTACGCCACGCCGCTCAACTGGCCGAACACCGTTCTCCTTGGCCTTTGGCATAGAAGCTGTCATACCTCTGGAGGCTGGCCTCCCGACAATGCGGACAGAAGAATTCCATCCGGACACCAATGACAAAGCTTTGTCGACAACCTTGGATTTGGCCGAAGAACAGAGGGAAGCTGCTCGGATCCGAATTGCCGCTTATCAGCAAACGATATCTCAGGGCTATAACGCTAGGGTTCGGCCAAGATCCTTTAAGCCGGACGATCTTGTTCTGAGGAAGGTTGTAATACCCCGACCCGATTTAATTATTTAAATTTAAAAATAGCGCGGATAATTACAATTATCGCATAATTTAATTGATTTTATTTTATGTTATTGAACCCACGCTTATTAAATACGTTAAATTTTACGACGTTTGGAGATGTCGGCCTACCAACGAATGCTCGTATGAGAAATCTGAGCACGCCATGACGATCCTCATAATTTTCTAAGTCACCCGGTCTATTTTCATATTTTTCGAAAAATCGGTATCGGAACAGTTTCTCAGAATCATGCAGTATTTTGCGCTCGCACACGCAACGGAGCCCTTGACTGATGGAAACCCAACTAGTCAAATTCAAATCCTCCTTTTTCCTTAAATCAAGGGATGTGTTCCCTAATTAATAATTAACCTATAGCCTAATTATAACTTTTCCCCTATTTTCTTTTTATTTCTAAAATCATATTTGTGGATGTATGAATATGAAAGCATGAACTTGGTTTCTCCTCCCCTCATTCTCACGGCTCTCTCTCTCATTTCTCTAACTTCTCTCTCTCTCTCTCTCTCTCTCTCTCTCTCTAACCAAGGGGAGAAAACCCCCTCCTTCTTCATCATCTTGCTCCCTTTCAATTTCTACCACCTCCCACTACGTACACGGCAACCGCCCCTATGTTACGACGAGTATTTGGACACCCCGGAGCCCTTTTGTAACTGCCGTATTCGTGGCCGAGCCGCCATGTCCGGCCACCAAGCTTTCCAGCGAGGAGGAGGTAAAATACCCTTGTTAAACGCATACTTTTTCTTATATTCGAGGCCCGAGATCTTAATGTTTTATATGGGTTAATCTAGATTTCATTGTTAGAACTTGTAATAGGACACTTAGTCTTTGAAATAGATGGATTGGATCGACCTTCGGACCATTAGAACCCGTAGAAATCGAGCCACGAAAGTCACTGGCGAACTTGAGTAAACTGACTTTTTTCCAGATTCTTCGCTGATTTTTGTTCAACTTCGGAGACTTAGATCTTGGTGTTCCGTTGCTCACATTACGTTTTTTAGAAGATGAAAGTTTGAGACAAATACTTTATCTTGAACATAGACGGAACGGATTTTCTCTATGACATTTTGAACGCGTTAAAATCATGCCACTAAAATGACTCGCGCACTGTTGAACACTGTTTTCCAGATTTTTCTCAGATTTTTTGTTAACTTCGAGCCCTTGGATCTTGATGTTCGGGTGGTCAAAATGAGTTTCTTAAAACACGAAAGTTGTAGACAAACATCAAGTCTTTAACACGGATAGATTGGATCGTCCTCGAGACCTACGTAACTCGTAGAAACCGACCTCAAACACACCACGAAAATCAGCCTATTTCTGGGATTTTCTCTCTCTAGAAACCCCACTCACGCATCCACTTAAACCGCCACACCCGTTAGCCGAATCACGAAATTGACCTTACCATGATGAAATTGGGGTTAAATAATGTACGGGACAAGTCTCGGTCCCGGATTTCGGAGACCGAGGAGTATAATTACCAAAACGCCACTCTTACTTACTTTTGGCATACCGACACTAAAATCACCACACGAACGGACCGACCATGGAATTAGGCTTTGAATATGAATAAGGACTGAAAATAATGTGGATTCGACCACGGTTACATTTTTGGACGGCCGATAGCAAAATTACGAAAATACCCTTTTACGGTCTAAGTAACCGGCGATCAAACCGATCGAATGTGAGTCATCCGAGCCCTAGAATATACAAACGAGACTAAGGACCAAATAATAAAATTGACACGAATGCCGAGAAAGCTCTCGGGGCCAATTATTACATGGGTAAATTGACCACTTTCCCTAGAACCCGAATTACATTTTTGTACCCTTACGAATCGAGGAGTTCGAGCGGTTATGCGACTTGAGTCACTAAGTTAGTATGTATTTTATTGGCAATAAGTGCTCTTCATTTATTATGATAGATCCGGGAGTTGAGGTTATCGGGTCGAATTGATATAAAGAAAGTGCGGATTAATTTCAGGTGAGTCTTATATATGACTTGCTTACTTACATTCTGCAATAAAAATGAATGATTCTCTTTACTCTGATGCATGTACATCTATGCCACTGAATTGATAGTAGACTGAGCATGATATGTTAAGACATTAGAAATAATCATGACATCATGTAAACATGAAAATATTATAACATGAGATCAATACGGCGCCCCGGCCGCTAGGGGGCAGATGAAGATTCTATCGATGAGGTGAAGTAATAAGGGTGGGGATTATTAGCCAGGTAATCCAACGGGTGATATCACGCCGGCTTATATTTGGGGTCGCTCCCTAATTCACTGGTGGGCCGTAGATCGCATACTGTTACTATACATGGTTACAGCGTAAGCCTAAAAGCTGGATTCATACGTCACATAACATGATTACTTGATAAGTGTGCATGGTTACAGCGCAAGCCTAAAAGCTGGATTCATATATCATATAAAGTTGGCATTTAATTATAATGAACTTCAAGAATACGGGTTATCTTAATACAGAAAGTTAGTAGACTTGTCATATCTAGACTCACACTAGCCTAGTGCTAATGAAGTTGTTGATGCAACAGGTTTTTAATTAACGATGCTGACTATGCTTGAATCCTACAAGTTGTATTGGACTTGAAGTATCTCTTGTAATCTCTAAACTTAGCGTGTTTAGATGTAATTTGATCTTGATTGTGATGTACTTGGTTGACCGGTCGGGAATTTGGACCGTAGTCATGGTTTGTAAGCCCATAAGGGTTATATTGTTGCACTTTATTTTATGCAATGAACTCTGGAGTTAATTTTATTTTTCGCACTCTGATATCAGTTATATTGATAGAAAATCCCTAAACTGGTATATTTTTAAAGGGCCTTACGAGTTTCACTCGTGGCCGGTCACGTGCCTTAACCTTTACGGGATGGGTCGTGACAAAGGTCGTCGGCAAGAAACGTACAAATAAGCTCAGTCCTAATTGGGAAGGTCCCTACCGAGTGATCAAGATCGTTGGGGTCGGCTCTTACAAACTAGAAGACATGGATGGGACACCTATTCCCCGACCTTGGAATGCTCACAACTTAAGGAAGTATTTCCATTAAGTTGTCTCTTAGTACTTTTGTTTGCTTTGTTATGAGAAGTGCATGGTCTACAACCTCACTCTCTTCGGTTTATTCAGTTGTACTTCTTCTAGATAGTATGGCCTTATTGGTCCTCCAACAGATATGAGCGTCCTGTTCTCATGATCTTTCATTTTTTAACAAATCAATATATGGAACGGAGGTACTCGTAATCATGACTTGTTATCGGTTTATGAAACTCTTCATGTTCGGTTTATTCTATACTTAGTGAAATTTTTGAAATTTTTCCAAATGTTCGGCGACGTGCCTCTCTGTTATCCGTTACAGAATGGTTCGGTTAATTCTATACATAGTGAAATTTTTGAAATTTCTCCAAATATTAGGCGACGTGCCACTCTAATATCCGTCACAGAACGGTTCAGTTTACTCTATACTTAGTGAAATTTTTGAAATTTCTCCAGATGTTTGGCGACGTACCATTCTATTATCCGTCACAGAACGGTTCGGTTTATTTTATACTTGGCGAGATCTTTATGATTTCTCCAAATGTTCGGCAACGTGCCATTCTTTTATCCGTTACAGAACGGTTCGGCATTAATTATGTAACTTGTATTGATGAAAGAAAATAAACCGAAGTGGTTCGGTGATCGTCCTAATGAAGAAAAAGATGGCACGGTTCGGCAAATAATGAAATTGATCATATTCAAAAATTAAGTTCATTACATAAAAGTCTACTGATACTGAAGCAAAATAAAGATAAAAGTGGCACGCAGGCCCTACTACAATTTCCTACTTAAGCGGGCTGGCCACCATCTTCGGCAACGGATGAGTCAGGTACTCGTTCCGTATCTGGAAGGGCGGTCTCTTGGGCCGGGGATTGCACGGCGGCAGCAGGATCATTGGCCGGCTCGGCAGCAGTAGACGGTTCTCCGTACGGCAGGATGTCCCCGTACAGAGTTGACCCTTCCGGTACTTCGGCAGCCTTCAAAGCCCGGCGATAGCCGCTGCGGAAAGCATCCTCCAGCAGTTCTACCAGCTGGGCATTGATGCCCTCCATTTGCTTCAGGAACTTCCCCTGAGCTTCGGCGTAGCCGTCGTTGTAGCCCTTAGCGTCGGCCTCATCCACCTTCTTCGCCGTTTCAGCCTTCGAGGCTTCCAGCTCTACGGCGAGAGCCTTCCCATTCTCCTCGGCCAATGACAGGGCCGTGCGGATGGCGTTCCGCTCTTCTCGTATATTGTTCTTCGCCGCACTCTCCTGCTCGAGCGCAGTCCTTAAGGTGCGGATTTGGTGGGCCTTCCGCATCAGCCCTTCTGATACCGGAGCCAAGTGTTGGGTTGTCTGCATAACATCACCGAAGAATTAAGAGTACGGAATATAAAAGGACTTGGAGAAACTGAAAAGAAGAAAAGATTAAGTACCTTCACCATGAGCCGAGCCATTTTGAGGAATGACTGGTCCAACGTCTTCGGCAGCGCCTCGGCATCCTTAGGGAGTGTCATCCCTTCAGCCAACGTCAACGCCATGAGAGGGTCGGAGTTGAGGGTGTCTTCAACTGTCAGCGGTCTGCTGACGGACATCATCTTCGGCACAAAAGCTGGGGGCGTAGATGTGCCCGTTGCTTCGGTCGCAGCCGGGGGCTGACTCGCCTTCGGCGGAGCCAAAGCACCCCCCTTCGAGTGTCCGGCCCCAGAAGCCTTCTGTCGGGAGTCCTCCTTGGACTCCCTCGTCTTCTTCGCTGCATCGGCGTTCTCCTCCGCTCCTTTCCTCTTCTTTTGAGGATCAGCAGGACGGGGGGGCTGCAGTGCGGTTCCGCCGACCGCTAGCTTCAGTGTCACTTCTTCGGGAGCCTTCCTCGGCATATTGGCAACCTCTGCGATAAAAGCCTTCAATCCTTGTTCACTGAAGTCGATCGACGAGCAACGACTATAACCTGACGAAGTTGTTGAAGAGCAGGTACCTGAGGAGATTTGAATGACCTCGTCCGGCGTTGACTCCTCCCGCGGTTCTCTGATCACTCCGAGCGGAACGGCGTCGGCTCGGTTCACCTCTAGAGCTTCGGAGCTCTCGCTGCTACTGGAATCCCCTCGGCACTTGAGCTTCGACCGATAAACCTCGACGTAGCCGAGCAAAACCGAACAGTGTCTGTGCCTCCTCCGAACGGTGAATGCTCGACTGATTCTGTCCCAGTTCGCCTTGCTCCGCAGCCCGTCGACAGACAAGTTAAAACCAAGTTAAAGGAAAAAGACAGACAGGTTGACGGACCGTACAAAGACTTACCGGCAAACCCAGGGACGCGCGGGACTGAATGATAACGAAGTTCGCCTAATGCGAATTCAAACTCTCCTCGGACTACGACAAAATCGTTGGCATATTTGTCGGAGTCCGGAAGGCCTCTGATCAGCCTCCTCTGTCCGGTTCGGCAGCTGAGGTATTTTCTCCTCGCCACCTTGTTCTGGCTTACTAAGTAGAGGTGGTATCTTTCCTTCAGTTCGATGACCCCTACCACTATTCGGAAAAAGTTGATGGTCACCTGGGAAGGGGTCAGTTGCAGGACGTTCAGCACCTGCCGAAGAAGGGGATGAAGGGGGAAGCGCACGCCACCCTCGATGATAGCCATCAAGGGCAGCACGATCTGATAATGGTCCGTTACGACGTCTTCCCCCGGCCGGACGAGCTCTATAGAAACATTATCCGGAACGCCGTAGGTTGCGCAGAAATCTGCGAGGCTCTCCGGATCCTCAAAGAAACGGGAGTAACGGTTCTTCCCCGAGTGAGTGGCCGAAGTCTTCGGCATCACTTCTGGGATCCCTGCCGAGCCGCTGGTTCCAGCTTGTTCGGCGCTAGAGGATGACATCTCCGTTGAGTCTACTTCTGGTCCGGATATCCTATAAAGACGTGCACGGGTGTTAAACATAAAAAGGTGAGGTCCGGTCAGACTCAGCTGAGGCCTAAACTAATGGGATCGGGGCTTCGCAGCCCCTCAGGATGTTCTCAGCCAGAACACCTGTCGCTCGGCCAAAGCGTTTGCCGCTCGGCCGTTCCTGGGGTACGAACTGTGTACCCAGGCGAAAACGGTGACTAACTACAGACAATCTAAACCTATCAAAAAACGAAAACTATTGCAAGAAGAGAGGTCACAGGAGACTTACCCAAACGAATACGGTGATTTGGTGATGAAGTTTGGAACTCTTCAAACTCTGGGTGATTGCGCAAGCCAAACAGCGAAATGCTAGTGAGAGAAAGGCAAGAACGTCTGGGAGAAAAACTTTCAAGTTCTCCCAGACCCTCTATTTATAAGAGGACTATTGAGGCAGGAAACGGCCGACGTGGGATTCGAGACGCCCCGCGCAAGGATTTGAAACGTTTCGCCTCCTGCCGTCAGATGGGGGCCACGTGTCGCAATCTCAGGCTCTGACGTTTCGCGTGGGCCGCCTTTCAGCGCCCCTTCGGCTCTACCGTCAGATGAAGCCACGTGTCGCCATCTCATCGCCCGACGCTTCGCGTGCGCCGTTCTGCAGTGTCCCTTCGGCTCTACCGTCAGATGAAGCCACGTGTCGCCATCTCATCGCCCGACGCTTCGCGTGCGCCGTTCTGCAGTGTCCTTTCGGCTCTACCGTCTGATGAAGCCACGTGTCGCCTCTCATCGCCCGACGCTTCGCGTCCGCCGTTCTGCAGCATCGCTTCGGCTCTACCGTTGGATCGAACGCCACGTGTCGCAATCTCAGCTCCTGACACCTCACGTGCGTCACCACGCTATCAATCTTCGGCTCAGGCCCTTTGACCGAGCACTATGTAGCGTCCCCTCACAATCTAATTATTCCTAACAGTTCCAACCTCACAGGTTCGTTCGGTTCCGAACAGAATGCCCCAGGGCATCAATAACTAACACAGGTTCTCCACGGCCGTCAAGCAAAATCTGCCGTCATGCCGGGCTTCGGTCACATGGTCAATTCCCCCGTACCGAGCCGCGTACGACTGAATTGAGGGGCTATTGTAGTAGGCCGGAATAATCATTAATGGGCCCCCGGCCCATGATCAGCCGCATCATATTCAGGGGCTCCGCGAAAGCCCAGACTTGCCTGGGACTGGGCCGAACAGTTTGTGCTCGGCCGTTCCGAACAGTTTGGTGCTCGGACTTGCCGAACAGTGGAATCACGATCCGCACCGGTCTTCGGCCAGAATCCCCTTTGGCGGCTTCTTGACCAGGTCGTCTCAAAGACACCCGGTAATTCGGTTCCCAAACACGAACGCACGTTCTCCGCTTTTGGGGGAACGTGCAAGTCGCTCTTCCGATCCACGCGAACGTGGAACACGTGGCGGTACCCCCGCGATCTTCAGCCCACGTCCTACATACTGGGCCGAACATACCGGCAACGGTTGGATTTCTACTCTATAAATACTCCAGCGGCGCTCCTACTACAGGTACATGCACACTCGCGCTTAGAGCTTACTTTCGAAGTTGCTTTCATTCTTTCAGAGAGCTAACTTGATCGTCGGAGTGCCCACCGGAGATCCAACCCCCCCGGTGTGCACTAACTTAGTGTTGAGTGTTTTGCAGATCATCTGAGAAGATCCGATTCTACAACCCGAGAAGTCAAGAGTGGATTCCAGACTCCACACCTACTACTTAAAATAATGGCAAATACGTCAAGTTATGTAAAGTTGAGAATAAAACATAACTCTCAAATGTTTATGGGATGAAAACTTATGTTGCCCGCATAGATAGGACCCTAATTTAATTTTTATAAATCCTAATTGATTTGTGATCTTTAATTCTAAATCAAAAAATGTTGTTTAGTTTCCTTTTGAGATTTGTAGCACAACTCATTTCTATAGCGTTGAAGCTATTTGTAATATTTAATAGGGGTGTAAACTGAAACCAGCAAATTGAACCAAACCAAAAAATCAAATTGAATCGACAGTTTTGTCCAGTTTTTTGAGCTCGATCGGTTCAGTTGGGTTTAATTATTTGTAGTGAATTTCGATTCGATTTTAATTTTTTAGCTCTAAACACCGGATTAGACCGAAGCAGACCAAAATAAAAAAACGTCATATTTTGTTGTTATAATTTGTATTTTTTTTTGTAAATTGTATTTATTTCGTCATATGTATTTTTGGTAATCTTTATTGTTTTAATCTATATTCTCTTAATTTTTTGTAAGATGTATTTTTTACGTTGCTTTTAACTCTTTAATAGCTCAAATAATTATTTTTTAATCAAAAATCTCATTTTTTTTACTATTCGACATGATACAACCTAACCGAATTGAAACCGAAGAAATCAAATTGAACTAAATCGAAACAATTCAGCTCAGTTTCGATTTAAAAATTAACTGAGTTCTTGCTTTTGGATTCAATCATTAGTAAAGTCTTCAATATCATGGAGAGGTATGCCTCTAAAAGAAAAGAGAGTAGATATAGGCTCAAGAATAGATAGGGTTGATGAACAAACTGTTGATATGGAATATGCGCCTTTAAGCCCTTGAACTTCACTCCAAGGCTATTCAACAAATCTGGCACGAAAAGCCAATCTGATTTCGGTCAGATGCTAAGTTCAAGAGCTTCCACTTTATACTTAGATTAGTTAGGCGTTTGGCCTAAGGTTGAAAGAATGGTTCCAAGTCAGAGGAAGGGGACAAAACCATGTCTTATGACAAAAGGGAAGAGTGAAACCTAGAACGAGATAACCTGGACAAAAAGCTGGCAAGAGTGATAGCAAAAGAAAGATTTCCCTACTGGACTCCAATCCAACACTATATTTTGAAGAGACCACTAAAAGAAAAGAGAAGAATGCGACCATCGAGTTTCCTCAATGAACCCCACCCTGAGTGTTTCTTTCATAATGTAGTTGGTTCTCCCGTTATAAGCTCTCTGACTACTAGCTTGGCTAGGCGTTGGCCTTCTATTAAACATGGTCAGTCCCATCCTTAAGCCCGTCACTCATGAAACCCATGAATCATCCCTCATTAGGACTTAGAAGTCCTCTCTCGCCAGTTTCAGTCAATTGAATCTGATTGAGCTTGTTTTGCTTATGCTTCAACATCCTTGCCTTTCCTATTCTTTTCTCTGATTATTTTTCTAGTTTCTGAAAGACAAGAAAATAAGGGTAGGAAGAATATTCTAATTTAGGCCTCTTGTCGCTGTCTATGAGCTGCCCAAGCTAGGGCACTGGCTCTTTCCAAGGCCCTATAAGGGGTTTCGTAATCTGTGAACTTTTTGCTAAGGCCTTCTAAATTCTTCATCTTACCCTAGTATGCTTCTCATGGAGGACTGACGAACTGTAAGATAGTTTTATATGGAGTTTGGCACATCTCACGTCCCCAGACCCAAGGTCCCATTTTGCCTCTCAAGATGCTCTAAGAGATTAGGCTTAGATTCCATAAAATTTCTGGAACAAGACAAACAATAGAAAAGAAAGCAACGGCAATAGGTCTTTTGTCACTCATATTAGCAGCCTTAGGTCAAAAGAAGTTAACTAGTAGAAGAAAGTGCTTCACTTGGAACCGTTGGCCATTCTAGACCCATGCAAATCCTCGCTCTCATATGTATTAGTCATTGGAACCGACAACCAGAATCTAATATTAGCTAGCGCAAGCAAGAACGAAATCTTAGTATTGGCTTAGGAAATGGAATAGGAGCCGGAGTATTCTGTATTCATATCCTTTTTCCTCCTTTTGTATTAGAAATAGAAGTTGGATTCGGAGTAGGCATCGGCATTCTTCAAAGGCTTCGATCCGAACGATCAATTACTAATTGTTAGAAATGCACAAGGAAGAGCTTCTTTCTGACAAAGGATTGGCTTTCAGTCTTGAGCATGCATGTGCGGATGCGATTTTTACTTAAGCATTTGACCCCATTCTTTGCAGATGACTTGGTCATCTCGAAGCAAGCTGGGTTAGAGGATTTTGGCATGATCCATGGTTATTACACGATTGGATGATATATCGCACTCATCTGAAATCCTTCTTATGGGCCTGAAGGGCATAATAAATCAATTTTCAAATGTGGTTAGAGTTTCTCTGCCAAATTGGACCAGTTACACTCCGTTTTTGGGGGCGTATACAATTTTTTGACCCCAAGCCGGCTTTGGACTCTTTCTCCTTTCGGCTTAGCTAATTTCAGCAATGTTTAAATGCACTCTACTTCCCTAATTGCTTATATTATTTTTCCAATACTACTTTGAAATCTGGTTGATTGAGAGACCAGAGCCTCCCAAAAAAACCCAAAAATGTATTTGGGTTTATTTAGTATAGGCCCCATTTGGCTTGTGGTATTTGTGTGATTTTTAAATTATTTTTTGTCCAAAACGTATGACCATTTAGCCTAGTTTATTTGTACAAGAAGTCTTGTTTTTTTGGTTTGTAGAAGAAATATCGAATGAATTAGAATACTGTTCAAAAGGATGCTATACTGTTCAAAAGGATTTGGTAACAAAGCTTGTTGATTTGAATGCCCAATTCAAAATAGTTTGAATATCTAGCCCAAAATAATTAGAATATTCAGCCCATCAAATGACCCAATAAGGAATTTTCAACAGCCCAATTTCTCAATTCAAGCCCAATTTATATATTAAAATCCAATTCAAATGAAAAGAAAATTGAAAGAAGATTTTCAGCAATGAAATACATAAAGAGCAATATGCATAATCGAATGTGAGATCAATGGATAAACGACTATTTAATTACCTACATTGAAAATGAATCAAATGATGTATTTAATACCGTTAATAATGATACTATTATGCAACAGTTTCAGAATATGAAAACTCATCGAGATCAATTATAATATATTATGAAGTTTGAAGTTTGAAGTTTCACATTGTTTATATTAATATATTAAAATTTTGTTTATAGTATTTATTGATAGACCCAATAAAATTACTTATTTGCATTTTTTTTAATACCCTTTGAAGAGCCCCACCGGTGGCGGTTATTAGCAAATAACCTTTGACTTTTATATATATTTGTGATGTTGCTTAGGCGGCAGAAGCTTGCGCCAACTGTATCCTTGATCAGAATTCGAAACTTGTTGCCTCTATTTTTAAATTGGCAAAAAATGCACTGATCTCTCCTGAGATTTCTAAAAGATGTAGGAATCTCTTCTAAAGTTTTGAAAAATGCAAATACCTCCCCTATTTTGTAAAATATTAGACTGTTTTTCCCCCAGAAGGTAACCTCTGTTAAATTCCAATAGATTTTAATTTGGAATTCCAAAAAAATACCCCCTAATGTTTATGAAAAGGAAGAAAATTCTTTAAAAAAATCTCTCATTTCCCAAAATATTTCACACATCATCTTTTTTTGTCATTGTATGAAAATTTTATAATTCTTTTTTTTTTTTTTGTATTTGTGAATTTTGCGTTTAATGTTTATAGATTATTAATTCGTCTTGACGAAATAAATTTTGAAAATTAAAAATATGTGTCTAAAAGTTTTAAAAAAATTACTAAAGACAAAAATAATTTAAAATGAATAATTTTTTTTAAATTACTTTTGTCTTTCTTAAATTTTTCTGAGCTTTCAAAAATGGACACAATATAACCTCTTTGGGTTTTAAATTATGGTATTATCATTCAAATCAAACTTCCAAGCAAATTAAACCTCCAAGCAGGCCCACCAATCCAGATTGAACTTTTGTTTAAAAAAGGAAGAAAATTGAGATTGAAACTCACTACTTTTTTTTGGTTATATTATTGACATTCAAATCAAACTTCGAAGCAGACCCACCAATTCAGATTAAACACGCAATTGGTCTTCTCTTCCTCAATTGAAGTCTTTCTTATCAAAGAAGTCAAATTTGCTTGACTTTCCCCCACCTTCAGATCTGGCTCACCTCAGAACAATGGTCCCGTCACTGCCTCGGTTCTATTTCACTCCCCGATGGGGGTTCGGGAATGCTGTAAAACAGAAAGAAGTCGATTGCTGCCATTTCGGAAATCCAGTTTGAGAAGTGTTTCGTCCGGGAGATATAGCTCATAAGCGCATACATACAGAGATCCTGTGATTTGATCTGTACTAGAGCCGAGACTCAATTTAATGAGGGGACGTTCCATGCAAGTACAAACAAACAGAAAGAATCCGGGAAAGACACGCATTTCGATTTGACAAAATAAATATAAAAAGGACATGAATAACAAATCTCTTTTGTCTTGAAAAAAAATAAAAAATTGAGATTGAAACACAAAAAATTAGCAAGTACCGTATTGTACCACACCAAATTATAACTTTGGGAACAACGTCAACATATATATATAAACACACACATACACACACAAACTATTAAAAGCATCTATACCAGCCTCTCTTGATTTTTTCCTTCCTTATTTTGAGGAACAATTTTTTCAGATATGTTCTACATTAGGCTCCCTTGACGTCCTTCCTATTTTGTGAATGCTTTACAGTGACTCCTTATATTTGAGGAGTCACTGTAGTCTCCGTATTTAGTAAATTCAAAATCAGAATTAGTTATTATTCATCCTATTTCAGGGGCAGAACCATCCCCCCCCCCCCCCCCCCCCAAATTTAAATTTCTTTTAAAACTTAGGTATAAGAAAATAAAAAATAAAAAATTATATAAAAAGTTACATTTTGACCCCCCCAAAATTATATTCAACCCTTTATTTTTCAAAAAAAAATTCGATCCCCGCAAAGTCACAATCCTGGTTCCGCTCCTGCTCTATTTGGAGAGTCTGATAAGAAGACATTAGAAAATATGACTCTCTAAAGTAGAAAAGTAGAAATTTCTCCCTAATTTGGTTCAAAAAATAGAGAAACTAATGTGAATGCTCTAATTCCTTCATTTTTCTCCCTCATTACAAGTCTATTGTGACACCCCAGCTAGGCTGTAGTGACAGCTGTGAGGTCGGCGTCCGAGAGATGAAGTCTCAAAAGGACATCCGGATGGATGGTCAAGGGTTCCACATCGCTTGGTGGATGTAAATTTAGTAATATATATAAGATTATAAACCTTCTTTGTACAAGGCTTTTTAAAAGTCGTGAGAGTGTCAAAACTCATTGGAACTTCACAGTTAAGCGTGCTTATTCTGGAGCAATTCAAGGATGGGTGACCTACTGGGAAGTCCTTCGGGTTTGGGCAAACAAAGCGGACAGTATTGTACAAGGTGGGAACGGGTCGTTACAAATAGTATCAGAGCCTGCACCAACCGAAAATGTGGGACAAATCTGGGCCCCACACGAGGACGTGTATTCCTAAGTGGGGGAGATTATGACACCCCAACCAGGCTGTAGTGTCAGCTGTGAGGTCGGCGTCCAGGAGATGGAGTCTCAGTAGGACGTCCGGATGGGTGGTCAAGGGTTTCACATCGCTTGATGGATGTAAGTTCGGTAATATTTATAAGATTATGAACCTTCTTTGTACAAGGCCCTTTAAAAGTTGTGAGAGTGCCAAAACCCATTGGAACTTCACAGTTAAGCGTGCTTATCTTGGAGCAATTCAGGGATGGTGACCTACTGGGAAGTCCTACGGGTTTGGGCAACCAAAGTGGACAGTATTGTACAAAATGGGAACGGGTCGTTATAAATAGTATTAGAGCCTGCACCAACCGAAAATGTGGAACAAATTTGGGCCCCACACAAGGACGTGTATTCCTAAGTGGGGGAGATTGTGACACCCCAGCCAGGCTGTAGTGCCAGCTGTGAGCTCGGCGTCCGGGAGATAGAGTCTCAGTTGGACGTCCGGATGGGTGGTCAAGGGTTCCACATTACTTGGTGGATGTAAGTTCAGTAGTATTTATAAGATTATGAACCTTCTTTGTACAAGGCCTTTTAAAAGCCGTGAGAGTGTCAAAATCCATTGGAACTTCAAAGTTAAGCGTGCTTATCC
This sequence comes from Arctostaphylos glauca, assembly GCA_019985065.2. Taxonomy (NCBI): domain Eukaryota; kingdom Viridiplantae; phylum Streptophyta; class Magnoliopsida; order Ericales; family Ericaceae; genus Arctostaphylos; species Arctostaphylos glauca. The sequence continues at coordinate 20,387,794 of JAHSPW020000013.1, forward strand.
TAGAGCAATTTAGGGATAGATGACCTACTACCAGGGCCGGCCCTGACATTTGAGGGGCCTAAGACGAAGTTCGAAAATGGAGGCCCTTAAAAATGCTAGCGAAACTACATATAAAATCGATAAACACCGTTTCAAAACTACATGCATGTATTTAACACGAAAAAAACCCAAAAAATACATTATACTATAAGAATCAAAAGCATCGTCCACCATAATCACTTAAATATCACTTAAATACATATTGGGCCTTTGGGCCCCTTGGCTAGTGAGTAGTTGTTTGGATAACTGGACTTTAAAATGGGCTTCAATGCAAAAAAAAAAATTGGGCCTACATACTTAGTGGTAAAAAATATTTGGGGGCCTTTTTTTTTCATTTTTTTGGGGGGCCTAAGACGCCGGCCTATTGGGCCTTAGCCCAGGGCCGGCCCTGCCTACTACGAAGTCCTTCAGGTTTGGACAACCAAAGCGGACAGTATTATATAAGGCGAGAGCGGGTCGTTACATCTATACTCTTACATTTTGGTTTAAAGTCGACTTTGATTGGCCTAACATTTTTATTACGTTCAATTTTTTTAGGTAAGTGGTTCGTCTAGATAAAATGTGTTAAAAAGTAAAAAGGTTGAATTAAATTTTTAAACACCTTAAAAAACACAAAAATAATCTAAAAAAATATGTTCATTTTGAAAAAAAATTTCTGTCCGAAGATATTTTCGTTAAATTTTTGGTCATAAGTTTTTTTCTAAATTTCTTTTCATACAAACGAACCAATAATTCACAAAAATAAGACGCAAAACCAATAAAGGTGAAAAAAAAATTGATTTGAGACAAGGTAATCCAAAACAACTTCTTATCCTAATTTTTTATATTTGATTTTCAAACTACGGTAACTACTTGATCTAATTGGTTGGGCATTGTTGAAGTTAATCAAGAAAGTCATAGTTTGACTGGAAACTTAAAAAAAAAATTAACAACTGAAATAGTAAATTAAATGACAAAATAAATGAAGACCCACCCAACAAACTCAACTTTACTCTATATTTTGAGAAAATTAATTTAATTATCTTCCTTATGTGTTTGTGTACAAAACATAAAGAGACCCAATGTTACACTCTCGTCTAGGGTCCTAAAATACTCAGGGCCGACTCAGATACTTGTATCCGATTGGAAAAATGGGGCATCATTTTTGACTTCTTCTTTGTTGGAATGGTATGTAGTTCTAACTTAGAGGTGTCAAAAACCACGGGCAAAGAGACAAAGGAAGAACGGATTTGAATTTCAGACAATCTCCGAATTGTCAATTTCTTACGTTGGACCAATTCTTCTAAAGAGTAAAACCTCATTCATTTTTAGTAATTCCCGGATTGGGGAAACGACTGAGACGGGGGTCCTGTAGTGTGGGGCTCACTATATGGGTGTAATAAGCCCATCTGGCCGTCTATTTCGAAAACGAACAGTTCATATTCAAATCAGTATTTATTAATTATTTTTACAAATAAATATTAATTTAAATCTGAACTTTTCATTGTCGAAATGGATGGCTAGATGAACTCACTACATGCATGTAGTGAACCGACTCACTACAGGCCCCCCAATTTCAGAACGAGATGGAGCAAGAATTTCTAACTCGTGGGGTTAAAAACTAAAAGTATGTATTCTATTTGCTGATGAAAAGAAACATAATCAAAAAGTAGATACATATTGATGATCAATATAATTTTATTTCACAACTAATCTTTGTAATAACCCTGATTTTTTAAATAATTAAAAATTAGATAATATTTAATTTTGTGCCTTTAATTATTTTAAAACAAAAATTTGAAATTTGAAATAAAAAGAGACTGCTCGAGTGAGTTGTCAGGATACAGAACGTTGAGAATGAATCTTTTGGGTTTTTGTTGCATTCATGGCTTTAATTCGAGTATTATTGGACGTAATCAGTATTTGCCTCGGATACCATTGGCTTTAAGGCTACATATCAGAATTGTTACGGAATTTGATGACGATTTATGTAATGAATTGATTTGGGGATTCATGGCCGTGATTATAAACTTAATTGGGACATTCATGGGGGATTAAATAGGCGTATATAAATCTAACCCGAATATCAGTCTTCTTTCATTATTTTTCGTAATCCAATAAGCGGAGAGTACGTCTATGGAGAGATTAGTGAGTTGTGAGTATTCTTGGTGTTTTTTGGTGAACCCTAGGCGGAAGATCTATTCGATTTTCTTCAAATCAAATCTTGTTCTTTCGTGTTTATCTTCAATCGAGATAAGGTTCCTTACCTTTCAACCCTTAAGATTTCAATGTTGTTTTCAGTTTTAGTTTTAGTCACCATATGCATGTTTTAGGGTTTTATTCAAGCTGTTCGTAGAAAAACCAAAAAATTGTAAGAATCTAGAAAAAGAAGACTCGCTTAAGCGAGCTTTAGGCCGTTTGAGCGACCTTATTAAATTTTCTATTCACTGCCTGATTTTTCAAAAAATGTCATAGTTTTGTCAGAATCTGAACTTTAGTAGCGAGCTCTTGACCGCTCAAGTGACCTGTCCAAAAATTCATAATTTATAGAATGTTGATATGTTTGTCGAAACTTCGTTCCAACACTGATAACTTGTCCAGAAGGCATGAACACACTGCACAGGCATACACGATACTTGTTTAAGACCACGGATTCCCGTGGGATCTCGTGTCAACCGTTAGACCATGATTTACGATGTTTCACCTTACTTCACTATGATTGGTATGATTAATTCGATGATGTTAATGGAGTAGAAATGTAATCTAGAGTTATGTAATTTGGTATGTACTGAAAGTTGTTCGTTATGCCGAATATGGAAGTCGTGCTATCTGAGGAAATTGTCGTAGTAGTAGCCGTTATGCTGTTGAAATCGACGTATAGGAATGTTGAACGGTTGATGTTTAGAAAACTATGTGATAACATGTTGTACTTAGAATTTTGTGAGGAAAAATTCTAGAATTTACATTAGTAGCACCCGGTTCGAATGTCACCCGTAAAATGAAAGTGGCGGGTGTTACGTGAACATTATAACGTATTGGTAATGCATAGTGACAAATAGTGACATTAATTGCAAAGATGTTAACTAGACAATGTTGCCCGTTGTGGCAAGTGATGTTATCGGGCGTCGACCCGTTGTTGTGTTATGATTTGGACTTCAACTAGCAGGTGGGTGTAGCCTTTTGAAAGTCTGTTATTTATTCATGGAAGGACCCCAATTAAGCGATGGGTGTATTCGGTTGGAGGTAATTTTGGGACCGTCTGTGAGTGCAGCTTTGGATCCCGAGAGAGTGATGGCCAGTGTCTTAAGTGTCCTTAAGTAGATACAGAGAAAGTGACTAAGGTTCACTAGTATCTGACCTGCTGAAGCCACATTATCAGTTGAATCTAGTTAGGGGAAGGTACTTATTAACTTGAGTGAAAGGTAGAAGGTCTCTTCCTTGCCGGGTCAATATTCTAATCGGTTACATAATCTTAGACTACAGTCCTTTATTAGGTAGTGCCTTATCAATATCAACTAAGTATCCTATGTTAGATAGTCAAATAGGAGATGGAGTATTTCGGTGGAACTCCGAGAAATATAATAAACGGAAACATAATGAACCTAAGTGTCTACATAATTGTTCAGTGTATTTCAGTAGCTGCTTATATCCAACTACATGCTTGATTTTTTATTGGGTTCGATTTTTTGGGTAATTTTTCCTACTGAATTTAATTACTCACCAGACCAACTTCTCCACCACTGAAATTCATGTCAGATGGAGATGTGTAAATGGAGTTTCCACCACAACAAGAAGAGCGGGCAACCGTTGAGGAAGAATTCAACATGTGGTTGCCTTACCTTTAGTTTAGTTTGCTCTGTCCTTCAATTTAATAAATGTAAACCCATAAAGATATTTCTGTCATTTACTATTTCAAACTTATTTAATTTTTGGTTACAATAAAAGAAGTAGCCTTTTTATAATTGTTTTGATAAATAAAATAATACTAAAAAAATATAAATAATGTTGCTGAGAATCGGGGCATTACAATTATTCCGTCTGCTTTTCATATTTGATAATAACGCGTGATAATCTTATTTATTGCTATTAAAAATATATTTCTCAATATATGCAAAACCAAATTATCAATGTGATGTTCTTCAACTAGTAATTACATGTGAAAAATTCACAAGGAAAAAAGAAAAAGTCCACACAACTTTATTCAACCATTAAAATATGCAATTTTGATGACATTATATCACTAATCGCAAGACAAATGTGTAAAATAAGAAATAAAACCACATGAAGTGAAACATACGCATGCAAGTAGAAGTGTACCGGATTATTTGAACCATTAGAGATGGTACTGGATTTGGACCCAATAACCATCACTAGGTATTTTTTGATGGACCACGAAGAGCAAGTAGAATCTGCCTAGTGCAAGATTAATCGAAATCGAAGTCGTCAGCCCAACTTCGTAGGTTGACTTTCCTATATTGTAGTCACATTCTCTCCTCCTAACGCTAAAAGCCTTTGGTTCATGCAAAATACATGTGTGTTAAATGAGGACGCAACCATTGATACCAAAACCAAAGTTCCATTGATAGTACCATTTACTGTAAACTTAATCATTATCAGTTGGTTGTACCCGATTTAAGAGTGAGAAAAGAGTAAATTTATCATCAGACGCAAATTTTGAAATTCTAGATCCAAGTACGATGGAGAGAAGGCCTCCAAACTTACCCATATAAGGCCCTATTTGGCCAAAAAAAAAATTTTAGCTTATTTTTTGTCTTTATTCAAATTTTTTTTGTATTTGTTATTTTTATGTCATTTTTTCGTGGATTATTGGTTCATATCGACGAAAGGAATCTAAAAAGTATAAAATTATGTCCAAAAGTTAAAAAAAAGTCACTAAAGACGAAAATAAGCCAACACGGACGCTGTTTTTGACTTATTTTTTGTCTTTTCTGAACTTTTTTCAAATGTAGCGGATGATTGATAACTTTTCTGAAAGCTCTTGTCAAGACGAACCAACAATCATCAAAAAATTGATGAAAAACAAAAAATTAAAAAAAAATTCAAATAAGGACAAAAAACTAAACAGTGAATAATCCAATAATAACCACAGGCCAAATGGAAACTCACTAAAAGAGTATCTAAAGTATAAAAAAATATTTGTAATTAAAACAATCATATACTCAATCCTCTTCTATGAAAGAAATTGAGAAAGTTGTAAAATCACTTGAATTTTGACTCAATCAATCTATAGTTGTTTAGATAATAACATACCAACTACAAATTATAAAATGAGAAACTAAAAAATTATACTTAATATTGGTAGAAAAAATTAAGTTTTGAGTGGAGGCCAATCTTTCGTCCATCAAAATAGTTATATGATTAAGATTCAGATGTTTGTTCAAGATTATTATAGTCCAGATTAAACAAAATCTAATAGCCTAACTTGTTACTTGCCAAGGCCGGCTTAGACATAAGCCCATCAAGTCACCACTGCCTAGCCCCTCTATTTTTTTTGTCCCAAAATAGGGTACTGTTTACGTAAATGTAATAAATAATAGTTATAGCCAATATCATGCATATTTTTTGTTTTATATAATCGAGGTACTCGGTCTACTTTGAAATTATCTCCAACCTAATGCCGACTAATCATCGGAACCTTGACATTAATAGCCGGATAAATTTTCAGTGATCTCTAGTGTTTGGTTCTGGTGGAATTCGACCCCATCATCTTAGAGGGCAAGTCCCTTTATCGTCCTCTCTCTTTTCATTGAATTTGAATTCTGATAAGGGATACGTAAAGCTTGTGCCAATTGTATCCCTTATCAAAATTCAAAATTTATTGCATGTTTTTTAAGTAACGCCCCAACTTCTCAAAGACATTAATTAAAAAAGAATTTAAAAATATCAAAATGATTTTTATTTCATTTCATAACAAAATAAGAATTTGGTTACTAAAGAATCTAAAGATAGGCTCCATAGAGACCGAGCAGAATAGCCATACAGACCGACCAAAACGGTCAGCCAATCATCTAGTCTACTACCCTACCAACTAGTAGGATTGCCTGGCCATGGCATAACAGGCATTCTGCAGATACTGCAATTGCTAGATCCCTTTAATGGCGCTCTAGATCCTCCGATATCCCCCGAATGATGAGGGATGGATTAGCCCAGATCATGCAATTGCTAAAATCACAGCCAAGAATCACCCCCATCCAAGTATTAATAAGCGCAGAGAGAATGTAAAAGGTACGCATTCATAATCTCCTAAATTCACTAAGAGCTTCTGCCTCGAATACGGTTCTAACTTGATCGTCAGAGAGTTCACAACTGGCCAACCACCCTGGTCATTAGACTTGTGTGTAAGAGCAGCTCAACAACTCATGTGAGGGGTCATCACTATTTTTTGACATCATTAGTTTGGCGCCGTCTGTGAAAATGATAGTTCTCGCTAAATATAAATTCAACTAAGCAACCAGAGATAATGGTGAACACAAGATCGTCGATCAGTAGAAGTCGAAGAGGGAACGTCTCCTGCAACGGTGGACAAAGGGAACTCCACCTGCAGGGAGCGAACCCTCTAGAAGCTCAAGGGCACAACCTTAACCAGATGGTTGTCACCCTGATGGAACAAAGCCAGGCCCTTGTGCAGCAACTCTGGGCCGGAGGACCACAACTGGTCAACCTAGCGGGTATTTTCAACAGAGAACCTGGAGCGGGGAGGCTACTGGAGGAAAAGGTCAACAGCCACCCCAGGGATAGGGGAGCAGGCCTCCCAGCCCAAAGTGAAGGAGCTCACACGTAGGGCCCGTCGCGCCGAGGATGGAGATCCGAGAACTGCGGGAAAAGATGGAGGGCATCATCAAGCAAATAAAGGATAGAGGTCCAGCCAAGCTAGGGAGGCAAGTCCCACAGTCAACGCTGCCGTTCATTGAGGCAGTAATGGCGCAACCCCTACCCCCCAAATTCAAAATACTGCAGATAGAGCAGTTCGACAGTTCGGTAGATCCCCTGGACTATTTGGAGACGTACAAGGCTTTATGGTTTTACATGCAGTACCCAACGAAATCATATGTCAAGCCTTCTCCATCACACTGAAAGGACCCACACAAGCCTGGTTTGGCAAGCTAAAAATTGGCTCAATTGAGTCATTCAAGCAACTGAGCCATCAATTCCTCAATCATTTTTACAGCGGAAGACGGCCCCATTAGTCGGCTACCTATCTTCTAAATGTCAAGCACCACTGGGATGAGTCGCTGCAAAACTACTTGAAGCGCTTAAACAATGAAGTCCTCCACGTCAACGAGGTTGACGACAAGATGACACTAATTGCTTTCATGGGTGGCCTCCAGCCCATTCAGTTTTTCTACCACCTGTCCGAAAGGCCTCCGAGTGAGTGGCCTAATTGATGACCCAGACACAGCAACATATGAACGCCGAGGATGCTATGACGGCGCGTCGGAAAAAAGCAGAAGAAGTCGTCAGTTTTTAGTTATGTTATTAACATCCAAATCAAACTTCCAAGCAAGCCCACCAATCCTGAATGGACTTTTGTTTCGGAAAAAAAACACAAAAAGCTAGCTAGCACGCACTGCATTTTACCACACCAAATTACAGCTTTGGAAACAACATGTACATACATACACACACGCACATACAAATTATTAACGTCTCCATTTTTTCTCCCATTGCAAGTTTATACTTTTACATTTTGTTTAAACTCGACTTCGTTTGGCCTGACATTTTTATTAGATTGTCTGTCATTTAGTTTTAAAAAAATTGTATTTATTTGTTTTACGTTAATTTTTTTTAGTTTAGTCCGTTCGTCTCGATGAAATGTGTTAAAAGAATAAAAAAAATATGAATCAAATTTTTAAACATCTAAAAAAACAAAAAATAATCTAAAAAATATGCCCATTCCGAATTTTTTCTGTTTAAGAAATTAGTCATAATTTTTATTTTCTAAATTTCTTTCATAAACAACAAACCAATAATTTACAAAAATAAAACACAAAAACAATACATGCAAAAAAATTAGCTAGAGACAAAAGATAATCCAAAAGAACTTCCGATCATAATTTTTTATATTCGATTTTCAAACTACTCTAGCTACTTGATCAAATTGGTGGGCATTGTTAAATTTAATCAAGAAAGTCATATTTTGAAAAAAAAAATAGTTTAATTATATTCATTATATGTTTGTGTATAAAAAATAGAGGGATCCATCATTACGTACACACTCGTCTAAAATATTCAGGGTCGTCTCTGATACTTGTATCCGATTGAAAAAACGCGGCATTGTTTTTAACTTTTTCTTTGTTTGAAAGGTATGTGGTTCTAACTTAGAGAAAAGGAAACACGGATTTGAATTTCAGACAATCTCTGATTGTCAATTTCTTACGTAGGACCTCTTTGATTCTTTTGGTGCTGTTTTTGGGTTTGTCTCAATTGGGGACAAAGGGGGATACTAAAAGTGAATGATATTTTATTCTTTAGAATAATTTGTCCAAATTTGAGCAAGAAAAACTAAAATTATATCTCAGTTAAATATTATATTTGTTGATTAAAAGTAATACATATTGATTATCAATATAATTTTATTTTACAATTAACCCGACGGCTTTTCCTAGTTTGATAATAACGTGTGATTAATCAAATTATCATTGTAATGTTCTTCACTTAATAATTATCATGTGAAAAAATTCGTAAGGAAAAAAGAAAAAGTCCACACAACTTTATTCAATCATTAAAATATATGCAATTTTAATGGCATCATATCATTTATCCTAACAAAAGCAAGACAAATCTGTAGAAGAAAAAAACCACATGACGTGAACCATACGCATTCAAGTAGGAGTGGGGCCTCCGTAAGTGAACGGTAGGATTGGTTTCCTGAGAATTAGTCGGCAATAGGTTGAGATAATTCCAAAGCTGGCCGAAAACCTCGGCTATCAAAAAATGTATAAGTGTGCTGGATTACTTGAACCAATAGAGATGTCACTGGATTTGGACCCAAAGACCATCACTAGGTATTTCTTGATGGACCACAAAGAGCAAGTAGAATCCGGATGGTGCAAGATTATTCGAACCCGGAGTCGTCACCCCAACTTCGTAGGTTGAGTTTCCTATTGTAGTCACATTCCCTCCACCTAACAGTAGAAGTCTTTGGTTCATGGAAAATGAATGCGTGTTAAATGAGGGTGCAACCATTGATACCGAGACCAAAGTTCCATTGATCGAACCATTTACTGTAAATTGAATCGTTATCAATTGGTTGTACCCGATCTGAGCGTGAGAAACGGGTAAAATAACATTCGGACGCAAATTCTGAAATTCTTGATCCAAGTACGATGGAGAGAAGGCCTCCAAGCTTAAGTCTGTTGGGAAAAGAACTCCGGTAAAAGTATCAACAGCATGAGGATTGCTACCACCAATTAGAACTCGGCCGTCACGTAGCAAAATCGCAGTGGAATGGTACATGCGGGGATTGGAGCTTGGGTTTTGACTCTCAAATCGAGACCCCATTGGGTTATTAGGATGGTAAAGAACTGGGTTTAAAACTGGGTTCCTACCATCTTCCCAACCAGCAGAACCTGTTGACCCGCCGTTAATAATCAAAACATTTCCATTTGGCAGCAACACCATGTCACTCATGACTCGAGCAGTGGGCATGGTCTCCATGACCCACTGGGGTGACGAATCAGTTATTTTGATCCTCCCACACGTGTCCAAGGCTCCAATGAAGTTCCCATTTGACGCATTGGTGTAGGATCCTGGCGGTGTACCCCCGCAGACCAGAACTTCAGCACTACTTGCATTTCCTTGATCTAACTCCAACGGAAGCAGAACAGCAGATCCGGTGCTCGGGTAACACCTTGGATTCCCATCAGGTATTTGAGGATAGTTTGTCACGACGACATTGTTTACATAATTGAACAAAATTGCTCGATTATTAGCAAAAATAAATAAATTTCCATCAATATTTAAAAAAACAAATGGGTATAAATTATTTTCCTCTATTGGGTCGTTGGTCTGGGACAAAAATGGCAAATCAAAAGCAGCCGTTGCCGAAGTTTTTGGGTAAAACTCATAATTAAATTGCCCGCGGCCGCCGATAATAATTTGACGGCCATCTGGCAGTCTATGGTTGGTGGCGTACCATCTTCTATTAGTCAAAGATGAGTTGATTTCTTGCCAATCACACCCTAGACAAGGCTGAAAAATCCTGACCACACGATCGCCATCGTTATATCCTCCTGTTTGGAATAGACGGCCGTCAGACATTACACCACCAGAGGAGCACCAAGTGTTGGTGAGGATAGTGAGTGGACGGATACCATTTGATGCGACGTTGTATTCGACGGAGTGGGCAGTGCAATCGATTTTCAATGTCAAGTCGTTTGAATCGTTCCGACAATTTCCATTTGGTAAGGATATGTTTGATTTTCCAAAATCAGTTCGGTCGAGAATTACGACCCGATCATTGTTGAGGAGTTGCATGTGCATGGCAGAGATGCCGATGTTGGACTGTAATAATGCCCAACTGCCTCCTGCAGCGGCGGTGAGAGTCCGAGATAATGGGCCGGCGGCTAAGAATGTTAGGAGGAAGAGAGAGAGGGAATGAAACTGATTTTGCGTCATGATTTTGTGTCTTTTTTTTGGAGGGCTTTGGGAAGTGTCTGCTGTCAAAGATGTATGTTGGTCATCTGAAGATATAGGAAGAAGGAGGAGCTGGATCACTCCTATTTCTACCACGCGCCACAAGACGCGTGAAATATTACATGTTTTCTTTGGAAGCTGGTGAGGATTGACGCCTCGAATGGCTCGATTTTTTTACCGTATTATTTTTACCGTAAAAATAATCAAAAAATAAATTTTTTATATTTATTCGTCGTTTTCAGTGATATTTTTTTATTACATAATTTTATATTTTTAGATTCATGTTATCGAGACAGATCAATAATTCACGAAATATTGAAGTCAAAACAACAAATGCAAAAAGAATTTGAATAGAAACAAAAAAAAAATTAAGAAAAAAGAAGTTAGGCCAAATGGATAGTGTTGCAAAGAAAAAGAAATTAACACCAACAAATACTCCCTCCGTCCCGGTTTATTTGTCAATTTTTTAACTTTTACATGTCCCAAAATGTTTGTCCATTTTTAAAGTTGACTTGTGAAAATTATCTTAATGCCCCTCTTTTTTTTTTAAAAACCACACTTTGAAAAACGTGCACTCTCATTTAATGCTTAAAAAGTTAAGAGTATTTTTGGAAAGTTAAAACTTTTAAGAGTAATGATTATGTCCCCTTAATAAGTTAAAATTTCTAAAATGGACAAACAAATTGAGACGAATGGAGTAATATTTTTGTACATAAAACACAACTTATACCCCGTGCAATACACATGGTGCGATGATGCATAGACACGCGGTGATTAGAGTTACACAATTCTTCAGGATAAAAATTGTATCCGAAAAAGAATTCGCATAATAATAATAATAATAAAACAAATGAGTGTAATGAACGAAAAATAAATGAGTATATTAAACGAAGAGAGACAATAAAAGATTAAAAAAGAAATCAAACGTCGTTGACGTGAAATTATGGAAGGTGTTTTTTATTCTTTTTTTTTAAAAAAAAAGTGATGTGAATTATACAATCTTAGTATATATATATAGTATATATATACAGATACATATACAGATAAATAAATAGGTTACAAATTCACTTACAGCTGTAAAGGGCTAATTAAAATGTTGCAGTCCCTTCGTTCACATTTGCCATATGCATAAAATAGACTGCAATGCTCACAACTATTTAAATTCGCATTCCGGCACCCTTTTTCTTTTTTTTTTCTTTCCTTCCATACAGAGAGAGAGAGAGAGAGATTTTTTGTCTTGACTCGATCGGTGAAGCAAATGACATGATATGTTTAAGGTTTTTTTATTAAAAAAAAAAAGCATAATTGGCCAATAAATTGTAGAATATGTAATTGATAGAGATTTTTTTTTCTTATACAGATTTTCAAAAGAAGTAAGGACTCAAGATAGAGATGCCAATTGGCATTCTTATACCTCTAATTGCAGTATTACATATATCAGTAGAAATTTAGCATTTATAGTTCGAATAGGTAATATAAATTAGTTTTAGATATAAATGTTTATCTGTATTTGAATAACTATACATTAAAAAAAGAAAAAAAAAAGATAAGTAGAGAGACTTCAAAGATAGTATTATGCAAGACTTATAATTTCGAGATTCTAATATTTGTATTTTAAGTAAGATTAATTAACTTTTATTTCTTTTGGGAATTTTATTTATTGTCCTATGAATAAATATATTTCACTTGGCGCACCTAGAGGTCTTCGTAAGTAATACTTGTAATAGTCTATAGTATAGAACAGGGTCAAAAAGATTATTGAATACTCATATATATAGAGAGAGAGAGAGAGAGAATCTTTTCAAAGAATATAATCTCAAGTGTTTTAAAATAAAGAGTGATAAATTTTCTTATTGTTTTGCTTGACCAATTCAAGCTCAAAATCTATACTATGATTACATGGGGCATTTTAACGAGGAATGCTCCGAGATCGATAAGTGATATCACTTTATATTTTTGAATTAGATCGTGCAATCGGACGTCGGCCACCTCTGGATACATCTCTGCATCCGGCTTTGTAATCGACTGTTTAATTGGACCGTGCAATCCTTTGAGTTTGATCTTTTGCTCTTTTATTCATTAAAAATTATTCTACTCGATGTTATTGATTGATAATCTGATTATTTGATTTAATTTGGATTGAACAAATCAATGTTTTAGCCGTTAAATTTTTTGAACGTTGAAAGAGCATCAACTGTAATGGAAAGGAAGATTACAGTAGCAGAAATCACTCTAAGCGCAAGACGGCCGGGGATCTTATTGAAGTGAGGCGCATCCAGACAAAATAAAATAAAATCACTATTTTTTTGCATGCCTTGACCACGTGTTTTTTCTCCTATAAAATGCCTCATCATATTAAGTAAGTTTGGCCGAGCATAATAAAGCGGTTGATCATAGCAATGGCATTTTCGAAAATTAACTTAAGATGTGGTATCTTCTAACATCAATTCTTTGCAATGGGATACACAAGCTGTCCAAGAAAGATATTGTCGCTTTACTTCCAAATGCTTTCATGTTAGAATTTTAGACCGAAAAGAAGGAATCATTACAAATTAAAAATATTTTACTATTTGTCTCTACTACAGAATGAGCAGAGCTTTATTAATGAATTTAGAGTAAAGATTGTTATCGGCCAATACATTTGTTGAGACATTGTCCATGACAACTTAAATCACATTATGTTCATCTACTAATTCAACATACTTGTCAAGTAGTTCAAAAAAATTTAGCCCTTCTTGGAATAGCTTTAGATATTAATGGACTTAGTAACACTGTTCCTCTTTGGCCTTTTACTAGAAAATTGATTAAGGTCCTCTCGCGTCAATCACTCCATCCATCTGTCATTATAGAACATCCATACACCACTCAGTTCTCTCTATGATCTTTCATCAAATTATTTGTATATGTCAACTCCTTGTTCAAATAGGTGATCTGTTTCTCATGATAAGTTGATGATTTTATACCCGGACCATAGTACTCAACAACTTCAATTGTAGGCCCGTAACTTGAACAGATTATTGTATTAAAAACAATACTAGCATTATAGATCCATCTTGTGAATCTCATCACCACTCGATCTCTTGGTTCTTACTTGTGGGGATCATTTGCGTCAATTTTTGTCTATTTTCCTTTTTGATTTTGTACCAGATCAAGATTGGATGTGAATAATACATCTATCGGCCCTTTAGTCTTTGCATTCTTCCGCTTAAATTTGGAAACATAGCTCCCAACGGATTTGCCACGTCGATCTATCTCCGAAACATCGTTTTCATCATCCTCAAAATCATCATCATCAATATTCGGTAACATATTCATTTGATCTTTCAACGATTTCTTTTTCGCTCTGAACTCTTGAATCTCTTATTTTACTTCAGGTGGGTATCTTGGGCACCGTTTTGAATTCAAATAATTACCTGGAAGGTATTACTTTACTCGACAAACCCCAACAATAGTTATATGGCCACAAAAATTGCACTTGAATTTATCTCGTTTTTAGATCACCAAACATGCATAATTCTAAGCTGGGTTTTTTTTTTTAATTGTCCACACTTACATTTGAATAACATATTTAAAAGAATCCAAAAACTAGCAAATCAAAGGGGAGCCTTCGGTATATTGTTGCACTGCATATAGACTGTATATATAATTCACATATATATGGCCACACTGCATGTATATATACTGCATGTGTTGTTTCCATACTCCAGACATATATACACACTGTATGTACTAGATATTCAATGATTTTGATGTATATATTTGAAGAGAAAAAACAGTGTATATATACAAATACACTATCTTCATATACACGATGTATAGAGTATGTTATAATGTACGTATATACATTTTATATATACATGTTTTGAAGAGAAAAAAGTGTACATATACATATAAACAAATATATACAAGTATAGAGTATTTTGTATACATACAGAATATACATTGTATATACTACATGTTTTGATCTCTCTCTCTCTCTCTTGCGCGGTCTGATCGAAGTAGCCCAAAAGATTTAGCATGGTCTGATGAAGTCAAACGAGAGGCTTTCGGAAGAGAAAAATACAGAAAAAGGGGAGAGAGCAATTAGGTCAAGTCTAGATCCTTTTATCTATTTTCAAAGAGCAAGCCTTTTTGGAGGCTCACATTTTACGTGATTTTTGTCCATTAAACACGTGCCTCTTCTAAGTCGCCTATTAAACCCCCACCTCTTCTAAGTCACCTCGCCTCGCCTCACACATCCCAAGGCAACATCCTACCCCTCGCGCCTAGGCGCACACCTCGCTGCGCCTTTTAAAACTATGGCTAGTATGGATTCTTAGACTACAAAAAAGAATTGCCTAAATCTCTCAAAAAGAGCATATTAAGAGAATTCATTCAACAACAAAACCCCCAAAAACTAGCACCGAATCTGAAAGTATAAAATTACAGTATAATCCATACTGACCACGGATAAACATATGGGCGCACATTGACAGAATTTTACATTAAGATAAAAAAAAAAAAAAAAAAAGTATTCAAACGAAACAATAAGGATCGCCCTACATATGTCGACCCCTGGTTGGGCGGCATACATGATTTCGTTTACGAGCATGTTCTTCACTGTGTTGCTGTGTCCGACAAGCATACCCGTACCAGCAATCTTCTCTTTGAGATGCATCTGGCGGTAGAAGCTACAGCAAAACAAACAACATGGTAGCAACAAAATAAGACACTACTTTAAATAGTACCATGATCACTGAAAGCATCATTCGCTGATCAGATACATTGTTAGGATGAATATATCTTTTAAATAGAAGATCAAGGTAGTATCAAAGACTTGTAACAAATGCAGTTCCATGGAAAACCATAGGAAGAAAACACAACTTAAAAGATAGTACTCCATAGAAACTAATTATTGATAGAGAACAATTGAATGCAATAGGAGTATAAAAAGTGTCTCGTGTCTACTCAAAATCAATTTTACCCATCTATGAACCTAAACAGTTTTTGAAAGGAGGACCATTCTTTATTAGCAATGCAGAGATTGTCAAACATATCATCTCCTTTTCCTTTCAACTAGGTTGAAAAATCCATACATGTTGGCAGAAACCATCTTTCTCACCAACTGCAGCAACTGGCAATAAAATATGGGAGAGCAATCCGATCAAAAGTCCGTCATACGTAAGGACGAAATCTATTGATAAGATGAAGTACAAGATGATGACGCTAGAGCTCACGACGTGGCACAAAAGCCATTGAGGTTTGCTTGTGTTAAGGCTTTTTCTAAGTGAAAAAAATTTCTCAACTTCTTAGTACATCATATGTAGATCCCCAAGGCTTGAAACTATATGATTTGAATTGGAAGGCAGCGGCAGCAAACTTGGGCATGAGCTTCTCTTTCCTTGGATGTGGTTGAAATGGAGGAAGAGAAAAAAGAAGAGGGCATTCCAAGGAGTTGAGAAGCCTATACAGGATTAGGAGATCATCTATCTGCCATTTATAGTCCAGATAAGGGTTTAGTAACTTTAGTTATGCCTAGCTTGGAACCAATAGTTGATTCTATAATACTCATTGCAGGAGATATCTCAGAGGCCTTTTTGAGAGGAGAGGCATTGTTACTTTGCGTCTTGTTCTCATAGGTAAAGACACACAAAATGCAAGCTTGTTATCAGCACTGACTTGACTGTTGCATATTATCAGAATCAAACAAAACGTAGAACAGTAATTTCAAAGGATAGCCACTGTACTTAAATGATACTTGCCTTTCGCTTAACTCTCATGGATTTGGGAGTAACATGACTGTTTTTGGACGCGAAGAAGGAAGACACAAAAAACAAACAGATACCAAACTGGCCCTATGTAATAATAGAATTCCTTCTGACTGCTGAACTTGTAAAGCGCATAACAAACAACCACAAGTGAGCAGAAATCAACAAGTTCTTAAATATAACTGCTTGAATTAGGAAGATGCCTACATGTTTTGGAATTGAAACCCGGAACCAGTACAATAGGAATGAAACCAATTTGTCATAGCAATCGCTGCAACCAAAGAAAAGAACAATCAGATGGACACAAAAAAAGGGCATTCATTTTTTAGTACATTGTGGATGAAGAGAAAAATACACAGAAAAAAGAAGTAACACAATAATCAAAAAATACGAATTAAAGGGCCATCCAGAAAGCATTTAGAGCATCAGCCACACATATTCCAGGAAATGCCATAATATCTGAAATGCAAAGGATGACTGCGTATGGGAAAATGATGGAGAAGGATCCTTCAGATCGAAATCGAAAACCTTTCCTGCTGAAAATTTGTACTGTAATAGTGGTATATGGTACAATACATGAACCATTTATTAGACTGTTGACAACCAACCCATCTAAAAGCTTAAGTTGTTAAAGAAAGTGTAACTTTACTATTTACATCCTCTACACCTTTCCCCTCCATATTTCGGAACTTCCTCTAGCATGAGCAGGCATGAGCATGTGAACAGACATTGAAGAAATTGTGGCTGCAAAGGTTGAATACAAAGCCATAAAAACTTCCTAAAAGGAGAATCGTCACCATGCAACACTAAGCATGATATGCCTCCAACAGTCTGATACCACATCAGACATGCCCAAAGGTTACTTGATCTTTACTATTGTGCAGATGGCTTACCCATGTTGTCGAACTCAGCACTAGGACTTGGGCGCTGCTCATTGTTACCACGCTAGGATCGCTAGAGATGAGGATGGAATGCCAATAGGCGGTCGATGTGTCAACTCATGAAGGCTGACACATTGACTATTCTTATTCATGACAAAGCAACTAGGCCACACGGGCAAATTTAAGTAGATGCCAGGGGATCACATGCCCCTCCTCAAGTTCTAATACCTCCCATAATATCCCTATACAATAATTACATCTTTCGTTTACATCCCTCGCTAACTAAAAAAGCTGCCCCACAAAATTATGAAACCAGCCCTCCTTTTAATACCACAAACATAAAGCAAGGCTGCCCCCTTTATCAGTGTTCAGGTCACTGCATTCTGATTCTAATTTGAGTGGATAGGGACTTCTAATTTTGGAGTTTTGTTCTTTTAACGTGCATGGAGGAATACATTGAAACAAAATGGCACATGGGAATGTTTAAATGAAGTATTATCTATTTATGCTTGATCATGAGAAATCTTTTCAAGGTTATGACCAATAGGTGCCTTCTCTGTGTTAAATTCCTGAATCTGCCACTGGTGCCACATGGGTGGGGTCTCATGGCAGAGGGAACAAGCAACTATGTGATGGGGAATGCCACGTGGCAGGTCTCATCCTCTAAGGGGTACCTATGCAGCCACATGGCAGGCCGCC
The DNA here is from genome assembly GCA_019985065.2 of Arctostaphylos glauca. NCBI lineage: Eukaryota > Viridiplantae > Streptophyta > Magnoliopsida > Ericales > Ericaceae > Arctostaphylos > Arctostaphylos glauca. Next base: position 20,405,795 of record JAHSPW020000013.1, read on the forward strand.
AACATAAAAGACAACCTACGGCCCGTGGGTGTGCCATTAGAGGAGGATAGCCAAGCAGCCGACCATTTCCAGCTTAGCCTTGAAGAAACTAAGAGATCCTATTATGGTAAATATATACTAGGTGAACCATCTGCAAGTTCAAAGGTACAAAATAAAACTTACTTGCAAATATGCGTTTCAGCACTTATCATCTCAGCATGATTCAAAGGCATCCTTGTTCGATCTGCAAGGAAAATAACCAACATAAAAAAATATAACTGGAAACTTGAACAATACAGACATACACCTAATAAATAAGAAACTGAACGTTGTAAAAGGATGGATAAAAAATTCTCATAAATAAATTGCTAAGCCCCCATCACATGCACAATGGCATAGTTTCTTGCAACATATGATAGGAGCATGGGATAATGTGTCTGGACCCATACACCGTTCAGTAATGGACTCTTGGCTTTTATAATACCATATTAAGAAGAAGATTATGTAGTTATATTTTTTTGTCATGTTTTCTTGCTTCCGATTTAGATAGAAAAAATCCTCCTTTTCACATAATTCCACATTACCTCAACTAAATCCCTAAGTAGTAAAACCTCCTAAACTACAATACTCCCTCCGTCCAATCATGATTGTGCATCTTTACAATTGGCATATCCCAAGAAGATTTCCACTTTAAACAGTCACAGAATGTACGTTTCCAAAAGTATGCCTAATAAATAACTGTCATAAGTACATTTGAAAGTGAAAAATAAAAGGGCAGGCAATGTTGAAAAGATGTCTACAAGTTCGAAATCCAATGCATTAGTTGCATGTCCCATTAAACAGTTGGAACTTCTAAGAGGGACAAACAAAATGGTATGGAGGGAGTATTATACACTACACTCTATTTCAATGTGGAAGTCATTTCCATGTAATTATATCCAACTCCTAGATATATACCCTTGTAGCTGTACCATAAGATTTGGGGTTAGGAAAGCCCAACACCTAGATGCATATCTGCACCCAATAATATATCTGATACCACGTGACATAACTCTGAATCATGTAATGTTCAAATGATACATCAGAAATGATTAAAATGCAGTTACAACACATACTTATCAAAACATCAAAAATGCAGTTACTGCAGATACTCAGAGAAACAAAAAGGAAAATGAAGTTACTCCAGAGAAAGAACCCTATAATTACCTATTTCTCTATTGTGCAACTTTGTAATCCAGTCAGAGATAACAGCCTGGAAAGTTCTTCCTGTCTGTCTAATACACCTTTCTGTAATCTATAACCAACTCAACTGTGAGTCCATAGATCCTTTAAAAGGTACTTGAACATCTGACAGTTGAAAGAAAATAAAAATGATACGTACATCTTGTTCATGCCGATTGTTTTCATGTGCGCTTGATGGGATTCTAGTGATGATACGTTCTGATATCTGCATGAGCATACAAAAAATAACAGGTGAAGCCTATACAGTATGGTCAGCACATAACTAGGGGACAGATTCAATTTAACGTTCTGTTATTCCTTAAGGGCCTGTTTAGTTGCCTAGGAAGGAGAGTATGGAAATATTTTGCCTTTTTTGTAGTTTTTAGTTGTTCAATTAGCAGGAATATATAGGACCCCTGACTTTAACTTCGCCATTATGATTAGCTTTCTTCAAAACTTGTTTCGCCAAAAATACAAATTTCTGCAAGAATAAGTCAAATCAGAAGCAACTGGGCAAGCAAATGCAGCTGCACAAAGGGGCACAACGTAGCTCGAGCCAGAGCTTTTGAGTTTTCCAACTAAGTTCCATTCCAACAGGGAGTGTGAGTCTTGAACAGAGGCATCCAAAGCCGAACCATAAAGAGGCAGCACCACCTACTGTTTCAAATGCTTCCAAAGGTGACCCTCTGGAGTTTTTGGCTCGTTCCGTCATTTAAGTATCCCTTTGCCGTCCTACCAAATGGAAGTTTCCAAAGAGCTTGCCCTACTGAAGTACCAAACTCATGCTCATTTTAAACTAGTTTCCTACACAATCAAACTACTGTATCTTCATGTTCTTACAAAATTCACTTGTTAATTTAACACATATCTGAAGATATATTTTCTTTTCCTTCACTTCATTTTCCTAAACTGTTCTCAGGAGTAATTTCATTCACTATAACAACGTGACCCCACATAGTACACTATTTGTCCTATTGTCTGCTATGCAGGGTTGGGTCACTATAAATTTGGTATCAGAACCAACATACTTGCTGTGCCCTTCTGTGGTCCATGGGAGTCACAGGGACATGAGTCGCAATGGTGGGGAGACTGTGAGGTCTTGAGCCATACCATAGAATATGGCGGATAGGATCCTCAAATTGTCTCACATTGCTTGGAGGGAGAAAATCTTGCACTATATTGGTGAGACCGTGAACCTTCCAGTACAAGGCCTTTTCCAAAGTAAAATTGGGAAGAACACAACTGTGCACTGGCCACATGGACATGCATGTATAGGCACACATATTGCGCATGGCGGGCAAACCCCACAATATCGTACAAAGCTGGTCGGGTTGTTACATGCACCAAAAACTTGACAACTGAATAGAGCCTAAGTATCAAGTAGAACACATAGAAATGTATATCTACATCTTTTACAGGCCATTCAATGAGCATAGTTCAAACCAGAATGGGAATGCCCAAATAGTTGCCAACCATCCACATGACTGTGGATCCATAACAACCAAATACTTTTCCAAGACAATTAAAACACCAAGAAGAAAAAGAACAAGAAAAAAAATCAGAGCTTACAGTTTTGAACGTCTCAGGGCCACAAACTGGATGAGGGTTATTTTCAATAACACTCTGAGCATACCAGTAAGCACCACAAAATGCCCGATCACATCCTAAACCTGCAAGTTACAGGGAACTTTATGTCCTTGTATCAATTAGAAAAATTCCAAGCTAATTTCGCAATAAACTCAAACTTACCAGGGAACATGCTTGAAAACTAAAGATCTTAACATTTGGGACAACTCGATCATAACATTTGAGAATTCACTATGATATGAGCAACATAACCGTGTTTGAAACGAAACTGACGAAAGTTTACTCAATCTGAAACAGCTATTGGAATACTCTAGACCTCATCCTCTGGGACAACTCAAGCTCAAGGCACTTTTGAGGCACTTTCAAGCTTAAGGTAAATAACCTCAACCTTCTATGTTTTAAAAGAATAAGAAGAGCTTATTACACCTCACAAGGAAATCTATGTACAAGAAAAGTCAGAATAACTTGAAACCAAACGGTACAGGACGTTGTATATAGTGTGATAATCATCTTTACCAGGGATGGACTGCATATTAAACTGAAATGGAAGTCCAACGATTAGAGATTTGGAGGACATTATCAACTGAACAAACATTAAGACAAGAACACAAATGTCCTAAGCATGTAATTCAATAGCCAAGTAGGCGTCAACAAGGAACCAGTTATATGTTAAAGAGCATAAGTATGTCAATATGTATTTACACTGTTGTGGGACAATTGTATTGGCTCTTGAAGGCATCATTCCTCCACACGCTTGACACTGCAAATGGATAGTGTTCTGGTTACACTGGAACCCAGCAAGCTCAGTAGCTGAGGGATGAACACAAATGGAGTTACTTAATGATAAATGGAAATAGTTCAAGAAGGGTTGAAAATTACAATGAAACCCATAAACAATCATGACCAAATGTCCAAAATTCACGGAATTGCATCTAGTGAAAGCCACATATATGGCCCATGTTGTGAAATGTAACAACTTACTAAAGATCCTTTAAGAGATAAGCTAAGATTAGGGAGTATATCTATCTATGTGTCTACAACCTTATATATACTTTTGATAAGCACGAGATATACATACTAAACAAGTGAAAATTACATATAAAATAAATTATACATACAACAAAAACACATCTGCAAAGTGCAACCTGAACCATTGAGGATTTTCCAACATGAATAAAAGGCAGATATATACCACATTGAGGGCATGGAAGATCTTCAACATCAGTATCTCCATGTGGAAGATCTACAACACCACTATCTCCATCTTGTGCTGAAAGTGCCCTCTTCCGATGACCCTTTCTTCCAGTGCTAATGACCTAACATTAAATACAAGTGAAGACACATCATTAAGAATTTACAGTTTATTATCCTAAGAGAGTTCTGCTGCAACTTGGTAGGGTCTCACTCAACCTGCAGTTTCATCAGGCATGGCTAAATTCTTTGCTGAGCAGGCAAGGCTTGGGCTGTAATTCAGCCCAAATTAAGCTCAGGATGGGTCCGGACAAAGGAATGCAAACAGACCCCAAGTCCCTTTCTATTTTGTGGGCTATGTTATATAATAATCATAAAAAAGTTACACTTGATATGTGTTCATGAAATTTAGACCCATCATCACAGCTTACTTATAGAACACAAGTGGTTACACAATCCATCCACGACAAGGAAAAATCACAAAATTTCTCCTATGGCCAAAACTGCAATCTATGTAACAAGCAAAGCCAAGTCTCTACATACTCAAATGCATAGCTATTTCTCTTCCACTATATGCATCATACCAAGCACAGATAGCCACTGTCCATGCCTTCCAATGCTCATAAATATGAGCCCCAACGCTAGCATCACCCAAGCCACACCAAAATCAGACTCAAGAGACTGAAAATAAAATATTCAAGATTTCTAGAAGAGGTAAATTTTTTGACGATAAGTTATACTAATTATGCTAGTATACCAAACCATTCATCCAACTACTAAAGAATCATGAATAAATACTACTTACAAGAGGTGACTTTATTGATGCATAGGAATCTAAAAGCGCAACTTCTTCATCAGAACGTTTTAGGGAAGAGTCAGTTTGCAGAATATCCTGCATAAAAACAGCAGATATGTTACAACAGAAAAGACAACTAAGATCCAAGAGCAAAGTCCCAAACCAGTACAAATGACTTGGTCTAAGAACGCCAAACCACTATGAGCATTGCTAACAGTAATATACGAGAAGTTTTAACTCCACAATTTCAAGGAGAAAGCTCCTGAGAGGCCAATTTAGAGGGAGCTGAAGGGAGCCCTTCTTCCAAAAGTAATAAATTCACATCCAGACCTTAAGTATTGTCAAATATAAAAGCTTTCTATCAATTCTAGGTGACAAACCAGACAACCAAAAAAATATAGTGATAAATATTTCCCTAATCAAATCTAGAAGAAAAGTAAAAATCTCCACTGATATCAAATATCAAGCCTCAGCCCAATTCCCTCTGAATTTCAAGTGAACAATTGCTTTGCTTCCAATTTAGGTTTTATTGCCCCTCAAGAGATTGATACGGAAATTGAAGTTTACTCCTCTTAAATTCTTTGAGACCAGCAATTTTTTTATGATTCTTTTGTTGATTAGACGTTACTATCTTTACTGAGTTATGTCCACAATAATAAACTAGAAAGTTATGTAACTGCACCTAGATTCCACGTGTGCCCTCAATTCTAACAACTAAATATTTTAATGACTAATGAAAATATATCAGCTAGATTGATGTTAAAACCCCCTTATGTCGCCAGGTTCCAATGCCATCGCACATTCCAGCAATTTACATTTGACTATTTGAGTTATCGATTCATTTTCAAGATGTTTTAATAGAATAATTAATTTACAAATTATTCCTACTCAAGGCATTAAGTGGTTTACATGAAACAAGTATTGCTTTGGATAACATAACAAAAATCTAACTTGTTAACAGTTCCTATTTAGCACAGTTGGAAAAAGAAGAGGGGTTCCACGAGTCGCGTAAAGTTTCAGAAGTACAGACTTCTGACTCCACAATACAACCTTTTCCCTACACCTCTACCTGAATTAATGTTGAAAAAGTTCAACCAGACTAACCAACAACTGCAAATATGCCTCATAAATAAACAATCTCAAATACTTCATACAAAAAAAGAACAAGATAAAGCTACCTCCTCAATATTGTGCAAAAAATGATTCCTTCCAACAAATTGTACCACTGCTCTACATTGTGGACAAAGAACACTGGAATGTTTCTCCTGAGACCTTCTTAACCACTCTGAGAAACATCCATTGCTGGGAAAAGAATAAATAAACAATTTTTAAAAAAAATGGGTCGAGCCCAAACACTATGATTACTTCACAATCAAATAACAAACCAGAAGTTGTGGAGGCAGGGGGCAGCTGTGACAACATCGTGCCAAATGTTTAAACAAATACTGCATTTGGCATGTTCAACGTCCAAACAAATCTAGCATGAAGAAGGAGAGGTCATATTTAGCATGTGCACCCATATGTAACTTAAAAATAAACTACAACCGCACAAATTGATGATCATTCACCTTTAGTTGTTTATTGGAAGACTCCTCAGTCATTTCTACCTGTAAGGCTGTAACACATACAACCAAACCCTAATGGACCATTTGTTAGCGGTCAAAATTTTAGGAGGAGGATGGTAGAATAATAAGAAGGAAATATAGTATAGGGGAAATATATTATCAGAATGGTGAATAAACATAAAGAGTTTGTTTGACTATTTTTTTACGAAGGAGGATATGGTACATGTGAGTAAACGGATGACACATAATGCATAAATAGAAGGGGATGTGAAAGTGGAGAAGATATTGATATGGGAGGGGTGGGGTGGGATAATTTTATCACCCTCAAGAGGATAAAATAATACGCTAAATATCATATCCCGAGTCCAAATAAGTAAACAAACATCGGACAACTCGGATTGCCATATCCGAGGTGATAAGCAATTGATTTTATGACCCGTACCAAGCTCTAAAGATGTAGAATGAGCCTTGATACACGCCCTGAACGGGCAGACAAAAAGATGGCAGAACACACCACCTAATCAAGAAAAAACCTTTCCATATCAAACCCATTGAACATAAATGTAATCAGACTGTCAAGAACATCCCCAAATCACCTTAATTCCAAAACCTATTACCTGTTTAAACTTGTTCCCCATTTTCACCCCTCATGTCATCATCGTAACAAGTGGTAAAATAACGACATATACATGTCTAGTACGTATTTTCATGAATTTGTTTTCGTAGAAAAACTACATTTTCTGAGCATTGCAGACCTGTATATTCGTCAAAAATCTAGGTCGAAATCAAGGTCCAAAAGAAAACCAAAACCCTACATCGAGGAGGAAGAAGAAAACTTACTGGCGTCGGTTAAGGGGTGGAGTTCAGATGGGACGGCTTTCTCTGTTGCTGGCGTCTCTCTGTTGCATTTCCGGAAACTTAAAGGACACTATTGGATCCGACCCGAAAAGGGATACAGCAATTAACGGTTACGTGCTATGTACGAGAACTATATTCCAGAAAATATTCGATCCGACCCGAATTCAAATACAGCAATTAACGGATACGTGCCATGTACGAGAAGGATACAGCAGAAAGCATACGGCAACTACCGGATACGTGCCTGAATTAAAAATTCGAAAAATAGGTCAGATGTGCTAACTTGCTAAAATAGGTCTAAATGCGATTCCATGTTTGGAAGAAGAACAAGTCTAATGACAATAATAACTTCGATTTTAGCTTCAAATTGTTAGCAAGCCTGTTTTTTTTTTATATAGTCAAGATATCCGGTCAATTTTGAAATTACCTCTAACGTGGGGATTAATCCCACCACTACTTGTGAAGATTATATTTAAAGTTAAAATTTTCCATAAGAGTTAATAATATTTGAGTGGTCTCAAATTTAAAATTTAGAAAAGAGCATACTTTTAAATTTTGAACTTTGACTACGATGTTAACCCTTGAGATGTTGTTGACCTTGATCCAATCTATTTTGATTCCCGAAATTCTTAGTTCAATCTCACAATTGGAAGAGAGTGACCGATCAATATTGAATTAAACAATAGAAAATACCTCTTTATTCGCCTCGAGGAAATCGTAAAGGACTATTAATTCATTGAATCTTTCTGAGCAATTTTGATTTTCTTCCCTATCGCTTTCCTAACCCTTTGAAATATTCTATATCTTTTTGAGCCTTTTAAATATCCAAAACCTAACATAAATTCTCCAAAGAATCAAAATAAAATAAGACACAGAGGCAAAATGCCTACTTTTCATCTTCCTTTAAAACAAAATTAATTAATATGATCCAAACTCTTCTTATGATTAATGGAATTGATTACAATTCATGACTAATTGCCCATATTTGTGAAACTTATAGGACTATGGAAGCAGGTAGATCAGAGTACAGCTACAATTTGCAAAACCCCATGGTGGTGAATAAAATTAACCCCAAGACAGAACTTGCAGTTTATGATACATGAAGTAACCGAATTTCCTTCATCACAATATACACTGGTACATTCTTAGAAATTACAATACAGGTTACGATCCATTTCGGAGCAAGAAATCTAGAGACGATACATTTTTATACAAACATTTACACACACTAGGTGAAGGAACCATCCGTACAACCCCTCCGCCTAAGTGAGTGCGTATGTAACGTGTTTGTATCCAATAGCATGTAATGGGATGACGTTCGATCACTCTGTTATCACGCTGATTGCTGTTACACCATGAAGTGAGTCGCCACAATAAGCAGGATCTTGGAAATGGCAAGTCCCATAGTGAAATACCCAAATAATGCAGATCCTTCAACAATTGCACAAAATTCTTGTTTTCAAAGGACGTGGATCCAAAGTACATCGCGATGCATTCTTTTTGTTGAAGTTCTGACAAATATTTGAGCTTTTTGGAGTTTTGATGGCTGCTTTCACTACTTGGCAGTATTTTGAAATGCTATCTTTCGCTTTTTTCTCCTGAAGACGAGGCTCTCGTTGTTAAAGACTGAAGCATACATTGAGCAGCAACCAACTGCTCCCTCAGCATGACATTGTACTCGTACAGACTTTCGAAGTTCTTTTTTATATCAGTCGTACTGATTTCAGAGCCGCCCTTTAATTCTGTGATCATAAAGCAAAAAGGTTAATTGTACAAAGCTAAGTAGAACTGACATAATCCGAGATAGTTCATAACTGAGTAAGCATTTTGAAGAACTAACAATCAGAACATCAAAAAACTCTTAACATGTTCAAAGACGTTATTTTTCATATTTTTATGAGAAAAAGCAATTACTCAAACCAGTAAAATGCAAGTTACTCCCGAGCCTCCATCTTATAGTACACACCAAATGGCGAGCATTCAAGCAAAGATAATGTAAGTGGGATAACTTGACCCAATAAAGGCATCTGGGGAGTGATACCCCTGAAAATCATGTATGAACAATACAGGACTTACTTAGTTCATTGGAAAGCCAAGCCACCCAGAATATTACAAAACTTGGTAATAAGCAAGATAATAATGCTACCTACTACTACAGTGGCAAGTGAGAGAGATAAATCTGCATGTGAAATAATATAAACCACTGAAATTTCAAGACAGACAGAAACTTGTGGAATTCACTATAGTTGGATGAGTTTTAAGATCCTAGCATCTTTAGCTCATTCTTATATCTATGAAACCAAATTTCACACTGAATTCCTCATTTCTTATCCATTGCGCGTGTATTTATGCACACACTGATAAAGCTAGACAACATGAGGATGTGCGTAGGAGATGTGTATGATTGAAATGAATGCTTGCAATTGGCATTCTGTTAGAAATTTTACTGAATGCCTCATTCATTTGGCATCAAATCTTGATTTATTATCCTGTTCTAGTTCATGTTCTGATGACAATTTCCATATAAGTTCTGATAAGGCATCTCAGAGAGTGTGCTACGCTGTGCTTAAGAAAAGGATAAAAGAGAGGAAAAACTTCAATCATATTCACGTGCTTTGCCACAAGAACATATACTAATACAAAGGCTTTGAACTTTCAATGAATGGGCAGTCTTAACATTATGTTATTGTGGATATTAGGAGTAAAAGTGCGCATTCCGGGAATATGGCAGGCACTACTACAATGGACTCGAGACACTGGAGGTAGAGGAGGAAAGAGCTCGGCACAACTATAGAGAGAGAGGGGGATGGCAGTGGAGAGTGGTCTACCAGAGAGTAAATGTATTAGGCTTGCATTCAATGTGTTGAATACTTGTCGTGTCTTTAATGATATGTCAATCCATCCTTATAAACAATCCCTGGAGAAGGAGAAAGCCAGATAGTTGGCTTTCTTCCCATTAAAGGGGCAGAGTAGAGGTTGACATGGTTTCTCTTTTAAGTTTTATGACCAGAAGCTGAGCTCTGTATCATGGGACTCATAAATGGTTTAGATGATATATAGAAACCCGTATCAAGGGAGAGAATAGTTGGTGTGATACGAGCTCCGAGATGTCAGAAAGTGGTTACGATACATCTTCTGAGGTATCAGTTGTCGAGCAAAGCCTCTTTCTCTCTAAGATCGGTCAAGCTAGAGTTTGTCCAAGGGCAGGCTCATCCTCCTGGACAATTCCCTTGCTCTAGCCTCCAGACCACATGCATCCTTAAGTTCCGAGCCAAGTCCCTAGGCCCTACTCTCGACCTAGGGTGTTGTATGTCAACATAATTGCCATAGTTGTAGTCAACTCTTGAAGCTTTGAGTGCGGAGGAGTCCCATAAAACTCGTTCTTTATTGGAGACAAGTGAGTCCAATGGACCTCGGACTGTGAGCGCTGAGTGGGAAGAAGCACCTCTGGAGGTGTTTAGTGGCGGAGGACTCCGGATACCCACAATTGTCAAGTAACCCGTGGCTCAAAATTTTCTCAGTTGTGCTGTTGTGTATTGAATACTCACGTGTTCAAAGCTTTGTCTCAATACGCAAGCATTTCTCCGTTCTTAAATGATGAATCTCTTTATAGTGTAACCATGTTCTGCATTCATTGGAACGTAACTTATGTACTCTAAGCATGTTATGTAACATTTAATTATAAGAATAGATCATTTGTATTGCAATGTCTTGCAACTGTTTGCATTTTTTAGCTTGCAATTGTTGTGTGCATGTCATTACGACGTTTAAGGATTTAAGCTATGAAATACAAGGCTTTCCACTTAATTAGTGTTGCATGTTTTTAGTTACCTAGTTACCTCTGAATATGGTCACATGTGATAGATATATGCACCATTCTTTTTCAATACATTCATTTTTTTTGGTCTTATTAGGCAAAGTTAGAAAAATGCCCCTCTTTTCTCTGATTTTCTGTTGCATAAATTCCTTAAACACATAGAAGGGCATTGTGTAACTTTGCCTAAAAAGGATAGAATTTCAGAATAAAATAATAAAATACAACCTCTTAACTTGTCTCAGGCCTATCGTGTCATGCATATTTTATGACCGAAAAGTCAGCGTGTCTGAGTTGTGTCAAATGCCCATGTACGTTTTACTTGGGTTGATCAGTTACAGGGTAAACAAATTTGCATTGATACAGTAAATTGCAGGCTAATTTATCTATCCTTTCAATTAACTAGCAAAGCGAAGAATGCAAGGAATGATGGGTAGTTACCTAATGTAGGGGGTGGAGGAAGAAAATAATCAACAGCAGTAGAAGTTGCTTGAGGCTTAGGGAGATCTCCCTCAGGAGAAGCATTAGGATGATGATCATGTTTTCCATTTCTGACAGCTCCATACACTTCACCTTCTATAACCTGGAGATCTCAAGCATGATACAGTTAGCTTCCCACAGTTTAAGCAACACTTCTCAATCATAAAAGCAATCCAGATGCAATTAATTAAACTTGATTGAAGACTATGAAAGCATCCACACTTATCTGCATTAGCATAACATATTTTGCTGAAGACAAATCTTCAGTTCACTATAATTTGTGAAGCGTCGCATTTGCAGCTACCTTTCACTAAACATTCTAACCACACACTTCTTCTGGCTCTAAGTACTTGTTATCTCAATGCCTAGTCGAACATAAACACAAATTTTCATTTAATCCAGGAAAAGGTCTTATAATTCCCTGTTTCTTTACTGTTTTTTCCATTTTGTTGGTCCCCGCCCCACTCGAGTTTCTAGGTATCCTCAAAAGCTTCATAACATGGTGTGGCCGTTGACAGGAATTTGCTTTTACGCGCCTTTTCGTTGCAAAGCTATGCCTTTATGAAGCCTTAACTACCATTCAAGTCATGAATGATACTGGGGACAAGCCATAATGAGGCCAAAACAATTAAATGAAAAATCAAGTTTTACTCGAAATACAGCCGATTAACCTCTGCCATTTTCATTTGACCAAACAGAACACAAAATTAATGAGGAGTGGGCAATGAAGTAACCAAACATTGGTCCACCTACTCCACCTCAAGAGATCGAACCCATGACTTGACAATTGGGAGTCCTAAGCTCCAGCCAACTAGACAACCCAGTTGATGCTGACAGAATCCTTAATGCTGAATAAACCACTTTAAAGCAGAGCAATAAAAATAGGCAACCACAGTAGAAGGACAACTACATCTATTCTATATACAAAGGGAGAGCACCACTGTGGTATCTTCCAAATTTGGTCATTGTGTCAACGTGTTGATTCCTAAATTGCCCCCAAAATATATTACTAATAACTTTTCAACAATCTTGAACCACCCAATAATCATAAGGGCGGAAAAAAAAAACTTCTTCCACTATTTACTCTAAATAACTGTACCTGCCATTAGATAAATTGATGAACTCCTACTTGCACATGCACCGCGTGTGCCCGGCTTATATTACATGGAAAAGAAAGAAAGAAAACCCCCTGAAAATGCAAAACCACTAGTAACGATTACAAGCTTCCAAGATCAACACACTGAAGGCACTACCAAGTACCTGCTAAATACCCACAAGGGCAATATGCAGCTCAATCATTATAGCACGATCTCCTCCACTTTTAACCACTTTGTTGATATCCACTAGCAATGACCACAGGAACATGATGTGCAACCCATGCACGCATCTAACCACTATATGAAGGTGAATTTACCGAAAGTCCCAATGTTCCAATGCTCGCACTCACTATAAACCGCAAAGATTAGCTCTATCTTTGCAAACTCTCTCAAAATATAAGAGAAAATAGGTAGACTATTTGGTAAAGCTCTTAGAATTCTCCCTATCAATAAATGCTCTGAGAAAATAGGTAGACTATATGGGAAACCAAACCAGAGGTGGGGTGTGAGTGTCACTTTTATATTGAGCCACGATCTAGAATATTCAGTACAAAACTGCTCGGTGGGCTGCCCACCCAAGGCAGCCATTAAGCACCTGCTCCTACACTTACATTTAAATTAGGTTTCATCTGGGGAAGACCCCATCTTCTGCAAATTTCCTTGTTCTCCACAATGGCATCCACATTCTTCCAAGAGTATAGACAAGCTCTGATTTCCTCCTTTATGTGATTCCATCAGTGTCATTCCCCTTCCCCTAAAAATTCTATCATTCCTCTGTCCATACATGATATACAGTAGCAGCAAATCCCAACTTGTATATTACAGCATCAATCTTCTTCCCTTTACAGTCGCTAACACCCCACTTCACCTCATTCTCCAGCCCCAAAGGCTCTCTAAGACTAACAATTCCATGCATCACCGAAATGGATTTCCAACACTAGCTGAGTATTGACATTCAAAAAATCGATGGCTGTGGGCTTCCATGCGATGGATAGATAACCATCAGATGAAAGCCCATCTCGGCACAGAGTTCTTGAACCACACCATGTCATGCCAAACTACTACTAAATGTAGTTCTAATTGCAGCCCAAGCTGACTTTGCAGTATACCTCCCATAAGCATTCAGAGTCCAAATGATCTTGTCCTCGTTGGCACTATTAGGAAGCAAATTAGCTGGAGTATTGTGAATGTTCTGAGATTGGTAACCTTATCAATGAAGACAAGGATCCTTTAAAGAGATTGGGAAACCAAAACCAGGGGTGGGGTGTGAGTGTCACTTTCAAATTGAGCCACGATCTAGAACATTCAGTACAAAACTGCTCACGGGCTTGCTCACCTCTAAGCTAGAAAATGACATTACAAGCTCTAGGAATGAAATTGCTAACACCTAATACAATGAGAAAAACTAAGACAGTCAAAGGGGTATGAAGACATAATTCCTAAAAAAGAGAATTTCGCTACCTGTAAAGAAAGATTCAGAAGATTCGTACAAGTCAGTAGAGCCCCCTGGCCAAAACTTTCGAGGATAGCTATCTTCAAATAACCCCCGACCCTTTAATAGAGGCATAAGCCAGGTAAAGCATACAAATGCAAACTAGATTAAGACAGAGATGAGAACGTTGGCAAACTGTAACTCTTTTTTTGTTCTCTAGGGAGAAGCAAAACTAACAAATTAGTATAAGAAGTTATGAAATGCTATCAAGAAAAGACAGCATAAATAAATAGGAGATTGAAAAAGGACAATGAAACAAGAAAAGTAGCTCACCGGTTTACTCCTTGAGTCTGATAGCATCCCGTCCAGGTTTGACAGAGATTTAGCTACATGAGATTGGGCTCCTTGAGTCTGTATTTGCTCTTGAATAGTTTTCTGAAAGATAAAAATCCTTTATCTAATCAGAATGGCAAATTAAGTGTAGTAGAACAATCGGTTCTGTACCATGCCTTACACTAGTGTTACTACTAGAATGAATCAACAAGAATTACCTTCTCACTGGGAAAGTTGACATTTCTGTTAAAATTGACATTATCCATTCTGCGTCGCGTTCCCTTAACTGATGATCCATTTTTGTGCAATGACTCAATCATGAAAGTAGTGCAACATGTCTCTTTCCCGGCATTGGTGTAATCATCATCCAATGTGTTTGTACCCCAAGTGTACATTACATATTTTCTCAACTAGTTGGAGACAAATAATTAACAGTCAGCTAAATATAGAGGATAACAAGATATAATTTGAAATGACTACATACAAACTAAATGTGTAACAACATAAAATGGCCTCTGACAAAAGAAAGTACTTTATCCCAGCGGTCTTGAGCTTTTCTCCGGTTTCTAATCTTTCGCATCACACTATCCTCATTACGGAGCTTCTTGATTCTGTACTCGCACTACAAACTAAAAATTGTTAGTGGGGTCAGGAAGAAATAGAATGTTCAAGATAGTTCTATCTTCATTCATTTCAGAACGATCTATTTCATTATTAAACTGAAGCAAATTCATAGTAGACTCATTAAAGTTTTTTTCTTTTCCTTATAATATAGAACTTTCTTTAAAGGGCCTAAGGATTCTAAACCGCTACAACAACAGTAAGAAAAGTGTGAGGAAAAAAACTACACACTCCAACACTGATCCCAAGTGGATGACTACAAGGCCGTGTTGAGTGAATATTCCCTCGTCATGCAAAGGCATGGGCATGAGTTGGCTAAATAGAAACTCTAGTGTGCTTTACTGATTGTGATGATTTTAATCCAATAACTTCACTAATAACCCCAAAATTAGACACCAAAACCGTAGCATTAAGCAACTGTTATATATGTCGAGAATAACTAGTGTAACTTAAGGTAAGGCTCTTGCATGTTGAGTACATTGGGTTACGAGGCAGTTGCCAGGTGATAAGATGTATACCAGGCGTAGATACTAGGATGTTCCCATCCCAGGCATAGATACTTAGAAGCTTATAAAACATGCGCAAGGAGGTGTAACTTCACTACTTATGTTATCAGTAATACCTACTTTCACCATGCATCAACTATTAACACCAACTCATCTAAAATCTTAAATGTCAGAGACGTGAAAGCTATTTACGATCACATATATGTATATACATATAGAATCGCCTTCTTACGAGGAGTCCCTCATTTTGTTAAAATGTGGATCTCTCATTTCCAGATCAAATTTTGATGATCCGAATCGTCTATAAAAATGTTCGTATCAAGCCCTTCCCGGTAATATTTTGAGATGATTTCTCGGGATACCCTTAAGAACATGTTTTAAACACATTGAATGGTTAAGATCATCAAAATTTTATCAGGTAAAGAGAGGTCCGCATTTTAGCAAAGTAAGGGATCCCTTATTAGAAGTTTTCTATATACATACATACATATACACATATATATATGAAGAAAGTTAAAGGGGGACATACTTGCACCAAAAGGTAGAAAAATATCCCAATACTAATGCAATAAAGGCCACCAAGTTCAGCAAGGAAGCTCACTGCATTCTTCAAAGACAGAAGATAGCATTAGTCTACAATTGATTTGTATAACCTGGTATCAGTAATATTCTGAGCCAAAAGTGGTTGCTAAAAATACAAAGCCAGTCCTAAACATGGAAACACTGAAGGCAGATATGGATGAACCGCACGGCTTGGTTGGATTTGTAGGTATTTAATCAAGTGTCATACGTAATATAATATCAAAAGAAATATCAGGCTTGGCCCAATCTTCCACTTTTTCATTTTCATTATTAGAGGATGCAATGTTTCCATTGCACTCATTTCTCTCACTGCGCGATTAACCCAATATTTATTGATAGCTAGCAAATAGGTTACATATTAAAGTTCACGCCATGACTTAACCCTATTGGTGGGAAAATGGTTGGTTAAATTAAGATTCCCACACTTGGAAGTTATAAAAGGGTCCAGTACCAGAATCCATCTACAAAGAATCACTAAACAGAAACAGACGTAAAACCAGAAATCTAGAGATAAAAGTTTGTTGAACAAGGAAAGTGCTTGCCTCCCAAACAAGAAGGCCGACTTCTGATTGAAAAATCTGATGCCAAACTTTTCATGCCCACATGAGATTCTAAGATAGCAAAAATCCCTATGGATTGGTCAACTAAAGCACATACCACCTTTAAGAAAATGAGTGGCATCCCAAAAGTACCAAACAAAAAGCAAGTATAATTTAATAAAGAAAGACACCTAGAAAGGGTCAAAAAGTCTCTTTCCATTCTTGGTATGTGATGCAATCAAGACCCAATACTATTTTGGGTAAGAAACTGGTCATTCTGTTTTTCTCTCTTGCTTCCTTTTGTTTTAAGAGTTTATGGTGGTTTACTTTAGACGAAACAGGAAAATATAGTAAAGAACTGGATTTGATTATTATAAAGAGTATGATTACGTATTATTACAAGATTTAGGCTGTCAATTTGTTTATGAGTTTTCTAAGTGCACACATTTTTGTAGCTTTCCATGAACTAAGTAGCAGCAAGGCTACAACATTTGCAAGGAGATGTGTCCATGTGGGATAGTGAACTTCTCAAGCCCAAAAATGTGCATGGCACGACCTATCTGCTAATGTGGACATCAATTTTCATGATTTTGGAAACTTCAACAGCAATTCTCAAATTCTTCTGCAACAGTTCTCGGATCCTCCCAGACAAACCTATTTTGTATATCATCTAATGGTAACACATTCTTTGCATTATTAATAATGCAACTTGTTGCATGCCTTAAATACCTCTTATTTCTGCAAAATGCATAACCAACATAAGAAAACTGTGCATACCAATAGCTAATTTATGAATATGAAAAAAAATCTATACAAACAAAAACTGAGAAAAAAACAAGTCTAAGAAACCAAGAAGGGAGAGTACATACTATAAACAAGACAATTGTGGAATCTCATCTTCTACTGTTTGCAATCTTAAGTAGATATAGAAAATGATTTCACTTGTTACATTTCCCTAGAAAATGTAAACAAAAAGAATGAATAATAGTAATATGTCTTTGACTCATCATGCCCTTGTAAACCAAATGGCTAGGAAGATGTTGGATGTAAGCTACTTGTCACTACAACGATGATCCAAGCTACAAAATTTTGAAATAACTGGTAAACAACAACAACAAAAATCACATTCACTAGGCATAATATGAACTTGAAGAATGAATGATCAGAAAACTACTCACCAGGTCCCAAAAGATTTTGATTATCAATCTCGACGACATAGGCTGAGAGAAAATCCACAACCACAGTGATATTGATTAGCCCATTATTAGGGCTTTGAAGTGAAGCTTGGAGCTGACTTATCTCACTATAAGATGAACCAGGGAGAAATTCATGAAACAGAGGTTGTATGAGTTTAAGATCATGTAAGTTGCGGTAAATTCGGGGAAACAAATTAAATATCAATATGTTCGGAACTGCCCCTCTATACGTAATTGGTTCATCTCCACCATTGCTTCCGTTCTTTACCATCCCACTGACAAAACTCAAATGTTTTCTACTGGCATGGTTCCTCGCACTGAGGTTAAACTGAAATCCCACAGCAGCTGCAGGGCTATTTGGAAGATCAACAAACTGCCATGATATATAGGAATAGTCTCGAACAAGATGACAGTTGTCACACTTCAAAATTACAGTTGGTCCCATAGTAGTGTTCTGGCATGAATAGTTAGCAAAGGATGATAGAGGAGCAACTCTATAGTCTATGAAGCCTGGGTTCCCAACAACTAAAGTACCCATGCCACGTAAATGTGAACAACTCATATTAGAAACAGCTGTAATATTGAATTCCATGTCATTGGCGAACGATGCTAAATCAGGTGCATTTGTTGCTCTCACATTATGAACCTCAACCGATCTCTTAGATATAGTTTGGAAGAGCAACCTGTGAAAGTAAAGAACAGTTCCGTCAGTCCAATTATGCCGATGTAAAATATGGGAAGGGGCGAATGCGTCCAATTCATGTTGATGTAAAATATGGGAAGAGGCGAATGCATTATGAAGAAAAATAAAAGAAAATTACTTAATCGGATGACAAATAGAAACACCAGATCTATGGATATGTTCAACTGAATACCATAAATTGAGGGAAAGAATTCTATCAATTACTCACGCGGCAAATAAACCAGTAAATAGAATCCAACTTGCTATTGAGAAAGCTCCACCAAGTTCAGTTTTCCGCTTCGTAACGACTTTCCGATCATCCTACATAAAACATGCGACACCAATTACATATATTATATCTATCCAAGTAGCTAAACAACAAAAGGATATTCTCTTCTGAGAAGAGAACCCCTTAAATCAAATATTGTGCTAACAATTCAAATCTCTGGACCTGAACATAATGCCTAACCACTGAAAACCAAAGCAAAACTTCACCACAAAAAGGGGAATTCATAGGGAGCAAAAAGAGATTGGGTACAATGGACAACCAAACACATTGTTTCTCGATTTCCTAGTATGCAACAGAAGAGGAGTCCCAAATGCACTTAATCTAATTATACACCCCCATTTCCAAATAAGCGATATATTGTTCATATCTAGTAAAAGTACCAACTTTTAGCTTTACTCTTCTACTTCAACTTCCATTATCTTGCCCAAATAAACCGGAATATGAAATGAAATTCATGACATATACAGACTAGTAGTATAGCCGAAGAGAAATGGAAATAGTACGAGCCAATGGCGTGTGGCAAAACAGATGTCTAAGCGGCTAATCCACCACCGGATCTGGAACCAGATAGTGCGGCCGTCGCGCAGCTTTCCAAGTCGGACGACGAAGCAGAAGCCAATCCAGGAGAGGAGGAGAACGAGGGTTGCCTCGAGGAACACTGCCTCCGACTGTGTGAATCTCTTGATTGAATCGAAGGAGAATATCGTCTCGGGGAAGGACACGGAGTAGTCCACTCCAGAGTCAACCACCCAGTCGTCGCCAAGTACCCGGAACAGCTCGCAGCTCCTGGTTGTCCCGTTGTAGAGGTATCCTGGGTTGCACGCGCACAGGGACGTGTTGTAGAGGAACGAGTTCGATGGGCATGGAGGAGAGAGTGCGGGTGCCATGTTTCGATTGAGTATTCTATTGTGTATGGTTATTGCATGCCAAGGGAGATTGAGAAAGTGGAGAATGTTTCTGGAGAGAGATGGGGGTGGAGTTTTCTAGATCTTGTTGGGTTGTACATGGTAGTGTCTTTCTGGAGTTGTCCGATGGGGTCGGGAAAGAGGGGGAAGAAGGAAGGTATTAGAGAGAGAGAAAGAAGAGAGAGAGAGAGAGGGGAGGGAAGGTTGAAGGCTTTGCTGACTGCGTTGACGTGGAGTGTTAGACCTTGTGAGTTCTTTCTTTCTTGGAAAAGTCTTTCTAAGGTGGACCCCACTTTAAATAGAATTTTCTTCTTATTTATGAATCTTTTTTAACACATCTTAAAGATTGCGTTTGTCATACTTTAAATTTTGTCAAAAATATCAATTACATAAAAAAACGTCAAATATATCAATTACATAAAAAAACATATGCATGATATATCATTCGATATGTATTAAATATATATAAATAAATAAATTCAATTGAGTGTTGCAATTTATTCATAAAAGGTGCAATGTAGGACTAATTTAGACGCGTAATTTGGTCAAATTTCATATTTTATCTTTCTTAAAAGATAAATGAGTCAGAAAAATATATTAAGCGATATTTGAGCACCAACCAATAGTCATTTAGATTTAATTTTTTTGCCAAAATGTTCATCAAGCTTAAAGAGATGCTAAAGTTTTGACATCACTTGATGTTTTCAGTAATATTAATATTTAAAAAACAAACTATCTTTACTATCGAAGTGTGCTTTAAAAGGTTTATTACACATTGACAGAGCAAAAGCATTTTATGCCCTTTTGATGGAGAATCTAAATTCCCTTCGTATATGTTGTCCATGAAGAGAATCGTATATTCAAATGTCATAAAACGTTTGATAGAATTATATTATTTTTGCTTAAATAGATATTGATATTTGATTGATTGAATTGTTTACTAATATATATATTGAGACCTATTAATTGAAGAATTGTGGTCATCGAATAAAATCGTGGTAGGTCTCTTTTATATTACACGAAAAATTAAATGGTTAATAGAATATAAGTTCGCTTTTAAAAAAGGAGCAATTTCGAAATAAGACCAAGAATATGATACTTGAGATTGTTGTGTCTTTATTTAATCCATCATTTGATTGATTCGAATAATCCCTCGTCTAAATTACGTCAAAATATATACTAATCAAAATTTAATATCCACGTAATTAAATAACTTTATTCAATAGTCTTGTCATGCTGACCAGTAAATTTGATGATTTTTAATTAGTTAGATTTACATCTGCGTAAAGAAAAGTTTAAGCTAATTAAGTAAAAAATTTAGTAAAATGAAAATTTGTATTCGAATCCATACGAAATTATTTAGGCTGTCGGGCCTTTTTTTACCTCACAAATTGCACAGATTTCAAAAACATAAATTTTAAAAAAATATATACAGCTACGAAAAATAGGAAGAAGGTTACTATATTCTTAATTAATTAATTATAACCCCTTAAAGGGCCTGCTTGGTAGTGAACATTTTGAACTTAGGAGTTTATTAATTGCTATCAGCGAGATCAGTCTATGTAGAGTTTTATTTTGTCTTTAATTGAAAATTCTCGTAAGTAATTAGTCGAGATGTGCATAAATTAATCTAAACACTATGATTTATAAAAGAAATATTTAATTATACAAACATTATGATAAATTAAAATTCAATAACATACCCCAGAGTCTTTATACAGTGTAATGATGGAGTAAAGTTGTCAATCTCGTATCAGCGGACGTATCGGTTTTGTTACTGGTACGGTACGTACTGGTACCGGTGTGTACTGGTGTACCGTTTCGGATTTATCGCTAAAATTAATATATATATTTTAGATAATATATTTTAACCAAAAATCATACTAAACATAAAAATAAAACATTACAATTTTAAAATAAATCATAAAACATAAAAAAATGGTGATATTTAGTCTCAAATTATGTCAAATTATCCAAAAAAACATATTAATGGATTTTTTAAATTTTTTTAAATACAGACCGGTACGGTACGGTACCGGCCGGTATTGTCCGCAACAGCCCAGAACAGCTCGGAACAAGCCGGAACACTTGCCAGAACGGTACTCGGTGGTCCGGTACCGTTACGAAAGCGGTACGGGACGTACCGGCCGGTATGAGACGGGATTTACAACTTTGTGATGGAGTATATCTCTGTTAAAAAAAATTATTTTCTGCTTGGCTCTAGGAGCCATCTTTTACGCCAAGAAACAAAGAGGAGAGAGAGAGAGAAGCTGACACGAAAAAATGTTTTAAAAAATATTTTCAGCGTGGTCTTTGTTGACGTGAAAATTAAGATTTGAAAATTGGAGGAGAGAGAAAATGTTAAAATATAAATACAATACAAATATCTAAGACGAGATACTCAAAATACATTAGCAATTGCTTGAAAACAATATTGAGTCATCTAATAATTACAAGGACAAAAATAAAATAATATATTTCACTATTTATTCTAAATAACTGTTCTTATTATCAGATAAATAGATTAATTTCTACTTTCATATGCATCATGTGAAAGCCATCTATTAAAGTGGAGTGAAAGCTACTAACAAACATTAAGAAAATGACACGTGTCAGTTCAAGCATTTTAAGTTAATATAGGTTGCTAAATAACTGTCCAATTCAATCCACACCCTTTTGAAGGTACTACTTAAAGGCACCTGATAGGGATGTTAGTTAAATAATTCAAACAAAAATCAATAGAATTTAGAAGAAACAGAATGAGATGTAAATGTTAAAACCACTCATCTAGGAATTAGAGTTATAATTTTAAACAGTATGATCAATACCCAAAATAGTATCTGATATTATTTTTATTTGCTAATTATTGAATTAACATGTATAGATTATTATGAAAAAAAACTCGAGATCTATGCAAGATGTACGAGAATTTGGACATAGATTATTATGCAAAGAACGCTCGATATCTATGTATTATGTATGGGCACATATATTAAAATCTATAAAATACATGTATAGTGCGGACACGTTAGATAGTGATTAGCAAGACTTTAGTCTTAAAGAATGCAATCCTTTCATTTTAATCGGAATACTCCATGTTCGGGACATTTTCATCACAATTGTGAGGCCAAATTTCATAGTAACTCCTAGGTTTCGAATCTTAAAGAAGTACATGACCAAATTGCAAGCACCGAGGTTAATTCGGTAAGGGAAAACGCACAACTAGTGTTAACCCCTACTTTTCTATTGTTGGAATAGTAAAAGAAACTTGCTCAAAAACAGAAGTACGCTAGTGCGCAGCCACCGATGAAAAATCAACTTCTTGTAAGGAGTTTGTCTGTCAACTCACCTCTATGATTCCTTTCTCATCCCACCTCTATGATCTCCCTATCCCGTAGGGGTTCAACAGGCGAGAATTTTTTACTGGTTGGTCTTCTACTGCTCTATTGATTCCCCGTTGTACCTCCTGGTCGTCCGCGCATCGATCTGTGAATGAAACTTCCTCAAACACCTGCGATCTTCTCAAGGTGCTAATCCGTTATTTGATCAAACCACTCTTAAAAACATGAAACAAAAACAAACTCGAATAGTTTAGAGCCCAGCTTCTACTACTTCAAGTGAGGTACCTTCAGAACCTTTCTTATTTTCAAACCCTATTTGCAAAATATTTATCACTCCAAATATTAAATGCCACGAAACAAAGTATAAAGTTTCTACATCAAAACTGGAAAGAGAACTTCAAAATAAGACTTACTTTTTCATTGAATGAATTGCAAATTTATTACAACACAGCACAACGTATTTTAAACTTTATTACAATTACTAGCTCACCAATAAATATTTACTACCGCTCAAGGGAAGAGGGTGAGCAGACAAACTACGAATCTATGACACATTTCAGATTTCTGTTAAATATAAATGTCAAGTACCCATCCACAAGCTCTCCCCAGCTTCACAAATTATAGATCGCTTGTATAAAAATTCAAAAGAAAACCAAAAAATAAAATAAACACAACGGAGCATAAACGACCCCGAATTCTTTTTTATCACATCTCAATGTCTTCCAAGTCTGGTAGGGGAAAACGAAGGATTGCTGCAATACCAGTCAGCTGCGCGAGTTCTGTGCTCCAACATGATAACGCGTTCAGTGAATCGAAATTGAGAATGGTAAAACAATGCCAAAACAAAAAAAGAAAAGAAAAGCAACGGAACTCCACGTGACACGATCAAATCCATAGAAATTCAATATATCCTTTACAATAGGAATGAATGCCTTCTCGAATTTCATCAGCTGTATTTGTTTCTTTTTGGGTACAAGGCAAGAACTTCACATAATTCTAAGGGATACGGGAATTGGAAGGATGGAAACCCCTCTATGAGATTGGGAATGTCAATTATATCTTATTGGAACTTCAGACGATATTCCGAACATAAAAATCCTATTATCAAGGGTTAGAAATTCTAACGGGAAATATTCCGAGTATACAGGGAGATAGGACTTTACTGAGGCACGAGTTATCACCGGCTAGAAACTCCAGACAGGACATTGATGCTTAAATCCAGGAATAACAACTTACAGAGGGATAGTTAATGAAGAAAAAAAATGCACTTACGTTCTCCGGACACATGCATGGATGAGAATATGTGAACAGTACCCCCTGAGTTCTTCACTGATTTGACGAAATTGACATATTTTTTCCTCGTCACTAAATCGGCATTCCTGGGAGCCAAGATAGCAATATGAATATTGAAAACTAAGAGAAAAAAGATAACCAAAAAACTTGCTCCAAATAGGGGTGTTAGAATATTGCATGCCAACTTTGGAAGAAACAATTAACTCAAAGATGTGGACGAGTATACATTGTCCATGCGTATTGAAGCAGAAGCATTAGGTGCTAATAATCCTCACCTGAAGAGCTCATCAGTGAGGAGAAGGGTTTGGACAGCCATTCTCTCATGGGCAACCTCAACATGCTTAGGTCCATAGCATGCACGAGCTGGATCCTACAAAAAGCCGTTCAAACTCAACAACCTCTTAAAGAAGTTCATGAACACAACACACAAATATAGAGTCCTGACGCCTATGCAAGTTGTTTTCAGGGCACAAATACTTTCCGAAGTAGTGAAGAACTCAGTTCTAGGGCATAAATAACTAGGTTTCATTCGCAAGTCTTTTTCTTTATTAATTATTCAAACCCAGTTCCATGGATTTACCTCATGATAAAGAAAACAGAAATTCCTGAGCTTTTTTGACCAACTGTTTACGAATTTTTGATTTGGCACCACACTGGCAAACAAACATAGTGCAAACAAAACATCAATATCAATAGCAGAATCTTACATTTTGAAGCATGGTGAAAAAATCCTTTAGGGCGCGAACCTGAATTAGTGGAAGAAACAAATCGTTCATGTCATACACCGACCAAGTTGAACAAGCATGTATGGACAAAATAAGAAAAAACTAGGAAGAGAGAAAGATAAGAGCTATCAAACAAAACCAGAAAACAAGCCGAAGAAATTGAACAAAGTTGGCCTGCTAAGCTACCTCTTGTGCTGCTTTCGTATCTTTTATCATGTTCATGACATTTGGAGCATCCAGAACTTCTCTCAAGCTATGCCTGTATAACAAAGGTTCAGTATATAGATGATGTAAGGAGCTCCATTTACAAACTTCAAAATAAAGCAGTACATGTATCAAGCAGTAACCCCTTGCAAAAGTGAAGTAGCGTTCAATGTTCTAAGCATCTAAAATTGATACTACAAATAACATGGATGATTGCAACATGAATACGTGCTTAACCTTCAGAACCATATAATATTAAAATAGTGCAATGAGATTTTAAGAATTAAACTTCATCAAATTGACCTGAGCAGTAAAACTGCAGAGTCTGGAAGCAATAAGGGCCATGCTGACAATACTTACTTGCACAAGCTAGAAATAAGACCCATAAACAACATTTAAACAAAAAATGGTTAACCATTAAGTGGTGACAATTCTTAAGACACCCATCAACAGCCCAAGTAGATTTCCTCAAATATAATCATAGATAATAAGAATGTTCTGTTATATTTTACAAATGCTTGAAAAAAAAGGATTTAACAAGCCCAATCTTTGGAATGTTAACTTACTTCTTCTGCAGAGGTCAACATCACAAGATATTAAGCAGTTATACAAAATGTGATAAACTTTAAAATAATGCTTAATTTAGGTTTTTTTCCATGAGAATTCCAGAGTCATACGAAAAATTACTTGCCAAAACTAACTTGCTAATCTAGACTCAAATTTCAACAACCTCTCCATTATATTAGGTTTGTCTAATAAGTGGAGCTTCTGTACACTAATGGCTTTTTAAAAACATGAACTTTCTCATACACCACGGTTCCTTCTCTGTCACGACATGTCTCCGGCTCTCTACTAATGATGGTAAATAATGGTATCCGCTACACAATTCTCCACATACAGATACTCAAGTTTTAGTTGTTATTAAAAATAATAGGATGAATACATAATAAAATGCAACCATTTCGCATAACTACATAATGCTGCGAGATCAAGAAATGACAAGCTTATAAATGAACCTCATTGAACTGATCACGTTTACATAGAAGAGCAGCAAGACAAAAAGAGGCGGTGGAAGCGGGAGATAGAAACATGGAAACATAAACATTAACCAGTACTGGTATGGTCAATATGGCTATATGGGAAGGTGGACTAGAAAAACATTAATAAGCCCACCAATTCAACCCTAAAAGTATCTATATAGAGAGAGTAATCATACTTGTATCCCGAGGTTGTATGCACAAGAATTATGCGTGACTTGTTTTCAATAATAGGTCTCAGTTGTCTCCTTTCAGCCTCCAACATTAAGTGACGATGAAACTGATCCTGAACCACAACAAATAAAAAAATGTCATATCTGGTGAGTGCCCTATGAAGCTTCTATCAATCCTCCTTTCCATCCCGGATATGCTAAACCTCTATCAATTTTCATGCTTCATGCTCATAACATAACAGTAAGAAGTCCACCCCCATCCCCCGTCCTCCCACCACCCCCTCTACCCAAAAAAGGTGGAAAGATTTATGGCAGACCTTTGTGAAACCTGGACTGGCAACCACCGCACAACGAACAACCTTGAAGTCAACGTGCTTCAGAAAAGCCTAGAGCATATAAAGTACATGTTAGCCATCACATCCAGAGACAATATCAATTAGAAAGGAAATGAATTACAAAGCAGGATGAATGATCTCACCTGTACAACATTCTCGAAGAACTTATTCAAAGCCTATACAAGGAAAACAAAAAAGAGGCCAAATCAATATTGTTAATGTCTTGAGACTTGAGAGGCCCTACTTAAGCTAGAATATTGCAAAGGCAAAGGAACATACTTTATCATAACCAGCAACAGCAGGCCCATGCTTGCGAGGAATGGAAGCTTCAATTCGAGATCGTGTAACTGTGACACTGGTGAAATATTAAGCCACTTAGCGTACGGAATTATGGACTCAATGATGTACAACAAATAAACCAGACTGCCTGACAAAAGCATCTAAATCACAATCTGGAAAACATGTATACATCAGTTTTCGTCACATAAACTGAAACCTGCATTTTACATTCTTGACAAACCAGACTAATGTTTCATGTTTGATTTCCGTTTGGGATAGAATAATTTATATTAGCCAGTAGACCTTATTAACCCTATGAATTAGTGGATTATTATCAAGCAACTCATAAGAACTTCAGTAATGGATATCAAAGACGAAGGAATTATTCTACCTTTTACCAACAAGGAAGATACTTGCCAACCCTTCTTGCATTAAGACCACAGCCAGATCGGCACTTGCAGAAGCATCTGAAATCAGGGAGGGAAAAGCCCAAGTGAAGATCAGGAAAATTTAATGCTCAACCCCTTGTACAAAGCAGAACAATGACAGTTAAAATTGATTAAATGAGGGATTCTGCAATTGCATAGGTGACACCTGTCAAGCCAAAATAATAATCACTAGAAACAGAACTTATGCAATTGGTGTTCCCAATAATACATGTAAAAGAGAGCTTTGTGCAATGGTGTTAGTTATAATACATACAACGGGAAATCAGAAATCTTTTATCTAGCTTTTACTTACAAAACAGGAATGAAAAGCTATTCTCTATCATTGAAAAGCTTTTTTATTGCTTCATATACTGTAATGTTGATATCTAAATAGGGCCGCCAAAAGGCTAAACTTCAGAATATGCAGAAGACTGAAGACGCTTAACAAATGAAACAAAATTAAGACAATCAATTTTAAGGCTGAATAAACAAAGCTAAAGAACCTTGTGAAGTTAAAAGAACATACCAGAGGCTTGATGAAGAACATCTAATGCCAATGAGTCCCAAACCTCCTGGAGAATTTTTTGAAAAAAAACTCGTGTCAGCACACATATTTATATTTCATCTGTGTCAGGCAGAATCACATATATTCAAAACTCTCGATGCCACCTTTCTGAGCAATATGTTCTTAGTTTTTTTACAGAAAGATTTACATTTTTTTCCTGTGAAAGTGATAGCACACCA
This sequence comes from Arctostaphylos glauca, assembly GCA_019985065.2. Lineage (NCBI taxonomy): Eukaryota > Viridiplantae > Streptophyta > Magnoliopsida > Ericales > Ericaceae > Arctostaphylos > Arctostaphylos glauca. The sequence continues at coordinate 20,434,027 of JAHSPW020000013.1, forward strand.
TTTTATTGGGCTTGGAAGATAACAAACATGAAGGGAGAAGTCATAAGCAACAAATCTACTCGAAGGACAATAATTTGTATGGGCAATACAAAGTGAGGCATAGTGTGAGATTATTTGATAAACTACACATTATGATATGCATAAAAGAGCGATTATGATATAAGGCTACAAAGTATGATATGCATAAAAGAGCGATTAAGATATAAGGCATGCCGAAACCAAAAAATCTACAAAACACGCTACAATATGCGAAGGACGTGCCAATATATGTAAACGTGCACCTGTAGAATATTTTAAACGGTCAACCAAACTCATTGAAAGCAACAAAAATGACACCTTTGTAGGATCTGTATGACTTGTCTTCCAAATACTCTAGATGTCATCAAATTAACTGCAATTTCCGGATGGTCTGTAACTCAACGACTCCCCCTCCCTCTCCTTTGCTCTTATTGAGCTAATTGAAGGAAAGGCCCTCAAAGGTTGATGCCTCTTCGAGGATTTGAAATCGTATCACAGTAAGAAATTGTAGAGGTCTTCGACACTGCCCATGGCCGGGGGCTTTTGGTAAGTTTGGGAGGTGGGAGTAAGGAGATTTCTGAAGGTCAACGCTTACAATCAGAAAAGACGAGAGAAGATATCCATTCTGAAGGGAAGGATTCAGCTATGGAAAGCAGTAGCTTAATGTTACAGTGATTACCATAACAACAAAGCATAATCAGGTTTTTCTTTCAATAAAACAACAGAATATAAATTCGACTAATTTGACATATATCAGATTACAATGTACTTTATTACATCTACAACATGCATGAAGTGGCAAGAAAAAAACACAGGAATAAGTAGTTGGATGCCCCTATAATCAACAAGAGAAGCATACCTTTCTCAAAACAAAAGGTCGATGTAGTTCAATTTCAAGCGTATGGAATGCTCCTATCTGCAGCAAGACGTCGCATATTGACAGCAGAACTATAATGCAGTCCCCAATATAAATGTACAAAACCTTAACCCAACCTACCTTAACATGTTCATTTTCTAGGATATTCTTGCCACGTATACGCAAGACAGCCCCTTCTTTGTCATAATCGACAACCTGAGAATAATCAGCAAACAATATCATTGGAGATCAAAATATCTTAGTTGGGAAATGAATGAAGACACTCTGTAGGAAAGTCCAGCGTTAGTGTCAAGCTATAAGCATATGCACAGCGTCAGTGTCGAGCTATAAGCATATGCATATATCTATAACAAAAACCTCATATGTCCATTACTTGTGCATACTTTAGGTTGGAAAATTCTAATGCAAAGAATACGAATTTGAAAGCGTAAGAAACGTCTGCAGCGTATAAGATATAGCCTCAGCATTTCATAGCTTCTGATGCCAAAAGTGAGCAGAAAGACTTCTTTAAATCATCTCTAGGGAATTCAAAATGGTGATCCTTTTCCCCTATCCCAAGGGATGTGGATCAGAAAAGGATACTACACATACATTAGACACCCAAGCCATGGCTCTTTGTAACCAAATGGCACAGCCCAATTTTCTATGAAGCAAAGTACTATGAATTTCATAATATATTTATCAAGCAAAACATTCCTATATGTACAACAAATGAAAACACATGTACATGTATCTCATGCACTGGTGAAGGAGAGGACAGCATGCTTTTGCGCAAGGCCGAAAACTAGAAGATCCGAGGCTAAGTCGCTTTCAATGTTCTGGCAAATCATCAAAAGCCAGTATTCCCTAAGAGGGTGTGGGAACTAAGGTTCCTTCTAAGCGTGCGGTTTTTATGAAAGGTACCACATACATTGATCAACAAAATGGATTATTGACTAGGATGAAGCAAATGCATGCTAATGATATTGCACGTGCAAGCATGAAGGGAGGTTCTGGCACTAACCAGACATTTTTCGAAGGTTTTACCATTATCTTACCTCAACTTTTATTTCCAATTTCAGCTTCACACGCTCTGCATCTCGTCCTCCAGAAGCCGCTTCTCTTAGAACTTTCCTGTAACAAATTGATCATAACATCAATGAAAATTGCTTGTTCAAAACATGCTTGAATAAATCGAACTAGTGAGTTCACAGTGAAATTTTGCAAAGTATAACGAGACACATGTAGAGTGCACGTCTGAGTGGACACACATGTAGGTGCATGGATTTTGCATGGACATGAATGAGACAAATCTAATGGCTTGTACATTAGTGTGAGACAACCAGTGTCTTGGAACAAAAACAAAATGTGGACCAGAACAATTTATACCTTGTCTCCCTTGAGTTGATACGTGCCACTCATATAGCATTGAATTACACTATTACTTTTACGCAAACCCAAAAAAAAAAAAAAAAGTAGTTTCCATCCATTTCACTTCTTTTGGGGCTTGGTATTGTCTTCTTTTATCAAACATGCTTGGGAACACAAGTGGCTTTTTCCCCTGATTGTGCCCAATGAGTATCTTCGCCTCATTAAATAATGTATTTTCCATTTGTGTTGTCAAAAACTCAAGTTGGTTGACTACGGCATCGAGCTATAGGTGCAATACCAACGGCACCTCCTTTATAGTTGCGTTGTATACAGGAGAATCCCTATTGCCAGCTTTTTTTATGGAGCAAAAATACCCAGACAACTAAAAACACATAAAAAGAAGGAAGGAAAGACTGATTAATTCAAAAGAAACAACAGGAAGAAGAGGAGATAAACAAGTAACATCCCATCAAGTCACCACTTAATACAACCAGGGTGAACAAGAGAGATCCCCTGCAGAGATCCCCTGCTCTTTCTCAGTCACCACTCAATACAACCAGGTGAACACATCCAAACCTCTCTTACTCTCTCTCAGGCAACCCCTACTTCAACTGGCTTACATCTTCCTTGCCAAATATGGCATAATCTGAACTTGTAGAACACTTAGTTTAACTCCACAGTCACTAGTCAATTGAGGAGGATGATCCCATCTCTTCAGGCCCGTTCGCAAACAGATAGATGTGAAAATTTTCCATCAGAAGTTTACCTCAGCTCCTAGAATTTGAATGATTGGAAATCACCGCATGAGCAGCAACCCACAGCGGGGATGGGGGGTTACCATGTATTGGAATTAGAATATGGAAATAGAATAGATTAGGATCCCATGATTTATAGATCACAAGTCATAAGGCTTTATTTTTGGCTTCCTTACTTTTTCCTTTGCGTACTTTTCCTGTTTCCCTTATCTTGTTACCTACTTTTAGTATGAATATATGTGGCTACTTCTCCTTGAAGAGAAGCCAATTATACATAAAATATTAATTTCTTCTTGGTATCAAAGTCATAACTTTGAGACCCTAATCTCAAAACCCAACCCTTATAGCCAGACTAGCCACTTCCAACAGTTAGGGCTACCGCCAGTGCAAAGTCTTCTAGAAGGTTCATCTAGCTTCACGCTCACCGTGATAGGCAGCTATTATCTTTATTCTTATCAAGGAGATCCCTCCGCTGATACGACCCTCATAATTTCTTAGAGACACATTGTAGGATGATGGAGTTCTTTAATAGATCTTCATGGTTCTTCTGTTGCCCCACTTTGGGCTTTGTACGCATCCGACCTTTGGAAGATTTATTTTTTTGGGGAATCTCATCGAGACGTTATTGTCTCTTGGTTGAAACTAGGATCTTGTGAGATTTGATAAGTGAGTTTTTTGTTTGAGAGATTCCAATTGGGTATTGGTGTGAGAACAAATAATTTGAAGGTGTTCTTGTTTCGGTGATGCGATAAGCAATTTTTGTCGTTTTCTATCTCTGTTTGGACCTACCTGTGTTCTTTCGGTAGCAATATTCTTAAATCTGTAATTTCTTCGGCTATCTTTGTCGGCGTTATTTTTCCTTTGATTGGGACTACTGGTGCTCTTGTGGTAGCAAAATTCTTGGATCCGCCGTATCTTCGACTCTCGTTGTTGGTGTTGAGGGTTTATTGCACAACATATCTGGGGATATCTTCACAAAGTTCGTGGGTCCATCCTTATTGCAGTCCTCAATCATCAAGCTTGGGTTTAGTTGATACCAACTTGAGGCGGAGCAGAGCATTGGAATTATAATAAATTAGGTCCCATGATTTGTAAATAACGTGTCATAATCCTTTATTTTTTGCCTACTTCTTTTGGCCTTTGAGTTGTTCACTTATTCTTTTTCTTTCCTTACCTTTCATGTTTTACTTGCTGCTATGTTCATTTGAAGAGAAGCCAATTATAAAGAAAATATTAGTTTCTTCTAACAATTTAAGCTTTTAGATGAGTTTGTGGTTGACAATCTAATATGACATTAGAGCAAGCAACAGGTCTTGTGTTTGAACTTCACCCCCTACCTAGTGATCAAAATATTTACACGTGTTTAGCCCGCTTATGAAAGAGTCTAGCTACATGTAAGGGTATGTGTTGAGAATATAAATAGTAAAGTTCTCTCTCTTTCTAACAGATTAAGTTTTTAGATGAGTTAGTGGTTAACAATCTAATACCATGTCCCTCTTAACGACAAATAATTTTCCAAAACAACCGCCAGACGAATTGATAAATCGAAAGAATGCCTAAACCAAAACAGCTTAAGCCCCTGCATTATCCGCACTATCATATGACAAGCCAAGAGAACAACCCTATGTAATACACCACCGAATCCTGAATAGGTAACACTCCCAGAAGTAAAAGATAAATAATCCAACATTTAAATTCACACATTGGAAATCGAAAACCCACTCCCTTCACACAACAAAAACCAACAAAATTGTTCAGCGCGCATCATATTTTTAGTGGGAAACAAAACAAAAACTAATGAAACGAAGAAGCTAAATTTACCCATTGCTTGGCCTGAAAATAAAATATATGAAAGAGGACCCCAATCTTTTTTGGGTAACCAAAGGACCCAATTTTATCATTCGTCTTGGTCTAGTGTGGATTATCCAGGACCTAACTACTCAGCCTCGACAAAGCCAAATGCATCTGTCATGTCCTTCCCCAAGTTCGAATTTCTAGGCTATTCGAGTATTACCAACATGAACTGTCCCCCGAGAAAAATTTAACCTTTTACAGTAAATTGAGTACACAAGCAGTTCAAAGAAAGAGATACCTAACAGTAACGGCTTGGACAGTGTCGCCCGCAGCTATCAGATTGTAAGCAACCCATAAGTCGTCTGCTTCATCTGGAACCATCTACATACCCAAACACCAATACCCGTACAATTTTCATTCAACGACGCTGCAAATATGAAAAACAAGAATTCAGGTAAACAAAAAAGTTGGGAAGCGTGTGTACCTTGACGATGCCAGGCCCATCGCGAACGAAGTCTCTATGAACGATCTTCATAGGTAACCAAACAATTACGCTGAATTCTGAATAACGAATCAATCAAAATTAACTCTTCTCTCCACTTGCACAAGAAACGCACGGTAAAAGGCACCGGCACCGACACCGACACGGAGGGCAGAGATGTACGTATAGATAGAGAGAGAGATTTGCGGCGGAAGGAAACCAGTTTTGGTTTTGGAAAGGATGCGACTTCACCACACGAACCAGTATCTAACGGTAAGACCCGAACTGATCTGGGGCCGAAATAAACTGATAATGGTTTTGTTTGGTGTTGGACCCATAAGCCCAAAAGTAGACACAGCCCAAGGAAGGGAACCCGAAATGCCCATTATCGGCCCAAATACAAACCTACGAGAATTTTATTTTTTATTTTTTATTTTGTGAAGACAAGGATTTGGAACAAATAAAAGTTCGGAAAAAAATAAAAATAAACTAAATTCAGTGTCTTAAAATTGAATGCGCCTAAATTTTTTGCAGGAAAATTCTTATTTTGCATGAATAAACCAGTTAACGGATTAAATTATTATCATTACAATTTGTTTTCGGAAAATTAAGCTTTTTAAAATTGAAGTTGATCAAAATTTATTTTGGTTCGATTATGTCATAAGAACGGTTGAATAAATTGTGCTAATTCACAAAAAATTAGATTGCGTGAAGATTAATTATGCTAGCGTAATCTTTACTTTTGTTGCTAAAAATAAAAAAGATTAATATTTAAGTGATATTTTTACATTCTTGTGCTGACTACTTATAAAAAATTTACCCACTTAATATATGTTATTTTGATCATTCGGATTGATTCACTTTTTAATTTTTTGCTCATACTAGTTCTCTCTAGACTCTCGAAATGTCAGGAATAACCCTGCTACTAGTTCTCTCTAGACTCTAAAAATATGGTGTTTTCTTCTCTATTTGAAAGGATGCAATTTAATATTGTAAATATGCAATACGAGAGAAAAATAAAAATAAAATTGAATTCACATTTAAAAAAGTTTAAAAACATAAATTATTAAAAATAAATATGTTCAAAATTATTGAAAAATATACAAACAATTTATATAATTATAGTGAATCCCGCGTGCATTTAATATTTTTGAATACATATGCATTTGAATATACATAAATAATTTGATTTTTGAATACATATGCATTTGAATATACATAAATAATTCGTGTTAAACACATTTTAATATCAAAAGACATGACAGTACGTTCACTTGCTAAATATAGAAGTTTATTTTCATTTTCTCAAATTGAGTCATTTTTGGTCCGTGCGTCATGTGTACTCGTGTTCCGCAGCCACGTTGAAATGCGCAATCTAATCCTCTCTCTCTCTCTCTCTCTCTCTCTCTCTCTCTCTCTCTCTATCAGCATGCACTGCCATGCAGCTACTTTGGCTTCACCCCGGCCAGCACCTGTCTACTCCCTCTTTCCAACGCGTGTCACCGTAAAACCTCTTCCCCCCCACCCGTATCAGATGAACAGGAATCCCCCACCTCCCCACAAAACCCTAAAACCCCCTGACGCCCAATTCCCGCTTGTAGCCGTCTACTTGTTCTCTCCCCCTCAAAGCCTCGCTCATGACTTCAAAAGAACTGTAATTCTATAGCCACAACAACAGAATCAGGTACTGATCTTATGTACCCTCTGTTCATTTGATTTTCGTGTTCTGGTAATTTGGTTCTGTTGCTTTAAAAATTTAGGTTCCCGTATTTGTAGCGTAGACAAATTACTGTTGTTCTTCTTCCTTTGGTGTAATTTTTTTATATATTCATCTAGTTCCTGGGAAAATAATAACAAGAGGTGTATATCTTTTATTGTTTTTTCTCCACTGCCCACTGGTATCCCATTAATCAAAGAAAAAGGTAGCTGGTAGAGTTATACATAGAAAAAGTTACCAAGAATTCAGAAGCATTCTTTGTGTTTTTTTCCTTATAGAAATGGAGGAATTTTTTTGAAAAACGCTGAAAACGGGTTTCAAAGATTTCTAACCGACAAATTCTTATTTTTTCTTTCTGAAAGATGGGTTTTATTGGGGGATTTTTCTTTTAGTGCAAAACAGGTTTTAAAAATTATAACCGACAATATTGCTGCAAATTTTGGACTATGAGAACAAAAAGTGGGGAGAAGAAACTATACTAAGCAGTAAGCAGGTCCTGGGATGGAAGGCCTAAGCAGTTAGCTGTACCTGTCTAGTTTTGTTTTCGCATGATTAGTCGCAACCAAACAGAACAGAATGTTACTGGTCTGATGGATGACGATGTTCTTTGTGTATGGTAGGATGGAAGACCTGAGGGAGGAGTGGGAAATCCAAGAATACTACTCATCAGATGGAAGTGACGGTAGGCTGAGGTGGATTCTGGACAGGGGACTAAACCTTGGAAAGAAAATTGTGATCACCAGTGTCGTGATCTCATCTGCCCCCTTGATTCTTCCTCCGCTTGTGGTTATTTCTGCACTTGGGTTTGCATTATCGATTCCCTTTGGGCTGGTCTTCGTGAGCTATGCTTGCACTGAGAAGCTCATGAGCAAGTTGCTTCCTGGGCCAGAATCTCCTCTTATGTTGGGATATGGGATACTTTCCAAAGGGAAAATAGAACAAGAAGAATTTGGATTTGGAGGAGATATAATGGAAGAGGAGGAAAAGGGGCAAATGGAGGACATGAAGGGATGGGATGAGTATTGGCGAATATGTGATGAGGTCAATGATCAAGGAATAGTGGAAGAAATGCACGACGAAATTGGGAAGGACTGGGAGTGTGAGGAAGATGTTGGAGAGCATTTAGAATCGAAGGCGGACATGTATGGACAGGAAAGCACTGGGAACGATGACGAGGAACCAAGGAATGATGTAGATGAAATAGTGAACGAAGAGGGTTATGAGAAAGATGTTGGTGAGGACTTCAAGGGTAAAGATAAGGCGCCATCGGAAGGGATTGATGTGAAAATCAAAGGAATCAGAGAAGAGGAAAAGCAGGAACCACTAGTAGAAAGAAGCAAGTCGGAGCAGCCTGTAGTTGATGTGCATCAAGTTGAAGTTGTGGCTGGAAAAGATGCAAAAATAGGAAATGTAATTACAGCAGGAGTTGTAGAAAGAGGGCGTGCTGATAAAGTGAATACTCCCAATAAAGAGGAGGATTTAGCGAGAGAGACTACAGGATTGTTACAAAAAGTCAGGGATGAAGGTGATGCCAGTGATCCAGTGGGAAAGGACAAGAAGCAGAGAAAAGATGCAAGTGAAATTGCCAAGGACATGGATCAGAAGAATTTCGCTCTTGCTGCAGAAATGGAGAAACCATCTGAAGTTAAAAGTGTGAAGTTGGAAAAACTTATTGGAAAAATGAAAGGTGGTAAGAAGAGAAATAAAGGGCTGAAACAAGATAGGGAGATTCAAGAAAGGAGAACTGAACAAAGTTTGGATGTTGTGCCTGGGGTGGTGGAACAAGTTGTAGAGACAGGAGTAGAAGTCAACAGAGATGAAAAGAACCCGGAGAAGGTCGTGGTTGTAGAGGAACCAATTGTGAACACCAGTAAACCACTAAATGGAAACAGATCTGTGAAAGTTGCTGACAGAACTGGAGCTGGTTATTCATACACAACTGGGGAGACCCCTAAAGGTATATGCTGCTTTAGAAACAAAGGTGCCATGTGATATCCTTTTGGTTTCTTTATTGAATCTTAAGTTCTTGTTACTTTCTCTGAGCATGGCTCATTCACCTGCAGCATATCAAAAGAGTCCAGCTCGCACCCCAGAAGAAAAGGCGGGTTCTTTCAAGCGTCGTGTTTCAGCAGAGGTTCCCGAGCCAAAACATGCCGGAATTCATACCGTTGTGCCTGCCAGTAAGGTTAGCGGCTGTTTCTACTATTACATGTTGAATAGCAAAAGAGTTGATAGTGTTGTTTCTTAGCATATTGCAAGAGCTGTGCAGAGCATCTGAATTTGCGACATGGTCCTAATCACTATTTTATAATTGAAAGTCTTTTGGACATTAACTTTTGCCTATGCCTCGTCTTGCTCGTAATGGGAACGCCAGTATATGCAATGGAATTATTCTTGTTCGTTATGAGAAACAGGGATATTATATCTTTGCTGTTTTTTGGTGGCCAGTATTCTTTGTTAATTGCGTGTATACTGTTCGATAACAGATGTACATTGTTGATCCCGTTTCCTAATATCTTCAACTTGAGTTGTGTTGGTGAGTTAACATGGTGTCGAATGCTTTGGTTTCTAGGAGGCTCAGGTTTGTCTGCTGGTTGAGTGAGTTTCCAGTCAGGACTCAATTTTACATGTAATTGGCAAGATCAGGTATCATTTAAAATCAATATGTAAATAAGCACCAGAAAGCGCTATGAATACCAGAAATCGGGGGCTAGTATCAGTTCCTCTTGCTTCTGTAACCTTTTTTGTAGTAATGACAAGTGACCGCAAACGATCATTTTGTCTCAGACATTGTGGGTTGTCACGCATTTGCTGCTTTGTGAACCTGCACAAGGGGGTCATCATGTAAAGGATTGTTACTTTGTGTACCTTAGTCTCGAGTAACAAACTGATAAGTACAATGAAAAGCACACCATTGTAGGACTGCTGATTCTAATATGCAGTTGGTGGCTAATTAAGTCATAAATGAGTGCCATCGTTTCATGTAGTGTTAGCTACTACTCTCCCCTGCGGCCTGCCGCAGCATACACTTGACAGTTAGCAGATTGATGTAGTTGATCGAAACACCCGAGAGATCCAGAATTTATAGTGGTGTTGTCAATTATGTCAGATTTTTTCATACCACAGCCATAGTATGAAAGCATATTGATCTGTAATATAATCTTCTGATTAAGTTTATCTCTGTCGTCATCTTTTTCCTTCCTAAAATTATTTTGCATAATTTGTAGGAGTTGACCATGAGCATTTGAATTGATTTCTGATCAATCATCCTCTTGTAGGTACCACCAAGCGAGAAGAAAATATGGGAACATATCGAGGCACTGAGAAACATAGTGGGATATAAAGCTGCACCCCGAGCAACGTGCGTTGAGGAAATAAAAGCCCTCTACATCTTCACTGGAGTAGAGCTACCAGTTGCCTCCTTTAAAAACGCCTCTGATCTTGTGGAGCTGAATGACAGGGTCCAGTTTCTCATGTCCATAGTTGGAGTGAAATAGAGGTTTATCTTTCTCATGGGTTGTTTATTAAACTAAGTTTGTGTCCTCTGGATATTTATGTGGAAAGGCCCGAACACCTCCAGTCTCAGCATGCTTGGCTGGAAATGGTGATGCTTCAGTAGGCTATTTGTTTTTGCTGTCTATTTGACTGGTTTTGTTTGACAGACCTGTTTACTTGGTGGCTTTGGCTCTTTCAATCTCTCTCTCTCTCTCTCTCTCTCTCCATGATTTGTTTCTCAATTATGAACGTCCTACATATTTCTCCTACCTCTTATATCAAACATACTCAAAAACTTTCCTGCCTTCATTATGTATTTCCCATATTTCTTTAGCTCCTTCCCCCTTTATTCTACAGCTTCATCTTTTATTGCACTCTTTTTCCTTTTGTTGCATATGGTTTCGTAGATATCTTGGCTAGTAAGTACTGCTGTTGGGCTGTACGGCACTGCTATATGTTGATATGTATATGTCAAGGAGAACGAAAATCACGCGTGTATTAGGTGGTGTTGACCAATTCAGCTCCCTCGAAGTCTTCTTTTTCCAGTTAATGAACAACTATTGGAGTTCATCGTCTTCACTTTGTCCATGATGATTCCATGGTGGTTCAGTTTGGGGTTTGAGTGATCATGCATCTGTGATGCTTTTATGGTTTAGTTTTGCTTTTGAAATCAAACTTTCTGAACCATAAGTGGTGAAGTTGTGCAACATTTACTTTGTTGCACATATTTTGTGACCAAATTATCCCTAACCAACTTATTTTGTATTTTTGGTGGAAAGTCTAAAATCTTATTTGGGGTTAAAGAAAAGATGATTATTGTCGAGGAATATATTTTCTGTGTATTCTTCTCCTAAGAGGAGGCACAATATATATAGAACAATGTACAGAGTGAATCCCTAATTTATCTCTAACTGAATCCCTAAATAGGCTCTATTATTCTATATACCTAATTTATCTCTAACTTAATCACTAAATAGGCTCCTAATTATATGCCTACTATTTACATAGTCAACAATCCCTCTCAAGCTGGAGAGTATATATCATGAACACCCAGCTTGTGACAAATAGAATCGATGGCGACTTTGGGAAGAGCTTTGGTGAAGATATCCGCGAGTTGAGAACCAGAAGGAACAAAGGGAGTTGTAATTTCCTTTGACTCCACTTTCGTTCGAACAAAATGACAGTCAACCTCGATATGTTTGGTTCGCTCATGAAACACTGGATTATTAGCTATATGAATAGCAGTCTGATTATCACAGTAGAGCGGAGTCGGATCATGAACTGGAAATCCAAATTCTTGAAGTAGTGTGCGTAACCAGGTCAACTCACAAGCGGTATGAGTCATTGCTCGATATTCTGCCTCAGCACTTGAACGTGTCACGACTGATTGCTTCTTACTTTTTCATGTTACAAGATTGTCCCCTATAAAGGTGCAATAGCCGGTGATTGAACGACGGTCTGCAGGGGATCCTGCCCAGTCAGCATCAGTGTATCCTTCAATCCGAAGGTGTCCAGAGGATTTATACAGAAGCCCTCGACCAGGAGCATTTTTGAGATACTTTAATATACGAATGACTGCTTCCATGTGAGGAGCTCGAGGATGAGTCATAAACTGACTAACAATGCTGACTGCATAAGATATATCCGGCCGAGTAATAGTAAGATAAATGAGTTTATCCACTAACCTCCGATACATCTCTGGGTTGTTAATTAATTCACCATCATCAGGCATTAGTTTGAGATTAGTTTCCATAGGAGTGGCCACAGGTTTAGAACCAAGGTACCCTGTGTCTTTTAGAAGATCAAGAGTGTACTTCCTCTGGGATAGACTGATACCTGCTTTAGACCGTGCAACTTCAATTCCAAGAAAGTACCGGAGTTTACCCAGATCTTTGGTGAGAAAACTAGAACAAAGATGACTGATCAAAGTCTGGATTGCATGACTATCACTTCCAGTAATTACAATATCATCCACATATACAACTAGAATCACAATGCCTTTGTTGGTGCGGTTGAAGAAGACAGAGTGATCAACCTAATTGCGAGTCATACTATGAGAGATAACCGTATTGCTAAATTTATCAAACCAAGCTCTGGGAGATTGTTTGAGTCCATAGATAGATTTGTGAAGATGACACGCAGACTCCCCCTCGGACTCAAAACCGGGTGGTTGAGCCATATAAACAGTTTCAGATAAATTCCCGTGTAAAAAGGCATTTTTAACATCAAGCTGATGAAGGGGCCAAACAAGATTGACCGCAAGCGAAATAATAATGCGAATGGAGTTGAGTTTGGCAACAGGGGAAAATGTCTCGGTGTAATCAAGGCCATAGGTTTGAGTGAAACCTTTGGCCACAAGACGAGCTTTGAGACGCTCAACAGTGCCATCAGGATTGTGTTTGACGGTGAAAACCCAACGGCAACCAACAATATGGGCCCCAGAAGGTGGGGGCACAAGAGTCCACGTATGATTCATGTCCAAAGCACGCATCTCTTCTTGCATGGCAGAGTACCATCCAGGATGAGAAAGAGCATCCTGGTAAAACTTGGGAACAACAACCGAGGAAAGAGACACAGAAAAAGCGCGGAACGAAGGAGATAAATGGTCATAAGAGACGAAGTGAGAAAGAGGGTGAGAAGTGCAAGTACGCGTACCTTTGCGGACAGCGATGGGAAGATCAAGAGTGGGGTCCTGTGACGGTGGATCTGCAGACGGTGAGGAAGACGGCGGGGAAGAATGAGAAGTGGCCTCAGGAGAAATTGGCATAGGTGGATGGTGTTGGCGCCGAACATAGACCCGAGTAACTGGCGGGTGAGCTGGAGGGAGTGCAGGAACACCGGAAACAGTAGTTTCAGGATCATCAACGGGGTGACCGGGTCGGGAGAGAAGTGGATCCTGTAAGTTGTGGCCTTCTGCGGAATAGTAGGGCACATCTTTAAAGAACGTGACATCAGCACTAACAAAGTGCTTGTGTAACGAAGGACTATAGCACCGGTAGCCTTTTTGAGTACGAGAGTAGCCAAGGAAGATACAGTTATGAGAACGGGGTTGTAAATTATGGACAAATGAAATACACCCAAACAGTCGAGGAGGGAGAGGAAATGGTTTAATTCTAGGGAACATAACCTGGAAAGGAGATTTGCCGTGCAAAACCCGAGATGGCGTGCGGTTTAAGAGAAAACTGGCAGTAAGAACAGCATCTCCCCAGAAAGTTTTAGGAACATGCATGTGTAGCATAAGAGCTCGAGCAATAGCAATAATGGGGCCATTCTTGCGTTCAGCAACCCCATTTTGTTAAGGAGTAATGACACATGAGGTTTGATGAATGATGCCACGAGAATCAAGGAATTGTGTAAAGGGTTTAGAGGTGTATTCCTGGGCATTATCACTACGGAGAACAAGTAATCTGGCATTAAATTGACTGGTGACTTCAACATAAAAAGACTGAAAGACGGTAAATAACTGAGAGCGATCTCTAAGCACATATACCCAAGTCAACCGAGAGAAATGATCAATAAACGTGACAAAATATCGAGCACCACATAAACCAGTAGTTCGAGACGGTCCCCAAATATCAGAATGAACAAGAGCAAAAGGTTCCAAACTAGATAGTTCAGTGCGTGAAGGAAAAGAAACTCTACGATGTTTACTAAGTTCACAAGTATCACAATTAAAAGTAGACACTGTAGATAAAGATGGGACTAATTGGCGGAGATTGGCGGATGACGGATGTCCAAGACGGCAATGCCACTGGTATGGTGTAGTGGTGGAATGAAGAGCAGATGACTGGAAGGAGCCGGTCGGCTGGAGGTAGTACAAGTCATTCTTCTCATATCCCCCACCAATCTTCCTCTTCGTCTTTAGATCCTGAAAGTCACAATAAGAAGGATAAAATGTTACCGAACAATTGAAGGCTTGGGTGAGTTTGTGAATGGACAATAAGTTAAACGGAAATTGGGGTAAGTATAAAACAGAAGAAAAAGTGAGACCAGAGGCGCAGTAAGTGCCAAGGCCGTGAACTCGAGTTTTAGTACCATTGGCAATAGTAACATATGATGGGGTAGATGGATAAGAGATATTAGATAAAAGAGATATATTACCTGTCATGTGATCAGAAGCACCAGAATCTAAGATCCAAGGTGCATGAGAGGTCAGAATAGAGACATGTGTTACCTGATGCAACAAGGGTAGCAGTAGAAGAAGAGGATGCAGGGGCTCGGTGGACTATTGAATCATACTCAGATTTAGAGATAGTGATGCTATCTGAAGTGACAGGCTCAGATGGTTCCCCTGCAGATGCAGCCTGATTAGCCCAAGCAGGCTTGCCGTGAAGTCGCCAACAGAACTCAACCGTGTGGTTAGTCTGATGACAATGAGTACATCTCTTAGAGCCGCGGCCGCCTCACCCTCCCCGGCGACCACCACGAGTTGAGGAACTATTATGATGTCGGTCAGACATATGATTCCCAGAATCGCCAGAGGGGGGAATATAACGCTCAGTGGGAGCAGCAAGAGCGGACTGAGGAGGATTCTCCGGGATAGAAGAGTGGGTGGCAGCGCGGCGAATACGAGCAAAGGTCTCTCCAACTGTAGGAATATCTTTACCGGACAAGATCTGAGAACTCAAATGAGCTAGGTCGGGTTTGAGGCCGGAGAGAAATTTAGCAACCCGAAACTCCTCCCTGTATTGTTGTTGTTTCTGCAAGTCAATTGTCAAGGGTTGATAGATATTTAACTCATCCCACATGCCTTTTAACATAGAAAAGTACTCTTCAACTGATCGATCCCCTTGTTGAAGAGAGAAAATACCCTCATAGAGTTGGTAAATCCAAGAGAGATTCTGATCGGAAGAATAGAGTTCTCGTAGTGTATCCCATATAGCTTTAGAGGTGTCCAAACAAGCAACATTGTTGAAAATATCCGGTTCTAGACTATTCCAGAGGAGAGTCATGATGCGAGCATCATTTTGACTCCAGTTGGGATCAGGAGAAGGGGCATCAGTGATATAGGAGGTTTCACCACTCGCACGTAGCGAGACAGTCACAGCTCGAGACCAAGGAAGGTAATTTGACCCTTTTAATTTAATAGTGGTAAGGGTACGGTGAACAAAAGGGTCTCTTACGTCCTTGATTTCTCGTAAACTAGTTTCGGTACTTTTCGCATCAGATTTTGTATTTTTCTCAGCCATTGTAGATAGTATAAGACGGCAACGAGTATAAAAGAGATCGAATACGGTTACCACTAATATCCAGACCAGCGGATCTGTGCTGACGTGGACAGAACATGGAGAAGAGTCACGAAAAATAAAGTCCCGATATTCTGGAAGAAATCCGGCGGGTATAGCAAGCTCCGGCGACCTCCGACGGAGCTCCGGCGAGGGCGGCTGATGGTCGGTAGGTGGAGATCAGGTGACCAAGTCGTAGATCTGAGGCGTCAGTGGTCGGGAAGCGCAAAAAACGGAGCTCCGGCGATTGGAAAGATCCGACGCAGATCCGGCGAGGCTCGCCGGAATGTAACGAAGCTCCGGCGAAGAGAGACGAACGTCGGAGAAGGTCCGCGAACGGGCGGCGAGGGTCGGCGAGTGGGTGGCGAGGGTCGGCAAGTGGGTGGCGAACGGCGGCTGAGATCTGGGTTAGGGTTTATACTGTTCTGAGTTAGGGTTTGGTATTTCTGATGATGGCGAACGAGGTAGACCGAGAAAGAAAGATCGAGTACGAGATATTCGATCAAGTCAGTTAGGGTTTTGAAACCCGCTCCGGTACCATGTCGAGGAATATATTTTCTGTGTATTCTTCTCCTAAGAGGAGGCACAATATATATAGAACAATGTACAGAGTGAATCCCTAATTTATCTCTAACTGAATCCCTAAATAGGCTTTATTATTCTATATCCCTGATTTATCTCTAACTGAATCCCTAAATAGGCTCCTAATTATATGTCTACTATTTACATAGTCAACAATTATCATGCACATTTGTATTAGACAAATGAAGTTTTTTTCTCTGTAGAAAATATTTGGTACACTTCGGAACATATGAGCCTATTTGGCCTGATGTTCTTATTAAATTGTTAAATTATGTCTTTGTACAATTTGATACCGCATTAGATGGTTTGATTTGATTTGATTTTGAGGAATATGTATAGATCGACAAAAAATTTCTTCAAGAAGTGAAAAAAATGTACGAACACATGTTCAAGTGAGGAGCAAAATCATATATTTATATATATACTTTGTGGGTTTACTTGTCGAGTATATAGTCGTGTATTAATTGTACGTCAAATCAGATACTTGGACTTATTGTCCCTAAAAAAACAGTTTAATCTCATAAAAATCACGTGCCAAACACACCCAATGTCTGTCAAAGTTCAATTATTTTCCTTTTTGCATAGACAATTTTGTTTCTATGCTTATTAATCCAATCATATGCAAAATAATAATTTTTTTTTAAATTTGATTTTTTATTTATATATTTTTAAAAACTTCTTGTTCTGAAACTAATAATTTACGAAAAGATTGAGAAAAGATAAAAAAAAAATACATAATTTTTCTAAATTAAAAATTAAAAGTAATTTACTAAAAGAATTAGTCAAAAGTCAAAACTAAAATCTTTATAAAATAAAACTGAGGTTAGCATCGATTTCGTGGCGAAGTTGGACCTGGTCACCGTATGCACTGCTGACACATTTCATGTATACACGAATTTGAGAGAGAGAGAGAGAGAGAAGAGAGAGAGGAGAGAGAGAGAGAGAGAATAGCAGGAGAAGAATGAATGAGAACCCCGCCTTCCCTTGTTTCGCTCGCAATTGACGCTGCCCTTCTTAACCTCTCCAACATTTCCGATCTCTCCCCCATCCCTGAACACATCCTTCTTGACCTCTTTCAGGTACTCTCTCTCTCACTCTCTCTCTCTCCACTCCTCTTATATATAGATTCATTTACGTATATCTTCATACTAATTTCCTTTTTCCTGCTGAAATCCTTTTGCGAATTATGCCAGGGTTGAGCTTCTGATTCCGTAAAACTATTTGGTTTTATTTTATTTTCTCATGTGAACTGTACTTCGCTTCCAGATTGAGGTTTTTTGGCCTTATATTTTTTTCCCTTTTCCCTTGCTTTTTTTGCTAGTTCAGATCTTGATTTCATTGTTTCGATTATGTTACTGTTCTTCTGCTAACATCCCTTGCAACGAATTGGGTGCAATCAAATCGATTCCGCGTGTTGGATCAAAACCCTAGAAAGCTAAATCGCTCCCACTTCCCCCCAGATGAGGTCAATTTGGCGCTAGTTAGTTACCCATTTGCCATCTGTGGCTTTTTACATCCCGAGCACACGTGAGTTGCACTTGGTTTTTAGGACGAATTTCCATCTTTTTAACATGATTAGGCCGAAAATCTATGAATTGCACGAGTCAACAGGCTGTCTAATTTCTCACGGAGCCGTGCAAAATTGAAAATTGGATGATCTCTTGTAATGTACACCACCTCTGTTCAGAGTTTCGTTGAACTTCCCTTCCAGTGATTGCCCATTAGCCGAATCTTGGGTGGAACATTCAGATCCTATGGTCCCATGAAGTGTGTCTTGTTTTGTTGTTGTGTAGGTCACGCTAATTCAAAATTCAAATGTGCAGTAAACTAGTAGCATCACAAGTAGGAGGGGAGTTTTTGTAGTGCGAAATGTAAAGCATGAGTTTGCTCTTTCCACGCACAGTTGCATTCACCAACTTCCCATTACATGTACGCTATGTAAAGAAGGAACCTTGGTAGGAGGGAAGATTTAATACGTTGGTGGATGAATTGATCAATTGCAGTTTCAGATCTGTTAACATATTCTCTCCTTCATGCAATGCTAGTATTTACGTAGATAGGATATGTATCTGTTGTTTCAGTAGTTTCATTGTACTTTGTCAATCCATTGAATCCTGTTAGAGTTGCTCTATTGTGAGAAATAGCTCTCTGATTGTGTAATTTGTCTTGTAAAATTGGAATCTGGAGTGCTTTTACATTTCTGCTTGCAGCAGTTAGTGATATCTTGTTTCTTTTTTGGCTGGTGCTGAAGATGTTCTGTTTTTCTTTTTGTCGAATGATATGTCAAGTTCTATATTGTCTAAAGCATTTATCCACAACCCAATCAAAAAAGAAAAGTTGTTATCTACAACACGCATCTGGTAGTAGGAGATGGGGGAAGGGGAAGCTGCACTTTGCTATGCTAAGACTTGAACCTAGACATAAAGTCTGGTAAGGGGGCACACCAACCAGTAGGCTAAACCCTCAGGATCTTATGCGGACACTTGTAATTTGAAAGAGAAACCCACGTAGACCTCCATTATTGTTCCTTAATTCTATGCATGCTGCTAATGCTTCATTGGTATCTGGATGCAACAACATAGGTCTCTAGTAATATGTTTTGTTCATTGAGCAAAACCAAAGAATCGAGAACATAGAGATCGCATCACAACACAACAAAGTTCAGTTATAGCACAAACAAAGAGGAAATCAATCTGAGAGTCCTGCCCAAAAACTTCTGAAATCCTAGGTCTGATACCATGTTAAAAGTATTAAACTCAAAACCACTAGCTTTAGTGGAAAGGTTGTCAGGCCTCATATATTAGATTTTGGAAGCGACTAAGAACCGATGTGGGATAAGCTCTAACAATAGATTTTGTAATACACTCGTACTGAACCCGGAAATGATCCCATGATAGGAAATCTTTCACTTCATTTAGGTCGTTGTGGGTATGTGGCCTCATGATTGTTTTGAGGTTTCTTGCACGAACACTTCCCCAGATACACCCATGTGCATGAGAATGTTTCTTTACAACACTATAGTTATCCTTTCCCTCATAGTAAAATAAATGTCTTTACATAAGTGAGATATTCTCTCTATTGGCAGCGAACTTTGAGAGCTGGGAAGCTGACTGAGAAGATTTTGAACCTATTTATTGCAAGCGGCAAAGAAGAAGTGCTTTCTCTTATTCAGGAACTTAACATCCAGCATGTCGTGACTCCTGTCCTACCCACTAGTAAGTTGTTTTTGTAAAATATCTATTGTACATGATCAGGAAGATTTTTTTTCCTTCTTATTTTTTGACCTTGAGGATTCTTTTTTTCTCAGGATGCTCTGAGAAATTTTAATATTGTTTAGCACTCTGCGAGCGAATTCAAACACAGCTAAATTTAGGGTTGCAGAACTAGTTTTCCTTTCACTTATTCTTTAACCCAATCTTCGACAATGTCTCAAGTAAGCATCAAGGATAATGAGGTTGATATTGTTATCGGTGCTTTCCACTCTGATCTTACATCCTTCATGGAAGAGTGGAGACTGATATTCTCACGATACCACCTAATAATTGTGAAAGATCCTGATCTCAAAGAGGAACTCAAAATACCAGGTGGCTTCAATGTTGATGTCTATGCCAAGTCTGATATAGACCGACTTGTGGGCTCTTCCTCTGCTACCCTACTCTTTTCAGGTTACTCATGCCGCTACTTTGGTTATCTAATGTCACGGAAAAAGTACATTATCTCAGTCGATGATGACTGTTTCCCTGCCAGGGACAATAATGGTGATTTAATCGATTTTGTGGCCCAGCATGTTAACAACCTCTCAACTCCAGCAACTCCTTTTTTCTTCAACACACTCTATGACCCTTATCGGAAGGGAGCTGATTTCGTTCGTGGGTACCCTTTTAGTTTGAGAAATGGGGTGGCGTGTACTCTTTCGTGTGGCTTGTGGCTTAATTTAGCAGACTACGATGCACCGACGCAAGCCCTAAAGCCTGCCCAGAGGAATTCCCGATATGTGGATGCCGTTGTCACTGTTCCCTCAGGAGCGATGATGCCTGTGAGCGGAATCAACATAGGTTTTGATAGGGAGCTTGTGGGTCCTGCGTTGTCACCGGCTTTCAGGTTGGCCGGAGAAGGAAAGTTCAGGTGGGAGACAGTGGAAGACATATGGTGTGGAATGTGTGTGAAACTGGTATCTGACCACATGGGGCTGGGTGTGAAAACTGGATTGCCGTATGTGTGGAGAGAGGAGAGGGGTGATGCTGTTGAGAGTCTGAAGAAAGAATGGGAAGGAGTGAAGCTGATGGAGGAAGTGGTCCCTTTCTTTCAATCTTTGAAGTTGTCTCGAGATGCGGTTTCGGCTGAGGATTGTGTGGTTGAGATAGCGGCAGCAGTGAAGGAGCGGCTGGGACCTGTGGATCCTGTGTTTGGTCGTGCTGCTAATGCCATGGTGGACTGGATCAAGCTATGGAAGGTGTCCGTGGCCTGATCTTCTCCCCATGTTGCCTGAGGAAGATGTAGCGTGACTAATTCTTTTTAGCGGCAAGTCTTATGATTTTCCTATGTCGTTCTCCTGTTGGATTCTTCACCCTGACAAATTTAGAAGATTGGTGGTGAATTAAAGATGTTATCCTTATGTTCTGGTTTATTCTCTGGAAAATAGTTGCTTGCTCTTGCAGCACTTTTGTGCCCCAATCACCTGTAGCACAACAGGTCATTCATGCATATGAAATGTGGCAGAATTTGCAGGTTAATGTGATCGTTTATAGTAAGAGCAACCACCTATTAAATTGCTTAATTCAAGAAGATCACAAACCCCCTATTAATGTAATGTCTAGCCACGATTGTTTATTACTATCACAAGCTTTAGAGCCGACTTGTTTTTCTTTTCTTGGGCAAACGTGGAAGCCAAACAAAGCAAAACTAGCCTAGTCCACCATATGCGAAACCAAATTTTATTATCATGACTTGGATCATTTCGATCTTTCTATGTTTATTTGTGGCTTACCCATTCTCCTTCACTACCTAATATTACTGTTTTTTTAGTCAGCTTTCAATCTCTCTAGATTTCTTTCTGGTTCCTTTGAACTAGATTTACATGAAGATCTGCAGCAGGTCACTGTCATGGTTCTCAATGAGAAGGGCTATTTTTACAATGTTTTCTATCTTTGGGTTTCATTAGTCCAATATCAAGGAAAATGTTACCCAACTGATCTCAAGAGGAGAACATATTTTTCCCATTTCACTACAAAAAAAGGAGAGACCATAATTTTGTGTTCTCGATGGATGAGTAGTCATTGAAAGTCCTCAACAATGTGAGGATGAAAAGAAGGATCTTGACAAAATTCATGCTGGAGACAGGGATATTGATGCTAGAGACAGAGGTGTGTGTACTCGTTCAAAAAATTGGGATACCCTTTAGCCTAAACATATCGTGATTACTGGTAGTCAAACACTTCAAAAGTAAAAGAAATTTGTCTAGTTTGTACTGCAAGTTTGAAGTGTAATTGGGTATCTGAAAAACACATTCTGCAGTGAAAAATGGTAATGGTGAGCACAATACTTGAACTCAATATCACACAGATTAAAACCCTAAGACCGATACCAAACATATGAGAATCCCGCCAAAATCCTAGAGATTACGACGAGATGAATCTTGAATCATAATAAGAAGAATACTTGTCACCAAGTCATTGCACCGAATCCTATCCTCTTGCTACCTTCATAAACAGGTAAGATTTTTTTTCCAGCTATGAACAAACTAGATTACTTGAATAAAAGAATTTTTTCCTTACAGAATACGAATCCAAATTGGATCAAGTCTTTACAAGCTATCATGCGATGTCGTTGCTTCCAGTATTAATATAAACAAAACATCGAAACATCAACAAGTTGAATAAATTTATTCAATCAAAAAAATTCTAGTAACTTTTGTGCAGGTAGCTCCTAACACGATATAACTTACCTCCTAGAGTGACGATTCTATTAATTTTTTTTTATATAGACAAGGTATTTGGCCGATTTTGGAATTACTCTCAACCTAATGCCAATTTTATTAATTGACATCCTCCCAAACCATAAGAGGAGAAAGGAGGTCCAGGCAACATATTTGAAAGGGTCTGTTTGTTCTAGCAATTGCACATTTGTATTTCCCTAGGTCGCTTTTTCCCTTGACTTTTCTTCTTAAGCAGACAGAGAACATATAGTCCTTCTTCAACTGCAACAAAAAAATACGAAGATAAACATAAGATGCAATTAAAAGATATGTATGGATTTTCCATTTAAACACATTGAATAATAAGATCTGTATGATGATCTGTACGGCTTTAACGACAATTAGTATAAAGATAAAAAAAATAAACTGACCTAAATATTTTAAAATTAAGAGAATCAAATAAATTAATATATACAGAGAGAGAGGGAGGGTATATACCCTTCCATAGGTGAGCAAATCCGCACCTAGACTATACACCTTCATATTTCAAGCACTGTGTTCCACAGATAATTTGTTTTCATTGTCTAAGCTTTGCTGAAGACACCTTTATTGCCCATGAATCAAAACACTATTTTTTTGAATACAAGGAGCTGTTTGGGTTGAGGAAAAACCCCCCTCAAAACTTATCACCTCTAATTAGGGGTGGGTCCCTCAATTTTTAGCATAATTTGAAAACCCTAAATTCTTTCCCTCTAACTTTTCACCCGTTATTTGTTTTCACGGTGAAGTGCATCTCCCTCATTAATTTTGGGCCGACCTTGCCCTCTCCAAAAGTTATACGGCGGTAGAGAGGGGAAAGATTGACAATTTCAGCCCTCCTTCTCTTCTCTTCTGTCTTCGTTTTTGGATTTGGAGCATAGTAGGAGTTCGGCTTGGGTTTCGAGTTCAGGTACCTCTCTTCTCTCTTTTATCTCTATAAGTCTGTTTATCTTCTTTGTTTCTGGATTTAGAACAAAGTAGGGTTTGTTTATGTGTTTTTGAATTTTTTCGTTTTAGGTAAATTGTTGTGTGTTTGTGCGTGCTGAATTGAAATAAGTTCTAGAAGTTGCAAATTTGAACCCATTCATAATTTCTTCTCTGTTTACCATAAACTAAATACTGATTTTTGGGCCATCATTACTTTATTAGTCATTTATACGATCATGGAAATTGCGAAAGCAAAAAAAAAAAAAACTTGTCGAAATTATAATAAGCCAAAAAGAAAAACAATGGGTTGCAAGAGATTTTAATTAAGCCAAAAATGAGGCACATAAGAACACACATTTGCATATACATATGTCGATGTGTTTTCTTTAAAATGCATGCATTCATTTAATATGGGAGAGTTAACAAATCAATTCATAGAATGCACATTAAAATTTCATTATATTGTCTTTGAAAAACATGAATCATACATTTTGTATTTATATACTTAAATTTAATACATAATCAAGTTCAACACTCTACAAGGGCAAAATAATTATTTGCCTATTTTTTCCCTTATACACCTACTCTTATCCTCTGTTTAATCCATCATCCAAACAATCTAATATTTTATTCTCTTCCATAAACATCAAATCAATATGTGCCAACCCTCTAAAGTCCAAGGGCATGGACATATGCTGCTACTGGGATGATATCGTTTTGGGAAAAAATGCACAAGTCAAAATTCTTCCCAAATTAATTACATGTGCAAAATTACTTCCTTTCGTTAACAAAATTTTGATTTGGTGGTTAATCTCAAAATATTTTTTGAAGTCAACGGTAAATTTTTAGAAAAATTTCGAAGAATAAAATTCAAACATTTTGACCGAAAAGGATTCATCAAATGAGTGATGTAGATCACTTTTTTTAGTGGATTGTTGGGTGAGTGAACATATTTTTTTGTTTTTTCTTTTACTTTTGGCACTGCCCCGTTAAAAAAAATAGACACTGTTTATTTGAACTTCTTTGCAGTCGTGTTGTTCGGATTTCATTCTCGAATATTTTTTAAAAATTTATCGTTGACTTAAAAAAATATTTTGAGATTATCAAAATTTTATAACTAGGGGTGTAACAGGTCCGGTTTGGTAGAATTTCTGGGACCGGACCGGTTGTCCGGTTTGAAAATTTTGTAAACCGAAACCGGACCGATTTCACCGGTCCGGTTTCAATCGGTTTGAGCCGGTCTCGGTCCGGTTTCGGTCCGGTTTCGACTTTTTGATTTTTTGGACAATATTTCGGATCAATCACAAAAAGAAGAGAAAAAATTAACAATTTATAGTGAAAATTTCAATAATAGAAATACATTGAACACTACTCTGAAAGATTGAACAATTTCAAATTACTCTTATTTTTTATACCCAGACTAGTGATTTTCTATTTTCATTCGCTCTTTGTAAATAGTGATTTTTCATTTCTAAAACACGATAATAGTTCTAAATCCTAATAGATTAAATAACTAATGGAGTAATGGGTTATCAGTTATAACACATAAACTTAAAAATATAATATATTTTTATTTATAACCCCCATCCGGTCCGGTCCGGTTTGAACCGGTTTTGTATTTCTCCAAACCGAAACCGGACCGAAAAACCGGTTTCTCCAAACTCCCAAACCGAAACCGGACCGGACCGAATTTTTCAATCCTCAAACCGTCGGTCCGGTCTGGTTTTTCGGTCCGGTCCGATTTTCCAATTTTTATTTTCACCCCTATTTATAACGAGAGGAATTTCTTTTGCACAAATATTAAATTTGAGAAGAATTTGGATTTGTGCTATTTTTTCTCTCAGTGCTGCCGTTCCTAGTAGCAGCATGTGTGCTGTGTCCCTTGGCATAACACCCACCCCATGCACATCTTTTAAAAATAATATCACCTATTATCTTATCCCCTTGTAATTTATCCACTAAAAATAATTCTCATCCAAACAGGCCTTTAATGTTCCGATTTCAATGAGATAAAACATTGCAGTTTTATGTGGTGGACTTTTTTCGGACGTTGAGAGGAAACAATTTGATGCGAGTGATTTTTTTATATATAATTTTATTTTTTAAAATTTATTTTGTCAAAATGAACGAATAATTTATAAAAACTTGAGACAAAAATAACCAAAAAAAAAAAAATGAAGACCCAAATTTTTTTGAATAAAAACCATAGCCCAAATAGATCGGGGGGAAGTTCTAAAAATTCACTAATATGGATTTATGTTATTCTTCTACAATTTAGCCCTAATCCCAGACTATCGTATCCAAATCGAGAACTAAATCGTTGCTGTGCTAACCCTGGAGCCAAACGCGAGGCAATCGGAGGGCACAAAATACTCACCTAGAGAATCCGCAGAGCTAAGGCGATCCATACCTATCATCATCACAAATCAAAGCTTTTCGTTTTCGATTTGGTTTTGGTTCATCAAAATCAATCATCAAGAGGAAGAAGAAGAAGAAGAAGAAGAAGAAGAAGAAGAAGAGGGAGGGGGAAGCATAAGTAATTATGTCGTTTACGCTGAGGAGTGTGAAAGTAGCGCCGAACTCAGCGAGTCTGGAGGAGGCTCGGACTCGGGTGTTCGATTTCTTCAGGTCGGCCTGCAGATCCATCCCGACTATCATGGACATCTACAATCTCGAGGACGTCGTCACCCCCGCCCAGCTTCGCTCCTCCATCGTCTCCCAAATCCGAAAAAACTCCCACATCACCAATCCCAAGGTAATTCTACTCACATCCTCTCTCTCTCCATTCGTATTTTCCGTGTATGTACTGTATACGTACAATAGTTGAGTTTTCAGATAAGGCGTGTGTTGCCTTGATTGTGGCCCTGTTTGCTTCCATTGAAAATTCCTCGTTTAGTCGTTAGCTTAGGTAAATTTGAGTTCCGAGCTGTATATTGTGTCACGTAGTTGGGGAAACGTGTTACATTTTTGGCAGTAAGATTTGAGTTCCTAGGTTGCAGTGCATTTCTACGAACTCTAATTGTCTTCTCTCTATTTACTGAAATAGCGTAGTCTGTGCGAATTTATCCTAAAGGGGGCAAATAGGCACATCCTAGAACGAGTTATTATTCCAATGACATGTATTTATATTAGGTTATCTGATTTTGATTCCAAATTTAACGTGATCGAAAGATAGACAAAGCAAAATTAGGAGACAAGTAACCCAAAAGGCTAGCTCAATTGGTAGAAGAGACAGTGATAAGTGCACCACGAATCTCTAGCTTGATTCTAACCCGGACATAGTTCGTTGGGTAGCTAGAGTTTCTCTCATGAATTTCCTAGTTCCAGCGTAATGACCGCTTTTGATACTACAGGGGAGTCGGTTAGTCGAGATTTTCATAAGATGGATCGGACTTCGGACACCCCTGACTGCTAAACCAAAGAAGTATAAAAATAAATATACAAGTGAACATATGCTTTTTACTTGCATACCTTGTTCAATAAATTATCTCATGGAATGAAAACTACAGACAAACGAGCAAACTAAATGCCCCACTGAATCAAAAGTACAGGGCTAGGAATTGTTAATCCTTTCCTGAGTATATCCAACTCTGAAAGTCTTCAGCAAATGCTCCTTGTGCTTGATCCCCACTTGCAGTGACTATGTTTCAGTCAGCCTCTTCTTGGCCAATAAAAATACAAACGGCCAAGGGACTCATTGCGTGAAGGTCTTTTCTAAGAGAGATAAGATTATCAAGATGAAAATCGTAGGAAATTAACATTGGCGATGTTGAGCTCGCAGAACTCTCTAGGACTTTTCTGTCCATTCTTTTTGTCAATGTTAAACACCCTAGGTGGTAGGAATAATATGGTATGACTATATGAGCAATGATTAATCTTAAATACTACGCATCCAGCATTGCTCAATGACATCCAATGCTGTCTAGCAGATGTTACACGCCCCTCTCAATCGATCTGATGGCTAACAATGACTAGTAGACCTCATTTTTCAGAAATAGAAAGCCATTTTCCAATGAAGACCATTTATAAATAACAATAATATGATTTCATGATCCAAAGTACCTTGAGTCCTAGAGGTCTGGTACTAGGATGCAACATGAAGTGCATGGCTCAAAGGTTGTATTCCTGATGGAAGGGGAGCACCGTGTTCACAATTTTTTTTGGCTGAAGATCTTGCAATTCCTAAATTCTACCAGTGACACTCCACGTCTCAACTAAACCATTTCTTAAATTGATTATTTCAGGAAAGCAAGAATAATGGTTTCGATCAGTTTCCTATTTTACATAAAGTTCCATGATGAAGTTAGGGTTCTACATTTTGAAGTCTCAAAAGACCCCTGATTGAAGGAGAATATGAAGATTGAATAGGGATTGTTTGTTGCTTCATATTCCTCTATGCTTTCTCCTTTTTCCTTGTCTGCAAACCCCAAAAATCTTCAGCCCTATATGCCAATGGAGAATGCGCTGTCAAAGGGTTTGTGGGACCCCATGCTCTCTCCGTGAAGTTATATTTTGCAGGACTAGACTAATGTTAACACTAAAGCTTACATTTCATACATACACATGGGTATAACTTGAACTCAGCTAACCTTGCATCCTTATGAATAGGCCCACGACTCCTTGTCAAGTAAGGAGTTCTATGTTATTGGGTTAGGGTTGGACGCAGGAGCTTCTCAAGAGCTAACTAAAATTGGGCTTAATCTCTATCTCTATGACTGGTGGCTCATTTAAACCAAAATTAATAACACTATTCAATGACTAATGGACTCTAGACATGAAGAAGGATGTTGAATAATTTATTCGTAGGACGTTGCGAGTGCTAATACTACATAGACTGAGTATACTACTTCCATACCAAAGCACACTTACATTTTGATTCCACTGAGGGCTATCTCCTAACTTTTAGTTTAGAAAACAGCTTATGAACTTTTTCACTAGAATGGTTGTACTAAATTTCAAAGGCTAAAGCAATGAACTAACTCAAGGAGACATTATACTCTGTAACCAAACATAGAGCGACTTCCATGTGGAAAATAATGTTCAATCACCCAACCATCCGAGGATTAGACCAAGTAAGACTCGTTAACCGGTGACTCAAAGTTACGTTTGATATAAACATGGGTTCTTTAACGATCTGTGGATCATGGGGGAATTGCGATTAGCAGTCCAAGATAGTTGGCAAAGCATGGTTAAACAATATTTCTGTATAGGGTGAAAATACTGTAAAAATAAGTATGGTAGAACATTTCTGCATAACCATGGGACTAGACTCAATCAGTAGACCTGCTTTTCTTGGTGCCTGATGTGGTCAGCTAGAGATATTCGAAGCATATCTCATGCTGTTGTCCTACAGTGGAATGACATTCACAGGTACTTCACAGTTCACACGCTTTAGAAGAGTCAATGTAACAGAGCTTGTGGGTTGTTGCCTTGCTTAAGTTTAGATTGACATTGTGCCTGGGCCAAGGTGATTTGGACGCGCCAGAATGACCTTGTAATGGGTTAAGTTTCTCAGTCTTATCTTATTGATCCTTTCTTTCCTGAGAGGGAGATTAATCTTATGTGGACAATAGCTTACACTTGTTAGGAATTGAACAAACAATTTATGCATATTATCTTTCCATTGTAGTTAATGGAAAGAGAATACGCATAAATAACTTTTAATGCTATACCTGGTAATTCGTGTTTTTAGGTCAGTTTTATGTTTTCCAGGATTTTGCTGGACATTTTAAATGAAGTGTTAATGTCTTCGCTCTGTCTTAGAAAACATGATCCTATATGTTATACTTTAGGGAAGAAATTATCAGTGTTCTACCAGGCAAAGTATTTAGTTCTATTTTTAGTCTCTTTGTTTTTGTTTTATTGTATTTGGTTTAAAGCTTTTTGTGAATATTTGTCATGGCATTATAAGAAAGTATCTTGTATCGGCTTCTCTTAAGAGTAATTGCAATTGCATTTTGCTTTGGGCACTTTAATATCCCTGGTTGATATTTAATACCAGTATGGTAATCCCACTTTTGTGGTTGCTATTTGGTAACTTCTGCTGTAGGTGATTGACATGCTGCTGTTCAAGGGGATTGAAGAGCTGAACAACGTTACCGAACACGCAAAGCAGAGGCACCATATCATTGGTCAGTATGTGGTTGGTACCGGGGGCCTTGTGCAGGATTTGGGAACCAAGGATCAAGCCAACTCCACTTTCCTCAAGAACTTCTACGAAGGCAACTATTTTTGAACCTTATTTGCCGTGATTGGGATCTGCCTCGGACGGGGTTGTGGTTTCGGCTTAGAATTATCAAATAATGATGCAACTTTTGTATCCTATTGTTGGATAAAGACCATTATTTTGTTTCTTTGGAACAAAGTGCTCATCAGTTCTGTTTGCTTGGGCACTACATCAGAGCAAGAAAATTTGACGTCTCTTAGTACCTTTTGATATTGCAGTGGCCATTAAGTTGTGCTTTGATTTGCTTATCATATGGAGTGGCTTTTATTCCATAAGAGGGTCATTGCATGCAGCAGAGTTTTCATCAAAATATATAATTTGAGGACACTTAAATAAGTGTGTACACACACACACACTTATAGACACACACACACCCATAATATGGTGTGTTAACGAGACTTTTTGAAGATATATATTTTTTTCACTTATACAAATATATATATTCTTTTTGCCTACACGTCAATAGGTCTCAGAACAAAAGACTGCTAAATCTTATCGAAGTGAGAATGTTCTTCATGTTGACTACATTGAATTGTAATGATCGAGCTTCATAATTTCTCACACTTTGTATGGCATACACAAAGAAATTTCTCTCAAATTTTTCGAAGAAAAAAGTGAACTGGGGGTATTATAAATGATAGAACAAAAGAATTAGTTGAACGGTTGAAAGACTCTTAGTCGCTTTGTACGAAGGTTAAATTCACAATTTTTACTCAGTGAAATTAATGAGATGTCATTTTATAAAGGTCTTAGTATGATCTTATAATAAGCATTTACTAGTGGCAAAGAGCTAAAACAAAATGTGAGAGAGAGAGAGGGGAAAACCTTAAATTATTGAAATTGATTATTACCTTAATCCTTTTCCTAGATTTTCTTTTTCTTTTGTACTTTGCGTTCAGCTTTGAGAGTTGCTTGAGGGGTGCACAGAGAGAAGGTGGGTGTGTATCTTGAAGCTCACCCTCTAGCGGCCCTTTTCGTGAATTACCAAGAGTACCCTTGTCGTGCCAATGTATCTACAATATTAGTACTGATATAAGACTCTCTGCTGTGACTAGGGTTTCATACGTTATCCATCTGCAACCCGCGGGTCATTTAGCACTTCTCTCGCCTGGCCTCCACAACTCTACTCTCCATCTCTTCAACCCCAGTGCTTGCCAAAGGTACGTACCTTAAGGCTTAAACCCCTTTCTCTCTTTCTCTCTCTCATCGGCACTGATCTTTGCAACTCTATATGTAGGTATATGTGTAATAAATGTCATTTGCTTCGATCGTGACCGAGTCTTAGATTTCGGATCTGATTTTCCTTTTCTGGGTTTTCATCGCCTTAGGCCGTAGATGGAAGAGAAAATAGGATTTTGCTAACTACCCCTACTCTGCTCTGTTGCTTAGCTGAGGTCTCTTTTATTATTATTCAAATATATCTGGAAATAGCAGGATGCATCTTTTTCGGGTTTTCCTATGTTTTTCTTTTTGCCTCTTAAATTGCATTCTTTAGCTAATTACCGTCTTTAAAACTTATTTTAGTTGCTAAAAGCCTGGTCTCGTGGTCGTGATTTTTTGCAGAACTGACATAATACGTTTGTATAGTGCTCCTGAAATAATTGCTGTGTTTCTTTTGCTTTGTGTCCTAGCATCGCTGTTTTTGCAGTGTGTGCCAACTGCCAATGGGTGCTTAACTTGAATTTCCCTTCTTGTTCTTAAGCAGCGGGTTTTTGTTTGGGTTGCCTATATAGTTTTCCCCTTGGCTGGTTTCCATTATAGCCTGTGTATGCCCCTCTGAAAATGTACTTTTTATTTCCTTCAGTAAAAATGTTAACCAACGCAAAACAAATAAAAATTCTCTAAATTATCTTGAGCCATTTCCCTTATTTTCGTGATTACATTGTTCTTTCCGCTACTTCAGCCTTTAGCTAGTAAGTGTAGAAAGTGGCCCATAATAGATACTTAAAAACAAATTCGGTTGTAATTTTTTCTGCCCATTTTTTATGTAGTATAATATTTACTAAAGATATTGTCATAGATTTCCTTATATCCTTAGTTTTCTTTTGGTGGCAGATGAATGTAGAAAAGCTTAAGAAGATGGCCGGTGCGGTCCGCACCGGAGGGAAGGGTAGCGTGAGAAGGTTCATTTGTCTATGCAACTTCATCTTCATGCTTTCATATGTTTTCACTGATTAATCCTGGAAGGTATTTACACTTCACTTGTAGCCACTCATAGCCCCCTGTAAGAGGCTAAAATGTGAAAAGAAAAGTGCGAAAGGCTGGAAGGGAAGTGTGAATAATTTCTCTGAATTGAAGGTTAAAAGCTCCCATGTTCTGCTGCTGAAAAACTGCACTGGAATAGATAACTTTTTATGATTGTGAATGCTCTGTCTAGTTGGACGGCATATTCCACCGAAAAATGCCTCTTTGAATTTTTTTAGAACAAATAATTTCTGCTTCACTTTTGCCGGGTTTTTTTCTTCTAACGATGACCGAACAACATAATTCTCTCTTTTTTTTTGTTTTTTATTGACACATTGAGGTCGTTCAAATCAGGCGTCATTGATTGCTTGGATTAGGTTTTCTTTTGTGCTTCGTTATTTGCAATAATCTTGCTTGTCAGTCTGTTGACTTTTGGAGAATAATTTTTCCTTTCATATTTGCTGATTAGCCTGATTTGTTGTGGTTGGCAAGAGGCTGCTTGATAAAATGTCTCTTATACTGCTCGGTGTAACTTGTGTATATGTTAAGCATCTCCTGTTGGGGCATTGAGCTTCCGCTTCTCCATAATTGTTTAATAATATTAGACCTGTCCTCAACTACAGGAAGAAGAAGGCTGTCCACAAGACAACCACTACAGATGACAAAAGGCTCCAAAGCACACTAAAGAGAATCGGGGTGAATGCCATACCAGCAATTGAAGAAGTCAATATATTTAAGGATGATGTAGTTATCCAGTTCACAAATCCCAAGGGTAATCCAACCATGACAGTAATTCCTTGGTTTTGTTCATTTGTTTCTTATTTTCTTGGTAACTGACTAGTATTTTTTCTTGTATATTTCAGTTCAAGCTTCTATTGCTGCCAACACTTGGGTTGTTAGTGGGTCTCCTCAAACAAAGAGTATATTTTCTTTGCTTGCACTGTTCAACTTTTATGAATTCGCTATTTGTTATTGGTGGTCATGCAAAATCCTATTGTTCCTTGATACTTTTTGAACCGACCGGTGACTAAATATTTACTTCGTCCTTTGTTTTTTCCCTCCCCCAGAGTTGCAAGATATTCTTCCCGGAATTATTAACCAATTGGGTATGTGCTCTCTCTCTCTCTCTCTATCCAAGTGTCTTTATTTCATGGAATGCGATTTATATTTTATTTTCTACTTATGGCGCTTTGGCTGAATATGACTTTGAGAACACTGGAATGATTTGTGTTGCTTAATGTGCTTGCTATGTATTTTCCATTTTTCACGATTTGTCTCAAACATCACATCAAACAAGAGAAAGAAAGAAAAAATTATAGATATTTACAATATGTTCCCTATCGTAACTTGGTTCATGAATTACGGTCAACAAACAGTACGAACTGCAAGGTACATTGGTCAAAGTTTCATGACCTGTAACTATTCAATATCCCTTTGAACTATTGATCACATTCGAATGATTCCAGGGTCGAATCTTGAAAGGGGATCCTGAGGTTTACGGTTGACTCATTTTTAATAAGATTCCAGCTAGAAGCATACAAGTACTGTAATGATTTGGCTGAATACGATTTTGAGAACACTAGAATGATTTGTGTTGCTTAATGTGCTTGCTGTGGATTTTCCATTTTCCAGGGCCAGATAACTTGGACAACTTGAGGAAGCTGGCAGAGCAGTTTCAGAAGCAGTCACCTGGTGCTGGTGCGGGTCCAACTACTATACAAGAAGAAGATGACGATGAGGTCCCTGAACTTGTTGCTGGTGAGACCTTTGAAGCAGCTGCAGAAGAGGGCCATATCCATAGTTCTTAGAGAGTTATATATGAGTTTTGTGCAATTTCTTATTATTTTCCTGTCTTCTGTTTCTCATTTGTTTGAAGTTAAAAATGATCCATTCGATTTTTATTGTGACACACTAAGTTGGATCATTTGAATGGTTAAAACTCTTGCCTTTTCAAACAATCATCTGTTTTTGCGCTATCATTTCGTCAGTATTTTTCTGATCGTGAGAGTCTATCGAAACCATACAGAATTGTCTCAATTATCAAAATGAACACCTGTTTTTGGATGTTATGCTAAAAAACAATTAGTGTTCTTGACATGGGTTTTAGAGTGTCCTTGTCACTTGTTAGAATTAGTGGCAAAGTTTCTTGTGAGAGACCATTTCTTGCTTTACTGAGGTTTTCTCTTTGAAGCCAATTATTGCGAGTTTATCTTGGTGGTTTTCAATGCATACATTTGTGGTGTTTTCAAAGCTAAGCTGCATTCTCAGCTTTTCATTTTGCTGTTGAAGTGTTGCCAATATTCAAATGCAGGTTCCATTGTTCATACCACGTGAGGGTTTGCGACATGGTCTGTGCAACCAACATTGTCTTTATAACTATTTGTATTGGAAATTGTTGGACAATACCTCACTTCCATGGTCCAAATCTATTTTGCGCGTGAATATATGCTCAACACGAAACATGAAAACTTTCGACCCATAGGCCTGTTTCCTCCAACTTGTCTCAAAACCTTTTATGCATGGGTCGATTGCTCCAAATCAATCAGCCTTCACGAAAAATCTTGTCATTCAATAGAACATTGCCGTCTCCCCAGGAATTATGCACACCATCAAGAAGAAAAAATGGAAAATGACGATAGGTACGGTTAAAGCTTTTGATGTGGTGGTAGAGTGGGATTTTGTTATGAGAAAAAACTTCTGTAGCTTTGCTAAAACATTCTGCAACCAGGACTGTTGATGCATTTCCAACGCCTCACTATTCGACAACGAGATCGGATTGCTTCGTTCATTCGTTCTTCGGAGGTGCTACCAAAATTCCCAAGGGTTGGTTCATGGTATCAAAGTGGCAAAGCCCTGCATAAACCCAGTTAAATATCTACTACTGGTGTATGGTATTATACATTGGAAGTGTACAAGTCATTAGGGCCTGTTTGTTACCGGTCATATCTCCCGGATATGTACAGTGCCGGATAAGATAATCCGGACTAAAACAAATCCGGGCTTTGTTTTGTTTTTTTAGACCCCGGATAAACTATCCAGGGATAAACATATAAGGGTATGGGTGGATTAAATATGGGCAACTCTTTTGGTGTCCAAATTTTATCCGGGTTGGCATATTACAATCATACCCCTGAGAATGAATGGATAAGGAAAAGAGGGAAAAAATGTGTGGTCGTTTGAGTTGTATTTAATTGCCATTTAAAATGTTGTACTTGACTAGTAAAAACAATTAAATTCATTTTATCTTTTTCGTCTTTATTCGATTTGTTAAAAAAATATTATTAATCTTGTTTGTTTATTCAGTACATGTACTCTATATACACTTGAAAAGTGAAAAAAATTATAAAAAATTCATTTAATATGAAAGTGGCAACCAACTTTGATTCAGTAATTTGACTTTTTTAATTTTTTTATATTCATTTTGTACTTTTCATACTTCTTATAGAG
Source organism: Arctostaphylos glauca (assembly GCA_019985065.2). Classification (NCBI taxonomy): domain Eukaryota; kingdom Viridiplantae; phylum Streptophyta; class Magnoliopsida; order Ericales; family Ericaceae; genus Arctostaphylos; species Arctostaphylos glauca. The sequence goes on from JAHSPW020000013.1 coordinate 20,469,058, forward strand.
GATTACATTAGATTCATTCAAACAAATCAAATGGATAAAAAAAAATCAAGAAAATTACTAGTAACAACAAAAGAGTTGTATAAGGGCAAAATAGAGAATTATCACAATTTTACATTATCCACCCTTCATATCCACTCACATCAACTACAAAACAAACCAATCATATCTATATCTCCCCTTATATGAAAAGTAAACAAACCAAATAAATATTAATCTCCCCTTATAAATTAATCTCCCCTCTTATTATAACCCCCCTCTTATTATATCCTCCTTATCCCTTCTAAAATTTTAACCTCTAACAAACGGGCCGATTAGAGATGATCAACAACAATTTTGCTGGTTGTTTTGCATCTTGTGATCTTTTGATTACCTGAAATTCGGCAATCCGTTTCCCTTTTGGGATTATTCAAGTCTCGGGCAATGCGTCTGGATTGCTGAACAAGACCAACCGTCTCTAACCAATACTTTCATCGTTTTACATTTACGCATTTGGACGAAGATGTGATGCAGTGGGTAAGGACAGATTCATAATTTCAGTTTATACAACAAAAATGTCACATTTTTTATTATCAAAGTGAATTAAATATGCGAGAAAGCATTTTAAATATTTTGATTAAATCCTACTGTAATAAAATTGTTTATTTTTCATTTGGCTAATTGAAAGTCTGTATGATTGGCTTTTTTTTTTCCCCCCTAATTTTCACGGGTGTGTAGAGAGAAGCGTGTGCAGTTTGTTCATATACAAAAAAAGTGTGTGGAAATAGAAGCTCCCCAAACCACCCTCCAGCATTTGCCTGATCTACCAAGACTACCCTTTGTCGTGCAGACTTATATAGACTACACTAGGGTTTCATATGTTATCCGTTCGGAAGCCACCGGTCTCTACCCGTTCTCTCTTGGCCTCCAAACCTCACCCTCTCTCTCCTCCTACTCCCCAGCTTGTCAGAGGTACTTAGCTTAGTTTAGGGCTCTCTTTCGATGACTCTTGATCATTTCGATCCGATCGGATTTTCCGTTTATTGGGTTTTGTCGCTCTAAGCATGTATAGGAAGTGTGCTAATTATCTGCGCTGGTATTTTCTTTGTGGTTTCTTATTAATTTCTTATGGGTTATGTAATATTTTCCTGTATATATCTGAAATAGAAGGATGTATCTTTTCTATTTTCTGCCTCTTTGTATGGATTCTAGTAATTGCTGGTATTTATGCCATTTTGAGTAGCGAAAAACCTTGCTGTAGTAGAACTTCGCATTCTTAAACTTGGGTTTGCTGGAACTCATCTTATTTCTTTCATCAGCCGACCTTTTTTTTTGGTCATTACAGTTCGTCTTTGCAATTTTGGTTCCACCCATTTGTTATTCTCTTCACCTACTTGGTGCTCTTATTTTTGACAGATGAATGTAGAGAAGCTTATGAAGATGGCCGGTGCAGTCCGCACCGGTGGGAAAGGTAGCATGAGAAGGTTGGTGTCTCTATGCAACTTCTGACTTTCTTATTTTATCCACTAGTTAAGGAAAATGACATGGCATTTGGCTTTTAGCCACTAATATACCTTTGTGAGAGACGCTAAAACGCAAAAAATAGAGTGCTAGAGGTCGAAGGGGACTGTGACTATCATTTTCCCTTAGTTTAAAACTAAAGGGTCTTTTGTTTTGTATTTGACTTAAACCCAGTCATGTGTCCCTTGGAAGAGGGTAAACAAATGGGTAAGGAGTGTGTGAGGCTGGAAGATTCGTTACCCCTAAATCTGAATTGAAGGTAAAAGGTTCTATGTTTTGCTATTCAAAAGTATGTATTAGCCATGATTCCATGAATAACTTAAAAGTAATCTAGGGAATGAAAAAATAAAATTTGTACCGAGCTCTGCCTAGTTGGATTACAAGATTCGTCTGATCAAATGCTTTATGCCTTGTTTGATTCTCGTTGTTCTTGATCACGATCAGTCATTATGATTCTCTTATTTCGTTGAACATTTTTGCTGCCATCATGATCTCGTGTGATTGTGTACAATATATAGTACGGTGGTTGCTTTCTGTTTTGGATGGCATTCGCATTTATTTATGAGGAAACCAACCTATTAGGCCATGCATCCTTCCAGGAAACACTGCTTTTGTACTGCAGACCTACTCAGGAGATTATTCAAAATTTCAACTCTGATGATGTTAATTGCTGGCAATAAAATTTATCTGTTGCATATTTATTGTAGATGAAAGCTGTTGTGAGTTGTGTCTTGTGGCTTGTGAAAACTATTGTACTTTTCCTATCGCTGTTATGTGGCGATTTGCATGACTACTACATACATCTGTGTCCTCAACCTCAGGAAGAAGAAGGCCGTCCACAAGACAACCACCACAGATGACAAAAGGCTCCAAAGCACACTGAAGAGAATAGGAGTGAATGCCATACCCGCAATTGAAGAAGTCAATATATTTAAGGATGACGTAGTTATCCAGTTCACAAACCCCAAAGGTAATTCACCCATGATTATAAAGTCCTTTGTTTTGTTGATTGGTTTCGCTTTCTTAGGTAACTAATGAGCATTGCTTTCCTTGTATATTTCAGTCCAAGCTTCTATTGCTGCCAACACTTGGGTTGTTAGTGGGTCTCCTCAAACAAAGAGTATATTCTCTTTGCTCGCTATCCTCTAGCATTTAATGTCGTTCTCTAAATGTTACATTTGGTCTTGGGAAATCCAACTATCTCTTGATAGTTTTAGATCCGACCGGCAACCAGATATCTAATTGTGGCTTTTGCTTTTTCTTCTTTCCAGAGTTACAAGATATTCTTCCTGGAATTATTAACCAGTTGGGTACGTGCAATATCTTTATTTTGAGCAATTAGTTTTACTTCTCGCTCTTTTGGCTGAATACGAATTTCACCACACGGGAGAGACTTGCGTTGCTTAATACGATAGCTCTGTATTTTCCATTTTTTTCCAGGGCCAGATAACTTGGACAATTTGAGGAAGTTGGCAGAGCAGTTCCAGAAGCAGACGCCTGGTGCTGGTGCAGCTGGGGGTGCAACTACTACACAAGAAGATGATGATGATGAGGTCCCTGAACTTGTTGCTGGTGAGACCTTTGAAGCAGCTGCTGAAGAAGGCCATACCCATGCTTAGATAGTTCTATATGAATTTTGTGCGATTTCTTACTATTTTTCTCTGCTTTTCGGATATGTGCTTTTTTATGGTGACATCTAGGAAGTTCAATCGTTCGAATGGTAATTATCGAACTCTTCTTTGTTATCAATCTAGGGTTTTGAAGTAAAATGTAGTGGCTGGATGTATCAGAGTGAATCATGATGACCAATTCTCAACTTCCGAAGTTGTTAAAAGACCTTTTTTTCCCTTTTACTTGTAATGATATGTTCAAATAACAAGTGCATTGTTCTTGACATGGGTTTTGGAGTGTCATTGACACTGGTTAGTGCTGGCAGATTCTGCCAAAGATGCTCCAAGGTCCAAGGAGATATGAGGTCCTTCAAATAACAATAAATACAGTGTTGGCTCTCTTGAGACAATTTTGACATTTATTATTAAACTGTTATTTGAGGGTTCTCGTGTTCTCTTTTACTTGTAATAAATATGAACAGGTAAAACTGGCTTGTATCCGTGATACCCAAATGAGAGGTCATGAGTTTGAAAGCGTGTGGGCTAATGGGTAATGTTCTATTTTGTTCGTATGTTGCTGTTTGATGAAATTGAAAACTTAAAATTGAAAATTCATTCCGTTTGTATGGTGCTGTTTAAATACTGAATTTGTTAAGCATAAAAATTATTTATCATGTATTGAAATTTAAGTACTAAATTAATTAAAGTATTTTGATAAATTGAATATTATTATGTTCAAGGACGACAACCATTTTGATAATTTGATAACCAATATCGTATATTTCTACAATGTTGTTGTTAGTGTCGATATTGGTTAGTGGCGGGTGGCAATGGTGGTTAGTGACTATTAATACTGTTATGTTCTAGAACGATGAGTATTTTTTGATAATCAGATAACTAATATTTTTATATTTCGACAATGTGGTGGTTAGTGACGGGTGGTGGTGGTAGCTAGTATGGTGGTTAATGATGGTGGTCGGCAGTATAGTAAACAGAGTTTTTTTATAAAACTCTTTTGAGAGTGTTCAGTGTTTTTAATTAAGTAGAGTATAACTATTTAATAGTTTACTTTTTATTTTCTGAAGACTTGAAGTATTAAGTTTTTCAAAGTTTGGTTATTAAATCTACTTAATATATTTTTACTTAACCTATTTTATTTTAAGTGCAGAAAATGAATTATCAAACAACACAAACTGAGGGAAACATGTACAATTAATCAAGTCGTGTTTGGATCACCAAAAATTTATGGAGGAAGTGAGATTTTTGTTACATGCATTTCTCATTTTACAATTGTTTCATTTCATAACCAAACAAAAAATTATCTAAAATATAATAAGTTAGTTCTACTATTTGCCAAATCCTGATGTGTGGACACCAAATTGGCCTTTTTCACAAATCTACCCTTACTGAGTATTCCAGTGTTTCGTACATTCTTATGTAAGAACTGATAAAAAGAAGGTACTACCCAATACCCAGGCAGAGGTTAGCAGACTTTCAAATCAACTGTACGAATTCTCAGCTTATTCTCTCCACCAAACAGAGACCGAAACACATCTATGATATGGATATCAGAAAAAGAATTTATTCAAATGAGTAATGCTAAAAACACACTTAGGACACAAATGTGTTTAGAGTAGTTAGATGCACGTGAAACACTCAAATTATTAAAAATTTCACGTGCATCCAACGACTCTTAACATATCTATGTCCAGAGTGTGTGTTTCTTAAGACATTTTTATTCAAATAGGGACCGAAACCATTCACGGGGTCAGTCTTGATTGGTTATTGTTTAAGGGTCTCAAGTACAGACCAATCATGGCCCTTTCAAGTTGCTAGGAAACTGCCACTCCCTTGGCCTGAACGGAATTAGTCCACATATTAACATGCCAAACACAACATTGTTCTTCCGCGTATAAATTATATCAACTTCAGAAAAGCACCACCATGAAGTTCCTTCAATATGAATTAAATGAAAGAACCACCAAATAAAACACCAACCATCCACAGAAAGTATGCGAGATCTTTTCTAGTTCTTAAACTTTACCTGCATTCCCTATCCTCCAGCTACATGAAGTTATCATAAATTTGTCATAAAGCAAAACTAAAACAAAACGAAAGCTACTAAGCAGTCCCTTAATAAGGGTACACCACAAGAATACAAGAGACGGATACTGCAACCTAGCCTCGTATAGTACAAAATGTCTATCTGTTGGAAAGATGTAACAAGATGAGTACAGAATGTAGAATCTCCCATTTACATCATTTGTTGATGAAGATCGGCTGCCTGCTGAGCTAGTTCCACAACCATGGCTTCGTCGAAAAACTTGTTGATGCTCACATCTTCACTCATCCCCTGCCAAGTATTAAATGTAAACAATTCAGCACTCTTTAAGAGTTTGTTTGCACGTTACTCCAACAAATCCTTTTCATGTCGCCTTCATTACAAACTAAAGAGAACATCCATTTTGTGGAATGCACTTTCTTGTGGTACTGGGAAAGTGCATTCTGGTGCCTCTAGTGAAAAGTTAGAATACAGAAAATTCGTAGAAAATCCAACCGTTGCCAACAATCGAAACACAGAATTCCAAGTAATCTAAAGGAGAGCACATGGAAGATCAAGTAAATTTTTACCTTTCTACGTCTTGTCTTCACCATAAACTCACGAGCTAGGTGTTGAATGGGTGCAGGCTCAAGTGGTCTTAAAACAATACTCTTGTCAAGAGGGTCACCAGGAACTATAGCCCAATGATCAAACACAGATTGGCAGAATGCCTGTCCTTGGGTGTGATACCTCAGGTCTGTCTCGAAGCCAAATGATTCGATCACCGGTAAAAAAGCCTGAATTCCAAGAAGGGAAACGGACAAAAACATAAATGAAATTGCATTTGAACTTATTATTCAAAGAGGAACATTTAGTTTTGTAATCGAAACATGGACCATGATGGCTCGTGGTCTTTCAGATTTCAAAAAGATTCAATTTAACTGGTCAGAAATTAGGAATGGCTAAATAATGTGCACACCCCTTTTTTCATGTTCCACCTGAGGTAGTGAAAATTTTCCCCACCAAGCCTCCATCATCTTACCAATATTCTAGCAATGCACCCGCAAGCTATGAAATTGATGTCATCAGCTGTCCTCAAATTTCATGGACGAATATGTGGTTGCTTATGATAGGATCAATTTCTTCAAAGTAAGATGAGTAGCCTAATTGTTATTTGGGAAAATAAGCCCATACCTTGACGATATAAGCTGGCGTTCCGGGTTGAGGAACATCAGCCGTCACATGCCCACGCCTGCGCGACAATACCGTGTAGATTGCAGACACACAATCTATAGGGGTTTGTATCTGAAACAACACCACATACTTTGTAATATAACCAACTACACATTTAAATAATAAACTACATGAAGGCAACGCACAAGTTTTGAGCAGAAACAGTTTACAAGATCCATCATGTTCATAAAAAAACCTTTGGGGGAAGATATCATTTAGATTGTACATGAGAAAATTCTAATAGCTTTTTCAAATTTCAGAACAATAGATTTAAAACGAAGTTTTCTTCAGCTGATGCCTAATAAACAGGTACAATGTGCTTCTGGAAAAAAAGTCAAACGGGCCACAAGAGAAATTGAAAGATCAATAACATCCGATTTTAAATTCTCAAGCTTTATGTAAGTCGCTAGTATGTGCCATTTTAAGGTGTCTAAATGCAACCTTACTGATTAACTTTGCAGTTGGGTCATGGGTGTACTTACCTCCACATAGTATACTGGCTCCATAAGCCGTGGTGTTGCCATAAGGAACGCCGAATAAGCCACCCGTCGAGCTGTTGGAATGATCTGACCACTACCCCGATGCAACGGCTCAGGTGCAATCTTTGCATCAACTATTTTGAACTTAACATTTCTTATAGGTTCATCGCAAAGAGGGCCTTCTCGGGCACCCCACTGGAATCTGCCCAGAATAACCTTCGTTAAAATCAGAAAAACTACACCAATGAAGCAGACAGAGGGATAATGAAGTGTACCCTTGTACAATGGAGTCCTTGACCGCATTCAGCAATGTCTTGTCAACTTCACTCGAAAGTGTGTCATCTAACAGAATGTTCGGTCCCTAACACAAAATGCATTTGTCAGATTATAGTACGAACACCAAACTTGGGGGATGGGCCAATACTAAACCAAACCAAACCAAACCAAACTGAGCCTTGTGTCCCAAATCAATTGGGGATGGGCCAATACTATAGTTTGAAAAACATTTTGAGGTTCAAACAAGAACAGAACATAATGCTCATGCAAAATTCAATTAAATCTTATAATTATGTTTCCAAAAGAAGCAACCATGTAAAGTATATACTTTACCTGCTTATCAGGTCCAAATGCCCAGATCCCACGTGCCGCGAGCAAATCCCAGTCATATTTTTCCTGGAAAAAATTACCAATTTTCTTTCGGGGCCAATCAAGGCTTACAACACCCTTCTCAATGTCCTCAGCAAGTCCTCTCTCCAACGGTTCTGCAATCTAGAAGATAAAATTCAAATGGTCATAACGCTAGACCCTACAAAATTGAATAATCTCCAGACCCTAAATCAAAATAAACTTTCATACCATGGTTATTTTGTTTCTCTTGTTGGGAGTTTCAGCAAAACATTTCATCGATGACGACTCCACAACAGTTTCACAAAATGAGACAACGGGATCTGCCACCTACATTTTGAGGCATCATAAAATACCATGGGTATCAATGAAGATAACACCTACTCAGTATACACAAACCAGAGGATTAAACATAAGCAACAGTGATAGATAAAAGCGAAGTTTGAATATACCTTGACTTCCACTTCTGAATAAAGCTCCCTAAGGTCTTTCATAATGGAATCCAAGTATAACTCCCCAGTACCTAGAATGGTGTGCTCTCCTGACTCCTCAACTTTAGTTATGGCTAGAGGATAACTCTTACTGATCTTCCTGAGACCCTCCACCATTTTGGGCAGCTCACTTGGATTTAGAGGCTCAGTAGCTGTTTTCACAACAGGAAGAGTATTGAACTGAAGGGGACGGAAAATATACACGTCCTCATCGTAATCCACATTACAAAGTGTGGCAGTTTTCATAATAGAAGCATCTACACCTTCAATGAGAACCCAAGAACCGGGTGGAGCCTTGCTTATGGGTATCCTATAACGAGCTTGATACACCCATAATTTCGTTACTTCTTTTACCGTCATGTCCTCCTCATCGTCTGGCGAATACCCTTCACCCAAAACACGCACAGTCTGCCCTGTCTGGATTTCACCACTGTAAACCCTACCAAAAGCATCGAAAACACTGCAGTCGGATTTAGGGTATAACTTGGTTACATTAACCATCAGGGGGCCAGAAGGATCGCATTCTTCCATGGCCTTGCGAATAGAAGAATCCATAGGGCCAGTATAAATATGTTCAACCTTCCTACTTGCAGCTTCTTGTGCAGAAGGAATATGATGAACTAGCATATCAGTAAATCCAGTTGCGGAGCCAAAAACCGAGCTACAAGCCAACCTAAGCAAAGGCCTAACATTTAATTTGTAAGCTGCATTGCTGAGAGTCACACCAAGTTCTGCAAGAGTTGTCTCCACACTCTTCTTGTGTTCTCCAATTACTTGGCTATATATTTTGTAGAGTGGTTCTAACACAAACTGGACAAATGACCTTTCTGCACCACTAGCAGGCTGTTTCTTCCTAAAAACTCTGGCATCAGAATCAAAGTAGTAATCGCCCCAAAGGCGAGATGCAAATTTATTTGCATCGAATGGTATGCCATGGAGTTTGACATATAGTTTAGCAAATGATTGCAAAGTGAAAGACCATCCTGCATTAGCACTTGCAAAACAAACATTTCCCACAGCTGGGTCAATAATTTGGACATTCCCAGCAGTTGAAGATGCAGTCGAGATATAGTTATTGATGACTTCAATCGTATGCCTAAGCTTATGGTAGGCATCCTTGGGGGGTAATTTAAGTTCAGTAATCAGCCTGTCAACCTAAAAAGATAACGAAGTCAACCTAGATACACAGTGAAAACATAGTAACAACAGTGAATTGAAGTTTATGGAGAGTTAATGCTTAAAAAAGAACAATAAAATATTAAGATGGTGATGTCATGTAGGTTCAAAGAAAGTAAGGAACTAGTAGCAGATGGATCGCTGAAAAGAGCAAATCTCACCTTATTAATCACAACTACAATAGGAAGTCGATCTTGAATGGCATGACGTATGGCCCTCTCTGTATTAACCTGTTGAAGAAAGAAAAAGTAAACAAGTCAAGCCAAGCAGCTGTATCACATATAGTCAACAAAGCCAGTGGAAAATATAATACCAGTTACATGATGTAAAAGTCCGTGGAAAAAAGAAATTACAATGCCAATTAATTCAGACATGGTTCCATGTGATAGATTTGGTTGCTTGTAACAGCCAATGGGCAGCCCACAATGATATATGTAGTTGGATGTGAAGGGCTACAAATCGCACAAGGTTACCTAGATACCACACAGGGGAACCAAAAGGAATCAAAATGAATTAACCCTCACAGTAGGAACTGAAGCTTTAATACAGCATCTTTAGTCCTTTCTTTATATTTTTTCCTTTTGAAGATGATGATAACTAAGTTGGGAGTTTTCCAGGTTCATATCAAACGGCTTTCTTTGCTTACTCGGGAAAGAGTTGGAAATAGGAATAAGGAGAAGAGAGAAAATAGGTTGAATCCTTTATCTTTATTTTTGTCTCAACTTCTAGCAATTTGATTAAAGATGAACAAAATGAAAGACAATTACGAACACTAAACGTAGTAAGTTGTAACACTCCGTAGGAAAACATTTATATACAGAAGGCTGCAAAAAAGAGAGCAGGGAAGACCATCTAGATTTATAGCATGACTAAAAGGTGAATGAACTAATGTCATGAACATGCTAGGATTGCATTTCCAGTTATCGTTTCCAATTGCTCAAGATCAATCCGTGTTTCTTTCCACCAGTTGTGGAGGAATCAACAGGGGAATGAACAAAAGGAGAGAACCATGTGTGCATAAACAGTGTAGTTTACTAATAAGTAGTAACACAATGACATCGGTTGGTATAGGGAAGAGAGAAACGCACAGCCAGTTCTAGTAAGCGCGACTTCAAAGATCAAACTGAGCGAACATGCTTTTCCACAAAAGAAACTGAAGCAACTAAATTAACGTATCTTATAACTAAAACTACAATAATTTCATGCAAATGAGAAAAGAAACATACAATACCAGAAGCCTAATTCTGTTTGGATATCCATGTACATTAAGTTACAATAGCAGACATAATTGCCTGTGTAAGTCAATGATTAGCAAGGCACATACTTTGCAAGGTAAAATTCGTGTGGCTGTGGGAAATTTAGTTAAATGAAAATAATAAAAAGATGCAATATGAGATACTAACCATTACTCCTTCAGCAGCATCAACAATCAAGACGGCACCATCAGCAAGCCTGAGAGCTGCAGTCATTTCGTCGGAGAAGTTGGCATGACCAGGAGTATCGATGATATTACACAGGTAGGATTTAGAATTACTATCCTCAAGAACAAGTGACATGGGAACCGCCTTGATGGAAATTCTTCTCTCTTGCTCATCTATCCGCGTATCGGTGTACCTCATATGCTTCTCACTGTTTGGATCAAAAGTCGAAATGTGGTGGGTCTGTTCAACCAACATGTCCATGAAAAGAGTCTTCCCGTGGTGTATGTGTCCTACTAAGGCAACGTTGCGAACCAGAGTAGGGTTTGACATAAGCCCCAAAAGAAACTGGGTCGACACATAAGTAGATGAATCCTTAACACCCAACTCAAACTTTATATTCCTGACTGGTTTGATAATGGGTTGTTCCAGGGGCTGCTCGTCCTCATCCATAACCAATGTTTCCACTTCTTCCCCGTATACCTCTTCTGCGGTTGGATAATACTTTTTGTCCTCTGCAAGGACAATTTGGTTATCCATATCGATATCATTAGTGGTAGTCATCCACCCATTAGTGGCACCGCCAGCTGCATCCTCGCCGTCTGATGCATCTTCCTCATGAGCAGGCTTGTCAGGGAGGTCTACATCTTCTTCTTCCACCCCATCACTCTCCTGATCAGACTCTATTTCTGGTCCGATATAATTGCCGAATTCATCATACAAGCTTTCATCCATGGTACTTAATTATAGATCTGCGACAACAAATGACCAATTAGCATCTAACTTCAGGCACCTAAATCAAGTGACTAACTTACGCCTTATTTGTTCAGAAAAGCAAACATTTTCTCAGAAAATCATTCAGGTGAATAAAGTTTTTCAAGCAAAATGGTTTCCTTTGTTTCGTTACTACCCTGAAAATGATAGTACTAGGGCTGGCCCTGAATAGAAGCCAAGAAAGCCACTGCTTCAGGTCCTCAAAAGATGCTAAGAAGAAGGGCCCCGTGTATGCTGCTCCTGCATACATCCCAATTTACTAGACCCAAACACTTCAAGTCTTCAAGTCTTAGAATCTAAACTATCCATAAAAATCAACAGCAAACAGAGAGAGAGAGAGAGAGAGATTGACCTTCACGATACAAAGATTTAGGGCTGGTTCTGTTTCTGCCTTCTGGTCGAGTAGAAATTCGATATCTCTTTGCTACAATTACAAAGAGAACCCTTGCTGCAAAACCCTAGAATTTTCACTTACACAGATTACTCCCGCTAATTTACTTTATAAGTTCAAAAGTTCATTGATTCGATGTATGTTAGGATATGCACTGAGGTCCCTGAGGTTTTGGAAAATACAATACGTCTCTTACTTTTGAAAATATTAGACCATTTCTCCTTTAGCATTTAACTACCGTGATGAAAATTGTTTATCTTTTTTATAATGTAAGCATATTACATTTTCTAAATACATTTTGATGATGTATATAAAAATAAAAAATTATATTGAATTTTTTGTAACAATAGTTAAAATAATGAGTTAGCAGTGTACATATATTTTATGTGAATAATACGTGTAGAAGATAAAAAAGAACAAAACATGTAAATTTAAAATATTAATTTTAATTACAAAAATATAATATATAAAAATAATTACACAAAATACCCACAGGTAGTTCTAATAAAAAAGAAAATATTATTATGTTATAGGCGAGTTACATTGAATTTTTTTAACAGACTTGTTCGAATGTTTTTTAATATAATAGGGTATGATGTATGTGTATTTTTTAATAGATATATACATATAGGAGATAACAAATAAACGAGATTCATTAAGTAAAAAATATTATTTTTATATAACTAAATAATAATTATTAAAAATAATGTGTAAGTATTTTTACAAAGTTGACTAATATAATTAAAATTTAATTTGATTTTAACATTTAAATCTTGGATAGAAAAAAATTAAAACATTAAAAAAAGATAAATTAAATTATAAGTCATGGCGAATTTTTTCGACGAGATACACTAAAAATGTATATGTGCTTTCACTAGGTGAAATATATTACATAAAAAATGCAAACATAATAATGTACAATCTCCCTGAACTTTTGTTCTTTTTCTTTTCTTAAAATCAAACACAAGAAAATATTTTACTTTTCATCTAATTTATCTCTTACTTTCTTTCTCCTATTTTCTGTTTTGTCTTTTAAGTTCCACATCTATTCTATCTATAAAATGAGGTTTTCTTTTTTTGAAACTTATTAGTCGTGTTTTTTTAACTTGTCAAAATTACCCTCTACAAAAGTTTGTTTCACATTTTAACAAAGTGATAGAGAATTAACTGCCAGGACAAAACTGATATTGTCTCGATCATTTAAAAAAAAAACTACCCATTACTCAAATCAAGGTTTACCCCAAGGTTTACCCCACTTCTCCACACTCGTTATCACAATATTTTCAAAAACGTTTAATCACCCCTCTAAATATGTACAACCTTCCGTTTCTACAATTTTCTCCCCAAAATTCTATACTTAGTTCTATGATGAACAAAGCGACATTAGACTGATACGTAGTTTTTTTATGTATTTGATGAAGTTCGGTTTGCACACACATTATGTGTGCCCGACCTCTACTATATGTTGAGGGGCAGCCCCAATGAAAATCCAATGGTCAAAGTGATCCCATAAATTTCAAAAAATAATGAAGTATAAATAATTCTCTCGAGACCCCCATTAATCTAAACTACATGTATGTGATATTAAAATATCACTACATTAAATCTAGATATCATGTATGCTAATTTTACAAATTAAATTAGAAAGAAAACAGGAATATATGAATAGTAAATTGCAACCATCTCTTAGATGAAGCAATATTTTATTAACAAAGGAAATAGAAAACAAAGATGAACACATCTCATGATCATTAGTTCAATAGTTGTTGCTGATATCTCTAATATTATTTGATGAGAAAATACCAGCAAATATGCAAGGTATATATTCCCACTGGAAACCATAAGACAGAAAATAAACAAAAAACAAGAATAAGAACAAACTGAGAGTGATCAACAGAGATATTCAGCAACAAAGTGCAAGAGAGAGTTTTTTTTTTTTAAATGGCTAGAGGTTGATCGAACATATTGGTCATGCCATAGAATCCAATGCCATGATGGTGCTGAGATTCATCGGGTTCATGTACTTGTTTGAGCCCGACATCATTTGTTGCACAATGATCTTGTTCGCCTTCTCAGTCGGATGGAATGCATCCCAAAACGCATACTGGTCTCTGTCATTGCACAAGTTGGATGCCGGTGTGCATAGGCCGAGCCCGTTGTATGGTCCTTGCCCACAACATGCTACTTTTGATGTCACAAATCCTGATCAACACGTAGTAATACGTAAATCATTAGGAACATTACCTGAGTAAGTACTACGTAGATTATGTGGTTAAAGAAAGCATTTTCATACCAAATGCTTGAGGACTAGTGATGAAATCCATGTGCATTTTCTGTGCATTGGCAACAATGAAAACATTGCTGCCTATTTTGGTGTTGAGGTTGGTTATCATTTGGGCAAGTTGTGGGTTATACAAAGCTGCAGCTTGTTGGAGTTCTGTCGCGCATTGTCCGTTTCTGCTCCTCATGCCCAATTCTGCTGGCACACAACCTAATGGTCCTGTCCCTGTTACCAGCACCCTACGAGCCCCCAGATCATACAACCTCTGCAACCATGGAAATTGAGTTTGATCAACATCAGGTGCTACTTCAATCTTACTACAATCACGTATCAGTAAAGGAGGTAAAACATTCAACACAAAATTAATTGGCAATAATGGAAGACGATATAGATTCGTACGTTAGCTAATTTCTGAGGTAATAGTTAAGCGACGTGGAATAAACTCTAATATACACTTTCACAAAACCACTTGCGAGAGTTTTGTGCCTCCATTGTGAGAGATTTTTTGGGAAAATTTGGGACAAGTGTGTGGGAATACCACTTACAATAGCAGCATGGGAGGGCTAGTAGGTAGGGTTTTTTTATGCTCATTTGGCAAATGGGTTGAAGACACTGACAAACCCAAGATTTTAACTTGGTAGTATCATCATTAAAATAAATGAACAACTAAGAATAAAATTTTGACAGATTGACAAATTATAGAGAGTTTAACAGAGCAAAATAGATACGAAGGTGTCCAAGTGCTATATGATATGTCTTAGCTTACTGTTAAAACTACAATATATATATATATATATATATATATATATATATATATATATATATATATATATATATATATAGTGTTTTTATGGACCATGGGAGTGTCATTTGACACCTCCCTTTCGTGGGTTCGCCAGTGGTTGAAGATCATAAATGTTGGAAATAGATTTTGAAAGTAACATATTTTGCAGCCTAACTGTTTTTTTTTTTTTTTGGTATGCCTCATTCACATGTCTCTTTAGTTCAATTGGCAATGCTTTTGTTTGAGATCACATGGAGGAGTTGTACTTTCCTTTGGGTCTGGTCTTGTGGAGTGTACAACTGGAACCAGCAAAAATAACTTCTTTTTGCACCCACATTCACGCAACTCTTGTCTATTTAAACTGTACTTATCTCTTATTTAAGGGTCTACCTAGGTCTATTAGAGTGATTTTAGCAACCCGACTCGCATGTTGGTGTCGAAATTAATATCTTTTATAGTCACATATTTTTACTTTGATCATACATTTTGTGTTAGATTCCATAATATTATATTGTTCTAAATGTTAGAGCACCACATAGCATTGTTCAAAGAACACTTGATATTTTTTTTTTCTTTTTGGTAGGAAACGGCTTCGTATGTGTAGTTGAATATTGTTGGTGGCCATTTAATTAACTAAATTTGTTTGAAAAAAGAAATATTTTGATTCTGTCCATTTATCATTCAAAAATAAATACCCAATCTTTTATGCCCTTAATGATATCTAATTAACATGATTTTACATATGAATACCTTACACATAAACTCCTACAAGGAAAAAAAATCTGAATCTTCAAAATGTGACAGAAAGTAGCTCCACGAAGTATAACCAATATGTTGAGTTTGTGTCTTGAATTCTAACAGTAAATACAACTAGCGGTAATGAGAGCCTACTACCAGTAGTAAGAGCCTCTGACTGTCAGGGCAGTGGATGATACTATCACAGAATCACTACCGATAGTAAGGGGCACGCTAATGGCGATTAGTTTTGGGAGATTTTATTTCCTAATCCGTTTAGGATATTATCTTTATTCATTCTTTTATGGTTTCTATATACCCCAATAGAGATCTGATTAATTGATGTCTCACATTAGGGTTTCGGAACATAACCGCCAGCCCTTATATCTCTCTTGATCATAGTAAAATTTCTCTTTCTTCTCCCGTGGACATTTGTCATAACACAATAGGACAAGTCCATTCCGGGGGCTCGAGTGGAGCTGATTTCATATGCATACTAGCCGGCTCCATATGCACATATAACATGCAGAGCCGGGTACATAGTAAGACAGAAAATGCGACACAAAGTAACGCCATGAATTAGTCTAATCAGTAGGACCACGGGCTCGAGTGGAGCTGGTTTCACATGCATATATACTAGCCGGCTCCATATAACATGCGGAGCCGGCTACATAGTAAAAGAGAAAACTTGAGAAAGAAACTTGGAAATGCAAATAGAAGAGAGGGAGAAAAGGAGAAGATGATGAGTGAAGAGGGTATATATATACCTGCAAAATTTTCTGGTACTCCGAGATGAGAAAGGGAACATAAGCAGCGAGGGCGAATTGACGAGACCTAGCAGAAAAAGGGACCAAATAGTAATTGTTGACAAAGTCATTGCCACCGAGGGATATGAGTACAAGTCCCTGATTCACAAGCTTCTTAGCCTGATCTTTCCCTACCAATGCACCCACTCGTTGCTGGTATTGCTGGAAGTATGCTAGCTGTTGGTATATTCTTAGTATGTTTACCTGCAAATTATCATAACTTCAAATTTTCATTCCTTTTTTTTTTTTTGATACAATTATACACACTTGCACAAAATTCCCGGGTATTCGTGTGGCGGTGTCGGTCAAAGGGTGGATATTGAGCTTACAAATTGAATTCCGGTGTCATTAAGTATTCCAATTCCGGCAGAAGCAAAGTTGGCACCGACGAGTAGTTTCTGGCCTGTGAGCTCCGGGCTCAGATACGGTAATGTGGGTTCTGAACCAATCTGCTGACCTGCAAAATCAAGCAAAAGTAGTGGACCATGGTTATACCATACATAATTCACGTTTTGTCTTATCACGTGAATTGTTATTAAAATACATGAGAATTAAAACGATGTAATTTTGAGGACAAAGTGGACAAAATTATGTCGTTTTGTCCGCATTACACACGCACTATAGGAAATTACACTAGAGCTCCCTAAAATCACTCCATTTGACCTAAGAAAATTATTTATTTTTTGAATTGTTTGGACCAAAAAAGTACTACCCATTTGAGTTAAATTGTTCAAGATTAAAGAAGGATTTCTGATTTGTCCAAAAGACAAAATTGTCCTCTTAATTCAAACAAAGGTAGTCCAAATAGAGTTAGCTTCAAATACATTTTTATCATTATACCTCACGAGTCAAAATAAAATTTTGTATTAAATGGGGTCAATACACACTGACTAACTAAAATTCTACTTAAGACAACATAATCCAATAATTTAATAATTATTATAGGACAAATAAACCCACATGAGCGTGTTTCGATATTTTAATTGCACGAATTGTTGAGAGTATCACGTAAAAATATCACTTTAATTACACTGTGATAGTGATTAGTAATTTCTCGAAAGGTTAAAAATAAATATGAATACCTACCCTTTAAGAGGAGAAGGTGAGCACATTAATATATACTTATCAATGCCATAAACGTAGCTGATTTGTTAATTTGTCGTTTTTGTTAGCTACTTAATTTGTTTTTTTCTCCTTTATTTTTGGCTTTAAATTTCTGTTTGTTTTATTGAGCAAATTAAGAAAAGAAAAACATGTCCTTCGTGAGAAAACACTTTATGTTAATCTCTTTTTTAATAATTCAAGGTGTTCGGGATCATATATATTACTTGTTAGACCATTGCTTGGTTTGTTAGGTAATATTTAACCATTCTGTTAAGCCAATGTTCATTTTGTTCGGCCTTTACTCGTTCAAACAAGAAAAAGTTTAAAAATACCCATTAGTTTTACTTTATTTTATTAAAAATAGCTTTAAATATCATTTTATTCGGCCGTTGCTCGTTCAATGAAAATCCTATTGATATGCCATAATAAGTATTTCTCACCCATACTCCTTTATGAAGATTAAAAGTAGAGAAAAAAGAAAGTAATCAACTCCAGATTATGATTATAAAGTTTTCCAAAAAAAAAAAGAAGAAAGTATTTCTTGGACAATATTCATGCATGCATGCATATCTACATGTATACTCAATATAGAAAAGTTACAATTCAGCTTGTCTGCAGTCCAATCTCGAACTCATCGATTGAATCGTCCACGCAAAATTAGATTGATAAAACATGGTTTGTTCCGCTATAATCTTGTAAGAAATGGGTGATCAAAATAGTGACCGTCGTCATTAATTTGATCAGACATTTACCAATACCTAATTAATTTATTTTGTTGTTTGAATGCATGATTCGAATCATACAAGTAAGTCAATAGGGGACCCACATTGAGCATTTGGGCTGCAAATTAATAATCTCTTTCCAAAAATTAGTAATGTATTTAGGCATGGATTATATATATACAAAAAAAAGAATCCAAATACTCAACTGATAATATCAGCAATGTTGAGGCCATTAGAGAACCGGCCGGTGGGGCGGTGCGTCGGATAATCGATACCGTAAGGAGGCGAATCCGCACGGGCAGTGGTGGCCAAGTAGTTGTTGTTGCCACTGTCCACCAGAGAGTCTCCAAATACAAAGAATGCCCTAGCAGCATCAGCTTGTGGAACAAGAATTAGTCCCACAGCCAAAATGAAACCTAATGAAATCATCCAAAGACTCACTGATGAGACAGCCATGAGAGAGAGAAAAAAAAGGAGAGAGAGGATGTGTGCTTGGAAAAACAAGAGGGTGTGGGGGATTATATATCTGTGTGGGTATCACAAGAGAGTTGAGATTAAATTGATGGCAATTGCAATCACAGTTGGGACATTTAAGAATCACCACAAAAGCTACAGCAAGATCTTTGCTATGTGCAGGTAGTGTATATTTAATTGGACAGTTGTTTGGCAGAGTTATGGTTTTTCAATCTCTACAGTGTTAGTGAGTATAATCATATCCTTAGTTACACGCTTTTGTAGAAATCAAAATGATGCGACATTAACATTTTTGTAATCAAGACTTATCTCAATGGGACTGCATGGGTATACGTGAGTGTTTATAATCTTAAGTAAAGACATGGGGGTTTTATTGCGTTAGTTAGAAACCATTACAATGTTAAATGTTGATTACGAAAATTCAATAAAGTGGGTCCGGGCTTTTTAGATTTTCTCGATACGTAAGAGTGAATACACTCGTTGGTATTAAAATGGCGATGTGAAATTTATTTTTTCGCTAGTTACAATATTTTTTGATAAAAAAATAGAGTTGTTCTACCAATACAATGCATTGACAAAACCATGGTGACTATTAATTGAAGTAATCAGTACCTTCAAGTCATTGACGAAGATACAGATACTTTTTTCCACCACTTGTTTGTTTTTTCTTGTTTTGTTTCCTAGCTTTTTATTTAATTAGACTCAACAACCTTAACTGTGCTAAATTGGACCACACTGAAAAAGGGCCAAATAGAAAAGAAGAAAAAAGTAGTAAATTGGGTTAGTTTACGCGCACCTTGACTAGTTTTTGAGGAATTAATTCTACCATCTACTTACGAGAAATATCCCAATTAAAATCAGAACAAAAATCTGTATGAATTGATCCTAAAGAATTGATAGCACCTGTTTCTAACTTGAAACCGTAGAAGGGAGCAAATTAATCTTTAAGTTCCAAACCCTCTTGAGGTTAGCACTAATCACATTGCTTTAGATGTAATTAATGAAACAACATTTTACACGCTTTTTCCATTCGAAATCAGCAATTTAGCCTAACTTATCAAACAACATTTTTTTTCCCAATTTGTCTTGTACATCTGGTAGTGCAGCCCCGTTTACAGCGGGTGCAGTGCGGGTAAAACGATATTGTTTTGCCTCAGTAACTACGTTATTTTGATACCACATATTTTGGTAATGATTACCGAAGTAAGCCAAAATAACTTAGTTTCGAGAATCCGTACTATACCTGCATTAAAAACCCTTTAATGAAAATATGAAAAATTCATGTTAATAAAAATTTACACTTCACGACTTACGAGAACAGGATTTATTTAAACCGAAGCCAATCGATATGGAATTCATTTAAGGGTCTGTTTATTTAAATGTTGACGGAATTAGACAAAGGTTTTTTTAAAAACCAAAGGCTGTCAATAAGGATGCAATAAATTCATGAATAGTTTTGAATTAAAGAAGCTAATAATTATTTGGATTTCATAGCATTCATTACTTTTTAGAAAGAGCTACACTGTTTACGTCCGGGATAAGCCTCTAATTACTGTTAACCTGCCAAAGTAAATTCACTCTTAAAAAACAAAAAAAAAGGAGAGAGTGAGAGAAACTACCACATTTTGTTAAGTTCCCCAATGCATTATTGTTCATACATAAAAACAAAACCCCCATATAATGTTTTTATTTTCAAAATTCATCTCCAAAAGCACAGTCGAACTAATCTTTTAATGATATCTGAAAGAGGTAAACTTTGTCTCCTTGACCAAGGTTGCACTGACTGTCGAATTAGAGGTTCCCAAGTACAAGAATAGATCTTCGACTCGTACCATGCCGGATGAATAGTGGCGGGGAGGCCAAATACTCCTTTAGTCAACTGAATGTCTCTTCGCACTCGGAGGTCCACTCAAAAGCCTTCCTCTTAGTTTTGAAGAAAGACATGCATTTGTTTGTGGCCTTGTTGGTAAACCGATTCAGCGCTGCAACCTGCCCATTCAGGCAATGGACTTCCTTCACCGTTCTTGGGGGACTGCATGTCAAGGATCACCTCTATCTTTTCGGGGTTGGACTTGATCCCCATGTGATTGACTAGAAAATCTAAGAACTTTCGGCAGCTACTCTAAAGGCCCACTTTGCCAGATTAAACTTCATCATGTACTACCTCAGTACCTCGAAGGTCTCTCCTAAGTCAGCAAGGTGATCGGCAGTAACCTTGCTTTTAGTCAACATATCGTCCACGTACACTTTCATGTTTCTCCCAACATGCTCATTAAACATCCTATTGACGAGGCGTTGATACTTGGTTCAGATGATCTTCAATCCGAATGGCATGCCTTTGTAGCAGAACAACCCTCGCTCGATGATGAAGGTAGTCTTCTTTTGGTAAGCCAGATTCATCAAAATCTTATTATATCCTGAGAACGCATCCATGAAATTGAGCAGTTCATGGCCTGGGATTGAGTCTACCAGTAGGTCTACCCTGGACAACAGATAGCTATCCTTCAGACATGTCTTGTTCAAATCCTTGAAATCCGCACACAAACTCCATGTTATGTTGGTCTGCTTTATCAAGACCCTGTTAGCCAACCAATTCGGGTATTATAGTCCGCGGATGAAGCCTACCTAGTTTCACAACCTCTTCTTTGATTGCCATGCTCTTCTAGCCACTGTAGATCCTTAGCTTCTGTTTGATCGTTCAAAAGCCTGGATCCATGTTGAGGTGGTAAGATGTGACCTGCGGGTCAATCCCCATCATATCCTCCTTTGACCACACGAATGCATTTGTATTTCTCTTTAAGAACCGAACCAAAGAACCTTTTAAACTCAATGAGCCCTCCTCCCATTTGCACCACTCTTTCCTCCTTCCCATCTTTCAACTGTACAGTCTTCAACACCTCTGTTGGTTCCCCTCGCCTCTCTTCCTGCTCTTCTCTTAATTTCAACACATCAATTACCAACACTCCCGTGGTTTCTTTTTCTTGTTAGTAGGAACATAACACTCCCTAGCCACTGTCTGATCTCCTTGTTGCTCCCCATTCCCATTCTTCATTGGAAACTTAACCACTAGATGATAAGTAGAAGTGATGTCTCTCACGCTGTTGAGGGTGGTCCAATCCAAGATGGCGTTGTAAACAGAGGGATAATCGACTACCAAGAACCTAACCATCTTGGTAGTCTATTTTGGGGTCGTATCGAGCATGACTAGCAACTCCACTAAGCCGAGCGATTGAACTCGCTCTGTAGAGAACTCGAATAGTGGCAAGCACATAGGTTGCAGTTTACTAGCCTTGATATCTATTTTGTTAAATGTAGTCGTGAAGAGGATGTCAGCTGAACTCCCATTGTTGATCAACACTCTGCTCGTCAAGTAGTTCCTCATTATGGGCGTTATGACTAGGGGTCATCACCAGGTTGTTGAACCCCCCTATTGTCCCCCTCGGCAAAACTTATGGGCTATTCCTTTAGTTTCATTTCTTTATGTGATCTTCCCACCGTTATTACCTCTTCTTTCCACTCTGCCCTCAGCCTCCTTGAGTGGACTTTCTTGGAGAAACTTATCCACTAGATGATAAGTAGAAATGATGTCCCTCATGCTGTTAAGGGAGGTCCAATCTAAGATGGCGTTGTAAACCAAGGGATAATCGACTACCAAGAACCTGACCATCTTGGTTGTCTGTTTTGGGGTCATATTGAGCATGACCAGAAACTCCACCAAGCGGAGCGATTGAACTTGCTCTGTAGAGAACTTGATTAGTGGCGAGCACATACGTTGCAATTTACTAGCCTCGATATCCATTTTGCTAAATGTCGTTGTGAACAGGATGTCGACTAAACTCCCATTGTTGATCAACACTCTGCTCGTCAAGTAGTTCCTCACTATGGCCATTATGACCAGGTTCATCGCGAGAATACTGAACCCCCCTATCGTCCCCCTCGATGAAACTTATGGGCTATTCCTCTAGTTTCATTTCTTTATGCAATGTTGCGATATCTTGTCTCACATCGAAAGTGTACATGGGTGATCCTGGGTATATAAGGAACCTGTGATATCCCGTCCCACATCAAAAGTTTACATGAGTGATCCTGAGAATATAAGGAACCATATAAACTATTACTAATAACTTGAGTTTAAGCATTTTGGGCCACATGGTTGGGCTCCAACAAGTTATTTGGCTAGTGATTTACATGGGTTGTTACAAATAGTATCAAAGCAACCCATGTATATGATCGAGTGTGGGGTCGAGACTTTGTTTGGTCACTAGTAAACAGACTCGGAGATTAAACCGTGGTGAATTTAGTATTCAACCCTTGCGAGGGCGCAAGGTTTTAAAGGTGGGGAAATTGTGATATCTCATCCCACATTGAAAGTCTATATGGGTGATCCTGGATATATAAGGAACCTGTGATATCCCGTCCCATATCGAAAGTTTATATGGATGATCCTAGGAATATAAGAAACCATATAAACTACTACTAACAACTTGCGCTTAAGTATTTTGGGCCACGTGGTTGGACTCCAACAAGTTATTGGGCTAGTGATTTACATGGGTCGTTACACCTTTATTACCTCTGCTTTCCACTTTACCCTCAGCCTCCTCGAGTGGGCTTTCCTGGACGAACATGTGTCACCTCTTCTAGTGAATCCTCCTAAGATCATCCTTATTTTTCCTATCGACTAGATGGGATCCAGCTCTTTGTCATCAAGGAGTTCCTTTCGGTGGTCTTCTGATCTCCTTTGCTTGATCCGATGTTGCTCACCTCGGTGTTGACACCCCACCACAAACTGATTTAGCCTCCCTCTTTGGACTAATTCTTTAATTTGTCTTTTCAGATCAAAATAGTATGTTGTATCATGGTCAATGTTGTGATGGAACTAACGGTACTTCCTCTTGTCCTTCCTTGTCGGGTGTAACTTGAGCTTCTTGGCCAACGCACTTTCGAATTGTCGGTTGTTTGCATCAAGACTTGTTTCACAAGAACAGTTAGCAGAGTGAATCTTTTGAATCTTTCTTGGGTGCTCCCTTCTATCATGTTGTCTGGCAGCTTATGGTTTGAGCTTCCTTCTATTGACCTCCTCCATTCGACCACGACGTGCGGCTGAAGTGTCCTCGTATTCATGTGTTGGTGAGTCCTCATAATTAGCTCAACCACAGTCATTGGTGGTTGCTCCGAAAAGTTATAGAAGAACTAGGTCGGCTAAAGGCTTCTAATGAAAACCGTGAGCGAGCGATATCTTATTGTCCACCTCATCCGTGTGAAGAGCTTCGCCGTTGAAGAGCTTAAGGTAATCCCACAATGATCCATCCCTGTCCTGCTTAGAGTTCGAAAGAAAGGTAGGCGGCGAGGACATCGACCATTATAAAGTGGTTGATATATTGTTGGCTCAGTTGTTCAAAGATGTCCATCAATCCAATTTTAGATTTTTGGAACTACGTCCGAGCTGGACCATTTAAAGTGGTGGAAAAAGCCTAACACATTACTCCATCCGGGATTGCATGCAAGGGGGTTATGAACTTTGGACCGAGTGGCCTAGCAATTACCGCCTCCATGCCTCTCACATCATCGCTTTACTCTCTTTTCGATCTGCGTCCTGACGGCCTCTAGTTTCTCCTTGAGTTCTCTGATCTCCGCCCTTGCATCGTGGAATCCCCTACTAGGGTTGCCCTGATTGGCCTTGGGGCAGGAGTTTTCTCCTCTTCCATAGGGGTGCCTATTAACTTCATTCTCTACCTGCCCTCCATTAGCTCTTAGTCCTTTAGCTCATCTCGAGGATCTTTTGCTGGCAGATCCATTAGTGGTAAGGGAGCCCTTGCACACAATTGTTGCACAAAGACCTCATTTTTCTCCAGTAATGTCGCCACCAGTTGGGCGAGGTTGTGTACCTACAACTCATGTGGATTACCACTTTGAGAGGCATTACCCCCTGAATCTCTCCTCCGTTATGGGATGCATTCCCTTTTTGCCTTCCTTCTAGTGTTGATATGGTAGTCACCATTGCTTTTGTTGATTAGTTGAATTTATTTAATTGAACAAGTCGATTACCTCAAATGATGCCAAGCTCATAATGCCAAAAAATGGTAATCTGCTCCAAGCTCTTGCTTTTGAGTATTCTTGCACACAAGTCTAGTGGTCCGGGGGTGATTGTTTGGCCGAGGATCCTCTGACGATCAAGTTAGGATACATAGAAGTGGGATAAATTGGGTGTATGAATTGTAAATATAAAAGCGTACTTGATCTCGTGGAGGCCGAAAACAATAACAATTAAGTGCAAGAATACGCATTTGATCAATTACGAGAAAGAATAAAACAAATCAGAGTTCTCAAAGAAATTGAAAGCAAAGATACAAACCTAAAGCAAAGAAGAAGGTGAAGATGGCAGAGAAAACGTTCGCAATCATGGCAAGAAGGGTGAAAAGAGAGAGGGGTCTAGACAAGGAAGTAAGTATGAAATTACCTATTTACCCTTTTAAAATGAGTCAACAATAACTTTTCCGTTACCGGTTTAGACAAGGGTATCTATTGTCCTTGATTAGAACAGGAACATAAATATAAGATCAGAATTCAGTCAATTGAAAGAGTAAGAACTAAAGCGAAATTATGATCAAAATAGATGGACCATTTAAATAATTTACCCCCAAAAATCTAGGTTCTTCTAGCTAGACACTCCATTGACACGTCTGCGATTCAGGGACAAGGCTGAGACATAAACGGGACACACTGAGGGTACTAATATAATATTTAGAAGTTTTAAGGTAAGTAAGTAATATCGAAATGTTATACGAAATTAAGAACTTCTATATGTTTGAGCCCTACTCAAGAATATCAAGTCTCTAATCGACCAAAACTCTGCGTCTCCCGCAAGGATCGGCGGCTCCGGCGACGACCAGAACAGGTACCTCTCTCTCTCTCCCCCCTTGTGTATTCGTCTGGTCGTCTTTTTTCTAATTGTTGTTGTTATGGGGAATTTAGATGCTTAAACATTTTATTTGTGGGATCTGGTAAATAACTGAAACATTTAGGGGTCCTTCTTTCTAGCCTATTTTTGGGGCCCTGAAGCGGTGGCGTTCAAGGCTTATGCCTAGGGCCGGCCTTGTGGCGGTGGGGTTTCCGTTGGAGAGGAACGGTGGGGTACGGGGGATGGTGGTCACGGTAGAGTGGAGGTTTGGGAAGATGGGCGATCAGTGGTAGAGAAGAGAAATGGAAGGCACAGGTCGTGCTGTGGATAGTTTATTATTTGCTTCTGAAAAGGGATCAAGGATTAGATAGAAATTGTTGTGTAATTTAATTCCTACAAGTTCTTGGTTTTTTCTGTGCTAAGCCGTTATAGCTAGTCATCTAGGACCTGTGTTGTGTTGTCGTATTTACTTTGGTGCATGGCTGTGGGTATTTACTTTGGTGTAGGGTAGTTTCTCTTCCAAAGTTGTTTTTTACACTAACATTTTATACTTGTTCATAACGTAGATTAGATTTCGAAATACATACTTTTAAGTCCCTTATTACGCTTTCTTTCTTTTGGTTCAGGATTTTAACACTGATTTAGCTGCTGGTTTGTTGGTGACACAGGATTCTGTTCACACGCAGAGACTTGTTTGTTTGGTTATTTCACTGTCATTTTTGTCAGTGCGCGCGGATCCTTCACAAGGATGTCTGTTACGGCTGGTGTTAGTGATACTATAATTGCCATTAGGGATAAACTTAGGGGTAAAATCGGGCAAACGAAAGTTAAAAGGTACTGGCCTGGTAAAGCTCCTGAGTGGGCTGATGAAGCCGATGAAGATGGGGATATTCGGATGGCTAGGGCAGTTGCCCTAGAGAAAGCTTTCCCCCTTCAAGAAGAGTCAGACATTGTGAGACGTGATGATCCGAGGCTTCGCCGTTTGGCTGAGAGTAGGATAGATAATCGGGAAGAAATAAGAGCCGATCATAGGCGAATTCGACAAGCCGAGATTGTTTCGACAATAGAAGAGGAAAATAGAAGGCAAGAAAGGTTAGATTTAGAGGAAGATGATGAGGATGCCTTGGAGGAAAGGAGGAGGAGATTGAGGGAGAAGTTGCTTCAGAGGCAACAGGAAGAAGCTGCACTTCTTCCTGAAGAAGAAGAAGAGGAAGAAGTAGAGGAAGAAGAGGAAGAGGAGTCGGAGTATGAGACGGATTCAGAGGATGAACTAACAGGTCCCGCCCTGGTGAAGCCCGTCTTTGTTCCGAAGTCTGAAAGGGACACCATAGCAGAGCGTGAGAGGCTTGAGGCTGAAGAAAGAGCCCTTGAGGAATTGTTGAAGAAGCGATTGCAAGATAGAAAGGTGGAGACGAAGCAAATAGTGGTTGAGGAGATACGGAAGGACGTAGAAATTCAAAAGAATTTGGAACTTGAGGCTGATACTGGCGACGTTGATACAGATGATGAAGTAAATGAGGCTGAGGAGTACGAAGCTTGGAAGGCTAGAGAGATTGCAAGGATAAAGAGAGATAGGGAGGATAGAGATGCAATGTTGAAGGAGAAGGAAGAGATTGAGAGGGTTAGAAACATGACTGAGGAAGAGAGGAGGGAGTGGGAGAGGAAGAATCCGAAACCTGCAGCCGCACCCAAGCAGAAGTGGAGGTTCATGCAGAAATACTACCACAAAGGCGCTTTCTTTCAATCTGATGCTGATGATTATGCTGCAACTGTTGGTTCAGATGAGATATTCAGACGCGATTTCTCTTCTCCAACTGGAGAAGACAAGATGGACAAGACCATATTGCCCAAAGTCATGCAGGTCAAGCACTTTGGTCGTAGTGGGAGGACAAAATGGACCCACCTTGTCAATGAGGACACAACTGACTGGAACAATCCGTACGTGCAATCTTTCTCTTACTACTTTAATTTTTCTTTTTCCTTTCTCGGTTGGTGTAGTAGTTTTAAATTATATTCTTGTTTTGAGATAATCATCTGTGGGCTCTGGTAGAGTAGTTTCACTAATCTTTCAGAAATTGGTTGGTCATATGATAGTTAAGTTGGCTCCCTATTGTTAGGAACTTCGTTTTTGTGTCTTTTGATTGGAGCCTTTGAGGTAACGCCCAATATTGTTCCAGCAAGAGAATCAGAGCGTTGTAATTCAGCTTTTTCCTTGAATTTAAAAGGAGAGGACACATTTACAATCATCTTTGGAACCCTAAAATCAGTTGGCATTGTCAAGAACACCACATAACAGATCAGAAAATTGGAGTTTATGCCTAGTGGATTAACTTGCATATATGTACCTATATATATGCACACTCCTATAGCAAAAGTGTAAACTAAACACAAGTTACCATCTGCATATTGAATCTGATCTGAACCAGCTTATCAATTTGTAATTGCAAGTGTAAATACGAGAGAACCTGGAGTTTGGCGTGCATTTGGTTGGACTGCCTTTACTAGGAAAGTTGTAAATGCAGTATGACAGACTAGAAATTGTCGTTTCAACTCACGAGGTATGACTATTTTACTCAAAAGGTCTCAAAAATTGGGCAACTTATATTGTGCTATGGGTCTCCAATTTAGTTTTCTTAGTTGGCCGTTCTTCAATCAGGTTACCTCGCTTCTGCTCTGTGTTCTCAAGATTTTATAGTTGCCTTATAGATCTTGTCATCTGTGGGATCTGCTTTCGCATGTGTTTTTTGGATTGAGCACTGTCGGTGCGGCGTGCAAGTTCTGGCACACGTTAGAGACTTCTCACATATTATGTCTCTCCACATATGAATGTTACGTCTATGCATTTAGAACTTTCTAGGCTGGCCTCCTTTCTGCAGTGAACTTGTATTCTTTGTTCTGGTAACTTTAATTACTCCTGTAATAGTATCAGTGCCATCAGCAAGATGGCATGTTGTTGTAATAAGTGGTTGAAATTGCATGAGGATCTATTAGGGGCTTCACCATCTAGTGTGGCAAGCGGCATAAGCTTGTGTAGGTTTGAACTTGCAATGCGCACAACAATATTGACCGTGCATTGTTGAAATATTCAAACTTGGATTCTTTGTTTTTTTTTTTAATATTGTTAAAACTACTAAGTGGACTTCATTTCACGTCTATAACCCATAGTTTTGTTTTGAAGGAAGGCAATATGTTAAGAATTTTTACACTTAGGCCCTGCTTGTTAGAGGTCATATGAGGCATATAAAATATGGACCCGGATACGGCAATACGGGTTGTCATGTTCGGGGTTTGTTAGCGGTTTTGAATCCCATGTATGATATTCGGGGTCCAAATTTTATCCCCCACGCCCCACGCCCCTCACCCTATCCATATCTTATCCCCTTCCATATTTCCCTTCTATTTATGAAAATGAGATTATTAATTACAAGAATGTCATCCATATACTCATATCTACCATATTCTCATTTCTCCCCTTTAAAACTATTCACCCCTTTATAATTAATCTCCCCTCTTGCTATATCCAACTTATTCCTTCCATAATTTAAACCGCTAACAAACGAGCCTTTAAAGAAATGAACTACTGAAGAGAAGTAAGGAGTAGTTAATCCCAATCTAGCAGATGACCGTAGGCCATGGGTTGTCCCCTTAGGCATCTACGTATTGTCAGAAGTGTCAAAAGAATGGCCAGGATGCAGGATGCATTAGAACATCTCACAGAACAAAACCAATCAAGCAAATTAGGTAACTCAACCTAAGATACAACCAAGTTTCCATGTCAAATAAGCAAATGATGGAATTTTTATTTTCAGCTTTTTTGCACCGCTTATCCAACTTCAGAGTCTCTTCTTTTCGACCATCTAATGTGGATTTTCCAGGATGCAAAAGACAAAACCATTCGTTTGTGAGTGGTTATTATAGAGAAATTGTTCAAAGAAGGAAAGTACAAGCTATCAACCTTAACATAAATATGATGATGCATTGTTTACTCCAATCCCAAAGTCACATTACGATGGCAATTCTGGAAAGGAAAAAGCATAACAAGGCTAATGACTGAGATAGTTACATTTTATGAGGCTTATACTCAGTAATTTGTATTCTTGTTAATTTCCTAAGTTCTTAGGTGAAGTCCCTTGAAGTGGCTGCCTGCGTGTCACCTTTTGCCACTAATTTGACTACACATTTAAGCCAGTTATTAAATTCATTGTATAAAATTGACTTTTGGATGCACTGAGTTTGTAGGTATTGTCGTCCTTCTATTCAGGTTCAACAAACATGCCTGTTTTCAACTTTAGAAAAAGACATGCCTATTTTCTAGAAGGAAATGGAAAACAGGCTTTATTTGTTGCTACACTTTATTGTTATTTTGTAACAGAGATACATTATTTTAAACTTTAAAGTCTGTGTGATTAGTTGGCACAAGATATGGTTGCTGTTCAAAATGCCTATTTAATTTCTTTCCATTGAGCTTTTCTGAATGCTAACATAGTGTTTAACATCCAAAGTACGGTTGTTGCCGGTTGATTTTTTTCTCTTTTGCAGCATTACAGCTACTATATTTAGCACACTTGTTGTAATTATTGGTTATCTGTATTACAGATGGACGTACAATGATCCTCTTCGGGCAAAGTACAATGCCAAAATGGCTGGAATGAATGCACCTATTACAAAACCCAAAGGCAGCAAGAAGCTCAAGGATTGGGAGTCTTCCAAGCAGCCATAGAAGACTGTATCTTTACTTCTCTACGCTTCAAAGTACAATTTCTCCTCTATTGGCCTTTTAACTTGTTGATCCTAATTTGCGAAGTAATATTCTTCCGTTAAGGGAATACAGAGCTTGTTTTATACTAGAAATAGAGAGAGGATAGCTCTTGCACAGCTGAATTATCCTCCCGCGTAATTCAGTTTTTAATATTTTGCTATCTTGTCGAAGTTGAGGCTAATGATATCAGTAGAATTCTTTTTGCTTAATGGGTGGTACCGGGTGGTGGGTGAACTTGCTAATCTTAATCGTGCTGCCATTTTCATTTTCTTCCAACATCTATTGGTTGAGACCTATTTCCAACTGAGTTTTATATCACTGTTGGCACGTTTGGAACATGCCAATCTTGTGTTTGGATGGAAACTGGATCGGCTCCTGATAAAACTCTCTCTACCAACCCCCCCCCCCCCCCCCCCCCCCCCCCCCCCCCCCCGGATTTGAGATCACTCATGTTTTACTAAATTTATTGATGGTGTTACCTGAAGAAGGGGTAATATAATTCTCCTCCTCTTCTTCTTGCTGGAGTTGTTGCCTGAAAAGGGGGGTAAGGTGCGAATGCTAGATGGAGGAGTCCTTCCTGTTAACTGAGTTAGCCCGGTTAGTTTCGTGCCACTTTCTGTCATATTTTCGAGATGTGAAAGAGTGCAAGTGAGACACTGATTTCTTAGAGCAAACTAAAACTTTCACAATGTACCCATAAGTCTGTACTGTAATTCACAAAATTGGGTGCAAAGAAGTAAACAAAATCGTAACTTATGAAATTATTGCCAATGCTACACTATTTGGATAATCTTTATATGATTGATCTGACTTTTTAATTTGGATCCTCAAAATAAGCATTTCGCTGTGTCAACTTGCAAGAACGCTAATCCTTCTTTCTACTTACATTCGTTTATATTTTTTTTTATGTTACTAGAAGGTACATGTCTGACTAACATGGTAAGATCTTTAGAACATCTTTAAATCCTTACAACAAAATAGAGCACTCAAGTCTTTAATTTGGGAGCCCGCGTCACAATAAGTGTGCTGTATAAAAAAAAAAGACGGTCTTTTGGTGCAAAAAATACTGCTCGAATATTAAAAGCACACCTTAGAGGACCATATATTATATTTGCATATATACATTGCATTATTTTGTTTACTCTGCCTATTAAATTATTAATACCAACAATGAACATTTGTGTCGTGTCATTTGGAAGCTAGTTGTTTGGAATTGGCCATCCTGCTGTGAATATGGGAACAAATTAGGTGGGCAATTACATCGTTTTAAATCCTTTATGTATTTTTCTTACAAATGTGATTTGTTTCAATACTTATTGACAGTGGTGGATTTAAGAAATTCACCAAAAAGAAGTCAATTGAATATAATCGGGGAAATAATTTTTCACAATCGAGCACAAAGTTTTTTTCTAACCAAATTTTAAAGATCGTTTTGTTAGAAGGCATTAATTTCCTACTTTCAAAAAGAGAAATAAGTAAAGAACATCGATTAAAGGGTTAGCTCTAGTACTTTATAAGAGTGTTTGATTTGGTAATTATTAAATATCAAAGGGGTACTAGTGCTATTCTTTGTTGATAAAAAATAACATGAAAAACATGCACTTAAATTCTTCAAATAAAGATTAATCTGATTTGAAAGAAACTACAATATTGACATATAACTATTTTCATTCTTCATTTCGGATGAGTAATTATTCAGTGACCCCTCAATACGTTAGCTCATGCTCAAGGAATTTTGAATTTTTTTCATCTCAAACAAAGGACCGAAGCATCTATTTCTTTCCAAAAGGTAAGAGGATATATCTCCATTTTGATAACGTTTATGGGTCACCTCATTAGCTAGAAAGTCTTTTTTTGGGTACAAAATATGAATATGTAAAAAGGTCATTTTACCTATCCTTCAAGAGATACTGTTCTCAACATTCTATAGTTACGGGTAAGAGACTCCACTGCACGTATATCGGATTAAAACTAAAGTGTCACCGACTATTACAAGCAAGAAGAGAATGTTTATCTCATCAATCGGCTATGGAGAACAAGAAAGGGCTTTGAGTATATCATTGAATGGCAGATATGGTGTGGATCAAAGAACTTAGTAAGATAAGAGATTTCACAAGAGAACACCAGGAGATGATAGTTTTAGAGAGAAATGGTAAACCTATTCATACCCTAAAAAAGGTACTAAAGTTCATTTTGCACCACATACCCCAGTTCGTTTTCTACATAGTTCGTAAAAGCATCATAGGGTCGTGGTGGTCCTTTTGCAGATCTTGAACATCAAACAAACTCATCGAAGAAGACGATTCTCATTTGAATTTCATCATTCTATAATAATACATGAATCGAAGAAGAATGACGAGAGAAGCAAGTACAAATATCTCAAACAGTATATCATCCTTCAGATTAATTTTATCGGTTTGGACAAAATCTTTGCTATAACAACTAAATTTTACATTGAACAGCAAACACTGTAATCCTAGGGAAATGTATTGGCAACAAAAAATTTCATCATAGACCGAAGAGCTATTGCTCGACTGCTTTGCGTATTATGAAAACCGTATTGTATAATTATGGTGGAGTTAGGATGAAGATTCAAACTTGTAGTACTTGTCGACAGCAATAGAGACATCCCAGGTGCAGCTAAGTCCCTTAGGAATAATCACAATATCTCCTGCACCAAACTCAACATACTCATTTGATCCTTTTGGGTATGCTTTTACCTTCCCCTTAACCAAATAACATGTCTCTTCAGCATCAAACTTCAGTGTATATTTCCCAGGAGGACATCCCCACCTAAAACATGATGGAAACAAATATAAACACAAAAACCAAGAACAAGATACATACGTGTTGCATATAGTGCTAAGTATATGCGTATATACATATATACTATATGTAAATATGCTTTACTTTGGCCATGACTTGATACCCAGTTCGGATAACCATGAATCGGAGGGATTGCTTTCAACGACGATACTGAGGCCTAATTCAGAGGATGAGGCCATGAAAGAAGAAGAAGAAGAAGAAAAAGAAAATGATGAAAATTGTGAGAGTTGCAAGGGGAATAAGATGAGATTATGAGTGATTATATACAATATTACGTGAATGAGAGTGATGTTTTTGTGGTTTTGTTTAATTGTTTTGGTGTGTGTATATAGGAAAAGACACATATGAAAAGTTGTTGGTAGGTGTCTTTAATTAATAAGTCACAAAAAGAAAAGACCCAAAAGAGAGCTTAGTCTTATTTTACAATCATACAAACATGTAAAAAAAGAAAAGCTTTTTTCAAAAAAAGAAAAATTATTTGAAAAATGATATTGCTATTAATAGTAGAAGCTAAACAGGTAGGAGGTAGTCAAAGACGTTGACTGGGCAACAATTAATTGGCTTCTTATTCTGATATTTAAATTTTGACTTTGACTATATATATATTGAATGCCGACATAAGCACTGACCTCACTCTCAAAAGCTCAAAACTTAAACCCACGAACCTAACCTAGCCCTTTTTCTCTCCATATTAGTTGAGAGTAATGTTATGGACACAGACGTGTCCAGACACATATACATCTGGTGTCCTTAGAGTTTTTCATTTGTTAAAGATTGTATAGTGTTGCACTACGTTCATTCTCCTAATGTTGATGGACTTCCTCGCGTGAAAGTTCAAATAAAATTTGTAATCTAATAGCTCACACGTCTTTAGTATTCATATTCACTTAAAAAATATATTGTGCAGTAATATAAATATAAGGATTCAAAATTTTATATTCAATAAAAAAAATTTAATTGAAATTTTAAATTTAGTATTTAAATGATGCATAAATTGTATTTTGGCTTGCATAATTTAAATTTGAAACATGATTTGGACATGTTATCCGGTTTTTATAGCGTCCGAGCGTGCTTCCCATGAAAAACCTCGAGTTTTGAATTGCTTCTCACATACTGTGACCTTCCACGGCAAAATTGTCTTTTTACACGTCCGGCTTCTTGTAGGCATTTTTAAATATCATGTTTTGAAAGAGATGAAGTAGTTGGGCAAAATGTGGTATCAACACTACGTCTTGCATTTCTCTACCACCTTATCTCTTCTTGGACTCTCAAATTGAAATTTAGTTTATTGAAACTATTGAACATTCAAGTATTGTTGCGCTTCTCCTTTCTCGGGAAGTTATCCTCATAAATCATTTTGTTTCAAAATCTCTCGAAAGGTTACAATCCTTCCAATGAAATAAGATTCTTGGTCAGATATCCTTATACTACGACATTGTGAGGTAACTATTACAAGATACTTGTTTTGAAGCATGTTTAGCTGATGTAGTTTCAGTACAAATATCTAGATCGATTGCCATCTGAAATCACAAACTAATGTCATAATTCTCTGTTGAATATTGTACAACTCATTTCTTGAACATCAGGCCATCACACTCAACGTGGTGTGACTCTTTCGAAGAAATTCATTCATTTATTGACTATGATATCAAGCACTCAACAAAACTTAGTGTTGTCGAAGGAAGTAGAAACTTTGATATTGAGCACTACGTAGGAAAAATATAATGGTTGAGAGCATAATGATTGAGAACATGTTGTACATGAGCCAATATTGGGAACTTGGTGGTCGGGAACACGGTTTAGTATAGGGGTCGGGACCATATCGAACGAGAGTACCATAACACTAAAATTAAGATTTTGACTTACGG
Organism: Arctostaphylos glauca; assembly: GCA_019985065.2. Classification (NCBI taxonomy): domain Eukaryota; kingdom Viridiplantae; phylum Streptophyta; class Magnoliopsida; order Ericales; family Ericaceae; genus Arctostaphylos; species Arctostaphylos glauca. The sequence goes on from JAHSPW020000013.1 coordinate 20,504,049, forward strand.
ATAATGCTTGTGTCGATCCAAAACTTGAAAATTTGAAATGGATTTTGACATACATGAGATTGTCAGACATTGGTGTCAGAAACTTAAAAATTGTAGAAAAATGTTAGACTTTAAAAGAAATTATTATCTACATTATACTCCAATTTAATTTTTGCACTTATTTATTTACTATTTCTACTAATTATTACCTGCTCATATCATGATCATGCATACTCTGATCTGTTGCATAAATTAAGAAATACATGTATGATTTATTTGCTGAGCTTTCTCACTCGTTGTGCAATTTCTTTGTCCCTAACTTTTCACGCTAGGTATCAAAGACAACGTGGACGGACCCGACTTTCAAGAAGATAGCATTTTTGAGGAAGACTAGATTGCATCCTAATTTACCTAGACTTATTTTTAAGCTCTGTAATTTCGAGTTTTAATGTAAATTTTCTTTTATTTCTGTAAAGGGGTTGATTTAAGAAATCAGGACGGAAAGCTAGGGATTCACTATCCAGCCGAAATGATGCTTCTCTCAATATGTGCACCTGTGATCTGCAAAAAAGTAATCTGTCAAAGAGTCCTCTGCCGCTGTGGCAGGAGAACACTCCGATGATTAAGTCAGGCACAATCTCACAGGGAAACGTTAACTGTAAGCTGATATTCTCTATCAGCGAATGAAATCTCTTGGGTATTTAGGCGTACCTCAAATTCGTCATCTGAGGGTGTATTTATAGATTTCCCTGGTGCCCTAACTCAATTTGGACTTTCTTGGGCCCCAATTCTCTTTGGGCCTCCCGTTCTGCCCTAATTCTCTTAGGGCTCAACCCTGGCAGGGTGTCCTCTGGTGGGGCGTGGATGTTACGCCTGTAACTGAATCCGACAAGATCCCGACAGAATCCCACCTTATTCGGGATTCTGTTTCCTTTTTGGAAATACGGTTATCAGTCGCTTTCTCGGGCTGCCCGTAGTCCTGACCGCCTTTATTAGTTCGGCAAGTCTTGAGTCCGCCTTTCTCAGGTCGGCATCCTCCATACTTGATTCTGTTACCCAAATTTGGGTATGGTCGGCACTTCTCGTGTCGGCCATTATCCCACGTGATCAGCACGTGCCTCTGGATATGTTGTTCGGTCTCGGCCGAACTCTGAAATAAACTTGGGGAGTAAAAGGTATTTTCTCAATTACATTTTACCCCCGTCAATTGCCCCCTAGCTTCGGCTGCTTTGATCCGACTTGGCGAAGTAGCTGAGGCTATGTGCTGCACTCATGGCGGCCTTTGCTATTCTCGATCGGACGGTTTCTGAACCGTCATGCGTAAGCCTCTGGTGTCGCATTAAAGTCTGATGAGGCGTGCGGCAGGCTTTGCGGCTCTCGAAGCCACGCGCCTCCTGCGCGTGCCTCGTACGGGGAGTGTTTTCATTGGGGGAGGCTTAGGGTCTTATCTGTCCGACTCCCCTCCCTATAAATGCTCGATTGTTCTCACTTTTTCACTTTTCTTCTGCAATCTTCCACTGTCTTCACACCAGAGAGAGAATTCACCCGCTGTTGTAAGTTCTTTTCAACCAGAACCTTAGGTTTTTCCCCTTTTTCTTGACCTTTCGTCCCTTTCTGCTTTCTGTAATGGGGATTTTTAGGAGTTTAGTTGACACACCGGAAAAAATGGCAAATTTCCGGCGACGGTACAGCATCCCTGATGATGTTGCCGTCGAACTTAACGAGCCGAATACCGCCCGGGATGGGAACGATCCTGACACCCTTCACGTCCCTTTGATGGCAGTTCTTGAGGGCGGGGTTCGGTTTCCACTCAATCGCCTTCTTCGTGAAGTGCTCTGTGGATACCGGCTCCACCCGATGCAAATCTCCATTAATACATATAGGATTATCCATAGCATTGTAGAATTAAATAGACTGAACCAAACCGACATAGGACTTCGGGAGATCCGATTTTGCTATGACATGGTCAGAAAAGGCTCTAGTGCCTACTACCTAAAGAACAGACCCAATGAAGAGAGGATTGTTACTTATCTGACGGACTCCAACCGTGGTAACGACGATGACTTCCTCATCGTTGCTGGCAACTGGGAGATTGGCCGAGATGAGCCTGAACGCCCCAAGTTCCATATCCCGACCCGGTTTGGAGTCATCCGTTAGTAACCCGTCCTTGTCTTTCGATTCTCTGTCTTTTTCTTTCTAATGCCGAACATATCTTGATACTGACTGTTTTTCTCATCCTTTCTTGCAGCTACTAACGCCAACAAACATCGAAACAAACAGGCGGTTAAGCTCGACGAACTAAGAAAAGTCGCCCGATACATAGGATCTTTTGGCGGAAGTTGGGCCCGATCACCCGAAGTGCTTCTAGGATACATTGGGAGCTACCGGGGATATAGCAAAAAGTCCATTCCTGACGCCGACGTCGTTGGTACCGACCTTGCAAACTGCATTCCGCCTTCCGAAGCTCAGCGACTGGAACCGGTGACAGTAGCTGACGTCGGGCATTCCCCGATCTTACTTAGCTCCGCCCACAGTTCTTCCCAGTGGCCTAGCAGCTGGGATTCAGGAGACGATCAGGAAGTCGACCAAATTCCCGATCCAATGGCACGAGATCCCAATATTCCGAATCTACGTGAAATGATTCGGGAACAGAAAAAGAAAAACCCTCAGGCCGGCCCGAGCTCGCAGAGGATGCCGCCGACTTCAGCGTCTGGTGAGGCTTCAGACGATGCTCCACTCATCACAAAGCGGAGGCCAAGGGACCCTCCTCAGGAAGTTCCAGCCGCATCATCCTTGCCGAAGAAGAGCAAGACAGCCGAGAAGGCAAAAGCTGTTGAGGGGGCCGCCCCATGGCGCCCTTCCTTGCTGGTGAATGGGATTGATCCCATCACTGTCACCGACTCGGCGGCTGACCTTGACGTCACGCAAACCCTGACGGGTGCGCTGATGTTACCAAAAGATGTCGAGCCTTACGCAGGCTCCGACCTCCCAACACTGATGCGTTCTGTGATGGCCCACGAAATTTTCGTAAGTATTCCGTTTTGGCTATTCTTCTGTTGCCTTTACCTGCGATTTCGTATCTGCCTTCTGACTTCCCGATCTTATTGCAGGCTGCGCAAAAATCCATGATGTGTCTGAGCCGTTTCCAGGACTTGGAGACTCGATACATCACTATCCAGTCGGAGCTGAAGAAGTCCACTGCCAGATTCTTGAAAGTTCATGAGGACGCGGCCTCTCACCGGCAGAAGGCTAGGGACGCCAATCTCAAGCTTAGAGCTGTTCAGTCCCAGCTCGACACAGAGAAGATGAGGTCTTCCCAACTGGAGGATCAGATAGCCGATCTCCAATATCGGCATGGAGCCGAGCTGAAGGCTTCTTACTCCGGGGGCATGATGGATGCTGCAGCCGACTTCTTGGCGAACCAGTTGCCCGAGCTCCAGGCCGAGCTCGTCAGGAAATGCTGGAAGGCTGCTCTGGAAGCCGCCCTAGTTCCGCCTGATTCTTTTATGTACTCCAGGGTTCCGTCTGTTACCCAACTGGAGGTCATGGCGTCCGGAACCGAAGAAGAGGGCCAGGCTGCTGCTGGTGAAGGAGAGGCGGGCCAGATTGCCGATGCTGGTGTCCCTGCTGCTCAACCTCAGTCTGCCGATGAGGACGTAGTTATAGTTCAGGCTGCCGATGTTGCGCCTTAGGATTTTGTTTATTTCTTTCTTTTCTGTAACTCGAGTTTTTGCAACTCATATGTAACCCGACTTCAAGAATTAAATGAAATTGTCATGACTCCTTTTGTCTCTATCTGTTCTACATACCTTTCTCAAGTAGTGAATTATCTAAATCAATTTCAGACTTCATACTTTTCTCAAATGATGAGTCTTCTCAAACTTTTCTTAAGTTTGTTCGGGTGTTCTAACTTTTCTCAAGTGTCGAACTGGCTCTGACCTTTCTCAAGTCATGTCGGCTGTTTAACCTGTAGCTAGGCTTAAACACATACTTTTCTCAAGCATGTTCTGGGGTCCAAACTTTTCTCAAACGTTGAACTTTCTCTGACTTTTCTCAAGCCATGTCGGCTGTTTAACCTGTAGATAAGCTTAAACACATACTTTTCTCAAGCATGTTCTGGGGTCCAAACTTTTCTCAAGTGTTGAACTTTCTCTGACTTTTCTCAAGCCATGTCGGCTGTTTAACCTGTAGCTAGGCTTAAACACATACTTTTCTCAAGCATGTTCTGGGGTCCAAACTTTTCTCAAGTGTTGAATCTTCTCAGACTTTTCTCAAGTCTGTTCGGCATGATTGCAAACTTTTCTCAAGTGTTGAATCTTCTCAGACTTTTCTCAAGTCTGTTCGGCATGATTGCAAACTTTTCTCAAGTGTTGAATCTTCTCAGACTTTTCTCAAGTCTGTTCGGCATGATTGCAAACTTTTCTCAAGTGTTGAATCTTCTCAGACTTTTCTCAAGTCTGTTCGGCATGATTGCAAACTTTTCTCAAGTGTTGAATCTTCTCAGACTTTTCTCAAGTCTGTTCGGCATGATTGCAAACTTTTCTCATATTCTGTTCGGCTGGATTCCCCTTGCCCCCTAGCTTTGGTTACTTGGAACCGACGTGGCAGAGTAGCCGAAGCTATAAAGCATATTCATGATGACCTTTGTATCGATATAGGGGATTCTCATCCGTGTCTGGCACGTTTTGGGGGCGTGCTCTGTCCACCATAAATGCGACGTGACCGTTGGTTTGTACCTCTTTAAAGACCGACGCGCCTTTTCTGCGCGTGTTTTGACGTGGCGCTTCAGTATCTCAAACGCGCTGTACCGATTGGTCCAGGAGTAATGGATCCGACGGTTGGGGTTTATAACGTGTGACGATTCGGATTTATCCACACAGAACCCTATAAATCCCAAACTTCGTCTTCTTCATTTCTTTTCTTGCTACTGTCATTCCCCCATACTCTGTAAGTTTGCCTCCTGTAGAATTCGTTTTTCTTTCTTCATTTCTCATTCTTGTTTCCTCCTCACTCATTCTCTGAGTATGGGGATCTTTCGTAAACACTTCGCCTCTCCGGCGCGGATAGAAGAGTTCCGTAGGCACTACCAGATTCCAGACGACGTATATGTAGAAATTAACAAACCTGAGACTCATCCTGAGATTCGGGATGAGAACTCCATCCACATTCCTCTTATGGCTGTCATAGAGGGTGGAGTTAGGTTCCCCCTCCACCCTTTACTGCGTAGGGTTCTGTCCTGGTATCGGCTGAACCCTATGCAGATATCCATAAACTCATATCGCATAGTCATGGGCATAGTTCGTTTGAACGAACTGTGCCAAACCAACTTAGACCTCTGGGACATAAACTATAACTACGATATGGTCTATAAAAAAGATGAGAGGTGGTATCTGAAGTCCCGTAGAGGTCGAGAGAAGATAGTGACGAACCTCCCTGACTCGAATAGGGGGAACGACGACGACTTCCTGATCGTCTCGGGAAATTGGGAATTTTCTGCCGACGAACCCGAGCACAAGAGGCTCCCTGTTCCCCGCAGATTCGGGAAACCCCGTTAGTCACCCATTCTCCTTTGTTTTTGATTTCTTCAGTATTGCCGATCTATAGCTTCTGACTGTCTGTCTATTCATTTGCAGCTTCAAACGCCAATCGCGGTCGGACTTCGCAGGCTACACATCCAGAAGATCTGAAAAAAGTTCTTCAGTACAAAGGCGTTGAAGGCCAAGCCGAACCGAGATCTGCCGAAGTACTGCTGCGATATAACCCGTCTTACAAGGGTTATATCAAAGAGAAGAAGTACGTTGCCGAGGTGGTGGCAGAGACGTCTTTGGTTGCTGTCCCCGAAGGTGTTCCCTTGCCGTATCTCCGAGAACCCAGCCGAGTTACAGTTGCTGCTGTGGCTGAGTCTTCCAGCTCTGCATCCTCATCTTCGTCTTCATCTTCATCTTCGTCCTTATCTTCTTCTTCATCTGAAAGGACACAGTCTCCGCTTCGGATTACTCTGGGCGCCGAGGAAGAGAAAGATACAGACGCCGAAGCCATGTCGTCTAATCCCGACATGCCGAGCCTGAAGGAGATGATAAGGCAGAGGAAAGCTGCTGAGTCGGAGAAAAAGTCATCTGGGATCGCGCCGACTCCCACCGAAGCGAGGAAGGCGCCGACTCCCTTGCAGGCGAAGAAGGTGCCGACTCCCTTTCAGGCGAAGAAGCCTTCTGGGATCGTCCTGGCTAAGAGGAAGCCAGACGAGGGTGAGAAGCTGCCGAGTCTCCCTCCTTCCGACGCCAAAACTGCCAACGCCGACCGGAAGAGGCGGAAACTGGTGAAGGCACACCAGGCTGGTCCTTCCGAGGAGAAGGGCAAATCAAAGGTTTCCGAGAAAGCCGGGACCTGGCCTCCTCCTTTGCTGATAAATGGTACGACCCCTATCACGGCCGCTGACACGGTCCGAGATCTGGGAACTACCATGGCTCTGGCCGAAGCCCTGATGCTGCCGAAGGACATCGAGCCTTACGCCGATGAGGAAGATCATGCCGTGCTTCGGCTGACGATCGCGCACAATATTTTCGTAAGTTTCTTATCTCGGTAATAAAGTCTGCAAATTCTTCTGTGTTTGTTATAACTCTGATATTAATGCTGCAGGCGATCCAGAAATCCATGGTTGGTATGAAGAAGGCTCAGGACCGGGCAGAGGAACTGAATAAGGCTGAGGCCGAAGTGAGGGAGTTCAAGCTGAAGTTCTCCACTGCTCGGGACGAGGCCGATAACTTCAAGAAGGAGGCCCGGGAGATGGCCAAGCAGGCTAAATCCTCGGAGTATTTCCTGTCCGAAGAGAGGAAGAAGACTGCCGATCTGGTGGCCGAACTTTCTGGTCTGAAGGCTAAGTATGCCGAAGATATGGCGGAAGAGAAGAAGAGGGCCGCCGATCTTACAGCAAAGCATGCCGAAGCGCTTGCCGAGGAGGTGAAGAATGCTCGTAAGCTCGGCATGAAAGAAGCCGCTGAGGACATCCTCAATAATCAGATCCCCGAGCTGCAGGAAGAGTACCTGGCGTTGGGATGGAAAGCCGCGCTGAGGGCTTGCAACGTGGCTGCTGACTCGCCCCTTTTCAAGGAGATTCCCCACTCCTCTGATCTTCCCGACGAAGAAGAGCCTCTCCCCGAGACCGAGACCAATGAAGCCGACCTTACCGTCGAGGACTATGAAGTCGATGTTGTCGGGGGGGACCCTACTGCTGAGGAGGGCCGAGCTCAGGAGGATCAAGTGGAGATCGTCTGAAGGATTTTCACATTTTCTTTTTATTCTCCTTTAAGTCTTTTTATGTCCATTCCTGTACTTTCCTTCTGTAATCCATATGAATGAATACAATTTGGACTTCTTCTCGGCAATTCTCGTCTTAATGCAAATGTGAACTCTTCCCTTTAAATATGAACTTTTCTCGAGTTTGTTTGGTAATTCAGAACTCTTCTCAAGTATTGAATTTTTCTCAGATATTGAGCCGAGAAAACTTTTCTCAAGTATGTTCGGCTACGTATCCTGTACTTAGGCCCAAACATGTTTTTCTCAAACATGCTGGATACTCATACTTTTCTCGAGTGCGGGGCCGATCAAACTTTTCTCAAGTCTGTTCGGCTGAGTACATACTTTTCTCAAGCATGTTCAGAAGTTCAAACTTTTCTCAAGTATTGAACACTAACATCTAGGATAACACAAACCAAAATTGCTGAATATCTGATTTGATCATTGAAACTGGGACTTTCATTTCACTGAGAAAATAAATACAAGTGTGGAAATAAAGAAATTACTGATAAAACTTCTTAAGGTTGGAGACATTCCAAGTCCTTGGTATTTCTTTATCCCCCAGATCCTGCAATTTGTAGGCACCCTTCCCGAGTCGGCCTATAACTCTGTATGGACCCTCCCAATTGGCCCAGAGCTTGCCATCAGTTGGATCTTTCGTGTTTCCCATGACCTTGCGTAGGACTAGGTCGCCGAGATTGAATTCCCTCTGATGGACTTTCTTGTTGTACGTTCTTGACAGAGTTGACTGATAGGCGGCGAGTCTGATCATGGCCCTGTCTCGTTTTTCCTCGGCGAAATCGAGCTCTACTGCCAATGCTTGATCGTTGCCACCTTGCTCCATTACTTCTATCCGGAGAGTCGGGATGCCGACCTCAAGAGGAATGACAGCCTCAGTGCCATAAGCAAGTGAATATGGAGTAACACCTGTTGATCGGCGAGGAGTGGTCCGGTATGCCCATAAAACGAGTGGCAATTCTTCCACCCACTTTCCCTTGGCTTTCTCCAGTCGTTTTTTCATTCCTCCTAATATCGTCTTGTTTGAAGCTTCAGCCTGCCCATTGCATTGTGGATACGCCACTGAGGCGTAATAGTTTTTGATCTGATACTGTGAGCAGAAAGCTTTGAACTTGTCCTGGAACTGGGTTCCGTTGTCCGAGACGATGGCGTAGGGGATGCCGAACCTGGTGATTATGTTCTGCCACACAAATCACTCGACGTTCTTCTCGGTGATTTTAGCCAGTGGTTCGGCTTCTATCCACTTGGTAAAGTAATCTGTGGCAACCAACAGATACTTCCTTTCCCCAGTTGCTTTGGGTAGCGGGCCGACGATATCCATTCCCCATTGGGCAAAGGGCCATGGACTGGTGAGTGGTGCCAGATCGGCTGCAGGTTGATGTGAGATCGGGGCGAACTTCTGGCATTTTTCGCACACTTGGACGTATTTCTTTGCGTCCTCTTGCATATATGGCCACCAATATCCCTGTGATATAGCACGATGGGCTATGGATCTGCCCCCAGCGTGACTTCCACATACCCCTTCATGAATCTCGTACAGGAATTTCTGAACCAAAGTGGGGTGTACGCATTTTAAATAGGGACCAGTGTAAGACTTACGATAGAGTTCCTGCTTCGGTGATAGCCAGAAACGTGTTGCCTTGATACGCAGCTTGTGGGCTTCTTTTTTGTCTTCGGGGACGGTTCCCCCAGTGAGGTAGGAGACAATGGGATCCATCCAACTTGGGCCGAGATCGATTTCCAAAGCCTTCTCGGCAATTGGGACGTCGATGCTCGGGAACTCAATGGAATCCACGTATATGGTCCTGAATTTATCTCTGGGGATCGCCGAAGCCAAACATGCCAAGGCGTCTGCGTGGTCGTTCTGTCTTGAGCTGATGTGCGTCATCATCGTTTTCTTGAACTTTGATAACTCTGCTTTGGCCCTCTCTGCATAGGCGGCCATCCTCTCATCTCGGGTGGCATACTCACCACTGAGCTGGTTGAGAACCAGTTGTGAATCACAGAAGACTTCCACATGTTCTGCCCCCAGATTGTGTGCGCATTTGAGTCCGAGTATCAATGCCTCATATTCGGCGACGTTGTTAGAGGCGCTGAAATTCAATCGGAAGGACTGCTCAAAATAACATCCATCTGGTTCTTCTATCATGATGCCGACCCCAGATCCTCTTGAACACGATGATCCGTCAACATACAACCTCCAGTATGGCGTCTGATCGGGAACTATTTCCCCCTGTTCGGGCATGTCCTCCTCTGAGATTGAAGCGACGCTCTCCTCTGGTTCGTGGGAGAATTCTGCAACAAAATCCGCCAAGACCTGTCCTTTTATTGCTGTTCTTGGGAGGAATCTGATGTCGTATTCCCCGAGCTCCACAGACCAAGTTGCCACCCTTCCCGACAGTTCCGCTCTTCTCAAGACAGTGCTGATAGGATGTTTGGTTGGCACTTCTATCGTATGGGCCAGGAAATAATGCTGCAACTTTCTAGACGCCACCACAAGGGATAGGATCAGTTTCTCCAAGGGGAGATATCTTGTGTCCGAATCCAGGAGCGTCTTGCTCACATAATAGACCGGCGTCTGCTCACCATCTTTGCTTTTTAATAGAACCGCACTGACCGCATGCTCGGATACGGCCAGATAAAGTGTCAACACATCTCCCTTCTCGGGAGTTATGATTAGCGGGGGGTTCGCCAAGTAGTTCTTCATTTCTTGGAAAGCCTTCTCGCATTCTTCCCCCCATGCATACTTGGACTGTTTTCTCAACAGCTGAAAGAATGGCCGACATCGATCGGAAGATCGGCTAATGAACCTGTTGAGGGCTGCCACCATCCCGGTTAGTCTTTGAACTTCTTTCACAGTTCGGGGACTCTGTAAATTTTGCAAGGCGACAATCTGATCGGGATTAGCTTCTATCCCCCTCCGTGTAACCAGATGCCCCAAAAACTTCCCCGAGCTGACCCCGAAGGCGCACTTCGATGCGTTGAGCTTGAGCCGGTATTTTCTCAATACCTGGAAAGTTTTGCCGAGGTCGTTTATGTGGGACTCGGCCTCCTCGGTTTTGATCACCATGTCATCGATGTAGACCTCCATGCTCTTCCCGAGCAACTCCTTGAACATGAGTGTTGCCAAACACTGATAAGTCGCCCCTGCATTTCTCAAGCCGAATGGCATCACTTTATAGCAAAAGAGTCCGCGGGGAGTAATGAAGGACGTTTTCTCTTGATCCGGCGCGTGCATGGCTATCTGATGATATCCCCGATATGCATCCAGGAAACTCATTCGCCGATACCCAGCTGTGGCATCCACCAGCTGATCTATCTTGGGCAGTGGAAAACTGTCTTTGGGACAAGCTTTGTTGAGGCTGGTGAAATCCACGCAAACCCTCCACTTGCCATTCTTTTTCCTGACCACCACGGTGTTGGACAGCCACTCGGGGTAATGCACCTTCCTGATGGCGTCGGCCTCCAGCAGCCGATCTACTTCCTCTGTTACGGCATCCACATGTTGGATTGCCGGTCTTCTTCTTTTTTGCATCACCGGTTTGTGGGCAGGATCCACGTTCAGATGGTGGCATATGATATCCGGGCTCACCCCAGGCATCTCCTGTGGTGTCCAGGCGAACACATCTATATGCTCCTTGAGAAATGCGACCAGGTCTTCCTCGTCCCGCTCTGATAGTTCTGCCCCGATCAAAAAATACCGCTCCAGATCTGTCTCGTGAGCCGGTACCTGTTTTAGTTCTTCCACGACGCGATCAGCCGGATTGCGCCCGATATCCTCTATCGTTGGCTGATCTGGGACTTCAATGGACTTCACATGTTCGGCCTTTGGTTTGTGCTTGATGGATGTGACATAGCAGCTTCTCGCCGTTGTCTGATTGCCCCGAACACATTCAATCCCTTTCTTCCCCGGAAACTTTAGCATTTGATGGTACGTGGAAGGAATTGCCCCCAACCTGTGGAGCCAAGTTCTCCCCACGATGGCATTGTAAGCAGATGGTATGTCGACCACCAGGAAATCCATATCTAAGGTTACCTTCCCTGCTCGAACAGGGATAGTAATGGATCCCAAGGGCCAGACAGCTTCGGCACTAAAACCGATGAGCGGTATGTCGGCCTTCTTCAAGTCTGCCTTATCCAACTGGAGTTTCTTGAAGGCATCGTAGTACAGGATCTCTGTTGAGCTGCCTTGGTCAACCAGGATTCTCTCCGTGTTGAAGGTGCCAAGGAGCAGCGTGATTACCAACGCGTCGTTATGGGGATGTGTTACCCCTTCCAAATCTTTTTCCGAAAAGGAAATGACTGTTTCCTTCTGTGTCTCGGGCTCTTTCCTCTTCTGCCTGAGATGTTGTATATGATGTTCGTGCCCGTCTCGGCGGCGTTGGAGCCGAACTTCCCTCTCATCTAGAACTGGGGTTGCAGCGTGTATGACGTGCACGGTCCCAGTTACCATCACCTCTTCCTCAGAGGATTCGGCTTCCATCGGCTCCGGCTGAACCACTTGTTGCCTTTGTTCGGCCACAAAACGTCGGAGATGCCCGGCTTCAACTAGTTCCTCTAGGAACTGTTTAAGCGCCTTGCATCTTTCTGTCATATGGCCGTTTCTCCGGTGATAGCTGCACCAGTCTATGCTCGGGTCACGCTTCACCATCTCTCCCGACCCAGCTGGCCACTTCCAAAAAGGCTCGTTCTTCAAAGGATAAATCATCCGGTAGATCGGGGTGTTGAAAACCGTGCGTAGAGCTTTATACGCCTGAGCTCCCGGTGGCTTTCGCTCCTTCGGTGCTTGTGACACTTCGGCCACCTCAACTCTAGGCCTCTTGGCCTCGGGCACCATTACCGCATTCCGATGCGCCTTTGCTGCTGGCCGCTCTTTGTCTCGGCGGATCTCATCTTCAAACTTGGCGTATTTCTCGACTCTGCTCATCAAGTCGGCAATGGTGCTTGGGGGATCAATGGTGAGAGACTCCCTGAGCCGATCTCGGTAAGATAATCCCAACCTGAAGGATTCCACGGCGTAGGCCTCTGTGCAGTCCCCGATCTCATTGTAGGTGGCCCAGTACTTGCTGGCGTACTGTCTGAGATCCTCTTCTGGTCCTTTTCTCAAGGCCAGAAGCGTGTTCACGTACTTTTTCTGTGCTCGGTTAGCCACAAATCTCTTGAGGAACTGATCCGCCAGTTGCCTCCAGCTTGTAATTGATCTCGGCGACAGAGCCTGAAATCAATTTAGGGCTATCTCCCCCAAACTCAATGAAAACACCTTGCAGTAGAGGCTGTCTTGGCCCACATAGATCATCATGGAGTTTACGAATCCTTTGATGTGAGTCATCGGATCCGTTCGTCCATTATAGATTGTAAATTTCGGAGGGACAAACTTTCTGGGTAAGTCCTCCGTCTCTATCTGAACTGACAGTGGCGACACTGCCAGCTGCTGCAGTTCCTTGTGGTTTGCGTCGTCCTCTGGGCGGTTGAGTCCCAGCTGCTGATTCAGCCAAGCCCTCATGTCGGTCGGTGGAACCAATGGCGGCAGAGGCTGATATGGGAGCTTCTGCTGGGCGTCTGGGGCTGATTCTGCCCGCTAATTTAGCCACTCCCTCATGTCGGGAAGCGGCCGCTCCTGACGCGGTCCGCCCTGGTGCGACGAAGCCCCCATTTGCCTTTCTCCTCCTCGAGGCCTTTTGCTGGCTTCATGTCGGCTATCCTGTCGAGATGGCCCAGTCTCGGAGCGCTCGTCAAGTCTAGACACAGACTGGCGGACTGAGTCTCTATGTTTGCGGAGAGTTTGGTTTTCTCTTTCCATGCGACGTATGTAACGCCTCATGTCTTCTAATTCCTGGTCCTTTCTTCGGGTCCGATCAGCATTAACACGTTCTTCGTCTCGGCGAGACCGTTCATGAGTTCGGGATTCTCTCCCTCCCTCATTCCGGGATTGAGTCTGGGATCTGTCCCTGTTTCCTGACCGTTCCGCTTCTCGCGGACGATCCGGACGTTGCTCCAGATGCAACGGCGTGGGTAGCACAGGAGCTCCCGACGTATTGGCAGATAGCGGGATGGTGGGATGCAGCACTTGTTCTCCAGGTTGCTCTCCTACTATTTTTGGCGGAGGGACCCTCGGAATCTCCCTCCTGGGGCCCTTAGATTTGTGTGGAACTGGAGGGGGGGACCTTGATCTTCCTTTCACATCACGTTCCTTCCCCTGATCTTTTCTAGACATCTCAGCCATGAATCTTTAGCTTTCCCACAGACGGCGCCAATTGTAAAGGGGTTGATTTAAGAAATCAGGACGGAAAGCTAGGGATTCACTATCCAGCCGAAATGATGCTTCTCTCAATATGTGCACCTGTGATCTGCAAAAAAGTAATCTGTCAAAGAGTCCTCTGCCGCTGTGGCAGGAGAACACTCCGATGATTAAGTCAGGCACAATCTCACAGGGAAACGTTAACTATAAGCTGATATTCTCTATCAGCGAATGAAATCTCTTGGGTATTTAGGCGTACCTCAAATTCGTCATCTGAGGGTGTATTTATAGATTTCCCTGGTGCCCTAACTCAATTTGGACTTTCTTGGGCCCCAATTCTCTTTGGGCCTCCCGTTCTGCCCTAATTCTCTTAGGGCTCAACCCTGGCAGGGTGTCCTCTGGTGGGGCGTGGATGTTACGCCTGTAACTGAATCCGACAAGATCCCGACAGAATCCCACCTTATTCGGGATTCTGTTTCCTTTTTGGAAATACGGTTATCAGTCGCTTTCTCGGGCTGCCCGTAGTCCTGACCGCCTTTATTAGTTCGGCAAGTCTTGAGTCCGCCTTTCTCAGGTCGGCATCCTCCATACTTGATTCTGTTACCCAAATTTGGGTATGGTCGGCACTTCTCGTGCCGGCCATTATCCCACGTGATCAGCACGTGCCTCTGGATATGTTGTTCGGTCTCGGCCGAACTCTGAAATAAACTTGGGGAGTAAAAGGTATTTTCTCAATTACATTTTACCCCCGTCAATTTCTGTAATTATAACCAAACTCTTATTTTATTATATTATAAAATAAAAATTATTTTGCTCATTTAAATTCTTTTTAAAATTAACATCTCCAAAAATCCGAGTCCTTACAATCTTGTGATTTGTATTCCTTAGTTCATTGAACATGTGTGTGGAGTAGTGTATCTCACATCAAACTCAATTCTTTTCTTTCCTCCATACATACTATAAAGAAATAATCATTTCTCCCGAAATAATTGTTAATGACGGGAGTAAAATGTAATTGAGAAATTACCTTTAACTCGCCAGGTTAATTTCAGAGTTCGGCCGAGACCGAATTACATTTCCAGAGGCACGCGCCGATCACGTGAGGTAATGGCCGACACGAGAAGTGCCGATCACGCCCATATTTAGGTAACAGAATCAAGTACAGGGATGCCGACCTGAGAAAGGCGGACTCAAGTATTGCCGACCTGAGAAAGGCGGTCAGGATTACGGGCAGCCCAAGAAAGCGACTGATAACCGTATTTCCAAAAAGGAAACAGAATCATGGATGGGGTAGGATCCTGTGGGATCTTGTCGGATTCAGTTACAGATGTGACTCCCACGTCCCATCAGAGGACACTCCGCCAGAGTGGAGCCCTAAGAGAATTAGGGCATGACTGGAGGCCCAAAGAGGATTGGGGCCCAAGAAAGTCCAGATAGAGTTAGGGCACCAGGGAAATCTATAAATACACCCTCAGATGACGAATTTGAGGTATGCCTAAATACTCCAAAGTTTTCATTCGCTGATAGAGAATATCAGCTTACAGTTAACCTTTTCCCTGTGAGATTGTGCCTGACTTAATCATCGGAGTGTTCTCCTGCCACAGCGGCAGAGGACTCTTTGACAGATTATTCTTTTGCAGATCACAGGTACACATACTGAGACAAGCACCATTTCGGCTGGATAGTGAGTCTCTAGCTTTCCGTCCCGATTTTCTAAATCAACCCACTTACAATTGGCGCCGTCTGTGGGAAAGTTAAAGATTCATGGCTGAGATGTCGAGAAAAGACCAGGGGAAGGAACGTGACGTGAAGGGGAGATCAAGGTCCCCCCCTCCAGTTCCACACAAAACGAAGGGCCCTAGAAGGGAGATTCCGAGGGTCCCTCCACCAAAAATAGTAGGGGAGCAACCTGGAGAACAGGTGTTGCTTCCCACCATTCCGCTATCCGCCAATACGTCGGGAGCTCCTGCGCTACCCACGCCGTTGCATCTGGAGCAACGCCCAGATCGTCCGCGAGAAGCGGAACGGTCAAAAAACAGGGACAGATCCCAGACTCAATCCCGGAATGAGGGAGGGAGAGAATCCCGAACTCATGGACGGTCCCGCCGAGACGAAGAACGTGATAATGCCGATCGGATCCGAAGGAGGGATCAAGAAGTAGAAGACATGCGCCGCTACATACGACGCATGGAGAGAGAAAACCAAACTCTCCGTAAACACAGAGATTCAGTCCGCCAGTCGGTATCTAGATACGACGAGCGCTCTGAGACTGGGCCGTCTCGGCAGGGCAGTCGACATGAAGCCAGCAAAAGGCCTCGAGGAGGAGAAAGGCAGGTGGGGGCTTCATCGCACAGAGGCGGACCGCCTCAGGAGCGGCCGCTTCCCGACATGAGGGAATGGCTGAATCAGAGGGCAGAATCAGCCCCAGACGCCCAGCAGAAGCTTCCAAACCAGCCTCTGCCGCCATTGGTTCCACCGACCGACATGAGAGCTTGGCTGAATCAGCAGCTGGGACTCAACCGTCCAGAGGACGACGCAAACCACAAAGAACTACAGCAGCTGGCAGTATCGCCACTGTCAGTTCAGATAGAAACGGAGGACTTACCCAGGAAGTTTGTCCCTCCGAAATTCACAATTTACAATGGACGAACGGATCCGATGACTCACATCAAAGGATTCGTGAACTCCATGATGATCTATGTGGGCCAAGACAGCCTCTACTGCAAGGTGTTTTCACTGAGTTTGGGAGAAATAGCCCTAAATTGGTTTCAGGCTCTGCCGCCGAGATCAATCACAAGCTGGAGGCAACTGGCGGATCAGTTCCTCAAAAGATTTGTGGCTAACCGAGCACAGAAAAAATACGTGAACACGCTTCTGGCCTTGAGAAAAGGACCAGAAGAGGACCTCAGGCAGTACGCCAGCAAGTATTGGGCCACCTACAATGAGATCGGGGATTGCACAGAGGCCTATGCCGTGGAATCCTTCCGGTTGGGACTATCTTACCGAGATCGGCTCAGGGAGTCTCTCACCATTGATCCCCCGAGCACCATTGCCGACTTGATGAGCAGAGTCGAGAAATACGCCAAGTTTGAAGATGAAATCCGCCGGGACAAAGAGCGGCCAGCAGCAAAGGCGCATCGGAATGCGGTGATGGTGCCCGAGGCCAAGAGGCCTAGAGTTGAGGTGGCCGAAGTGTCACGAGCACCAAAGGAGCGAAAGCCGCCGGGAGCTCAGGCGTATAAAGCCATACGCACGGTTTTCAACACCCCGATCTACCGGATGATTTATCCTTTGAAGAATGAGCCTTTTTGGAAGTGGCCAGCTGGGTCGGGAGAGATGGTGAAGCGTGACCCGAACATAGATTGGTGCAGCTATCACCGGAGAAACGGCCATATGACAGAAAGATGCAAGGCGCTTAAACAGTTCCTAGAGGAACTAGTTGAAGCCGGGCATCTCCGACGTTTTGTGGCCGAACAGAGGCAACAAGTGGTTCAACCGGAGTCGATGGAAGCCGAATCCTCTGAGGAAGAGGTAATGGTAACTGGGACTGTGCACGTCATACACGCTGCAACCCCAGTTCTGGATGAGAGGGAAGTTCGGCTCCAACGCCGCCGAGACGGGCACGAACATCATATACAACATCTCGGGCAGAAGAGGAAAGAGCCCGAGACACAAAAAGAAACAGTCATTTCCTTTTCGGAAAAGGATTTGGAAGGGGTAACACATCCCCACAACGATGCGTTGGTAATTACACTGCTCCTTGGCACCTTCAACACGGAGAGAATCCTGGTTGACCAAGGCAGCTCAACGGAGATCCTGTACTACGATGCCTTCAAGAAACTCCAGCTGGACAAGGCGGATTTGAAGAAGGCCGACATACCGCTCATCGGTTTCAGTGCCGATGCCGTCTGGCCCTTGGGATCCATTACCATCCCTGTCCGAGCAGGAAAAGTAACATTGGATATGGATTTCTTGGTGGTGGACGTACCGTCTGCTTACAACGCCATCATGGGGAGAACTTGGCTCCACAGGTTGGGGGCAATTCCTTCCACCTACCATCAGATGCTAAAGTTCCCGGGGAAGAAGGGGATAGAATGTGTTCGGGGAAATCAGACAACAGCGAGAAGCTGCTATGTCACGTCCATCAAGCACAAACCTAAGGCCGAACATGTGAAGTCCATCGAAGTCCCAGATCGGCCAACGATAGAGGATATCGGGCGCAACCCGGCCGATCGCGTTGTGGAAGAACTGAAGCAAGTACCGGCTCACGAGACAGATCTAGAGCGGTATTTTTTGATCGGGGCAGAACTATCAGAGCGGGACGAGGAGGCCCTGGTCGCATTTCTCAAGGAGCATATAGATGTGTTCGCTTGGACGCCACAGGAGATGCCTGGGGTGAGCCCGGACATCATATGCCATCATCTGAACGTGGATCCAGCCCACAAACCGGTGATGCAAAAAAGGAGGAGACCGGCAATCCAACATGTGGATGCCGTAACAGAGGAAGTAGATCGGCTGCTGGAGGCCGACGCCATCAGAGAGGTGCACTACCCCGAGTGGTTATCCAACACTGTGGTGGTCAAGAAAAAGAATGGCAAGTGGAGGGTTTGCGTAGATTTCACCAGCCTCAATAAAGCCTGCCCCAAAGACAGTTTTCCGCTGCCCAAGATAGATCAACTGGTGGATGCCACAGCGGGGTATCGGCGAATGAGTTTCCTGGATGCATATCGGGGATATCACCAGATAGCTATGCACGCGCCGGACCAAGAGAAAACGTCCTTCATTACTCCCCGCGGACTCTTCTGCTATAAAGTGATGCCATTCGGCTTAAGAAATGCGGGGGCGACTTATCAGCGTTTGGCAACCCTCATGTTCAAGGAGTTGCTCGGGAAAAGCATGGAGGTCTACATCGATGACATGGTGATCAAAACCGAGGAGGCGGAGTCCCACATCAACGACCTCGGCAAAACCTTCCAGGTATTGAGAAAATACCAGCTCAAGCTCAACGCATCGAAGTGTGCCTTCGGGGTCAGCTCGGGGAAGTTTTTGGGGCATCTGGTTACACGGAGGGGGATAGAAGCTAATCCCGATCAGATTGCCGCCTTGCAAAATTTACAGAGTCCCCGAACTGTGAAAGAAGTTCAAAGACTAACCGGGATGGTGGCAGCCCTCAACAGGTTCATCAGCCGATCTTCCGATCGATGTCGGCCATTCTTCCAGCTGTTGAGAAAACAGTCCAAGTACGCATGGGGGGAAGAATGTGAAAAGGCTTTCCAAGAAATGAAGAACTACTTGGCGAACCCCCCGCTAATCATAACTCCCGAGAAGGGAGATGTGTTGACACTTTATCTGGCCGTATCCGAGCATGCGGTCAGTGCGGTTCTATTAAGAAACAAGGATGGTGAGCAGACGCCGGTCTATTATGTGAGCAAGACGCTCCTGGATTCGGAGACAAGATATCTCCCCTTGGAGAAACTGATCCTATCCCTTGTGGTGGCGTCTAGAAAGTTGCAGCACTATTTCCTGGCCCATACGATAGAAGTGCCTACCAAACATCCCATCAGCACCGTCTTGAGAAGAGCGGAACTGTCGGGAAGGGTGGCAACTTGGTCCGTGGAGCTCGGGGAGTATGACATCAATTTCCTCCCAAGGACAGCAATAAAAGGACAGGTCCTGGCAGATTTTGTTGCGGAATTCTCCCACGAACCAGAGGAAATCGTCGCTTCAATCTCAGAGGAGGAAATGCCCGAACAGGGGGAAATAGTTCCCGATCAAACGCCTTACTGGAGGTTGTATGTTGACGGGTCATCGTGTTCGAGGGGGTCTGGGGTCGGCATCGTGATAGAAGAACCAGATGGGTGTTATTTCGAACAGTCCTTCCGATTGAATTTTAGCGCCTCCAACAATGTCGCCGAGTATGAGGCATTGATACTCGGACTTAAGTGCGCACACAATCTGGGGGCAGAGCATGTGGAGGTCTTCTGTGATTCACAACTGGTTCTCAACCAGCTCAGTGGTGAATATGCCACCCGAGATGAGAGGATGGCCGCCTATGCAGAGAGGGCTAAAGCGGAGTTATCAAAGTTCAAGAAAACGGTGATGACGCACATCAGCTCAAGACAGAACGACCACGCAGACGCCTTGGCATGTTTGGCTTCGGCGATACCCAGAGACAAATTCAGGACCATATACGTGGATTCCATCGAGTACCCGAGCATCGACGTCCCCATTGCCGAGAAGGCTTTGGAAATCGATCTCGGCCCAAGTTGGATGGATCCCATCGTCTCCTACCTCACTGGGGGAACCGTCCCCGAAGACAAAAAAGAAGCCCACAAGCTGCGTATCAAAGCAACACGTTTCTGGCTATCACCGAAGCAGGAACTGTATCGTAAGTCTTACACCGGTCCCTATTTAAAATGCGTACACCCAACTCTGGTTCAGAAATTCCTATATGAGATTCATGAGGGGGTATGTGGGAGTCACGCTGGGGGAAGGTCCATAGCCCATCGTGCTATATCACAGGGATATTGGTGGCCATATATGCAAGAGGACGCGAAGAAATATGTCCAAGTGTGCGAAAAATGCCAGAAATTCGCCCCGATCTCGCATCAACCTGCAGCCGATCTGGCACCACTCACCAGTCCATGGCCCTTTGCTCAATGGGGAATGGATATCGTCGGCCCGCTACCCAAAGCAACTGGGGAGAGGAAGTATCTGTTGGTTGCTACAGATTACTTTACCAAATGGATAGAGGCCGAACCACTGGCTAAAATCACCGAGAAGAATGTCGAGCGATTCGTCTGGCAGAACATAATCACCAGGTTCGGCATCCCCTACGCCATCGTCTCGGACAACGGAACCCAGTTCCAGGACAAGTTCAAAGCTTTCTGCTCACAGTATCAGATCAAAAACTATTACGCCTCAGTGGCGTATCCGCAATGCAATGGGCAGGCTGAAGCTTCAAACAAGACGATATTGGGAGGAATGAAAAAACGACTAGAGAAAGCCAAGGGAAAGTGGGTGGAAGAATTACCACTCGTTTTATGGGCATACAGGACCACTCCTCGCCGATCTACAGGTGTTACTCCATATTCGCTTGCTTACGGCACTGAGGCTGTCATTCCTCTTGAAGTCGGCATCCCGACTCTCCGAACAGAAATAATGGAGCAAGGTGGCAATGATCAAGCATTGGCAATAGAACTCGATTTTGCCGAAGAAAAGCGAGATAGGGCCATGATCAGACTCGCCGCCTATCAGTCAACTCTGTCAAGAACATACAACAAGAAGGTCCATCAGAGGGAATTCAATCTCGGCGACCTAGTCCTACGCAAGGTCATGGGAAACACGAAAAATCCAACTGATGGCAAGCTCGGGGCCAATTGGGAGGGTCCATACAGAGTTATCGGCCGACTCGGGAAGGGTGCCTACAAGTTGCAGGATCTGGGGGATAAAGAAATACCAAGAACTTGGAATGTCTCCAACCTTAAGAAATATTATCAGTAATTTCTTTATTTCAACACTTGTATTCATTTTCTCAGTAAATGAAAGTTCTAGTGTCAATGTTCAAATCAGATACTCAGCAATTTTGGTTTTATGTTATCCTAGATGTTAGTGTTCAATACTTGAGAAAAGTTTGAACTTCTGAACATGCTTGAGAAAAGTATGTGTTCAGCCGAACAGACTTGAGAAAAGTTTGATCGGCCCCGCGCTCGAGAAAAGTATTAGAATCCAGCATTTTTGAGAAAAATATGTTTGGGCCTAAGTACAGGATACGTAGCCGAACATACTTGAGAAAAATTTGTTCGGCTCAACACCTGAGAAAAATTCAATACTTGAGAAAAGTTCTGAATTACCAAACATACTTGAGAAAAGTTCATGTTTTAAGAGAAGAGCTCAGGTTTGTATTAAGACTAGAGATGCTGAAAAGAAGTTCGAATTTCATTCACTCATGTGGATTACAAGAGGAGAATACAAAAGTGGACATAAAAAAGACTTAAAGAAAATAAAAAGAAGATGTGGAAATCCTTCAGACGATCTCCACTTGGTCATCTTGAGCTCGGCCCTCTTCAGCAGCAGGGTCCCCCCCGACAACGTCGACTTCATAGTCCTCGACGGTGAGGTCGGCTTCATTGGTCTTGGTATCGGGGAGGGGCTCTTCTTCATCGGGAAGATCAGAGGAGTGGGGAATCTCCTTGAACAGGGCCGAGTCAGCGGCCACATTGCAAGCCCTGAGCGCTGCTTTCCAACCCAACGCCAGGAACTCCTCTTGCAGCTCGGGGATCTGATTGTTGAGGATGTCCTCAGCAGCTTCTTTCATCCCGAGCTTACGAGCCTCTTTTGCTTCTTCGGCATGCTTTGCCGCGAGATCGGTGGCCCTCTTCTTTTCTTCTGCCATCTCGTCGGCATGCTTAGCCTTGACAGCAGTGAGTTCGGCTACAAGATCGGCAGTCTTCTTCCTCTCTTCAGATAGGAAATACTCCGAGGATTTAGCCTGCTTGGCCATCTCTCGGGCCTCCTTCTTGAAATTGTCGGCCTGATCCTGAGCAGTGGAGAACTTCAGTTTGAACTCCCTCACTTCGGCCTCAGCCTTGTCAAGTTTTTCTGCCCGATCCTGAGCTTTCTTCATGCCAAGCATGGATTTCTGGATCGCCTGCAGCATTAACATCAGAGTTATAACAAGCACAAAGGAATTTGCAGAATTTATTACCGAGATAAGAAACTTACAAAAATATTGTGCGCGATCGTCAGCCGAAGCACGGCATGGTCTTCTTCATCGGCGTAAGGCTCTATGTCCTTCGGCAACATCAGGGCTTCGGCCAGAGCCATAGTAGTTCCCAGATCTCGGACCGTGTCAGCGGCCGTGATAGGGGTCGTACCATTTATCAGCAAAGGAGGAGGCCAGGTCCCGGCTTTCTCGGGAATCGTTGATTTGCCCTTCTCCTCGGAGGGACCGGCCTGGTGTGCCTTCACCAGTTTCCGCCTCTTCCGGTCGGCGTTGGCGGTTTCGGCATCGGAGGGAGGGAGACTCGGCAGCTTCTCACCCTCGTCTGGCTTCCTCTTAGCCAGGACGATCCCAGAAGGTTTCTTCATCTGCAGGGGAATCGGCACCTTCTTTGCGTCGGTGGGAGTCGGCACGACCCCAGAAACCTTCTTTTCCGACGCGGCAGTGGTCTTCCTCAGCCTTATCATATCCTTCAGATTCGGCATGTCGGGGTTTGAAGACATGGCTTCGGCGTCTGTGTTTCTCTCTTCTTCGGGAACCAGAGTAATCCGAAGCGGAGACTGCGTCCTTTCAGAAGAAGATGAGGATAAGGATGAGGATGAGGATGAAGATGAGGATGATTCGGCCACAGCAGCAACCGTGACTCGGCTGGGCTCCCGGAGATACGGCAAGGGAACACCTTCAGGGACCGCAACCGAAGACGTCTCAGCTACCACCTCGGCAACGAACTTCTTCTCTTTGATATAACCCTTGTAAGACGGGTTATATCGCAGCAGTACTTCGGCAGCTCTCGGTTCGGCTTGGCCTTCAACGCCTTTGTACCGAAGAACTTTTTTCAGATCCTCTGGATGTGTAGCCTGCGAAGTCCGACAGCGATTTGCGTTTGAAGCTGCACACGAATAAACCAACACAGTTAGAAACATGAGATCGGCAACGCTGAAGAAATCAAAACAAAAGAGAATGGGGGACTAACGGGGTTTCCCGAATCTGCGGGGAACAGGGAGCCTCTTGCGCTCGGGTTCATCGGCAGAAAATTCCCAGTTTCCCGAGACGATGAGGAAGTCATCGTCGTTCCCCCTGTTCGAGTCAGGGAGATTGGTCACTATCTTCTCTCGGCCTCTACGCGACTTCAGATACCATCTCTCATCTTTTTTGTACACCATATCATAATTATCGTTTATGTCCCAGAGATCTAAGTTCGTTTGGCACAGTTCGTTCAAACGAACTATGCCCATGACTATACGGTATGAGTTTATAGATATCTGCATAGGATTCAGCCTATAGTAGGACAGAACCCTACGCAGTAAAGGGTGGAGGGGGAACCTAACTCCACCCTCAATAACAGCCATGAGAGGGATGTGGATGGAGTCCTCATCCCGAATCTCAGGATGAGTCTCAGGCTTGTTAATCTCTACATAAACGTCGTCTGGAATTTGGTAATGCCTACGGAACTCTGCTATCCTCGCCGGAGAGGCGAAGTGTTTACGAAAGATCCCCATACTCAGAGAATGAGCGGGGAAGAAAAATGAACAAGAGAGACAAAAAGAAGAGTTCTACAAGGGACAACTTACAAAAGGTGGAAGAAGAACAGTAGAGCAAGGAAAGAAATGAAGAAGACGAAGTTAGGGATTTATAGGGTTCTGCGTGGGTAAATCCGAAGCGTCGCACGCTTTAAACCCCAACCGTCGGATCCATTACTCCTGGACCAATCATTGAAGCGCGTCTGAGGTGCTGAAGCACCACGTCCAAACACGCGCAGCAAAGGCGCGTCGTTCTTATAAAAGGCACGTCCGAGTTACTGAAGCACCAACGGTCACGTCGCATTTATGGCGGACAGAGCACGCCCCCAAAGCGTGCCAGACACGGATGGAAATCCCCTATATCGAAACAAAGCTCATCATGAATATGCTTTATAGCTTCGGCTACTCTGCCACGTCGGATCGAAGTAACCGAAGCTAGGGGGCAAGAGGAGTCCAGCCGAACATATTTGAGAAAAGTTCGAACTTTCGGACATACTTGAGAAAAGTATGTGTTCAGCCGAACAAACTTGAGAAAAGTTTGATCGGCCCCGCGCTTAAGAAAAGTACGAGCATCCAGCGTGTTTGAGAAAAACATGTTTGGGCCTAAGTACAGGATACGTAGCCGAACATACTTGAGAAAAATTTGTTCGGCTCAATACCTGAGAAAAATTCAACACTTGAGAAAAGTTTACAATCGTGCCAAACAGACTTGAGAAAAGTTCGCAATCATGCCGAACAGATTTGAGAAAAATCTGAGAAGATTCAACACTTGAGAAAAGTTTACAATCGTGCCGAGCAGACTTGAGAAAAGTTCGCAATCATGCCGAACAGATTTGAGAAAAGTCTGAGAAGATTCAACACTTGAGAAAAGTTTACAATCGTGCCGAACAGACTTGAGAAAAGGTTTGAGAAAGGTTCAATACTTGAGAAAAGTTTGGACTCCAGAAAATGCTTGAGAAAAGTATGTGTTTAAGCCTAGCTACAGGTTAAACAGCCAACATGACTTGAGAAAGGTCAGAGCCGGTTCGACACTTGAGAAAAGTTAGAACACCCGAACACACTTGAGAAAAGTTAGAAAAGAGTCATCACTTAAGAAAAGTATGAAGTCTGAAATTGATTTAAATAATTTACTACTTGAGAAAAGTATGTGGAACAGATAGAGATAAAAGGAGTCACAACAGTTTCATTTAATTCATAAAGTCGGGTTACATATGAGTTGCAAAAACTCGAGTTACAGAAAAGAAAGAAATAAACAAAATCCTAAGGCGCAACATCGGCAGCCTGAACTATAACTACATCCTCATCGGCAGACTGAGGTTGAGTAGCAGGGACACCAGCAATGGCAATCTGGCCCGCCTCTCCTTCACCAGCTGCAGCCTGGCCCTCTTCTTCGGTATCGGACGCTATGACCTCCAATTGGGTAACAGACGGAACCCTGGAGTACACAGAAGAATCAGGCGGAACCAGGGCGGCTTCCAGGGCAGCTTTCCAGCATTTCTTGACGAGATCGGCCTGGAGCTCGGGCAATTGGTTCGCCAAGAAGTCGGCTGCAGCATCCATCATGCCCCTGGAATAAGAAGTCTTCAGCTCGGTTGCATGCCGATTTTTAAGATCGGCTATCTGATCCTCCAGTTGGGAAGACCTCATCTTCTCTGTGTCAAGCTGGGACTGAACATCTTTAAGCTTGAGATCGGCGTCCTTAACCTTCTGCCGGGAAGAGGCCACTCTCTCTTGAAGTCTGAAGCACAAGGCATTGGCATTCTTCAGCTCCGACTCCATAGTGGCGTACCGAGTCTCCAAGTCCTGGAAGCGGCTCAGACACAGCATAGATTTTTGCGCAGCCTGTAACAAGATCGGGAAGTCAGAAGGCAGATATGAAATCGCAAATAAAGGCAACCGAAGAACAACCAAGACAAAATACTTACGAAAACTTCGTGGGCCATCACAGAACGCATCAAAGTCGGGAGATCGGTGCCTACGTAAGGCTCGATATCTTTGGGCAACATCAACGCACCCGCCAGGGTTTGCGTGACGGCGAGGTCTTGCGCCGAGTCGGCGACAGTGACGGGATCAACCCCATTCACCAGCAAGGAAGGGCGCCATGGGGCAGCCTCCTCAACAGCTTTTGCCTTCTCGGCCGTCTTGCTCTTTTTCGGCAAGTTCGTTGCAGCTGGAACTTCCTGAGGAGGGTCCCTTGATTTCCGCTTCAGAATGAGCGGAACATCATCTGAAGCCTCGCCAGATGCTGAGGTCGGCGGCATCCTCTGCGAGCTCGGGCCTACCTGGGGGTTTTTCTTCTTCTGTTCCCGAATCATTTCACGCAAATTCGGAATATTGGGATCTCGTGCCATTGAGTCGGGAATTTGGTCGACTTCCTGGTCGTCTCTTGAGTCCCGGTTACAAGGCGAATCGAAAGAGCTGTGGGCGGAGTCAAACGAGATCGGAAAGTTCCCGACGTCAGCTACTGTCACCGGTTCCAATAGCCGAACCTCGGAAGGCGGAATGTAGTTCTGAAGATCGGCACCAGCGACGTCGGCGTCCGGGATGGACTTTTTGCTGTATCCCCGGTAGCTCCCAATGTATCCGAGAAGCACTTCGGGTGATCGGGCCCAGCTGCTGCCGAAGGATCCTGTGTATCGGGCGACCTTCCTTATCTCGTCAAGCTTTATCGCCTGTCTGTTTCGGAACTTATTGGCGTTGGTGGCTGCATGATAAGACGGGAAAAACAGTCAGTATCGAAAGATGTTCGGCATCAGATAGAAAAAGATATGGAATTGAAAGACAAGGTCGGGGTACTAACGGATGACTCCAAACCGGGTCGGGATATGGAACTTGGGTTTCTCAGGCTCATCTCGGCCGATCTCCCAGTTGCCAGCAACGATGAGGAAATCATCGTCGTTACCACGGCTGGAGTCCGTCAAATAGGTAACGATCCTCTCCTCATTTGGTCTGTTCTTCAAGTAGTAGGTGTTAGGGCTTTTCCTGACCATGTCATAGCAGAATTGGATCTCCCGAAGTCCTACGCTGGTTCGGTTCAGTCTATTTAATTCTACAATACTATGGACAATCCTATATGTATTGACGGAGATCTGCATCGGGTGGAGCCGGTATCCACAGAGCACTTCACGGAGAAGGCGATTGAGTGGAAACCGAACCCCGCCCTCCAGAACCGCCATCAATGGGACGTGAAGGACGTCAGGATCGTTCCCATCCCGGGCGGTATCCGGCTTATTAAGTTCGACGGCAACATCGTTGGGGATGTTGTACCGTCGCCGGAAATTTGCCATTCCTTCCGGTGTGTCAACTAGACTCCTAAAAATCCCCATTACAGACAGCAGAAAGGGACGAAAGGTCAAGAAAAAGAGGGAAAACCTAAGGTTCTGATAAAATAGAACTTACGACAACAGGTGAGTTCTTTCTCTGATGTGAAGACGGCGGAAGTATGCAGAAGAAAAGTGAAAAAATGAGAAGATTCGAGCATTTATAGGGAAGGGAGTCGAACAGATAAGACCCTAAGCCTCCCCCAGTGAAAACGCTCCACGTATGTGACACTCGCAGGAGGCGCGTGACCTCAAAAGCCGCAAAGCCTGCTGCATGCCCCATCAGACTTTAATGCGACACCAGAGGCTTACGCATGACGGTTCAGAAACCGTCCGATCAAGAATAGCAGAGGACGCCACGAGAGCAGTACGTAGCCTCGACCACTTCGCCGAGTCGGTTCAAAGCAGCCGAAGCTAGGGGGCAATTGACGGGAGTAAAATGTAATTGAGAAATTACCTTTAACTCGCCAGGTTAATTTCAGAGTTCGGCCGAGACCGAATTACATTTCCAGAGGCACGCGCCGATCACGTGAGGTAATGGCCGACACGAGAAGTGCCGATCACGCCCATATTTAGGTAACAGAATCAAGTACAGGGATGCCGACCTGAGAAAGGCGGACTCAAGTATTGCCGACCTGAGAAAGGCGGTCAGGATTACGGGCAGCCCAAGAAAGCGACTGATAACCGTATTTCCAAAAAGGAAACAGAATCATGGATGGGGTAGGATCCTGTGGGATCTTGTCGGATTCAGTTACAGATGTGACTCCCACGTCCCATCAGAGGACACTCCGCCAGAGTGGAGCCCTAAGAGAATTAGGGCATGACTGGAGGCCCAAAGAGGATTGGGGCCCAAGAAAGTCCAGATAGAGTTAGGGCACCAGGGAAATCTATAAATACACCCTCAGATGACGAATTTGAGGTATGCCTAAATACTCCAAAGTTTTCATTCGCTGATAGAGAATATCAGCTTACAGTTAACCTTTTCCCTGTGAGATTGTGCCTGACTTAATCATCGGAGTGTTCTCCTGCCACAGCGGCAGAGGACTCTTTGACAGATTATTCTTTTGCAGATCACAGGTACACATACTGAGACAAGCACCATTTCGGCTGGATAGTGAGTCTCTAGCTTTCCGTCCCGATTTTCTAAATCAACCCACTTACAGTTAAATAGCTAGCAATAAACCATCGTTAAATCTTGCCACCACGGCCATATAAATGGAATATTCAAAGCATTTAATTTGTATAAAAATTCCACCACATTTTACCTTTTCAAGTTTTACTCGAAGAAAATTAACATTTAAAATCAAATATTTTATGTATATAATATACAAAATCAGTTAAACTAATTAGGGACATCCAAATCACTCTGTGAAGTATTTTTCTATCACGACACATAATTAATTTAAAGGACTTTTTTAATTTTTTATTGGCGCTAGTTAAATGAATTTCACGTGATTATTTTCTTGAGTTTTTTCGCTTGTTTTTTTTGTTGCATGAGGTGCATTTCTAATAAGCTTGAAGTTGATAGGAGGTTTTGTTTTTTAAGAAGAAGAGAGGAGGAAGGGGGGGTTTTCTCGGTAACTTAATACTTTGGGGTTAATGGGAGGTTGGTCCGGGTCGTTTTCACCTAGCGCTTCGAGGACTAGTCAGTGATTTAGGAGCACTCAAATCCTTACAACAAAATAGAGCACTCAAATCTTTAATTTGAGAGCCCATGTCACAATAAGCGTGCTTAAAAAAAAAAGGGCTTTTTTTTGGCGCAAAAAATACTGCTCGAATATTAAAAGCATACCTTCTAGGACCATATATATTATATTTGCATATATACATTGCATTATTTTGTTTACTATGCATATTAAATTATTAATACCAACAATGCACATTTGTGTCATGTCATTTGGAATCCTGGTGTGAACATAGGAACAAATTAGGTGGGCAATTACATCGTCTTAAACCCCTTATTTATTTTTCTTACAAATGTGATTTGTTTCAATACTTATCGACAGTGGTGGATTAAGAAATTCACCAAAAGAAAGTCCTTGAATATAATCGTGGAAATAATTTTTCACAGTCGAACACAGAGTTTTTTTCTAACCAAATTTTAAAGATCGATTTGTTAGAAGTCATTAATTTCCTACTTTCGAAAAGAGAAATAAGTAAAGAACGTCGATTAAAGGGCTTTTTAAGCTTATAGGAGCGTTTGATTTGGTAATTATTAAATATCAAAGGGGTGCTAGTGCTATTCTTTGTTGATACATGAAATCTGCTACAAAATATATAATAGAGATACAAGTGTAAGTATCCAATTTGGCATGCACAAAGAGCAACATAGATTATGAAAGATTAGAGCATACCCCTCACTCTCTTGTTCATCCAAAACTAAGGGTTCATTATAATTCCAAATTAGAGAATGTGAGCATGGTTTTAGCATCCGTAATTAGGTTAAGCGTGAAAATTCTAGACCACTCTATGTTGATCCCGTATTCTTCCGAAGGAAGCAAGTTTTTTTCATATCAACATTTATGTGTTGCTATCTTTTAATCCAAATCTCTAAGATTCAAATGATACAATAGCCATGATTGATTAAGAAGAAAATGGTCTTAACACCATTAGAATAACTTTTCCAAAATCTAAGAAAATATTACTTTAACATGATAAATAATAAATTTTTAGCTTAGAAAATATCTCAAGTCATTAAAAATGTTCTTATAACACTAGTATGAAAAGAAAATGTAGCCCTAGTGTTTTAAAAAAAGTAGTCAATACGTAGTTGACTAGTCAAAAGTAACATTAAAAGCATGCACGTAAAAACTTTGAATAAAGATTAATCTGATCTGAAAAAACTACGAAATTGATATATTGCTATTTTCGTTCTTCATTTCAGATGAGTGATTAGTAAGTGGCCCGTAGTTATGTTAGCTTATGCTTAAGGAATTCAAAATTATTTTTCATCTCAAACTAAGACAGAAGTATCAATTTATTTCCAAAAGGTCGGAGGATATATCTCCATTCACAACATTTATGGACCGCCTCATTAAATAGAAAGTCCTTTTTTGGGTACAAAATATGAATAGGTAGAAAGGTCATTTTACCTGTCCTTCAATAGATATTGTTCTCAACACTATACTGCTACATGTAAGATATTTCACTGCGCATATATTGGGCTTAAAACTAAAATCTCACCGACTGTTACGAGCAAGAAGAGAATGTTTATCCCATCAATCGGCTATGGAGAACAACAAAGGGCTTTGAGTATATCACTGAGTGGGAAATGATATTTTTAGAGATAAATGGTAAACCTATTCATGCCCTAAAAAAGGTACTAAAAACCCAAGAACAATTCAAAGCTATAGACCAGATGCATTCAATTGTGTCTGAAAAACTCCACACTAAAGTTCATTTTGCACCATATGCCCCAATTCATTTTGTACATAGTATGTAAAAACATCATAGGGCGTGAAAAGAAGACAATAGTATTAATCCTAGAAAAATGTATTGGCAACAAAAAGTTTCATCATAGACTGAAGAGTCGCTCAGCTGATTCGTGTATTACGAAAGCCATATAATATATTGTATAATTGTGGGGGAGTTAGGATGAAGATTCAAACTTGTAGTACTTGTCGACAGCAATAGAGACATCCCAGGTGCAGCTAAGTCCCTTAGGAATGATCACAATATCTCCTGCGCCAAACTCCACATATTCATTTGATCCTTTTGGGTATGCTTTCACCTTCCCCCTAACCAAATAACATGTCTCTTCAGCATCAAACTTCAGTGTATATTTCCCAGGAGGACATCCCCACCTAAAATTAACATGAAGGAAACAAATATAAACACAAAAGCCAAGAACAAGATATGTATATATGACATGTAAATATGCTTTACTTTGGCCATGAAGTGATACCCAATTCGGATAATCGCGAATTGGAGGGATTGCTTTCAACGACAATACTGAGACTGGATTCAGAGGATGATGCCATGAAAGAAGAAGAAGAAGATGATGTAAATTATGAGAGTTGCAAGGGGAATAAGATGAGATAATGAGTGATTTATACAATATTACACGAATGAGAATGATGTTTTTGTGGGCTTTTTCTCTTGTTTTGGTGTTATATATATAGAGAAAGACACATATAAAAAGTTGCTGGTAGGTGTCTTTAATTAATAAGTCAAAAAAAAAGAGACCCAAAGGAGAGCTTAGTCTTATTTTACAATCATGGAAACATGTGAAAAAGGAGAGCTTTTTTAAAATAAAAAAAAATTATTTCAAGGATGAAATTGCTATTAATTAATAATAGAAACTGAACAGGTAACAGGTAGGGATGGTCAAAGAGCTGACTTGGCAGTTGGCAACAATTAATTGGCTTCTCATTCTGAATCTTTAAATTTTGACTTGGACTATGTACACACTGAATGCCGACATTAGCACCGACCTCACTCTCATAACCACAAAACTTAAACCCATGAATCTAACCTAGCCTACCCTATCCTTTTCTCTATTCTGCCCCCCTATAATTATTGGCTTTGGAGCTATACTGTGTACATTGCACAACAAGACGTGATGTGCATCAAAATGACGATATTTTTTTAGCACAAAATACTGTTTTAAACATATTTCTACCGTTAGAGTCTTCGTTTTTACATCAAAACGACGTCATTTTTAGCACAAAATACTATTTCGAAGAGATTTCTATTCATTAGGAGTCTTTGTTTTTACGCCAAAATGACGTCATTTTTTAGCACAAAATACCATTTTCGAGAGATTCATATCGTTAGGAGTTTTCGTTTTTACGCCAAAATAATAATGATTTTGCTGCACGACACATCTGTTATGCAGCAGACTGCCCTATTTCATAAATATTGGGGCTTATGCGATGCTTCAATAATCTTCAACACTATATTTTCATAAATAATTTGTGTGTGGAGTATTGTATCTCGTATTCTCTTTCCTCAATAAATATTATAAAGAAGTAATTGCTTCTCCCGAATATTTGTTAAACGCTAGACAAATTTGTTTACTAGTTACTAGTTAGCAATAAACTATTGTTAATTCTCGTCGAAACGGGAATTAAAAGAAATAATCAAAGCATTTTATTTGTATTAAAAGTTCCACCAGATTTTGACCTTTTCAATTTTTGCTCGAAAACAATTAAAATTTAAAATAAAATACTTGACCCTACTTAACATATAATTATGGATGAAGCACATACACCCTAATTAGTAATTACACTCTGAAGTATTTTTCTACTAGGATTTATAAGTTCCCTGCATCCTACTCATTCCCCGAATTTTTTTACATGTATTCCCCAAATTCGATCCGATTCCCAAAAAAATCCTTGAATCCCTAATCCCGGAGCGGGGCGAGATGGATCGGATCGGACGAGATTGTCATCCCTACTCATACTCAAACAAATCCTTTATAGTTATTTATCCCACTATAAAATTTCTCATTCTATTATATCTCTCTTTGTTATTACACTCACTATATTTCTTCTAAAATTTTGACTGCTAACAAATGGGTCGCAAGAGTATCAGCATTGGATCTAAGGAGCATGTGAGAACTGATCTTATATGGGCCTACTTCCCTCCCCAGCCCATGAAATGAAAACCCAAAGCCCTTTTCTCATATCCATTAGAGCTGCCTATGATTTACCCATACATTGATTGGGCCTTAAAATTTTCCTGCAAAAAAATTTTATTCTTATTTTTACACTAATTTTCCAGACAACTAAACTACTATTTTTTACCTTTCTCACAAATTCTTTTAATCAAATAAATTCACGGAGAAAAATTACATTTTCTTTCTCTTTTACTTCATTTCATTAAAATTTTGTCAAGAACAATTTTTTTCTAATGATTTCTCAAAAAATAAACAAAGCCTAAAAGAAGTTATAAGTCATTCATGCTTTCCAGAATCAAACCATTACATGATTATTTTGGCATTAATGAAGTACGTATTTTCAAAATTCAAAATAAACAAATTAAATTATCATAAATTTTAATCTACATCCCATAAAGAATCACACAAGAGATCATCACATATAATCCCTACCACTATTATTATTACATCGACAAGTTGTTGTTTAAAATCTGAAAGGTGTGAATAAAATAGAACACTAAAAAATTTCTCGGCAACTGTCGCATATAATTAATTTTCCCCTTCGAGGCAGCAAATTAATCTACCACTTTCTTGCTATATTTAATCTTAAACTCTTCAACTTGTGAAGGGCCGCCTGTGAATTTTTATAATTTCTGTCACAATTCTGATGACACTAATCTCTTTGATATTTCGCAGTAGATTAATGTTATGAGTCTCTTGATCATATCTGGCAATCTTTCAATTTGGTCCCTGCAAATAGTTTGGGAACCATTTCTAATTTTTGGTTATCTACCAGCTGCTTCCACCTTGCTAGTGCTTAATAGTTGAACACACATAGATTCACGTGTATCTAACACTTCGACCACATCTGTGAGTTCTTTCGTAGGTTCGTTGATCGTTGTCCCAACTAAAAAAGAGGTTAATTTGTTGTTGGGCGCCGAATGTGTCCGAAATAGAATTGGAGACCCTGTTGTGCATTGCGCACAGTAGGGCATGCTGGTGTTAAAACAATGTTATTTTGGCGCGTAAAACACTGACTAAAAATTGTTTGGCCAGCGGAGGATTGTTCGGGTAGTATTTTGCGCGCCAAAACAATATCGTTTTGGTGCGCAACATGCCCTGTTGGACATTTCTCCCTAATCCGTCCAAAACATATGTGTTTCTAGCATCACTCTATGTTCATAATATCACATGACAAATGCAAAGTGATTTTATTTCCTAATCTATCCTTGGAGTGTGTAATATACCATTTGCCTTTTGATAAGACTTGTATGTGTCTAATGTGTTAAGACATTAGAGAAACAAGCAAGGGCGGACTTGAATATGGGCAAATGAGATCAATTGATCCTACTGAGTTGGAAATATATAGGGAAACGCTCTATGGATCAACACTTTTTTATACTAATATTGAACAAACAACTAAATTTTTCATTCCTAATTAAATTTTAATGATCCGAACTATTCAATGTGTTTAAAATATATTTTTAAAAGTATCCACAAGAAATCAGCTCAAAATATTACCGGAAAAGACTTGATCTAAGCAATAGTACTTCAAAATGCTAACAGGAACTTTTGAAAAGAAAGAAAAAGTACTTACAAGAATTTTACAAAGAAATAGTTTTGAATTATTAGTTCATCTTGAAAATAAGTTCACAAAAATAAAAAACTATGTCTAAAAATTAAAAAAATTATTAAAAAATAAAAATAAGCTAGAACACACCACAATATTTTGACTTATTTTTAGTTTTTAGTTTTTTTAATTTTTTGACATAATTTTATACATTTTAGATTTTGATCGTTCGAAAGAACGAATAATATAAAAAATAATAATGCAAAAATAACAAGTGTAAAAAAAAAATTAAATTAAAAAAAAAAAAGAATTCCGCCTAATAAATTTTGACCCCACTAGGTATTTTCAGTCTTTGTCCCCATAAACAAGAACGAGAAATAATCGAACAATTAAAAGAACACAATGCATAAATTTACGTAATGTTGGGCTAAGCAAATTTTTTAATCGCATGTCCAGGAATTATTAGAGTATTTCAGAATGATAGAAAAATTAAAATTATATCCGAGTGTCCTAATAATTTTATATTTACAGCTAGGCCCATCTAAACCGCACATGTATGGCAGTGAAAGGGAATCTTCGACAATTTACAACCACCTAGTAAAGGTGGAAAAACTAATAATGTCCCGTGTTTTGTACAAGTATTATCATCTACAATACCCCAATTATTTACAAGCTATATATATATTCCTTAATTATGACATGAAAACCCAAATTGAATATGCATGTTATATAGTTACTTGGGGATTACTTTGTTCGTCCATTAAAATAGTACGTGAGACAATTTCGTCTCTATTCTATGTGGACTTTAGAGCATTGAGAGGACATTTTCTTAGTACGAGAGGACCGAGAATGACGTATCTCTAGTATACCGATTATCATGCCCATAGTGAACACTAGGTAGCCAAGTGCAGAGCTGATAAAGCTAAGTGCAGAGCTGATAACTACCGAAAACATATAAGTAGTAAGCCCACCCCAAGATGAGTGCTCTCCTATTCTGACTCTCCCAGAACCTGCAATAACACAATCGAGACAATGACGAATTATCTACCCTAAGAAAAGTTGGAAGCTAGAATACATGAAAATAAATTATTCCAACTATCAAGCGGGTCTATAACCACAATAAGAATACACGCAGGCATTCAGTAATGAGTAATGCTACATACACAGATCTTAGACATACAGATCTTATACAGATGTCTTTGAAATCGTTGAATGCATGTGGTCTGTGTTTGTGAAAAATATGTAGAATCATTTTCACCTAAACCTACGGGGCCAGAGTCGATTCCTAAAACATAGACTATAGTACAAAATTCAACATATAAAGAAGCCTAGGCTAACTTTTAAGGAAGGATTTTATTCTCAAGAATCTCAACAGATCTAGCTGAATTCAATTCTCCGAATATCTCATTCCCTTTTTAGAGGTTATTTAGTATTTAATTATTTTTTAGATTCTAGATTTTAAATTACAAATTTTTGAATTATAATAAGACTTCATGAAAGTATTTGGATGATAATGGTCAAAATAAATTTTACTGAAGAATAATGTATAAACTTATATAGAAAATACAAAAAGCTACTCTAGAGATGATTTTGGATTTAGATATTCTTCGGTTTATTTCGAAGAATACAGTGTAGCAGAATGCGTTCAGTAATTTGCTCCAAGTTACTCAAATACAAAAATGCACAGAAAAAAATACAAAAAATACATTTCCCAAATAACTCCTTTTTAGTCCCAATAATTATCCAATGGGACCGGAAACCATTTACCAAAGCTCAGATTAGGAGTGTAACCAGTCCAGTTTAGTCTGGACCGAAAAAATATTCGGATTGAATCGAAAATTTTGATTATAACTTTTCAAACCGATATCGAACCAAACTATTTCGGTCTAGTTTAGTTCAGTTTTCTCGATTTCGGTTTGGTTCAATCTGGTTTTTAGTTTGGATAAATCAAGCCACATGTATAAGAAATTAATTTTTGGATTGAAAAATAAGTATTTTGAATATCAAGAGGCCGAATCTAATGTAAAAAAATACATATAGTAGAAAATACAAAAACAAAATATTATAAAAAGTACAATAACAAAGAAAAATACAAAAAATGGGTTTTTTTATTCCAGTCCCATTCGATTCAATTTGGTTCGGTCTGATTTTTGGGGCTATAAACCTGAAACGAGACGATTTTTTTTCACTTTACTAAACCAAACTGATTTAACTAGAAATTCGGACCAAATTAACCGTCGGTTCAATTTAATTTTCTATTTTAATTCCATTTATCGGTTTTTACTTACATCCCTACCCACACAAGCTTGCAAAAGAAATCCTGGGTCACTGAGTCTGTTTATTAAAATTTTCATTTTTTTATTATTCAAGATATCTGAACTAGTCTATGCGCGACTCAATTAATCTTTAAAAGACTAATTCTATTTTCCAGTAGTGAGGACCAATTAAAATTGAGATATGATCTGATATGAATTGATCCTGCAAGCATTAGTAATACTTTAAAATTTCGAATCTGAAACATAAAAAAAAAAAAAACTTTTAAATTTCAAGTCTTTCCTATCAATTAAGCCGTAAATCTGAACGTCTCAAGATTGAAACTCGGCAACAACATCTAGGACCACTGAAGATTTGTTCGGTCGTTAACTTCAGAGCCCTAAGAACTAGTTGACATTAGGTGAGGACTCCCCCAAATGCGTTTTACCCAGCTTGGTCCCAAACCGGCCGAATATCTCGGTTATAAATAAAAAATAAAAAATATATATAACATCATAACCAAATCTTATCCAAGTCGATCAAATTAATGAATATATAAATACTAAATGGATTAGATAATGTTTTTGCTCACTAATTACGCGGCTAATGGCAAGGGATTTTGAGTGGATTATATTTTATTTATTTTCATCTGCAGCGGTCAGGGATTCTATTTAATTATGTCAAAATTGAAGTTACAATTTCTCATTTTTTTTAAGAGGAGTGTTATACACCTAGAAATTTTTTTCCGAAAACATCCCTAAGTTCAAAATCAAGGGTTAATATTCATAAAGATTTAGAAGCGTACAAAATCAAGAAAATCTAATCCACTTATTTTGAATTCTGGAAACTTTTCTCGGACACTTTTTTGGTACCAAAGACTTTTTCTTTTTTTAATAAAAAATTACGGATTAGTTGGATAAATTGACTGTTAGATTGAGATGTTTTTGAAGGTTTGACTTTAAAAGCAATTTCTTGTGATTACAATACTCTCTTTTTTAAGTAATAGTCATCTAAATCAGAGAATATGGAATAATTTGAAGGGTTTTTGTCCCAGGAAAAAAAAAGAAAGTTTGCAGGCTGGTTAGATCATTGAATTGTTTGAAGGAAACTCCAAGGCTGGTTAGATTATTGAATGGTCTGAAGTAAACTCCAAAGCAATGGCATAAGAAGTTTAATGATGTTACGATGTCAAGTGGATTTAAGATCAACAAGTGTGATAAATGTGTTTATGTTAAGGATACTACTGATGGCTATGTCATCTTATGTCTGTATATTGATGACATGCTCATTGTGGATAGTAATAATAAGATCATCTCACCTGCAAAGAACATTGTTGAATTCATAATTTGACATGAAAGATCTGGGCTTTACAGATGTGATTCTAAGTGTCAAGATCACCAGAATATCTAATAGACTAGTATTGTCTCAAACTCATGATATTGATAGGCTTCTTGAGAAATACAATAAATCTAGTTAGAATATTGCCACCCCTCTCGATTTAAACCTCAATTTATTCAAGAATCTCGGTAAATATGTTTCTCAACTAGAGCATTATCGAATAATTGAAAGTTTAATGTACTTGGTGAGTTTTACAAGGCCTGATATTGCGTATTTAGTGAGCAGACTAAGTAGAGTATATGAGTAATCCACGGGACAACCACCAAAAAGCGATTGTCAAGGTATTGTGATACCTTAGATACACTTATGACTATGGGATTCACTATATCAGATATCCTGTTGTACTAGAAAGGTAAATTGATAGAAATTGGATATATAATATAATGGATCCAAAATCCACAAGTGGATATGTTTTCATACTACGAGGTGTAGTCGTGTCTTGCAGAATGACTGTCAATTTCTAGAAAATATTCCTAAGTGGTCAAAACCCGTGTCGGCTATATGTGTACATTGCACTAGTCAATTGCCAATCAGAAGGCACAAAGTAATATGTATACTAGAAAGTCTAGATATATTTGTACTACTCTCAGCTGGGATTATCTCTATTGACTATGTGCAGTCAAAGGATAATACTGCGAATCCGCTAACCAGAGTATCAACCCAAGAGTTAATTATTAAAGCATCGACGGGAATAGGACAAAAGCCTATGATACTAAATGTTATTGTGATGGAAATCTGAACTTGTTCACTGGAGATTCCAAGATCAAAGTTCAATGAGGCAAATGAAGTGCATATAGTTACAAAAATCACTGAGTAGATTGATTCTCCTGCCCTTTCCTAGAGTGTAATAGTGATGTTGGCTAGGATAAGCATTGCTTTCAATGATTCTTTGGCATTGAAATTGAGATTTCTAGATGAGTATTAAAAAATACTCTTGTTAAGAGGTTATCCACATGAGTGTGAAGCAGAGTTGATTTAATAAGAATTCCAGAAAACGAAATTCTTAAAATACTTGCAGAACCAAACGCCATTATGACTGAACTGTGTTAGAAGAAGTTATTGTGTAGAGTATGTTGTCTTGGTCTACACAAATGGCAGAATAGTTTAGAATATCATGTTCACTAATTTGCCAATAAATTCGATAGGCTTTCAGAAGAGAAAGTTCATGGCCAAAAGCTACTTATCCTTTGCAGAGATTATCCGATGTACTCTCTCCGGATTTGCTTTATACTTTGCGTCAAATCATCTACCAATTTCATTTATATGGGAAATTGTTGGAAATTAATAAGGGTTGTGAATCAATTGGGATACTGGAAGGTCTCGTCTGTTATACAGTCCAAGAGTCTCTATTGGTAGTTAGTACCTCCATTGATGTCCATAGTTCAAGAGTCTCAATGGTTTCATAGCTTAAAGGTCCTTTAATGGTTCTCTAAATATTGAATCTCGTTCTTGGTTTCATACACTGAAAATTTGTCCACGCTAGAACTCTGGAATTTTGTTTTATTGTGTGTGAAAGAGATAGACGCAGTAAGTTTGACAGACACTTGACGATCAGTGTTTCTTCGACTAAAAACCGTTTTACTCTGGGAAATAGATGCCGGTGCGATTCTCCAATACTCATGGTGAGACGATAAATCTGTTTTAAGGAGACTGTGAATCCATAGGACTCGATTCGGTATCATATTGAAATTGTTTATATTTTAAGTTTTACAGTTTATAACTATTGTTTGATTCTTTTCGTTTATCTTCTATAATTTTGTTTCAATGATTAATGGATGTTTTTTTTTTTTTTTTGAAATACCCGATTATCTGTTCGCATAATTTTTCCTACAACTTCGTCCCAAGTGACGTGAACGGGGACGTTGGTGCCCTAGGAGAGATTTCAAGTTTGAATTGATGGAACAATAACAGTGTATTGTTTTTTTAAGTAAATTCGGGTTTAATCTTAAATTTATATTAACAGTCATTAGAAGGACGAACCACCCTAAATAAATTTTTCGTGTATATTCTGTAGCAAAACTATATGAACATGAGCTATCAATCCAGACTGTATTGAAGAAGGGATAGAATTACTGAACGAATGAATGCAGAGTATTTTTCCCCCAAGAGATACAAGAATTTTAAGGGTGATTTATTTAGTAATCTATATCCAAATTTCTTATTCAGGAATAGTAGTAATTACCTAATCTGTGATTATTTTATTAGTTGGCTATGATGTGCGTAATTTGGAGTAAATATATATATTTTTTTATTTACTTTTAGATCAAATTACCTCATAGTTTCGGTCGCTAATTTAATAATAATAAAAACAAAAAATGAGAATTATTGACTACGGTGTAGCCACACGATCTGAACATAATTTATTAACTTTGTCCCTAAAGACACACAAAAGGTTTTTTTTATTTTAATAATCAAAAACTCTAAAGGGCATCCACCACCCAATAATTAATTACATATAAATCACTGTCATTACCTTGATCATTCATGCATGAGCGGTTGAATTTAATGAATTAATTACATTAAAACATCGAAGTACGCGTAAGTTGATCCCGACACCTCGAATTATAAAAAAATAAATTCAATTCAATTTTTAATACAAACCCTCAGAATTGACAAAAAGAAATATATGTAAAAATAAAAAATATTGTTTTTAAGTATGCTACAGGTTCATAAACCTTATGATCTGGAATCTTATTTTTCTACACAAAATGAATATTTTTCTCGATAGTAAGTCTGTTTAATTAATTAACGTCACTGATTACGAGCAATAACGTGGGCAATTCGCAGCGGCACAATTTAAAATAATCTATAAACAGCCTAAGAAACGAAGTTTGTTGAATTAATTTAAATAAAAATAAAAATTATTCACTTTGAAAATTCATGGATTCTGAATATGTTAGACTTTGGAAGGATTCAAAGATCCAAAAGTTTGATAAATATAAGAGGGTCGGCGATCTATATCATCACTTGTTGTCTTTTTGTGCAGATAATTTTCGAGACCCTATTTCTCTTGATATTCACCTTCAGCTTAAGATTAGAGGACCGAAGAAAATGAGTAGACGATCTTCAGATACTTACGTAAAACTTGATAAGTAGTCATCTCTCTCAGTTTCTGGCCGGAGTTATGCCCGCCGAGGATTCCGGATTGTATACCATTTTTTTTTGTTGTCAGTGGGTAAATTGAATTGAATTATGTCAGTGTCCATGTCATGGGGGGACACGACAAATTCTATTGACTTTGAATGGTAATAGATTCTTTTATTTGTAATGTAGTGGACCGAATCGTACTAAGTTAGACCGAACTTTATTTGCGTTGTCCGTTAGAGCTAATGTAATTGGGCTGAAACTATAAAATGAGCAATACGAACCCTAAAAAAGTGTGTCGTTACTTGCAATCTAATCTACTTTGTGTTTTATTCTTCGCTTGAGTGGTGACTAACTTTGAAAAATCTAAGTGTTCTACGGTTCGAATACAGCTTTTCGACACTAACTGATTAATCTTCTTGCCGTTACATTCTAGCAAGAAAGGAAATAAGACGTTTGGAGTTCGATCAGCTAAAGAAAGGAGAGAGAACATTCTCAACCTTTATACTTTATTTTTTGTTCTATGATATATGGCAGTACATATATAGGGGTCATGTAAGTCTAAACCGAAAAATCAAACTGGACAGACTGTTCAGTTTTTGAGCTCGATCGGTCTAGTTTGGTTCATTTTATTTTTTTTTTAGAAAATTTTGATTTAGTTTCAGTTTTCTAAACACCGGACCAGAGTAAAAAACATCAAATTTTTAGCTATAATTTGTATTTTTTGAATGTTGTATTTGTTTTGTCATATGTATTCTTTTTGGTAATCTATATTCTCTTAATTTTCTGCAATATCTATTTTTTTTACGTTGAGCTACTCTTTAATAGCTCAAATAATTATTTTTTAATAAAAAAACTCCATTTTTGTAACGTTTGGCTTGATACAATCAAACCGAAAACCGGATCGAACCTAAACAAACCAAACCAACCCAAAATAATTTGGTTCGATTTCGGTTTGAAAAATTCTAAATCGAGATTTCGGCCCGTTTGGTCCGAGTATCCCAAACCGGACCAATTACACCCCTACATATATATATATATATATATATATATATATATATATATATATATATATATATATATATATATACGTATTAATATAATCATAGATTTCTCGAGTTTATGTTAGATTGGAATAATTTAACTTAATTTTAGGCAATGAGATGATTAATCCATTTGTGAAAGTATTTAGTTAATA
This sequence comes from Arctostaphylos glauca, assembly GCA_019985065.2. Lineage (NCBI taxonomy): Eukaryota > Viridiplantae > Streptophyta > Magnoliopsida > Ericales > Ericaceae > Arctostaphylos > Arctostaphylos glauca. The sequence goes on from JAHSPW020000013.1 coordinate 20,546,241, forward strand.
AGATGAATGTGACAATAATATATCTTCTTGATTATTATGCGGCTAATGGTTAACGCAAGGGATTATGCTTGGGAATTACTATATTATTATACTTACAATATAGTTTAAGCACAACTTGATCACCTAATTATTATACGTGGTTATTTATTTCAAATGTTAATTAGGTCGAAGTTTTGACAATTGATTGAGATGTTTATAAAGTTTGACATTTAAGCAAGTTGTGGTGGCTTGAAACTGCATCGAAAGGACCATATTATTATTTATATTTTATTTTGGGTTACTCTTTTGAACTATAAAAACAAGAAATAGTTGACGGTCATCGCTAGTCGAACAAAAGGTATTGTTTCGATACTTATGTTAATCATTCAAAGAGGAGGTTCTAACTGAACATGCTTAGAGTAGTTTGCATAAAGCATACCGTGCTCAGTATTTTTCGAGTTCCTTGTATAAAAGAACGATATGTGGGCTCTAGATTAGCATATGATGTTATATAACGATTGGTTGTCATAGTCACTAAAGTCCACTCCGCTGCAATAATAATTATGTCTTCCTAAGCTTCTTGCCCATTGTGTTTTTCCCGTCCTGCTTGGGCCTTCTATGATTATACTGGTGCACTCAGCGTATGTCTAATGACGTCACAAATAATCACCCTTCCAAATGACTTTATGTATAATGCATCGAGTGCCAAGTAGACCTCCAATATGTGGCTGAGCCGAACCACTTGGCGTCCACGTGAAACACAATTTTAGTCAAGCTATCTAGGTCGGGGACTCCGCTCGGTCTGACCTGCACATGGACCGCGTGCACCATACAAATAGATTGTTTACACAAGCGTACATACTATGTTTGACCTTCAGTCCGGCCCATCTTTTGTGCGAATTGCGCCTTGGAAACTCATTTTGGAAACCAATTGGCTTGTTTGCAATCTAGATTTAGATTGCAAAATACAGTTCTTGTGATTATGACAATTTAAAAAGTATTTTGAATGGTTCAAATTTGTTTAGAAAAAAGAACTATTTAAACGATCGATTCTCTTTCCGTTTATTTTACAAGATAGATTAGTATGTGATGGATTATGTTATGTTATAATATACTTAATTACAACATTTAAACTAACTAATAATTGCCGACAGTTGAAAAGGTCGTTCAAATGATCCATAAGGATCTGGACCGGGCGCACAGCAGGGTATGCTGAGCACTAAAACGATCGTTTTAGTGAGTAAAATATTACCCGATCAGTAAACAATTTTCGATCAGTCTTTTACATGCCAAAACGACATCGTTTTAACGCGCTGCTGTGCGTAGCCTCCCATTTCCGTAAGGATCACTAAGAAAGTCTCGTTCTAGAGAGTTGTTTGAAAGCCTCGGAAATCTTAAAATCTAATATTAGCTTAAAGTATAACACCAATTGGAGAGCAATACTTATTGTTTCGTTTTAAAAATCGACCTATAATTAACATTTATTTTATTTAATTAAAAATTATGGGTTTGGACTTCATATTGAACTCTTTTTTGTCCTTATTTTCAAAAAAAAAAACATTTGGCCTAATTTGCTTATTTGTAAAAAAAAAAACTCTATTCATTTTTTTGCATTCATTATTTTTGCCTAAAACGTTTTGTAGATTATTAATTTGTCTTGACGAAAAGTATTTAAAAAGTATTAAATTATGTCAAAAAACTAAAAAAAATTACCAAAGATGAAAAATAAGCAAAAATATACCATCTTGTTTTCCAGTTCTTTCACGTTTTGGAAAGTGATTTTAGTATCCATCTCTTGTGATAGGGAGATATATCAAACTTTTGCTACAATTCATAACATTTTTAACGTATAAATTTAGGCGAGGGAAGAATTCCAAAATATAGATGCATTGAATTATAATTTCATACAATTTGTGACGGCATTTCACATACAAGACAGATATGTTCATAAGCCTCTTTTTTGCTACTATTTACATCCACCAACCGAACGTACACGAAACAAGAAGGTTTGGGCAATTGGGCCATTGAATCTTGGCAGAGTAAGTGACAAAAGAAACTCAAACAGCCGACACAGTTGTTTGGATTGGTTTGACAAACAAGCACCAGATTCCGTGTTGTATGTCTCATTTGGAACAACTACTTCAATGGAAGATGAATAAATCAAAGAACTTGCAATTGGGTTAGAACAGAGCAAACATAGAACAAGAACAGAGGGGGGAAAAAAAACTAATTCAAAAATCAACCAAAATCCTTGACATCTTGTTAAGACAACAAAAAACTTGTCTGTGATCTGTAAAACGTCCTGTGCAACTTCAACAAAGAAAACCGCAAACATTAATTCATGTATTTATGTGTTGACGCCTCCTCAAACATCAGTCCTTGACATCTTGTTATCAAATCATGAAATTATAAACCATGTGAAGTTAGCTCTATCTAACCATGTTTACATAACCAACTAGACATGCAAGAAGCATCGCACACCCTCATAAAGTTTCAATTGGCCAATAGGAGACTTCACAAATTCATAAGAGTCCATGGAACATAACTCGAAGCATTTCAATTTACAATACAATGATAATGCAAATATACCCAAAAAAAAAAAGCAATATCAAAGACAGTACCAACTACTACTTTATTTATCAATTATGCGTTAGATCTACCCTAAAGGAGATAAAACATGAAGCATATTTCATCAATCCAGCCAAAAAATAGACAAGGAATCAGGTAATTACGAGTAGATGAAACCAATAGGTCCAAATTGAGATAAAATACCATTTATTAACTCCCAACAATGGTGCTCTGGTACTAGGATCGTGCTTCCGAAAGGGGAATGGAGATCTCTAAATGGAGAGTGGAGATCTAAAAATTGAAAAAAGAAAACTAATATTTTCGTTACTGTTTAGGAAAAAAAAAAACTAATGATATCTACCAATATTTGGATTTTTTGAATGACACTCCTTACTATTTAACAAATTTTGACATTCATTGTTGTAAAATCTATACGAAATTTCTGCTACCAAAACAAATGAATTGTGTTTTCTATAAATCAGGACTCATAGCTTGATTACAAAAAGAAGAAAAACTCATCAAGAAGGAAGAATATCAGACGAAAAAGTATTATGATTGATGCGTGGCTGGAATTAAGAGTTGATAAAAGATAAAAACTAAAGTCCTAATCGAATTCTACACTCTTACAAGTAAAAGGGGAATAGGGCAGGGACCAAGGATGGGAACACATACATCTGAACCCTGCCTGTGCTCCGATTTTTTTTTCAAACTAATTCCCAAATCCTATCCGATCCCCGAATCTGCAGGAAACAGGACAAAGGCAGATGGGGGATGAAATTACCATCCCCACCTCCAAACCTAAGGCTATTCTTAATTTAGGTGCTAAAAGAGAAAAAACAAGAAGAGGAAATATTTTCATAAAACTACATAGTTTTGGTCAACAATATTATTTAATTTTTAAAACTTGTGATTAAATCAGGTACATTAAAGTGTGGTCTATATATATATATACACACACATACAAACCGACGTAGTAATATTATATCTCCAAAAAAGTACCCCATAAAAAAGTAATGCCTCGTTAACTACTTGATGAGGCAATTTTATAAAAGTGCCCTTTAAAAAATGTCCCAAAATCACTTGACAAAAATTAAATATCATTTTCATAATGAAATTGTGTTACGATAAATAGGCTTTCTAAACCCGATCGAGCCCAAAGTTTACAAGAATGATACAATTGACGTGCAAAAATATCAATGGTCTCGATCATCATGCTTGTGTTGCGTTTGTGTGACTACTATACAATCAATCACAACATAAAACTTAGTTTACAGACAACTGGGTTGAACGCATGGAATGAAAAGGCAATTGCGGAGGTAACTTTTATGATACTCGATCCAAACCATTAAGATTTAACGTCTTATCAATTCCTTTCATTTTCACCAAAAAATGATATAATCCGACACTGGTGACCATATGATCAAAAGACATTTATTACGTTTCGAAATGTTAAAGGCTTATAATACACCACCCGAACCACGTCTGACATATTTTTTGCAATCACACTAGCCTATATTTCACGTAATATAAATTATTTTGCTCGTTTCAATAATAAAGTTAATCGCATGTCGTTAGACACTTAATCAAAAAGAAAATGTCTATAAATTTGACCTTAAGTGCAAATATATCCAATTAAAGGGGTAGAAACGCTTAAAGGAAATGTTCTATTATAACCTATGTTTTGGGGCACCTACAAGTGCCATAACATATTGAAAAATAACAAAATTAAATATTGAAGATTGAGAATTAATACATGTCTAATCAAGTGCGCTTGAGGAAAAAAAGAAGAGAAAAAATAGATAACAAAACAATGTTATTTTGTGCCTCCAATAAAGTGCCCTATTATACTCAACCTTTAGAGGCACCAATAACTGTCCTATCAAAACTATCACGAATAAAATAAATATAGAAAATTAGATTTAAATCTAAATACCTCATTAGATACAATCAAATGAGGCACTTAAGAAGGTAATGCCTCATTAGTAATTTTATAAGGCAGGTTTAAAAAAACATACCCTTTAAAAAGTGTCCCAAAATCTCCATTTTGTTGTAGTGGGATGATAGAAAATTTTGCATGTGTGTAAATTGAAATTAATAATGGGATTTATAAATTCATTCTTGATTAGTTAAATGCAAATTAATAATGGTATTGACTGCAATTATCGATGATTAAGTGTATGTGAAAATCTCATCATCAAAAGTATATTTCAAACAAGTCTACCACACACCGGACAATATACATGGGCCAGTTAAAAATATATAAATTTTATGTGCATTGAATACAAATTTGTATATAAAAAATTGTGTTTCTAGACTTTTTCTATTTCAAATTGATGCTTCTGACGACTTTCGAGAAATTTTGAATCTTATTTTATATGTGTTCACGTATGACCCGCTATATTATTCTAGTCCTTACAAAAAAGAGAATAAAATCCCCCTGAGATTTCTGCCATTGATTTGTCAAAAATTATACTCCATGGAAAGAAATTAATTCGAGGTTCTAATTGCTTATTAATTAATACTCTTAATTTCACTTCTATTTTTGTTATGGCTTAAAAATACGTATGCAAATTTTTTTTTAATTGTCACACGTGGTAAAGATCAAGTAACATTTTTATTCCCTATAAATTGACTATAAATTTGAAATAAATTAGTATTCAATAGAATTAAGAGTTTTACAACTTAATACTAGTTTTATAAGATATTATCATCAATTTTAATTTGGAAAGAGAGAGAATGCTAGCTGATCATTCAAGCAAAGTATTTTACTAAAGTTAGAAATACCATCGAAGAAATTTGTTCTTTTCTACATTTAAAGCTTATTTTACGAGCGGGCCGGCCGTGTACAACAACACTTTTTCTCTCTCTCACTATGTGAGCTGCCATACATGAGGTGTCACCTCACCGTGCGTTAAAACCAAAGTAATTAATCCCGTACCGTACCGGTCGATACCTATCGTACCGGACTAAAACCGGTACCGTCGGACGTCCATACCGTTCCGGCGAAAATACCGGCAGTTCCGGCCGGTACCGGCCGGTTCCGGCCAATACCGGCGGTACCGGCCAAATACCGGATCTCGGCCGGTACCGGTTTTCTTTTTTTTTTTAATTTTTTTTACTTTTTATGTATTTTTAATTACATTTACATACCTTTGTTTTTTTTTTCATTTTCCTTGTAAATACTTCTAATTAAGGTAGGAACATTTATAATACAAAAAGAAAAGTTAACATTATTTTTTATGAAAATTAAAAGAAAAAATTAACATTTTTTAAATTTGAAGTTAACATTCCTTTTTATGAATGTTAACATTCTTTTTTTTAAACTTAACATTGCTTTTTAATTTAAAATAAAAAATAAATGTTAACCTTTATTTATAATTTCATACATACATGAAAATAAATATTTTTTTTTCACTTTCGATACTTTATGAATATTAATTTTTCTTTTCAATTTCTCTAGACAAGAAAATGAATGTTAATTTTTCTTTTTTCTTTTTTCATACCTTAATGTTAAAATGAATATTAATTTTTCTTTCTAATCAAGCATATGCTAACTAATTTCATAAATTTTGTGAATTAAATGATGTTGAAATATCATAGGTTTATCATTGTCCTTTGAAAATGTTATGTTTTGTGAGTTATTTTTAAGTTGTGGGGTTTACTTTATATGTCAAATGTAATTTTTTTGTAAAGAATATTAGTTTAAAAAAATTATATTATTTTTTAGCGATAAATCCGAAACGGTACTCCGGTACCGGTACGTACCGTACTAGTAACAAAACCGGTACCCTTACTGGTACGAGATTGATAACTTTGGTTAAAACAGGAATTGGGGGATCTATTGTGCGGGATGTACAGAAGGAGCTGTTGTGCACCAAAACTACGTAGTTTTGGTGCATAAAAAGTTTCACATTTTTTTCTCCTTAATTTCTTGTTTGGCTAGCAAAAAAAAAGAATTATTCAAACTAATTATTTTGAATCCTTTGATTGGAAAAAAGACAAATAACTTCACAGCTCGCTTAATTTTGGACAAAAAAGGTGACCGATACTGCTCATTCAAACCTCTTTCAATCATGTTGTTTGAATTTTTTCTCTAAAAAATACTTAAAATTCACCGTTGACTTGAAAAATTATTTCGAAATTAACTGTGAACTCGAATTTAAAAACAAAATTTAATCTGAATATTTTTTTAAAAATAATTTGTTTTTTGGGATAAAATAAAAAATTCATTGACAAAAATTTATTTTTAAACTTCTAAGTTCACAACTAATCCAGAAATAATTTTTCAAGTCAACAGTGAATTTTCAGTATTTTTCTAAGAAAAACATCCAAACAGCATGGCCGAAATGGATTTGAATAAGCGGGATCGGTCACTTTTTCCTTTTTCCAAAAGTTGAGCGCCAATTTATTTTTAAAATTTGAGTTCACAGTTAATTCCGGAATAATTTTTCAAGTCAACATTGAATTTTTAGTATTTTCTTCAGGAAAAAAATCCAAGACCTAAACGGATTTAAACGAGCGGTATCATCCACTTTTTTCTTTTCTCAAAGTTGAGCGGCAATTTATTTTTAAAATTCTGAGTTCATAATTATCCGAAATAATTTTTCAAGGCAACAACGAATTTTCAGTATTTTTTGAGAAAAAAATCCAAACAGCACAATCGGATCCGAATGAGCGGTATCGGTCATTTTTTCTTTTTTCAAAATTGAGCGGGCTGGGAAGTTATTTCTCTTTTTTTCCGGTCAAATGTTAGTTTGAATAATTCTTTTTTTTTTTTTTTGCTAGCTAAACAAGGAACTAAGGAGAAAGAATTGTAAAGCATTTTACGCACCAAAATAGTTTTGGTGCGCAGCAGCTCTTGTTGTGCATCCCACACAGCAGGTCCCCGAATTCCGTTGAAACATGAGGTACAAAATAAAGTATTAGTGGCATTATTTAGATTCTAATCCAATAAAAATGTTAGCTTGATCATCTAGAGATAGAGTTGCAAATGAACCGAGCCGAGCTATGCCGAGTTTTGGAGTACTCGAGCTCGATTTGTTAACTAAACGAGCCAAAAAGTCGAGATTGAGGTCGGCTTATTTGTAAACTAGCTGAGCCGAGCTAAATTAAGCTCATTTACTTAACAAGCCTTTTTAAACAAGCCGAGTTTTTACGAGTCGAACTGAGCTTTCGAGATTTAAACTTGGCTCGTTTACAAAACGAGCTTAAAATTTGAAATTAAGCTCAGCTTGTTAACTAAATGAGTCTAACGGAATCGAATCCTTATCAAGTTGAGCCGAACTCGCAAATGACTCAATTTGTTTACTGCTACATCCGGAGATAATGGAAAACCTAATTGTGGGATTAGAGTAGTGCTATGTACACAGATTGTGTACACAGATCCGGACACAAATGTGTCCGGATCCGTCGGATGCACATGGGGCCCTTAATAATTCAAAGGTCTCATGTGCATCCGACGGATCTGAACACATCTGTGTCCGAATCTATGTACACAAATCTGTGTATACAGACTTTCTCGTGGGATTAAACATGGGAAAGAAGATGACAAGAAACATTACGTAATAAGAAAGCTGTTTCCCTGATTGGGAAACCAATCAGATTCACAAGACTTTCTTTCAGTACCTTACTGTACGTATTTCTCTATAAATTACTTTTAAAATAATAGGGTAAATTGCACTGACCTCCCTACGATTTCCACAAATGCAGAGATCTCCCCTGAGATGTTGAAAAATACAATGACCTCTTTTACTTTACAAACTATTTAACCAATTATTTCCTACCATTAACTTCTTAAAAACACGGCTAGTTTTGATAGATAAAAAACTAAAATACCCTCATTAGTTTTTTTATCTCATTTTTTGTATATACTTAGTCTATTTATGTGTGTGTGTATAATACATTGTATAACGATATTTACATGTGATATATGTATGTGTTATATAACTATATTTATTATAGTAGATTTTATTTATTTTATGATCAAATTTATGCAAATAAATATGCGTCTTATATTTTAAAAATTATTTTTTCTTATATAAATTTATATTTACCACTTAATGTATTTTGTTATATTTGTATTTTCTACGTAAATTTTACCTAATGAAAGCACATGTATATTTTAACATATCTCATAAAATAATTATTATGATTTTTAATTTAATTTATTTTTCTTTAATATTTCAATCCGTTTCTCTTATTCATATTTAAATAATGAATCAAATTAACTTTGAGTCATATTGGTAAATTTATAAAATTACGTACGCACTTATTGTAGTAATTATTATTTAATTTTATAAAAAATTATTTATTCTTAATGAACATCGTTATTTCTCCATCTTATATATGTATTTTATCTAATAGAAAGTACATATATATCTTAACCTATTATATCGAGAACAAATTCTCACAAATTTGCCAAAAAATAATGTTAATTTAAGTTAACTTTAACATAATATTTCTGTATATATTCGAACTTTAAACTTAACTTTGGGTAATTTTATATGATTTTTATTTATATATTTTATTTATTAATTAGAATAAATATTTTTGACTTTATCTATTTGATTAATTTTATTTTTTATATGTATTTTATCTATGAAAAGTACATATATATTATTAACTCATTGTACTTGATTTTTTTACATCATGAATGTTGACCGATAAACTAAAACTTTTTACATGCATTTTAAAAGATAATTTTTCACTATCTTAAGTGTATTTTACATCATCTTATCAAATGTTTTTCAATTTCAGTTTATATTTTTATAATTTTTCAATCCTCTCGTAGCGATAAATAAAAAAACACAAAAAGAATTTTACAAAAAATTATACAAAAAATTTTCAAACAAAATATAAATCCCACACTGTCATATTTTGTTCTTAGACCTAAAACTTCTTATATGAGAAGATGACATGGGCATAAATAAATAAAAATATTTTACATCGATAAATAAAAATAATGGTATTTTCTCCACAATGACACATTTTGTTCTCAGTCCTAAGAAGCTTTCGGTACTAGATGACTTCTTTATAACTGAAAAAATAAATTAAATTGATAAATAAAGAAACAATCAACTAGTGCATTTCTAAAAGATGACTAAAATAAAAAGAATTATATATTTTTAGTGAGATGAGAAGAAAAATAAAAATTGTGTGCCGTAGAAAAAAAATTCATTCTTATAGCCATTATCAGTGGTTTTTTAAATATTTTAGAAAAGTAATATGCGACCTCATAAAAAATTAACAATTTTCTAACATCAACTAACACGATGGGGTAAGGGTATAAAATTTTTAAAATTAGAGAAGATAATTGTATTTTTTAAAACCTCAGGCGTAGTTTTTGGAATTATCATAAACCTCAGGAGAGGTCAGTACATTTTACCCTTAAAAATAATAACTTAAAATTGCATCATTTTGCAATATCAGCCACCCTGACCCTCCTGCGGCCCTGCCTATAAAATTACACCAAGCAAAGACTTTTGGCTTCCAAATCTCTCTCTCTCTCTCTCACACACACACACAACTAAACTAAAGTAAATCTTCAGATAATGGCCTCAGCCACTTGCTCCGCCGCAGACCTCATCCACCACCTGGGAAGCGGCGTCGCCAACGCCTCCGCAGTGGCAGACATCATCTGCGGCGGGTTCTCCACCGTCTCCGCGAGCCTCTCCGACACCAATTACGCCGTCAACAACACCTATCTCCTTTTCTCAGCCTACCTCGTCTTCGCGATGCAGCTTGGCTTCGCCATGCTCTGCGCCGGCTCCGTCCGGGCCAAGAACACCATGAACATCATGCTCACCAACGTCCTCGACGCGGCCGCCGGTGGCCTCTCCTACTACCTCTTTGGCTTTGCCTTCGCCTTCGGATCCTCCTCCAACGGCTTCATCGGCCACCACTCCTTCGGCCTCACCGATGTTCCGTCCCCCTCTTTCGACTACAGCTTCTTCCTCTACCAATGGGCTTTTGCCATCGCCGCCGCCGGTATTGTTGGAAATTACAATTGTTTTAGAGTCAATCGTCTTATGGTATTCATTTAATGACATCTAAATTATGAAAAGCACTTTAATTAGATTCCCATTATAATCACCTACATATTTTCACTGAGTGTCTAAATTAATTAAAAAAATTAGAAACACAGATATATCCAAAATTATTAGATGCACGTAGAATTCACGTTGTTTTGAAAGGCACACAAAATGATTCCGAACTAATTTGTATTCAGAACTGTGTGGACGAATGATATGTTCTTAGACTTACTCAATTAATCATGCTACCGTGTGTGGGTATTTATGTGTGATTATAGCATTTTTTTATGTCCAAAATCATTTTCCCTCGATCCTTTTTTTTAATTACCTGGATTGCCTTTCCCCCACAATATTCTTCATTGCTTCCATAATTTTAATTGATTACATAAATTCTGCATGCTATTTATTGGATAAAAAATAAACGACATTTAGTGATTTTTTTCACGAATTTAAAGATTTAATTAATTTTTAAAATGTATGTAAAAGAATTCAGAAAATTATACACAAAAATACAACTATTTTCTTTTATCAAAAACTCAACACTACTTTTAATATAAGAAAAAACCAAAGAATATAAAAAGTATAAAACATAATTTTATAGAAATTATTTCCTCTCGTCTTCTTCTAATAACGTATAAGAGGAATAATTGTAAAATTTGTGAATTTTTCATCGCACAATATCCGGTGTTAAAAACTGTATCAAAAGAGTCAAATACGATATCAAATCAACAACTCATTAGCAAGACGGTATTATCAAGAGACCGAAAGAGACGCTTTAGAATTTTTTTTAAAAATTAAGACCTAGATGTTAATTTTAGAAATTATAAAAAGTTACATTGTAACCCCATAAATTACCTCAAATTACATCTCGGTCTCCTAAATTTCGAATTCTAGTGCATAAATCTCACAAGACTTTTTAACCTTCCTTTAATTATCCTTTCTTATTTGTTAGTAGTATTTTGTTTATTTTGTTCATTTTGTTAATAATAAATAAATAAGGGCAGTATATTCATAAGTTGACTAATTATTATTGTTCATAATCCCCAACAGGTATCACTAGCGGTTCAATCGCGGAGCGAACCCAATTCGTGGCATACCTCATCTACTCTTCCTTCTTAACCGGGTTCGTCTATCCAGTAGTCTCCCACTGGTTCTGGTCCAGCGACGGCTGGGCCAGCGCCTTCCGGACCGACGGCGACCTTCTTTTCAGCTCCGGAGTCATCGATTTCGCCGGTTCAGGCGTGGTCCACATGGTCGGAGGCATCGCCGGACTATGGGGTGCCTTAATCGAAGGCCCGAGAATTGGCAGGTTCGACCAAAGCGGCCGGGCAGTAGTCTTACGCGGTCACAGCGCTTCTCTCGTTGTCCTGGGTTCGTTCCTCCTTTGGTTCGGATGGTACGGTTTTAACCCCGGTTCGTTTCTAACCATCGTGAAATCGTACGGTACCGACGGGACTTATTACGGGCAGTGGAGCGGCGTCGGGAGGACAGCTGTCACGACGACATTGGCTGGGTGCACGGCGGCGCTTACGACCTTGTTTGGCAAGAGGTTATTAGTTGGGCACTGGAATGTAACGGACGTTTGTAACGGTTTGTTGGGGGGTTTTGCCGCCATTACCGCCGGGTGTGCGGTGGTGGAACCGTGGTCGGCCATCGTTTGTGGGTTCGTGGCAGCTTGGGTTTTGATTGGGTGTAACAAGCTCGCAGAGAGGTTGAAGTACGACGATCCACTCGAAGCGGCGCAGCTCCATGGAGGTTGCGGCGCCTGGGGTATACTCTTCACGGGGTTGTTTGCAAGGGAAAGGTACGTGAGCGAGGTGTATTCACCGGGGCGGCCCTACGGGTTGTTGATGGGCGGCGGAAGGAAGTTGTTGGCGGCGCAGATCATACAGATCCTGGTGATCTTTGGGTGGGTGACGGTAACCATGGCTCCACTGTTCTACGGGTTGAAGAAATTGAAGCTGTTGCGAATCTCGAGGGAGGATGAGATGGCGGGAATGGATCTGACCAGACATGGAGGGTTTGCGTATGCGTATAATGATGAAGATGACCAATCGACTACCCATGGGTTTATGATGAAAAGGATCGAACCCACCAACTCAACTTCCCCACCACCACGCTCTGATGTGTGAAACTCCACCCAAATTTGGACTTAGGGCTTGCTGTGCTCATCCAAATATGGGCCTAATCTTGGCCCAAAAAGGTTATTCGAATTGTTCATTTTGTTCGGCTCGTTCAGCTCACCGTGCCTAAGAAAAACATATAAACAACAAACGTTTTTTGGGAAAGATTCTAACCGGAAGTATAATGTTAAAAATAAAATTTCAAGAAAAACATGTCTTAATCATGTAACTTTTAATATGAGATAAATCTAAGTTTTGAAATAATCGATAAAGTCGTCGAGCCGAACAAAATGAAAGTTTAAATAATGGGGATGTTATATGAGCAGGAATAAATATATGCGTTACTGTGTGAGGTGCTTCTTTGACAAGGAGAGTTTTTTTTTTTTTTGAGCTTGTTAAAAAAATGTGTTATATTTATTGTGGCCTGTTTGGAGCCAATATTGTAGACACACTGAATTATTTGTCGTTTTTAATGTATCAAAATGAGTTATATTTGTAAATTTGATATAAGAAGATTGGTTGCAGCTTTTGATTATCGCGCGAGTTTGGATCATTTCGTTTTTCTTTTTTGAATATTGTGGGAACTCGGAAAACTATTTTTATTGTTGAGGATAGATGAATAAGAATCTAGTTTTGGCCATGGAGATGCCCTTATCCCCACGCTTATCTTTGATTCACAGCAGCCTCAAATTTATGTATGAAGTTCCCTCACCATCACAGCTGTAACTTGTGGAACACAATATTTTTAATGTGTTTTGGCCACTTCTGTATCTGGATCACTTGTTCATATTGGCCTCTATCTGCAGATGATGTTCTCTTTCTCCACATTACACAGGATTGGATAGTGATGGAATATAGTTTTGATGGTTACATACTCCATGTCTTTCAAATTTCCTTGCAAATTATGCTAATATTTGATGACGTCAAAATGACTAAAATCGCAATGTCTTAAAAAAACTAATCGACGAAATTTGGAAGTTACTCCATTCAATTTCAAGCCTTCTCTAAGGAACATTTTCACAGATATAAAGGCATTGGTCCAAGGGTATAAGGTTACCTCCATTGTCACGCCCCAATTCGGATGATATAAAGGCATCGCACAATAATGCAACGTGACGACAACTGCTAAGCCCAAACCATAGTCAATAAATTAAATCTAGACAAACTTCAAAACCAAACCTCTTTCATTAACAACATCTAATGGACAGTATAATATAAGATAATAAAAAATCACAAAAGACAAGCTCATGAAGATGACTATACAATGGACCGCTTTGTATTCTCCAACATCGAAAAGAGTTGCATTTAATGCGTGAGCTAATTATAGACTCAGTGAGTACAACTAAATCATATGAATAAGAACAAGTAAAACAACTATAGATTAAGTTAAGCTGAAATAACTCTTTCAATAAAAAGAATATTCATAAAGACCATTACGAGGTCTAACAACTCATCTCATATAGCCAAGGTCGTTTACTTTCGACCAAAGTTAAGATAATACTTTTAACTTGAGAAATCAACTCAATTAAATACATTGGCGATATTAGGGCCATTTTATAATTCTCATATACGAGCTATTATAAATAAAGTCCAGAACCGGGGAAAACACTTCCACATTAGCCTAGGAAGAGGGCCAGCAAGGCTATGCTTCATGTCAAAAATACCTTTCACACAAAATACTCAATCTATAATATTTAAACTAATCAAATCATAGTACATAAAAAGAGTACACATTTAATAATGATAAGCAAAACATTTTATCGCTAATTTATATAATTCATATACTCACCTTGACCAATTACCACCTTAATTGAGATCACAAGCTACCCACTAGACAGAGTTGAAACCGATGTAGACCACTTTGACTTAGCATACAGGGTATTGACATGCACACCTAGAGCATGTTGTGTGAACACCTGAATAAACCATACTAGGGGTTTTTAAATTCAATCTAGTCTAAGCTCTTAACGTTGTAGCATTTTAAAGGAAGTTGTAACTAACTCTTATCACTACAATAAAACGGACCTTTTCCAACGTTTGTTAAATCCCGGTAAAAGCCTCAAAAACCCTAGAAAATTGTTTACTTGTCGTTTTTTGCATATTTCTCGGCGTTTGTACAAACGTCGCTAATACCGCTGCCAGAAGAGCTTGTTTACAAACGTCGCTAAACTTGCCGACGTTTAAAAAACGCTAGGATAGTTTTCCAACAGCTTCAGTTTTCTGGTCGGAAATGTATTTGTGGGATTTTTAAAAGCATCTGTAAAATTTTTTGAAAAACCCAGAGAATGTAATATATTTATAAACTCTAGGAATGTATTTGCAAGATTTTTAAAAACGTCGGTAAAAACTCATTAACAAACTTCCATAATACTAAAACGTCAAGAAAGGTATTATTTTTACATTTCTTTTAATTTCTTATAATCTCATTCTTAACCTGTGATTCTTATACCGAACTCAAAGCAAAATAAGTTTCAACTAAACAATTTATGCAAATACACCATTCTATCAAACTAAATCATAAACATTGTGTCAACATTCACAATGTCTTCAAACAAAAAACATATTTAGAACATTCTTTCATACATAACGTGTTTAAGTCATCTTACAACTCAAAAAATACAAAATACAAAAAAATGACTAATTCACCCCATCCAACTTCCTTCAACCCAAAAAGTTTGCATTGTTTAACCTATAGAAAAGAAAACAAGACGCAAAACAAAAGACAGAGCAATAGCAAATAACAAAGGACTCATTAGTAGATAAGATCAGCAGAAAATAATGTACCTAGAATGAATAGAACATAAAACAACATTCGTATTCTTACTGCATAAATGCGACTAAAAAAATTTATGAAGATGTTTTACCTCAGGTATACTCTTTTATAAGTTCACCAAAACCTTTCCATAGGGCATTTCCAACAGCTCCTATCTAAAATACCTAGCCAACGATCTATATTTTTATTTTAGCTATCCTTACCTTTAAATATTATTTTGTTCTACTAATGTCTCCCTTGTCATTCCAACAATTCTATATAATATAACTATCCTTACCTTTAAATATTATTTTGTTCATTTGTCTTTTTCCTTTATCTTTTTGCAATACAAATGGAGAAGAACAATAGCAATTTTTTTGCTTCCAATTGGCAACTTTATTTCCAAATCTACAAACAATAACTTTTTTGAATTGGCACGGGTTGAATCAATGGAGCTAGAGTCGTCGGAGGAGAAGAAGGGCAGGTGCTATGGGAGGAGGTGGAGAAGATGTAGGCGGCAACGACGTTGGTGGAGGTAATTTGGTTTTACATGTGAAGAGTGAACCGTGGATTTTTCTGATGAAGATTGGGGAAGAAGACAAAAGAAAGAAAAGAAAAAGAGAGAGAGAGAGAGAGAGAGAGGGGGAAAAATATCAGACTAAACTACATTAAAAAAAAAATTTGGTGGATAAACAATAACTAATCAAATTTAACTAGTTACTGTTCATGAAACTATTTTAGCTATCATTAATTGTGGCTGTTGGAGTGCATTTTTTTGGTTTTGGCTATCTAAAATAGCTAAATAGATCATTTAGCTAGCCTCTTGCCCATGTTCTTAGTCATCTAGAATGTGTGTGTGTGTGGAGTGGTGTTTTTTTTTTTTTTGGGGGGGGGGGGGGGGGGGGGGGGGGGGAGGGGGGGTTTGAAGAATCACTCAAGAAAGACCTAATGGAGGATTTTATCCCCAAAAAAAATCAAAATACGTTATTTGTCTTCGTCCATAGTTTAATCAAAAAATCAAAATAGGTTAATCAAACATATGCTTGCATATTCATCCATGGGTCAAATTGGATATGTAATTATTGGCATAATTGTTGGAGACTTAAATGATAGATATGCGAACATGATAACTTATATGCTGTTCTATATCTCCATGAATCTAAGAACTTTTGCTTGCATTGTATTATTTAGTCTATGTACCGAAACTGATAACATTCGAGATTATGCAAGATTGTACACGAAAGAATTACTGAATTCCGTAAGGATATTCAATCCCTGCTTGGGTGAAGAACCGCTGGAGTTGGATCTGGCTGCGGTAGAAGCAGTCTTTACATCGCTACACTCTTATGCCGGAGTAAGGGGGATGGCTAACTCCATGAGATACTGGCTTTCCTTAAATGTAACATAGAAGCTTGACTCTTAATTCAGTAGTTCTCATTGTGAATATAGCACAGGGGCATGGAATCAACCCCTTTTGCACTCAAAAAATAATGTTTGCGTCTATCCTGAGGTGGAATCCCCCCACCCCCTCAGACACACAGCTATCTAAAAATAAACAAATAAATATCAAAACTTGTTGAAGTCCTGATTCCTAAGTTCAGCTCGAGTAACACATGATCACTCAACTACGCTAGATAAGATTTAAGACTAGCAAGGGGTAAAATCGGGGGCCTCAATGCAGCTTAAGCAACAAACACCTACACTAGTTTGACAGTTATTGAAACTCTCATTAAATGCTTGACAAAATCTCACTAAAAAATGCTACAAGCACAATTAGAACTACAAATAATGATAGAACAACAAATGATGAAAACCAATAGGAAAATTCAGACAAACTTAAGACGTATTCAAGATCGCATTCTCTCATACCTTGAAGACAATAAAGAATAGCAGGAGATTGATATGCCTTCAAACTCTTGTGCACAATTGATGTTAGCAATCTTGTTAAATGCCTTGACTACCAAATAGTTCTCTTTTTTTGCTCGGCAAGTACTACCAAATAGTTCAATAGAAAGCTCCTACATTAAAAACCTGCAGTAGAGGATTGATATGCCTTCAAACTACTGAGGACAAAGCTATGACTGCCAAATAATTTGACCTTTTGATGACATCCCAATTTGACATACTGCTGCCATGGAAACCTACAATGCCTTGAGTGCCTTTGCTCCCGACTAGCATGTAATGCATAATCAAGAAAGCCATGCAGGTCATCATTCTCAATACCTCCTTTGTCTTTTAGTCATCAAAGTGAAAACAATTGTGATTTTCTTGCAATAAGATATTAACAAGTAGCAAATCATAATTTGAAGATAGAAAAATTAAGGGAAAGAAACTTTTTGTAAATGTTCTCATAGCTAGCCTTGCTGACGAGACAAAAAGCCAATAGAAACACATCAGCTCCTCTGTAACTTAGAGGCCTTCGCCTGTTGTAGTCTACTTGTCCTGCATTTTCAATCTAGACTAGATTAACACTCCCAAAATTGTTTCCCAAAGTGATAAGAAAAAGCAGAACAATACATTAGATCGATATGGATATAAAAACAGAACTGACGTAAAGAAACAGTTTAATTACCAGCAGTATCCCATAGGCCAAGATTCACTATGCTACCATCCACCACAACATTTGCACTTAAGTTGTCAAACACTGTTGGAACACAATCCTATCGAAAAGCATATAAAAGGAAGGAAAAATCAAGATCTTAATGGAAACCAAAAGCACAAACCCATAATTGTTACTGTTGTGAAGAAACGGTTTAATTATCAATAGGAGAGCACCACACAATTGAACCACTTCATAATACACTAGATTAGGTAATACCTGACCACCAAGGGGCAACGACTGCAAGGTGCGATGGCTAGGGAGCGACGGGTGGCGAGGGAACAAGAGAACGATGGGCGAGGGTCAGCAACAGTGAGGGGAGCGACGGCGAGAAGAGCCTTGGATGAGGCTCAAAAGAGTGATATCCCACGCACATATTTAGCCGAGGCCAAAATATTTGACCCCTTGGATACAATTCTTACATTGGTACAGGATTAACTCCGATACCCCCTTCTACAAAAACAAAACAAAAAGCACAACTTGCCATTAATTTAGTGATAGTGCCATCAAAAGTTTATAATCCGAAATTTAGTGATAGTGCCATCGCTCTTTTAAGGAATATAGTTAATACTGCTAGTCTGCTAAAGAGCCCCTTCAATGGCAGATAAACATATGCTACTCAAATGTAATCAGGCCCTGTTTGGTGGGGCTTTCAATTTAACAAAGTCATCACCAAAAGCTGCATCATAAGAAGAGCCTTTGCCTGCTATCTGAACAACCAAATAGAACCAGCCATCTAAACTCTAGTTCAGCCTAGAAACAAAAAACTGCATTCACTCAAAACAGGCGCACCAAAAAATGACATTGTAGTTTTGTCGGGCAGGCAGCACAGGGATCATTCCAGAAACGCAACGCTTGTGAAACCACTGCAACAAATTAACTCAGGAGCGGCCAAAAAGAGCTACAAATAGATCACTGAACGGAATCTTACAATACTTGATCCTAGAAAACATGACATAGAAAACAGCTTGGGATAGAGTATACTAATCTATCCCCTTTAGTCAAGTGCAATTATGTATCACTTGTCACTAATACTACAGTCAATCAAACTTGGCCAATGAATTCTACACCAATAACAAGGTACTCAACCTGAGCATTCAAACAAACGGCTAACCAAATGCAAAGTCCATCTAACAATTTGATAAGTCCTTATATCAGCTGAAAACATACACAAGAAAAATTCAAACAGAAAAAGTGTAAAATCTAACACGTTCGCAAACAATGATAGGGTATATATACATGCTCAAACTGCTATTAGGATAAAAAATAATGAATATACCCGTGGCTGGTGGAGAGATGAACTGACTGAATCGAGTCAATCAACTGATGGAGTTCAAATAGCGAGAGAGAGATACAACAAGAGGGAGCGACGTGGACAGAGAGTGATGGGCGGCTAGGGCCAGCGACGACGAGGGAGCAACGGGTGGCGAGGGTCAGCAACGGCGAGGGGAGCAACAACAAGGGGCGAATATATCTAGCCCCATTGTCAGCAACAGCAGATATATCTATAGTTTTTAGCTAAACATACAGCACCTAGCCCCATTGTCTAACATTTATTTTCACCGAATCTTCCTCCCAATTGAAAATTCAGCTTCTAACTGCATTACTTAGGCCTTTTAACTCAAATTTTAAGATCAAACTTCTAATCCCACAAGTTTAAACTAGATTTTCAGCATATAGATCACAAATCTCAGCATAAACAATGAAATTTCCCAGCTGGACACATAGTTTCAGCACTTAACTAATAATTCCAGCACCCAATCTTACTATTTCTGCTTGATACAGAATTTTTAGCATGTTGATTCAAAATTTTCAGCATTATTAACTACTTACCCTCAGCTTATACACATAAATTTATGCAACTAGATACTTGGTCCAATTATGAGGAAGTAATCTCAAGATCTAAATGAATTTGTGCAGTTTGAATACGAATTTTCGGTTTCTAAACACAAAATTTCAGAACAACCTACATTAAACCCCATTTTTAACTAAAAAAAGATGCAAGTTCTACCATACATGTGTGATCTACAACATTCATGCCACTTAATTCACGATTCTAAATCAAAACAAGTAAACTCAATTTATTATGAAATCAGGAGTATGGATTCTTGGCTGGACTTTTCAATTAAAAATTGACACTCAAACTTTGCCTCCTTTCTTCTCTTTTGTCTCAATTTGTTCCCTTCCATGTTCTTATGGTTCGTTCTTATGTCCCCCCTTTATCTTCCGAAAGTGTATGAAACCTAGTTACATTAGTTGCTGCTCTTCTGATGACTCGTGAAATAGCTGGACTATGAGGTGTCCCTCCCACAAACAGATTCTTATCAAAATAGTGGACATATTACACTATCCCCTCTTTATATTCCAGAAATGATAACTTACACCACAACTTTCATGTATAGTACAAGTACACGCGACATTGTTTTTCCCTATACAACATAAGAAAAGTGAATAGCATCGAATGAGGCATGAAATTCGTAACTTCTAGCATTTTACCTCCACCGACTTCACAAAAAGTATTGTTAAATCCTATTTTCATCAGCATATGCCTTAAATCCTTAAAAGAGTTTCATTTATTTTTCTCATTGACCGCAAAATAAATAAAGATATATGTATGCATAGTACGAATCTCACATCCTTTGCGCTTTCTTAGGTGCCTTAGGAGGGAGGGAGGGAGGGAGAGAGAGAGTGGCAAACTAAGAACACGTAAAACTGACAATACACAGACGTAAGCTTTGCTTAGAGTATTCATTTTCAGTTGAAAGAGTTTTGTGAATTGGACGGGATTTCCAAACTTGATTTGCTTTGGGGTTGGTAGTGTAATGTTTTTAGCAACTGCAAGTAAATTGGACGGGAATTCCAAACTTGCAACCCCCATGCGAAGCAACTGAGTTTTCTTCTTTTGTGAGTGAGCAAGGCTTTTGATATCATGGTCAATATGAAAGGAGTCAACTAATAAGACTGACTACACGACAATTCCCATTTGCAAAGTAAGATTGTACCTTTCACACAATGTTCTTGACAACGGCCTCACTGAAGTGTGGCAACTGTAGAAAGGGAGCAACTCCTTCAATGGACCCTGCAGATGCCTTCCGTGCACTGAGTGGAAATGCCCGCATTGCAAAATTTCAAGATCAACCATACATGTGTCAAAAGGAGAATAACCATACATGTCCAATACTAAGCGATCTAAAGTGAAACAATGAACAGCAATTTTCAGCCGTATAAAGATTCTCAACTAAATAGGAGGCCTGAGCTTTCAGAAATGGAGGGACTCTAAGCTACCTGTATGAGAATTTATGGCGAGCAATTATTCCTATCAAATTCAGTCCTGGCCATAAGGTTTGGTTTAATGCATGACAAAAAAGATAACAAAGTTGGTGCAATCATGAACGAAATAAATAAACAAATTGGTTCAAACACAAGGATCCAGTAAGAATTAACACATGGAACAAAATGATCCCCTTAATTTTCCTAAAAACTGATGTCAACAAATGCAAGGAAAACAGAAACAAAACCAAAAAAGATATTAAACAGCAAAACCCTCAGTTGTAAGTTTTGTCTAGTCATAAAATGCTTAAAAAATGCTCCAAATTCCTGTAAAGAAAGAATGCCAAACCAATCACTGTAATGCAGTGAAAAGCAAATCCTCAGAACAGCAGGAAATGAAAATTTGATTTTACTTTAGAATGTACTGAAAAATTAAGACAGAAGAATTCCAGTGCGCACATATTATTTTAATGTCTTCAGGAACACATGTGTCGCTAAAATAAGAAAGAAAGACAGCAAACAATACAGAGAGAAACCCAGGAAAGCCAACCAACTCTAGGAGTTCCCGCCTTACATCATAAACAGAATAACATTCCATTCATAAAACATATGGACTATACTTTGAGAAAGCTCAACCACCCCAATGGCAGGCCTCAGCCATCCATGGATGATCCCTGCAGTCTGGCATGAGTGACTCTATACCTACTTCCACTCAACAAAAATATAGGATTCGAACAACACGGACGTCCTTTTGTCTAAGCCGAACTTGTGAAGTGTGTGGTATGATTGCCATCTGCATGCACAAAGTATCCATGGGTTATGTCAACTTGAAGGAGAGAAACTAATGAAAAAGAGAAAACAGAGATGAATCAAGTATTACACTCGCAATGAATCTAGCACTGATGGGACTACTAACCGTATGATAGGCACCAAACCATCGGTTTGGAGGGTCTATGAAAGGAGAAATAAAAGAGGTTAGGAGAAGGGGGGAAACACGCCTGGGGGGGGTAAGGAGGATTCTAACAGAATTCTGTTAGAGTGGTTCTGTTAGAGTGATTGCTATAAAGAGGGTGGTAGGAAGAAGAGAGAGGGTATCAAGAGTTTGTTAGTTGATCAGAGGCGTGTGTGCTTCTGTATTTCTGAGGGAGCGTAGCTCTTGGCTAGAGGAAATCCATTTCCCTATACAGTTCTTCAGTTTCTTAATAGAATAATATCGAGTATTCCTTTCCTCTTGGCGTAATTTTCCTTTTAATTCAGCTTGGATAATTAAGTTCCTATCAAATTGGTCCGACCTGCCGGATATCTTCGCGAAAGGAAGATTGAGGACCAGCGCACGAGGCGGTACGAATGCCACCAAAGAAAATGGAGTCAAAGGTAGCAGAGTTGGAGAATGAGATGGCGGTTCTGAAAATAACACTTGCTGACATGCAGGCTAAGGCGGAGGAGAACCAGGCAAGGTTAATATCGTTGATAACCACGAATCACGGGAAAGCGGTCGCCGGATCTTCTAAAGCAAACAACCAGGATGAGACGCCTTTCATCCAGGTATCCTCGGGAATTAAGAATTTGGCTGGGGATTCACTCGATGAATTCCGACAATCGGTGAAAAAGGTAGAGTTGCCCATGTTTGACGGGAACGATCCTGCGGGATGGATAGCACGAGCTGGAGTATATTTCCAGGTACAAGGAACCAAAAATGAAGTCAGAGTAAATCTGGCTCAATTATGCATGGAGGGATCGACAATTCATTTTTTTCAATCTCTGTTAGGAGATGAAGATGAATTAACTTGGGAAAAATTAAAAGAGGAATTAATGGAAAGATATGGTAAGATCGGAGAAGGAAATATCTACGAGCAATTAGCGGCGTTAAAACAGGAGGGAAGTGTAGAAGAGTATATTCAGGATTTCGAGATGCTGACGGCTCAGATTGATCGCCTTCCAGAGGAGCAATTCTTTGGATACTTCATTCATGGCTTGAAAGGAAAGATCAGAGGCAGGGTACGAAGTTTGAAGACGTTAGGACCAATTCCTCGTTCTCGTCTGTTAAACTTAGCCCGTGCAGTAGAAGCAGAGGTCCAGGACAGGAATGCGCCATGGATAGGAACCAAAGAGAAATGGCGTAGTCCTCCATTTAACAACAAAACAAGCCCAAATCAGGGGACCGGATCCTCTAATATTGGCCGAACCGGTAATAAGGATTGGGTAACAGAACGCAGAGAAAACCGCGCGAATCAAACACAAGGGATGAATCCTAGAAATGAGATCAGAGGAGAAGGACTTGGGACGACAACACGCGACCGAGGTTTCCGTCAACTCTCAACCCAGGAGATCGCAGATAGAAGACAGAAGGGGCTCTGTTTTAAATGTGGCGGACCATTCCATCCTCGTCATCAATGTCCTGACCGGCAACTCCGAATTATGGTGAAGGAAGATGAAGAGGACGAAGAAGATGAGATGCAAGAGATGGAGGTAGAATCGGAGGAGGAGAAGAGCCCAGAAGGGGAGTGTAGCGTGATGCATCTGCTCAACTTGACTAAGGAGAAGGAGCAGAAGCTTCGCACTCTCAAAATAAGAGGGACGGTAAGTGGAATTCCGGTGCTGCTATTAGTCGATAGTGGAGCTACCCACAATTTCATGTCTCGGAGATTAGCAGAGGCGATGGAATGGCCAATCGAGGAGACCAAACCCATGAGGATCAAATTGGGAGATGGACATCAGGTCTTGGCACACGAGAGATGTACAGGTGTGGATTTGGAAATTGGCGGAACGCAGGTGAGTTTTGACGCCATTATTTTTGATTTGGACGGCATTGATGTGGTGCTTGGAATGGCATGGCTGGTTTCTTTGGGTAGAATGTGGGTCGATTGGGCCAAGCAAATCATACAGGTGCGGGTACGGGGGAAATGGCGTACGCTGAGAGGAGAACAGAGGAGTGACCCCAAACAGCAGGTAGCACTTCAGAGTTATTTAGTCCAGCCAAAGAGGGAAGTCGAAGGGTTGTTCTTCCCAAATCGGATGTATCTGTCAGAAAGACAAGGTGATCAGAGTAGTAAAGAGCATTCTCAGGAGAAGGAGCTACAGGATTTATTAGTTACATATGAAGGCATTTTCCAGGAACCTACGGGTCTCCCTCCTAAGAGAGTAGACGAGCACGCGATTGTGTTGAGTGAAGGCCAAGGTCCAGTTAATGTCAGACCATACAGATATCCTCACCATCACAAGAACGAAATCGAGAAACAAGTTAAGGAACTTTTGAATACCGGCATGATAAGGCAAAGTCAGAGTTCTTTCTCAAGCCCGGTGATCTTGGTAAAGAAGAAGGATGAGTCCTGGCGGATGTGTGTGGATTACCGTGCCTTGAATAAGGTCACTGTACCCAACAAATTTCCTATCCCAGTTATAGACGAGTTGTTAGACGAGTTACATGGCGCCAAGTATTTTTCCAAACTCGACCTTAAATCCGGATATCATCAAGTAAGGGTACGGATAGAGGATATTCACAAGACCGCATTCCGAACCCATGAAGGACATTACGAGTACTTAGTAATGCCCTTTGGGTTGATGAATGCACCATCCACATTCCAGGCATTAATGAATGCAGTTTTCAGGGACAAGTTGCGAAAATTTGTGTTAGTCTTTTTCGATGACATTTTGGTATACAGTCCGGATTGGAACTCTCATATGCAGCACCTGAAGGAGGTCTTAGAGGTACTACAGCAACAAAAATTGGTGGCAAATCGAAAGAAATGCTCATTTGGGCAAACTTCGGTAGAGTATTTGGGTCATATCATATCTAAGGAGGGGGTGGCTATGGATTCCAGTAAAGTGACTAGTGTGCTTCAGTGGCCAATACCCAAAAATGTCAAGGGAGTCCGCGGATTCTTAGGGCTTACGGGCTATTACCGCAAGTTCATTCGGGATTACGGAAAGATAGCGAAACCACTTACGGCACTCACAAAAACAGACGGATTTCGATGGACAGCAGCCACCCAGGAAGCGTTTGACACTCTCAAAAAGAAGATGACGACAGCCCCGGTTTTGGCGTTACCAAATTTTACTAAGAAATTTGTGATAGAAAGTGATGCTTCAGGTAGTGGAATAGGGGCAATTTTGATACAAGAGGGTCAGCCGGTTGCTTTCTTTAGTAAAGCCTTAGGAGAGCGAAACATGACCAAGTCAGCATATGAGAAAGAACTCATGGCTGTAGCTCTCGCGATCCAACACTGGAGGCCGTATCTGTTGGGACGGGAATTCACAGTATGCACTGACCAAAAGAGTTTGAAACAATTAATGTTGCAAAGGATTACTACGGGCGACCAACAGAATTGGGCGGCTAAATTGATGGGATACCGATTTGAGATCGTGTACAAACCTGGATTAGAGAATAAGGGAGCGGATGCTTTATCCCGGATGAATGAGGAGGCGGAATTTGGAGCCATAGGCCATTATCCCCAATGGGCAGGAGGTACGGAGATTATAGAAGAAGTACATCAGGATGTCAAGTTACGGGCAATCATTGAAGCATTACAAACCGGAGAGGCTACTAAAATCGGGTACACTTATGTTCATGGGGTATTGTTGTATGGAGGGCGTTTGGTAGTGCCAAGTCAGTCACAGTGGATACCAAAATTACTCGCCGAATTTCATACTTCGCCCCAGGGAGGTCATTCTGGTTTCTACAGGACTTATCGACGAATAGCAGCCAATCTATACTGGATAGGAATGAAAAGAAGTGTCCAGGACTTTGTACAAGAATGTGATGTGTGTCAACGGCAAAAATATCTCGCTGCTGCCCCAGGAGGACTGCTGCAACCGTTGAATATTCCAGAGCAAGTATGGGAAGAGATTTCTATGGATTTCATTACCGGGCTCCCTAAGTCAAAAGGGTATGAGGCGGTGTTGGTTGTGGTGGATAGATTGTCTAAGTATGGCCACTTTATTCCACTCAAACACCCGTATACTGCAAGATCGGTAGCTGACATGTTTGCGAAGGAAATTGTGCGGTTACATGGTATACCTTCATCAATTTTGAGTGATCGAGATCCTTTGTTTTTGAGTAATTTTTGGAAGGAACTTTTTAAGTTCCAAGGGACTCAACTCAAAATGAGTACCGCCTACCACCCTCAAACCGATGGGCAAACGGAGGTGGTAAATCGATGTTTGGAAACGTTCTTAAGATGTTTTATTGCGGATCAACCCAAGTCTTGGGTACAGTGGCTGCCATGGGCTGAGTATTGGTATAATACAACGTTCCATGCTTCTACTAATACTACTCCATTCGAGGCTGTTTATGGCCGAGCTCCTCCTAAACTGATTCGGTTTTTGCCCGGAGAAGTTAAACTAGAAGCAGTGCGCAGGGATTTAATGGACAGAGACGAGGCGTTGAAGCAACTGAAGTTTCACTTACATAAGGCTCAATCTGATATGAAGAGACACGCAGACAAGAAGCGCACTAATCGTCAGTTTGACATAGGCGATTGGGTGTTCCTCAAACTGAGACCTCATGGACAGCAATCTTTGGGGGCCAAAATATGTCCCAAATTGGCTCCAAGGTACTATGGGCCTTTCATGGTGCTGGACAAAATTGGAGCGGTCGCCTACAAGCTGAAGCTACCTGAGTCATCTAAAATCCATCCGGTTTTTCATGTATCATTACTAAAGACAGCTGTGGGGGAATATCCGGTCGATAACAACCTGCCTACAGAGTTAGAAGGTGATTTCAGTACACCTCAAGAACCAGCAACAGTTTTAGCCACCAGAGTGATCACAAAACGCGGGAATTCGATCCGCCAAGTTTTGATTCAATGGAAAGAGAAACCTGTCGAAGAAGCTACATGGGAAGAAGAGTTTAATGTCCGCAGTCAGTTCCCTGGGTTCAGACTTGAGGACAAGTCTGCTGACCAAGACCGGAGTATTGATGGGACTACTAACCGTATGATAGGCACCAAACCATCGGTTTGGAGGGTCTATGAAAGGAGAAATAAAAGAGGTTAGGAGAAGGGGGGAAACACGCCTGGGGGGGTAAGGAGGATTCTAACAGAATTCTGTTAGAGTGGTTCTGTTAGAGTGATTGCTATAAAGAGGGTGGTAGGAAGAAGAGAGAGGGTATCAAGAGTTTGTTAGTTGATCAGAGGCGTGTGTGCTTCTGTATTTCTGAGGGAGCGTAGCTCTTGGCTAGAGGAAATCCATTTCCCTATACAGTTCTTCAGTTTCTTAATAGAATAATATCGAGTATTCCTTTCCTCTTGGCGTAATTTTCCTTTTAATTCAGCTTGGATAATTAAGTTCCTATCAAGCACTGATCCAGCAACTGGTTTTCCAACCAACCAGTAACTGCTGGAAAATCGCTTCTTGTTTGTTGAAGGCAAATAAATTCTCTGTGGCACAAGACAGGAGATAGTGAATGATAACACTCGCAATGAATTCAACAAATTTTCATAGAGAGACAACTTTTGATTTCTAATAAATCCATATAAACCTACCGAGTTTAGATGCCTCAACCCGACTTCCATAAAAATCCTCAAGCAAAACAGCAATTTTACAATGCTAGAATTTCAACAAACCATATTCATCAACCAGTGTCGAAATGGCAGGAAACTTGAGCAACAATGCAATACCACGTGAAAAGTTTTCAGAAAGCACCTCTACATAAGCTAGATAAAACTTCAAAAAAAGAACAGCATCTAACATCCCAAAGCAGTGTCGTTACCTTCATTAGCTCTTCAAGAAGGCAAGGTGCAAGTTTAAACATGCGCCTAAAATCACGCAGCAAAGCTAGAGATAATTCTCCCGACTCGCGGGTCAGTTCGTCTTGAATCAACAATTGTGCTCTGTCTGCACAGGATAAAGCATATGGTACACGATGAGCATCGAGAATAAGCCAAAACGTATGGTGCTTGATGAACTCACAAACCGGGAAGCATATAACCTTTACTAGGCAGGTGTTGCTTCCAAAACTTTGCTTGTTCTTGCTTTATGTTTTCAAGGTCCAAGTTTAACTCACTTCTGATAAACATTATCAGCTTATGAAGGGGTTTCCCGTCACTCCTCTGAACAGGGATCTCCATGTATTCAGCAGCCTTTATTAAAACATCCACAACCTTGTTGTATGACTAATGTAATGTTAGGATAAAATGTAGAACAGAAAATTTCCATACATTATGTTCATTGTAGCAAATAAAAAGGCTCCAATCCAAAAGGTTCTCTCCATAGCAATGTACAGACGGAAAAAGGCACAGTTTTCTTTTCCTTGAATGGATGGTGAATAATGGCATAAAAAAGTAATACAAAACATACAAGACCAACAAAAATATCAAGTGCCAAAACTATGGAGCTGACGATATTCCATTTCCACCACCTCATGAGACTTGCAAAAAACTAGCTGCACACGAGCAAAAAAAAAATGTTGCGAAGATTTTATTTTATCAACAAGTAAAACTTTAAATTAAACTGCAGTTCCTGATTGACTTATGTCTTCACACGTGCAATAAAGACAAAAAAATAATTGGCTTTTCATAGAAACAAATATCAAACCATGCAGCAACTTGCAAGTACCAACAAAATTAGCCAAAAGAATACATGACTCCAACAATCCCAAGTAATAGTATGCCGCCAGACACTCCATCAATGTTCAGCAGAAACTGAGGAAGTGCTATTTCCATTTGAATCCCCTGAGACAACAGTACGAAACTGATTCAGGTCTATCATAGTAGAAAAGAAAACTGAAGGAAAATGAATGGTTTCTACCCTTAACATTTACAAAACCCGTCTTCCATCTGGATGTCCGTACTTCTCAAAGTTCTCCCGCAATAGTGGATCTGTCGGAGCCTGATAAGCCTTCGATATGTATTCCACAAGATATTTGTGAGCCTCTAAGAGAAAGGGAGAATTAAGTCAATAAGCATGAAACATCAAATTTCTTCCCAAGTTGATAGGAAAAAGATAATAGAAAACAATCAACTTGGATCTGGATTTTTATCAAGACAGTAGAGGACAGAAGGTTTGCGGAATGCATTTTTTATTTCTGAACCAAGCAATAAACTATTTTCTGAGCTGGAAGAAAATTAAGTAAAAACAGATTCGTGGTGAGTGTGTGAAATTGCTGTTACAAACCCACTTACATCTTCAACACATACTTGAAGAACGTTTATAGAATATTAAAAATTCATAATCATTGTCCCTAGAAAACAATACATGCATATGCATGCGTGTACTCTTCTTCCTTTTACTATAGGAAGCGTAAATATATCCACGATAGCACACGCATCCCAAACAAAACCAAACCGAACCAAGCCTTATGAAGGTAACGGACGCATAATGAATATAACTACAATATGGTCACCGACGGACTTACTTATAAAAGGTGAAAACAACTTTCAACATCCACGCGTCAGCATCACGGTAACGGCGAATTAAAAAGAATATTCACGATTGAAGTTTTGCAACCACAGAAAATGAAGACTGTTGTGAAACTAGAGAAAGGAGAATTGTATTATTGAGTGATTAATATTACAAGGGGCCAATACATCAATATATAGAGAAAACCTAGAAATCCTAGGTAACCCTAATTACATGAAAGGACAATAATACCCTTGCAACTAAACATTAATAACAACTTAACCATTACTATTCTAACACTCTTTTATTTATAGATGAGATTAGGGTTAACCTAATGGGCTCTAACCACCTAGGCCCATTAGGGTTAACATAACCTAATCTATCCCACATAACAACTAACACTCCCCCTCAAACACATGATGCGAGCATGGAGAGCATTATGGGTTTGCCAACATGAAAAAAAGATGCTCCAACTGATGTCTTTGACAACTTCGATTCTCCAACGACTTCAATTCTTCAACAACTTTAATTCTTTGACAACATTAATTTTGGTACCCAGTAGAATATAACTAACAAAGGAATATGGGACAAGTTCTCCCCCTCACGTGCGAACCCCGAATCGCACGGGAAGAGAGAAACAAAGGATCCAACTAGGATCACAACAAGGTGCCACACGGCACAACTTGGGGCCACTTGGCACACTAAACGGGGATTTAACAACCAACCAACAAAAAAAAGACTTGTCCATAAATTCATCAAAAGTCTAAACTGCAGGGACCGAAATCAAATATTGCAAAGTTTGGGAATCAAATATTGCAAAGTTTAGGATTAGGGTTAGGTTTAGGAGACAAAACAGAGATCAAACCAGGTGCAAAACAGAGGCAAAACAGGGCAGCAAACAGGCGCAAAACAGAGACCAAACCAGGCGCAAAACAGAGACCAAACCAGGCACAAAACAGAGACTGAAGACAGGCAGTAACAAAGACTGAAGATGGGCAGTAACAGGGCAGCAAACAGCGGCTAATGGATGGCGAAAACAGGAGGCTGAGGGCGAAAACAAATAATATCAGCCGGGTGAAAACCGCGGTTAGGGTTTGCGAAAACAGCGGCTAGGGTTTGCTATTTCTGAGGAAAACCAATGGCGAAAACAGTAGCTCAGCGGCTGATGGTGGCTGAAGTAGGGTTTAGGCAAGGAGGGGGGCGGCTGATGGAGAAACCAGAGGTGGAACAACATCAGACGATAACTACCAGACGATGGCGACTAACACTAAAGATCAGACGATCAGTGATGCAACCGGCGGACGGCGGCAAGGCATAAGCCGCCCGCCGGAAAGCGAGTATTCCACAGGCCTAGATCTTTGGCTCTGATACCATGTTGTGAAACTAGAGAAAGGAGAATTATATTATTGAGTGATTAATATTACAAGGGGCCAATACATCAATATATAGAGAAAACCTAGAAACCCTAGGTAACCCTAATTACATGAAAGGACAATAATACCCTTGCAACTAAACATTAATAACAACTTAACCATTACTATTCTAACACTCTTTTATTTATAGATGAGATTAGGGTTAACCTAATGGGCTCTAACCACCTAGGCCCATTAGGGTTAACATAACCTAATCTATCCCACATAACAACTAACACAACCAAGCCAACCATGACCATCCAAAGTAGCACAGCATTAGAATAAGAATAAGAACGCAACGAAACACACAACATTAGAAAATGAAGACACTACTAATGAAATATACAACAGATGTTACACTTTCCAAGAATTGTCCATAGACCAATCTGAACAGCCAACCACTTCATTCATGAACAAATTTACCTTACATACATTGGCTATATGTACATCTACAAGACAACTAAGGTGAAGAGTTGAATGGATAAGAACATCCTTCCCCTCGGATCATATTAAAAGATCAAATAATCCAGAAAGGTAAAGTGTATAAGATACTGTGACACAAGTTCTCAAGTTCATCATATCTTAAAGCCCTGAGCTCTGGATCATAGCCAAAACATCTCCCCCTACGTTTTGGCCACAGCAGAAAGATCCTCATTTGTGCACCAGTCATCTATTCCTTTGATGGTCATTTCTGACAATATAAGTTGTCTCTCTTTCAACCTTCCTTGCTTTTTTAGGCCAGATACAAGCTCATTACAGCTACTGATGTCAGGCATGAAACCATTCTCAAGCATTTCTCTATACCAAACATAGGCCCCCCTGAAATCGTTAAGATTGCAATGTCCCTTAATCAAAATGCTATAAGTATCTGCTTTAGGAGCCAATGCTCTAGCCTTCATTTCATCGACAAGCACCTTCACATCCTGCAGTTTCCCCTCTCCCAAGCGGGCCGTGATTAAGCTATTGTAAGTCATCTTGTCAGGCTGAATACCACAATTTACCATCTCCTCGTACAGAAAGAAAACCTTTTGAACATCTCCATGCTCTGAGTAACAACGAATAAGTTCATTATATATAAACCGATCTGGAGTCAAGTTCATTTGAGACATTTCTTGAACCACTTTCTCCATTAACACCACCCCACCCTTGCTGCACACGCTAATCAGTGGATGAAATGTTTTTAATGTACCTCTAATACCAGCCTTCTTCATACTCTCATACAACTCCATAGCCTTCTCGATGTTCCTTAGGTCAGCATATCCTGATATTAGCAAATTGTAAGTGATAACATCAGGTTTTAAACCTTCTCTTTCAATTTGGAATGCCAATTCTTCAGCTTCCACCGCCCTACCCTTTTTGCAGAGTCCGTGAATAAGTGAATTGTATGTCACAACTGTTGGAACAATTTCAGAGCTTGACATCTCATCAAAAAACCTGAAAGCATCGTTCATTTTTCCTGCAGTGCAATAACCATCAATGAGCATGTTATATATTTGAGCATTTGGCAAAACCCCTCTACATATCATATCCCTGAGGGTTATTTCAGCTTCAAGAAGCCTCCCACTCTTGCATAAACAATTCACAAGGGACCCATAGCTTACCACATTGGGCATCAAACCATTACTTTCCATTTCCTCCAGAAGCTGGAAACAACTCTCGAATTCGGAACACCTTCCATAACCGTCAATTAGGATGTTGTATGTGCGCAAATCTGGGGAAACTCCTCTCCCCGCCATCTTCTTAACCCACTCTGCAGCCTCGACCATATCGCCTAGATCACACAACTTGCTGATCAGTGCATTAAATGTGATGCAACTTGGCTTCAACCCATGAGTTTCCATTTGTTCTAGGGTTGAAAGGGCTTTCTCCATTTCACCAGCATGACAAAATCCATTCACAACAGTGTTATATATCACCTCAGTCGGAACAAGCCCATTTTCGATCAACTTCCTCAAAATTTCTTCGGCCCTGGCCACTTTCCCTTCCTTGCACAACCCATTCAACAAAATGCTGCAAGTATAATCGTTGATCTGAACACCTTTCTTTACTACTTCCTCGTATAAATCCAACAACGCATCCACATTACCACACCTTGAATGCGCATCAAAAAGTATACTGTAAGTGAATCCATTTGGGACAAAGCCATAACTTTCCATCTCTGCCAACACTTTCTTGGCTTCCTCCATCTTCTTTTCCCTACACACCCCACTTAGCAACGTGTTGAATGTAACAAGATTCGGCTCCACATTCTCGGCCTTCATCCTTTCACAAAGGCTGAATGCCTCCTCCAAATTTCCCATCTTACAATACCCATCAATAAGCGAATTATAAGTAACCCGGTTTGCCACAACCCTCTTCTGAGTCATTTCATTGAACAGCTTCCGAGCATCCTCAGTTCTCTTCTCTTTACACAACCCCCCAATCAAAACATTGTATACAAACCCATTGGGCTTACTGCGTCTTTTTATATCTTTGAAAATCTCCATAGCCCTTTTCAAATTCCCCAACTTCACCGCTGACTGCACCGCCTTTGCATACGTAAATCCATCAACCGGAATTCCACTATCAACAACTTCCGCAAACAATTCGAGGGTCTTCCTATACTGACCCGAACGCACCAACGATTCAAGAAAAACATTCAAAGAGGACAAATAGATAAACACGCCGTCTCTCCTCATTAAAAGGTACAAGTCCATGGCTTCATTAGGCAACTTTGAGTCAGCACAGACTGATAGAAGCATGTTGGAGAAAGGGGTTTTCAAGGAAGGGGAAGAGAGAGAGAAGAGAGAGAACAGGTCGGAAGGGGAAGTGAAGGGAGATTCGGTGGAAAGTATAAGAGACTTGAGCACCCGTTGTGCTGTCTCCGTGTAGTTTTGTTGGAGGAGTATTTGAAGCTTTCGCACTTGTTCCTGGCGGTCTTGGTCGGGAAGGTCGGTGGGTTCGGCGGTGGCGGTGGCGGTGGCGGTGGTCGTTTGTGGAGGGTCTGGAGTGGGTTCGACATGGTGGGAGCAGAGGAATTTGCAGAAGGAGAAAGAGGGGGAGTTTTGGAGAGTATTGGTGGGGAGTTTGTTGCGAAGCCGATGGAAACGGTTCAGCATCTACAGAAGGTATAACAAAAATATTAATAGATTTATAGGGTTCTCGTAATGGTAAGATATCGACAAATAAGAGACATTTTCAGAAGTGAAGAAATCAAGTGGGTTTACCAGTGACGAAATCAAATAGATTTTGTACCAGAACTCGTGATTGTGGTCTTGATAAGAGAAACACGTGCAGTCCGAAGATCTGAGACTGAGAGAACACTAAGAGATGAGACGAGAAGTGATTCACACAGTCGGTCGTCACTCGGCAGTCCGCAGTCCGCAGTGCTTGAAGCCTTCAAGGAGAGGAGAGAAGAGGGGAGAGAGAGACGAAGAGAGAGATGGGTAGAGCGGCCCTGCTACTCAATGCAACGATGTCGTTTCATTTCTTGAGGTACTGCCCCATTTGGCTGGAAAATGACAAATCATTTTGAGTGGGAAAAAATCAGCTAAAACTAGGGGTGAAAATAAAAATCGGAAAATCAGATCGGACCGACGGTTTGAGGATTGAAAAATTCGGTCCGATCCGGTTTCGGTTTGAGAGTTTTGAGAAACTAATTTTTCGGTCCGGTTTCGGTTTGGAAGAATACAAAACCGGTTCAAATCGGACCAGACTAGATGGGAACTATAAATAAAAATATGTTATATTTTTAGGTTTATTTGTTATAACTTATAACTCATTACTCTATTAGTCATTTAATCTATTAGGATTTTAGGACAATTTTCGTGTTTTAGAAATGAAAAATCACTATTTACAAAGAGTGAATGAAAATAAAAAACCACCAGTCCGAGTATAAAAAATAAGAGTAATTTAAAATTGTTCAATCTTTCAGAGTAATATTCAATGAATTTCTATTGTTAAAAATTTCACTCTAAATTGTTAATTTTTTCTTTTTTTTTTGTGATTGAAATATTGTCTAAAAAATTAAAAAGTCCAAACCGGACCGAAACTAGACCGGTGAAATCGGTCCGGTTTCGGTTTACAAAATTTTCAAACCGGACAACCGGTCCGGT
This sequence comes from Arctostaphylos glauca, assembly GCA_019985065.2. Lineage (NCBI taxonomy): Eukaryota > Viridiplantae > Streptophyta > Magnoliopsida > Ericales > Ericaceae > Arctostaphylos > Arctostaphylos glauca. Next base: position 20,581,405 of record JAHSPW020000013.1, read on the forward strand.
CCCATGAATTCTACCAAATCGGACCGGTTACACCCCTAGCTAAAACCCTAGTTAGTCGATCAGAAATTCTACCTCCCGGTCGCCTCTCACTTCCTCCCCAGCCATTCACCACGGCTTCTCCTCCCTTCTCGCCACCGAGTTCCGTCCTCATCCGCCATTCTCAATCGAAACACGGGGCTATTATTTTTCCATGGTGGCGGCGCTCACATGACTGTAGGTATAATTTTTCCAACACGTTGGAGTTGTTTTCATCACAGTTCAAAACAGTTGTGGATATCATGATTTAATAGAAGTTTTAGGTATATTTCAGTTTTGAATATTTTTTTTAATATTTATTATTTTTAAATTATTTTAATTTTTAATATTTGATTTACTAGAGAATTCCTGCTAAAATTTTAAAACTATTGATTTGAAAATATTAGCCATAATAACCGTTATAAAAGAAAAGACAGTAGCTTTATAACTGTTAATAAAAGATTTGTAGCTTTATAACTGTTAATAAAAGGGTTTGTGTACTTAATAACTTTACGCTTTCTAACTTAGTAGACGGTTATCAAACTTATATGATTCGAGGGTTACGCCAGTCTTTCGTCTTAACAAATTATGACTCTGATACCAAATGGGAATTCCCAAGTACTAATAAATTTGAAACAAGTAATATTGAGTAATATTAACTATGAAAGCAGGATAAACAAAAGTTTTATGAAGAGTATATATGGTAGAACATGTCCGAAGACAGTCATATACCTTTAGGGCCAAAGGTTTTTTTTTTTGCTTCCTGACCCGCGGTTTCGCCTAACTTTTTATTGGAATGTTTTTTCGTGTTATGTGAAGATTTTTTTTTTATAATTTTTCATCTTTTGTTAAGTTTTTTTAGATTATTAGATTACAATGTATAACTCCGCCTGAGACGTTCTTAAAGTCTTATCTTTAGATCCCAGCCGGTCCCAAGCCCGGATAAAGGAGGAGGGTTGTGCGTTAGGTAGCTGACAGCCAGCACATAAAAAGACCTGTTAGATCACTATGACATGAATCCTAAACTTACAACGAGAAATGCTAGGGCGTTCCCTTTAAGCGACGCGTTGTGCCTGCCTTCGGGTGCTTCGAAAAATGAGCAAGGGGCGCCACATCGGTGCCCGGGTGTGGTGATAAGTGAGCAAGGGTTCCCGCGTGTGCCTGGACGAGCGCTGGTAAAGAAGCTAGCCCAGAACTATAAGATCCGCTTAGCAACTTGGAATATAGGAACCTTAACGGGTAAGTCTAGGGAGCTAGTTGATACCATGATTAGGAGGAGGATTAGTATAGCTTGCCTGCAGGAGACTAAGTGGGTAGGGGAGAAGGCTAGAGAGATAGAGGATACAGGGTATAAGCTCTATTATACGGGTGTGGATAGACATAGAAATGGGGTTGGCATCGTAGTAAATAAGCATCTTAAGGATTCGGTAGTCACAGTCACGAGGAAAGGAAATCGGATTATTTTAGTTAAGCTTGTGATTGGGGAGAGTATAATTAATGTTATTAGTGCCTACGCGCCCCAAGTAGGCTTGGATGATCTTACTAAAGAGAAATTTTGAGAACAGATGGATGACGTGGCTCAAGGAATACCTTTGGGGGAGAAGCTTTTTATAGGAGGTGATTTCAATGGTCATGTGGGAGTGCAGAAGCAGGGGTATGAGAAGGTACATGGTGGATTTGGATTTGGAGACCAAAATGAAGGTGGTAGGAGGATTTTGGATTTCGCGGTAGCCCTTGACCTTATAGTGGGGAATACTTTCTTTAGAAAGCGTGAGGAACATTTAATCACCTTTAAGAGTGGAGTCAATAGAAGCCAAATAGACTACTTTCTTGCAAGAGGCGCCAATCGGTTGTTATGTAAGGATTGTAAGGTCATTCCCGGAGAGTGTCTAGTGGCACAACATAGACTTTTGGTGTTAGATATTGGCCTCAAAAGAAATAATAGACCGAGAAAGGAAACTAGATGCCCATAGACTAAATGGTGGTTCCTAAGAAGGGAGAAACTGAAGGTGTTCAAGGAACGAACATCCCAAGAAATGGAGTGGGGAATAGAAGGCGATAGTGATAGTATGTGGAGGACAATGGCCGATGGTATTAGAAGGATATCGAAAGAAGTTCTCGGAGAGTCAAAGGGGAAAGGTCCAATTTCTAAGGAGACATGGTGGTGGAATGACGAGGTTCAAACCATGGTAAAAGCCAAGAAGGAATGTTTTAAGAAGTGGCAAAAGGACCGGAAGGTGGAAAATTTTCAACAGTACAAGCAGGTTAACAAGGAAGCTAAGAAAGCCAGTAGAGAGGCTAAGTTGAAAGCCTATGAGGATTTTTACGCTAGACTTGATAGTAAAGATGGGGAGAGGAATATCTATAAACTCGCCAAGCTGAGAGAAAGGAAAGCTAGAGACTTCTCTCAAGTTAAGTGTATAAAAGGTAGCGATTCAGTAGTGTTGGCGAAAGATGAGGATATCAAGGATAGGTGGAGGACGTATTTCGAGAAGTTGTTAAACGAGAAACATGAAGGAAGTTTTGGTGAGGAGGAAGTTGATGTTCCTAGCGAGAAAATAGAATACGAGTTTTATCGGAGGATACAAAAGTCCGAAGTGGCCAAGGCTTTGAAGAAGATGAAACCGGGTAGGGCCTTAGGACCAGATGGCATTCCTATTGAAGTGTGGAAAAGCCTAGGTGATTTGGGGGTGACTTGGTTGACAAAGCTGTTCAACAAAATTATTGTATCTAGGAAGATGCCAGACGAATGGAGGAGGCGTACCTTAGTACCTATCTACAAGAACAAAGGGGACATTCAAAATTGCAACAACTATAGAGGTATTAAGTTGATGAGTCATACGATGAAGCTGTGGGAAAGAGTTATGGAGCATCGTTTGAGGATGGAGACTATGGTGTCGGAGAAACAATTTGGGTTCATGCCTGGGAGATCTACCATGGAAGCTATTTACCTACTAAGAAGAGTGGTAGAGAAACACAGGTCATTGAAGAAGGATCTTCATATGGTCTTCATAGACCTAGAAAAGGCTTATGATAGGGTGCCCAGAGACATTATATGGGGGGTTCTGGAGAGAAAGGGAGTAACCAAAGGGTATATCGATGTTGTTCGAGACATGTATGAAGGTGTTGTCACTGCCATTAGATCACCAACAGAGGAGACGAGTGAATTTCCCATCACAGTAGGATTGCACCAAGGGTCAGCCTTGAGCCCTTACCTTTTCGCTTTAGTTATGGATGAATTGACTAGTCAGATTCAAGAGGATATTCCATGGTGTATGTTGTTTGCAGATGATATCGTCCTTGTCGATGATACTGCTAGCGGTGTTAATACTAAATTAAAAATTTGGCGGGATGCACTAGAGTCTAAGGGCTTTCGGATAAGTAGGAGTAAAACTGAGTATATGGTTTGCAAATTTAGTGATACTAGAAGTGCGTACGAAGAAAAAGTGATGATTCAAGACCAGAAGATACCAAAAAGTGACCGTTTTAAGTATTTAGGCTCTATTATTAGTCAAGATCAAGAGATTACGGATGATGTGACCCATAGGATCCAAGTGGGGTGGCTCAAGCGGAGAAGTGCTACTGGCGTACTGTGCGACAAGAGGGTACCCACAAAGTTGAAGAGAAAATTCTATAGAACTGCTATAAGACCAGCGATGCTTTACGGGATAGAATGCTGGCCTATGAAGAAACAACAGGTGACCAAGATGAGTGTAGCGGAAATGAGAATGTTGAGGTGGATGTGTGGTAAGACTAGACGAGATAGGATTAGAAATGAAACAGTCCGCGAGATGGTAGGCATAGCACCTATAGACGAGAAGTTGAGGGAAAATAGGCTTAGGTGGTTTGGGCATGTCTATCGTAGACCTACGGATGCAATAGTTAAGAGAGCGGATAGGATAGCTTTGCATAGTAATGCTTCGGGGTGGGGAAGACCCAAATTGACATTAGATGCGGTAGTGCGCAAGGATTTAAGTCTACTAGGGGTAAGTGAGCAAGCAGCACTTGACAGAACTCTTTGGAGGAAAAGGATTCATGTAGCCGACCCCAATTGATTTGGGACATAGGGCTCAGTTTGGTTTGGTTTGGTATTAGATTACAATGTATAAGAATGATCCAAGGAGGATTGCATATTTTAATGAAAAATGGATTTTGCATAATTTTCCAACTTTCTATGTGTATAGACTGCCAATCTTTTTTTTTCCCGAATTTGTGAAATTTTTTTCTAAGATTATATGTTTGGAAGGGAAGAAAAAGTGGCAAGATCATAACTTATCCAACTTTATTTTTTCACTTCAGTAATAGTGAAGCAAATAGGACTTTATGATTATATTGGATAGGCTATTTTTCTATGTTATTTAAATGATAAAAATCGGAAAAAAATATGCAAGTAGTTGCAGGTTTGGAACAAGTTTGTGCTACAATTTTTTAATTACGGTTTTCGCTCGTACATTACGAAGAATAGAAATTAAAATGTAAAAATATTTGAGCTGGCATGCACTAGTGGAGCTATAAGCTGGAAGGGTTTGTCCTTGATCAAGCAGACAACATGCTTAATGGTTATTGGTGGCTTTCCAGTACTAGTGATAATATATTGTTTAATGTTTATGGTTAATATGCTAGTTAACTATATTTATTATTTTGTTTATTAGATTAAGTATGCATTCTGCGATAACATGCTTATTGGTGGATTTTTAAATATTAGTATATTTATTTCATATTTTTGTACGTAATTATTGTCAAAATGGAACATAGTGGAGAATTATTAATGGAGTTTACAGCCTGTATTCATGTGGAGTTTAAGTCGGAGGAAGCTACATTTCGGTTCTATAACGAATATGGAAGCATTATAGGATTTAGAGTTGGAAAAGACTACCAAACAAAAAGCAAGAAACATGGTATTAAAATTTGTTTGTATTAAAGATGGAGCAACATAAAAGGATAAGTGGTTTTCAACAGTAATACAAACCAAACAAGAGACGAGAACTAACTGTAAAACATATATCTATGCATCAACTAAGCTAGATTCATTGAAATGGATTGTGACAAAATTTGATAATATGCACAATCATATGTTGCATCTTTGTGAAACAGCTCATATAATGTTATCTCAAAGAAGATTGTGCAAGTACAAGTTGTAAATGTTGAAATCATCAAACCTACTGGGTTACCTCTTTAGTTGTCACATGATCTCATTAGGGTCCAAGCGGTAGGGAGAGAATTTGTATAATTCATGCAAGAGGATCTAAGACCAAGAAATTAGAACCCTGAGCTCGAGGAAACAAAATATAAATCCGGTTGATTTCAGATTTGGCACACCCACAGTTATCATTCCCTTTGTTTTGCTCAGCCAAAAAACTATTCTGAAGATTAAGTAGATCAAAAAAATATGAAATTTGTATCAAAAGTTACATACTAAAGTGTTTTTGTTTGATTGGTATCATGAGTTGTTGTCTGATCAATCTGGGTAACTAGACGAGAAACGAGAACTAACTGTAAAATTTTTATCTACGCATAAACTAAGATAGATTCAGTGAAATGGACTGTGACAAAGTATGATGATATGCACAATTATATGTTGCATCTTTGTCAGCTCATATGATGTTATCTCAAGGAAGATTGTGCAAATGCCAAGTTGTAAATGTTGAAATCATCAAACCTACTGGGTTACCTCTTTAGTTGTCACGTGATCTCATTAGGGCCCAAGCGGTAGGGAGAGAATTTGTATGATTCATGCGAGAGGATCTAAGACCAAGAAATTAGAACCCTGACCTCGAGGAAACAAAATATAAATCCGGTTGATTTCAATTTTGGCACAGCCACAGTTATCATTCCCTTTGTTTTGCTTAGCCAAATAACTATTCTGAAGATTTAGTAGATCAAAAAAATATGAAATTTGTATCAAAAGTTACATACTAAGGGCTTGTTTGATAACACTTCCTGTTTTCTGTTTTATGTTTTCTATTTTTGTTTCCTAATTTTTATTTTTGTTTTTAAAAAACAAAAATAAAAAAACTTGTTTGTGTTAACCTATTTTTAATTTGTTATACATATAGACTTTATAATGTGTGTGTATAAAGACTTATATACATATATACATGTATATTACATGTATATAAGTATATATCAAAGTTTATATATTTATATATATATATATATCAAAGTTTATATATATTTATATAAGTATAATATACTTATAATATATATAAGTGTATATATGTATATATATACATGTATATAAGTACGTATATATGTACATATAAGTACATATATATATATGTATATATATATATAATTATACATATACATATGTATTATAACATACATGTATATGTATATACATGTATAATGTATTATAATATATATACGTCTACATATTTAATATATATTATACATATATATACACACATATATATATACTTGTAATATACTAATATATAATATAATATATATAAGTATGTATATATATGTATACACTTATATATATATACTTATTTATACATATTTATATATATAATACGTATATAATAGTATATGATTATGTATATGTATAATTATATAATTATGCATATACATTATACATATGCATATGTATTATAATATACATGTATATACATAAACATATTTATTATATATTATACATATATATACATACTTGCAATATACTAATATAAGTGTATTACAAGTATATGCATATGTATATTAGTATCAATGTTCTGAATACCGGATCGGTTTGAGTACCGGTTTTCCTATTGGTACGGTACGTACCGGTACCGGTCATGTACCGGGTACCGTACCGGATTTATTGCAACTATCAATATATATATATATATATATAAATTATAGAGAGAAAGCCAAAAAAATTAATTTTTTCCGCAATTCTTAAAAAAAATTAAAAACAAAAACAAATCCGGTACCGGTCGGTATTCGCCAGTACGGCCGGTATCCGGCCGGTATTGAGAATGGTACGTTACTAGAGGTACTTGGTACCATTTTTTTGCCAAAACGGTGCGTACCGGGCGGTACGGTACGGTATCGATAACATTGATTAGTATATTACAAGTATGTATATATATGTATACACCTAGATATATTATATAATATATATACATATATATTTATATATATAATACTTATATATTTATATATATAATACTTATGTAATACTATATAATTATATTATACATATGTATAATTATACATATACATTATATACTGTACATATATAAGTACATATACACAAATATGTATAAATATACATACATATGTATATGTATATAAGCAGTGGGCTTCTAGTCAGGGAGCCTGGACCCAAGTTAGGTCCGGACTTTTAATCTCAGCCCTTGGATCTCATCCAAGGGTCAGGGTTTCTTCACTTAAAGGGTATTTGATTTTAAAGGGTATTTTAAGTGAAGAAACCCTGACCCTTGGATGAGATCCAAGGGCTGAGATTAAAAGTCCGGACCTAACTTGGGTCCAGGCTCCCTGACTAGAAGCCTACTATGTATATAAGTATGTACTTATAAGTATATATATGGGGATGGCTCCATAGACCAATACTTTTTTAGACCAATATTAGACCAACGGCTAAATTCTTGATTTCCGATTAAATCTTAATGATCTGAACCGTTCAATATGTTTAAAATATGTTTTTAAGGGTACCCGCGAGAAATCAGCTCAAAATATCACCAGAAATGGCTTGATCCAAATATTGGTTCAAAATGCTGACAGAAACTGTTTTATAAATCACTATTTGGATCAAGCCCTTTCCAGTAATATTTTGAGCTGATTTCTCGCGGGTACCCTTAAAAACATGTTTTAAACACATTGAACGGTTCGGATCATTAAAATTTAATCGGGAATCAAGAGATTAGACATTGGTCTAATATTGGTTTAAAAAAATGTTGGTCTCTTTAGCCTTTCCCTATATATATTATACATATTATATAAATATAAATATAAATATATATATATATATATATGTATAATATATATATATGTATTTATGTATAAATAAATGTATAATATGCGAATATATAATTATATATACGTCTAATGTATATATATACATGCATACATATACATATATACATAGTTGGTTTTTGAAAATAATGAAAACTATTTTTGAAATAAATGAAAGCTCACTTTTTAAACTTTTACTTTTTTTGAAAATAATAAAAACTGTTTTCAATTTTTTGGAAGTAAAACATCAACCAAAAATATTTTTTCTCAAAAGTAGAAAATTCAGGAAATAAAAACAGAAAATAGAAAACAAAATGGTTACCAAACATAGCCTAAGGGTGTGTTCGTTTTAGGGTGTTTCTGAAGTAGTTTTAGAAACATGTCTCTGAGACGTTGTTTGGTTATAAGTGTCTCAGAAACTGTTTCAGAAACTGTTTCTGAAACTGTTTCTGAAACTTTTTCTTTTATAGAGAGAAAAAGTTGTCTGGGAGAATGTTTCTGAAACTGTTTCAGAAACTGTTCCAGAAACTGTTTGAGAGAAAATCTCTCAAACAGTGAAACCGAACACAGCCTAAGTGTTTTTGTTTGATTAGTATCATGAGTTGTTGTTTGATCAATCTGGGTAACTAGACGAGAGATGAGAACTGACTGTAAAAACATTTATCTACGCATCAACTAAGCTGGATTCATTGAAATGGATTGTGACAAAGTTTGATGATACGCACAATCATATGTTGCATCTTCGTGAAATTGCTCATATGATATTATTTCAAAGAAGATTGTGCAAGTGCCAAGTTGTAAATGTTGAAATCATCGAACCTACTGGGTTACCTCTTTAGTTGTCACATGATCTCATTAGGGCCCAAGCAGTGGGGAGAGAATTTGTATGATTCATGCAAGAGGATCTAAGACCAAGAAATTAAAACCCTAAGCTCGAGGAAACAAAATATAAATCCAGTTGATTTCAGATTTGGCACAGCCAAGTTATCATTCCCTTTGTTTTGCTCAGCCAAAACTATTCTGAAGATTTAGTAGATCAAAAAAATATGAAATTTGTATCAAAAGTTACATACTAAAGTGTTTTTGTTTGATTAGTATCATGAGTTGTTGTTTGATCAATCTGGGTTTATGTATCTAGTAATATTTCTTTTGGTTCAAATTTGAATCGGTTTTATACTTAATTGAAGTGACGCTTAGCTATTGCATGTTTGAGACTTATAATTCTGTTCTCTTTAGGGTGTGTTCGTTTTGAGTGTTTCTGAAATAATTTTTAGAAACAAAACTTTGAGATATTATTTGGTATAAGTTTTTCAGAAACTTATTTGGAAAAAAGTGTTTCAGAAGCACTTTTTATAGAGAGATAAAGTTGTTTGGGAAAAAAGTAAAAATATTTGAGAAATTTATTCTAGAAACTTGTTTGGGAAAAAATCTCCCAAAAAGTTATCACCTATAAATGGGTTCCTGTGTCAAGTGGTGTTATTCTTATGTTGTATGGGTTGGGCTGATAATAAAGTTTTGAGACTTGGAGATTTACTCCCTCTTCGAAAATGTGATATAAGTGAAGACAACAAATTTGATTCTTTGGTTGTTCTATCATTTTCCTTTGCCATTCTCCAGCACAGCCCTAGTCCTTGTAATGTCTAATTCTTCTGATTGGATTTGAAGTTCAATTTGGGTGTTTGGTCTTTATCGGTATTAGTGATGGTCTTTATCGGTATTAGTGATGTGTTGATTCTGATCTAATCTGCGATATATTTGTGTCCAGACTTGATAAGGGCAGTCCCTGATGAACACAAGAAGTTTCTTGCTGACCTAGTTTGGGTCCATGAAGAGGTCAGGCTTTTGCATTCTGTGCTATTCTTCCTCAACTTTGATACTAAAATGTAGTGTAGCTCATTATTCGAACCGTATTCGCTGAAGCAAAATCATTTATTGTTATCGTGATTAGCATCTCGTATGTATATTTGAGGAAACTCAAAGATACTTAGCTAATGGTATGGGAGTTTTAGGATGATGTCTGTTCAGAAACCGAGGAAGGAATCAAACACTGTAAACTCATTGTTGTACATGCTGGCTTGGAGAAAGGGAAAGCAGTTGCTCTTGATCTTTTCCTTGTGGTTCTTCCAAAACACGAAAATACAAAAATCGGAAACAAATACAAAGAAACCTTAATCAACACCAAACGGACTCTAAGTTTTAGTGCTAGCAAACAAATACATTTATTTGTATTTCTCGATCATTCAAGTGGCTTCTATAACTTCAATTAGCCCGATGACCAATTGAGAAAAAGGCAGTGTGATTAGTTTTACATGTCTGGTGTTCGTTATTATTAGGAACTGAGTATCAGGTCATTGTGGGAAGCGCCAAGCGGTCATCACAGGAAGCTTCACATTGAAGGCTTTGGGCTCTGATTATCGATGAGCTAGGGTGGCGGACTAGAGAAGAATGCAGTTGCTGCAGTTGTGCTTCCTTCCATGAAAATTGTCCGCAATACTGATGTTTTAGCAAAATAGGCTCCAGATAATTTGTCCTCCATCAGCATAATCTACATGATCCTGCTACTACCGAAGGCGTAGTAATCTATTCACGGATCAAATTTCTTCCAAGCTTCCTATTCATGGATCAAATTTTTCCAAGCTAACAAAGACGAGTGGGTCAACTGGATGTGCTCTCCAAAGTAATTTTTCTAGTAATTTACACCGGTTGCTATGCCAGCATAAACTGTTGACTGGTTATTGGGATACATTCATTATGAGAAAATGGTAATACGGGGTTTTGACTTTTGATAGGTTAGTTTGCCCTTTGTTCCTGGAATTAGCGAACGCATCAATAATAGAACGCAAACCCATCTCTAGGGATTATTTACAGAAACTCAGGCACAAACATTATATATAGCTTTGTGGATCATATAAACGTGTAGATTTGTATTTGGTAAGCTTGATTCTGGAAATGTGGCACGGCAATAATTATCATGACGGTCTTACTTATACGCCATTTTTTGTAGTTTTATTTTTCCTGTTTTGTCACCTCTGCCTTTGATTTTTCTTCGGTGAAATCTTAGAACACGATTCTCACTAATTTTTGTTCATTTTCTCAAGTTGTTTTATGGAAGACATCATTTCAAGGAGTTTTATGGAAGACATCATTTCAAGGACTGTCTCTACGTCTTCAGATTCAGCAGAAGAAGCCGGCAACCTGAGTCACTAGCATGGCACGCTGCCGTTTGGTCATGTATCTAAGATCTTCAAATGTCCGTACTTTCTGCATGTACAAAGAAAACTAGAAGCTTACCAGCAGGTGTCAACATCAACAGAAAGCCAGAGTAATGAAAGGTGAAAACTGGAGAGACGGGGGCATTTCAGGTCCCTTATAGTAATAACATAGTTTCCACTGTGAAAAAATGGTGGTACGGATAATATGTATGAATGCCAAAAAGTTAAAATTTTATTAAGTATTTTACGAATATCAATGCACATTCATAAGTATTAATACCTTTTATAAATATCGATGCACATGTTCAACCTTATCAAGAGGTCATTGCATAGATTAAAAATACTAAAGAAAATTCTACGAATGCACATATCAACAATATATGACCTTAGAAACAAACTTAAAAGGTGGAACAAAAATGCCCTTATCCCCCACGCTTATATGATTCACAGCAGCCTCAAACTTATGCTTGAGGTGCCCTCATCATCACGGCTATAACTTGTGGAACACAATATTTGCACGTTTTTGGCTACATCTGAATCACCTTTTACTGTCCTCTATCTGCAGATTTCTTATGGTAATATTCTTCGAATATGTAGAAATGACTAAAACACGACGACTAAAAAAAGCTAATCGAGGAAATTTATAAATTACTCAATTCAATTTCAAGCCTCCCTAAATAACGTTGTCACAAATAAGTACCATTTCATGTTCCATTCATACCAATCATGGATGAACATATCAACACTTCAATGTATGTTTTTTCCTACAAAACAAAAGAACAATACCTATGGCTTCAGCCAAGTATAATAGCAGTTTATATATGCGCTGCTACTGCCTATCGAAAAAGGGACTATTTACCAACTCTAATTCAAGCAAGAATATACAGGTTGATATTAAAATAACTTTGTCCACGATCCCAAGAATGGGAAAACAGCAATCAGCAGCCTCAGGAGCAATGGTGTCTCTTTGTTTTTCACTCTCCTGCTCAGTTTACCTCTCTTCTGTTGCTGAGGCCCATTTGCCCGTTGAGTCGGAGCCGTTTTGGGAATTTTATAAGATGCTGCCCCTTTGTCTAGCTCATCCCACCCACCAAAGCTACGAGCCCTCTTGTCACACGTTTGCTTAGTTGACATATCATTTGCTGCATTCCAGGACTGGTAGTTCTCCCTTACCTTGCTAGAATCGATGTCTTCTCTCTCATCTCTCATTCCAATATCACTTGCAGCTCTAGAAAAGGGCTTCTTCTTTGTCCTGCGCTTGGCCTTAGGACTTCTACTTGACTTTCCCCAGAAAGTATCAATTGCATAGGAAGCTGCTGACTGAGCTAGGGGAAGTACTAATGCCATAAAAAATGTGTTTGGTCCTGTGCCTAGTAGCATTGATATGCCAACAGCAGGAAGCATCCAACCGAAGGCATTCAAAATCTGCACTGGCTCATCAGCATAAAGTGAAATTTTACAGGGGACCCCATGTATTCTTCATCAACAAATCACTCAACAACAATTTTAAAAAGTAAAAACCACTTAAACACACTTTCAAAATCTTGTCACCAAACTTCTCGAACAGGAAATGAGGAACTTTAGGTTATGAACATGTGAAATTGCATGCTGCCTTTGATTGACGTAATCATCGTCAACAGCAACAGAAATGGTTACAATAATGTGTTAGAACCTGCCATTGCTGTGCGGATTAAACATAACAAGTGTGAATTATTTAACTTCACCTACACTGTCCAACTGTGCAGCAAGGATAACAACTGATCAAGTGAAGCAACAACACATATAACATTACTGGGTGGTGAGCATTAATGACAAATAGTTGATAAGTCTGAGGACAAGGAGGCTTCTGTGGCTGTTAGCCCTTATTTTGATACAATTATTCTTTCACCCCACACCCCCTCTTCCAATGCTTATTTTGGATATCCACCTAAGATTTTGGAAGAGAGCCTTCTTCTTTGCTAATTAGTGTGGTACGAGAAAGAGGGTAGAGGAGTCTATTGATTACTCCAGGTGATTCGGAGAGATATGGCTTAAAATAAAACTATGGAGCTCAATGTTCTCCTTTGGGTCAGTGTGCCTTGGGCCTTGGGTAATGTCTGCTTCTTTGCTTCGGCTTTATGGGCTCAATTGTCCAAGCCTCTAGGGTATCAAGGGTGCCTCCTTTGTGTTTTCTGAGGTGCCTTCGGAGAGAGAGATTGGCGAACAATGGACATGTACAAATGACAATACATAGACTTAAGCTTTGCTTTGCTTAGAGTTTTCATTTTCAGTTGGAAGAGTTTTGTGAATCTTCTTGTTTGTTGCCGGATTTTTCTTCTCTACAATGCCAAACTCAGAAAATTTACATAGCTGTATATGAGCTCCAAAAGCTTTTTAACTCAGCCATTACGAGCTCCATATTATTATCCAGTACAATACTGAATAGTTATCTTATAAATCTGACAAGCACTGTAAAGTAAGATCCTATGCCCTTTGATGAAAAACGAGAAGCTTAACGGAGTGCAAAAACGACAAGTTTTCTTCTTCTTTTTTCACCTAGACATATATAACCTCCCGCATCATCCAATTATATCAACTTTTAAACTTTTCCTGTACAGAATGAAGAAGACTCTAAACAGAGAGAAGGCCTTTATGGCAATGATTGTTTAAGGGGACAGCATAAAAGGCGAATTCCTCGACGTTCCTTCAGAAACTTTTAGGGCACAACATCAAGTGGATACAGATACTAAGGTATCACCTCTCACCTCAGGGTTCTTTGTGCAAGGCACAAGAAAACCAACCCTTTCATGGAAAGATGAAAGCTTTATAACTCGTTCTCATTTTAGATTCACATATAAGACTCTTTAGGACTGTCTACGCTATAGGCTCCTTTGAATCCTTAAGATGTTTTACATTGGACAGCAAGAGAAAACGTATCTTTTGGCCTGTGAGAAAATAGAAGATGGATTTCTTTCTTTTATCGCTATGTAACAATTTGCTTCTCACATACATGATTTAAACAGAAAAAAAAAAAAAAAAGCAAAGAAGAATAATCAATTTACACGGGAAAAAACCTTAGGCTCAGAAAAAATAAAAAGAAAAAATAAACCAATTTTAGTTTAGTGGTACTAGAGCCTCAAGTATTGAAGAGGCTAAATCTTATCATTGAAAGGAACTCCAAGCTCTCCACGTATGTAATAACTAAGGCATGCTTATCTTATTTGAACCAACGAACAATGGAATCATGAACTAAAGATACAAATTACGAAAGAATAGAGAAGCATATAGTCATGGAGTCATGTTTGGGCATTAGATCGGCTTGAATTACTAGTCCCTAATGTTTTATATAAAACTTAAGGAACGAAAATTGAATCCATTACCAAAAACTGTAAATCGAATGCCAATGGATTGAAATACAACCCTTATCCTCACTTGAATGATATCCCAACTTCTAACAGTACCATGCAAGCATATGTCTAGCTTATGCATTTGAACTAATATCAGGGTTTCTTCACAAAATTGAATCCATTACCGAAAACTGTAAATCGAAGGCCAGTGGATTGAAATAGAACCCTTATCCTCACTTGAATGATATCCCAACTTCTAACACTACCATGCTAACAAATGTCTAGCTTATGCATTTGAACTAATGTCCGGGTTTCTTCAAACGTAAATAAAAGAGCCTATCAATTTTCATAGAGAAACAATCAACTTCAAGGACTAAAAGTTTTACTAGCCTCGTTTAAGTGAATCCTAACCTTTTTCCAGGTCTTAAATTTATAGCAGCTTGTATTCAAGTTTCCAACATTCTCTCAGCAACCAAACAGAACATCTCGATAACATTTAGCAAACCCTGCACCTCTAAAATGAAATACAACAATTTAAACTTAAAGATGCTGTTTTTTTTTGAACCAATGAAAAATGGAATCATGAACTAAAGACACAAATTGCGAAAGAATAGAGAAGCATATAAGCATGAAGTCATGTTTGGGCATTAGATCGGCTTGAACTAGTCCCTAATGTTTTATATAAAACTTAAGGAACAAAAATTGAATCCATTACCGAAAACTGTAAATCGAATGATATCCCAACTTCTAACAGTACCATGCTAGCAAATGTCTAGCTTATGCATTTGAACTAATATCCGGGTTTCTTCACAAAATTGAATCCATTACCGAAAACTGTAAATTGGAAGCCAATGGATTGAAATAGAACCCTTATCCTCACTTGAATGATATCCCAACTTCTAACACTACCATGCTAACAAATGTCTAGCATATGCATTTGAACTAATGTCCAACTTATGCATTTGAACTAATGTCCGGGTTTCTTCAAACATAAATAAAAGAGCCTATCAATTTTCATAGAGAAACAATCAACTTCAAGGACCAAAAGTTGTACTAGCCTCGTTAAGTGAATCCTAACCTTTTTCCAGGTCTTAAATTTATAGTAGCTTCTATTCAGTTTTCCAACATTTTCTCAGCAACCAAACAGAACATCTCGATAACATTTAGCAAACCCTGCACCTATAAAATCAAAATACGACAATTGAAACTTAAAAATGCTGTTTTTTTTTTTTACCTTAAAAATCCAAGACGCGTCCATAGCCTCTTCAAAAACCCCAAACCCTTCTTCATCGTCGTCATCCATATCTATCGGGTCATCGGACCACCATACCCTCTTCTTCCCACCGTTCCGGAAACCAAACCCATTTACGCCGTTGTTTCCGTCGCCGTTACCAAAATCGTCTTCGAAATTGAATCCATGTCGTTCGGCTCGGGCGGCTTTCTCGGCGTTGGAGTCCCAGTGAGGCCTACCACTGCGGCCTCCGTAGCCAGTGGAATGACACCGATTGCCACTACGGAGGATAGCATTCCGGCGGTTTGTAGGTAGAAGTGGCGGTGGTGGTGATGGTGCAGTGGCTAAGCCAGGGAAATGAAGCAGCAGAGCAGTCCCCATTTGGAGGGACGGGAATCGTGAATCCAAGGGTCCATTTTTTATTTTCTAAATTTAACTGAATATAAATTGTTTGGTAAAAAAGAAAAATGGTGAAAGTAAAATTAAATTGAGAAAAATACTCTCTCTGTTCTAATTTTTTTGTTCAATTTGAAGAGTCCAACTTATTAAAAAAATACAATTATTATACTATAAAAATTTGAACTTTTCAATAATGGTCTTCATTTTAAATTTCAATTGTCACTTCGAATCAAAAGGAAGGGTAGAAGAGTATTTTTTATAGGATTTCATTATTGGACTTCTCAAAATAGACAAACAAATTGGGGCATTAAAAAGTAAAAAATGGAACAAACAAAATGGGACGGAGAAAGTAATAAGAGAACCTATAATTTTTATTTTAGGTGATTATAAGTGATGACGTTGGAAAATGGATGGGAACTCCTACTTATGGCTCTTGTACAAAAGTACGGTAGGCCTGAGTGGTTATCTGGTCGTAAATTCTCCGACAATTAAGTTAGACTACTATGCCAAGAGGTAACCTGTAACGCCCGGACTTTTCGGCTTGTTATTTAAACTATTTTTAAATCATTTGTTATATAAAGTGAATACTTAAAAGAAATAGCATAATTTTGTTTTTCTTTTATTAATGAACAAGCTGCAGCGGAAATACATTTGAAATAATCTAAATATCCTTTCGGATTTACATAAAAGACAAAATTATAAAATTGTTCTAATAGTGCGACCACCTGATCTTGTTGTACTCTCTCTAGCATCGTCTAACTTCGTCATCCGCTCTTCTAAATCTGGCATGAAACGCCAAGGGCAGAGAAGTTGCTCCAATGAGTAATGAAACTCAGTAAGAAAATATACCCGAAAAACCGAACCCAAAGATAATAACACGTACAACAGTATACACAGAATAACTGAACAACACTAGTACCTAGAATATTATGCGCAATAACAAACATATAGATATGTTATGAATTTATTTTCTCTTTTGAACAGATAACACCTTGGGAATCAAATCCATAATAAATTCGGCTCGACGGCCAGTGAGAGAATCTAACCCAACTTGTGAACCTAACCCGGAAAAATAATCCTTGCACCGTTCGACGCGTCAAGACCGTCCAGCACACCAAGTACAGTTCAACGCATCAAGACCGTCCGGTACTCCGATCAAGTACAGTACAACGCATCACAACCGTCCAGCACACCGAGTACAGTACAACGCATCTAGACCGTCCAACACACAAAGTACAGTCCAAAGCATCTAGATCGTCCAGCACCTCGAGCACAGTACAACATATTGTGATCGTCCAATACCTCGACCAACACGCACTAAAAACTCGTTGACATCCCAACGATCTCAGGTTATACAACCAAATACCATTTCAAAGTTTATTTCTATTATCCTTATTTGTCTATACAAGTGACTATGTATTACCGACAAATAACCAATGTCTCTAACGTTCAATCTATATTTGCCTCAAAATGCAGTTATGTCATTCTATCAAAAACTAGGCAGCATAACAGTTGTACCCAATAAATTCAAGAATTCCAAAATGTCTAGAAATTTCAGTAGCACAATAACAACATGAACTCAATGGCTAAGAACCATTTAAATTAAGGTAATGAACTAGTACTGGACTAACTTCAAGTTTCTAGAGTCAACACGCATCAACTAGTAGAGAAC
Organism: Arctostaphylos glauca; assembly: GCA_019985065.2. Classification (NCBI taxonomy): domain Eukaryota; kingdom Viridiplantae; phylum Streptophyta; class Magnoliopsida; order Ericales; family Ericaceae; genus Arctostaphylos; species Arctostaphylos glauca. The sequence continues at coordinate 20,599,222 of JAHSPW020000013.1, forward strand.
TATTCATACGGGAATGAGGACAAGGAATATAGTCCTTGGGCTATAAAGAGGTTTAAATAAATAAAAAATGTATTTTATTTTATTTTATTTTTGAATAGCACAAGAACTAGATAAAATCAAGAACATTCATTGAGATATACGTAAATTTAGTTTGAAGGGATACATGCAAGGTAGTATCTGAAGCATCAATGTGCTGTTTTGTCTAATATAAAATTAAGAGGGTGACCAATCATAGGAGAAAAAAATATACATATATATATATACACATATATATATATATACATATATATATATATATCAGGGCTAATCACAATAGAAAAGGAAAAAAGGAATCCTTTAACAAATCTATTCCCGTAGTTTGACACAAACCAAAAGAACATAAGAGACAAATAAATAAATAAACGATGGGATACCTCCTACACATTAGCGTAGTCAAAATAATTATGCGCAAATTAGTGATCAATATCCATCATATATAATCATGGGTTCTACAAACAACAACCAAAGAGGTCCAAAACATTCAATTCATGACACGAAATATCAATTCAGCAAGAACTAAGGGTGTAGATAGAATAATCTATCCTAAACGCGAAATATAAGAGTTGAAGGTATAGATTAACTACCAAAAATACATAATCTAAGGGTTGGAAGGTATAAATCCCTACCTCGATTGCGAAATTAACCGAAAATTGAAAGCAATCGATGGAATTCCAGCAGAACCTCCTTCTCACGAACCTCTCTTTCCTTCACTGTTCAACCACTCCTCTCCAAGACCTCTCTTCCATATTTGATGCAGGAATGCGTGTAAAAATCCAGTAGAGAAGTTCGGATCTTTTTTTTGTAACTTCCTTATAGCACTATGTAACCTTCCCCATAATTTTACCCATAAAAACTCATCAAGGATCCCATAACTCCCACATTCACTCCCCATTTAACCTCATCAAAAATCATAAAAACAAAAACAGATTACAAAGATTCCCACGGTTATGAAACAAAGAGGAATGAGGGAAAATTTATTCAGTGTTTCTCGCCCCTTATCAATACCTATACACGCAAATCTCAACCGTCAATCGAACAATAAATGCTAAGTGACTAAATTAACCACAATAGTTTTAAATTTTATTAAAACTTTATTCTTAATACATTATAAATTTCGGGTCGTTACATAACCAACTGTATGTATATTGATAATGAATTTAGTGCGTGCCTGATTTCATGATCGAAAATGAGTATTAATACCTTGAGAATATGGTGATCTCGGGCTAACTGTCGCTATCATTGGCACACTAAATTTGTTTTGAGAGATTTACAGACTTATTTCACCGCGCCATCTCTAGAATGCGGGGGATCAGAGGCATCATCCTTGGGATCTCATGGGTAATCTGGAGCAAGCATTGAGATGCACCTCTGCTCTTAACTTTCGTGCTACTTGAGAAGAACCTAAGCAGAGGTCAATCCGACTGAGGGTATGCGTGACAGGCAAATCAACCATGTTGTGTTCTAGAAAGTTTCTAGTCGATCTGAGAATTTATTGGCCGATGAGTCGGTGCAGAATTAGATTTGGGCTTATCAATATATATTTGCTTTATTTGTTTTAGGTGATTATATTAATTTTCTTAATTTGTTCTACTTACTAATGTTGTAAATTCTTTTTTGCTAAGCAAAGAGGAAATTTTATTAATCATTAAAATTTATAGACAAAGATTAAAGGGAACCAAAGATAAAAGACATCACAAATGGAGTGACTCTAAATCTCAACGAGATTGGCAACTGAAGCTCCGACAATCATATACTCTTTGAGAATCCGAGTAATCTATCCACGTAAAACGATTACAATCATAGAATATTGAAATACCATCCCATATCCAAAGATTCCAAACCAAAGGAAAAAGAACCAAGACAACAAACTTGTGTCTACCATCCTAAGGAAAGCCAGACACTCCATCTTCCATCAGGTGAGTGAAGCCCTACACTTTGATTTTACGAATTCCTTCCAGACTTGTGATGAAATCTTGAATGAAATAAACGACCAAATTGTGCTTAGATTTTATTCATAAAGCCATCTTAAATTTGATTCCTTCTCCAATGTCTAGAGAAAAAGAAGAAAGAAAAGTAAAAGCATACAAAACGTTTTTAATCACTTTCCAATTTGAAAAACTAATACAATTGATGGAGTTTTGTTTTATGTGAGGGGACCAATTTTGTTATTTATTGAGTACTTATCCAGATCAATAGAATAGAAAATTGTCGGTTTGTCCTAAATTAGAAAAGTCTATTCGGTCGTTGTTTTTTAAATTTATAAAATTGACATTAAATTTTTTAAATTATCATTCTTCTCAATGAGGGTTGAAAAAATATAAAGTTACGATCAAAACCAAAAAAATAAGGGAAAAAATCAATTTACTATAGTTTTTTTTATTTTTTTAAAGCTCGATTGATATTTTTTAACTCCAATTTAGTAAATATCGCTTATAATATGCATTTTTTGTAAACATTTTTGCACGTCTTTTTATTTTTATATTTTTTTGCAGCGTTACGAAATCGTGAATCTTACTACATCGTATCTAGTTTTATCAGAACCACGAATTCTCTCCGGATCTCTTGATTTGCTACCTAATTTAGGATGCGGAAATCGGGATATGGTTTATCGGTAACCTTAAAAGCCAAATTAGTATAATATTTGATGATGGGGGTAGATCAAAACTCAGTTGGATTAGCACTTACATATCAAACTAAATTGTATATTAAAGATTCAAATAAATATAGCTGAAATAGTAAGACTTAAAATGTATATTAAACTCAGTAGGAATAGTCAACTAAACTAGTCCAATAATTTTTTAGACGGTTACACTGTGTGTTTTCGTAGAAGTTCGAATCGGGATATGGTCAAAGATTAGTCTAAGCTAGAATCAACTTTCGAAAGTCATATTTCTTCTCTGCATTTCGACCAGTTTGGGCTACAATCTTTCGAGCAAGTAGAAGGTTAACCCAATTAGCATGCTAACTATAATATTCAACCACCAATTAATTTGATCTCCGTCAATTTGAAAATCCACGGCTGGGTTTTTTGTTTGGGTACCGGTACTAAATCGTAAATTTTTTATTATACAATTTTTATTTTTATTTTTTTGGTTTGTCCTAACTTCTAAAAAATGATTAATTTTTTTATTTTCTTTCAATTGTTCTTGTTTGATGAGTAAACAAAAATTTAAAAAATAAGTTCAAAAAGTAAATAAAAATAAAATTATGTAGTCCAGTTTAGACGACAGTGTACATATTAAAGTCAGACAAACATTGGCATGAAGTCATATAGTTTGCAACTTGTTTACCAAATCACGTTGAACAAATGTAAATATTATAGCATTTGGTAGTGTGTTTTTTTAAATGAAAAAAATTAGTTTGAAATTTGTACAGTAAATAAAAGTTAAAAGAAAAAATTTATATAGTAAAAACTTGTTGTCCAAGTGAAAAAAAAATCTATTGTCAAAGAAGTATTTATTTAGGGGTAATTAGGTCAATTTATCAATTGCATACACCTCCATCCATTGCCATCGCTGACAGGGGTAGGTAAGTGCAATTTCAAAAACTACATGGGAGGTAAGTGAAATTTTTCCTTTATTTGATAACTCAAAATGTACGAATCAATTTACACACATAGACTTTGCTTTTGTGGATGGAATCCCCCGAGAAGGGTTAAAATAGCAGTTTCTGCTCCCTATTCCATGATTCAAGATATATCTAGATAAGTGTGTATCTATCCAAAATAGATAGCATAGACTTTTTCTATTCAACTCAATCCTTTTACGATAAGATTGGGCCAACTTTACTTCCAACTTTACTTGTAATTTAATTAAGAAAGACAAATGAAAATTATTGAATTACAAAGTATCCATTCCTGGAAATTCAAATTTGATCTCCTTTTATACCACACAACACCTACGTCTAATTTCCGAGAACACGTGAAAGGCGATAAGCGATCTCATCATTAATAAAAAAATATAGATACTTAGCACATCTTGATAAAAATCAATCTCAATGTCCACTTGCATAAAATCCAATTAAAGTTGGAACAAATCTCTATGCAAGCTGTCTCTATAAGAATTGGCAACACCAACAAAATTTCGAACATAAAACCTTAAGAAATAACAAACCCCTAAGTTTTAAATCTTAACCACCAAGTATCGAAATCGTAAATATTACCTCATGGTATCAAGTTTTTTTCCAAACCACGAATTCGCTCAAAATTATATAAATTTGATGATGGGGGTAGATCAAAACTCAGTTGGATTAGCACTTAAATATCAACCTAAATGTATATATATATAAAAGAAGGGGGTAGTGCATAATAAGCCATATTCGGAATAAACAAATCCGGATTAACCAATCCGTAGGGGTTATTAACCATCTGTAGCTAAGGTGATCCATTACACCTATCCCACTTCCCTTTATTTTGTGGATTCCTACAATACCTTAGATTTCACTACTTTTGTCAAAGGCCAACTGACCCCATCCCCCCTGCGTTTTCTTTTCTCCCCTTTCTTTCCTCTGTTTTTTTTTTTTGGAAAAGTCTGTGTACATAGATCCGGACACAGATATGTCCGGACCGTTAGATGCACGTGAGACCCTTGATAATTTAAGGGCCCCATTTGCATCCGACGGTCTTGGACACATCTGTGTCCGGATCTATGTACACAAATCTGTGTATGTAGCATTGTTCTTTTTTTTCTCTCTTTTTTTGTATTCGTCTGGTTTTAAAATTATTTTCAAATTAATCCCGACTAGTCATCGGAACTCTGAAGTTAATGGCCGAGTAAATTATCAGTAATTCCTATAGATTAATTCTAGTGGAATTCGACTTCATAATCTTAGAATAACAAGTTTCTTAGTCTCTCTCTCTTTCTTTTCGCTGAATCAATCCCCGAAGATTAATTTTCTCACGTACTCCAATATCATTTAGAGAGTAGTTAATTATTTATCTTGTGATGTCATCACTTAATTGATAATTCATGTGCTTCCACTATTATACATTGATGTGAAGTAGAGGTCGAGTCAGAATTTCGATGTGGGCAACGCTGTTTAATCTGACTTTATTGTATATTTTCATTTGCATCGACGTTATTAGTGATTTTTTTTTTGTCTTTTAGGCATAATGTTTACTTTTTAGATTTATTGCGTCAAGACAAATAATAATCTACAAAAATTAATACAAAACTAATAAAGGCAAAAAAAAAAGAACCATATGCCAAATAAACCTTAATGTTCGTAAAAATGTATTAAAAAATATTATGTGTTAATTGATATAATTGGACTTTGTTCTGTTTTTAAAAAAATAAATAAAAGCTTGGTCTAGTTTTTCTGCTCTCTTTAAATAAAATAAATCGAGATGTTATTTTTATGATTCAAGTTATTTATTTCTTAAATTGTAATTTTTATAAAATTATGTTATTCGCATATAGATAAATAGCTATTCGAATTACAGTAATAGACCCTATAAATTAATTCTAGTAGAATTTGACCTCCATGCCTCGCGAGCTTAGAGTGACAAGTCCCTTAATCACTGCTTCTACTTCTATTAAGCCAATCCCAAAAGGGATTAATTTTCCCACGTACTCCAATATCATTTAGGGAGTGGTTAATTAATTATCTTGTGATATCTTCACTTAATTGATATTCCATGTGCTTCCACTAGTATACATTAACGTGAAGCAGAGGTCGAGTCAGAATTTCGATGAGAACATCGCTATTTAATTGGACTTTATTGTATATTTCATTTTGTATGAATGTTATTAGAGAATTTTTTGGTCTTTTTAGACATAATTTTTTATTTTTTAGATTGATTGTTTCAAGATGAATAATAATCTACAAAAATTAATACAAAACTAAAAAAGACAAATTTTTTTTGGAATGAAGATAAAAATAACAATAAGAACCATACGCCAAATAAACCCTAATGTGCGTAAAAATTTATAAAAATAAAATAAAATAATGTGGTAATTGATATAATTGGACTTGTTCTGTTTTTTTTAAAACATAAAGGCTCGGTCTAATTTTTTTTTCTGTCTTTAAATAAAATACAGTGGTATGTTCTTTTTACGATTCAAGTCATTTATTTCTTAAATCGTGATTTTATAAAATTATGTTGTTCGTATATAGATAAATAGCTAATCGAATTACAGTGATGTAAATTTTTTTTTTTAAAAGAAATTGGAGCTCGAGTGACATGTGCATCACCGTCCTCCGTCCACCTATCTCCGTCCCTAATGTGGAGTCTATATGATGAATCGTAAGGCCCACGTCAATTGCAGAAGAGTTTGAAACATCATTTGATGATATCTCAAGAGCACTGAATAAATTTTCTCGCGATGAATCTGTCCGACAAGGAACCCACTCAGAATCTAGAGGATAGTGCAATTGACTCGTTATAGGCCGAGTTGTTTGGTTGAGTCGGAGATCACCCCACTTCGCATTCTAACGATTGACCCATGCAAAAGAAATGGCGGGGGAAAACGAATTAAACAAGAAACAAGATTCCTGTTGGAACTTCGTTGCATTTGGACCGTAGGGCCCGTTTGGATGGGGTAATATTTTCTGGGGGATAATTTTTGGAGGGGGTATTAGTTTTAGAGGGAGGACCCACTTTGATGTGATGTTTATAGAGGAAGGGTAAAAAAATAGATGGTTTGGATGGGGGTTTAAATAGGGGATAAAGGGGATAAAGAGGGATAAGAGGGGGGGATAAGGAAAAAAATTGTTGCTCATTTGGATGGGGGAAAAAAGAAGGGGGATAATTTTTGGAGGGGGTAAAAAGATCGACGTGACATGTTTAGCATGGTTTGGGAGCAAAAAATGCAGGGGGATAATTTTTCACCTCTCCAAAAATAATCCCACAGAGAGGGATAAAGGGGGATAATTTTTGGGTAGGAGGGAGGGTGCCCAAAAATTATCCTGGAGGGGAGGGAAAAAGAGGGGAGGGGGTATTATTCTTGGATAATACCCCTTCTTCCTCATTACAAATACAAAATAACTTTATCCCCCTATTTTATGCTCCATTCAAATTAAGTACTATTTTATCCCTTTTTTTTAATACTTCATCCAAACTATCTATTTTTTATTACCCCCTCTATAAATATCACATCAATGTGGGCCAACCCTTTAAAAATAATACCCCTCTTATCTTATCCCCTCAATAACTTATCCCCCTTTTTTCGTCCTTATTTGAAATTTTTTTGTAATTTTTTATTTTTCATCAATTTTTGTTGATTTGTTGATTCATCTCAACAAGAGCTTTCAGAAAAGTTATCAATCATCGGCTAAATTTGAAAAAAGTTCAGAAAAGACAAAAATAAATCAAAAAATAAATTTTTTTGTACTTATTCGTCGTCTTTAGTGATTTTTTTTAACTTTTGGACATAATTTTATACTCATTAGATTCCTTTCATCAAGACGGACTAATAAACTATAGCAAAAAATAATCCAAATAGGGCCTATAATCCAAATGGGGACTAATAAACTATAGCAAAAAATAAATAAATAAATAAAGACAAAAATAACAAATAAATAAAAACTATAGCCCAAATGAGACCTATAATCCCTTATCCAATCAGCCTCTCAAATGACTATTTTTGAATAATTTAAGGGTTTTTTAACTTTGTTTTACCAATTAACAAAAAAAAGAAAAAAATAACAACAAAATATAAATCAACAATAAAAAATTTAGTTAAAAAGAAAAAATATATAATTTAGCTCGCGTAAATTTAGTTAACAATAAAAAAGATATAAAGAGAAAAATTTAGTTAACAATAAAAAAGAGAAAAATATAATTTTGGGAGGGGGTAATAGGGGAGAAGAGGGGGGAATAATTTTTGGAGGGGGAGATTTGTAGTTTCCAAACCATGCCAAATAATGGGACCCACCCCTAAGAAGGGGTAATAAGTTTTGAGGGGGATTTTAACCCCATCCAAGCAGGACCGTAGCTCCATATTTGGATAAACATTCCTCTCAAAACTTTTGTGTCCACATGGACTGCATAACTAATTGCCGGCGACCAAAAGAAAGGGCTGGTGAAATCGGTTCGGCCGGTCGGTTTTTTCAGCCATAACAGACCGAACCGATCAGTTCGGGGAGGATACCGATGGAACCGACTCCAACCAAAAAAATGATAAACCAAAGTCAATTCGGGACTGTTCGGTCTAGTCGGATTTTTCGATTTTTTTGGATTGGGCTTGAATTTGGGCCTGTAATAATTTAGGGCCATACAAAAACCTGTAAAATAAAATTTTGGCCATAAAAGTGCAGTATAACCACTTAGACTTTTAGGATTAGAACGGTTTGGTCCACAATAGTACTAGTTTTCGGTTCGGTCAACACTGGTCCATTTGGTTATGTTCGGTCTTCTATCTTGGTTTTGGTTTTGGTTTAGTTCGGTTCAGTTCGGTCCGGACTAAATATGAGATAACTGACCCCAAACCAAAAATCAAATATTTTTTACGGGCAGAATCGAAACTGACCGAACGGAGTGTTGGACCAACCGAGGACCGAAATTTCGGTCAATTTTTTTCGATTTCTTCGGTTCATCGATTTTTTATTTCACTCCTACTTGCCTCTCTTTCTTTTTCTTTCAGTTTGACTTGGCAGTTCACCAAACATATGTTTACGGGAAAGTCTTTTGGTCCTTCTAAATTTTTAACAAAATTTCTAATAATTTTAAATTTAAATAAATTTTAACCCTTAATTTTAAATATCTATAATATTTAAAAAAATATATATTCTGAGACTATAGGACTCTGAAAACACTAGAATCCCATAAATGGGATCCCAGAAAGGTCTAGAAGCTGAGGTGTCAACCGCCCCCACTCACTCACTCTCTCTCTCTCACACACACAAACACACTCATTTTTTATACAACAAAGCTATTAACTCTCTACGAATTATTTTATTTTATATCGCATGTTTAGGTGAAAAATAAGCATAGAGAATTAGAGTCTATCCCACTTATTTGAACACTTTTTGATTGTTTGTCACCTAGGCATGCGATCTAAAATAATATAATTTATCAAGTGTTAGTAGCTTTATTGTTCTTTATATACCAATTTAAATTATTGCTCTTACTTTTCAATTTTTTAATTTTTTTGTATTTATTAGTGTGGTATTAATTTTTTTGTATAGATCTTAGGGTTTGTTTGTTTGTCTAGATATAAAGAGTGGAATATAAAATTATATACAATGTTGTGTGAATACGATATCTAGTAAATGTAAGACTTGATATAAGTGAAAAGATATTTTGTATTTGTTTCGAATGGATATTTTAGAATATAGACTTTGATATGGCGAGATTGGAAATTTAATTGGCCTCACACAACCATTACATGATAAGATTGTGGAAAATACACAACATAAATCTCTTATTGAACTCAAAATAAAATAAAAAAATTTCCAATTTTTTCCTCTCACACTATGGTCTTGTTTAGTTAACGGGAAGGAAATAGAAAGTACGAGAATATCTAATTTTTTTATGTCTTGTGTGTTCAACTAGCAGGAAAATTGTGAGACTTATGTCTTTAACTTTTTTATTAGGATTAGTTTCCTCTCAAAACATGTATAGCAAAAAGAACACAATATTTTACATGAAACTCTTTTTCGCACTACTTTCTTATGCAATTAAACTATTTACTTTGAATTTTTTCATAAATTTATTTTATTAAATAAACACGTAAAGGATTCCTTTACTTGTACTTTAGATAGCCAAACAGATAGACTCCAAGATGGTGATGAACAATGTTAAAGTTATGAAAATTGGTTTAGGAAATTGAACAAACACATGGTGGTCACAAAATATTGTCATGTGCTAAGTAGTGAATTCAACAAACAAATGGTAGGCACAAAATGATGAAAATTGAGGATTGAACTGAATCACAAGTAGATTACTTGCATATAGATCAACTATGTACAGATAGAGAGAGAGAGAGAGAGAGAGAGAGAGAGAGAGAGAGAGCCTGGAACTCTTTTGAAACAGAGAGGATGAAGTTGTGTACGTATATTTGTCGAGTATGTATTTCATATACCGTCTCTAGTCTGACTTCGAGCAGGAGATTTTTCCTCAAAATTTTAGTGCTCATTTCTCTCTCTTGTTTTCTCTCTCCTAATTCAAGTGTTTTCTCTGTCGAATGGAGTTTCATTTTCTCGCTTTTTTTTTTATTTCTCCTCCCTTATACTGGATATGGGGAAAACTTTTTATTTTATTTTATTTTCTTTTCTTTTCCACAACTTCCAAACAGAGTGTAAAATTTTTTCGGAAAATTACTAAATCAATTTCTTAACAAATGCATGGAGCCTATTAAAAAATTAAACCTAACTTTATCGGTTAAGATGCCGATCTTAATCACAAAGCCTTTTAAATTAACCGAATCACCATAACATAAAATCAGACTCGTACTATAAGAGTTATGTGAAAAAAAAAACACTCGGACCAAAGTAAACAAAATTACACAGTATTTTAATTTAGCTTTTTTCTTCATATCCAAACTTGAAGGGGGAGAAACGACTCATTTTTATTTGTCTTAACTTATCTAATTAAATTAATTATTTTTTATTTTTATTAAAAAATTATAGTCGTTATATTTTCATTAATTTTTTGTTGATTGTTGGTTCATCTAGACAAAAGAAATCTAAAAAGTATATAAAATTATGTCCAAAAACTAAAAAAAATTCACTAAAGACCAAAAATAAGTTAAAACATACCATGTATTGGCTTATTTTTTGTATTTTCTGAAATTTTTTTAATTTTTAAAAATAATTTTATACCTTTCTAAAATTTCTTGTCGATGCGAATCAACAACCATAAAATAATTGACGTAACACAAAAAATTGGGAAACAATTCAAATAAAGACAAAAAATTAATCAAATAATAATTTAATAATTTACCACAGTACAAATTGAGACGTGCACATCAAAATCAAAAACCAATCAGACTATTAAGAAAATTAAAATGTGGAGTACCCATTAGATTGCACTAAATGTAGTGTCTTCAACTTACTACAGATAAGTAAAGTAAACAATAACCCCAAAGGGTTGCTCGAGTGGGGATCGGGATGAGCTATAAATTTGAACATCGAGGTCGAAATTCGGCGATAACACTTAGGGCCATGGGAAATTTGCCCAGTCATTTTCATCCAGGGTTCTGAGGACTAATTGGTATTAGATGGAGACTCCTCCAAATTTTACCTCAGCTGGATTTCAAACCGACCGAATACCTTTATTATAAAAAAAAAAGTAAAGTAAATAATTGATTTGAATTTGTCTTCCTCCCATAAAAGACGCTCTATAGTATAATCAAGGTTATTAATATTATACCGGTCGGTACGTATCATTTTGGTGTAAAAACAGTATCAAATATCTCTAATACCGGTTGCTACTCGATTTTTTTTTTTTAGAGTTACAAAAAAAATTTAATTTTTTGGCTTTCTCTCTATAGGGTGTGTGGTGTGTGTATTTATAGTTACAGTAAATTCGATATGATACCCAGTATATGACTGGTACTAATAGAAAAATCGATACTGAAACTGATCTGGTATTCAGAACCTTTAGTAGAATAATGTAAAAACATTGGAAGTAGGCCATTATTTTAAACTATTTTGGTTTACCTTTCTCTCTCTTCTAACTCTCCTTAAACTTGGAAAAGGAGATACAATATTTTGAGAGAATTATGAAACAATAGTGTGGGGTTAAAATAATTTCCACAAATATAATGCACAGTTTTAAAATAACCAAATTAAACATGGTCTTTATAAAAATAATTCTTAAAGTTTGATGACCATACACATTTATAATTATATACCTTTTTGCCAACATTGACTTACACCCTGAAGGTAAACGACTTGCAAGAAGAATTTTCAAATAGTTAGATTAACTTGCATCATAGGAAAAATTGTCAAACAATAAAATTGACTCGCACGTTGGAACATAATGACTTGCACCTTGAAAGTGAACAACTCGCACTATGAGAAAAATTACCAAATAATTACATGCAATTTGTTGTCTAATATAGTTCAAATCGTTTACCTTCAGGGTGTAAGTCACTCTGTTTTATGGTACAAGTCAGTCATTATGTTTCAATGTACAAATCAATGCTATCAAAAGGGTATTATAGTCACCATATTTTAGAAATTATTTTTTTAAAGATTATGTTTTAGTAATTTCGAAACTATGAATCATTATTGTGGAGATTATTTTCGGTTCACAATTCTCCACTTATTACATCAACACTTATGTTTCAAGATAATCATGAAAAAAAAAATAATTTAATAGAGTAAGCTTTAAAAGTTAAAAATAAAATAAAATAATTTAAATTTATTGAACCGGTAGGAATGCAATATTTGTAATTGCCAGCAAGTGCATAAATTTTTTGTTCCCCTCCAAGACATTCTAATAGAGACTGATTTTCACACATTTTTTTTGTTCAGTTGTACTTTATTTTTGTCTCTATTATACAAAGTTATTAAAATATTCTTCTATTAAATAATTTCTATTCCTCTCTTATGTATAATAGAAGTGTATTCCAGTACCTTCGTATAATATAAAAATAAATAAATACAAATGAACAAAAAAAGTGTGTGAAAATCAAACCACTTATAATATAATACTAATTTCAAAATATAAATAGGAAAGTAGGCCCTCATTTACACCTAATAAACCATTATTTTTTTTGCCTAGTCATCGTTTCTTCCGCCATAAATATACACCCAAACCATACCAAATCCCCCCACCCTCTTCTCTCTTCTTCTTCTGAAATCTCCATTGGAGGCTGTTTTTATCCGCCATCGATGCCGAAGAAGAAGACGATCTTCCTCATGGAGACTGAAGGAAGAAGATTAAAAGTTCTGAATCCCCAGAAAATGAAGAAACCAAAGCCAAAGGGATGAGTTTGAACAAATGCTGTCTCTAGGCAAGTCTGATGCTTGGCTTTCATTCTTACCTCTTTCCTCGTTTGGTTTCTGCGAAAATGAAGGAAAAGTAAAATAAAGTTTTTGGGGCTCATTACTACTGGAATTTTGATGATTCCTAAGTAACCCTTCTGCTGTTTTCTATGTTTCTTTTTCTCTTTGGGAAAAACAAGAAATTCACAAGACATACTCTCTGTTGTTGTCTTGTCTTTCTTGAAAATTATCAAAATTCTCTGTACTTTTCAGAGCTCTTATGCTTTTTTTTTTTTTGGGCATAATATAAGAGAGACCTTACTTTTCATGTCTTACAATATTCAAGCAACTATCGGCTTGGAATCATGTCGTTATAGGGCTTTAGCCCTTTTGCGTAATTGAATATGGTCAAGTTGTTTTCTTTCTTTTGGTGCACAATTATTTGTGATTATTTTAGATTCAAAATTATCATGATACGATCAAATTGCACTACAGCTCCCGAACCCATGTTTTGGTGAGAGTTCAGATCCTCTCTTTGGCAAAATGCAGTATTATCATGCTGTTCTTGTTGGGAGATCCATAAATTTTTTTTTTTAGCAACTGATCATGAAAATAAATATTTAGAATAATGGTAACATGACAGTATCATTGGATTAAAAGGAGACCAAGGTCTTTATATATTGTCCTCCATATTTTTTTTATATGATTTGTTAAAACAGCTGAATCTATTGTGTTAAATGAAACGTGTTGCATTGCATTTTAAATTAATGGAAAGATAATTTGTGCATTTTTTGGGAAAAGGGGAGTTTGATGTGCAGTCAAACAACGTTGTTTTGACGCAAAAAATACTGTCCGAACAGCATTTTATGTACTAAAATAATATTATTTTGACACATAAAATGCCATGTGCATTGTGCACAGTACGACTCCTTTTAAGTCCTTTAATTTTTGGTGATTATGGAGAAGGTTATAGAAAAGGACGCGAAAGAAATTTTGGAGAAAAAACTAAACCAGTCCAATACTGATTTTTGGATGATTTCATCCGGGACCCAATTTAATAATCAGAAACGTTTCATGCAAGTAGAACTTGTAAAAGAATTTTATTATGCAAAAAACCTATAACAATATATTCCCGTCTTGTATAATATTATTCGCTTTAACTGTCAAAATTTCATGAACTTTTTAGCAGATCACTCATCTCTGGATTGCTCCAGGACGAGCACAGTTAACTCTGAAGTTTCATTTACTTTTAGCACACTCTCGCCTTTAAAAAGACTTATACAACGTAGAGTCGTGATATATCATAAATAGTACTGAACTTACATCCGCCAAGCGATGTGAGACCATTGATTACTCATCCGAATATCCACTGATACTCTCTCTTGGACGTCGGCGTCATAGCTATCTCAGCCTTGACTAAGGTTTCATAATCTCCCCTACTTAGGAACACACGTCCTCTTGTGGGGTCGAGATTTGTCCTATATTTATTTTGTTGTTGCGGGCGCTGATACCATTTATAATGACTCGCTCTCGCCTTGTACAATATTATCAAAACCCATGGAATTTTAGTATGTTACCCATACTTGGATTGTTTTAGGACGAACATGCTTAACTGTGAAATTCTATATAGTTTTGATGTTTTCACGGCTTTAAATTTTTTTTTTTTGTACAAAATAGGGTTATGATTTACTATAAATAGTACTGGATTTACATTCACTAAGCGATGTGAAATCCTTGATCACCTATCCGAACATTCCTTACCAACATGACACTCTCCCGGACATCAACCTCACAGTTGGCACTACACCCTAGCTGAAGTGTCACAGTTATTTTTAGCTTAAATTATTGGACAAGCGATATTTGGTTCGTGCTTATCTGGACGGATGAGATCCAAACGAGATATCGTTATGTTTTTTTGTGATTGACGTTTTTAATCATGTTTAATTGAATATCAATTAAAATGATTCCGTTGTGATTAGTATAGAATATTTAGAGTGGCTTCCACTGTAAACTTGCCTAGCTGTGGTTATAAATAAAGTGTCAACCATGGACATGATTATAAAAGGATCCCACTTGCCAGCTTATGAATCTTCACGAAATCTTTTTCTATTGGAAAGCAACTAACCACTACCACTAAAAAACCTAATGGTTTGACGGAGAAAAATTATTCAGTGCTTATGGAATATGATTAATCTTTTTGGCTTAACTTTTTGGTATTAATGTTACTATTTTCGTCGTTTTTCTGGATTTTTATGAACGAGTAATGCCACAAATACAGATTTTTCGGACACAGATGTATCCGGAATCATTGAATGCACATGGAGACCTCAATAATTTTATGGATCTCATGTGTATCCAACGGTTATGTGTTCATAGACATTTTTTTTATGAATTTCGCTTTAAATAATTTTGAATTAATTATTTGTCTTGGTTTGAGAGAAATTTAAAATTTTGAAAATTGCTATTCATATATATTTTTTCTTTTTCAATTACTCTCGTCGAGACGAATGAGAAAATATAAATAAATTAATATAAAATTATTAAAAACCCACAAAACACTATATTATACAATTTTTTAAAATTAAATAAATCAGCTCTTCTGAACTCTCAACCATTGGAGGAGGGAAATGTATATGGTTCAAGAAAAGAACCAATAAACTCTCCCCGATTTAAAATCAATGGTCATGATTGTATTTATAGTCTCACGAATTCAAGTGAATGACCTTTGATTTTTTAAATTCGAAATAAAAATCTTGATTTATTTTCTGAGACCGTAACACTCCTCATAAAAAAAGATACTGGAGTCCACAATGCTGGAAGGAGGATGCTCTGATGGAAAACCCATGCAACCAAATATTTATTTATTCAAATTCTTTTTGAATCCAAAAGTGAATTCCCAGAAGAATTGATATATTGAGATTCCAAAAAACAGTTAAAAGTCAGATTCCAGAATCTCCTAATGGATTGGTAGACTCTGAGGCTCCGGTTAAAGTCTCCCTGATTAAATCAGGAGAAAGAAAAAGGAGATGGTGCTAATTATACACCCTACCTTTAGTTTTGAAAATTTAATACGAGTTCTTTTATATTTTCACTTTTTCATTAGAAACGAATTCGAAATGTCTTCTGATTGGTCATTAACGAGACAAGTTTGATCTGAACTACGCAAATACTTATCTAGTTATCTTTTACTGTTAGAGTTTCAATATTCGACCTCAAATATTTCTTCAGTGTAAGTTAAATTATTGACCTAAGACTCATCGTCTTTAATTGATTCGAACCATTCCCGAGATAACTAGGATTTCGTCTTATCTGTAACTTAATCCTGTTAACCGTCTTTCACAGATTGGCTAACGCATTAACCATCTTTCTTAGATCGGCTATTCTGTTTCGATCTCAACAATAAGAAAGTGCACAAGAGCACTCTCTTGTGGAGTGTAATATTCTTTGATTTAATTAATTAGGAAAAACTCAATAAATTTTAATCGAGTTTTGTTTAAAATTTCAAAGGGTTTTACGATTTTTTTGGTGAATAAATTTGAGATACCAGAGGGATTCATGGCAATAAAAAAAAGTCTTTTATTCATGAATGTCATTGATGTTTACCACCCAAATATTTCTCTATTCATGCATACAACTCAAATGTCGTCTTGGAGGTTTTGCATCCCAAAGGTTCATTCAAAGCTATATAAATTGAAGCCTCATTTCATAGTTTCAAACACTGAAAATTAGGAGAACTCCGCCTAGATATTCGTTTACAATTTTCATCTTATATATCCAGTGAAGTTCGAGAAGTGGATGAATGTTAATGTTCTTATGTGTAATTGAGTTGTTTTATCCTGGGAGACAGGCGTCGTGTAATGCATGATTTCTTGGAATGTTAAATAAATCATTTTATTTCTATTTATTAATTAAAACAAGATAAATATCATATGATTAAACAAAAAAAGCAGTAATTCTTTACTTCTTGAATTAAAACATTATGGCATAAGTTCAACGTTAATTACGAAAATAAGAATTTACAATGTGATTTGAAAATAATATAACAAAACTTCTATGGGTAAGGTCTCCATGTGTTGTTACGGCCTTCACCTCCAAAGCCCGGCTCTTTCAGCTAGGGTTGCTTCTCTCCTTATACTTCTTCATCTCGCACGAATGCCAGGGACAAAGAAATTGCTCCATGAGTACATAATACTCAGCAAAAAACATACCCAAAATACTAATCAAAGAAACATGCAATTTGACAGACATGATATACCAAATTGAAGAAACAGAATTAAAGCAACAGAAACAAACACATAGATTTGTTATGAATATTGTATTTAAGTTTCTAGGATTCACCATCTCGGGAATCCAATCCTACCCTTATGAATACTAGCATAGGCAATCGGTTAATATTGACCAGTCCTTACCTTCTAAGAGCCCGTAGTCTGAGGTGATATACCCGACAGAGTACCCACCCAGTAAGGTAGAGAGACCTTCTACCGTCTATTCAGGT
Organism: Arctostaphylos glauca; assembly: GCA_019985065.2. Lineage (NCBI taxonomy): Eukaryota > Viridiplantae > Streptophyta > Magnoliopsida > Ericales > Ericaceae > Arctostaphylos > Arctostaphylos glauca. Next base: position 20,616,629 of record JAHSPW020000013.1, read on the forward strand.
CAATACATATTTCACTCTATCTAGATTATTCGTAACGTGGCTTCATCACGTCAGATACCAACGAACCTTAGCCGTTTTTCCTTTACCGGCTCAAGCATGCCTAAGACATAGGTCGCCACTCCCTCGGGTTTGGAGTTGCCATTGCAGACGTTCCAAAGTCATCTCGATCCAACTGTCTCCAGCTCCTTCTAGTTGAGGTTCTTATAATCAAATCATCATTAACTTGGCATAATTATGCCATAAATACATAGGTCAAAATCCGAATCAAATTGCCACAATGGGCCAAACCGGTTTTACTCTTTCTTTTAACGTTCTTTAGTGTCTATACACATTATCTGAATACAATACACGCTCTGACATCCTTTGTTTTCATGTCACAAGCGGCATCCTGCCCAGTGTTCCTAACGCATGACTCTAGGCTTCCCCAAATTAAATACACTAAGTCTCAGAAATAAAATTGACAGCATAACGACCATAATCGAAACTATCCAGAATTTTAATATGACCTAATTATGTCATAAATTTCAACACCAACACAATCATCCGTTTGGAGTCTCAAAAACATTTCTAATTTGTTTAGAAATAGAATTGCTAAGTTATTTAAACAGCATAACAACATAGCATATTATGGCTGGGTTGGTATTCCTATCCTCGCGAGTTTCCATGGGAATTCACGGACATCTTAACACATTAAAAAGTATAAGCATGTGAAAGTGTTGTGTAATTTAGACAAGATCTAATCATTTGGACCGAGATCCGATAAAAAAAACATATGTGATTTCACTAAAAAAAATACACATAATATCTACAAATTACACGAAAGTTATGAGGCATGTGTTTCTACCTCGAATGCGTGCTCCGGCGAAAAATCTATCGTCAAAAGGTGGAATTGTTGTTCGACAGATTATGCCTTCTACCCCACAGCCTTCATTTCTCTCTCTCTACCCTCTCACGGTTTCTGAGCTGTGGAATGGTAATGAAAAATGCTTCATTTATATAGGAATACTTGGACATGCTAGCATTGATTTTTAGTGGGAGAAACCAAAGAATCAAGGTGGAATTTTAAAGGAACAAATGGGGAAATAATATGCTTTATATCAAGGTTATTAATAGCACATCGTACCAGCCGGTACCGGTCACCATTTTGACGTAAAAACGGTACTATATTATTCTAATATCGTATCGTTCTAAATACTAACCCATATCGACCGTACTGGCAAATATCTATAATATTGGCTGGTACTGGTCTATATATATCGATATTCAAGAAAAAAAATTACTTTTTCTTTGGCTCTTTCTCTCTGGTTTATTTATATATTAATAGTTGCGGTAAATCTGATATGGTACTCGATATATGACTGGTACCGATATGTACCGTACTAATAGAAAAATTGATACTCAAGCCAATACGGTATTTAAAACCTTGCTCGCCAATCCACATTTATGATTCTTTTTATGAGAAAATAATCCAAAACTGTTACCTTGATCTTGTAAATGAACTCCTCAGATTGTGAGATCTTAAGAATAGAATTCTGAAAAAAAATAATCTAATACCACTCACCTATCATACTCATACGTGCAACTGCATTCTGGTCTCAACGTTCGGCGTACTAACGAAGGTAAAAAAATGGTAGTTAATTATGATAATTGGCAATAATGAGTAAAAGAATTGTATTTAAAAAACAATATCGGGTTGTTAATTACACGTTGGCTGTGAACCTGCAACACCCACAATGAGGCGGGAAAATCGGTCTTAAAGGGACCGTAAATACACAGGAGTCGGTTCGACATCATATTGATTTACATATTAGTTTTACAGTTTACGTTGTTCATTTTATGTTGTTTCAATATGTAATTTGATTATATCCTGTAATTTGTTATTGTCGGTTAATAAATGTATATTTTATCTCTTTCAATTTCTTTCGTCTTTTTGTTTAATTACGTCGCAAACCCTAAATTATTAATTTAAATTTCTACAGTTACATCAAGGAAGGTTCCCCATCTTTTTTCAGTGGAGGAAAAGATATGGGAACACAACACATCTCTTTGTTCATATTTGTATCCTTTTTCCATTCTTTATGCAAATAATTAGTTGTCATTGGCCACAACCTATATGATCATGATGGTGACTCCATTTCACTTTCTCTCTTTCAAAAGGTTGGAGCCATGGGAAATAAAATAAAAATTAAAGATTTTAGTTAGTCGCTTACGTATTACAATTAACAATAATAATAATATTATCTCGTAAGTCAATCAATTCGTATTTTCTTATTCGCAAACTCAACAACAAGCTTTTATAGCCATTTAATTAGTTAGGACGGCAAATGAATTGAGCCGAGCCAAGTTGAACTATTGAAGTATTCGAGCTCGTTTTGTTCAAAATTAGGTGAGTTCGAGCTTGATTGAGCTTGAGACGAACGGATATTAGATCCAAGTCGAGCTCAAATGTAATAATTCAAATTTTTTTAATGAAAGTTAAAAATTAATAAATCATGTTTCACTATTTTATTGTGTTTAAATATTATCAAATTGAGGATTTTAATTTTGATAGCTTGCTCGAGCGACCTCATACAAAATCTTTTAGGCTTTTTTTTGTTCGTTCTCATGGCGATTAATGACAAAATAAAGGATTTATGGAGAAATTTCTAAGAATTCCTAGGAGGTAATATGTTTTTGTCAGGTTATAAGAGTATTTGATGACATTAAGTGTGGGGTTTTTAAAATAGTAATCAGATTTTATTCTAGGAATTAATTTTAGGAATTTGGTTTCCACATACTCTTTTTGTTCATTTGCACCTTTTTTTTTGTCCCTATTATACAAAGTTACTGAAATATCCTTCTATTATAATTTACATGGGCAACTTGCATTTTCAACTTTGTGTGGGTATTTCAGTAACTTTACATAAAAGGGAGAATAAAAAAGGTTCATGACGAACCAAAAAAGTGTGTGAAAATAACTCCCCTAATTTTACTTTCATGGCAATTGATGATCTCCTTAAGGGTCTATAAAGCTCAGTAGGGATCTTTTGATTTCTTTTTCTCGAAATTCAGCATTTCAGAGATCCGAGAGTAAGTTCTTACAAAGCCAAGTCTATAAATATTTGGTTCGAACTCGTTTATTAATTTCAAAAGCTGTTGTCGAACAAGTTCTCAGTAAGCCGAGACTCAACCTGCTCGCGAATAAATCGATCGATCGAAAACCCTAAAATAGTCCAATTAGGTCAAATGGAAATTCTAGCTATGACTAATAGTCTTTTCTTGCTATTTTAACAGCTCCACTTGTTTTTTTTTTGGACATTTTTAAGTTCATTTTGGATTGCTCGAGATACATGTAGTATTATTTTTTTAACACCCGGTGCTTGTAATTTGGACCCTTTTGATGTACGAATATATGACTCTTGGGATACCCAAAAGACATTACATAATTTTTTAGATGTCCCATGTGCAATTCATGGAGTTTTTATATAAAGATTTTTATGCACCGATTAATTCGGACACGTTTATCGTTTGACGCATATAGACTTTGCAATATTTTATGAATCTTCCTTGTATTTAGACGATTTCGATCGCAAATATTGTTGAAAAATTGAGTAGATTTGGGACTTTGTATTGGGCTTTGGGTTTTTTATTGCACTTGTATTGAAATTGGATTTGACATTAGACTTAGAATTATCGACCCAATAAGATGGGGACAATAAATTAAATAATTTGCTCCACCAAGTTTTGAGTTGTAAATTGCATTAACATGCATCTTTATGTTTCCACCAAGTCGTGGACTCAGTTATTCCCACGAACCTTGATGTTCATTGTGCATAACAAGACGTGTTGTGCGTCAAAACGACGTCGTTTTGGCACGCAAAAATTACTAGAATAATTGGATAGTTTTTGAGCAATTTTGACCACACTAGCCAATGTCTTTAGGTTCGCCCCTGGCCTGCTATGCACCTGATTCCCCCACTCCATAAGAGAAACCCCGGTGCGATGCACATGATACGATGTGTGAGAGAAAATTGGATTGTTTTTAGAGTCAAAATCACAAAAAAATAGTTTGAATGCAATCAATTAAAATAAATAAGTGCATAACAAAGAGAGAACATAATGAGAAATAGAAAATAAATTAAAATGCAATCAACACACAATTATGCGTAATTTTTTTTATTATATTTCTAGAAAAAGAGACTACCACGTAGATTATACTCTCGTAATATATAGTATAAATATAAATAAATAGATATAAATAGAAAGATAAATTCTACATCTTAAATTCCAATTAAGGAGCCTCTTCCTCAAACTAAGTAGGTTGAGATAGTGGACATGACCGCTCAACTGATCAAAGCAATTGAGGCAATAAAAATAAAGTTGGAATTACATCTAACGAAAAAACAAAGTTAACTTACAATCCATTTTAACTAATATAATGAACTTTTTCTATTTTATTTCTTTTGCAGTCAAAGGGTCAAATTATAGTTCAATTTGCTAATTTGTTTCTCTTGATTTAGTAAAACAATGGGTATTCATATTGAGAAACGAGAATTCACCCAAAAAAAGAAAAACAAACTCTTGCAATCTAGCCCAAAAAAGCATGCCTTAGTCGAAGTCAAAGTCGAATTTAACAACTTGTGGTTGCAAGTTGCGAGTCCCTTATCTCCACATTTTCTACTCATTTGGTGGGAGAAGAACTCTAGCTCAAACTCTTGATCAATGGTATCTCTTTATTCTTTAATGTGGTGAGAGAACCAATTCACTGGAGAAGTAACGTGGGAGAAGGAGTTGTATATGCGTCAGTGGTAACTGGAATTGTTTGGATAATGTATGACCCATAAAATTTTGTGAATCATTTGAACTTATTTTATTAAGATTATGTTGTTATGATAATTGTGTTTAAGTTTAAAGGACCAAAAACTTTTTGAGGTAGGGATGATGTGAGATCTTGATTCAAAATTTGAAGAATTAAGGGTAAAACGGTAATTATTAACGAGGATTCGAAAATTAATTGGATTACTAATTAAAGGCCAGAGGTCGATTTCAAAAATTAATTAACATTGTGAATTGATTTCCGGATTATACTTAAATTTGGAGGGGCCATAGTGTAATAGATGTAACATTAGACCAAAGGAGTGACCGCACCGTATAATTTAGTCATGTGGTCATTTGTTGAACGTTTGATTCGTTTGAAAGGGTTGGTAGTTCCAAAGTTATCATTCTCGTCCCGTACCGGAGCCAAAACGGGGTAGGTTATAGTTCGTTCCGTTCCGGCCAATATTCCGGCTGGTTCCGGCTGATCCGGTTGGTTCCGGCTAGTTCCGGCTGTTCCGCCGGAATACCAGATCTCGGCCGAGACACGTAAAGAAATAGAAAAACTGAGAGAAAGAGAGACAGGTAGAATCGTTTCTTAGTTTGGCGAGGGAAGATCTGTTACTGTTAAATCGACGTCCCAGAAATTTGATCTCTCCGATTCGTCTTTGTTGACTCCTGATCTGGATTTCTCTGTTACACTTCGGAGGAAGACATGAAAGTTGAAACAGAGAGGGAGAGAAAAACTTAAGAGAAAGAAGACGATGAACCAAGAGAGAGAGAGAGAGAGAGAAATATAACTTCAGAAAAAGAAAGAGAAAAGAAAAATAAAGGGGAAAGGACAGAGACGGTCGACTGATGGAGAAAAAACAGAGAGAAAAAGTAAAAGGAGATGATGGAATAGAGTGACAGGACAGGAGCATTAATTTTGGAGAGAGAGAGAGGAGAGGAGAGGAGAGGAAAAAGAAACGTTGGATTTTATACTTGGAGTAAAACTTGACTGATAATGTTGAGTTCAAGACTTCTTATACATTATTGTAATTTAAATAGTTTATACCATGTTAAATTTAATTTCTGTTTAAATTTTTTAACTAATATAGTTTTTTTAGAAAAATATTATTTGAAAAATTATATTATTATTTTAGCGATAAATCCGAAACGGTACGCCGGTATACACCGGTACCGGTACGTACCGTACCAATAACAAAACCGGTACACTCCCCGGTACGAGATTGATAACTTTGGGTAGTTCACGTGTGTGTTGTTGACGGTTTAAGGAAAATTAGGGACACCTGTTAAAACACATGATGGTTTATCTCGCATCTCAATTCTTCATTCATGCATAAAAGATCAAATTTATTGAATAATTTAAGAAACTAAAGAACTTAAAAATCATATTTTATTTAAGTTAGTAAAATAAAGGGACACACTAGGTTCAAGCCAATTAACTATCACTAGCACAATTATGACTCCTGAACTCTCATCTCATTTACCTCAACTTATCTCAAGTTTTTGGTTAGGCACCATCTTCACCTATCCCTTGGTATCTCGCATGAAATGTCAGGGACAAAGAAGTTGCATTATGATTGATTTACACTTAATAAACAAATCAAACTTTATCTCAACTTACAAGCACAAAACATAAATTTTCATCGTGCATCTTAACGGTAAAACATATATCATCATATCATGTCGTGCATAAGTATTTCTGCATAAGAAATATCTTTCCATCATTATTCCTCTTGTTTAATGCTCTTGTGCACCAGGCTCCCCATACACGATGTTTCCATACATTAGACTTTCGTAATCATCCTCACAAAGCAATAACTCGGCTCCAAGCTCTAACGCGGCTCACAAACATCGCATGACTCACACACATTGGCACGGTTCACAGACATTCCCTTATCTGTCCATATCATTTTATGTATCGTTTACTAGTGTTGATCCTATTGGATGTATTCCGTAGGTCATGCTCCCGAATGCCAGTGTCAAGCATGAGTCCTAACTCGGCTCACAAACATTGACACGGCTCAAGAACATCATCAAACCCCCATTAACCCTCATTACTGCAACAATGATTGATTCTGATCATCCGTTGTCATTACAACAATTAGATAATCTAACTCTGTTGTTATATTAAATTCAATTTCATATATATATGCATAATGGTCAATGGTCATATTCAACACGCGATAGCAGACTTCATCATCCGATTTCATTAAATATGCTTTCAACATTAATTAACATCATGCGAAATATTAATACAATAAGTCCACACACACCCTTTGGCATACATCCTCTTATGCCCTACCTATATGTATGAGATTTTAATTTTTTTATTGTTGATTTTTTATTTTCTTTTAAGGGTTAAGCAGCTGGAGCCCATGTGCAATATAAATAGAGTGTGAGAGGGTATAAATCAAAGGATGTGTATATGGACTTATTTATATTAATATCAACCAAATTTATGTCACATGTCACGTTCGTGAGTACTAAAATACAGATCAGTCTCAACAATTAATAGCCATCAATAGATTAGACAAATAAAAATAAAGACACTGAAGCGTCACATAAAATCATAAATCTGGCTCCCCTAAGGTTCAAATCCAATCTAATTTGACACTTAAAAATTATCAGATCCACGTATCAACTAGGTTCAAGGTTACGATTCAGATCTCTTACACATCGACAAGTATATATATACTACCAAATCTACACATAAAACATAATATACATAGCGTTTGGTTATCTTTCACCACGAAAAATACATATATACTAGGAGCTCGATTCCGAAATTCTACCTTACTTTCTACGCAAGAAATCGATATTGAATCCCCCAATAATCAAACATCGCATACCAGAGCAAGATCTAAATACGCAATAATACAAAAAAATAAAAATAAAAAAATAAAACATTAACATTGTAAATAAAATAAAATAAAATAATAAAAAAAGAGAAGAGAGAGAGAGAGCGCGCGCGCTTAGAAAAAAATAAAAAATGAAATCAAAGTAATCGAGAGGTTACCTAACGAAACTCCCAAGATACAAACACGAGGTTTGGCAGAAAGTGAAAATCTGGTGAAAGCCAAACCTTATTGACTGAACATCCCAATACTAAAGTTCAATGAGATAACCTAATCGCATGTATTTACAGAGATAACTGAGGAGATTGATTCTTTTACCCTCTCTTATGATGTAACAATGATGTTGTTAAGGATGAGCAATTACTATTTACTTTCAATGACTCTTATGCGTTGGAATTGAGATTCTTAGTGAAGTATTTGAGATACACATGATTAGAGGTCACCTATGTGAGTATGAACTGGGGTAGCTTCAATAAGAATTTGAGAATATCCATCAATGATTCTACTAATCCTCCAATTTATGGGTTTAGCGGTTACAAGAAGTTAAGAGTTTTTATAAATTATGGATTCCTTTCTTGGTTTTGATACGATGATAAGGACTTGGAGGTTTTCCATTTACACGATTTGTTTAAGTTTTTATGTTCTGTGGAGAGAGAGAGAGTCAAACATAGTTAATTCGACAGACGATTGATTGGGTGGTGTTCCATCAGCCGAGTGAGCCATTTTACCCTAGTAGACAGGCTCCGGAACGATCCTCCAATACCCACGGGAGGCGTCAAATCTGTTTTAACGAGACTGTGAATCCATAGTATTCAGTTCGTCAGTATTTTTTTATTTCCGAGTTTACATTGTAATCCATTCTATAATATTTGGTTATTGATTTTTAATGGAATTATTTTCTGGAATGGAATCCAATCAACTGTCCACAATATTTTTTCCTACACAAACGATGCCCCGACCACTTGGAGAATAGAATATAGTGAGAGGCAATAAAATAAGGGGTACTTAATGTTGAGTCCTATCTCTAAGACTAATCTAGTGTTTCATCCTAAACACTTTTCAACATTAATTTTGCATCCTAAAATTAAAAAAAGGGGAACTTAATGTTGAGTCCTACCTCTAAGAGTAATCTAGTGTTAGATCCTAAACACTTTTCAACATTAAGTTTACATCCTAAAATTCAAAAAATACCCAAAATAACCCTAAAAAATAATTAGAACACCAAAATAGAAATGTCCTAAAAATAAGGGATTGTTTACCAATTAATATTACTGTTGCCTTTCCCGTCCAAATCCCTCAGACGTTTCAGTTCCTCTCTCAGTCCTAAAAAAAAAAACGACGGTCGCCATTCTCGGAAACGGTGGATTCGCATCCCTAGGTACGGTCCATTCGCGGCGGCAGCATCTGTAGACCGACGAGTTAGTGTGTCCAGTTGCCGGCGACGTCTGCACTGTGGTGGCATTGGCGGACCGGGTGGTTTTCCGATCGAACACCCGGCCGTTTGTTTCGTACAGTATTCTGTCTTTTCGGCGTCTGACTTAGGGCTTGAAACGGCGACAGCTTTCAGACGAACGGCGATGTATGGCCCGATCTACCCGTAAGGGAAGGCAGTACAACTCAGTAGGACCTCGTCTGAGCAGGTACGAATCCTTAGGAAAACTTCCTGAACAGGTACCACTCAGTAGGACCTCGTTACGACTCATTGATGCTGTAATCGTTGTCTGATTTATCACTCGATTTAAACTGTTTACTGATTTGGATGAAATGGTTTACGAACTGTGATTTTGGTCGTTACGTTTGGGACTGAATTGGTTTCGTGATGTCTGGTGCCTGCATTCCGAAATTTACCATGTTGTTCATATTAGATGACGTATATGTCCATGCAAATTGACCATGTTTTCAATTTTGCAAACTGTATGTACAAATTTACCATGTTTGCTACTGCCAATATTGGGGGCCCACTTGCTAGCCCATGGTTTGCTACTGCCAATATTGCTCTTGGGTTTGGGCTGATAATGTATGTCATTACTCCTATTGCATATTGGCTCAATATCTACAAGGCCAAGACTTTTCCTTGTTTCTCAAATTTACCATATTAGATGACGCATAGGTCCATGCAAATTTACCATGTGCTACATGTGTGAACTGTATGTTCAAATTTACCCTATTCATACCAAATTTACCATATTGGTCCATGCAAATTTACCATGTGCTACATGTGTGAACTGTATGTTCAAATTTACCCCATTCATATGTTCAAATTTACCCCATTCATACCAAATTTGCCATATAACATGACGTATACGTCCATGCAAATTTACCATGTTGTAAATGTGAGAACTGTATGTACAAATTTACCATTTTCATAGCAAATGTACCATTTTAGATGACGTATGTGTCCATGCAAATTTACCACATTCAGACCAAATTTACCAAACTCTGTGTACCATCTGCCTAGCTGTCATTTAACATCCGCTGTACCTACATTCTATTAATGTGTTTTGAATTCTGCTAACAGAAGGATTGCCATTCTCCGGAATCAAAGCGACCATACATCAATTGTGGTCTTCCATGGCCCGTATACGTGAGTACTTTTGATCTTGGTCCATATTTGATTTCGTTGCGGTTTATTACGCGTATTTATTGAATTTGTTTTTCCAGGTAAGACACCGATCCGATCCTCAGGGCCCGTTAGGGAGAAGTCCAAAGCTAAATCTGGTAAGAAAAAAGTCCGAACGGCCAAGTTGAATGATGCCGTAGAGATGCCAAAGGTAGAATCAAGGGATACCCCGTATAGATCAAGTTTTGCCGGGATCGTGAGGTTGGTTAATGATCTGGGGTTGCGTGAGTGCCACGAGGAAGTTCTTAAAAAGACTCCATTTTGGTTATTGTTTGAGGCTATTCCCCGAAAAAAACTTACTGCTGCCCAGTGTCGGAAGAGCGACAAGCTTATAGTGAAAGTCATAGAGACATACTGTCAGGAGCGACGGTGTTTTAAACTCGGTGGGCAAGACGTTGACTTTACAATAAATCCGGCGAAACAATAAATCCGGGACTTGGTTTCCATAATCAGCTAAATATTTTACCTTATTTAATTTCCTAATTACAGCCATATTTATTGCCCAATTATAAACATACCAAATCAATACAAAATCTTTTCTAAACCAAAAAGGATAAGAGGGTAATCTACCACCAAAAAATAAGGGCAGACATGTCAACCAGGCTTAATTGGGGATGTAAACATAAGTTTGAAAAGTGTATGGGACTCAACCCTACGTAGTGTAGGTAAAAAGGATCCTGATTTAATTTACCCTAATTTTTTTACTTTTAGCAATAAAAATTGCGAAACTCCAATTTGGAGTTTATATTGTTAAAGGTTTTTTCATACAAGATAGTACTTTTACTCTTTCACGGAGCATGGCACACTATTTTCATGTTTATATTATATCTCAACACCATTGCGCAATTACATTCAATGTTCATGCTTACGACTTTAACATCACCATAGTTTTTTTTCATTTTCCTCTCAATAGCTCGGATTTCTATGATTTCATTCTCTATATTGTGAAGTCACAAGTCACAAGTTGTTTTCTACTGCAAATATATTTCCAATACTGTGAATTGGGTATTTTGCTTCTCTACTTTTACATATACAAAAGTCCTATATGTGTTTCTTTTCTCTCATTCTTCAAGTTTCTCATATTATGAATTTAACCCTATAAATCACAAGCTACGTAATTTTGTCTAATTCTACGAGCGCACACATTACATGGGCATCTACTAATAGTAGATATAAAAGCACCCAATTACCCAATGTACCAGAAAAACTAACTCTTCAGATATTGCTGACACAACCCATCTCGTAAAGGTTAAGGCACGTGACCTCTCATGAGTGAAACTCGTAAAACCTTCAAATATAGTCTGGTTTACAAATTTTCTATCAGAGTGCGAAAAATAAAATTTACTTCTGGAGTTCAGTGCATAAAGTAAAGTGCAGTAATATGACTCTTATGGGCTTACAAACTTGACTACGGCCCAAAATCTCAACCGGTCAACAAAATAACATTACAACCAATATCATGCTAGATCACAAAAGATGACTTCAGTTTCAATACAACTTTGTAGGGTATCAAGCATAGTCAGCATCATTATTAAAACCTGTTACTTCAACAACTACATTAGCACTAGGATAGTGTGAGTTTAACTATGACAAATTTACTAACTTCTGTATTAACATAACCTGCATTCTTAAAATCTATTATAATCAAATGATAACATTATATGATATGTGAATCCAGCTTTTGGGCTTGCGCTGTAATCATGGACAATTATCAAATGATTCCATCTTTTAGGCTTACGTTATAACCATATATAACAACATTGTATGATCTATGGCAACACCAGTAAATTAGGGAGCGATCCCAAATATATATAGTCGGCGTAATATCACCCGTTGGATTACCTGGTTAATCCCCACCATTATTACTTCACCTCATCGCTAGAATCTTCATCTATCCCCTAACGGACGGAGCGTCGTATTAGATCTCATAACTGCGCCATGATATTTCCACAATACCATAATTCTTTTTAAAGTCTTAATCAATCATGCTTAGTTTATCATTTATACAATGATTACTCACTTAATGACATGAATTATACATCGAAGTAACAAATCATTTATTTTCACTGTAAAATGCAAGTAAGCAAGTTATATGCAAGACTCGCCTGAAATTAGCCCGTACTTCCTTTATATTAACTCGACCCGATGATCTCCAATTTTCAGATCCATCATAATAAATAAAAAGTACTTATTGCCAACAATTTTTAGAAGTATATACTAATTAACTTAGTGACTCGAGTCGGATAGCCGTTCGGACTCCTTGATTCGTAAGGACACAAATTCTAATTCGGGTTCTAGGACATAGTGGTCATTTTATCCAAATTTAACAAGTGCTCCCGAGAGTTTTCTCGCGATTCAGATCAATTTTATTGCTTAATCCGTCCAAAAATGTAACCGAGGCCAGACCCACATTATTTTCAGTCTTTATTCACATTCAAAGTCTAATTCCATAGTTGGTCCGTTCTTGTAGTATTTTAATGTGATCAATAGGCTAGAAAGTAAGTAAGAGTGACATTTTGGTAATTGTACTCTCTGGTCTCCGAAACCCGGGACTGAGACTTGACCCACACATTATTTAACTCTAATTTTATTTTGGTATAATCAATTTTATGATTTGACTAATGGATGTGGCGATTTAAGTGGGTACATGAGTTCGGTTTCTAGAGAGAGAAAATCTCTCAAAAGGGACTTTTTTGGTAGCAACTTGGGAGTCGTTTTCCGTGAACTACTTAAGTCTGGAGAAAGATCTAAACCATCTAAGTTCAAGAATTGACGTTTGTCTACAACGTTTATCTTTTAAGAAACATATTTTGACCCTTCGAACATCAAGATCTAAGGACCCGAAATTGACAAAAAATCTTGAAAAATCTAGAAAAAATAGTTTTTGTAGGTCGCGAGTGACTTTCATAGCACGATTTCTATGGGTTTCAATGGTTCAAGGGTCGATCTATTCTGTCTATTTCAAAGAATAAGTGTTCAACTATGATTTCTAACAATAAAATCTAAATTAAACTATTTAAAACATTAATATCTAAAACCTTAAACATATGAAAAAGTATGCGCTTAACATATGAAAAGTATGCGCTTATAAGGGTATTTTACCTCTTTTCTTGTTGGAAAACTTGGTTGTCGGACATGGTGGCTTGGCCATGAATACGGCTATCTTGAAGGAGTCTCGGTGTGTCCTAACACGCGCGGTGATGTAGAGACAGTGGTCATGTGATGGTAGAACATGGTAGAAATTTGAAAAAAGAGAAGGAGAAGATGATGAAGATGTCTTATTGGAGAGTGAGAGAGAGAGAAGTTAGAGAGAGAGAGAGAGACTACGGGAGGAAGAAAAAATGGAGAGAAAAATGCACATTAACATGAGTTTGTATTGTTATATAAAGAATTTAGAAAAAAGTTAATACAAAATAAGTGTGATATTAATTACAAGAGAAATTTACTCTCCTTGTCTTGAGGAAAAAGAAGATTTATTTTTGACTTGATGAATTTCCATCGGTGAAGGATTTAATTGCGTTCCCGAGCGCGAAATGCTACGCGATCCTGAGAAACTGTTTTGGTACTAATTTTTGATAAATATGAAAATGGACCGGAGAACTCAGAAAATACGAGGATTATTATGGCATGCTCAAATTTCTCATGTGATTGTTCGTTGTTAGGCCAACATCTCAAAACGTCCTAAAATTTAACATTTATAATGATCATACGTCCCAAATTGAATTTTCTAAATTGAAGAATAAAAATAAAAATAAATTTTGTGATAATTATAATTATTCTCGCTATTTCTAAATTTACATAATTAAATCAGATCAGGTATTACAATTGCAATGCAAAACAATGAGTTAAGAAAAAGTGCGATGTATATTTCCAATAAAAGAAACAAAAAAAAAAACTTACAATGTAGAGGACCCACCCAAAAAGTCAAAAATGGGAACGTGGGTAGGGAATCACTCACAGGGCCGGGCCGGCTCGACCAGAAGCTTATACTATTACAATATGTCAAAAGAAGGGCCCTCAATGTTTAATACTTTAATTTACTACCAAAGAGGAAGGAGGTAGACGACGACAAAGAGACAGACAGAAAGAGAGAAGAGGAGAAAGCGGCGAAAGAGAGACCTGTTCTTACCTTCGCTGGAGCTGTTGATCGCTACCAGATCTGCTGAGCTTTTCTTGATTAAGTATTTTGATTTTGGATCGATTATCAAATAGTAATTTAGGGCTGACTCAGGTACAAATTCTTTAGTTCCACTATTTTTACCATACAAAATTTAATTAGATATTTACCCAAAAACTTCTAAAACTTTTCTAATTAATCACAAAAACTTTCTACCATACAAAATTTAGTTACATATTTACACCAAAACTTCTAAAACTTTTCTGATTAATCACAAAAACTTTCTACCATACAAAAATTAATTACATATTTATCCCAAAACTTCTAAAACTTTTCTGATTAATCACAAAAACTTTCTACCATACAAAAATTAATTACATATTTATCCCAAAACTTCTAAGACTTTTCTGATTAATCACAAAAACTTTCTACCGCACATGTTATCACACAATGTCACAACTATACAGTATCTACGTCGAGAATTCAAGTATTGTATACCTTATTAGTCTGATCATTTGCATTCTGGATCGGACAAGCAACTAGTCCAATAAATTTAAATTACATATTTACCCAAACCTCTAAAACTATTGTAATTAGTCATAAAAATTTAGTAACCGCACATGTTATCCCATGTGTCACAAATGTGACACCCATCACATGAGTGTATAGATGAAATAAATAATAAAATAGACGGTGTGCATGTCTAATGTGTGGTCTAAATATTGAATACTTTAAGAGTATCATGTAGTACTTTTGAGTAGTACTTTTGATCAATGAGTAGTTGCATACATCATTTGTCTTTCAACAATGTAACAAAATATATGTATTTTTGTCCCATAAGAGAAATTTATTGCTTCGCGAGTTATTGAGAATATCTTGTAGAAATGAACGCATAATATTTGGAGGCCTTTGAATAATTACCGAGCACAATTATTTTTAAGTTGGTGAACACACACTTGTCTTTAATATAAATCGGGTGTCCGACACAATTATGGCTATCACGCATCGTTTGGATTGAAAAATTTCAAGGGGAGTGAAGGATTTAAAGGTTATTTTTTTTGTTTGAATTACATTTGTTCAAAAATATTTATGTAACTAATTTGCGTTCTTTAGCTGGTAGGTAGAATTCTGCTGTTTCCAATTTTCGTATTATGTCATTAATCGTACCTTTCTACAAAGAAAAACATTTTAAGCACACAGAAATACACACACTCAACACTTAGACGCAGGATACTGCGTGCACGTGTCACATTCTTTGTGTGTGTGTGTGTGTGTTTGTAAAATTATGGCACCAGATGAGACCTACTGTTGAAGCTACACGATCGACAGACCCCTAAATCAACGAATATACAAATAGGCAATGCAATCCAGACACAATAATTTATAGAACAGAAAAAATCCATAGCCAGAACCTGAACTGATTGATGCAAAGAAAATATGATACACACTTCGTGGATAAGGATAGAAAGGTCTCAGATATTCAATCAGTAGCAATACTTGACATCCAGCTCCAGAAGGCACATTGAAGTCGCGAGTGAATAACTGGTTCGAAAGCAGACGGGGGATTTCAACCAATGAATTGGTTGGATAGGAGCAGCATTCAAGACACGACATCTAATAATAAAAATCCCATTCAGAGATCTGATAGTTTTTAACTATTTGCACGTCATAAAACTAGTAACAAAAGAAGTTTACTAGAAAGTTCTAGTAAACCATTGCACAAAAATAGAAGACGAACAAATACTCTTTGTCAGGTACACTATTTAACATGTGAAGAGTTCGGATAAATCAATGCTTCACAAGATTGCATATCTCATGAAAAGCAAAACTTTGCAATGGATCATATCTAACCAGTATTAAAGGGAAAAAAAAATCATCACAAAGTCAACAAAAAAGAGTGTATGATTACAGTCCAACCATTATATTTGGAGCCCATCAATGTTCCGTTTGCCTTCAGGGCCTTTTGTATACCACGATGAGACATAATCACCATATGTAACTTGGCAGTATCGGGGAGGCGAAGACTCGGTGATGAGCTCAGAAGCAGGGGATATTATTGTTGTCTTTGCTGGGTCATGAAACGTAGCAACTGAGAGTCGGGCCATGCTGGCGTTAGTTATGGCCCGATGTTGAGCACTTCTATACAAGCCATTAGTAATAATCTGCAAGCATAGGAACACATTGGATAGGAAAATCTGAACCACCTTGACATGTATTAGGAAAGAGATTCGTGTTTGGTTAATCATAGGGATGCAAAAAAACCGTTTGAAATCCATTTTGTAAGGACTCTATGCTATTTGTTAACTGTTATCTTGCACCAGGAGACCCTACTTTTCACGAGAGATATTATCCAGGAATCAGTACTTCATTTAATTCAAGTATTCAACCCCCACAACCGTATATCAATCAGCTAAGTTAGGTATCCCAAGCAAGACAGTGTTATATCAATTCATCTCAGTTAGTTATCTCAACCAAAACATACTTAAAAAATAGGAAGCTAGCAAAACAAGCAAGCAAGAGCGTACATATGCAGCAATATACCAGAGGATTCGGTTGGATACATTTCCCATTTTCAACTAGTTCAACTTCATCTCGCATTCTGGTGAAAAAAAATGGCAAAGAGAAATACACTTCTAAAGATATGGAATGCAGATCTAAAAATGGGCTGCTATACTGATATAGTATTTGCCCACTTCCTAATGTGGACCAAATATGGAGAGGTTTAATGGGCATAATGAATGGTCCAAGTATTTATATGTACTTGGTCCCCGGGATTGCTAGACCATTAAATCATTCCTTTGAGATTCAAACCTAAAAGACTGTATTCATTCATCAATTGGCTTCTTTTAGGATGTAATCAAGGACCAAGGAGTGATTACCTATGCTTACCGCTTATGTCTCCCTTATTTCTTTTTTAACCCTTAGAACCACTGTTCTACAAATTTTAATGGTGATTTTGGTGCTAAAACTAAATGACAAATAGTATAGTTACAGAAGCCAGAAGATATATATTCACAGCGGTAGTAATTCACAAGAGAGATCATGTAGGGACCCTTATCTATTATTCCATTGTTTATTTGAACTATTTGGTGGTTATGTGCATTTGCCTAGTTAAGGAGAAGATACTACCAAAACAATTATATTTCTAAAAAAGTTTTGTTAGCAGTTGTCCTAATATAAACAATGAATAGACGAGGAAGTAAACAAGGAGAATACATGAGGCAGACTTCGTCTGCAATTGCTATGTATACCTGGGTCTTTATTACGTTTGAATTACAGTCAAACAATAGAGTATGATGTTTAAATTTTAGGTTCATACACACAACTTCGGGCAGATGCGTTAATTTCCTTCTTTTGAGAAACCAAAGTTGAGATTTGAAACCCCAAAAATTGTGTCCAAAAGAGGTACTTGAAACCCGTAGATTGACATCCTTCCGTAAATATTTATATCCAAACAAGATATTCAAAATTCATATGTTGGAAGCCCCAAACCTTTTGAAATCTATAGATAGCAAACCTCCATGATTTCAAATCTACATTTCTGAACAGACCCTAAAGTTGGAGCCAAATCACTAAAGGCCAACCCAAATTCCCCGCAAATTCCCTTTTGCCAAAGGCCCCATTTTGATCTTTGATAGGAGGCCTCAAAAAATCTCGGGTCCACGACCACCTAAGTTGTTCGCATTCTGGGTGAATGAATTTCTCCTGAGAACATGATGGCAAAAGACGTTGACTCCAAATGAGTCAGGTGGTACAAGAAAATTGAGCTTTAAAGTTTACACCTTTAATGCATGCCAGAAACATTCTTTTGGATTGCGCAAATATTTATGTAGAGGCAGAAGATTCCGATGTTGTAAGAGATGTGGTAAGAATTCGTAAAAGTTCTAGACTCCTGATGCATCCCAAAGTGGTCAAGAAACTGGTCCACAGTGTTTAATTAGTCATCCATCTCTGGGAATACATGTGTGCAATCTGACTAGTGTAAATGGTTCTAGATTACGCACAGTCACAAACCATATATATGTGTGTGTGTGTGTTAAAAAAACAGATTCCTTAAGCCTGTCTCACCAAAGGTATTATAACTCACTAAACGACTAAATACTGTTACTTTCAGAAACCTCTTAATCCACGGTGTAGATGAAAAAAATTCCTGAAATCCAGAATAAAACTGCAGAAATGACAAGAAGCAATACCTCAGTCTGGTCAGCCAAAATGACAACGATGGCGTTAGATAAAGGGTGTACAGTTATCCATTCACCGTCCTTGAGAATCTGGAGACCCCTGACATCATCTTGGATGAGAAGGGTAATGGCACCCATGTCCGAGTGGGCTTGCAGACCTAGGGTGAGCTCCGGTTGTGGGCACGGAGGGTAATAGCTGACGGTGATGTTCTGGTAAAATTCACCAACAGCCTCTTCAATCCGCGAAGATGGCAGACCTAGACTCTCAGAGACCAAGCTCAAGAGTGTCTGAGCAAGGTCCCTCGTGTGATCACTGTACTTCGCGATGACGTCCCTGTTAAAAGCATTACATTAGGCTATTCCATATAAAGATACAATTTGCATTGAATTTCAGTAAATTTGCATCCAAATCACGAGAAATACTAGACAATAACAACCAAATTGTCTCTCTATAAGCAACATTGTCTGGAAGAGATTCTCCTATTTTCCGTAGCTTTCTCATCAATCAAACACAATGGGTGAGAAAAACAATAATAAAAGAACGAACGACAATATCAGTATAACCAGAAGAGAGCACGAGAGCGGGCGGTACCTGTAATTAGGAGGAGAGTGGGGCCAGCGGGAAGGGTCGCGGCGAGAAAGAGGCAAGGTGTGATGATCGAAGTAATCCCTCCAGTCTAAGACGGAGTCGTTTGAGGAGGAGACCAACATGCGGCTGCCGTAGCCTTCGGAAGCAAATGATGAATTGGAGTCGCAGCAGCAGGAGTATCTGAGCTTCTGAGTCATGGGACAGTCCTCGAAGAAAGACAGGCCTACCCTCCTCATGTCGTCCAGCAGTTGGATCGGAACACCGTGGTTTGTTACGTTAAATGCACCCCATTCTCTGCAGGCTTGACCCACCTCCGCTCGTACGTTGGTCCTGGAGCCGCTGAGGTCAATTACCGGGATACTTTTGGCGGCGGCGTTAGGGCAGAACCCTAGCAATTCGTTGTTGGGTCGATCATCCGGAGGTTGTACATACCGTTGGGGCACCTGCCCTTTACCATTCTGGGCGAGGGACTGGACTCTGATGTGCTGCTCCCCCGCGATTTCCATTAATTCAGATGTCAACTGTCAAATCAAACAAAGACGATGAAGGCAGATCAGACTCTAATTACAGAGAGTTAACAAACAGAGACAATTAATTAGTATGGACCTGTTTGATAACTCGCTTCAAATTTATGGAATTCGTAGAGTGGTGGAATTAGGATATGATTTGTAATACTAAGAGATTATTAATACCACGTCTGAAACCCACAACGATGTTTGTTTAGGACTCGGGATTGGACTATTCCATGACAAGTGTTTGTTTGCAAGAAGAAGGATGGGACTAAAAATCATGATTTCCAATTTTACCCTTTAATTTTTTATTATCTTTTGATTAACCACTTATATAGGTTGATTTTTTACTCTAATTTTTTTAAGACTTATAGTTATAGTCTACAAATTTATTTTCTATTTTACTTCAAAAAAATTATAAAATGACAAAATTTATAAAATTTAAAAATTCAACATTTTTACAACAAAAATCATTGTACAATAGAAAGACATTAACAATTTCAAAATTCACATTCGTGCCTCCAAATACAACATATTTGCTTTCGCAAATTATATCTGTTCAGTTCCTATATTTTTTGCAAACTAAAAAAAACTATCCAACTTAAACTAACGAAGTTTAATTCTAAATATCGCTAGAAGAAAAAGTAACATACAACATAGTGGACAAAGAAGGATATAGAGGTATCGAGAGTGAACCAAGCAAGGTTATGGCGCATTAGGACATAGGGACGTTTCAATTTTCAATATAAAAAATATATATGGTAAGAAATAAAAAAATAAAGATTATAAAAATACATATTACCAAAAAAAATAAAAATAAACACCACGAGAAAATAACCACAGGCTTGTTGGTCATTTCTTATGTGGGGTGGGTGGACTGGACTACGAATACCACCTCTCACATGCCACTATGAAACCCCCCAGTGGCCGGACTAATAGTCCAATGGGATTCATAATCCCGATCAAAAAATACAAAATAAACACCCATTAAAAGGGACTACCGGATTATTAGTCCAATCCTAAGCTCCTAGAGAGTTAACAAACAGAGACGATTTCCGTCCATTAATCAAACAGAGACGATTTCCATTAATTGCTACTCACAGTCACACTCCCCTCAAGACAAAGTTACACTCCGCCTCAATAAATAACCCAACCATTTTCCTGTAATTACAAAGATGCCACCCTCTTTTTCTTTCCTCTCCAAATTGCAAAAAGACCATTGCCTTTTCACCTCTAAATTATAAAAAAAACCACTCTCTTCCCTTTTACTATTCCTCATTGATTTTAATTAAAAAAAAGTATAATTAAAAATAAAATTTAAATAAAACTAATATGTATTTTTTAAAAAATTAACTAATTCAACTCTTTATTTTCATACTAATTCTTTATTTTTTATTAAAAACTCATAAAATGTGAGGTCGCAGTTAGTTTTACAATTTATCAATTAGTCAACAGATAAAATTTTAAATTTTTTAACAAATAAAGTTTTTATCTTCACACTAATTCTTTATTTTTTGTGAGAATCCATAAAATTAGATGCCATATTTAGCCTTAGAATTTATTAATTAAGCTATAGTTGAATTTTAAATTTATTTTTGGGGAACTTAATGTTGAGTCCTACCTCTAAGAGTAATCTAGTATTAGATCCTAAACACTTTTCAACATTAAGTTTACATCCTAAAATTCAAAAAATACCCAAAATAACCCTAAAAAATAATTAGAACACCAAAATAGAAATGTCCTAAAAATAAGGGATTGTTTACCAATTAATATTACTGTTGCCTTTCCCGTCCAAATCCCTCAGACGTTTCAGTTCCTCTCTCAGTCCTAAAAAAAAAAACGACGGTCGCCATTCTCGGAAACGGTGGATTCGCATCCCTAGGTACGGTCCGTTCGCGGCGGCAGCATCTGTAGACCGGCGAGTTAGTGTGTCCAGTTGCCGGAGACGTCTGCACTGTGGTGGCATTGGCGGACCAGGTGGTTTTCTGATCGAACACCCGGCCGTTTGTTTCGTACAGTATTCTGTCTTTTCGGCGTCTGACTTAGGGCTTGAAACGGCGACAGCTTTCAGACGAACGGCGATGTATGGCCCGATCTACCCGTAAGGGAAGGCAGTACAACTCAGTAGGACCTCGTCTGAGCAGGTACGAATCCTTAGGAAAACTTCCTGAACAGGTACCACTCAGTAGGACCTCGTTACGACTCATTGATGCTGTAATCGTTGTCTGATTTATCACTCGATTTAAACCGTCATCTATTTGTCTGTATCCCCTTTACTGATTTGGATGAAATGGTTTACGAACTGTGATTTTGGTCGTTACGTTTGGGACTGAATTGGTTTCGTGATGTCTGGTGCCTGCATTCCGAAATTTACCATGTTGTTCATATTAGATGACGTATATGTCCATGCAAATTGACCATGTTTTCAATTTTGCAAACTGTATGTACAAATTTACCATGTTCGCTACTGCCAATATTGGGGGCCCACTTGCTAGCCCATGGTTTGCTACTGCCAATATTGCTCTTGGGTTTGGGCTGATAATGTATGTCATTACTCCTATTGCATATTGGCTCAATATCTACAAGGCCAAGACTTTTCCTTGTTTCTCAAATTTACCATATTAGATGACGCATAGGTCCATGCAAATTTACCATGTGCTACATGTGTGAACTGTATGTTCAAATTTACCCTATTCATACCAAATTTACCATATTAGATGACGCATAGGTCCATGCAAATTTACCATGTGCTACATGTGTGAACTGTATGTTCAAATTTACCCTATTCATACCAAATTTACCATATTGGTCCATGCAAATTTACCATGTGCTACATGTGTGAACTGTATGTTCAAATTTACCCCATTCATACCAAATTTGCCATATAACATGACGTATACGTCCATGCAAATTTACCATGTTGTAAATGTGAGAACTGTATGTACAAATTTACCATTTTCATAGCAAATGTACCATTTTAGATGACGTATGTGTCCATGCAAATTTACCACATTCAGACCAAATTTACCAGACTCTGTGTACCATCTGCCTAGCTGTCATTTAACATCCGCTGTACCTACATTCTATTAATGTGTTTTGAATTCTGCTAACAGAAGGATTGCCATTCTCCGGAATCAAAGCGACCATACATCAATTGTGGTCTTCCATGGCCCGTATACGTGAGTACTTTTGATCTTGGTCCATATTTGATTTCGTTGCGGTTTATTACGCGTATTTATTGAATTTGTTTTTCCAGGTAAGACACCGATCCGATCCTCAGGGCCCGTTAGGGAGAAGTCCAAAGCTAAATCTGGTAAGAAAAAAGTCCGAACGGCCAAGTTGAATGATGCCGTAGAGATGCCAAAGGTAGAATCAAGGGATACCCCGTATAGATCAAGTTTTGCCGGGATCGTGAGGTTGGTTAATGATCTGGGGTTGCGTGAGTGCCACGAGGAAGTTCTTAAAAAGACTCCATTTTGGTTATTGTTTGAGGCTATTCCCCGAAAAAAACTTACTGCTGCCCAGTGTCGGAAGAGCGACAAGCTTATAGTGAAAGTCATAGAGACATACTGTCAGGAGCGACGGTGTTTTAAACTCGGTGGGCAAGACGTTGACTTTACAATAAATCCGGCGAAACAATAAATCCGGGACTTGGTTTCCATAATCAGCTAAATATTTTACCTTATTTAATTTCCTAATTACAGCCATATTTATTGCCCAATTATAAACATACCAAATCAATACAAAATCTTTTCTAAACCAAAAAGGATAAGAGGGTAATCTACCACCAAAAAATAAGGGCAGACATGTCAACCAGGCTTAATTGGGGATGTAAACATAAGTTTGAAAAGTGTATGGGACTCAACCCTACGTAGTGTAGGTAAAAAGGACCCTGATTTAATTTACCCTTAAAAAAATACCAAAAATGACCCTAAAAATAAATAGAGTACTAAATCAGGATTGTCCTAAAAATAAGGGATGTATTTACCAACTTACCTTTAATATTATATTGACTGTCCAAAGAATCAGATGGTTTCCGGTCGGCGCTTCGGTTCTGTCCTAAAAATAAGGGACGGTTCGTATTCTCTCTCGTTGTTTGCCCACCAAAAACTCCATCGAAGTCCACTGTTTACCTGTCACGCCCCAAATTCCAGGGTATGATTAAATCATTAAAAGAAATAAAAATAAAATAAAACTTAAATACCAAGGGACATTTCTATTAAATAACCACCCAATACATCTTGTTTTATTACAACAACCTCTCTCACTTACATTTGTTATTACACTGAATCTCAAATTGAAAGCTCTACATTAAACTGTACTGACCTACACTGTAACAAAAGACTGAGTTATACAGGCTTGGCTGGAGTGAATAAAGCATAATCCAGTAGCTCAACTCTTGATAAGATCCACATCTTTACCTGAAAAAGGTTTTTACAACAAAACATAAGCCGAAGCTCGTATAGGATAACATGTTAAACCATTGATTTTAAAAAGATATATGTTTAAAACTTATCTCGTATCGAAATATATAAGTTTTTCCCTTCGTACAAACGTATACAGTTCACTAAGGTTTGTCCACACTAACTGACAAAAGAAAGACATGAGTGTTACGAGCTCCCCATGCAACTCACATCAAATTCCACGTTACATCCCCCTATCCCACAAACCGGATACACGACACACCTTTCTATTCAACACACAGGACGCACGTCACCGCGATCAACCGACACAACATATCACCAATAATACATGAATGTGAGATGGAATGGTAATAGGTATGAATAACTTAAGATAACGCAAGTAGAAACGCATAAAAGGCACAAGACTGAGCACAACGCCACGTTCAATAACTCCAAAACACAATTAACTGACCATTAGGCCGTATAGTCATTTCACAACTCGCAGGTTCCATCAACAAGTTACCATTAAGCATTAAATCATCACACAGAGAGATAGAATAAATGGAATCAATATTTGAGTGAGGGATGGCATAGATAACTTTACTGTGCACCACGGTTTCTTAATTCTTTCGATTCCAAGTCCACAAATGCCGAGTGTCACCAATTGTCCGTATTATGCGTCAAAGTGTCATTTCTGGCACTCCCGAAGGCATTCCAGTACATTCCTGGCACTCCCGGAGGCATTCCAGTACATTGTTCACATGTGTCATGTGTCTCATAACGTTCGTGTCGTAAAAATATGCACACAAATCATAAAGTTCATCACTTTCACCCACTAGGTTCGATATCAAAGTGTGTCACCATGCCATTCCTAGCATACCCGAAGGTGTCTAGTTCATTTCCTAGCATTCCCGGTAGGGAGTCTAGTACATTTCCTAGCATACCCGAAAGGGAATCTAGTTCTCTTCCTAGCATACCCAAAAGGGAATCTAGTTCGAATGATTGTCTCATTTGCATGAATCACTTGGATCTACTTTAAGGGTCTATCATAGGTAGGTCATTGTATAACAATACGTTATTCAAACGTTCAATACAAGGGTCACGGGAAATGTATATTGGAGGATTACATCAACCAAAGCATGTGTAGTTGAGACTCAACATCACATGAAACGTTCATAAACAATACGATTGAACGAGAAGTCACGAATAAACGTCTACGAGCGAAACAACAACACTAGGACACAAAGAGAAACTGTACGCGGTTTCTAGAAGTTTAAAGGGAAGAACGGGTGTCAGGATGGAAGACATTGGAACTTCCAGAAGCCCCAGTATCGCTACACCACTGAACATGGAGCGCTACCTTTCGCTCAGAAGCCCCAGTATCGCTACACCACTTATCATGGAGCGCTACCTTTCGCTCCAGAGGCCCCAGTATCGCTACACCAATTCTCATGGAGCGCTACCTTTCGCTCAGGTCGCGACACAGCAGAAAACGCAGAAATCGGATTTTGTTCCCAAATGCTCCAAAATCAATCACAAACCCAAATGTATATTTAAAACAAGCCATATGCATATAGAATAGGTGAAAACCCCCTACCTCATGACTCATACACAAACTTTTAGAGTTTTGTAAATCCTTTTCTCGCATCCCCGACTCCCGCCGACATCATCACAAAGATACCCATCTAACAATAATTGCGAATCCAACGCGTAAAAACACACACGTGCCACCACCACGACAGATAATCACATACATGTGCCTTAACCACAACACATGATCACGACTTAAGATATCCAACCATTCATGTATCACATTACAATGTCCCCGACTACTAACATATTTTTACACCAAGACAATACTCAAAACCAAGTACAAACCCAACGGAAACACCACTATACCTAACTAAGACAAACACAATGTCAACACGTACCCCCCCATGATTACATCAAGCTTGTTTCGAAGTCTAAAGGTATCCAATCCAAACCGAATACCAACTTAGAGTTACACGACCACACATATACCACTATCAAAACACATGACTACCCACACTTCCTCATCAAAACCCATGACCCCTAGAACCTCATATCACCCCACACAACCCCACACATGTTCCATTTCGCAATCCACGAGTACAACACAATACCCCATATGTCTCCTCAAACGAGTCCACAACTATGACACAATACTCCACATTCTATTGTACGGATTTAACAAGTATATAAGAAAGAACGGATAAATAAACCGTAAATGCCCATCACAAAGTTCTTGGTTCCACTAGCCTATGAGTCCAACAAAAGGCACAACAAACCTTTCCCAAAATTCACAAGAATTTAACATAATCTCACTTCAAGCTATTATGAACAACTTTCATGCTAAACGCAAAATCTAAAACGTGTCTTAAATTGGATAAACACGCTAAAGAGGATTATACATTCACTCTACCACAATTTACAAGAGTCGCAATATACGAAGATCTAACCGTCCGAATGTGTCCGTTCTTGTGTCTAAACTTAGCTAAGACAATAGGCTACATCACCGTAAAGGTCTGGGGTTAATCTAAGCTGCCAAAAACTCTAGAAAGACCCGGGAACTGGTCTGCCCGAAAACAGTCCAGAAACCATTTCGTCCAACAGTGAACAGTTCTGGTATTTTGGCCATAACTTCTTACTCCGAACTCCGATTGAGACGATTTATATATGAAACTTTAAGAGAATTCCGAGAGCTACAACTTTGTAGTTATACACTTTTCCCAATTCGGCCTCTAAGTGCCTCAAAACGCATGAACAGTACAGGTTCGGGTTTTACATTTCCAGATTTTCTTTTTGTTCATTGTGTTCTTGGTGTTCTTGGCAAAACCCATCCCCAAATTTCTGGAAAACAGCCCAAATAAAATTTCACCCCAAAAGCAATATAGGATTTAAAACTAAAAACAACATCACCATGCATTATACAACTTAAATCAAAGGTTTAACACAAATCCTACCTCAAAAATCAAGCTCCATGAAATCTTCTTGCCAAAAACCGATCTCCTCCATTACTCCGCGAGAACCATCAACCCCGGGCTTAATACGAAGCCCTCGTCGCGTAGATCTTCGTTCATCCTTTGTGTTTCTTAAAATTCGGAGTGGAAGGCCTCCGATTTTGCAAGTTTTAGAAGAGGGAGTTTGAGAGTTGTAGAGTTAGGGAGAGAGAGACATTCGGCTGGGATTTGAGGAGAGAGAAAGTAATTGGTAAAGTGAAAAAATTGATTTTTATAGTACAAAATGGGTAAATTACACTTTCTCTCTAGATTATGCAACATGCCAAGATCAAGTAGCAAAACTATATTACACACACACATGGGTCCCAACTCCTATTACCCAAGTCATGTATTATCAAATACCTTGTCAAGTCCCAAATATTTAAATTAAAATAAATCATTTTTCGGGTCTTTACAGTTTACCCTTCGCATCCCGTCCTACGGTCCGGTCACCGCAGCAGCAACTGAAGACCGGCGACGTCTGTACTTTGGTGTCACTGGCGGACTGGGTGGTGTTCCGATCGAACACCCAGCCGTTGTTTCATATTGTGTTCTGGGTTTTCAGCCTCTGTGTTAGGGTTCAAAAAACGCAGTACCGTGTAGATGAACGGCGATCTAGGGGTCCGATCTACCGTCTACGACAGGCCCTTGACGCGTATTAGGACCCATGCCAAGAACTACGGGCCAAGATACTACATGAGCTAATTAGAAATGAGAAAAAATAGGATGTAATATATTATCACACATGCCGTGCAATGTTTTGACAATTTTCAGTACATTACGTTGATGTTAGATTCCTTTGTGTGCGGTGGTAAATTTCGTAGAAGGGTGGGTAATTGTAGTTAGGGGATGGTAAATTTCAGTATATGCTGGTAAATTGGATGGATGTGGTCAATTTCATTGTGAGATTCATGTTCAATGTTCAATTTTGGTCAGTTAATTTTGATGGTTAATTTCAGTATATGATGTTGATGTTAAACTCCTTTGTGTGCGGTGGTAAATTTCGTAGAAGAGGTGGTAATTGTGGATATGTTGATGGTAAATTTCACATTTATCATTTGATGGTCTCTCTGCATTTTACCATGTTTATATCATAACGTAAAAATGCTACACTGCTTCCTTGCGTTTTGATGGTAAATTTCTCTCTGCATTTTAACATTTTGATGTAAATTTCTCTTTGCATTTTAGCATATCGATGGTAAATTTTGAAATGCATTTTAGCATTTCGATGGTAAATTTGTCTCTGCATTTTAACATTTCGATGGTAAATTTGTCTCTGCATTTTAGCATTTCGATGGTAAATTTCGAACCAACTAAAAATGACAAAAATAAAAATTATACACTCACCGTGTGTTTTTTAGCAATCTTCAACAAATTTTTTTCAGATTTGGCGATGCGATCTTTGTCCTAACTTTCAACCCTCAATGTTTTTCCCGATGAGTAATAAAGAAAGATACTTTGTGTGACTACGCTTCAAAAAATCTGAAGATATGGTAAGGAAAATCCCAGAAAACCCTTGCGATTGCATAGAAAATCAAATCTTCAGTGGGAAGATTCTAGCAAAATTGCCATCATATTGACAAAATACAATATTCTGATTCCTTAACATGGAATATTTGAAGAAGATTCTGGCCCGCATCACCAAAACCGAATATTCACGATGATCTAAAAAATCAGTCTCGTTTCCGGCAGCTTCCAGATTTCGACGGCATCCTACGGTTTCCGACGGTGGCCAACAGTTTCCGGCGGGTTGTCCTGTAAGTTAAACATGGCAGATTTGCTGCATAAACAAAACTTCCGACAAACATTAAATCCGGCGACTTGATTCCATAATCAGTTAACTCTTTTACCTTATTTAATTCCGTAATTACAGCCATATTTATTGCCCCAACTATAAACATACCAAATCAATACAAAATATTTTCTGAATCAAAAAAGAATAAGAGGGTAATCTACCACCAAAAAATAAGGGCAAACGTGTCAACCAAGATAAATTGGGGGTGAAAACATAAGTTTGAAAAGTGTATGGGATTCAACCCTACGTAGTGTAGGTAAAAAGGACCCTGATTTAATTTACCCATAAAATAAGGATGATAATCATGGCCAATATAATTAAATGGATGATGTCGTACCTTATGATTCTATGTATGTATAAGGGGTCACTCCCACATACAATAACTGGCTACCGTTGAACTGAATGTTAAAATGTGATTATTTTTCTAATTTAATGTGTAATAATCTACAATTTTTAACATTTATAAAATAATATTAAAATTATTTAATTGTATTTTAAAATATTTATTTATATTTGTTTTAATTAAACGATTCGATCAAGCGGTGAGAATCGTAAGTGCACGAGTGAGAGTGTAGGTCAAGATGCAAATGACAAATCTTAGAATGACCTGGTAGCCTTTCGTCTTCCCTAACCTATCCGTAGGAAACATAACATATGTTATCTTTATTCCATCTATCGCACTTCGATGGTGATTCAATGGCCTTGAGGCCCCATTTGATCATGGAATTCGTAAAGTGGTGAGATTAAGTTAGAATTAGTAATACTACGTCTGAAATTCAGAATCATGTTTGTTTAGGACTCAAGATTAGACTAATAGTCCATGACATGTGTTTGTTTGTAAGAGGGAGGATATGATTAAAAATCAGGATTTTCAATTTTGTTCTTCAATTTTGTATTGTATTTTTTGATTGACCACTTGCAAATGTTGCTTTTGTAACTCTAATTTTTTTCAAGACTAAATTTAATAGTTATGGTCTACAAATTTGTTTTCTATTTTACTTTAAAAAAATCACGAAACAAAAAAAAATCGTAAAACTTATAAGATCAACATTTGAATAAAAAAGAATGACATAGTAAAATTATTGAGACACGTGTAGAGAATTCTTACATGTAACTAGTGCTAATACACTTGCAACTTTCCACTCCACAAATATTCAAAGACATTCATAAAAAAATTAATGAGACACACCCTTAAGAGTGGTATACTCAAAATTTATCATCATCATGTGCAGAATACGAATTATATCAACTGTCTAAAACAAAGAAAGACCACCATGATTTTTTTTTTTTATGTCAAGTATCGGTTATGTTATTATATACAAGATACGTTTGAGACAAAATGTGCTATGATCTTTCTGATTGGAAAAATATCAACTGTTCAACCTATTAATAATAGATGAGATGAAATGGTATTATATGCAGATAGTAAACATTACCAAAAGTTCATAATTAAATAGAACCATAAAGCAAACTTTGGTCTTGAGTTAATTAAACAGAACCAGTTTCAGATGCTGCGAGGGAGGAAGAAAGACACCTGGCAATTGACTTTATAATTTAGAGACTGTTTGGTCATTGCTCAACGGACAACTCCGGACTGGGCTACCAAAGACACCTCCCCCAGACCTCTACAATCCCCCCCTAATCACCGGACTTGTAATCTGTTGGGTTTCGTAGTACCAACCCAATTGTACAAACTAAATAGCCTCTTAATGGGCCCATTAAATTAGCAATCCAATCTTATGGGTTAAGAGGCTTAACAAATAGAGCCTTAATGGTGGTTTTGACTGTGGCTTTAATGGTGATAAACCCTATGATTGAACCACACTCCTCTCGCTTTCTTTTCTCACGCCTCTCTCGTCCTTTATTTCTTCTTTTCCTTGGTGTTTACTTCTTTTGGCCTTATTGTCTATTATTTTCCAGAGAACAATCAAGCCACTATTCACTCCTCATTTACCAGTGAACTATGATCCAATGATATATCAAACAGTGTCCGATCCAGGTGTAATTTTAGATATTATTTTTAGCGTTAGGATGCACATATTCAATTGTCGTGACCTTGATCTTAGGTAAAAACGGAAGTATACTATATGCTTTCAATTTCTATAGTATTTCATTCATATCAAATATTTGTACTTTTTTTAGCATCTTGGAATTTATTTTTGGATTCTGTAGTAACATTATGTTTATCATAGGGGTGGAGCTAGGAATGTATTTGGGGGTGGCGAAATGTGAATAAACTAATCACTAATGGTTCCCTTTCTCCAATTGATTTTTCTGATAAAGTTGAACGCGTTTGTTTAAACAACAAAGAAACGAACAATAGAATAAAATATGTGATAATGTGATATGAGAAAAATTATTGGGTGATCTTAGGACACCATCACGTACTGCCCCAATAACTACTTATCACATTTTTTTGGGGTTTAGTACTAAATGTATGAGTCTTACATAAATGAGTGGTAATGTAAGATATTGGGACGCTACGAGACAGTGTTTCAAGACCATTTAATCATTATTTGTGACATGGTTATAAGTTCAGAATAAAATATGCAAATTTAAATTGTATCAATAAATTATAATCCATTAGCAATCTATATATTTTGAGGTCAAAAGAAAAACTGAAGATTGAGAGTTGCGAGACAAAAAAAAGAATAAATATATTAAAAAAGCATAATAATGGAAATGTGAGGTGGCCCATGCCACCTCTCCCACCAAGAGGGTTCGCCCTCGATATATCAAATCGTAGTACAGTATATTGATGGTTGATTATTATGGATATGATTGGTACATGTGCAATCACATTGGAGACATCAAAAAATTAGTTTTTATGATTGATTGCTTATCGAGAATCAGGTGTATTATTATGCAAGACCGAGTGGTGCATACAAATTAAATTATTTTTTGACCTAGGTGGTGCTTGACATGTCACCAAGATGGGCCGAATACGAGGTTTGATTTTGACTTATTATTGGCATTGTTGAAGATTATTTAGCTTTTGATTGTGATCTTCGTCTATTGATCTTACTTAACTCAAGTCAGTGGTTATTCTTGTCGCATAGTATGCTTCTCGCAGTTTAATATTTTTTCAGGTATCAGAGCTGATTTAGTGACAATCAAATTGGAGTATTTAAAGTATTTATTTTATTTAGAGAGAAACTATAATTGTATAATTATATTTTTTGTTCGAGGGGCCACCTTTTATATATTTTTGACAACATATTTGTGTATATTTTGAGACTGCGTATTTTAAAGCAATCGAAAATGGGGTGTTACATAATAATAATGGCTATGATCCTAACTTATGATACGAAGTACATTTGTTGAAAATCATTTTGTTGCGTGTTTAGATGGTTTAACATGGCAAATTTGTAAAATTTTATATTTAAAATCACACTAGCTTTGCACTAATGAATGTTGTTGTGCTTATAGTACCAGGCCAGGAGGATCAAGTAGATAGGTTGTGAGGACTTTGATTATAGCTATCTCACTTCGCATAATAGTCTTTTTCGTAAAGATATTGTACTTTAGGTTATTGGCACACCTATTTTGGTTAATACTTTTGGAGATGTTTATTTATTTTTGGATGCATGTATAATTTCTTAAGCACACTTTCCTTGGTATAATTTTGGTGATGTACTGCACACTACTTTGATATGGTTATCGATTTAGTATACTGGCATGACAGATTAAAGGTTCTTAAGTATTAGGCCTTAGTGAGTCTAACTCACTAATCGGACAATAGCCCGCGTTATATTAAGATGGGTTGTGACAGAAGGTGGTATCACAATTCACAATTGCTAAGTTAGACTAGTTTGGTACATACATAATGAAATCATCAATTCATGGTCCAACACTCTACACCAAATTGTTGGACAAATACAAGCATGAATTTTTTAAGGAATGGGATTGAGTTGACTTTTTTAATGGATAAGTTTTAAATCAAATTTATAAAATAAACATGTTCAATTATTGAAGGGAGACTTGATACGAAATTGAATAAAATAAGTGATATCCTCAACCTTTTCGGTGGTTCAACAAAGGGTCCATTTGGCGTAACTAGATTATGGGATTATTGGATTGTTGGATTATGTTGGGTGCCGGAGGGAATAATCTAGCTCAAAGTGTTTGGACTAAATTATTTGTGGATATGTTGGTTATGTTGTGTTTGGAGCTAGATTAATCCAGATTGTTTGGGTGAATAATTTAGGCCAAATGGGGCTAAATTATCTAATAATCTAGACAATCTCCATAATTTAGTTTGGCCAAATAGGGCCAAAATCTCCCTCGAGCTTGTATTTATTTGATACAAATTAAATGTTTGAAGATTTATAATCCTGAATTCATGGCATGAGCAACACATGTGGTGCACTAATTTTTTTGTTTGTGATTAATTATTTTGTCTTTGATAAAAGAAATAAAAAAAATAAAAAAATAAATTAAAGTTGAAAAAAAACTAACAAGTTTTTTTTGTATTTTGTTTTCGTCATAATTTATTTTTCATATTCTTTCGTCAAAATAAATAATTAATTCTAAAAACATTAACACGAATCTAACAAATCTATCAAAATTATCATTTATTGTTTATCATATCCTTTCTCATTCAAACAAAACAATATATAATGATTTAATATTCCTTATAATCACATGTATTATTTAGGTGACACACACATTTTTTATAACCTTATCACTATTTCAATTTTTTATTAATTTTTAAAAATAATTAAATTATTTATAAAATATTATAAGAGAGAACGATGTGAGACCCTCAAAAGATATTTTTACAATAACAATTGAGATCGTTTTGATCTAACGGTTATTGTTCACTAAAAAAAATAATTACATAATAAACTTAACCAGCATTTATTGATCCCATAATTTAAAAAAAAAAACAAAAAAGGTACATTAATATTCACGATTTCAATGAATATTTATTTTTTACTATATAGTACATACGTAATTTTTTTAAAAATGTTATGTGGTCTGGATCAATCTATTTTACAATACACAATTCTAAATTGAGATTGTTTTAATTTAATGACCAAGTTTCATTAAAAAAATTACACAATACAACATGATAATAGCTTAAATAATAACTAAATTAGAATCTTAACACAAATTTAATATTATTAGTGGTGTCGTAAATACATGTAATACACTAGTATAAGACAAATTAGGACGCTATAATACCCCGGTTTTAGTTGAAAATAAATAATAGAATTAATTCTCTAAAAATTAGTCGACATTGAATTGAATTAATTTTAAATCCGACGAAATATATTGGGTATAAAAAAATAACAATGACATGAAATAGGGAAGTTCACCACCGAAAGTTCTGTGGATCTCAATCTACAGGATCATAATATAAAATGAAATCCAATGAGGGCAGACGGAGGATTCTGAATTTATGCTTCTGACCTTTTGTTTGCTTGCTGCTTTGTTCCATTTTTCTGTCCTGAAACTAAAGGGGCGAAAGGAAGATCAAACACATTGCGTTATATCGAGACTGAAGACGTTGTAGATGTCGATGGATCACCATCCCACCCTGCTTCAATCGATTAAGTGGTGAATGGTAAGTCCTCACCTCATCAGGATTTCTGTTCCTTCCTTATTATCGGTTTCGAAATCGGGATAGCCGACCTCTTTTCGACTATAAGAGTTGGAATTTTTATTAGTGGAAATGGGTGTTTAGTTGTTGGAACATTCTGAAATGGGTTTATGCCTAAATGCGAAATCGGACATGGGAGTTCGTTCTTCTGTGTTTTCTAGGTTTTAGCAGTGTTTAAGAAACCTGGTCTTGTATTTTGTCTTCCTTTTTGTTTATAAGTTCTCAAAATCTACAATGAGGTATTGTAGTCGCTTTTACTCTGGTGCTCATTCTTCTAAGCTATTCAACTAGTGTATAGAGTTCTGCTGAATTTAGTCTACTTCTTATAGATGAGTGGAGTCTGGATTTCGATAGATTAGCATAATGGGTTTTTTGTGAACTCAGCACACATTGCGAAACAGTATTTTAAGCTTTGTTAATCGTGAAGTGTAGTCCTTGTAAAAGTTGAGCCAAGGAAACAAGTTATTTAAGGTAACCGAAAAAGTGTAGCAATTACCTGTCATTTTTTATTCTAAATGCTATTGGCGCATGTTCTTAACATAGGTCGAAGGTCCGTGTTTGTGTTTGGGTTGTGATCGATGGAGACTACGTACATCAGATGCTTCATGAGCATTGTAAAGAAGATGCTAAATGATCACTTGGAGTTGGCTTTAGGTTGCTTTAGTAACATTTGGTCCTAGTTGAGCCAAATTGCTATAACTGTGAACAAAGCAATCGGTGGGTTAGAATAAATAAAAATCCTTGATGGTGAGCATGTACCAATCATCTCACAAGTTGATTTAGAGTGCATCTGTGCCTCTTAGGTTAAGGAGTTTGTAGGGACCCTGCCTAGTAAGAAACTCAGTACAGAAAGCTCTTCACTCCATCAGCTGGGTGTTATGTGTAGAGGGCGAGGAAAGTACTGCATTGTCTTGTAGCTTTATCCTTATGTGGTGGTTGATTTGTTTCGTGACGTTGGGCCGGTTGATAACTTCTTCTTGTGTTCATATGCAATCTCTCAATTTCGAGTTGAGGCTTTGGTTCAAGTCGCAAAGCTCGTACATTTTAAATGGGTAACTTATGAAGGTTTCTGAATTATTTGTTCAGATACTTTCTTTGTTTACTAAACTATTCACTTCTATTTCGCTGTCAACGACATATATTTACTGCCTGCATTACGTATTAGTTGTGCATCGCCCAAGGATGTTGGGTGACTAGCTTGAGTTTAACTGCAGATGTTTTTTTGCTTTAAATGCTGGGAAGTTGATATTTTTATGCTTTTGGTTAATTGCAGATATTGTTGGTAAAATCCCAAGATTTGGAGGGCTGTTTGGTACTGTTATTGCTTAAATAAGAGATGGAGGAAAAGAATGCGGAGGTTGATGACAATGAGAGTGCAACTAGCGATTCTTTTATTGACGATTCGGATGAAGATGGACCTTCAATATCCGCAGAAGATGATGGATTGCATTTTGAGGCAAGTCAATGTAGATCCTTTTCTATTTATCACGTGATTCTCTAACTTGGTCAACAATAAGGATGCGATTGTGGTTTTAGCATTTTCCTCCTTATGCCGTGTCTTAATTGTTCTTATTGAAATATGTGTTCCCATGGTGTAGGTTAATTTGACCGAGGAACAAATAGAAGAGCTAATTGCTGAACTTCTGGAAGTTGAGAGCAAGGTATGTTGCCTTCTATTGATCTTCTCATTTGTTGTCAGTCAGCTTTGTGATTTTTTGCCCCTATCACTTTTTGCTCTGGCACTGTCATTCTCAACTTTAGGCTGCTGAG
The DNA here is from genome assembly GCA_019985065.2 of Arctostaphylos glauca. NCBI lineage: Eukaryota > Viridiplantae > Streptophyta > Magnoliopsida > Ericales > Ericaceae > Arctostaphylos > Arctostaphylos glauca. The sequence goes on from JAHSPW020000013.1 coordinate 20,652,896, forward strand.
GCGCAAGAATCACTTGAAGATGAGTCACTAGTAAAAGTGGAGGATGAAGTTCGGCAAGAATTGGGCCAATCTCTGCATGGAGAGGAAGTTAGTTATTGCCCTTGTCCCTTAGAACTCTATTTGTTAATTGCTTTCCTTGTGCTCGTTACTGATCCTTGTTCTTTTGTGGATAGCTTGAGAAGGCTGTTTCTGATGAAATGGAAACTTTTAGAGAAGACTGGGAAGCTGTACTTGATGAGCTTGAGAAAGAGAGTGCTCACTTGTTGGTCTGCTTATTTCTTCATTGTTTATTATGACTTATTATTTGCTGTTTTTAGATGAAACAGTTCACATTTTACCAAAAAAAACCTATAGGAGTTTTGTCTGGATAAATGTTGGAAAAGAGGCTTTAATGTTCCCAGAAATGAGTTATTACATGTACATTAAAAAGAGGCTGTACGCTTCATTGTTTGTTGCCTGTAGACAATAATGGACATTATTTCTCGAACGTCTGTTGCTGCCTGCAGGCAATAAAAGGGCCAAAAGTCCTGGCTTAGGCAATGAATTTGGTCCAAAACCATCACAGCTTTTACACATTCCTTCTAATTCTTAGAACCCCACTATTTGTGTGCCTTTGAGCCCTATAAACTAGATCTAGGTAACCCTAATAAAGTCCTCTCTGTTTATCCTTGCTAATTATCACATCAGAATATCCTCTAGGGGTTTGTCCCACTCCTTCCACATAAATTGACTTAACTGGATACTCATTCGTATGGAGTCAGGTCTTTGTTGATTCTTTTGTGATAACCATCCAATCTTATCTCTTCAAAGGCTGGACCAAGATGCTAAATTTTATGGAAGTAGATAGTAAAGGACCTCTCCTTCCCCTGTGAAGTGAAGTCCCGCATTGTTTGGGTACCAAAGTAATATGAAGTATAAAAGCATAAGGGCACCCTCAGAGCTAGGTACAAGGGATGGGTAGGGGTTGTGTCTCTAGTCTACACGCTGCAGGTGCTGCCGAGTGAGCATGCTGCGCATTAAGAAGGGTGTGAAGCAAAGTCTATATCCTCTGGGTACCAAAGTGATTTAAGTTATATAAGCGTGAGGGCACACCTTCATTTCAAGAAGTAGCTTTTGAGGTTGAGTCTACCTGAGACCGTGTAACACCCCCTACTATGCTTTATATGTTGGTCACCAAGCTCTTCTCCACACGTGATGTATGTTTCACAAAGAAACCTATTTACTTGTTTTTGCCCCTGATGATTCTCCCTTCTTTTCTCCATCTCTTTAACTTATGTTGTTTTTCCATATTTTTTTTCCTTGTAAAACCAGGAGCAACTTGATGGTGCTGGTGTTGAACTCCCGAGTCTGTTTAAGTGGATTGAAAGCCAGGCTCCTACTGGTTGCTCCACTGAAGCGTGGAAAAAAAGGACACACTGGGTTGGATCTCAGGTCACCACTGATGTGACTGAATTTGTATCGGGTGCTGAAAAGTATCTTCAGAGCCACAGGCCTATTAGAAGGTATATTATTCTTTCTTTCTTAACATTTGGGATTCTGGTGGGTGAAGGTTGATTTCACGTGATGGATCTATCTGTGGGACAGGAAACATGGTAAAATATTGGAGGAGGGTGCCAGTGGTTACTTGGAAAAGAAACTTTGTATTGATGACAGCAACGAAGCTGCAACTGAAAAGTCTGATGTGGATTGGGGCTATTTCAATAAAATAATTTCTTCTCGTTCATCGGAGGAAAGTACATCATTTGGCAGCAAGAATTGGGCTTCTGTGTACTTTGCTAGTACTCCACAGCAAGCTGCAGAATTGGGGCTCAAGTTTCCTGGTGTCGACGAGGTGAGGTACATATGTATTATTGTTGTTTTACAACATAACTGTTTGGACTGCTTTATCTGACTTGGAATGATCGATCTTGTTTTCCTCATCTTGTTACTGACTTGTTTTGCTCACTTCTTTTCACAATAGAGGTTGATGTTAGTTTTGCTAAATTTTGTCGACCAACTTTTGTTAGTTCTTATGATCAGCGAAAAAATGTTTTGTTAGTTCTTAAGTTTATCTGAGAAGTAGATTCGAATTTCCTATGCACAAGCAAAATTGCTCTTATGCAATCAGCCCCATGGAATTCCAACTGTTAGACAACTTCATGTTATATAAGGTGAATTAGTCATTTTCAGGAGCGCACACATGAAGATCAGAAAGACATACCAATTGTTCACTCGTTCTAAAAGCAGCACTTTTCTTACCAGTTTCTGCCCTACCTCTTCAAAGTGTCTCTTTTTCTCTCATTTTTTCCCTGTTAATTGTTGAAAACCTTGCGGGTGGACTTTTGGAGGGTATTGTTCCAGATGCAAAGCGTTGTGTTTTGATCAACTCTGCACTCTCATTGGGAGGTGAAAAATGATATAATCCACAAATAATTTGGACATTGGGAATGAGGTGGCTGAAAGGTGGAAATGATAGGGTTGAAGAGGTTTATATGAGGTAAAAATATGTAATTTGTTAGGAGAGAGAGTATTTAGTGACGCAGTTTATGACTGTTGTGGACGCTGTGAAGCAGTGGCTGTTATGTGTTCTTTGGCACTAGGAACCGCTCCTAGAAGCCTATGGCATCACCGGAGGCTTTGCAACACACCATCTCAAAAGAAGCATACTTTCTTCAAGGGATTTTAGGATTTTAGCAAAGAGTGTTCTCTATTGAATTAAAAGCAGTACCTTGCTTTATACCAACTTCAGAGACCTTCTGTGTCTGCCGCCAGTTTTAAATAAGGTACTACACTTTTGACCTCTAAAGCCTTAAACAAGACAGATAAAACACAAATAAAAACTCAGTGCAGATCTTGATCTGTATCATGGCCCGTATAGATCATGCTAGAAATTCTGCTAATTATGGCAATTCCATTCACCATAAAACGTTTAAGAAGCGACATAGTATTATATCATAACTTTGAAACGATAAAATAAGACTGCAAGAGGCCAATAAATCGTTACAACACAATCCAGTTGGTCCCAAGTGCAATTGGCATGAACCATGCAGTTTCCAGTTATAAATGCTTTCTTAGTTTTGATTTTTATGTAGCTCTTGCAGACTGCATCCGCATTCCTTTAATTTTTTTTAAAAAATGTTTTGAACCCATCTGGATTCCTTTACGGGACTACTTTTTTCGTTCTTATGTACTTTTATTTACTTTATTCGTCCAGCTTTATCTTATTAGGTCAGTATAATTCTGTTTAGGCATTTGTGTTGGCATTTATTTTTAATTATGTCAAAGCTTGCATGTACCATATGTCACCTTATCTCACTTCAGCCTTCTTTATCTGCATTTTGATTTAAATTACCTGTGTGTGCGTGTGTTGAAGTGGTTTGAGGGCCTACATAGATATATTTATGGTTCATTTCTTAACTGTGGCCAATCAAGTTATATGAATGGCGTAAAAGTGGTTGATGGAAGTAAAAACAGGAGGTAGCAACAGGTGAAAGCTCTTGTAGAATGAGAAATTCTGAAGGCCTTATTCAGTAATTGTTGAAAGACCGGGGAAAGGAAAGAACCTCGGAGTCTGGGGAATGATCATTTGACAACTTCGTTTAATGTTATAACAATTTGACTTAAGGTTGCTTAATATGTTATGGCATGCCTCAGTTAATGGCTTTAAACTTGGTGTAGTCCTTTTGATAATTGGTCTATTTTATTACTTTTAACTAATATCAAATTATCCATAAAATAAGTGCCCTTCAATGGTTGTGCTCTATTTGCGGTCTAGGTTTTCTAGATATAATGATTTTCTCATAATTGTAGTACTGGTCATGTATTCGTTATATTATTTTTATTTCCTGGTCAGGTGGAGGAAATCGATGATATTGATGGCAGTAATGGCGATCCATTGGTAGCAGATGCTCTAGCTAATGAAAGAGAAGCAGGTCTTTCTGAGGCACAAAAGAAAAATTTTAGGAAGGTTTGTTAGTGTTATTCTTGATTATGAGTTGATTCACTTATCTCGTTCTTGATGGTGGAAATATTTCCAAGTATGTATTAGTAATTTATTTCTTGCAATTATCCTTTAAATTGCTTATATCACACTGATTATTTGCTATACGTGGAAGTCATGATTTTTTTCAATTCGAACAAAGAGAAGAAGATGATGGAAGTTCTTTTCCTTTGCGGGACCAAAATTTTTTTAGGCGGAAAGTGTGTTTGCTTTTTAGTGTATGTGTTGTTGGGATAGACTCCATTAGCTAAATTGTGTCTCTGTTTGTGTCGTTTATGTAAATCTTATAAATGCTTCTGTTTCCTCCATTGTTACTGTGCCAGCATGCACTGGGTTTTATATACTAACACAAAGGTTATCTGAAGGCCATTTATTAGTTGCAAGGCTGTCCGCCTACTATCTCATGTGATTTTCCTTTTCCTCCTATCTTTTCCCGTCATGTTTATTCTTGAATAGCAATGGAAACTTCCTTCATTTCCTTGCTTTTCTTTCCGTCTCATTTTTCTTTGTCCCAGTCTCTAGTTCTACAATCCTACTACCCAATGGAGCACTGTGTGATGAATACTCTTGTATAGACTCCTTTCTTTTAATGGGAATCTAGGTAAATTGGTTGTGGACATTCTTCGTTTGTCCCTTTTCTGATTTCTGTGTGCTTATGATGAGATATTGCTTAGTTGGGGAGCCCTTTGGATTGCATGCGGCAGTGATCTGGTTTCTGTGTTTACTTTCTATTGACTGCAGTATAATTTTTATGATGATCGGTAACCATCTTCACTGACAGGTCAAAGAGGAAGATGATGCAAATTTCGATAGGAAGCTTCAGCGTAGTTTGAATCAAAGGAGACAGAAAAACAGAAGCAAACAGGTATGGTGTCTGTGCTTTATATTCTTAATCTTCTATGACATCCTGTTAGCTTGTCCCAACATTGGCATATAGGTTGCTCCAGATTCCGATAAATATGCTCGTTCAGAAGACTCTTTGTTGTTTTTTAATTTTTTTGGTCAGCTTTTTGAAGAGACTTTCCCCTTTATCATGGGGTTTTACCATGCTGGGAGATGTACATAGAACAAAACGATTTTGAAAATTTGTTCTCTCTCTCATGTCTCTTCAGTACTTGGAAAGTCCTTTAAGTTTTACTAGTGTTCTCAGGTCTCCGGCCTTTTGTATTTTCTTTCCACTTTCTAAAGGGGGAGTTCTTTTACTATTATTTTTTTGATAGGTAGATGTTGTTCAAAAAGTACCAGAGGGGAGGTGTATACGTTTTATCCAAGGGAGATGATTACATGAGGCTCAAAATCACTCATAGACAAAAGGCTCAGAAAGGTCAACCCAAAAACTTAGCTCAACCAAAAATCTGGCAAGCTGGCACCAATTGGAGTAAAGCCTCGTTTTAGCTACTTGTTGAGGATGAGGGAGTTGACGCTGACTGGCCTTTTGGAAAACACCACATTAGTGGGCAATCTAGATGCCCAAACAATTTTTTGACAGAAATGAATTCTGGCCCCTTGACTCATCAAACAATATAGGACTTTGTTGAGAAAAACATATGCACATTGCGTCAATATCGCCCCAACTCTCCATCAAACATATGCACAATGCCTCAATTGCTTTGGCATCCTTGTCAATTGCTCCTTCACGAATCACCACAATAAGTTTAGCACTGCTTTCTCTCGCTTAGTTTGCTTGAAGATATCCATCAGTAACCTTTGAACGCAACACAGTCACTCTTGCATAGATATAGATATGTTTCTCAGTATTGTTCTTTCTCTGATTTTTTGTTATTAAATCAGGAGGATATAGAAAGAGAATCTTCGTCTGTAGATAAGCAGATGGAAGTCAATTCAGATGGCTTGATGCCTTCAAATGCACATTCAGATGGGGATCTCGATGTTGGATCTGAAAACAGTAAGATTGATATGATGGGCCAGAATATGAAGACGGGTGTGCAAGAAAATATTGAAGACACTGATGATATTGAGGAGAGAACATCAATGACCAATGGTAGCTCTTCAGTGTGTTCTGATTCTGGTTTGCCTGATGTAACTGAAACCAGAGGGACCAAGCGTTCTCATGACAGTGAGGAACTAGAGATTGATAATAAGAAGACTCGCACCGTTCTTATCGACGTTGATGAAGAAACTCATACTGCGGAGGAAGCTACTTATATTTCTGATGGGAGCAAAATGAAGGATCAATCTGTTTTGCAAGAAGGACATGGAGATGACTTACTTTGTGCTGATTCTACTCCCTCAAAGAGTTTGAATGGGAACTTCAACTGCACTGTTTGTGATAAACTAGCTGCTGAAGTATTCCCACATCCACTTTTAAAAGTAATTGTCTGCCGGGATTGCAAATGTTTAATTGAACAAAAGATGCATGTCCAGGTATGACTGTTGTCACAGCAGAACTCATTGATTTGATTGTAGCAGTTATATGATTAAGATTCATTGGTAGGGCACTAATCTGCGGTTCTTGATCATTATTATTGAAGTAATCTCGGCATGACCTCTGAGAATTTATAGTTATTCCCGTTCTAGTTCATTGATACTACAGAATGCAGTTAACTTTCACAAGCCGAGTCTTTCACTAGTGATTGTTTTTGTATGGAGGAAACATTTTTCTTGCATTTTTATATGTGCTATTAACAAGATCAATGACAATTTGTATTTGATGGAATTTGCTAGAATTCTACAGCTTGTGTTAGTTTATTCAATTTGCAATGGTGGATTAGAATATTTTGTTCTCTGGACTTGTGTTGTACTGTTAGCAAATCATCATATTTTGTTTTGAAGATCCATTTTTTCTTTTTAGTGCTTCATATTTCACCTTGAATTGACGTGTAAATTTTTTGCCATGGTAGGATCCTGATTGTTCGGAGTGCTATTGTGGATGGTGTGGAGGGAACAAGGACTTGGTGAGTTGCAGCTCATGTAAAATGTTGTTCTGTAGTTCCTGTATTAAGAGGAATTTAGGCGAGGAATGCTTGTTGTCTGGTTGGCAATGTTGTTGCTGCTCTCCAAGTATCCTGCAGCAGTTGACTATGCAGTTGGAGAAAGCTATTGGATCTGTAGCCCCCATCATTTCTAGCTCTGACAGTGATTCAGATTCTTCTGATGCAGATAACACTGTTTCTATCAGGTGCAGCATTTTCTAGATAATGTTAGCCAGTACTCAAAGTTAATATGATCTATACCAGTGTGATTTTTGGCATTTCTGTATGGTTTTGTGATGTTGAGTGTTAGAGCATCTCCAACAAAGATGTCAAATTCAATGTGGCAATTCAGTTTTTAAAAAATGGCATCAAAACTAACTACAACAAATAAGTCAAAAGCATTGTCAAATCCTATGTGGCAATTGAAAAAGGCTACTTGATGTCAAATTTGACATCAAGTGTAAATTTCCTTTTGCCTTAAATGCTTCAACCTTAAATGTCTTTTTGCCTTAAATGTCTCAATTTGACATCTTTGTTGGAGATCAAAAAATTTGAATGTCAAATTGCCATATAGGCCATCAAAAAAATTTGACACCCCAAAATTTGACAGCTTTTTTGGAGATGCTCTTAGATACATTAGACTAAAAAGAAAGCAAAACAGGTCCATAAGGCTAAATGAGAACACATCTCCTATGAAAGAAAAATGAAAGAAAGATGACAAGTCAAGTACAAAATACTGATATCTAGATATCCAATGCAAAGGGATCCCGATAAGTGACCAAACCCAAAATGAAGGCTCAACAAATCTTGTCCCTGACCATCCATGTTTTTCACAACTCTATCCTCAAAAACCCTTGACTTTCTTTCCAACCAAAGGAACCTAGAACATAGTAGAGAAACTGAGATCTCAAAAGCGGTCGGTCCTTCTTACTGGATCCCAAACCCCTATAACAATTATAAAGCGTGTCAATTCATTGTTCCATAATGATATTTAGAGAAAGGCGAGCATTTGAAATGCCATTTGGGGCTAATATCAGCTGTTGATAAAAATCACCTGTTGTGAAGAAGGCACAAAGTTTGATGTGGTTTAGTACTTAAGTCTTGGTGGTGTTTAGTTTTTGTTAGGGATGTTGGAAGCCGAAGCCTCCCTATCCATTTCCAACTAGTGAAATAATTTGTGCCATGAATCCACATATACCTGGAAGTGCTGGATTAAGCTTTCCATGGATTACTTTCCTCCTACTCATGGAGCAATTAGGCATCCTTGGCTTGATAGTATAGGTATTAAGCTTGTTCTGAACCAAAGACTTTGCAAAACATTTACTTTAAAAAGAACCGAGGAGCCCAAAAACCGGTACACTTGGATTATCAACTACCTAGTGAAAAGCAAATTAAGAAAAGATTCAAGAAAGTAATTCTCTTATATTAATAGACCATTTTGGAAATAAATCAATGACTCAAGGATACGGCAGTAAGAACATACATAAAAACAACATACTCATTGGCTGGCATCATTAAACTCGTCAAGAAATTAATCTTCAATGAAATTGGGACCACATAGGTAGAAGCCATGGATGATGGATGCAATGGATGCTTTATAACCATGAGAAAACTGGTGTGTTCGAGAGGTAAAATATTGGAGGAAACCTCACTCTTCTACACATCATCCCGAAATCAATTAGACTCCTATTACCCCCAACAAAATGAGTGAATCGAGAGAAAAGATGTACACACTTAGATTTCCATGGAAACAAAAAATTACTCAGTCAACCGTTTGAGAATCCAACCATTAGCATGAGCACAATTGCTTACTCTTAACAACAATATGTTGCTTAATTAAAATCTCCACCACCACTTTCCAGGCAAAGTTTTCTTCTAAGATGAGATGTTTCCATTCTAAGACCCCTTTGTTCTTTGAAAGACAAACACAACTCTTTTACTAAAAATGATAATTCTTTCTTTCTTTACAGCCATCCAATAGAAAACCCCTCGTCAATGTTTTAATCTTTTGTCCACCCTGAGAGAGTTTTAAACCAAAATAAATACCCTTCCAAACTAAAGTGAACCAAAGTAAAATCTTCCCTTGTTATCAAAGCCCTTTCAGCCCCTTTTTTCCTCAGAAAGCATGTGATTCACATGAGACATTTTTTCCTTTTCTGTCAATGACTTCCACTTCTCCCCTCCAACCTTTTCAATAACGAGAGAAGCAGCATTATGTGCATGCTTGGCCCAAAAAATTACTCCTAAACTCTTCCATGAGAACAAAAAATGCACTAACAGACTTCTTATTTCCACTCTGTTCCTTGTAGGCCATTATTGTTGATCAAACATATTGTTCTATAAATCATTTGGCGCTAGTCAGGCTGAAGAGGGGCACCTAGTACCTAGATCTGTTAGTAGGGGGACTAGAGATAGTCAGTTCTTCAATGTTCAAAGTTCAAAACTAAATGAAATTAAGAAATTAATGCGTAAAATCTCAAATAGTCAAACATCGTAGACTCATAGTGTACACTTTAAACCTTGTAATTTTAAAATAATTCTATTTACCCCAAAAGTTTCATTAGCCCCAGTCTTTTAAAAATGACTAGGCTAACTAGTCTCCTACTAGGTGGATTAGTCCTCAAACGACTAGTTTGACTAGTCCCGACTAATCCCTAACTAGGCTTACTAATCCCCGACTAATTTCTGTATAATCCTAAAACAATGCCTACACCTAAATTCGAGGTGGCATTGTGTGGCTGCCTCGGCCAATTTTTAGAACATTGATCGAATATTAAAGCCTCTTATGTTCATTCCCCTTTCAAGATGTTTTGACCCATTTCCCCATATATCCTGTACTCTTAACGCCTTCGCCTTCACCGCCATGTGTTCAATCTTTTCTCCTTCATACCACTCTAAATATGTTTAATGTGACAAGAAAACTAATCATATTTTTGTTCTTCATTGTACATCATTTTTAGAAGCTAATTTATGTTGTCTCACTGCCAGATTCTTGAGATTCACGTCCATTTTGGTTGATGTTATATGCTTCATATCTTGTATTTTGCCATTAAGTGCACCAGAAAGGTCACTATTGGTTGACATTTTATAGGTATATAACTCTTGTGAATTTTTTTTATCAGCACCAAAAGAAAAAGAAAAAAGAGAATCCGGAGAATCCTGGACGATGCTGAACTCGGGGAAGAGACGAAAAAGAAAATTGCAATTGAAAAGGTATTTCTCTCTAATGGCATCATTAACTTCAAATAATTTTTTCTTTCACCCAATCATGTATTGTATAACCTATTTTTTAGGAGCGCCAAGACCGCCTGAAGTCTTTGGAGGCACAGGTTAAAAGCAAATCCGTGTTTATGAGTTCTGTGAGCTTTATTGGCAACTTATCTGAAGGTTGCAGTGTGGAAGTTCTGGGTGATGCTCTGACGGGTTATATAGTGAATGTTGTGAGAGAAAAGGGTGAAGAGGCTGTGCGGATTCCTCCGAGCATTTCAGCAAAATTAAAAGCACATCAGGTTTTTGTTCTACGCTTGGAAATTTATTAGTCTTGAAGATTTCAAGTTTGTATCATTTTGCTGGAAATTTACTATATGAGCTATAGTTATACTTTGGATACTTGATTACTGATTAGGAAATACTTGGAAATATACCTCTTCTTTTTTCTGCTTTTGTCTTTTCAATGTTGGGTTTAACCCAAGGGCTTATATTCTTGTGTTTCGTTTTTCCATAGTACCCTGGCCTTGGTACTTGTCCAAGTCAATTGACTTGCCCCTCCGTCATTTTGATGCATTAAGGGCTTGTACAAACACGTGGCACATTAGCACTGCATATTTTTGCCCAAATACGTGGATATGCTCAATTGGCATCTCCAGCATTTTTTTCATGTTCATCTTCCAGCTTTAGTTCGTGTATGTTTACTGGTTCTAGAATATGGGTTTCTATGCAATTGTGGAAGGTTTTTGTCTTCGAAGATCTTCTGGGAGCGCAGCATCTACTCAGTTTTGAATTTTTGGTCAATTGTATTTGTTACTCCAAGTCTATGAAGCAAAGACACCTTGCCAGAAGTCGCGGACCTGTATCAGACTCTTGAGTCCTCGACGCATGTCAGACATGCAAAGCGGAAGTTTACTTCTTTTTTTTCTCAATTAGTTTCGTTTGGACGCTTGGGAATACTCTAGAATAAAATATGGGAATACTCTAGAATAAACTCGGGACATGCTAGGGCACTCTATATGTGGGCGTGAAACAGTATTGCAGATGCTAGTTAATGCGTAGGGAAGTTTATATTTTTCTGTTTTGATGATAAATTGATAACTGATTGATTATAAAGACACATCTGGATGATGAAGCACTTGAAACAAGTTTGTGAAGGATTTCATAACAAAATTGGATGATGTAATGATGTGAACGAAGACATGATATTTAAATGTTAGGGGAGCCTTGTATGTTTCATTTGAATTGATAGCAAATGGGGGACTCTCTGAGGGGAAAAGGTTGAAAAATCTTGTGAGATACCACATCGTTTGGAAAACATAGATTATTACAGAGTATAGGATCATCAAGGTGGGTGTTCTGTTGTGTTTAGATCCTTGTCTAAGCCTCGTAGAGCTAAACCAATGACTTAAGTTTCGACAAAGGGAATGGAGGAGCCTACTGGAAAATTAAAGGCCATGGTAATAAATGACTGTTTACTTGGGTGACGTTAATTAGCGAAAGGGTCTGAATCAGGTTCTCTTATCTACATGTCTCCTGATTTTGTTTACCTTAAGGGTCTGAATCTGATCATCCCATCTACATGTCTCCTGAAATGAAGAAAAGATGTGCAATCTTTCTTAGAAGAGCTATAATCGTGATTACGGAATATGTTGTTTTTATGTTTATGTTGTGATTTATCACTTGAATTCGACAGTATCATTACCATGTAAGTTACTGCAGGTTGCAGGGATACGATTTATGTGGGAAAATATTATCCAGTCAATTACAAAAGTGAAGTCTGGTGATAAAGGTCTCGGATGCATTCTAGCTCATACCATGGGCCTTGGTAAAACTTTTCAGGTATCTTTGTTTGCCATCATAATCGACTGTTCAGTGCAATTTTTATTGCCTTTTTGTAGCATAAATTTTCAGGAATCTTTCTTCAATGATATTTGCCTCTTTGTAACAACGTGGTCTTGTTAGGGCAACTCCAATGGTGGCCAACAAATGGCCCTTGCCATTGCCATTTTTTGGTTAGGAATAGTGCTTTTTGCCAAAAAATGGCAATGCTGAGTTCGGTGGTTCAGAAAAATGGCAAGGGCCATTTTTTCAAACAATTACCATTCTATCCTTTTTCATAACTAACTTTAACCAACTAAATGCCCAGTCAAATTTAAATGTTTGTACGAAGATTCGTATATTATTGAAAAAAAATATTTTAATAATTTTATAATTTTTATAGTAAATCCAAATTATCGATAAATTTTAAATTTAAAATATACATTTTGACAATGAATTAATATAAATAAAATATATATTGAATTCAATGGAAGAATGAAAACTACGCGAATGGAGGAAATAGCAGCAAATGAAAAGATGAAGAATGAAATGCAAATTATGAACGTGGACCTATTTTGTTCCTGGGGTCTGTTTTTCGGTAATCTGACGGTGTTGGTGTTCGTTCATTTTTTATTTTGTTGCTGATGGAAGGAAGCAATTGGGATAAATTTTGCCGGGAAGGGGTTGGTTGGGGTGACTTGGCAGATATGGCAAGGGCCATTTCTGCGGCTATTTTTGCCCAGAAATGGCTAGAAAAATGGCAACGGCCATTTCAACCATTGGACTCTGGTTTTTGCAATTTTTGCCAAAAAATGGCAATGGCAAGGGCCATTTTCAGACCATTGGAGTTGCCCTTAGTGCTTGAAAAGTTTGGAAAAGGAAAAGAAGTAGGAGTAAAAATTAGGTGCATGTATGTCAGTGTTGTGAGTGATTAACTACATACTATGTACGGCACACCATGAATATTTGATAGGGAAAATGAATCATTTATGCTGCTGTGTAAATTTAGAGACAACTGCATCCGAACAGTATAAACTTTCTTAGTCTAGCTTGTGTCCTTGGTAGAAAAGCTAGAAATTTGGACTGCATCAAGGCTTTAAGCATAAAAAGCTGACTTGATTTTTCATTCTGGGGATTGTGACATAATTGTAGGAGAGAACTAGGAGCCTTACACATCTAAATAAATTGCTGTCTTCTTTAGTAAAAATAAGCTTTATATGCTGGTTGTGAAGGTCATTATATATTGGCTGGTAAATACCATATAGGCAGAAACCAGTGCCGTGAACCCCCTGTTCCATTCCAGGCAATTTTCCGGCCGCTGTTGGACTATTCAAGCATGCAGGCTAATTCCAGTCATATCAGATTTTCTTGGTAGGTACCAGTCACACAGGTAAGAAATAGTTGATCACAGAAAAGGTAAAAGCTCGCTATGGATTCTCGCTAGGTGGTGAAAGAGAGCTAAATCGAAAGTAGCTGGTGGTTTGTGGTACTGGTGCCTAAGAGTTGCATGGAGGAAGAGGTGGGTTTCTAGATTGAGAAGGAGAGAGCCGCTGAGATAAAAGCTAGAGAAGCATCAAGGAGTGACAATTTTGTGGTGGTAATGGCCAAGGGGAAGCACATTTTGACCGGAGTGAGATGTTGGGTGGCAGTGGGTGCCCTTGTTCGGAGAGAGAGTCAAGTTGGGACATGATGGCCTTGTTCAGAGAAGGAAAGTAAAGGAATAAAGATTGAGAAAAAGAGAAAGTGAGAGAGAGAACAAAGAAACATATAGTAATATGCAAGTATCCAAATGCCTGGCCTATCTGAATGATGGACTGCAAGTGAAAAGGCTGCAAATTTGGTTGTACCTGTGAGGCTTTTTTCCTGATTCATGTATGCTTTTTATATTGATCGAATTGGTTAGGTATGCTGTATAGTGTATGACCCCACCGAAACAAACAGATCTTCCCCTTCCACAATAGAATCAGTTGCTTTTAATCATGTAAGAGTGAAATTAGATAAAATGGTATACAACACAAATACAATACTCGAAGTAGAGGTACTTTACTCTAAATCCAAATATCTTTTGAAGTATAGAAATTTATGTTGAAAAAATATATAGCGATAAGTCTCAAGTAGTACCCGAAGAAATATAGTTGACCGTACATATCTTACCAATGACAAAAATGGTACCATGACTGGTTCATGTTTTTTCGTTGAGGTTTTAATCTTGTAATTTTCCAATTATCTAATGGCCCGATTGGATGGCGTTTTAGTTTTGGGTGTGTTAAATAAGGCAAGTGGCCCACATTGATGTGATATTTAAGGATGGTGTGTTAAATAACCCAGTGACTAGATGAGGTATTAAAATGGGTGTGCTAAATAGCTCAGTGATTGGGTTGATGGTTATTTTGGGAGTGTTAGACAAGGAGATGATATAGTAAACTGTCAAAAGACTTTTTTACCTTTCGTCATGAATTTAATGTATTATTCTGAAAATTATATATAAGTATACAAATACTTATATATATATATATATATATATATATATATATAGAGAGAGAGAGAGAGAGAGAGAGAGAGAGAGAACTTCTAATAAGGGATCCTTCATTTTGTTAAAATGCAGACTTTTTTTTTTTTCTGATCAAATTTTGATGATCCGAACCGTTCAATATGTTTACAACATGTTTTAAGGGTACCTGATCGAGTCCTTCCCGGTAATATTTTGAGCCAATTTCTCGCGGCTACCCTTAAAACATGTTGTAAATATATTGAACGGTTCGGATCATCAAAATTTGATTAGAAAATGAGAGATTCGCATTTTAGCAAAATGAGGGATCCCTCATAAGAAGGGGATTGTATACTTATATTACATGCATACACTCTTATATTATTATAAGTATATGTATATATAGTATATATACTTATAATATGTATATTATAAATATATACATACTTATATTATGGGTATATATATAAGGGGTGTGGGTGGGCCCTTTGGTCATTGGCTAAGGCAATGTAGGCTGTGTGTGTTAGCTTTGGGGGGGTAAGGCGAGCTAAGGCAGTGTAGGCTGTGTTAAATAGTCCTTGGGCTAACTAGCTCAACCCAAAACAAATTGCCAATTGATGGATTAGGTGTGGAACCGGCCTTAGCTAAGGTATTGGTTACTTAACACACCTCTTAACCCTCCATCCAATCAGGCCCTAACAGGCTTGGAAACTGGGTTGGATTATTAACGTGTGACTACTTGAGGCCAAATGGTGTCGTAACCAAATAGAATGCAAAAATGTTATGGTGGTCTTGTCGTCTTGGCTCATGCTTAGTAGTGGGCCTCTAGTAAATGCTGATTTACCACTTATGGATTCATGCTTGACCTTTTATTTTTGCGAAAATAAAGGCAAGCAATAATTCTTGGAAAAGTTAAGTATTCATGTTCCTGCTCTTTTGCCGAGATTTTTAACTTGTCATTCCATTTTCTTATGTGGTATTTCTATTATGCTATAATTCTCATTTGTACTTTGCTTGTGTTTCCTGATTCTCTATACCATGGCATTTTCGAATGTCCCCCATTTGTTCGAAACCATCTTCTGAACTATATTGGTTTGCTTTGGAAGGGAATGTTATATTTAGTTTGGCAATTTTGGATAGTTTGTTATAGCTTTAGCCTGATGATGAATGAGGTTGCCTGAGCTGTCAAATTGTCTTGTCAGGTCATAGCTTTCTTGTATAGTGCTATGAGAAGTGTGGATTTAGGATTGAGAACTGCACTAATTGTGACACCAGTTAGTGTTTTGCACAATTGGCGGAAAGAATTTTTAAAGTGGAGACCTTCAGAGTTGAAATCACTTCGCGTCTTCATGCTAGCAGATGTTTCAAGGTTTGTTTTATTATCTCTTTTAATTATTTGTCCGTATTGTTTCACATGGTCAATGTTTTTGCTAAGCAGCACTAATAATTCTAAGACATGTTGGGCACTCACCTACGTGCATCAAACACTAGTCCAATCGTGTCTTATTCCTGCTGCTTCTTTTTTTTACGAAGGGAGAGACACTTCAAACATTGGGGAGCCGTCTTTGCATACTTAGACCAATGTCACACATTAGAAGTATGAAAAAAGAGTTGGGAATACCAATAGAAGGGCAAAATTGTGGATTTCTAGCTATTACGAGCTCATCCTTTAAGGTGGTGTTCCATGACATTACCAATTTTTTGCTTTTTGTTTACATAAAACAAGAAGGTTTTTTTTTTTTTTTGGGACAAAAGAAATAAACATCAAAACATGTTATGCCCGTGTTTTGCAAAACAAACAAAGCAAACACAAGAAAACATGGTCTGTAACATTGTTTTTTTGTTGTTGCTATATTTAAGAAAAGGAAGTCATTCCAGTTGCATGTGATTTTGATAACTGTGGGAAGGAGAGTGCCACACTTGCGGAATGGAATTAGTGATCAACTTGGAAACATGTTGATTGCAAACTTATTTTTTGTGTGAATTTGGATATTTTTTTTTTTTTTTTTGATAGCCGAGGTATTCGGCCGGCTTTGGAATTATTCTCAACTTAATGCCGACTAGTCCTCGGGGGACCAATCTCACCGTCCACTTGCAGGGGTCCAAATTAAAGTCAGGGCATTTCGCCCTATATGGACTGGCCCCAAAGGAGTCGATAGCACCTGAGAGGTTTCGAACCCGAGACCTAGGAGGGAGCATACCTCTAAGTCCTAAGCCTTGACCACAAAGCCAACCCCTTGTTTTTTTGGTTTTTTTTTTTTTTTTTTTTGGGGGGGGGGGGTGTGTGTGTGTGTGTGTGTGTGTGTGTTGTGTTTTTGTTATTGAGAGGCAAGTGTATGCCTTTTTGAAGGTAGTCTTTGATTTAACAGCCTGCAGTTTACATTGAGATGAGATGTCTTCTAAACCAGCTAAAATTCGACATCATCTTCTATTTATTAACTTTTCAAAGATAGTTCAGCCAGTATTCAAGTACCAAATTGTATTAAGTTTTTCCAAATACCAAGTGGTAAATGAGAAATAATTTACCCTAAAGTCTACCGATTAGTAAAGGCTTATCTGCAAGTCCTTTATGAGACTTTACTGCTGAACACGAATTGTCAGGGGCCAAAATATATTTCCTTTGCCCCCTCCCTTTTCCACCGTGTACAATAACCTTCTCCCTTTTTGTGAGGCAAGTGTATGCCTTTTTGAAGGTAGTCTTTGATTTAACAGCCTGTAGTTTACATTGAGATGAGATGTCTTCTAAACCAGCTAAAATTCGACATCATCTTCTATTTTATTAACTTCTCAAAGATAGTTCAGCCAGTATTCAAGTACCAAATTGTATTAAGTTTTCCAAATACCAAGTGGTAAATGAGAAATAATTTACCCTAAAGTCTACCGATTAGTAAAGGCTTATCTGCAAGTCCTTTATGAGACTTTACTGCTGAACACGAATTGTCAGGGGCCAAAATATATTTCCTGTGCATGCTCCCTTTTCCACCGTGTACACTAACCTTCTCCCTTTTTGTGACCGGCTTCCCTCTCCGGCTACTACTGGCTTTTTTCCTTAATGCCCAATTGCTTTTTGTTATTTTTTCCATGATTCAGGCAAACCAATCTTCTCTGAATTCAAATAGGAAGATTAGGGAACGGAAAGGCAAAAAACGGTGTATCTTTATTTACGATACACCTAGGCTACTACACCTTTTTAACCTATACAGAGTAAGAATTAAAGAAAAGCAGGTTTTGTGAAAAGACCTTTTCACACATGCTTTTGAACAGTTGGTAACTTAATGTAAGCAGTCTTGCTAAGTTAAGATTCCATCTTAATGGACTCAGGGTCCATTTGGCCTGTGGTTATTATTTGATTATTCACTGTTTAGTTTTTTGTCCTTATTTGAATTTTTTTTTTAATTTTTTGTTTTTCATTAATTTTTTGATGATTGTTGGTTCGTTTCGACAAGAGCTTTCAGAAAAGTTATCAATCATTGGCTAAATTTGAAAAAAGTTCAGAAAAGACAAAAAATAAGCCAAAAACAGCGTCCGTGTTGGCTTATTTTCGTCTTTAGTGACTTTTTTTAAACTTTTGGACATAATTTTATACTTTTTAGATTCCTTTTGTCGATACGAACCAATAATCCACGAAAAAATGACATAAAAATAACAAATACAAAAAAAATTTGAATAAAGACAAAAAAAAAGCCAAAAAATTAATTTTGGCCAAATAGACCCTCAGTTTGAGAAACTTGCCATCTTAATGGAGTTGATTTGAATTGTTCTCTATTTATTGTCGTAGCTGCAATGATCCCATCTATTTGCTTTTCTTTCTTGGTCTCTTCAGTCTTGTGATCTTGTAACTTAAGGTTGGTCATTTCAATTTTGCTAGGGAGAGGAGGGCCGAGTTGTTTGCGAAATGGAGGGCCAAGGGTGGTGTCTTCTTGATTGGATATGCTGCTTTTAGGAATTTGTCCCTCGGAAAGCATTTGAAGGATCGTCACATGGCCAGAGAAATTTGTGACGCTCTTCAGGTGATTGTCATTGTCAATTAAAATTGTTTCCAATGCCAATTGGAAATTGATTTTCTTTTCTGGGATTTATGTTGATTAATGTGCCAATTAATGCTTGGATTGATTGATCTCACAGTTGAATATAGGACTAGTTTTAGTAGCGTATGCGTGTTGGGACCAGGGCAGCCATGTGCTCCCCATACTTTTGGATATTACACTTGTGCCCCATTATATTTCAGGAATTTTTCTTTTATTCCCCTAAAGAATTGCTTTGCTGCCCCTTCTTATATAGAAAGTATCAAACCATTTACTCTTATTTATCTAAGAACAAGGAGCAATCCCCTAATTAATGTGCTTCACTATGTTCTCTCTTAAGAACATTTAATGGAGTGATTGATTGTCAAAATTAGGGCTTTTCATTTTTGGAAAAACAAACCTATCTCAGAAACCTGTTCTACATGGACTGAAAACGACATTGTGCTTGAATGTGGGAAAGTATTTCAAGGTCATAATCAAAATGTGCCTCCCTTTGTTGAACTTCTAAATCCACCACAGATTATGTTTTTCTGGTCTCCTTTAACTTCTAATTAATGTGCTTCGCTATTTTCTGGTCTCTTGTGCATATATATCTTTTAGAAAATGATCAATGTTGTAGAGAGGAAAGGAAATTATGAATAAAATAGCACATGCTTGCTACGCGTTGACCAATTGTTATGGTTGTCCTGTGGTTAAATCTTTTGTATCTAGTCAATTGTGTGTTCTACTCTCCCAGAAAGCATTATCATGCAAGAGCTTGAAATGGGGAGCATTAAGTGTACTCAGCCTAGTGTGCCATAAGTGTACTCATCCATATTTAGTGGATTTGACAACATGAATCTAGTAATTTGACCAGACTTCTTGAATTCTAACAGAATTCCTGGACGGCTCCCTATTTGAATGCCAGCAGGGTTTGTCTACCTTCATATGCCGTTACTAGGTAGAGAGTCCCTTAAACAACTATAGTGAGCTGTGTCTCTGGCGAATACAAAAAGTTATTTTCCTGATAAATCTGTTACTCTTCTTTGCATCAAACTCAACAATTATTGTTTTATTTGCTTTGTACTTTTTATTTTATTGATAGTCTGGAATGAACTCAAAAGTTGTGCCTTGAGCAGGTGGTGTCGTTTGGATACTGAGTTTAGGTCCTTAGATTAATTTAGGTGGGCACTGTCTCCTTGATATTGTAAGCCTTAGCTCTTTCGTATGCAGCATATGCAGCAATAACGTTGATGTATCAGTAATGAATGCAATACATGTTCTAGGGAAGCATTCCATGCTATATGTGCATTTATATTGTACTTCGAGGAAAACACTCAGAAAGTATGTCGATTTTTTTGATAGTACTTTTCAGTCAGGTTATGATGTCATCAAATTGGAAACTACTATGTCAATGACGAGCAATGTGGGCTGTTGTCAAAGTTGGGCTGCTGTTCTGTATATCTTATTTTCTACTTGAGCTTATAGTCTGTTCTTTTTTTGTTCTTCCCACTATGCAGTATTGTTACCAAATTGAGTCTACTAGTCATTTACTATGCAGACTTACCAGGGTGGGATTTCGCTTTTAAAAAGTTGTCATTCTTCTTCTTCTACAACGTTACTTGCAATGCTAATCCAGAAGTTAGTTTTTGGGATCATATTTGTTATGTCTTTTATTTTCTTGCTGAATTGCATTTCAGTTTCTGATCTTGTTTCCGTTATTTGGTTTAATCTTGATCTCATGCATTTACCTTTAGTATTTTTTCATCTGATGAATTCCACATTTCTTTTTGTTAGGATGGACCAGATATTCTAGTTTGTGATGAGGCCCATATGATCAAGAACACTAGGGCCGATGCAACTCAGGCCTTGAAACAAGTGAAATGTCAAAGAAGGATTGCGTTAACTGGTTCACCTCTTCAGAACAACCTCATGGAATATTATTGTGTAAGACTGTTGACAAGCTAAATTTTTTTGGGAAAGTCTAAATGCCTATTCACTGTCATTATTTGCCAATGAGTTTTATGTGGAACAGATGGTTGATTTCGTAAGAGAAGGATTTCTAGGAAGCAGCCATGAGTTTAGAAACCGGCAAGACTTCTTTACAATCTCTGTTTTGATGATGCTTTTCTTGTTTGTTTTTTTCAATTTTCCTTAACGATAGTCGAATTGACGTGCAGCTTTCAAAATCCCATTGAAAATGGACAACATACCAATTCGACATCTGAGGATGTGAAAATTATGAACCAAAGATCTCATATCCTCTATGAACAGTTGAAAGGTTTTGTCCAGAGAATGGACATGAATGTGGTTAAGAAGGACTTGCCCCCGAAAACTGTTTTTGTTATAGCGGTAAAGCTTTCTCCCTTGCAAAGGAAGTTATACAAAAGATTCCTTGATGTGCATGGGTTCACAAATGACAAGGTTTCTGGTGAAAAGTTACCAAAGAGAAGTTTTTTTGCTGGTTACCAGGCCTTGGCTCAGGTATATTGCTTACCAACATGCTGACAATAATTCTAACAGATCTACTTACAGGTATAATCCCTGTGCCCATGTGAAATTGAATATTTTTGGTGTGATACTGTGATGTTAGATATTTTGCTATGTTTTTCTCCCCTTTCTTTTGAACACATGGTTGTTATTGATAAATACTTGAAATTGACTAGGGAATACTTTTTTAAGGGGCTGAGACTGGGAAAATGTTTTGGAGAACCACTTTGATGTCTTGCCATTCAAACTCAAAAGGACTAATTGATATCCGAACTCATTCCACTATTCCAGACATCAATCAACTCATCTCGCATGACTGATTTTATAGTCCTTCCAACTTATTATGTGTAGAGCTTTAAACTCATTTCATTACTCCAGACACCAACAAATTGTAACTGTGATATACTCCATTATAGATATGGAACCATCCTGGGATTTTGCAACTCATGAAAGATAAAGACTATGGGAAACGCGAAGATGCTGTTGAAAATTTGCTTCCAGATGATAGTTCCAGTGATGAGAACATAGATTGTAACATGGTTACAGGAGGTACTATTCGGTTATGTAGTTTCTTGACTTCCTATTAAAATTCTTAACCGATCTGTGTAGGTATACTTATTCATACCCTTTGGTGAAATCCTGTGAGTCTTCCTTAGATTTTCTATGTATTGTGTTGAACAAGGGGTAGTTGCCAGTTTTAATTTGCTTCGACCACAAATTTCTTTAGATTCTTTGAGGCATTTGAAAAAAGGTGTATGCTGCTGCAATGCCTAAAAGGGCTTTGGAAACCGACCTATACCTTGATTTGAGAATGGGGATTGTCAGTTTAAATTTGCAAGAAGAACCAGAATGCTGATATGTGAATGTAAAATCTCAATAGATTAGTGTTGCACTGATGACGAGGCTTCGATTTAACCTGGCTATAAATCCATTACTAAACACTAGTATGTGCTCTTGTTTTGGTAAGTACTCGTGTTTTGTTATTTGCTTTAATATATTTCAGTCTTGAATTCTACCATAGAGTTGATATAGAAAGACTACATATCGATTATTGGCCATATAACCATATATTATATGTATGAATGGATGGTTTTTATAATGCCTGACAGTTGATACTCTCTTTTATGTCCATGACAGTGGGTTTTATGGCGAATGATCATTGATAAACTCTTTCACTTGAGGTTTTTTGTGTTATATCATGATATATTTTATGCGAAGTAAATCTTCTAGTGCACTTCATAATTCTTGTATGTCTGCATGGAGGGGAGTGAAACCAGTAATTTTCCCTGAGAATTTATATGGTGAGAAGACTTTTATCAGCAAGGTGTCCTTGGGAGATGGACCAATATGTGTTGGACCTCTCATGTTATGTTTTTTGATGACAAAAGAACTATCTAGGCCACTTCGTGGCCACTGGGCGCATGCAGCAACCCCATAATTGCACAATGGGCAAAACCATGAAATTGTACCAAAAAAAGTCTAGTAGAATGGAAACTGGTCGTGACAAGTTTGTTGAAGGATCTCGTGATCAGCTTGTTATTACGACAATTAAAAATCTGACTATCGATGGAAAGAATATGGAGCATATCAATAGGGGTAGAACCAGGATTGTGACTTTGGGCGGCCTAAATTTTTTTCTTTTTGGGAAATGAATGGTTGAATATAATTTTTTTTTTTTTTTTTGGGGGGGGGGGGGGGGGGGGCGGGAAATTTTTGGAGGGCCCGGGCCCTCCCCGCCCCCCGCATGGCTCCACCCCTGCATATCAAGAAGTTGGAGGTTTTTCCATGTATGCGACGTATTTACTGTTCTTTAAGGGAAGGATGTTTGGCAACTTGCTTTATGCTCTAATAATGTGTTATAATGCCCGAATAATAATGCAATTGTTTTATAAAGCCCAAATTATAGTGCAGTATGAGATTTTTTTGGGCTGCCATTGTGTTATGACTCCCAACTGATGTTGATCGCTTCGGGCTAGAGCTTCATGTTATGAAAAAATTTGTTCCTAGGAAAAGAGGTAATGAAGATATGTAGCCCAACAAATTTCATTTGCCAAGGGATGTAGAACAAGTACATGAATCAGGCACCTTGGGAACCTCCTTACCTCAGTTTTTTTCAGTTCTCTTGGATTATTGAGGTTACTTGGGTTTAATTTTTCTTTTTTGTCTCTATTTAGTCAGAAGATTAACAAAATCGAGGTGGAGGAGGGCTTTGATATCTAGGGTTGGTTCTCTTTGGTTCAAGTAGTTCTTTTGGTTGGTTGAGAAAACGTGATGATATATTTATGTTAATGCATTATTGGGTAATCCAATTAAAAGCTCAATGTTTGAAATGGACAAACAAACTATGACTGCAGTAGTAGTAATTTTCTTTGTTTGATACTCTATGGGAGTAGCTACTAACCAAACCAAACCAAACTGAGCCTTATGTCCCAAATCAATTGGGGTCGGCTACATGAATTTTTTTCCTCCAAAGAGTTCTGTCAAGTGCTGCTTGCTCACTTAGCCCTAGTAGACTTAAATCCTTGCGCACTACCGCATCTAATGACAATTTGGGTCTTCCCCACCCCGGAGCATTGCTATGCAAAGCTATCCTATCCGCTCTCTTAACTATTGCATCCGTAGGTCTACGATAGACATGCCCAAACCACCTAAGCCTATTTTCCCTCAACTTCTCGTCTATAGGTGCTACGCCTACCATCTCACGGACTGTTTCATTTCTAATCCTATCTCGTCTAGTCTTACCACACATCCACCTCAACATTCTCATTTCCGCTACACTCATCTTGGTCACCTGTTGTTTCTTCATAGGCCAGCATTCTGTCCCGTAAAGCATCGCTGGTCTTATAGCAGTTCTATAGAATTTTCCCTTCAACTTTGTGGGTACCCTCTTGTCACACAGTACGCCAGTAGCACTTCTCCACTTGAGCCACCCCACTTGGATCCTATGGGTCACATCATCCGTAATCTCTCCGTCTTGACTAATAATAGAGCCTAAATACTTAAAACGGTCACTCTTTGGTATCTCCTGGTCTTGAATCATCACTTTTTCTTCGTACGCACTTCTGGTATCACTAAACTTGCAAACCATATACTCAGTTTTACTCCTATTGATCCGAAAGCCCTTAGACTCTAGTGCAACCCGCCAAATTTCTAATTTGGTATTAACACCGCTAGCAGTATCATCTACAAGGACGATATCATCTGCAAACAACATACACCATGGAATATCCTCTTGAATCTGACTAGTCAATTCATCCATATGGGAGTAGCTACTGAGATTGAAAAACTAAAAAGAGATTTTCTGTGTGAAGGCAGTGAGAAACAGAAGAAATATCATTTGGTTAGCAGGGAGATGTTTTCTCTGCTGAAAAATAGGCATTCTTGTTTTCGTCAAACCTTATAGTTAAGAACATCATGGTGTTGCGAATGTGATTTTTGGAGGTTTGCCATTTGGCATGGACTTTAAGACAATTCTTTCATTAAAATTTGTAGTGGATGCTACAAGCTTGGATGAATAACTCATATTCTTTAACACGGGGAATTGTCATTAGCAAGGAATACACATTTCTTAGGCGTTCATTGCCACAGGTAGTAACTGTTTGATGTAGAACCAAATACTCTGGGAAATTATTAATATTTGATGATTTTGTTGTTGCTTTTTATAACCTGCTCTTTGAGTGTGGCTCTTTTTCATTGTTCCATTTGTAGTTCATAGGGTTCCAAGTTTCACATCATGTCCTTGCTTTATCTGATAAGAGGTTTTTTTTCTCTTTTTGCAATCTATGCATTCTATTACATTGGGCTTTGTGAACAATAGGAAAATAGTTTTTTTTACAAGATTTAAAAATATTTGTGTGCCTGTGAAGTCTATAACTTCCGTTGGATCCGATACTTTTTGGGATTAAGGTTTAAACTTTTTCAAGGGTGTAACATCCTTTGTCAGGAACATTCATCAAGTTACAGAGTTGAGAGTACCAACTATAGTTATCTCTGGTTTCGTTGTTTGATGCTGTATTTTAACTCCTGATGTAAGGTTTGTCTTAATTCTCTGTTGCTCCACGAATGAATGGAAGTTGCAAAATCACTAGTTTTGTTGATCGGCACCTAGATGATTTATTAATAAATTGTAGACCGGTAAAGAGAGTACAAAAAGAGATGAGAAGTCCTCCAAGGAAGGAAAACAAGGAATCAAAGTTGCAACTCAGATGCCAATACCAGATCACTATTTAGCGGAGATAAACTAATCTCCTTAAAAGGTTGCATCGCTAAAAAACCAAGAAGATGAATGCTTTGCCGATATCAAACATCTTTGTAGATACACAAGCATGGTATTAACTTTGAAGTGTATAACGTGGAAACTTCTTAGTGTCCTCATTTTCGCTCACTTTTTCCTTCATCTGATTTGAGCTTTTATCCTTGCATGATAATTGTTTGTGGTTGATATTGATGATGCATTAGACTGTTCATCCTTTCCTTTGTTCTTGGACTTACTGTTGTTGTTTCTTTTCTGTCCTTGTAATGCTTTGTGTGATGAGTTCATGCTTTATACGTTTTATAGAGAAGCCAAGGAACAAGAACGAGTTTTTGCAGAGAAAAGCCAATAACGGCTTTTTTGATGAGGTATGGAAATTTTTTCTCGTGGATTCCCCTTCCCCTTCCTTACCCATTGGGTCTCGTGTTTTTCAGCAAATCACTCCGCTTGCGTTTTGGTTTATGCTTCTATAATTTCATCTAAATGTGCAACTTGTTACCTCTCGTGTATGGTTAAACTTAAAAGTTCCCAACATGTATTAGCTGGTCCGATTGTTTGCTGCATAAACTTTTTCTGTTTATCAGCACATCATCATTGCTTTCTTTGCAGGATTGGTGGAATGATCTTCTTCAGGAAAATAACCATAAGGAGGTCGAAAACAGTGGTAAAATGGTTTTGCTGCTTGATATCCTTACCATGAGCTCCAATGTAGGCGATAAAGCACTGGTCTTTAGCCAGAGTTTGTCAACTCTAGATTTGATAGAACATTTTCTCTCCAAATGGCCTCGGCAAGGGAAGATAGGGAAATGTTGGAGAAAAGGAAGAGACTGGTACAGGTATGTCTATTCCACTCCAAATCTTCGAGAAATAGTTAAAGTCAAATAAATCATTATCCAATTTCATGGTCATTCTGCATGATATTTTAAATGGGGCCTCTTGTTTTGACTTTTGTTTAGAGCTTGCTTGCTTGCTTGTCTCAGCAATTATCTTTATAGATTGCTTTTTATCACATAGTAAACAGATGGCATGTTCTTGCAGTTACTAATTGACTCGTGCAGTACGACAAAAAATAAAATGTCATACATGTGTTTCAACTTCAGTACGACAAAATATCAACTTTTCCTACACAAAAGATATTTTATTGTAATTGCAATGTTGTCTTTCAGTTGCCAATCGAAAAATAAAATTGTGTTGAATTTAATCTATCACTGTGAGGTAAGTTAGGTCGTTCGCCATTAGGACAACGTAGATAGGAAAAGAGATTATTATATCAAAATAGTTGCACAGTAAGATTTGAGCTACAAAATGAATTTAATTGCACACTATTATAGACAAAATACGATTGGATTGGTCTCCTTAAGTCATCCATTATGTTATTGAGATTATGAAATCCTTCGTCACTCATGATGGTAGCAAGATTGACCACTAACATTCAGCATAGTAATGTCCTCTTTCTACTAGGAGAACAGTTTCGGAAAATAAAATACTAAATTTTATTAATCATGTTGGTAATCAAGTAAAGCTCCACGAAACTGATCATGGAGACTAGATAGCAGAAAATTATAGAGATTCAACAATTCTTGCATGAACGTCGATAACAAAATTTGGTTTTGGCAAAAATCCTTCCATCTTATCACCCCGAAATCGAAATAGTTAGAAACAGAAACTTACAATGTAGATAGGTTTGTTGTTTTATCCTGCATTTTGATGCTGTCTAAGTTAGAACTGGGGTGATATTCATGGCATCCGTACGAGGGATATGACACAAAGCATTAAAACCCAAACAAATCAGCTTCCTCTTTATACGGTGGTTCCAAATTTAACCACTGCAATTTATCGCATGAAGTGACAGGGTGATATGTGCTTCGGAGATATCAATTTCCTGTTAGGAGACTGAGGCATAATGCCTTTCATGTTGAGGGAGGTCGCTCGTGTTCTAGCATATATATCACTTCTCTGGGGAAAAACTTGTTTCTGTTCTCTTGATGCCAATCTCTTTCAGCTATATGAGTATGGGACATATTTCTTAGTGTTACATACGCTTAAGGTTGTTTGAAGGCAAGTGAAACTGTAGTGTTAGTTATCAAGGAAGTTGTGTTGGTCTTTCAGGCACATCATAGCATTCATAGAAATAATAGATTGACAGTATTCAAACTAATCCAACTTAAAATTTTAATCTCCAACTGGTGGTAGGATTGTGGCACTTAAGGGAGCTATTGCAGACGGGCCTTCTCTTGTGTGGAGAGTAGTCTAGCATTCATGTATTATGCATATTTTATGTCATTAACTGCATATTTAGAAATCATAGTAACTGTAATGTAGTGTAGATTTTGTCTTTGCCTAAAAGTAAAGTACATATTGTAGAGTATACATAATAAATGGTGTTTTATTTGTAATGGTTTCTTGTTTTTTTGGACTTTGAGTTGTGTTAGTTGTTACGATGGAATTGATTGTAAGATCTTGATCTTTGGTTGAGAAAATATTACATAACCTATAACAGAAAGTATGCCTGAATTATTTTAGGAATATGAAGTTTCATGAAACTATGTCTTTTAACCACTTGTCAATGAGTTGTTTCCTAGTAGATTATTTATGATTCTCTTTGATCCCTTCATTTATGTGCCAGAATACAAAGAGATTTGGTAGGAAAGTGGAAGAAACTTTTTTGTATATGATAATCAAAGGGAGTGGGAAAGCTGCAGTATTTCTTTGGAAAATCCCGGTTCTCTTTGTCTTCAAGCTTTCATTCCTCAATCCACTGATTTGTTCCTTCACATACCTCCCCATCAATAGATAGAGACAAATAGGAATAACCAAACCACGTCTACAAAATGCTAGTACCATGCGGCTGCTTCAAAGCCAACAAGATGCTCCTCGGTCAGATGACCAAGATATTGGCGAATACCACATATGATCAAGAAAAGAGTACCTATAATCACATGAAAACCAGTTGCTAAGTGAAAGGTAGAACCATAAATACTATTCGAAATAGTGAAGGATGCTTGATAATATTCCATTCCTTGAAAGCCCGTGAATACTAGAGCCAGTAAAACGGTAGCTACTAAAGCATAAACTACTCGTTTTTCTTTCCCCGCAAGTATAGCATGATAAGCCCAAGTTATGGCAGCTCCGGATGAAAGGAGAATAAGGGTATTAAGAAAAGGGATTTCCCAAGGATCTTAAACCCCAATCCTTTTGGGGGCCAAATACCTCCGATCTCTACCCTAGGTGCCAAAGAAGAATGAAAAAAAGCCCCAAAAAAAGAACATAACCTCTGATACAATAAACAGAATAAAACCATATCGAAGTCTTAATTGTACGACTTTGGTACGATGTCCTTCCAAAGTGGATCTGATTCGCGACTAACATAGTCATATATTTACCAGTTATGATTATGTTGGAAGTAGGTTATTTTCATGTTGTAAATTTTGTCCTCCATTTTTTATAAACAAACATGCAGCTTATTTCTTTTGCTAAATTATCTGAACATCAGGTTAGATGGAAGAACAGAGGCCTCTGAAAGACAGAAACTGGTGGAGGAGTTCAATGAGCCCGCAAATAAAAGGGTGAAATGCACTCTGATATCAACTCGAGCTGGGTCTCTAGGGATCAATCTTCATGCTGCCAACCGCGTAATCATTGTTGATGGTTCATGGAACCCAACATATGATCTTCAGGCTATTTATAGGGTTTGGAGGTCAGTTAGTTGTGTGAGTTAGATTGAAGATCCATGCATGTAGTTAATCACGGTTGCAAATAACAAAATCCTTCCTCCATTTGCAGGTATGGCCAAACAAAGCCTGTGTTTGCTTACCGATTGATGGCACATGGAACGATGGAAGAAAAGATATATAAGCGGCAGGTAATGACACAAGAAAATGCTGACACGATGTCTTTAGTTTGTAAATGAAATGATGCTCAAGAGAGTGGCTCAAACAGGTAACTAAGGAGGGGCTTGCAGCTAGGGTGGTCGACCGACAGCAAGTACACAGGACTATTTCTAAAGAGGAGATGTTACATCTCTTTGAATTTGGTGATGATGAAAATCCTGATTCTTTGCCTGAACTTGTACAAGAGAATGGAGATTCAATTAAGCAAAGCACGAGTGGCCAAGTTGGAATCTTTCAAAAGCAGAAGCTGCCTCTACCCGATGGAAGTTTTTCGGACAAGTTCATGGAAGGTTTACTGAGCAGGCATTATCCAAGGTAGATTGTACTTAACATTTTGCGCTTGTCACTTTTGTGAACAACTTGAATTCCTCTCTCTCTCTCTCTCTCTCTCTCTCTCTCTCTCTCTATCTATCTATCTATCTCCCAGTAAATGTTAGGGCAAATCACAATGCATCTTAAAGGTCACTTGTTGATGTTACTATGCTAGTTTCTACTGAGTAGCAATGTCTGTCATGGTGATAAGAAAAATAAAAAGCAGTGGCTATGATGGCCAAATGATACAATCTTCTTGAAAAGGAAATTATTTTCTGTAGATAGGTTGGATTGGTGAAATTGCTTGGTGTAAAACTGCACACTGAAATTGATTTCTTGGTTTCATAATTCTGCATCATTAGAAACAATAAATTTGCTAGGTCAATAGATACTGTGCAAAGCCTTATCCTTTTTTTGGAAAATCCTGTGTGGACCATAGTCAAGAAGATGGGAATAAGTTTGTCTTTCCGTTAATTTTTTAGTGGGAGGTTGTTGGTGGTGGCCATCACAGGGGTTAGTGGTGATGGTGAGGGTGGAAGGGAGAGAGGAGGTGATGGTTATGGAGAGGGGAGCTGCAGTTATTCAAACTTTGAAGAAGGTGGCATGAGAGTAATAATATAATTTGTTCCAGCTGTAAGGGTAATAATGAGAAACTTACTGTTCCAGTTGACGATGTTAAGATGCAAACATTGAGAGGGGAGATTAGTGGAATCAGAGGGGATTTTTTGTTAAATGTTAAACACAAATCTGTGTGGTATTGGGGGTACTATAACACAGAAAGAATAGCCAAGTCATACTCAGCTATCCACCTTAGTCCTTGAGCAATTGCGAAGATATCTCGAGTGCTTCTGTTGAAATGAACTTGGTAGAACATAGAGAAGAAACGTGAAGTCTATGAGAAAAGTGTGTCTAACCCAAAAGGTTAGATCATATATTTATATTGGTGAGATGTACAAGACATGGAAATAAAGATCCTAAAAGGAAATAACAATCAAATCTCCTAATTAGAGTAAATCTCCTAATTAGAGTAAATTGGGTAAATTAAGGAGCAAGATAATTTCCACACTCCCCCTCAAGCTGGAGCGAAGATATCTATCAAGCCCAGCTTGACAATGGAGGACCGAAGCAGGGATGGCCCGATGGCCTTGGTGAACATATCAGCAGTCTGCTCGGATGATGTGACAAAAGATGGACGCACAATGCCATGACGAACCTTCTCACGAATAAAGTGAACATCCACCTCAATATGCTTTGTGCGCTCATGAAGCACAGAGTCAGAAGCAAGCATAATAGCAGATTTATTATCACAGTATAAAACAGACGATCCAGTTTCTGCAAAGCCCAATTCTGACAGAATCGACCGTAACCAAAGAATCTCACATGCACCCTGGGCCATAGCACGGTATTCGGCTTCAGCTGAAGACCGAGAGACAACATCCTGCTTCTTACTTTTCCATGACAACAAATGATTGCCATAAAAAGTACAGATGCCTGAGGTAGAGCGTCTGTCAGATTTTGACCCAGCATAATCTGCATCAGTGAAACAAGACAACCCAGACTGTATACCACTAGCAAAAAATAGACCCATCCCTGTACAAGTCTTGAGATACCTTAAGATGTGAAATACCGCATCCAAATGAGCTGTACGAGGAGCGTGCATGAACTGACTGACAATACTAACTGCAAAAGTCAAATCTGGCCTAGTATTAGTCAGATATATCAGTCGACCAACTAGGCGCTGATAACGGGAAGGATCAGAAAGTGGCTCGCCAGACTCTGTAGATAACTTAACATTAGGATCCATCGGAGTAGAGGCAGGCTTGGACCCTAGCATTCCTGTGTCCTGGAGGAGATCCAGAGCGTACTTCCGTTGGGACAAGGATATCCCACGGCGAGAGCGAGCTACCTCAATACCCAAGAAATATTTCAGGGAGCCCAGATCCTTAATTTCAAAAGTTTTGCTAAGATCCCGCTTGACCTGAGCAATCCTCAAACTATCATCCCCTGTAAGAATAATATCATCCACATATACCAAAAGAAGAGTCCGAGTGCCATCAGCCTGCCTCCGAACAAAGCAAGTATTATCAGAATGACACTGAAGGAATCCCATGGAAAGGACAACATTAGTGAAGCGACCAAACCACGCCCGTGGTGACTGTTTTAGCCCATAAAGAGACTTTCGAAGTCGACAAACCTTCCCAACATACTCCCCCTCAGCCTGAAAACCAGGAGGAGGAGCCATATAAATAGTCTCAAGTAAATCGCCATTCAAGAAGGCATTTTTAACATCCATGATGGAGTGGCCAAGAGTGAGCAGCTGCCAGGGAGACAACTAAGCGAACAGAGGTGAGCTTAGCTACAGGTGAGAAAGTAGCACCAAAGTCCTTTCCAGGAATCTGAGTAAAGCCCTTGGCAACGAGACGAGCTTTGTACCGCTCCACAGAACCGTCAGCCAGATACTTAATGGTAAAGACCCATTTGCAACCCACTGCCCTTGCACCGGGAGGTAATGGCACAAGATCCCAAGTATGATTATGCTCTAAGGCAGCCATTTCAGACTGCATGGCAGCAACCCAATGAGGATGCCGGAGAGCCTCGGAGACGGAGCGGGGAATAGTCACTGAATCAGTCTGTCCAATAAATGCGCGATGAGAATCTGAAATGCAGTCATAAGAGAGATACTGGGAAAGAGGATGGTTAGTACTGCCAAGAAAACCATATCGCTGAGTAGGTAAACGAAGACGGGTGGGATATCGAGGGACGGGTAGGGCAGGGGTAGGAGAAATAGTACCTGAGTCCAAAGCAGATTCTGGAGCAGCCGGGGCGCGAGGGCGACGAGAGTAGGTGTGCAAAGGTCGAGCTATAGGTGGTAACACGGAAGGGACAACCTCGCCATAATGGGGCATATCAAAAATGGGCACCGGGCGTGAACTAGGGGAACAAGGCTCGGTCAAATGAGGAGAAGAGTCCTGCAACACAGAAGGAGTGGAAAAATACGGAGTATCTTCACAAAAAGTGACATCGAGGGAATCAAATAGAGTACGAGACTTAGGGTCATAACACCTATACCCTTTTGACATGGTAGAGTATCCTAAGAAGATACACTGAATAGATTTGTCATCCAACTTAGTACGTGTAGGGCGTCGATCCTGTACAAAGCAGGTACAACCAAACACTCTAGGCAAAAGAGGAAACACTTCAGATGCTGAACATCAGTAGGGATAGGTGAACTATCAACAACAGTAGCAGTGCGGGTAGAGCCAGAGGACTTGTTTCGACGATATTGTTGCTTCAACTCGGGATGGAGTTTGAAGCAACGAGCCTTTATATGACCAGGCTCGTGACAGTAATGACAAGTCCCCTCCCTGCCTGGAGGAGGCCGGGGCCCAGAGCGAGCTGCAAGAGCCATCTGATCAATGGAAGGGGAAACCTCGGGAGTAGGAGTGGGTGAGACCAACCGGCGGCGACGCTCATCACCATCCAAAGTAGCAAAGGCCTCATATAAAGAGGGCAAAGGGGAAGTGTTTAAAATCTGAATTCGAAGAGACTCAAATTCAGGTTTTAAACCCATCAAGAACTGATATGTGTGCTGGCGGTCGAGACGCTTGGCTACAATTGCGGCTGCATCAGTTGGAAAGTCACTCAAGGGCTCATACTGAGCAAGTTCAGCCCAACGGGACTGTAAATAGCCAAAGAAGCCAGAGACAGATAAATCCAAGGCAGTCTGAGAAGCATGAGAGATCTCCTGATATAGCTCAAAAATCCTGGAATCATTATGAGCATGGGCATACATCTGAGAGAGGGCTTTCCAGAGCCGGGACACGGTATCACAGTACATGAACATGTTATAGACCTGTTCCTCCATAGAATTAAAAAGCCAGCCCAAGTACGTACAATTGTCAATGTCCCAAGCAGTACGTTGGGGATCATCGGCAAGGGGCTGTTCTTCAGTCGAGAGGAGCCAATGAAGCTTCCCTTTTCCACCAAAAAAGAGTTGAATAGAATGACTCCAAGCAGCAAAGTTACGTCCATTCAACAAAACACTGGTAATGCGAATATTCGGAGCATTAGGAGACGGCCAAGGTTGCTGAGTATGAGAAGCAGAACTGGAACCAACAGGCTTCACAGTAGTTTTGTCAATTTCCATCCCAGAAAGAATATAGAGACCCGAAAAAGGAACGGCAACCAGAAAAAAAAGCAACCAGAAAGAGACCGACGCTTACCACATCAGTGAGGGCACCAACGTCACAAAGAATTGCTACCGAAACACCGGCAACCCCAGAACCGAGAAAGAAAGAGACCGTCGCTTACCACATCAGCGACAAAGACTCACGAACACCCTGCAAGGGGCGCCCAGCAGCAGTCGACCAGGTTAACAGGCAAGGGGCAAGAGCCTAGAGGGCCAGACGAGGGCCTAGAAAATGGCGCAAGACCCAGGCGGTGGCCCTGGAAGGTCGCAAGGGTTGGGCGAGGCCCTGGAGGCCTAGGCGAGAGCCACTGAAGGCTCGCAAGGAGCAGGCGCGGCCCAGGAAGGGGTTAGCAGAAGAAGGGGCGAAGAAAAAAACGGGATACGGAAATTTCGTTTTGGCTCTGATACCAAGAAGAAACGTGAAGTCTATGAGAAAAGTGTGTCTAACCCAAAAGGTTAGATCATATATTTATATTGGTGAGATGTACAAGACATGGAAATAAAGATCCTAAAAGGAAATAACAATCAAATCTCCTAATTAGAGTAAATCTCCTAATTAGAGTAAATTGGGTAAATTAAGGAGCAAGATAATTTCCACACATAGTCTCCTGATATGCCCCTAGTCAAGATGTCTTCTATTTGATTTCATAGTTACAAAGATCGTACAAATCATACCCACATTTGACTTTCCTTTATCAGTTGCCTATCAACTTTCAACTTGTTTGGGTCTCGTCTTGTGGGCTAAATTGTGTGCAACATCGATGGTCAGCTTTGTTGTTGCAGCATAACTTCATGGGCATTCTTTGATCAAAATCCGATTCCTTCCATACAATTTGAACCAAGGCAATTCACATATCATGTGAACCATTGGTAACTCTGCCTCTGCATTTGGCCTAGCGACCAGAGACTCTTTCTTGTTGAGCCATGTGACCACGTTTACACCTATAAAAGGGCAGTAACCTGAAGTATGGTCTTGCGCAATTTGTAGGCTTCTACTTGCAAGTTTTTTGAGCAAATTGAACTGACCATCGTATTACCATTATGTATTGTGGACTATTAGGCACTACTTAAAAATTGGTTTAGTTATGCAACATCTCAGTGTTGCAGATTACCCTAAAGTTGCTTTCACATTGTGCGGCCCCTGCGAAATGCATCTATAGTATATACTTCTCCCAAATAACACTTGTTTATACGAACATGTAATATTTCCAGGACTATCATCTTTGGCGTATTGCAACTCAGAGCTGTGTTCAGATCATAGACTTTTGAAGTATTTACCAAGGATGAAAAATCATAGCAAACCAAAAGAAATAATTCATAGTTATTGCTCTCCACGCATCTCTAATCAAAACACCCTTTAAGACCCATTAATCCAGAATATTCTCATGGTTTTTGTACGATATCTATGGCTAGTAAATTGTTTCATTGTGAACTTACAAGCTTCATTCCATTCAGATGGATTGCAAATTACCATTTGCATGAAACCCTTTTACAAGAGAATGAAGACGAAAAGCTTTCAAAAGAGGAACAAGACATGGCGTGGGAAGTGTATCGGAGAAGTCTACAATGGGAGGAGGTGCAACGAGTTCCAGTTGACGAATCTGCAGTTGAGCAAAAGCCAGTTGTTCCAAATGTACCGCCTCCTCCTGTTCCAGAGAACAGCAGCAAACCCCCACAACCCAGGGGCAGTTTGAGAAATCGGGTTGTGCAACGGAAGTGCACTAACCTATCGCACTTGTTGACGCTTAGGAGTCAGGGCACAAAAGCTGGTTGCAGTACTGTATGTGGGGAATGTGCCCGGGAGATAAGCAGGGAGAACTTGAATCTCGATGGAAGAGCTGTAAATTGAGGTGGTCAGTCAGTAACGAATGCATAAATGTGGTTGACTCGCAAACTTCCCCCTGTTTAGTTCATGCATAAACATTGTGATGCTTTTTGTTGGTTCTTTTGTAAAGGGCTTTTGCAAGTAAAAGTTTGCGTAAAATATGATCTTCTAGATAGGTACAAGTTGTAATTCAAGAATTTTTGTCTGTTGTAACTCCAAAAGATATGATAGTGTAATTTTTAAGGATTTTTTTGTTCTTGAAGTTCAGTATACCAGGAACCATTGGTGATCATTGGATTGATTCTGACTAAAAATGTGTATAAAACATGAACCATACTTCATTGAGTTTTTGCAGTGTTGGAGGGTTGTTTCTCTGGAAGGGTTATTGAAGATTTGTATGATGTGGGGAACAGATATGACAGGTTGTGGGGAACAGCTTCTTGTTTTACTCCTGGCATTTCTGCAGGTGAGGGAAAATTTCCATAATTTTTGAACTTAGGTTTTGTTTGGATTATGGATTTGTGGAGAAATTTTGTACAACATAGCTTCTTGTTTGAACTTGGTTCTTTTTTATTTTATTTTTTGTAAAGGGCTTTATTTATTTACAAAAACGTACAAACTTTGTCATGTTTTTAAAAAAAAATGAAAATCACACAAAAATGTACATAAACATTAATATTTCTTTTTATTCTTTCACTTGCAAGAAATTTTTTTAAAATTTTCTCTTGCGTTCAAAGATTTTTTTCTTAATATAATTGAAGTCTTGTTCTAATAGAAGAGATTAAAAAAGAAACCTAAAATATGAAAACAAGTTTTAAGATCTCTCTCACATGAAGCCATCTAAACTATTATCACTAACATATAAATCTAGTTGTTGGAACTTGGAAGACAATATTTACTCTCATTATAATTTTATTTCTCTCCAAAAAATTTATTCTATCTTCAAGGATAATGCACTTGTTCTATTAATTTACATAACTTCCACCGAAAATCTGAATGGGACATGAAAATAATGATGATTTAAAGATTAGCACCATAAAAATAATTGATTTGTTCCTTTAACTCAAAAAGAATTGCACTAGTAATCTAGATCACTTGTTTTAAAAACTTAGATGACTTGTTCCTTTAAATACTAATATAATATGTGCACGAAAATTGTAACTATTTGAAGACTAGCACCATAAAAATAATTGAAAATGAAAACTCATATAACTTGCACAATATGTTGGTTGAATGTTTTAATCTAAAAAATAAATGGAAAATGAAAGCCTGCTGCATAACAATCTTCTTGTGCAACAAAACGGTTTTATTTTATAATATTTTGTGCATCAAAACGATGTCGTTTTGACAAATTACACATTTTACTTGCTGTGCATTGTGTACAATAAGATTCCAAGTCTAAAATAAATATTTAATTCCATGTCTACGATAATATTTAAGATGCTTTCATGAAAATTATGCTTCTTACAACATTCACTCCATTTGCCCTAACTTAATTTTCTAGCTTATTTTTTATCTTTATTCAAATTTTTTTTGTATTTGTTATTTTTATATCATTTTTTCGTAGCTTATTGGTTCGTATCGATGAAAGAAATTTAAAAAGTATAAAATTATGTCCAAAAGTTTAAAAAAAGTCACTAAAGACGAAAATAAGCCAACACAGACGCTGTTTTTGGCTTATTTTTTGTCTTTTCTGAACTTTTTTTATTTTTTTAACATAATTTTATACTTTTCTGAAATCTCTTGTCGAGACGAACCAACAACCATAAAAAAATTGATGAAAAACAAAAAATTAAAAAAAATTTCAAATAAAAACAAAAAACTAGACAGTGAATAATCCAATAATCTAGCCAATCCAAATAAAATAATTATATCCTACAGTTTTCATCTTTGAAACTCCAACCCATAACCATCCTCGTTTCAAATCATCAAGAATCAATGCGCAATCTATACACAATAAAGCGTGTCGTGCATAAAACGATATCGCTTTGATGTACAAAATATTATTCGAACATTTAAAACACGTTCGAACGGTATTTTATATATAAGCCAAAACCATGCTATAGACCTTCTACACAACATGGTCCCCATTTCAGATCACCAAGATCTACCGATATAATAGACCTAGGTTTTCCACCGAATGGTAACCAATCACCTGGTTTTCCTCATATCTCTTCTTCTTCGTGCTCTTCTTCTTGTTCTTGCTTTTAGGGGTCCCACAGACGATATTGCACTCGTATCCACACAATATCCCAAAGCAAGAAAGCAGCCCTCCGCCGCTGGACCGCTGCTTCTTCGACTGACTACGCGACGGCGTGAACTCGTCGGTTTTCCACCGCACAGCCTTGGGTTTCGCCACCTCTTCGACGCCGTCAACTACCGTCCAATTATCGAAAATGGAGCTCCCGATCTCGGCGGAGGAGTACAGTCCCTTAGCCATGGATGCCGCCACCTCCGATGGCAACGGTCGCATGATGTAGGAAGAAGTGGATCCCGCTGTTGTGAGCTTGGATTTTCGGATTTTGAAGAGTTTCGACCAGCCGCTGAAAATTGAGCTTGATTTCGAAAGGGATTCGTCGTCGGTGCATTCGCATTGTGAACGCCGTTGTTTTTTGATCTTGGCATTCTTTTCCTTCTCCTCGTTCTCCTGATTCTCGTAATTTCTTTTGGATTGATTGTGCTGGGATCTACTCACTAAAATTATGATTATGTTAAACAAAATATCAAAAAACCAATTGCTAACTAATTGATGCTTCTACAATGATCATATCTATCAGATTTCTCTTAAATTTACGAGAAATACGAACTACGATTCCAAATTTGCAAGTATTCGGGGGACATCGACATAGATGAATTTCGTATACTACAGATATGTATGAACATATTCGAACATCTGTTTTTTTCTTCATAAAATTGAATGAATGTATCATTAAAGGTATGCAAGGATCGTTCGTATATTAAATTTACAGTAAAATTGAATCTATCACGGTGGTATGAAATTATCCAATGAATTCTTCATTTTCTCACCTGTTAGTTTTCTATCACCGCCGGTGGATGCGCTGAGTTGGCGATCAAGAGGCATGCTCCGCCCTGAGCTATCAATCAGACTAACACTCAGATTCAGCATTCCCTGAAGAATACCTGAGGGTCGGCGAATTGGAAGCGAAACGAGTCGCGTATTCAATTTGTTTTGGGAGGGCTGAGGGACGATGGCGGTAATGAGAACGTTGGCAGATCCAATAGGAATGTCGCGAAGCCAGGAGACGTTGTAGATCTCGACGTTGAGGATGGAAGAGGAGGCGAGGAAGTGGTCGTCGACGTGGAAGACGAAGCGGTAGTTCCAGGTGGGGTTGGTGTGGCCATTGTGGTCGATCCGTGTGGTTAGTTTCTGGTCAGGGTGAACCCATGCTACGGCGAAGGTTCGGAGGAGTTTGGATACGGGTGCTAGGTCTTGGGCTGATAATATGCTGATTTCTAGGAGCTTGACGGACATGATTGTGGCGGTTATGGCGGTTGTGGAGGTGATGGGTGTTTCTCACCGAGACACCGTCCGTGCGGTGGACGACGGAGGGTTGGCTAACGTGAACATTAACAGGAAAACAGGGAGAGGAGAGAGAAGGTGGTTTTCTTTAGGAATGGAGCAGATTTGCGGGCCTGTTATTATTAGTATTTTTTTGGCTAATAAAAGATTATCCAAAGTAGTTACAGAAACCGGTATTTCGGTTAAGACATCATCACCATCATCACCATGTCACGTGATGATGACGTTACCAAAAGTATATGTTTGGAAATAGAAAAGAGTAATGATAGGAATACAAATTATCCGTCCAAAACAGTTGAATACACGTAGGGTCCTCAATAAATTAAAAGTTCCACGTGCATCTAATAGTTATGGACATATCTATATCCGGATCTGTCCAGACCAAAGTTATCTATTTCGTACCGGCGAGCATACTTGTTTTGTTACTGGTACGGTACGTATCGGTACCGGTGTGTACCGGTGTACCATTTCGGATTTACCACTGAAATTAATATACACATTTTAAATAATATATTTTAATAAAAAATCATATTAAACATAAAAATAAAGTATTAAATTTAAAAACAAATCACCAAACATAAAAAAAAAAAAAAAAGATGATTTTAGTCTCAAATTATGTCTAATTATTCAAAAAAATATTAATTAATTTTTTTATTTTTTAAATATAGACCGGTACAGTACGATACGGTACCGGCCAGTATTACCCAGAATAAGCTGAAATAGTCCGAAACGTGCTAGAACAGCCCGAAACAGATTGCCGGAATGGTACTCCAGTGGTCTGGTACCATTACGAGGGCGTACGGGACGTACCGGCCGGTACGAGACGGGATTAACAACTTTGGACCAGACACTTCTGTGTCCTTAAACTTTTCCAATAAAAAATAGTATATACCAATACTATAATTCTAATCCTAATCGGCTCATTTGTTAATTGTCAAAATTTTAAAAGGGATACGGTGAATATAATAAAAGAAGAGATATAGTAAAAGATGATTATTATAGAAGGATGAATAATTATAAATTGTGTTTGAATATTTTTTAAGGAATGATAATACGATAGATATAAGTAGATGAATGGAATTTCATAATTAATAAAAATATTTTCGTAATTAATAATAATATTTGAGTAAATAAAAGGCAGATATAGACGGAGATAAGATATTGATAGAGGGAGAGGCATGAAAATTTTATCCCGGATATCATATCCGGGGTCTAAAGGAGGAAAATAAACTCCAAATATAATAAGCCGAATATTCATACACGTAGTGATAATTTTATCCTCTCATTTAACCTCTCACAAACAGCCCCTAAGAGGTCCGGGCTTGGTTCAACTCCAGGATTAAGATTCAGATGTTTAACGTTAGAACTTTCCTAAGTCCTGTCAACTCTTATGGGTCAATCTGTACAAAATTTTGCTATGACTTTAATTGGATGTTCTGCTAACAGATGGTGAGATTTGTCTTGTATAAATTATTCCGGACACTCCGAATAATAGAAAAACTACAATTCTTGATGAATCATATTGCCTGCCAGCCAAAATATTACTACCCTGTACAAATGTGCTCGACGTATTTGTTTTAAGATTGTTTTTCTCCGCTGGAAGTTGAATTGGCCGGAGTGCACATGCATTGGTTACCTATTCCGTGGAATTTGCATATGGGTATGTTCATATGTAACAATTAATAGAACAATAAAATATCCGTTGGACGATCAGTTTCACAAACAATAAAAAATATAATATATTAAGATTTTAGTACCGGCGAAGAACTTATTTTTTAGTAGTAATTTACCCATTCCCCAACAATTACATATGGGAGGAGCAGTCCGACCAAACCTAACATGGCCCTATGGAGGAGTACCAGTACCAAAGAAACCTAAAAGGCCATTTATTCACCATAACCTAATGAAGTGAGTACAGGCATGTATGCCTCTCATATGCCAGTCTTACATGATGTTAAAGAATGATATGCTGAGATGTGATGAGTGAATCGTAGTTAACAAACCACCTTCATCGTTGTCGTCGTCGTCCTCATCCCATCTTGCCATCAGCAGCAGCAGAACCACCCTTTTGCACCTTTGCACAATACTCAAATAAGCTACCGTCAAAGCAGCGCCTCACGGCTTCTTTTGACAGGAAACCTTCTGAATCCTTTGCAAGAACGTAAAGAACTCCCCACTCCAACTTGCTTGCAGCCCTGTGACCATAAAATCATATTATGGCACAACCCAATAATGGACATGGCATGCAGACACAAACGAGAGAGAGGGGGAGAGAGAGAGAGAGATTGATTGATTACCAGCCGAAGAAATCAAAGGCATTACGATTGGCTTCCGTCATGTGCCATATCTCCTTGAAGGTAAGCTTATCAGGAACTGTATGAGCATATTTGCTGAAGATGTTCTCAAGATTTGCTGGAATAAACCTGCAAATATTGAAGGGGCAGCTATTCTTAATTGAGCGGAGAATAAGACTGAATACTGAGGAAAGCATGAACCACCAGAAAAAGCTCGCTGCTTTGCAATACAATAAAAAGGATGGTCTACCGAATGATTGTTTCTACTGCTTTGCGCACTCGATGGATCCATATTAATCAAATCTTATACTATGTTCTGAAAGCGAATTCGTGCTTTTGTTGGTCATAGACTCGTCGAAAACTGAATTTTGTCCATAGCAACACACAAAAAGAAAAGGACAGCTCTTCTTCATGATATTTCAGTTGAAAGAATATAGCAGTATTCTTTAGTTTCTTATATGTATCCGAGGTGAAACAACAAAGGAGTCATGGATAACTTCTCAGATTTCAGATACCGTTATTCCCAGTTGTCTAGAACATGAAGTTGCGAGGCTGTTCAGCTCGAAAGCTGTGTTTAGGTAGCGGAGGCATTATAAACCGAAAAAACATATCATCAGAAGAAAAGTTCTCACAGTAAACAAAACATATCTTTACGAAGAAAGGAAGCTTCAAAGGGGTTTGGAAAATTTCTGTTACCTCCCCTCTGTGTCATATGTCGCTGAATCGCTTCCATGCTTTGCCTTGTGTATGTTGTGGATATAAATAGGAAGGAAAGGTGAAGGTATCCAAGTCTGCCAAAGCAGGAAAAAAAACCAAAGATACTTGGATCGAATAAGTAGCTGTAATGGAAAAGTACATCATCTACATTTTCAAATTTTTTAGAATAAAGATCACAACGTACAGGCAGAGTGACATAACTCAAGGCTCCATGAATAAATATCGTGATGACGAAAGAAGCAATCACATTGAAACCAATGGCTCGGATTCCTGAAGACAAATGAAGTTGTTTCGATTGTAAGCAACTAGAAAGCCAGAACACAACAGCAGTTGATATATCCTGAAAATTGACAGATATTCCATTTGTGAAGCTGAACTAATAGTTTCATCTTTATTAGTCTAAAGACTCGAACTACAGTCTGTATCCAAAATTATCTCCCTCAACCCAATTTTGGATGAGTAACAAAACTCTTATCAATCAATTCCAGTAACAGCTCAAATCGTAAGACGAAATACTAACTATTCTCTAACTGCAAAGACAAAACACAAAACCAAAAAAAAGAAAAACGACCACCTTATACTCTAAATTACCAACTTCCAGCTCAATCAAAATACACTTGAAATTAAAGTTGAACGTTTATTTTCCTACATGTTGTAGTTTCTCGTGGCGTACCTTTATATGATTCCCATGGATAGATGATCCCATTATTATCCTGGTCAAAGAAGGCCACATGCTGTTGAAGCACAGACATGTTCTGATGCGTGTGGTCCCATGTGCCATTCACATTTTCCGTATCAGGTGCAACCAAAGCTCGAGGCAAGTCTGTGCAAGATATTCACGTAAGGAATGATTTATGAAGCTAATGAGGAAACCTTGTTGGCTTCAGAGAGAGCTAGTGCTGCCTGTACTGGTTTAACTTGTTAATAATTTTGATGCTTTGGTTGATACGAATACCCCAGCCAATTCTTTGTTCATGATCAACTGCAAAGCAAAACCAACTAGCACTTTTTTCGCTTGAACAATTGAGTTTTTTTCTCCCTATTCTTTTAATTTAACAGTTGAACCAAGTAGTTTCAATATTAGCCAACATGTGAATTCGAATGTAATCTCCTCCTCAAAATTTTGAAATGGTGCCGCATGCAACATCAAGAAATTGTCAGTTGGATATGACTGGATTAAGAAACTTTCATCATTTTGGTTAAATTTTTTTTGTATTTTCTGGCAACTTACATTTTGTTCCTTACATAAGGCACGAGCCTATAAACTATGAATCAATGCAGGATACGCTTAAAGAACATTCAATAGAATATTTCTTTTCTTTTTCCTTTATGTTATCCAAGATTCAAAGATGTTTTTTTGTACAATATTTCCTCATCACCCGAAGACAGAATGATTTGAAAAGAAACTAGGTTTTCTCAAACATGTTCTTGTAGATTCCGATAATTACATATGCTAGGGGCATCTTCAATTCTTCACAAAATCCGTCACCAAATTAAGGGATAACCAAAATCTTCAGTAAAATCAAATATGAACCAAATCCTTCACCAAATTCCTAACCGTCACTTTCTTACTCAATCCTGATGAAATTCTAAAATGATTAACATTGGTATGGTTTCCTTACACGAGATTTTCGGGTTTTGTTGAGAAATTGTGCAAAAAGATTTGATGAAAAGTACAAAGAAATCAAATCGCGGATGACAAAAAGAGTCACGATTCGAGATGGCCCAAAATCTAAACGGCTAAATATCACTGCAATTTTCACCATATGTGAGCTAAGCATTTTCACATATACTTTAAAGACAGAGTAACTACTATAGTTTTAGACAAAAATGAAGAAGATGAAGATTGAGAGATCAATACAGGGCTTGGGAAGTTTAATCTCCAGGTCAGCTCGGACCTTCCTCTGGGCAGTGACGGGGGCCTTCTCAGCAACCGTGGCCATAGATTCATTTGATGCATTCTTGTTAGGTAGAGCTCTGTCATCCATCTCTCTCTCTCTCTCTCTCTCTATCTCTATCTATGTTGGTGGGTAAAATTTCTTCTCAGAATCTAGATCCTGCAGTTCTTCAGCTGCCACTTTAAATGCAAAAGTGTCCACTTAAACAAAAAGCTACCCATGTATATGGGTATCCATGATTCCCTGCACTTTTAGAGAGATGCATAAGTCCTCTCTTAGTTGGGTACGCATCTCTCTACTCTTTCGGCATACGGAACTGCAAATGATTCGGGCGCCTGGAATACGCCATTGGCGCGAGTTTGGTTGCGTGTTGGGCTTTCTTCAGCTAAACGAAAGAAAGTACTGAAATATCTAAATTTTTTAGTAATTTTTTGGGTTCAGTTAACTTAACTGGAAAATTATAGAATTATATTTGTAACTTTTTTTTTATTATGATTAGTTTCTCTGAAAATATGTAATACAAAAAACATAAAAATTTGTAAAATTTTTATTTTTACAGTACTATT
The DNA here is from genome assembly GCA_019985065.2 of Arctostaphylos glauca. Taxonomy (NCBI): domain Eukaryota; kingdom Viridiplantae; phylum Streptophyta; class Magnoliopsida; order Ericales; family Ericaceae; genus Arctostaphylos; species Arctostaphylos glauca. Next base: position 20,697,302 of record JAHSPW020000013.1, read on the forward strand.
GTACACAATTAAACTATATATTTTGAACTTTTCCACAAGTTTCTTTTATCAAATAAATACGTAAAAGATTTTTTTTCTTTTACTTCACTTCACTAAAATTTTCCCAAAAATAATTTTTTTATATCAATTTTTTGATAAATGAACAGAGCCATATTATAGTATGGTTCGCAATTTAGACTATGATATTTATTAAATTTTTGTCATATTATTTTTATTCTTATTATTTTTTATTTTTATTTTTATTTTTTGTTTTGCATCAATTTTTGGTTATTTGTGGGTTCATCTCGATGAATAAAATAAAAAAATACAAAATTATGTTCAAAACTAAAAAACATTTAGAGAAAACAAATTTGTTTTAATTTTTCAACATAATTTTAAACTTAACTTCTTTTTCTAAAAATATCACATTATGCCACTTGTTGCTCTTAGAGTTTTTTCTTGTTAAAACACCTCGTGCGATACTATATAGTATGGATAAATGATATAGATAAATACATAATTGATAAATTAATCTATGTAAACAAAAAATAGAATATGAATTTCTTATCATGTGTACTTACAAATTTTTAAAAATAAAAAATGTTAAAAATTATTTTGGATAAAATATATGTCACTGGTGTTGTTTGATTTTGTATAAATTAATTATAACAAACTTGATTGAAATTTTTTATGTTTTTATTCTTATATAAATATGCATATCAATTTAAAAGATTTTTAATTTTATTAATGCAAATAATAAATTGTAATAACAAAAGAATAAGATTTGAAATTTGAAATTCGAAAAAGATTTGTTAGATATGTATAACAAAATATCTCGCATGTGCTTCTTTAAAACTTTAATGAATGACTAATCAATTTATGTCACTTGTTCCTCTCAAATTAACTCTAGCGAAAAATCGTCTCGCAATAATATATAATATAAATATAGATATTAACACTTATGTTAATTTAGTAAGACTAATTTTTTCTTTTCAAGTTTCTTTTTTTGATAATTCAAAGTTTTTTGGATCAATTTATGTGCACATTGATTAATTTTTGAGGAATGAATTCTACTATTCAATTGCGAGAATCTCAATTAAATCAAAACAAAACTTGTTAGTTAATCTCTATTTGGTTAGACTTATCTAAATTAATTATTTTTTGTCTTTATTTAATTTTTTTGGCATTTGTTATTTTTGCGTCAGTTTTTTTATGGTTTATTAGTTCATCTCGAAGAAAAAAATTTTAAAAGTATAAAATTATGTCAAAAAATTTAAAAAAATAACTAAAGACGAAAAATAAGTTAACATATACCTGTTTTGAACTTATTTTTTTATCTTTTCTGAATCTTTTTTATTTTTAAACATAATTTTATAATTTTTTAAAATCTCTTATTGAGACGAATCAACAATAATAAAAAAATTAATACAAAACAAAAAATTTTAAATAAGAAAAAAATAATTAGACAATAATCTAATAATTACCACATACCAAATGGATCCTAGTCCCAAAGAGGAGTGTTTCGGTCCTAGAAATTTTTTTTCAAAAATATTATTGAATTCAAAATCAAATATTAAAATTTATTTGGATTTAAAAATATACACACTCAAATAAATTTATTCTATTTATTTTGATTTATAAATAAAAATTAACAATTTTGATGGGACAAAAAATTTTCATAATCACAAAATATATAGCTTTGCATATGTGGACCCCAGAGAGCATTTTATAATCCCACATAAATATGCTCCACACTACTTGCGCAGGTGTGGCCCCACTAACCTTTTTATGTTAGTGCATCAACCCATCACTTCTCTTTTTTACTATAGTTGACAAATGCTAAGGATGACGACAAGACGAATCGGGACAGTTATTAAAATAATCGAACTCAATTTCTGAATATTATGTCTTATCCGAAATTGTTCTGATAATCGAATAGAAGGAGAGTGAATGCTCAATAACCAAATCAAATGGGGTTTTCGATATTTTCTGAACCGAATAATTCAATTATTACTTACTCGAATCGAATTGAACTGCAACTAAAATCGAAAAAGAAAAACTGAATGATTGTTCCTCCATTATTAATCCTTCAAGTTGCAAGACATGAATTCATCACATATTAAGAAAAGTTATGTAGGAAAAGATACCCTAATGATTGCTCCTCCATTATTAAGCAACTAAAAATTATGGATCAACCAAATTAATTGAGGTTAGCAGTGGTAAATTTATAGTTGAGTTACATCAATCCACCTCCCTCCACTTGCAAAAAGGAGATTAAGAAAGAAATGTAACTCAGAATGCAAAAGATTAACCAAAGAAGAGAAGATTATACCTATTTAATTCCCATAGGATAAGTTTGATGTTGGCCCTGCACCTTCTCCCTCGAATTGTATCTTTCAATGATTTTCTGCAAATGAGAAAAGAAGAGAAATTTCTGATCAGTTACTAAGCCAAAGATGAACGATCGCAGCTGGAGATGAACGATCACCAATTTCTCAACCCCTTCCTTAGTTCCTTGCGAGTTGTGCCGCCGACCGCTGATGGAATTTAGGTTTAGGGTTAATTGGTTAAGGACTTAAGGGTTATAAAATTATATATATATAAAACGATGTTGTTTTAATTTCGGTTCGGGAAACAGTTCAGTTATTCTTCTAACCATAACCAAAATGAATCCAAACGGGTATTCGTCTCTTCCTACCATATTCATACCCACAGAGAAAAAAACAATTATGGTTCGAGAAAAAATTAAGCGATTCGGTTGGGATAACCATCAGTTTGGTTTAAATTGTCATTGATCGGCCGGCAAACTTGCATCGTTAGAGCACCGACCTAAGTCAAGATTTAATATTTATAGATAGGACTTTCTCAAAGATTTAAAAAAGGTATAGTGAAGAGTACAGAGAAAGTAGTGGTTAGATTAAAAAACTTCACAAATTTGATTTTTGACATTTCGGATGTCAATTTCAAAATTTGTTTTGCGATGATTAACAACTATATTAAACTAAATAAGGAAATAAAATCAAAATTAAAGATAGATTTAGTATTCGAAATTCATTCACTGTAAACTTCTACTAGTCAATATCTCATTTTATAACTCAATCTAGATTCTGGTTAAGGTTTCTAGATCGAAAAGTATTCAATAAAAATCATTTTTTTTAGATCAAATGATGTGTCTCTAGATTTATCCAAGTTCAAGAATAAATATTTCAAAATAAAAAGGACATAGGTTTAAGTATTAGATATATAAAAAATATAGTAATAACTAAGTAAAAGTTTAACACTTTCTTTTTGTTTCTAAAAAGAAAAACTTGTATAGATCCATTAAAAAACATGAAAAGTGTTTAGTAGATATTAACCATTATTAATTTTAGATGAATTTCTTCCTAGACTTAACCTAAGAAATTTAGCTACTCATGCTTTTAACAAAGATAAAAGGAAAGAATGAATATAAGTTAAGCATGGTTAGAACTAAGATATAGTGAATCAAACCTACTAGTGAGCTAAAAAATTTATAGAAAATAACATACAAAATCAATAGACAAGATTCTGACAGCTAGCTAAAAAATAAGGAAAATGAGCAAAGACTAGTGAAGAACTATGAATGAAACACGAAAATACTTATTTCTTTAATAAAAATGTCTTACAATGAAAACTCAGGGAAAAATAAAGAATAAGATGAATTTTAGAGAGAGAAACTCTCAAAACTCAAAAACTAACTAAACTAAACTAAGTATGAGGTATATATTTTTCCCATATACATACAAGCATGAGATCAAAGAGGGATAAAAATAATGCTCAAAAAGCCCACTTATATCCTCGTACAACATAAAAGTCATGGAGGAAAGTATCAAAAACAATTGTAACATGCTAAATGTCAAATTCTGTATTTATTATGCGTCAGACACTCTATGTCGATAGAGAGAGTAAGTTATCGTCTCTATCGATAGAGAGGTCTTTTTCTTGGTCTTCAATTGGTCTTCTATCGATAGGATTGACTTCCCTATTGATAGGGAAGCGAATTGTCTGATTTGAACTTTTTCGTCTCTATTGATAGGCACTTGGTCTCTATTGATAGGCAAGTCAAAAAGTGATTTTTGTCGATAGGCTCTTCTTTTATTGATAGGACTCTATTCTCTATTAATAGAGAATGAATCTGTCTTCAATTTTCTTGGCTTCTTTGTTCTTTCATCTCGACTTTTCTTTTATCATTCCCGAGCTTTTCAATTTAACCTTTATCAATGTCATAAATAGTCCCAGGGCCTTTGAGTTGTAATGAAGCCTTTGGACATGCTTTTAGCCCAAAAAAATCTGAAATAGAACAAAGACAACTATGTATGCAATATTAACTAGAACAATGAATTCGCCTATGCATAGATACTAAACTGGGTATATTGAGCCACATTAATATGTAATATAGTGCGCTTAACAACCATCCCTGCCAAATACTATCGCTCTTGAAGTTTCTAAAATTATTTTAATTATTATGAAGTTTTTTTTTTAAATCTCAAACATCATAGTTAAGCTATTAAAATTAAATTTTTAGTTTTTTTGACAAAATAAATTCTAACATAATTCTTATTACGCCTGAAATAGCTTATATTGAATTTTTAAATTTTTTAAAAAAAATCAAAATCGGACAAATCTCAAATTATTTTGAACATAATATGAATTACGTTACAATTTGTATTTTCAAAAAAAAAATGAAACTCCAACTTAAAGTTTTAAAAGCTTAACTAACAATGTTTGACTGATTTTAACTGTAAGATTGCATGATAGTTTACAAAGTAAGATAGATCAGAATAATTTAAAAAACCTCAGAGACATTGTATCTGTCAAAAATCTCAGAAAAAATTAGTGTAATTTGCCCGTGATTTATGATCCAACTTACCATCCATCTTAAAAACAATATTGTTGTAAGGGTGTTTACAATAAATTATTTTATAATCAATTATTATTTATTTTTTAATTTAATTATTAAATTCGTTCTCAGCTCTTTCTCGTCTGATTCTCTTTTTCGTCTAATTCTTCAAGCTTTGTTAGGTTCTTAGTAGCAATCGACTCCTTTTTTTTTTATTTAATTTACATAGCTTTTCGTCTCCTTAATAGTTGAAAATTCTCCAACAGTTTAGATTATTTATTTGTGTTATCCAAAGAATTTTAAAAATATTTTTTTATTAATAATAGAATAATAGAATAATTTTTAAAAGATATTTTTAACTTATTTTAGCATTTGTTTGGATTGAGGGATTTAGAGGGGAGATGAGGTAAGTTTTGTGTTTGGTTTGTATCTTTAAAAGGAACGTGAGGGATATGAAGGAAAATGAAGGGGTGAAGAGTACAACTATTTTATGCATATCACTTCATCTCCAAAAATAAGAAAAATAGAAAACAAGTGAGGTGAGACTATGACTCCTATTTATAATCTCAATTATACCATTTCAAAAATATATACTAACAAGATAGATATTATAAGTTACTTGTTACCTACACAAATTTTAAAACCTAAAAAATGTAACCTACACTATTTTGAAGTCTATATCATTATATAACATTACGACCTAAAATCAAACGCTTCTCTGGTTTCCACAACAATTACTATTTTTCATCCTCAAAATTTAGTAACTTCGACTCTATTAACAACTCTTTTTTAGTCATTTTTCGGCGCTGGGCCAGACCAAACATAATTGGAAGCCAAGGGGAGAACTCATTTCATTTTTTATCTTGGAGGGATGGAAATAATTTCAATCTAAAGATGTATAAGCCTGACTCTTCGATTGAGAAACTGAATATAACAATAATAAGCAAGACCAAAGACCAAAAAGGCCAAAAAGGCCTTGTCACGAGCTGGACTCAAACCACCATCTCTGGGAGCAAAAGACTGGCGCCACCAGCACCACGCCCAGTCCAACATCTAGCCATTCAACAAATTTGGCACGAAAAGTCAATCAAATTTCGGTTAGATGATAGCTTCAGGAGCTTCCTCTTAGTTAGGTTAGTTAAGCGCCTGGCTCTGTGCTTCTTCGTCAGAGAAAGGGAAAAGGATTGGTTCTTCCTGTTGGACACTCGTGACACTGAGAAGAGGGTACAAAGACGGATTGCCTGGAAGTCGGAGGACCTTTAGTATTGTACTCTACTCGCGAACTAGCATCTGGTGAAAGGTTAATTTCATCTATAGTTGTACTAATGAGGACTTCTCAATTGCACTAAATAAGGATAAGATCGACTTTTACGAAAGTTCAAAAAATAAACGGAAGTTCATATCTTAAACAATTTTTTTATTATAAAATATTGAATAGAATTGCATTTTTGATAGTTGGACACTATCAGAAAATGTTATAATAGCAAAAAAAAAAAAAAAAGAATATAATTAACACTTGATTTTTAACTTATAAGTTTTAGGCTATGTTTGGTTAGGTGTTTGGGAGATTTTCTCCCAAACAAGTTTCTGGAACAATTTCTCAAACATTTTTCCAGACAACTTTTTCTCTCTATAAAAAGTGTCTCTGAAATATTTTTCTCTCAGACAAGTTTCTGAGACACTTATAACCAAACAACGTCTCAGAGTTTTGTTTCTAAAAATTGTTTCAGAAACACTCAAAACGAACACACCCTTAATGTACTTCTCTCATGTTTTAGTAGTTAGACGATAGATGGAGGTAAATAGTACATGAATAGTTGTATATACAACGGGAGGCAAAAAGAAAATAGTACAAGTTAAGCTAATTCATCAATTAAGTATCAACGATGAAGAATATCGTTATGTAATTTCAACGGGATCGCAAGCTTTTGTACTAATTAGTTATTTAGATGTTATTCTTTTTGCAAAACTAGATAAATAATTAGTTAATTTTTTAATTATTTTAATGCGTTTTATTAATAGTAATATTTATTCGGTTATATAGAACGTCAATTGCTCTAGTATTTTTTTTTGTGTGTATCATTTATGTGTCGAGATATAAAGTGAGCAATCAATTAAGTTGAAAAATTAAAAAATAAAATAAGTACTAACTTTCACTCTTTTTTTTAACCAAACATGAAAATATATTTTAAAATTTCACTTTTCTCTTCATAAACTAAATAAGTAATTTTAATATTCTTCTCCTTTCCCTCCCTCCTTTTTTTGTGCTTTCCCTCTCCTCAATCCAAACGAGGCGTTAGTCTTTGAATTATCACTTTATTTTATTTTTTTAGATTTTAATTAATATTTTATATTTTAATTTCTCTTGTTCAACCGAACGACCATGATCAATTTTAAAAAATTTGACAAAAAATCTTTAAAAAATTACTAAACATTGAATAAATATATTATGTCGAATAAAAATTTAATTTTTTCATTGGAGCCTAATTTCGAACCGAACCGACGGCGAATAATTAAAAGGCGAGGGAAACCCACAAATCAATTGACCCCTCCAGATTACAGAGATACAGATAAAGACGAACACGGCCTTACATCATTGTCATTGCTATTCAGAACACGATTCCTCTTGTATTGTCGCTTGCGTGCTACTTATCGTTGTAATCATCGCCTGCAATTACTCAGCCGCCATCAAAGTCGACCCCATTTCTATTTGAGGTATGATTCTCATCTCGCATGGATTTTTACTTCCGAATCGAATTTTTTATCTCAACCTCTAAATATCGATACAGGTTTCATGGTTGTTAGGAACTAAGAATTTGTTCCGATCTCCAGTTTCCATTTTTTCTCGTTTTTTTTTTTTTTTATAACTTTTTTGTTGTTTAGAGTTTTACTGGGTTGTCTTTAATTTGGATAAAGGTCGGCTGAATTGTTTTCCTTTTATTTTCGCTTTCCATTTTGTGACTGTTGCATTGGCGTTCCGACTTTTCTTTTGTTAATAGAGGTGACATGATATGCTTTACATGCTTTTGACATGGGGTTTTGAAGCTCAGGAGCTAGAATTTTGGAAGGTGGAGTTGTTTGGAGCGATTCATAGGGGGTCCCACTTTTTGGGAATTGTGATTTTTTTTTGATAGGAGGAATTGTGATTTTAATGCATGGAACAGTGGCCGTTGATTTTTAGCATAATCAATCCTCCTATTGATTCATTTGAAGATGTTTTTTTTTTCCTTTGTTTTCTTCTTGTGGGCTGAATAACAAAATTTTGGTTTTGATAGATAGAATTTCAGGGTTGAGTTGTATCATGGATTGGTACTTTCTTTTGAACAGCTTTTTAATGAATTTGGTATTGAAAACCAATTTTTGGGTGAATCTATCCTCACGCCATAGTCTCATCAACCTTGAATTATCGGTAAAACTTTAGCTTGATTAAAAAAAAAATCATTTGAGCTTTTCCTTTTTGCAACTGAATACACGTGATTATTACAACTTGCAATGGCCACTTATTCTGTGACTGGTCGTCTATGAATGCTTTATTCCACCTCCATGTGATTTCTCTATCAACGACCTTTCATTTCGTTTATCCGTGTCCATATACATATCATTCTCAACTCAGCCATGTCTCATCTGAACTACCATCCAAGTACATGAGGTCCTGCTGTCCCGCCATGCAGGGTGTGGGAGGGGTCAGATACTCATCCTGAAAGGCTACCAGTCTGATTTGTCCTACAAGCTTCCTTTTACCTTTCTCTTTCTTTCTATGTTTACAATTGTTAGTCTTGGGATGGCTTTCGTTCAGCAGTTGGATTACTAATGTAGTATGATATTGATACACTAATTAGGTTTCAGCGTTGTTTCTGGTCCTAGTTCAATTGAAATTCCCAACTTCATTGAAGTTTTGGACTGCTGTTGCAAATGCATCTTTTACCATTCCGATTTTTTTGTTAGGCTAGCATGTATTTTATAGGCCAATGCAACGAAATGATAAACCTTGAATTATACTGTTCTTGACAGGAATTAATGATTAGGCTCTAAAAGCTCTTGGCCAGGGTATATATTGAGTTGCAACTGCTAAAAGGTATTTGTGAGAAGATGCATAGCTGATGCTATATAATATTTTCGTCCGTAGTTTATATGGGAAAAAATGGATATATGTCATGTTTTGTTCATTCTGAGATTAGGTGAAAAGCTGCTGACTATTTATGTTTTTTTAATCACATGAGAAGCAGCTAGCTGACATGAGTGTTTGTGTCTGTCTTCGTCTTTACCAGTTTATCCTACCCCTTTGGAAGACACATATCCGACAAGGAACTAATGATGCATTCAATCTCCCCTCGCCCAACTCCATTGTCTTCTAACAGCGGGACAGCTGCACACGTGTTCTCATCAGCTTCTGGATTACCCACCGAGGATAATTTCTATTCAGTTTTAGCCCAACCAAGGCCTCCAAATAATTACCCCTTCATTTCTCAGTCATCAAGCCGTCAAACTACACAACAGCTTAATCACCCAATGGAAAACGATCATTTAGTTTGGCGTGCAGAATCATTGCAGGAGTTCCTTGACCTCCCAGAAAACACCTCTGTCCAGAATGGTCAGGTAGAAAGCAGTGTTGGTGTAATAGCATCAGAAGAACATGTTAAGAGAACTGATTGGCAGGAATGGGCTGACCAGTTAGTCAGCGTTGATGATGTGCTGGACTCTAGTTGGAGCGATGTCCTTGTTGATGGAGATGTACTTGATCTTAAACCAGAGGTTTGTTCCTCAACTTAGACTTAGAACTATTTGTGTAGGACATGTTAGACTGTCCGAGTAAGCAATATTTGTAGCACAGGAAGTAAGAAAGGCTGATGGCCTGATGGCTGACTATAGCCTTTGAAAACAATCTTGAAGCCTGTCAGGCTTCTGAGTTTTGACAGAGCTGTCAGCTCATTATCTTCTTTGACAAAATTTATTTACTTCGTCATGTCCTGCATGTCTGGAGTATTTTACGATTCTCTCAGTTGTTTCTTTTCTTAATGGTTTTGTCCATGTATAGACATGGTTAGGGGGTCTGCTGTCCCTCTTCCATGCATTTTATGCATGGACTGCATTTGCACTAAGTTTAAAGAGTAAGGGACTTTCAATAGATGTCCGATGGATGTTGAACGACTGAAGAACAACATGTATGATTGCATGTATTTGCCTGCTGTGCGGTAATTGCAGACCTATTCTAATGGTCTGAGTGCTTGTAGGATATTGCACATATATTTATCCAGACATGTGCTATCATGTGTTGGCGTCCCTTGTGTTTGATAGTTGACACATTTTAAAATGTCTCCATGTGATGCATTTTCTACTGAAACCAGGACTCTGCATTACGGACCCTTCGTTATCCATGAGTCTTATGTTAATTAATCTGTAGTGGCATACCAGGTTATAGAACCATCTACAGGCGTTTCTGCAGACCAGGCGCAAGTTCATCTTCATCATTCCATCCCATCTGAAGAAACCTGTCTTGTTGGAAGCCCATTACCAACCACACCCCAGCACAAGGCCCGCATGCGTTGGACGCCTGAACATCACGAGGCCTTTGTGCAAGCTGTCAATAAGCTCGGTGGTAGTGAACGTGCGTTTCCTTCTCGATTGTGTTTTATGTTCTGTCTCATATATGTAGTTTGAGTCACCAAGGATAGTTCTGATTGTGTTGACTTGTGATTTTATCTAATAGGAGCTACACCAAAGTGTGTCCTGAAGCTCATGAATGTTGAAGGCCTGACGATCTATCATGTAAAAAGCCACCTACAGGCATGGATACTTTTCTTCATATTTTTCATTGCAAAATTGGTTTCAATGTCTCTCGACTTCATCGGATATCCTTTTCTTAATTTCAGAAATATAGAACAGCCAGATACAAACCGGAGTCATCAGAAGGTACCATTGTGTTTCCTTTTCTTCTTTGTATGCAAATGTACCTTTTTGGCATATTGTTTTGCCAGTCTACATCCTTATACCACTAAAGTCATGTCACATAAGGCATCATAGCAGTTATCAGGATCAAAAATCATTCGCACATATTTATCATGCTTGGTGCTTTTTTGTAATCTGTTTCCACTGTGACAGTGCTGAAGGACATAATATGAACATCCAGTGAATCATAACATTAATCTATTTGTTTCTTTCTTTTGGGTCTGGGGTGGTGGGGTTGTGTTTGGTGGAGTTACTCGTGCAACTGCACCTGTGCATCTTTCTTAATTCTTATTTAGCACTTCAAGGTTTGCCAGTGAAATGAACCGGTGTAAAGTGATTGCGTTATCTCTTCGTACTGCAGGAAAGCCTGAGAAAAAGCTTGCTCATCTTGAGGACATCACATCTCTGGATTTGAAAACGTATGTTCCTTTGTCCATCTTTCTTTACCAGGAATATTTTGTTGAAAACGCGATGAAAATCTATTGTATACTTGTATTGGAGGGGCTTACTTCATGCCTTACATTCAAAAGCTAATTAGCTCAATTTCCTGTTTTTATTGCATGATTTTTGTCAATATTTATTATCAACTACTAAATTGGACAAACGACAAGAGTGAGACTTTTACTGCTTCCCTTAGGAATGTCGTCATTGTAATTTATTGTATTTTCAAGTAGCCATTCTTGCAGTGGGTTCTATAAAATTTTTAGGAACCACGGTTGGAGGCGCTCGATGGCTGATGTGGCTCTAACCTAGTTTTGTGATTATGTTATTCGATCTAGAATTATACACTGCATCCGTCCCATATTATTGGTCATTCTTTTCCTTCTTTGGGATGCCAGTATATTATTGTCCATTTTGACAAAGTCAAAGCAAGAAGTTTGTAAGTTTCCAGAGCTGTCCATTATGAACGGCTACAAATGTATTCGAAGGTGGGAAAAATTGGTGGCAATTAATGCTATTGAGTTTGAATTCAAACACATTAATTGCACGTCCCCTTGAACACTTTTTATTCTTAAACAGAACCTATAATATGGGACGGAGGGAGTAACTAATGTGCTCGGGAAATGGGAATAGCAGTTGATACTGAGATAAGCTGAGACCTAGGGGTTGTGGGAAATCTAGTAACAATGGAATGTGAGAAAATAGATTACCTCTTAGAAACATCAAGGAAGATCTAAACAGATTGCAGATAGTTACACAACTAGACTAGCCATCAGCACACATTGATCTGCTGGAGGAGTATTAGGGCCTATTATCTGTGAAGCATAAAAACTTTATTTTTAGTTTTGATAGCCTTGAGTGGCTGTAATGGCTCGTACTAGTTAATTGCCCCAAATACTGAGTTGACAGTCTGCCAGTTGATCTTGGTGTGAGGATCAGTCCATTTTCCGTTGGCCCCACCATAAAGGCCAGGGGTCTACTCTAACTTACATAGTCTGTTACAACCTAAGCTTACTTGGTGGAATAAGTTTAGTCTTGCTTGTCCTCTGTAATATATGTCAAGACGGTTTTGCTTACCAACGCCCAGCTTGCAGTGGATTACGCATACAATGCTAAAAATGTCAGTTTCCACACGCATTTCGTGGATATGAATCCATTTGTCTAGACCTTTCGCAGATACTGATGCACTTTTTGCTCATTAACTGCAGCCCTAAGGGCAGTCGTTGGCATTTCCCTTTATTTTTTTGAGTTCAATTGCTGGAATGAGATATAATTCTTTCCAGGGATTTCTAGCTCTATCCCGTTGTACCAATTACCTTATGTTTCTTTTTTATCAAAACTTGAGCTGAGCTGTTTCTCCATCTTTTACAGTAGGAGTATGGGCATTACTGAAGCATTGAAACTGCAGATGGAAGTTCAGAAACAACTTCATGAGCAACTCGAGGTATGCCTTTGTCATTGCCCAATGGCGACATGCCGACATCATTTTTACTACTGGGTATTTACTGTTCTAGTGGAGCAAACATGGGTGATCAATCAATAATTGAAATGGGAATACTTCTATGGGAGCATAATTGAAAATATGTTCCGTCTCCAGTGAGATCTTTCCTTTTGAGACACCAATATGCTACTGTGAAAACCTATGATGTCATCAAATTAATACCAACAATTACCTCACAGAGTTGTGAATCCTCCATTCATTCTAACAATTTTCCTGGTAGAAGTTTATGCTTGTTCTCATCTGTTACACTAAATGACAGCAAATTTTTTCTTAGAATTCAGGGTTAATAATGCTTTTCATCCATATATTTCTTAGTCATGTACCATCGATTGATCATATTCTGGCAATACAGCTCTACTCTCTAGAGAATATTAATATTCTTGTATATTTAGTAGTGGCATGAATAATGGACAGCCCACAGAGCCCAATGCACCAGGAGTTGAGAAGTTGTGGATTAGGCCATGTTTGTGTGCAAAATGAGATTTGGGCTTGAGTTTTGGTCGACAACACCATCTTTCTCTTTTTTGGATATCCCCAAACTACTGTTCAGTGTTTGCAGTCGAAAAACAGTGAATAGGTTTGAACAAATGTCCTTCCTTCCTTTGACTTTTGACTATGAGTTTCAACCTTTCAAATTACACGAAAAACCCTAAAGCCTGAAAAGGCATTTGCAGAACTTATGTTGCCAACTCCTGAAGCTGGAGCAATGGAATTTACTTTCAAAGTGGACAAATGTTCATGGATAGCCGCCGTAAGATTTCAACTATAAAATTCTGTATATTTCTTTGTGCATCCCAATAGTAAAAAGAAGAAAACGGATTATATCTTATTTAGAAGTAAAATAATCTCAATATACATTTTGTGGCAGTTTCTGATTTAGAAGCACAATTGTTCAGCATCTCTTTCTTCTATGTTTCTGGGGATATTTTTCTTCTGAATAAATTATTTATACCTTTGTAAGTATTTAAGAATCTGAATCTTGGTTCTCCATAGAGTACTGGCATAATTTCTTAGGGGTGCTTATATCAATTATTATGCCACATTGCTGCCAATTGAATTGAATCTTTCTGTTGTTTTTGTATCTTAGGGTACTGAATTCTAATGCACTTGCGTATTTCTTCAGATCCAGAGAAGTTTGCAATTGCGAATTGAAGAACAGGGGAGGTACCTACAAATGATGTTTGAGAAACAGAAAAAGATGGATGATGATAGGTTGAAAGCATCCTCCTCCAATTCCCACGAACCACCTCCTCTCTTTCCAAAAACGGCGACTCAGCCTTCCCTTCCCAATGACGATTTGAGGGCCTCAAAGGAGGATAATATCAATACAGGAAGTGGCGGAACTAGTGCCAGCACAGCAATGGAAGAAACTCCTCATGATCTTGACGCTAGGTGTTCAAGTCCTCGACCTACAAAGCGTGCAAGAGCAGATTAAACAGAAATTAGTCAGCAAAACTGGCACCTTCATTTGAATTGTAAATAAGCATATCATCTGGCTACTACAATGTTAGAGCTTATTTATTTCCTGAATTGCTGCTGTGTTGTGACTGGTAGATCAAATTTTTCTTCAAACCTGGGCAAAACATCTTTGTAAATGCTTGTGAATGTATATATCAGTTGGAATTGCTCAAGGAATCTGTTTCATTTTATCCATTCGTTGTATATTATTCTGGCTACGGTTAAGGAGATTATCAGTATGCTGAATAAGTACATAATGCAGATTTCCATTTTAGCATGTATATGGTTGATATATTTCTGCTGTTGAATTGCATCAAGTTATTGCCCACCTAGTTTATGGATGATAATCTATTCCCAGCTGAAAAATTGGTTCCACAGTCCACAACCCAAATCTGGAGAAGTTCATTATGTGCATTGTGAGAAATGTGGAAGGAGTCAGAAATAAGAAACAAGGGGTGTACTTTTGACATTTTAATTCTAGGGTTGTGTTTGAATGGTTTCATAGAAGGATGAATAAAGAGAAAGAATAATGATAGGAAGTGCAAAGAAAAAAAAGTATTCACTGTTGCAACCCGTAAAAAATTTACGAGCAGGTAGTTGGAAAAAAAGAAAAAGTCTGCAAAAAAACGGAGACAGATTTAGAATTTATAAGCATTGAAATCAAGTATTTATAATATATATAATTTTGTGGAGTAAACGATACTAGATGTGGGACAAGATATAATATTTGTGAGACAAATTTACTAAAATAAATAAATAAATATGTATGTATGTATATATATATATATATATATATATACATGGACTAGTATTTTTTTGGACTAATATTAACATCTAAATTTTTATTCCTAATTAAATTTTAATGATCTGAACCATTCAATGTGTTTAAAACATATTTTTAAAATACTCGCGAGAAATCAGTTCAAAATATTACCGGAAAGGGTTTGATACAAGCAGTGATTCAAAATATAGACAGAAATTGTTTTAGGAACTACTGTTTGGATCAAGCCATTTTCGGTAATATTTTGAGTTGATTTCTCGCAAGTACCCTTAAAAATATTTTTTAAACACATTAAACGGTTCGGATCATTAAAATTTAATTAAGAATAAAGAGTTTAGATGTTGGTCTAATATTGATCTATAAAAATGTTAATCCATAGAGCAGTTACCTATTTCTCTCTCTCTCTCTATATATTTTATATTTATTTTAGGAGTTTTTCAACTCATCTCACTTTTCACTTCTTACGTTTGCGTTCGGCCCTACGAACGAGAGTGATGGTTGATGGAGGGGAAGAATGGGTTTAGGGTTGGGTAAAATGGGCAAGTACCTTAATTTTACTGTTGAAATAAGGGTAGAAATAAAATTTCATATCTTACCGTTAGCTCGGTTATATGTACTGTTCATTGTGTGGACGTCAGTGTAATTGCTTATAATCCTGTGGGACCTTTGCTATTTTTCTGAATCTGAAGGAGGTCGGTTTGATTCTCTACTGTTAGCAGATTACTGTTGTCGTCTTCTCCAGTCATTGAACTTTACACACAGACAGAGAGAGAGAGAGAGAGAGAGCGCGCGCGCGCGAGATGTTGTTCCAGGTAGGAGGACAAGGGGATCGTCCCACCTTCTTCGAGATGGCCGCGGCTCAGCAGCTCCCTTCCAGTCTAAGAGCCGCCCTCACCTACTCACTGGGTGTAAGCGATTCTATGACTGAAGTTCCTGTCTTTTTCTTTTTTTTGTTTCAGTTAGGGCACGAACTGAAGGACTTCATTTCTGGGGTTGGGCTTCTTTGTAATTGGTTTGCAGGTGTTCGCTTTACGAAGACCATTCCTCCATAAGTTCTTAGACTACGAAGATGAGTTCTTTGCCTTCCTCATGCTCATTCTTGAAACTCACAGCTTACGTACTACAGGTCTCTCTCTCACCCTCTCTGTATATATATCTGTCTATGTGTGCGTCTGTGTGTGAAGAAACGGTTGTGATGTTGGGCACCATTATCAGCTTTGTTGGAACACATGTTTCTTGTTACGGAAGTCTTTAAACTAGGAATAGATTTGGGCTTTTGTATTGGAAATTTAGTTGTTCTGATATTTTGATTAATTTCTAGGGTTGTGTAATCGCAGATGCTTCTTTTGCTGAGTCTTTATATGGCTTGCGGAGGAGAGCAGTTAAGATAAGAGTGAAAAAGGACAATACTCGTCCAGACTCGGGTGACAGGATTCATCACTCTGGGTTGGAGAAACACCAAAGAGTTCTCTCAGTTGTCTTTCTGGTACAACATTCCACCTCTATTAATCAACTGTAAATTGCAATGAGAAATCTGAATAAACTTCATGGCTTGGTCTGAGAGCCATGCTCTTGTTTTTGGGAGAGTTCTATATATCTCTTTACGTGTATACATATATTGACTGTGTTGTGAAGAATCATTTCCTATCGGTAAAACTGCTTCAGAATAGTAAGCTTCTAAGCAGAAGCCACTAGCTAACAGGAGAGTTGTTTATGAGTTAGGTGAAGTTTTTTATTTCTGAGTTATCAGTATTGAGCATGCCACACCAGTCATCTTCCAATAGGTTAATCAGGCTTAATTTGCTGTTTATGCAATAATTTGCAGTCAATTACTAGAATCCTAATGTGTCTGTGTGTGCACCAGTATCAGAGACTGTAGTGGGATCAGAATTCTGTTACTCTTACATGAGTTTATGGATAATCGAGATGCTATTTACCAGTGTTTGGGAGTGTGTAAAGAATTCCTTTGTAGCTGGAAAAAGAAAGTTTGAATAATTTGTACTTTGTGTTATTATCAGTGAATTTGTGGTATAGTCGGAAGGATGAGAGGTTTGTCATGTTAGTGGCTTAGACATCATAACTAAAATATCTTTTGTTACCTTAAGGAATTATTGATTAAAATTCACAACGTTATGCCGTTATTTATGGCATTACTACAGTGAGATGTCATAAAATATCTCACGGAGTTTCTTCTCTTAAATCAACAGCTAGATGGGGGCGGATAATTTTCGAATTGGATACATTTGTGTAGGTTGTATTGCCGTATTTCAAGTCAAAAATGCATTCTATTTATAACAAAGAAAGGGAAGCGAGACTTCGAGCTAGTTTGTGGGGAGATGGTGATGATGGACATGATGATTCTGACTATCTTGACGGAGGCAGTACTTCTGTAGGTTCAACAAGCGGTTCGGATGTTGGAGCATCAGGGGCCACAGTTTTGAAGAAAAGGATTCAAAAGATCATTGGTGCTTGCTATCCATTGCTGCATGCTGGAAATGAAGGTGCGTCGAACTTAAAGTTTTAATCTTTTGTCTTTTTCTATAGGTAGCCAAAGTCTTTTTAAAGTTTTGCAAGGAACAATTGCTTGATAACATAGAACGTAGTGTAATTTCTTGATTTATACTGAGTTTATTCTTTTCTGTGAAATAAATGTCTGAAGAAAAGAAGCAGTTTAGTTTCGTCGTATTTGTTTATGTTATTTCTTAGTTGTTTATGTTTTAATTCTTTCCTGGTGTCCTCCTTGGTGGTAACACACTTATACATTATTATATTGTTTGCTCGCAGGGCACAAAATGTTAGAGCAATTAATTCATGCTTCCTTATAGAGGGTCGTTTATTCTTACTATGCCACCCCATCCAAAATGCCTTGCTTTTAAATCTTTAGGTCGAGAGTCTTGGCCTGTTTATATACATATATTGGGGTGGTAAAACTCGGCCTGTTCTGGCAATCTGATCAAAGGACCAAAACTAATCCTTTTTAAGTGTTTAGATTTAGATTTTTGACCCATTTCTCTGAATCAGTAGGCTTTGGGTTGCATTCTGCAATGCTGTTATTAATGGTTTGTTGACGCTATTTGACTTGATTAGTCGTTAAGTGATAGCTGTAAATGTATTTATTAGGCGAGGCCACATGAAAGAAATTACCAAGAAACAGCCCTTGTATTATGTGTCAACCCATTTTCCTTGGAAGTTAACTTTGTTAGATTCCAGCCTTCCCTCTAAATTTATCCAACCGCCTAGTTTGGTAAGTCCACCAAAAATGGAATTATCAGGAAAGCATTGTCTCAATAAGTCCTTTGATTTGTCTAATAACATTATCTCTGATGAGAATACATGTGAATTCGCCGGCTATGTTTGAATATTGCAATGATGAACTTTATGGCTAATCTGCTTTAAACTTTTGCTGGCCTTTTCATCTGTGCAGGATTGTTATTTGCATATCAGCTGTTGTATCTGCTGGACGCTACTGGTTTCTATTCACTTGGATTACATGCACTTGGGATTCACGTTTGTCGAGCTACAGGGCAAGAGCTGGTATAAATTTTGATAAAATTTGTCGAGGAATTGTGGGGATACTATATCTCACTTTTAATTTACCGCAACTCACTCTCGTGAATAGAAAGGCAGAATTTAGAACAGGGAATTTCCATCGAGAATTACGTTCTTCATTCACTACATGACTAAGGAAGCCTATAAATGGCAACTGCGTAGTCTACAAAATTGGGTATTTTCTCTTACCTCGGGTGTTCTACATCCCATTTTCACCTCAAATTACAAATAGGCAAAAAATAGTTCATACGAACTTCGACTAATGGAATTTTGGCATTTTGGTTATTAATAGCTCTCTCAGAAATTAAGTATCTGAATTTGACTAAACCGATGTGTCCTAACTAATGCAATATGCTCATGTAATTAGAGCATATGTTTTGCTTGTTCTTGGTCATTTTCTCTCTTCATCACTTGCATTCAGACTGATACAGTGATACACAACCAAGATAAAAATAGATGTTTTGCATGTCTATTGCCGACACCCTAGATCCCATATCCTGCTACTCATTTATTTGCCACCAAGTTCCATTTAAAATTCTAGGAACATGAATCATTTATAACTGTTTCTTATAAGCCTTTTGTACTTATGGAATCATTACTATTTCTCAAATGCTGATCACACTTGTGAATGTAGAATTATATAATTACTGATAACTTCTCCCGCTACATGTCATGCCTAGATTTCCTAGATAGATAAAAGTAATATCCTTGCCATTGCACATGTATTATCTCATTGTAGTGAACATTACTACTTTTTGATGTCAAGGTAGATGGATACCTCGTCTAAAATTTCTAAGATAAGAAGCCGCGAACGCGAAAGGCTCCGTGGCCCTCCTTGGTTGAAGGTATGCATTCAGTTGTCTTTGGTTTGTCAAACAAGGCTGTTCACTTAATTTTTTTTCTTCAGTCTTCTTTGTTTGCATGAAATAACAAGTTACTTATTTGCCTTTGTGCTCAATTTTGCATTAAGTTGTGGAGAAAAGTATGAAATCCATTCTCTTTTGTGATGATTTTAGCTATCAACTGTATATTTTTCTATCAGGAGCAAACTTATTAAAAAGAAGAGAAGAATGTAGATGGAGGACAAGAAGTCCACTAAAATAAAAGAAAAGATAAGAGGACTTACCACAAATTTCTTTCCAACTCTAGAAATAAAAAACAAAGGAATCCCTTTAAAGGATGTTGAATTTTGTCAAATTATCAAAAAGAAGACGAAGCTTTACTGATCCTACTTTTGTATCACTTCTGTATTTTTATCTTTCAATCTCAAAGTTTAACTGGTGGTAACTGTTTAAGGGAGGTGCTATACCAGCATTGAATGGCATTACAAAGTCAGCAGACAATGGTATATACATGATTTATGTTAGAATAGCTTATTTAGTACTTGTCCCACATTGGCTAGCTAAGTGATGTTTCTAGTCATTTCATAATATAAATAAAGGTCTTGTGTGTTGGGGTTGGTTAACACCCTACACTTCTCTCTCTTCTCTCTAATAACATGGTATCAGAGCGTGGTTTTATTCCACCCTAGATTAAACCCTAACCCTAGACTCCTAAACCTAACCCTAATCTCTAATCTCCTAAGCCGTCACAAACCCTAATCTCCTAAGCCGTCACAAACCCTAATCTCCTAAGCCTTCACAAACCCCTCTTCCAGCCGCACCCTTGTTTCTGATCATATGACTGGTACTTCTTCTATTCTTTCCGGTCGTGAGTATCTCGGTAAACCATCTTGTGTTACCTTAGCTGATGGTTCTACCACCAATGTTACTGGTTTGGGTTCTGTTCATATACTTCCTCTTTTACTTTGGACTCCGTCCTGCAAGTTCCTAGTTTTCCATTAAACCTTATGTCTGTTAGTAAACTTACCAAATCTTTGAATTGCTCCGTCACATTTCTTCCTAATGGTTGTGTGTTTCAGGATCTCAAGACGGGGAGGAAAATTGGTGGCGGTGTTGAACGTGGTGGTCTATATTACTTTACAGATAATGTTCACCCTAGTTCTGTTGCTCTTCAGTCATCAGTGTCACCATATCAACACCATTGTCGTCTTGGTCATCCATCACTTCAGACCCTTAAAAGTCTAGTGCCTTCATGTAGCCGTGTGAATGCTTTGCCATGTGAAGTCTGTGAGTTTAGCAAACATCATAGAGTATCTTTTTATCCTAGGATTGAGAATCGTGCGTCGCATCCATTTGAGTTAGTTCATTCTGATATTTGGGGCCCAATGCATGTTCCTAACATTTCTGGCTTTCAGTATTATGTTATTTTTGTCGATGATTTCTCTCGTGTTACCTACCTTTATCTTATGAAAGAGAGATCGGAGTTATATTCTATTTTTAAGTCGTTTTATCTGGAAATCAAAACCCAGTTTGATACTTGCATTCGCGTATTTCGTTCTGATAATGCCCGTGAATATTTTAAACATGCTCTTTCTCAGTTTTTTTATGATCACGGTATTATTCACCAGTCTTCTTGTGCTCGGACTCCACAACAAAATGGAGTTGCCGAACGCAAGATTCGACATTTATCAGAAGTTATGCGTGCAATGTTATTTCAAATGCAAGTTCCTAAGTCTTATTGGAGTGACGCAGTTCTTACTGCTTGCTATTTGATTAATCGTATGCCCTCTACTGTTCTTAAAGGTCAGATACCCCATAAGGTCTTGTTTCCTGGTCGTCCCCTTCACTCATTACCCCTTCGCATTTTTGGGTGCACGTGTTATGTTCATGCTCTGGATCCTGACCGGAGCAAACTTGACCCTCGCTCCATTAGGTGCATTTTTCTTGGTTATTCTCGGACTCAGAAAGGGTATAAGTGTTATTCTCCATCTTTACGTCGTCATTTTGTTTGTGCTGATGTCACATTTAATGAGTCACTCCCGTTTTATTCAGAGTCCGTTATTGTCAATGATCGGCTTGCATTTGAGTTCAGTGTTTCCTATAGCTGTCCCGTCAGGTACTGGTCCTCCACCAACACCTCCTCCACCAAAACCTTTACAGGTATATGTTCGTCGTCCTAAACCTCCAATATTGCCATCTCTGCCTGAGCCACCAGTGTCATCTCAGCAAATAGCCCCACCTTCAACCACCGCTCCGTCTTCTCCTCCGTTGCGGGATCCTGACGACCTTGATCTTCCTATTGCTCTACGTAAGGTACTCGCACTTGCACTTCTCATCCCATTTCTCACTATGTGTCGTATGATCACCTGTCTCCTTCCCTCAACGCCTTTACTTCGTCAGTTTCTTCTATATATGTTCCTAACACTGTACAGGAGGCCCTTTCTTTGTCTGAGTGGCGGACAACAATGGAGCTTGAGATGACTGCTCTCCATGACAATGACACTTGGGAGTTGGTTCCTCTTCCGTCAGGAAAGTCTACTGTTGGTTGTCGATGGGTCTTTACTGTCAAGTATAATCTAGATGGCACTGTTGAGCGATACAAGGCCCGTCTTGTGGCCAAAGGCTATACACAGACTTATGAGGTTGATTATGCCGAGACCTTTTCTCCAGTTGCCAAGATAAACTCTGTTCGAGTTCTTATTTCTCTTGCTGCTAATCTGGGTTGGCCCTTATTCCAGTTGGATGTCAAGAATGCATTCTTACATGGTGATCTTTTCGAGGAGGTATACATGGAGCAACCTCCGGGGTTTGTTGCTCAGGGGGAGCGTTCTCGGGTTTGTCGTCTTCGCAAAGCTTTATATGGTCTGAAGCAGTCCCCTCGAGCTTGGTTTGGTCGGTTTAGTGAGGCTGTACTGCAGTTTGGTATGCGTCGATTGCATTCAGATCACTCTGTATTCTCTCTTCAGTCAGAGCGTGGGAAAATAGTGTTGATTGTGTATGTAGATGATATCATTATTACTGGAGATGATCAGAAAGGTATTGATGAGTTGAAGCTATTTTTACAGCGTCAGTTTCATACTAAAGATTTGGGTAAGCTTCGGTATTTTTTGGGTATTGAGGTAGCAAGATCCAAGGATGGAATTAATTTGTCTCAACGTAAGTATGCATTGGATATTCTTGAGGAGACAGGTTTATTGGGAGCAAAACCTGTGGAGACTCCAATGGATCCTAATGTGAAGCTTTGTGTTGATCAGGGGGAGATATTTTCTCACCCAGACCGGTATCGGCGCTTAGTTGGTAAATTGAATTACCTTACCAATACACGTCCTGATATCTCTTTTGCTGTCAGTATGGTGAGTCAGTTTATGTCAGCTCCTCGACTTCCACACTGGGAAGCTTGTCTTCGTATTGTGAAATATCTTAAGGCTCATCCAGGACATGGTCTGTTTTATCGGTCTAATGGTCATTTGCGTGTTGAAGCCTTTACCGATGCTGATTGGGCCGGATCACCATCTGATAGACGGTCCACTACTGGGTACTGTACTTTTGTTGGAGGCAATTTGGTCACATGGAAAAGCAAGAAACAAACAGTGGTCGCAAGGTCCAGTGCAGAAGCAGAGTATCGAGCCATGGCACACACATCTTGTGAGATTGTATGGCTGAAGGCTTTACTCGAGGAGTTAGGTTGTGGTGTGGAGTTACCTATTCCTATGTATTGTGATAATCAAGCAGCAATACATATTGCTTCAAATCCGGTATTCCATGAGAGAACAAAACATATTGAAGTCGATTGTCACATTGTTCGTGAGAAGATAGATGGTGGTGTGTTATCTACTCCGTTTGTTCCTACAGGAGCTCAGTTGGCCGATATCTTCACCAAACCACTGTTTAAACCGCGTTTAGAGTTTTTATGTAACAAGCTGGGATTTTGTGATATTTATTCTCCAGCTTGAGGGGGAGTGTTAGAATAGCTTATTTAGTACTTGTCCCACATTGGCTAGCTAAGTGATGTTTCTAGTCATTTCATAATATAAATAAAGGTCTTGTGTGTTGGGGTTGGTTAACACCCTACACTTCTCTCTCTTCTCTCTAATAACAATTTACAATTAAGATCATGTTGTTATTTTGGTGAAATTAAGTGCTGGACTTTCTAAAAACGGTGTCCGCTTTAGCTGGCTTGCAATGTTGAGTTGGCCGGTTAGAAGGCATATCTCATGCTCTGCCGAATTGTATTGCGCAGTAGCTTTAACAACTAAAATGTAAGGGGTTGGCATGCATTATGTAGTGGACCTTCACCCTATTCCCTATGTTCTCTTGAATCATACTACACGATAATAGCTTGGCACAGAAATGCAAGAACTTTTTAATTGCCCATGTCATCGATACTACTGTCTGGGTAATGTAAGTACAGATACATATATATGTAGGAATGTTTGCAAACATTGGGTAGACCTATATGAATATCCTTGGAAAGCTGTCTTCTGTAAGGTGCTAGTTGGAGAAGGAGGTACTAAACGACTAATTGGCAGAGGCTTCGTCATAAAGGAGCTTACAAAGGTCCAACGAAGTTTGAGTGGACAGAGATTAAGCATCTCTACTTACTGTTTTTTCATAATTTGACCATGTTACTGTCAAGGCTTGAAGGCATGATCATTGAAAACTTTCTGATTCGTGGATTGAACAAACTTAAAGCAGGCAGCAGTGCTCTTTACCATAGCCTGCTAAGGAAAAACACTATGATTGTTTGGCCGTTGATTTGTTTAAATGGTAATGAGTAGAATGATGAAGAAAATCCATATTGTGGCATCTGCATGCAGACCATTTCTAGGACTTTGAGCATAATATGTGTTACCATTTTCTGTTATCATCAGTTGTAACAAGTAAAATTGAGGTTATGAAGCAAGCTTTTAACAGCTATTACTTTTCAGGCAGTACAAGGAGCGTTGCTCAGCTGTACGTACACAGTTCTCGACTATGCACAAACTGGTCTAATTGCTGCAGTGTTCTTCTTTAAGGTGAGTATAGTTTCCTTTATGGTTCACTCGCCTGATTAAGAGCTATGTGATTAGCATTAAGATGTGGCTGTATTCTTGCTGTCCGAAGTTAATTTAGCCAAACAAGCCTTAGTCCCTATTACTTGGGTGGGTTGTGTTCAAAGCCATGTATTTTCTTTGTTCTTCGTTGTATTTATGTTCGACTGATTTGGGCGCTGGGTTAATGTTAGTAGTTGAAATGAAAGCATCAGCTGGGACATAATCAGTGAATTGTCCATCTCCTCTGATAGCCATGGTTTAAATTTTTGGCAGAGTTTGTGAATTGCCATTTTGTTTTTATAGTAATCCCTGGTCCTTTGGTCTCGTAATGTTACAGAGGTGCATTTTGGTAAGAAAGAAGTTTCTTGTGTCTGTATGACAACCAAATGACCACTTATGTTCAGCAGAGGATTGATTATATTTCCTTTAGTTTTGTCTGGTATGATGTGGAGGAGATTCCTAATCGAAATCTGCATTAACCATTGGTGTGCATTTCTTTTAGATGATGGAATGGTGGTACCAATCTGCGGAGGAGAGAATGTCGGCGCCAACAGTGTATCCTCCACCCCCTCCTCCTCCACCCCCAAAGGCAAGTTGTATCGGGCACTTATAGTTTCACAATTTGCTCAAGCGTTTATTTGATGCAGAAAACAGAAAATGAAGTAGCATATTCTTTGTTGCTATGTTACTCACAGACAAACTTTAACTGAAATATAGTTCGGCCTTCTTTTTCTTTTTGTTTTTTTCTTGTGGAACAGACGGCCAAAGAGGGAATTCCGTTGCCACCTGATAGAACAATATGCCCGTTGTGTTCACAAAAGCGTGCAAATCCATCAACACTAGCAATTTCAGGATATGTGTTCTGTTATGCTTGTATATTTAAGTATGTTTCTCAGGTGAGTTTGAAGACTTTTGCTAATTGTTTTCATATGTAGATACAGTTCTTTAGGATCTTGGAAGAAATGCTTGCTAGAAGAGCTTTGACAAAAAAAAAATATATCCAACGATAGTTATGAATCTTACAGTGAGATGATTTCGGACTTCCAATCTTCTATTTATCCCTTTCATTCTTGGCATATAAATTTTCAGACTGATATGATCATAAATGAAATTTTATTCTGGCCGAAATTGAAAGATTGGTATTTTTCTTGATCTCTTCCTGGATTTACGCTTTGCAATTGCATACGCAATTCATTTGAATGTTTTAGTTGTGATTCCAATCGAGGCCTACTTGCTGGATCCAAATAGATGAACTGTTTCATCATATAATTTACCTCTTATGTTGCTACATCTCATCCCGGTAACAAATAATGGTTTCATTAAAATTCTGCTGATATTTCAGTATGTTTTTTTTCCCTGGCAGCTATATAATTGTCTAATGTTTATTTGATTGGTTTACACATCGTGACAGTATAAACGATGCCCAGTTACACTACTGCCTGCAACAGTGGACCAGATTAGAAGACTCTTTCACGATGTGTAGATAAACCTGGTGCCAGGAACTGTGGAGGAAACAGTCACATATCTCTATCTCGAAGCATGCAGCAAAGTCGTCAACTCGCATGAGGAGATGCTAAGAACCGAGTCCGAGAGTCAGATGCCAAGGAAAATAATGACCAAGAGTTAGGTCTTTATATCCGTTACGATGAGAGAAATAATTCTTGTCCCCTTTTGACGAGGCAAGCAAGTTTCTTAGGGCTGCGTCATGAGATGTAACAGGTTAAATTTGTGTAATGATTTGATTGCTAGAGCATAGATATGTTGTGATTTCAAAAGCATTTTTTTGGGTCTCCCTTTTTCCAGTCAAATGCAGGCAAATCATGTGAATACCGTTGTTCAGTAAGTTTTATTTTTTCCGTGGATGATCAAACACTAAAAAGGCTTACGAAATGGACTATTGGATCATCATGCTGGATCTTGTGGTGGAATCCATGGTCTGAACCCCAAAACAAGGGCCTGTTTGTTCCTTTTGAATCTTTTCTAACTCTGCATAAATATTATACGTATGTTATCTCTGTATAAGCAGAATTAGGTGTGAGTTCTTTTGGTGCTGTAATTCGCTTTAAGGAAGTTTAACAAGTTATGACGAATGAACTCCATTTTTTTTTATGGAGTAATGCTACAGACACATACTTTCGGACATAGACCAGACACAAATATGTCCGGCACCGTTTAATGCACTGGGGTCCTTAATAATTTAAAGGCCCCATGTACATTTAACAGTATCGGATACATCTGCCCACCGACTTTTCGTTTTTTATGTGGGTCTATTGTTTAGTTCTTTTGAATTCTCGGTATCAAGAATATTTTTAAAGATAAAACATTGTAAAATGTTTAACAAATTGGATTTCATGCATGACAATATGAGTTCTTTTAGTTCATATACGTTACAATAAAATATGAGTGTGTATTTGTTTACATTTGTTATGTGTTCGATTAA
The DNA here is from genome assembly GCA_019985065.2 of Arctostaphylos glauca. Lineage (NCBI taxonomy): Eukaryota > Viridiplantae > Streptophyta > Magnoliopsida > Ericales > Ericaceae > Arctostaphylos > Arctostaphylos glauca. The sequence goes on from JAHSPW020000013.1 coordinate 20,724,130, forward strand.
AAACAAAAAAAATTGTGAATTGTGAATTTTTAATTTTCTCATCTAAATCGGTTTATCTCAAAATTTATCTTGCAAAAAATTATAAAATTTTACACGAATATTATTTCTACACTAATATTTTACATTTGATATGATTCTAATAAAATAATACTTACTTTTTCTGAGAGATAAGTCCCAAGTAATGTGACATAATAATAATGACATATGACCCTATTTGGCCTGGATTATTTTTCTAATTTTTTTTATCTTTATTCAAAAAAATTGTATTTATTATTTTTACATTATTTTTTCGTAGCTTATTGGTTCATTTCGTCGAAAAGAATTTAAAAAAAACAAAATTATATCTAAAAGTTAAAAAAAATCACTAAAGACAAAAATAAGTCAATATAGACGTTATTTTTGACTTATTTTTATTTTTTCTGAACTTTTTTTAGTTTTACATATAATTTTATACTTTTTTAAAATCTTTTGTCGAGATGAATTAACAACAATAAAAAAATTGATAAAAATTAAAAATTAAAAAAATTTAAATAAGGGCAAAAACTAATTAAACAATAATTCAATAATTACATAAGTCTAAATGGATAGGGACCCGGTCTTGATGCCAATTATCAATGTATAGAAAAGATTTACAATAATAATACAGATATTGAAATATTTTAGAGTGCATGCAAGAGTTGCTGCATACCCTCAACGAGATCTCAAGGTGCCAGTAGCATCGTAACACAAGTTCTCAGTCCTCTCGTCAAGTTATAGTTCATTTGACAATCTAAACTAACTCTTGACACCATATTCTTTGGTTGACATCAATGTTTAATCCATTAGCTCGAACATTTGCATGCCAAGTTCCAATCAACTAGCATTATTCCTGTTCTGTTTTAGTTTATTAAGTTCTGCACCGACACCACGCTCTTAATATAAACATTTTTCGAGGTAAAGACAAGGGCACATCCAGTAACTAATACCTTTCATTTGACCTAAAATTTTCAGTCTTCTTAGTCTTTTTTTCTTGATTATTATCATATTCATATTAATTTTTATTATATTATTTATTCATCTTAACGAAAAAAATTTAAAAAGTAAGAAACATAATCAAAAGTCTTAAAAAATGTATCAAAGACAAAAAAAATTGAAAGAATTACAATTTTTTATTTTTGTTATTTAGTATCGTTATCTAGATTTTTTTTCAATTTCGCTTCATATTTTTATATATTTTTTATTTCTCTCGTCGATTAGAATACAAGAGCGCAAAAAAATTGACAAAAATTTGTAGAAAAATTATATAATATGAAAAAACATCGGTTGTCTTCAAAAGATAATTTAATCTAAATTATTTTATAACTAGACATAACAATTTATAGTTAAAATCACACTTCGTAACAGTATTTGTCAAATCATAATACATTTATTCCTACGTAATTAGAAACAACTGTACATACAATGACCATAAAAAAGGAGAGGAAAAAAAGCAATGTTACGGGTCCAGAAATTGGACCAAAAAATTTCTTCGAATTTAAAATCAATGGTCACGATTCATTTTGATTAATAAAACCACAAATACAAATAAATTATGATCATTAATTTTGAGTTCGAAAATATTTCTTAGTCCAATTTCGAAGATGGTAAACTTTTCCGAAGAAAAAATGGCGTTTAGAAATTGTTATCGTTTCTTAATTTGGTCTCTTAGCCATCAAGTCTTTCCACTTTTTGGTCGGACTAATCATCAGAACACACCTTTCTGGAAGGATTCAGAGCCCAATTTCCCTATTGTTAGCATAAGGGAATGTTAAGCTAATGATAGTCAGCTCCTTGAGCAGAGCCGGGAGAAAACTTGAACCCATTTTCTTTGCTGTGTCTCACTTCCGTACAAACTACCACTCCCTCTCCCTTAACTGCCTTTTGAACTCTTGTTCTTCTCTTTCCAACCTCACAAAAATCCATGCTCTGGTTCTCACTAATGGGTTCCACCAAAACCTCCTTTTATCCACCAAACTCATCACCTTAGCTTGCTCCTTGGCTCCAACAATGGACTACGCGCGCCAAATGTTTGATGAAATTCCTCAAAAGGATGTGTTTCTTTGGAACACCCTGATTCGAGGCTACGCCGATCTGGGTCCTTGTCAAGAGGCCATAGTTCTTTATAGAGACATGCATCGAATTGGGTTGTTGCCGGACAGATATACTTTTCCTTTTGTGGTTCGGTCTTGTGCTGTCCTCTCGGCTTTGAGGGAAGGGAGAGAGGTGCACTGTAACATAATTAAGAATGGGTTTGATTTGGATGTGTTTGTGCAGAGTTCTTTGGTTACAATGTATTCACAGAGTGGGGAGACTTTGTGTTCGGAACTAGTTTTTGGTGAGATGGTTGTCAGGAACATAGTTTCCTGGACTTCAATGATTGCGGGGTATGTACAAAATGGATTATTTGGAAAAGGGTTGGGTGTTTTCCGAGAGATGGTAGCTTCGGGGACTCGACCAAATGCAGTGACGCTTGTGAGTATTCTTCCTGCCTGTGCCGGTTTGGAGTTTTTTAACTTAGGGAGGTTGATTCATGGTTATGCTGTTAAACTGGGCGTCAACTCCGATATCTCACTTACTAATACTTTGATGGCTTTGTATGGTAAGTGCGGAAGTGTAGATACTGCCGAATCTTTGTTTACTCAGATGCCTATCCGAAGCCTAGTCTCATGGAATGCCATGATTGCTACCTATGAGCAGAATAATGGAGGTGGTAATGCGATCAAGCTCTTCCAAAGAATGCAATTTGAGAAGGTTGGATTTGATTACATCACGATGGTAAGTGTCGTATCTGCCTGTGCTAATTTGGGAGCACTCAATATTGGAAAATGGGTACATGATCTTGTGAGAAGCAAAGGCCTTGAAACCAATGCTTCTATCGCAAATGCGTTAATTGACATGTATGCAAAATGTGGGAATATAGGTTTGGCCAGGGGTGTTTTCAACAGTTTGCCTCATAAAGGGGTCGTGTCTTGGACTTCAATTATAGGGGCTTGTGCATCTCATGGGCAGGGGGATGAGGCTCTTAATCTCTTCTCGAAGATGAAAGAAGAACAACTTATGCCAAACAGCTTCACCTTCACTGCTGTTTTGACAGCTTGTAGGCACTCAGGTTTAGTAGAAGAAGGGAGGAGGCATTTTGAGAGCATGAAAAAAGATTACTCAATAGAGCCTGGTTTAGAGCATTGCGCTTGTATGGTGGATCTCCTCGGTCGAGCTGGCAAGTTGGTGGAGGCTTATGAGTTTATTGAGAACATGCCAAGTGAGCCGGATATTGATGTTTGGGGAGCTTTACTTGGTGCTTGCAGAATCCATGGTAATCTTGAGTTAGCAGAACTTGTTGCAGACCAATTATACCGATTGGAGCCTCAAGCTGTTAGTTTCTATGTCCTTATGGCAAATATCTATGCTGAAGCTGGGAGGTGGGAAGATGTCGCAATGTTGAAAAAGTATATGGAAGAAAAAGAGTTGAAAAGGATTCCCAGCCATAGTTTTGTGGAGGTAAACCAGATGTTTCATACACTTGATATCATTCTGAACCACAGCCTTCCTAAGAGGCATACTCAACTGGATCAGATTCATCTCAAGCACAAAAGTTCCTAACCCTACAGATTGTTTTCATAAGCATTGGTGTCTAATGAGTATCCTATCTAAGCTTCTGCAGCCCACATGCATATGATCCAGAACGCAAGCAAAGGACATGCCGAACACCTACCTTTCCAACTAAGCCCAACGCGAGGACCCTTTAATGATGATGCGTTCTGTGAGATATGAATACTTGGTTTCTTGTGAGCAAAGATTGGCGAAATCCACCATCTGAAAGATCAAGGTAGCTGACTGGGATTCAGATGAAAAGAAAAAAACTATCAACAGTATCCTAATGGTAAGGATGGAGTCCAGTACTCCCATTTCTGGTGGCAGTGCACTTACAGATGAAATAGTCACTTGAGTTATTGGAAATTTGAATATTCTTTATTTTAGAACATAGTGTTCTTAATCAATAGTTTTTGCATAATGATCCCTAATAATCTTATTGAGTTCTTGATTGAGTCCACTAATATTCTGTACTTGTTTGATTTGATCCCAATGTGAAATATGACTTTCCTTTGGTATTTTATCAAAGCCATAAAGAGATCAAAGCAAGACAAAGCAAAGGTTGGTTGCAGCATCTCATCTTGTCAAAGACTGCACCATCCGGTACTGCTTTTCCTCAAATTTACGCTTAAATCTGTGTTTTGTCCATTCAAGTAATCCATGTCAAATGATTGTTTCATGCAAAATTTTAGCCAAATTAAATAAAAGATTGATTAAATTAAACTTTGTGGAGGAGAGAGAATTTTTGGGTTTCCGTAGAATATATATAGACATTCTCCTAACCCCAAGGAGTTGGTGGTCAAGGATTGAAACTTTGAGGTATGCTCCCTCCTAGGTCTCAGGTTTGAAACCTCTCAGGTGCTATCAATTCTTATGGGGCCAATCCATACAGGGCACAAACCTTGGCTTTAAATGGGTGCCTGCAAGTGAATGGTGGGATTGGTCCCTCGAGGATTAGTCGACATTATGTTGGGAATAATCTCAAAGCCGGCCAGATACCTCGACTACAAAATATCTATCTATATATATATATATATATATATATATATATATAGACATTCTCCTTAGCTTCTTAACTTGGGAAACTCAAAAAGTAGGATATTTGTCTTAGTTCTGTCTTTTGTTTATTATCTGTCAATATCAAATAGGAAGGAAGTCATCTTCACAGAGATTCCACAAACTTCCTTCCATATCAAGGCTTATTCAATGATGTAAACTGATGGTTGAACTGCCATTGAGGCATGTAATATGCTGTTTCTTTCACGCAGACCGCAGATCTCTTCAACTTCCAACTGGTAATAAGCCTCTACTCCCTTTTCAGAAGGATACCTATCAGTTCGTAGTTGTTGGTCTGTTGCTAAACGATGAAAGAAAGACACATGATTTCTGGGTTCTGGCACTAAAACTTGGGCTTGCCCCTATATCTACTTGCTCTTTGAATATACATATAATGTAGTGTGTTTATCTTCTTCAATAAAATCTATTACTTTTTAAACAATGGATATTTTGAATTTCGTGAATCCTATTTGGCGTTTTACAGTACTTGTGTGAAGCAGACTCTCCATTTGATGATGCAAGAAGGCTATTTCAAGGTGTGCAGAATTTGACTTTATTGTCTTATACCTTGGTTGTCTTAATTCTTATCTGTGTTCATGCCAAACCATGAAGCTTTTAATCTCATTTCCTGTGATTAATTAAAAGCCTATTAATATTCTTGGTGGGAAACTCGTTTCTCATTTGTAAAATTGTTGGCTGTCATCCTTGTATAGTTGTATTGTAAGAAACACACTCTTAAGAAGTTGCTGCATATGTGTCAAACACGGGGACAGGTATGTGGTATGCCCCCTAGATTTTAACATGTTTTTATGGGTGACACGTTGGGGATACGTGAGGAACACTCATGGGGACGCGGTTTTGTAAATTTGAATAATTTTTTTGACACAGACTACATTTGGAATTTAGAAACAATCGGGCCAAAAGTAATATAAAACGTTTAGTTTGTAAATATAGACATATACTATTAGTTCAATAAAGAATTCGATTGAAGCCCGAACAAAAATGTTTGGAGGTTATGCATAATCGAAAAATTATTTTAAAATAGGGTAAATTACACTTTGCCCCTTCAACTATTCCTGTTTTTCAAGTTACCCCCGTCAATGTTTTTTGACAACAACTTACCTCCCATACTATGAGGGCTTCCAAAAGCACCGATGGTGTTAACGGCAGAGGTCAAAATACCCAACGTACCCTTTTATTTTTTAGGGTTGTGTGGTGAATACCCAAAGAATCCTTCATGTACTGAAATTGAAAACACATATTCTACTTCGTCACTTCACATCCCTAAAACCTGTGATCCTCTACCTGTAATCAACAATGTCTGAGCATCAAGGTGGAATCATAATGATAAGAACCACTGGGTAGAACTCACCCCCAAAAGCCAGCTTAAGAGGGGAGGGTGCCCAGGGCTCTTATACCCACTACCAAGGCCCAGTCTGCCCGATGTGGGACTCCACTGTTCTCATCAAGCCCACCCCGTCTGAGCCGACCGTCCACGGCGGCGGGTCGCTCAGTCTGCTCCGCCGACAAACCCGTGGCGGCTCAGGGGAGGCGGGTCGCTCTGATACCAACTGATAAGAACCACTGGGTAGAACTCACCCCCAAAAGCCAGCTTAAGAGGGGAGGGTGCCCAGGGCTCTTATACCCACTACCAAGGCCCAGTCTGCCCGATGTGGGACTCCACTGTTCTCATCACATAACTTCCAATTGGAGAGCGTAAGCGGGGAAGGGAGGAGTACGTGACATCGTGAATTGGGAAAGGCCGATTTAGAAGGTACAAAACAGTAACCCTAGAGTGCTTTTTGTTTGGAGTCAAGTGTTCCCTTATCGTTATGCAAGTGGTCCCCCCCCCCCCCCCCCCCTCCTCCCTCCCTCCTTCTTTCTGTTTGTCGATGATTTGTAAAATGACAGTGGTCCCTTTTCCTTTTGTCTCTATGCGTCTAATGTTTGTTTCCCATTTATTAAACAAGTGCTTTCTATTTACTGTTGCGTGGTCAACTGGTTGATTGGTTTTAATTTTTGTTTGTTTGTTTGTTTATTTATTGCGTTCTATCATCAGATAAAATGAGAGAAGGCATGATTAAATTACTGATTAACTATGGGGGATCATTGGTTCATTCCCCGAATAGAACCTAGTAGGTGGAAAATCTAATACATTCAATGTTGATCCTGACCTAATCTCCCACACAGAAGTACTTGAGATGATTCGCCTGTTAGGATGTCCAAAGACTGCCACAATTTATCATTTGTTACCTCACACTGAAATTGAGGATGGTTTGTGTACTATTACTAATGTCTTAGAAGTGTTAGACATGTTTGCCATGCATACTGGTAGGCCAAACATAGTCATTTACATACACAGTGATGTTGTAGGGATGGGGATGGTGAGAATGAGGGGAGGTCTAGCAATGAAGGAGAGGAACATATTAGTGATGTGAATGAAGAGAAAACAAGTGCATATCAAATGTCAAGTGATGTAGATGAGTTAGAGGATATTTCATTGGAGGATGAGCATGTGAGTGGTGATGGGAATGAATTAGCATTGGATGATAGTGGTGCTAATAGTGACAGTGACATTTTGGAAAGTTCACCTAGGCCTGATGATGATGGGAGGCATGTGTTTATAGAGTTCAATGAGGAAAGGAACATGAAGCATCCCAAATTAGTTGTTGAGATGATATTTCCTAGAGGAGGACAGCAGTTTAGTAAACTGCCGAGAGAGTATTTGTAAAGTTTTGGAATCCCAAAGTTGGGTTTTATCTTTCATTGCAATCATTATATAAGTACAAGTAGAAACATAATTACACTACGACCCTCTAACACTAAGCTAATTATTAATTACTAATTGTACAATTAATTTACACGTGAGCTCATATCTTAACAGTATCACATTAGAAAAGGGTACGACTTCAAATTCTTAAAAAATAAGAAGGACAAAATAATTGTAGTATGCAAACATGGGTGTAGGTTTAGGCTACACGCTTCATTGTATCAACAAACAAGTGCATTTCAGATTAAAAGTAAGACTCAAAATCACAAGTGTGGGAGGTCATACACTAATAGTAATGCAACTTCGTCTTGGTTGGCCAACAAGTACTGTGACAAGCTAGATGATGAGGTTGACTTGAAGGTTAGAACACTGAAGAAAAATATTAGGAAAGATTGGTTGGTGAATGTTTTCTCCATGAAATGCCATAGGGCAAAGAAGAATGCCTTAGAAAAAATTCTAGGAAACCACAGGAACCTATACCTTAGATTAAGAGACTACTGCGGGATGGTTATCAAGACTAACCCTGGAAGCATTGCTTTATTAAAGGTGGATAGACAGTGGGTAGATGTTGAGATTACTTTCTAAAGGTTGTTCATTTGCTACGATGCTCAAATTAGGGAATTTCTTAATGGTTTTAGGCCCATCATTGGACTGGATGCATGTTTCTTAAAAGGACCATTTGGAGGTCAATTGATACACGTTGTAGGCAGAGATGGCATGACCAGATGTATCCCTTGGCCCTTGCAATTGTTGAGGCAGAAACAAAGAGCAGTTGATCTTGGTTTTTAGAGAAACTTACATCTGCTATTGGAAGCCCAGAAGAGAAAGGATGGACATTTATATCAGATAGACAGAAAGGGCTGAAGGAATCATTCAATGAAGTGATGTCAGGGGTAGAACACAAGTATTGCATGAGGCATATGTATGCAAATGCAAATTTCAGACTAATCTTCAAGGGGAAGGACCTCAAGGACCTTATGTGGGGGGCTGCATGTGCTTACACTAGGCCTGAGTTTAAGTTAAAATTGAACCAAATTAAGACAGTTAATGAGAATGCATACAATTGGTTAATGAAGGAACCCTCGCTTCATTGGGCTAGGTGTCTACTTTAGCCCTAGATGTAGGTGCAACAGATTGGACAATAATGTTTCAGAGAGGTTTAACCAGTACATAATGGAGGCAATGTATCAACCTATTCTAGTAATGTTGGAGATGATAAGGAGGCAATTGATGATTAGGTTTCAAGAGAGGATTCAATATATCCAAAAGTTTAATGGTCTGACAATCATTGGGTTATTTATGCATTGACAACCACATGCAACAACTATTACCACACTAGACAAAAAACAAACAGAGACAATCATTGGGTTATTTATGCACTGACAACTATCGATTTATTTATGTTTGGTAGTTGAGGTCAATAATGGTGGGTGAAGCCATGTTTGCTACTAGGATGGATCCTACCCAACCACAACAGAGAATGAAGCAGCTTGTGAGAGGAGGTGCATTGTGAAGTCAGATAAACACATCAGGAACTCAAGGTTCATCTGCGTAGCTAGTTTAGGGATGAAGTCTTTATGATTTTGGTAGTTATATCTTGTGAGACCAACCGATGTGGCTGTTTGTATGAAGTCAGACTGGATTTAGTTGTGTTCTTTGAGGGTTTTTTTTATTGAGATTGTCAAATGGCATATGTTGGGAGTGTACAAAACTTGAAATGTTGGTATATTGTAGTTGTTTTGACTCTCAAACGATGTATTTTTGGAATGTTTAGATGGAAGATTGGCAATTACAGTTGTTGATCGAAAGTTTCATTTATTGTTGGCAATGACGATATCTGTTCAATTATGTTGGAACATAGTTGATCATATTAACTCGCAACATTTCTGCAACCAAACATTTCTGTAGTACGTACCCAACTAATACACAAAGTGAGATCTCAACATTTCTAGAATTGGTCACAAAACAACACATATTCTTCCATTCATTCTCATAACTTGGTACTACAGCAACCTTCTTATATTGCATTATATTATATAAATCCTAAACCCATAATATACTAAGCCAAACACAAACACCTACTAGTATTACACTCAACATGTAACGACTCGCTCCCACCTTGTACAATACTGTCCACTTTTGTCGCCCAAACCCATGGACTTCCCAGTAGGTCACCCATTCCTAGATTGCTTCAGGGTGAGCACGCTTAACTGTGAAGTTTCATTTAGTGTTGGCGTCATCACGGCTTTAAAAGTCCTTGTACAAAGAAGATTCATAATCTTATAAATACCATCGAACTTACATCCACCAAGCGATGTGGGACTCTTGATCACCCATCCGAACGTCCCACTGAGACTCCATCTCATGGACGCCGGCCTCACAGTTGGCACCACGGCTTGGCTGGGGTGTCACAATCTCCCCCACTTAGGAACACACGTCCTCGTGCGGGGCCGAGATTTTTCACATTTTCGGTTGGTGCAGGCTCTGATACCATTTCTAACGACTCTCTCCCGCCTTGTACATTACTGTCCGCTTTTGCCGCCCAAACCTCATAGACTTCCCAATAGGTCACCCATCCCAGGATTGCTCCAGGGCGAGCACGCTTAACTGTGAAGTTCTATTTGGTGTTGGCGCCATCACGGCTTTAAAAGGCCTTGTACAAAGAAGGTTCATAATCTTATAAATACCATCGAACTTACATCCACCAAGCGATGTGGGACTCTTTACTAAACATCCGGATGTCCCACTGAGACTCCATCTCATGGACGCCGGCTTCACAGCTGGCACCACGGCTTGACTGGGGTGTCACACAACACAAGTTTGAGATTGTTTTATTTGCCTTCACACGTCGGAAGCTTGGTATTCAGTGATTCTATTAGAGCCATTCGGTCTTCAACCCTCCCTTCTAACATATTATTCATCTTCTTCAACCCATGGATCTCAGCCTTCAAGGCTTTCATCTTCTTGTTGACACTTCTTCCATACTCTACACCTCTTTTGGAAGTGGGGGGGATCACTCCATGTGAAGAAATTGCATCCATTTTCAAACTGCAAAATGACCCAAAAAAACAAACTTCGTCATTGGGGATAAATACTAATGTTCTACAATTCTAGACTAGGATCTAAGTACCCAAAAATTACAAATTTTGGGTAGAAATATCAATGTTTAAACAACAAACCTTATAGTTAGGCATCCAAAGAATTTTCGACAAGGATTTTCGTCTGTTATTGAGGTCCTAAGCGGAGATCTCAAGTTGCAATCACAAAATACAAGGTTAGGGTTGGAGCTGCAGCTTGATAAAGAGGAGTTCTTGTTTGCTATCTTGATTTCGTAGTGCACTAGGATAGCGTGAAGGACCTTGGACCTTGTTTCAATGGTGGGAGAACCTCCTTCCACGGAGAGTTGAAGAAGAGGGCCATGTAATGGCTTTGTGATGTGTACGTATATGTATCTTCTCCCCTTATGGGTATTATATTATATTACTAAGGGTAATCGACCATTTCAGGACTCATGTGACAATCACATATGTTTTTACCGTCAAATTTTTGACGAAAATGTAACGGAAGGAGTCATCTGACAAGCTCTCTTAGTATAGGGTGGTACGTTATCGTCCAAAAACGTTGAAGGGGGTTAACTTGAAAAAGGGAAATAATTGCAGGGGGCAAAGTGTAATTTTAACCCTTTAAAATATGTCATCCCCCATGTGTTTGTGTTCTCATTTATGAGAATTTGATGTGTCCGTATCTGTATTCGTGTTTCTATTTTTCAAAAATTATAATGTCCAGTGTTTGTATTCATGTCAACTACTTTTCTTGACTGACCTGTTTTCTCCTTTATCTTTCTTAGGTTGTCCTGCTATGGACTTCAATAGGAAAATTGCATGATACCTGCACTACTTTGGTTTCTAAAAAGAAGGAAATATTTTCTGAGTAAATGACTTAATGTACAGTATGTACTCATACCAGATATTCATTGATACTTCAGAATGATAGCGAATGTCTGTTTTGTGGGATGAGAGGGATTGTTGTGCACTGCGCACAAAAGGACGTGTTATGAGCCAAAATAATATCGTTTTAGCACGTAAAATATTACCCGAAAATTATTTGGTCAATGGCCAAATACTCGGTCAATATCTCGTACGTCGAAACGATATTTAGTCGGAACAAAAAATACGGAAGAATGTACCCGAAGTGCTGAACTTGGAAGCATTAGTAATGGCGATTCTTTTATTCTTTATCTATTGGTTAATCTTAGGGTGAGTAAACTGAGAGGATTATGAAACACATATACGAATATGAAATACGGACATGATACACTCTGGATGCGGTAATACGTCAAAATTTAAAAGAAAAAATATGAATGTGTCGGAATATGTCTGTATACGGTAAATATTCTTATAATTATTAATCTTCTATGAAAGAGAGTGATCATTTTCATTAATGGGGGTGCGAACGAAGCTAAAAGACTGATTCTAACCTGACTTTTTATCCTAAAAATTTAAATTTTGCAAAGAAAGATAAAATATATTAGACATTAGTATTCGCTACTTATTATATATAATTTTTTTTGCTGAGAAAAAAGAATTTATTAATTTTTGAAAAGATTACAAAAGATTAAAAGGACAACAAGCATTCAACAATATCATGACAATAAAAATACGAATCTCAACTAAGTTTTGACACCTGCGAAGCCGACAATCATATGCTACTTAGCCCCCTAAAGGTTTGTAAGAAACAAACTAAGACCAATAGAGAATATAAGACCAAAAGAGAACATAAAACAAGAACTCTTGGCCTGTTGGAAAAAATAGATTTTAATTCATATTTTTTGGTGACTTTGTCCCCAAAATTAAGGGGTCTCCTAAGATCACTTGAGGTGGATCTTGGTGAGTTTGTGTACTCCTATGTGATGAGTTTAACCCTTAAAAAGATTAGTTAAGATTCATTAAGGTTTCAATGAGAAATTGATTCTCAAAGTAGGTACTACGTGTAATATAGGGGCAGGTAAGAGATCACATGGCCCAAATATTCAAAAAACAAAAATTTTGTGTTGTGTATACGCGTGCCGCCTGCCTAGGACCGGATCGGATCGTGACTGGGGCCGGGGCCTAGCCGTGGGTCGTGAGTTTGTACTTGGCTTGGCTTGGCTTGGCTTGTCGTTGCGTCGTGTGGTCTTTGGGTCCTTATGGGTTATGTTTTTATTGCCCAAGAGTTTGGGTTTGCTTGATTGGGCTACGCATGGCTTGAGCCCACATAGTTATAGAATGTAGATACAAAAGGGATGTTTGGGAGGGATTTTTTAAAGTATTTTTAAATTTTAGAATTTTGATTATGAAATTTTAGATTATGAAAAACTCATAATCAGAATCTGTGAGTGTTTGATAGAAGTGTATAAAATAGATTATGAACTTGTGAAATGTATGGTAATATAATCAGATTAGAGTGAGCAATTGACCATAATGTTCTTATGTTGTGGCGTCTCATTTGTATATTTGTCAATTCTCCCTTATGTATTTTGAAATATAATCAAATAACTATATATTTACAAATTAAACTAATCTTGAAATACAATAATCACAAAAAGGTGTAAAATATATTTATTGTCTTCTATTACATTGCTATTACAATGATATACAAAATTATATAGTATCTGTATATTAAAAAATTTAAAGGTAAAAGGGTAATAAAATTGTTTGAATCAAATGGCCCAAGCCCAGATTGATTTTTATTTTAAAATTAATTTTTGATTTGATAATTAGGCCTATGCCCGAATTAAAAAGAAATTATTAAAAAATTAAAGCCGAGTAGAATTAATATACAAAATTATAAATCATAGTAAGATTAAAACCAGTAAAAAATTAAAAGAAAAAAGAAAACAGTTTGAGACTTAAAAAGATATGTATGAGCTTAGATTTGTCTAAAATCGAAAACCGGACAGATTTTTTTAAAAAATCTCAAACCAAACTGAACCAGATCAATTGAATTAAAAAATCGAATTAAACCGTCAATTCGATTTAGTTTCTTGATTCAGTTCAATTTTTCGTTTTAAACTTTCACCCTTAATATTTAGGAACTTGGAGAATGTGAAAGCCTTTCCCTACATAAAGAAAAGATTTCTTCCAATTTGTTTGGATCAAAACGTTCGGAGTGAGATATGAAATCTTCTTTTCTTTGAATTGAAGTAACAAAGTCAGTTTATTATTTGTATCAAATAATTTGGAGGGAGATTTGAAAATTGTTTTTTTTTTCTCCCAGATTGGTGCTAGTGAATAGGCTTTGGGTGCCACATTTTCTGAATGAGTTCTGCAAAACTCATTCTCCATTTTGGACTTTAGGAGAAAAAACTCAAAAGGAGGTTTAGAGCTTCTTTTTGCATTTTCATTTCCATTTTTCATTCTACTACTTTTGTAAAATGCATTCTGTATATTTTTTCCAAACACTTCTCCCAAATTCAAAACTAATTTTGACCATAATCCAGAAGGCCAAAAATAAAAAGCTGAAAATTAGGTTCTTACTTCATAATGGAAGTGCTTACATTCGATTAGAAGCACGGGGGTATTCAAGTGATGCGGTTTGGAATTCTGGTGCAGTTAATTAACTGCTAAAGGAGCTTACGTGTATTGAACTCGAAGCGACAGTGTTTTATATGCATAAGCGGTTATCCAACTGCATGGGAAGGAGAGGAACACAAAAAGACGTGATCAACGATGCAGGAAGAGAAAGAGAACATGGAGAAAATGATGGAGTTACTGAAATAAAAAAGAATTATATTTAAAATTTAAAATTTCAAAGCTAAAACAAAGCTAGGTGAATCAGGGTGCAGTCTTTCTTGGGAAAGCTGTCTTCAGTGCGTAAGGAGGAGGGTCCATCAATGTTATCTTCGACACATAGCATGAAAAGTTAGGGGCAGAAAAATAGCACCATTAGCGATAAAGTTCGGCAAATAAATTATATTCGTAAACCCAATTTATACAATAGACAAAATATGTATGATCATGTCATTGCTGATAATAAAATGCGAAAACAATAAACAAATAATTTTGAAATTTAAATCAGAGTATAATACATAAAATAATCTTTTTAAGTCAACCTCTATATTTAGTTTCTAAGTTTCTGACATCAGTGTATGTCAACATCTATACGTGTCTAAAATTCATTTTAATTTCTCAAGTTTTGAGTCGACACAAGCGTTGTGCGTAAGTCAAAATCATAAATTAGTGTCATGATATTCCCGTCAGATATGGTTCCAATCCCTAAGCTGAACCGCATGTACTCGATGTTAGCGTTCCCAATCATTGGCTCCCGTATACCATGTTCCCAATTATTATGATCCTAGACGCTATGTTTCTCGTGTGGCGTGCTTGGCATCAAAATTTCTACCTCCTTTTTGACACTATATTTTATTTCAAAAGACACGACACGACTTATGCACATAACCGGTTCACGACATAACTTCGCTTATTACATGATACGGCTCATGGCCAATTCAGTTAAAGAAGCAGTTCGACAAAAATACCTCATGGTACCAGACATAAGTCAGCTCAAGCCATATTATGGCTAAAGATATCCTAACACATCTCACAGTGAGTAATTTTATGTCTCAAGTCATGTGTGTCGATGCTTTTAACAATCTCAATTTTCTTTTAAAATCTCGTGAGTGACCAAGACCGACATCTACTTGTTGTTCTAGTCTCGGGTTTCTCGATTGATCATATACTTTAATCAGATTCTATCATCAAACAATAGCAAGAAATAACATGGATTGACAATTATGCATGCAAGATAAATCAAGTAATTACGCAAGTACGAAGTGAAATTAATACTTATTCATGTAGATATATACTTGCATGAACATATGCAAAGATCAAATTGGAGCTCATAAACATAGTATCTAAGTTTTGAAGTCTAAAATTCATGTTTTGGTTCAAGGAATATTTTGGACAAATTCAAAAGGCAACTGGTCATGTTTAGGGGTGACTGGTATGGGCGCCTGGTCGGCTTTAGGCCTGACTGGTACGACTGACCGGTCAGGTTTATGTCTAACTAGTACGGCAACTTGTCGGGTTTAGGTCTTGAAAATGAACCAGTAGCAAAGTCCAACAGGGTGGGGTTCAAGGGCGGCTAGTCAATTAGGTTTCTTCTTAGAAAATTCAGCTGAATTTTGTCAACAATGGAGCTTCGTGGAGCTCGAATACATTTACCTTGTAGAAGTTTGATTGAAACTTGAATTGGTGGATTGATCTCGGTTTAAACTCAAAATGGGTGTTGAAAACTTCAAAAAATGAATTTCCTTCTCTCTCTAGATTCTTCAGAATCTCTAACTTTCACTCTCTCTAACTAAGCTCTGGAAATAACAAGATTTTGTTGACTGAAAAGATGAGAAGAGGGGGGTTTATATAGGGAAATGAGAAGAGTGGGGTTTGCCCTTGCACATGGTGCAGATGGAGGTTGAGTGAAAGAAATAGACTTGGCAATGGCTGCCATTGGTGAGGGAGATTTTGCTGCCAAAATCTGCAGAAAACATGTGAGTAAGAAGGGTGGTTTTAAGGGTAAACCATGAGCTTAGGTGGTCTGGGTTTCAGTGAGAGGTAAGGAGAAGTTTCATTGGGGAGGGGAAGGTTTTGTAGGCAAAGGGGAATTTCCAAAAGTGGAAAAAGTTTGAAGCACACGAGGGTGAATGATGATGAAAGGGAAATACTCTGGTGTGGTTGTTCCATGAGACAATGTGGGTTTTGGGCCCACTAAAATGAGATGGGTTATAAGGCCCAAGCTTGATGGGTTAAAGTCAAGATCCATACTAAGGAGGGCTTGGCAAATTTTGGGCTTGACCTATGGAATTTGGGTTGGGCAAGGTTCAACATGCACATACAAATCATATAAAATCATACAACCCAAGGACATTTAGCATTGTGTCCCGCTCCCAAGGTTCAATGAAATATTTTCAAATGATACAAAGAAAGACTGTTTCAGTTACGGTCTTAAATAGTGCTTGTAGAAAGCTTAGAGAAGGAATTGAATTTAAAACTTTGTGTCCTTACAACAATGATCATGGTCTGACCCTATATCAAAGGGGGTGTTAATATCTTTAAATTTAAGCGGGAAATCCAAAAAATATGTAAAGCGCCAAGTACTTTGGATGGTTTATAAATATGAGCTACGGATTGAAGGAAACAGAGGATACATCCCCCATAATACATACTTTTTTCCCCTTTCTAGTACTTAGTATAGTCGTAGTAGTTGTTGTAACCATAGTTGTACTTAGTTTTAGCCATAGTCTATAACAGTAGAAGTAGTCAATTAGAATTAATTCAAAGCATATTGGATACTCTTGTAATGCTCGAATGTAAGTTTTCCATCAGATTTACCATTTGAAATTGTTTCATTCTACATTTTTTGTGACTGTTCATCATTTGTTTCTAGTTTTGAGCCTCCATATGTCAACACACAATTAAATTTTTCTTAATTGAGGTAAGGGAATAGATAATGCAAACGCATGTTAGTTGTTGGTTTTAACTGTCACATTAAAAGTTTTTTCTGAAAAGCATAATTACAAGCTTTTTCTAGCACGTTCGTGTACAAATTTAGCTCTGAGAATATTTGAGTCAACATATTTTTTGCATGTCAGGTGGGACTTAAGTTTTACTATAAACCAAGGCATTGTACCTCCTTTTGATGTTGAGATAGAAGGTATTAGAGAGGTAAGTCTAGTAGATGATGCTTCCAATGATCACATAGAAAGAGACCAATACAATGGTCAAAATGAACATGTTGGCCTAACCTAAATAATGGGGCATGATCATCTTACGAGAATTCAGTATAACCTAGGAGGTCATAATATAAAGGCGGTCAGACCAATGTTGCCACATTTGTGAGTGGTGTTGTACTGAGCGACCCGATAGATGTTGGATCTATACAGTTGAATCACCAACTTTTGAACTCGTTGAAAGAGATTTCTACATCTCAACGGCCTTATTGAGTCATATGAAAGAATGGGCACCAGCCATAAAACAAATTGCTTTTTTCAAGGCATTTTTCAGAACCTAAACCAGTGATACTCAGGGTCATCGAGGCATGCTGAACTCCCAACTTGGATTCTTCAAGAGAGATCCTAGAGATGAGGTCGACTCATTGAGAAACAGGCCAAATATGGGACAAGGAGTATCTAGGTCAAGAGGAACACCTCAGTCTTAATATGAGCCTGTAAGACCCAAGACCATTGTGGAAATGCCAACTAGTGAGAATAGAAGAATCCACTATGTTCATATGCCTTTTCCAAATGTTAATGACCTACCCAGAACCCAAAGAGTGGGTTGGAATAGTATTTCTCAAAAAACCCCTCTTTCAACCAACACCTGGGGGGTTGGAAGAAGACATTAGCCAAATGCTTAATTGCGAAGAGTTAAGACATGGTATGGGGTGTTTACTGATGAACTGCCTAGTGTTCCACCTATAGTATTACCCTCCCAAATATATTTTGGGGCCCCACCTTCAGGGCCTTACTAGCCAATTTAGGGCATGGTTGGAGACCCGAATTTTAGGGGCCACCACCTATGGTAGTCCCTACACCTCCACCTATGGCTGCATTGATGGCTGCCCTTGTGGCAGCACTCATGGCTACAACTAATCAGGGAAACCAACTCATATGCTCATGTTGCATGGTAGTAAAAACCAACTCATATGCTATGTTGCTACTGGAGTCCCAACAGGGGAGCCAAGCACCAAAGGAGCATCTTCCCTGATGCTCAAAGCCTCATTCTTGGAGTGTTTGTACAGAGGATGCAGAGAAAATTATCTGTTATTCAAAGACCTTGACAGATGAGGAGAAAAGACTTCTTCGATTAGGTTGAGAAAACAAAGGTCATTTGAGAAGCAGCCCCTCAAAATGAAGGGTAAGTCTTATCAAGAAGGAACTTCTAAGTCATGGGTATCTCACAAGAAGAATATCCCTATGATCCTGTTAGTTGTTATGTGGGATAGATTAGGTTATGTTAACCCTAATGGGCCTAGGTGGTTAGAGCCCATTAGGTTAACCCTAATCTCATCTATAAATAAAAGAGTGTTAGAATAGTAATGGTTAAGTTGTTATTAATGTTTAGTTGCAAGGGTATTATTGACCTTTCATGTAATTAGGGTTACCTAGGGTTTCTAGGTTTTCTCTATATATTGATGTACTGGCCCCTTGTAACATAATCACTTAATAATACAATTCTCCTTTCTCTAGTTTCACAACATGGTATCAGAGCATAAGATCTAGGCCTGTGGAATACTCGCTTTCCGGCGGGCAGCTTATGCCTTGCCGCCGTCCGCCGGTTGCATCAGGGTCCTCTGTTGTTTGCTTTTGCCTGTGGTTCCGTTGCCTCTGTTTGAGTTCGTTGTCTCTGGTTCTGTTAAGCCTTTTGCTAGCCGCCTTTCGTTGGCTCGCCTGCCTCTGGTTCACTTCCGGTATGTTTCTGATCTGCCGTCTACCTCTGGTCTGTTGCTGTTGCTGTCTGTTGTTTGCTGACTTCAGCCACCTGGTCAGCCGCCTGGTGCTAGCCATTCCACCTGGTCAGCCGCCTGGTCAGCCGCCTGCTTCCGCCTGGGTCTATTGTTTGAATCTTGTGGTACCCTCGTCAGTCTTCTACCCTAACCTGTTTCGTTTTAGGCGTTGGTTGCTCCAGCCCCTTGGTTGTGTTGTGGGCCTGATCTGCTGTTGTGGGCCGCACCCCCCTTGCTCCCTCATTGTTGTCGGTTGCCCCTCAAGTTTGTTTTGATTATAGTTTGATTCCCAAACTTTGCAATATTTGATTTTGGTCCCTGCAGTTTAGACTTTTGGTGAATTTATGGACAAGTCTTTCTTTTGTTGGTTGGTTGTTAAATCCCCGTTTGGTGTGCCAAGTGGCCCCAAGTTGTGCCGTGTGGCACCTTGTTGTGATCCTAGTTGGATTCTTTGTTTCTCTCTTCCCGTGCGATTCGGGGTTCGCACGTGAGGGGGAGAACTTGTCCCATATTCCTTTGTTAGTTATATTCTACTGGGTACCAAAATTAATGTTGTCAAAGAATTAAAGTTGTTGAAGAATTGAAGTCGTTGGAGAATCGAAGTTGTCAAAGACATCAGTTGGAGCATCTCTTTTTCGTTGGAAAATCGAAGTTGTCAAAGACATCAGTTGGAGCATCTCTTTTTCATGTTGGCAAACCCATAATGCTCTCCATGCTCGCATCATGTGTTTGAGGGGGAGTGTTAGTTGTTATGTGGGATAGATTAGGTTATGTTAACCCTGATGGGCCTAGGTGGTTAGAGCCCATTAGGTTAACCCTAATCTCATCTATAAATAAAAGAGTGTTAGAATAGTAATGGTTAAGTTGTTATTAATGTTTAGTTGCAAGGGTATTATTGACCTTTCATGTAATTAGGGTTACCTAGGGTTTCTAGGTTTTCTCTATATATTGATGTACTGGCCCCTTGTAACATAATCACTCAATAATACAATTCTCCTTTCTCTAGTTTCACAACAGATCCAATGCCGTCAGCTCGAATGAGGGGGTTTTCACCTTCGAAGAGGGTTGACTTGGGTAGATACAAGGAGTGAAGCCCAGAGAAATTTATTCTTATAAAAAGAGTACCTGATTGATTTCAAAAGCAGATCAAGATAGAGTTGTTCTAAGGATACAAGGAGCTATCCAATGTAGGGACTAAGACATGTAAACCTCCTTAATCAGCTCCGAATCAACGAGTGTTGCTCTAAAATCCAAAAATAAAGATATCTCATATGGTCCTTTTGTCGTCCTGAACACAAAAGAGGAAACTCTAGAGGAGATACACTCTATTCCAACAAGAGGAAGCCTTGCAAGGAGATCCTTTATGGATGACATCAACCAAAATTCTAGGTTCTCAAGGCAATCAAAAGAAGACCCCATCGAATAAGTGCTAAGAGAACTCTGCCAAAAGGAAAATGAGACTTTAAGGGTTGTTGAATCATTTGGCCAAAAAGTCCACTACCGAACACCAAGGTTGTAGCCCCAAGCTGCCAGATGAATCCGGGTTCTATCACGTCTTTCTTCGACCAAGTCCAAGTCCTTGACCGAGACCTCGTCATTCTTTTTCTGGTTGAAAATCTCAACTCGGATGGTTGGTATCCCTGCTTCCATGCCGAAAACTAAGGCTAATGGTGTTTGCCCTGTAGAATGGCATGGAGTTGTTCAGTACGCCCACAACACGTTGGGCAATCCTTCGGCCCTCTTTCCGTTTGAAGCTGGAGCCTCTTTTTTATCCCCGACACTACTGTTTTTTTTACCCCCAGCTTGACTGTTGCCCTACGAATAATTTGGGGTTGAGTTGTAAAATTTGATAAGATGCTCGACATAGAAATTTGTGAAAATTCTCCAACGAACTGAGTCGTATGGTATGCCAAACCGGGAGATGATATGTTTCTAGGCAAACTTTGTGGCGTCCACCTAGTGCCATTGGCATTTTGCCGACAATGTCAAGCCCTCATTGTGCAAAAGGCCAAGGGCTAGTAAAGGGTGATAGTTCTTCAGCAGTTTGCTGAATGATTGGCGAAAACCTTTGACAGTTGTCACACTTCTGAACAAATAACCTCTTGCATCTTGAGTCACCAACATTCCTGAGTTATTGCTCTATGGGCTAAGAAACGCCCCCTTGAGTGGCAGCCACAATTGACGGCATGAGTCTCGTATAGCACATTTTCCATCCTAGTTGGATGGACACAGTATAGGTACAATCTTGAAAATGATCGTCGGTATAATTTGGATTGCATTTCTCGATCTCGTTGTACAGCTCCCAGTACCGAGCCATGTATTGCCAAAAGAATTTGGCCCTTGCCTTCCTTAGACTGAGAAAAGCATCAATTTCCTTCTTGACATTTGTGCTGGAATAAACCGAGCTGGGAAGGCCATACATAAAACCTTCCAGCAGGAGATAGACCCCTCTAAAAGCTTATCCAACCAAAGAAGACCAAGTTCCCCAAGGTTGAAGGGGAACAATTTGCACATTAAAGCATCATTGGTTAAATAAAGTGACATCATCTAGTTGTACTGAACCGGGTGAGTATACGAGTCATTAGCTGTTTGTAGTGAACCAGGTGAGTATACGAGTCGATCTTGGGTTCGTAATTGTTATAACCAGGTGAGTATACAAGTTGATCTTGGGTTCGTAATTGTTATACTTGGGATGAGAAAATTTGGGAAGAGGTTTAACCGACTCAATCTCTAGAGTGAATGGGGACGAGATGAGCCATTCATGGGATACTTCTGAGTTGAATCGAGTTGATCCGACACCACGAGCCGGCCCTCGATAGTCTGTTCTCTTGGCTTGGTCTAGCATCTTCTCTGGGCCATTTTTCTGTCCTGTAGACAAGCGGTCTGAGCGTTGGACTATTGTCTACTTCTTTCCCAGCCTCTCTAATGCCAAAACCCTACGATCTTCTTTGCGGATGCCTAGCTGCCGATTTGGCGTCAGAGTCTATGCACGGCGCAGTCTATTTCCACCATCACGATAGTCAGTGCATTCAATTCTTTCTCCCAGCTGCACTGACACGCACCTAGACGATTCATGATCTCTTTCTGGAGGAGGGATTCTGGTTCTAGTATGCCCCATGTCCCGTGTACAGCTAGCCGCCGGAGCTTGATTTTTTTGCACTTAGTTCTGAGCTGGAGGACCTCCAGACGCAAACTATCGAGGGCCTCGTCCCTCTTTACTAGATCGCGCTCCAACTGCTTCATGTATTCCCATGCGGTTAGCCTGAGGACCCATTTTGGTGGCAAGGGGTCCTCCCCGGACCCAATCTTCTCAATCTGCGGTCCTTTTTCTTGGGGAGTAGAAGGCCCCACCGGATCCTTCTTATTAAGCCTGGTTCTCCTAACTTCCTTCATTAATGGGGATCCTGTCATCGTACTGATCAGAAAAATAAGATTTGTGTTCCCCAGTAGAGTCGCCAATTATGGGGTTGCAAAGATCTACTAGTTTGATCCAATTCGTTTTCGATATACGAGTTGCACTTATAGCCTGCGCAGGAATTAGTTCCACCCAACTGTTACCAACTAGAAGGTGCTCTGATGCTTAAATAAGAACGCGTGGGATAGAGACACAATACTGATTGTGTTTGTAATAACACCTAATTTTGCCTTGTGATCCCATATTTATTAGCTATCAAGTGCTCTATTTTGGTGATTGAATAATGGGGGATCCTTTCTCAAATTACATGTTGCCAAATCTGGTTATTTCCTTCAAGCACAAGGGTTTCCTAAACAGAACCAGCCTAATCTTGTACATTCCTTATTGGGCCATCTTTCATTCCCAAAAGGGGCCTAGCCGCTCAGCTGGATGGCGGGTCGGTAGCTCAGTGTTGCGACGCTTCATGCGCTGAACCCTCATGTCCTATGCCAGAAGTCTTCAGGGCTGATCGGCAACTCAACATGGTGAGGACCCATTTGGCCGACCAGGCCCACAGTTTGAATGCATCATTCTGCGGGCATTAATCCAAATGCCCATGCTTCGGTCCATCAAGCTCTTGGCTACGTCCTACTACATTTCTCTATTCCTTTTTTTTCTTGTGCAGCGCAAGAATGCAGGTAAGTTTCCAAACAACACGGGTATTTGCCTTCTCGTGTGATATTTTTTTGTGGTTTGTAATGGGTGGTTTATCTGTGGCCTGTGGGCATGCTACTAATCACTAATTCACCATAGATATGCTGCTGAGTGCAGGTTACAACCTCTATTGTTCTTATTTTCTTTCAATCATGTTATGTTTTAATCTAATTAAGCACGCTGTCTGAACATTCTTGGTGTTTAGTATTCTTGTTGGATAGAACTAGCACTTATATGTTACAATTGATTCAAAATTGGTGAAATTTTGCGAATCCCGATCTAGAAATATATGGCTCCTTTGGCTAATTAACCAAACAAATGAAGTTTTATGTGGTTTCAGTCTCATCTCCAAAAGGTACTGGAACAGAATGAGACACTTCAGTCAGTTCATGGAAGGATGTACAGACTGGAAATGGAAGCTAAGTTACTTCAGAAAATGATCAGCGAAATACATGCAGAAGGAATCGAGCTAGATAAAAGAGCAGATGAAGCAATTAGCACTTATGGGAATAATGTTCAAGTAATCATGCTGTTTCATGGCCTTGGCTCCATCTTTCTCCATCTAAACTATCCCTACTTTGGGACATTGGTCACGGTTTTGATGGTAGTTTCATTCTTCTTGGAATTCATGGTTGCTTATATAGTGCATTTCCATAAAATTAGGAAGATGTCTCTATTGGAGAAGCATCTTCAGAGGAGGCAGGGAGAGTTACAGAACGAGATCACATATTTTGGAGCTGACATTAAGAGGATCTATTCAGACGAAAAACTTGAAATACTCTCTAGCAACGGGGCACTTGGAGAGTTTTGAATTGGATTGGTTCACTGATCAGGGATGCCGGTGCCTTGCAGAGTACCATAGCTGGTCTTCTTGAGTTATCATCTAACTCAGAAAGCATTCGAATGAAGTCTCTTTTCCATGTTTCAGTTTACGCATTTATTTATAGGCTAAGTTTTCCCATGATAGCATACTACTTGTTGTACTGTAAGTATTTCGTAATCTTTTTTGTTTTTATTGCCATTTCTAAATACTGTTAACTAAAATGCTCACATGAAGGGATCAAAATTTCGTTTTGGAATGTCAATTTAGACTTCTGATTTACTAGGAAATGAAATGTTTCAAAACATTTTCGAAATGCTTCTGATATATTTTGAAAATGTAGCTGAAACATAATGGAAATGTCAAAAAAAGGATATTCATGAAAATGTCATTGTTGGATATTTCTAATAGCTATTGAAACAACCCAATGGTTTCAGTACCTTTTGTAGAATTCCAACATGAGCGCATTTCCGTATGTGTTTCGGTGCATTTCCATGTTTCTTGCAGTCTCCAAAGAACCAAAAACAATTTAGCCGTTTTGATGGAAACTCTTCGAAACTTTATTCCTTGTGCACATGGTTAATTATTTTCTTATTTTAAATTCTTTTATTTTGCAGTATCTGTTGATTTATTTTAATAATTGCAGAACAAAATCGGATGTCTAATTCATGAACTTAAGAATTTCCTCTGTTGCTTACCTTTGAATGTTAATGACTATGCCTTGTATTTGTCTGTAGTTGGCAACTTCAGGAAAACGAGATTCGTCTACTAAATGTACAAGGAAAGGAGCGTCTGTCCCTCTAAGATGGCTTAGCCTTTGTCAAGTGCTATTTTCCAGTCTACCGCATAGTCTTGGATATTGGGTTTTGTTGGTTTAACGCTTTGTGTATTAGCTTGGGATTGATTCAATCAAACCATGGTATACTTCTGTTAGGCTGATAAGTGGTCTTTTTGTGTAATCTGAGTAGTAGAAAGTGGAAGCAAATGTGTAATGGAAATTAGCAATCCATTGTGGTATGATAAGAGAAGGGAATCATCAAATCCATTGGTTGCATGCTGAGCATCAACTAATGAGGCATCCTGCTCTAGAAGCAAAAGAATTTTCCTGTAATACTTTTTAAATGAAAACGTATCTACTACTGGAATAAGGGAGAGAGCTCTAAGTTCTCTATCTTCTCAAACATTGTTTCTCTTCTCTCTTCTTCTCCTGCACTAAATTAGCTTGGTATCAGTATTGGGAGCTCAAATCCATTTTTATGCATTAGTTTCACAGCTCCTTAAATGTAATTTTCTTGATCCAACGGGGAAAACCATCCAACTATTATCATTGTGAGTGTTGATAAAGTACAACATTGTGGTTTGGGTTCACACCTGGGGTGCCAACTATGCTGGTGGAACATCTCTTTAGGATTATGAAAATCCAGTGGTTGAGTTCTATGCCAAAGTAGTGTCTGACCGATACTTTTTTGTTGTTGGGTTGATAGTTTAGTGAATATTACGCCTCCTTTTCAGTGCTTGCGATGCTTTCATGCCCTTGGACTGTGCTAATATTGGGTATTTGCAGGATTTAGTAGTGGGTAGATTTGTTTGAATTTTAGCTTCATATTTGCTTGAGCTATGTTTCAACATATACACTTCGGGCGTACCATTTAGGATTTTCACTCCATTGTATGCAAGATTGGGATGAAAGATACATATGTACATAAATTAGGTCAATGGTTACATTATGTGTTATTTTGAACTTGTTTGATATATAACATAACGGGACGAGGGAGGAAATTCTAGGTTACTCTCTCTTCAAATTGCTGCATATCATGCTGCTTCTTCTTCTCCTCCTTTTTCTCTTCCCCTCTTTCCTGAGTGTAACCTAGTTATTCATATGATCGCTTCATGGAAAAACATGCTGTCTTTGTTTCTAGAGAACAACTATCAATCCTATTTCTACTTATTTAATTTGTAACCTTCATGCACACATTCAGTACTTCAGTTATTCAACACAAATAAGTATCCTTGGCTTCACATAGCCATCGATAACCGAGGAAGGAGAGAAAAACTTGGAAAAAAAGAGGAAAAGGAAAGGACTCATCAAATCCATTTGTTCCATGCTGAGCATCAATGTATGAGCCAATATAGGGACAAACCTTCTGTATGTTTGATGAACAAACAGATGTAGAGGTCAATGTCAGCTAGTAATATCTCAATTAATCACTGAAATGCAATTCTTCTTTGCCTTATAAAACAGTTCAAACAAAACATAGCCAACTTTAGAGTTTTGAGGGTTTGTTCATATTTTTGTGGTTCAAAGATTTACAATTAACATGAAGAAACTGAAAAATATACCAGGCAGACACAATATTTTGGAATTTTCGAGAAATCACTTTGTCTTATAGAACATTTCTCTAAAACTGTTGGGAAAAACAGTCTACCGAGCAAGGTTTTTTTTTGGGAGAAATGAAAACAGAAAACAAAATAATACCAACTGTTCTATATTTCAGGTCACATTAGTCTCCTGTTGATTCCTTCCTTGGGGGAGATAGAAAGCTTCCTAGTATATCAAAAATATCTTTCATGCTTTGTCCTGTCTATACTTTCTCTATTTCTATTTGTTTACCTTTGTGTGGCCATTATCAAGGAAGAGTGAACCTATCTTTTTCAAGTAGTCTCCTGTTGATTGCAGCTAGAGGGAGATAGAGAGCATCCTTTTACTGACTATCTTTCATGTTTTGTCATGTCTAATTGACTTCCTCCGTCCTTTTTGTTGTTGCACCATATTTACCCCATTTACTTGTATCTTTGTTTGTTAATGCAAGAAGAGTGTGAATTGTTGAGCTGGTGTCTACTCCAACTTCAACTGGTAAGATGCCAACCTTTTCGAAATTTTGCGAGAGGCGCTTTGGTCGTCGTGTAAGTGGTATTTTCAACCTATTTACAGTGGTAGATTGTGATGCTATGTATGGCCACCATGTTAAGTTTGTTAAATAACATGAGAGAACCATATACATGATACCCTTAAATTTATCGTTATTTTTCACTCTATTTATTAGATTTCCTTGGAATATTTGTATGTAATTTTGTCCCTTTATTTGCTGATGAACCATGCCAACTTCTGATGCATACTTATTTGATCACAAGGAATGGAAAGTTCTCCAACCGTAATCTTAGGTTGCATTGCTGCACGAGGGTGGCCGAAAGGACATTTCTCCTACTAGGAGTTGAACTAGAAAACTTACCTCCACCTTTCTTACCACTCGAGCTAATCCTTTGCTTCGACAGGAGAAAACAAGAAGGGAAAAACAAAACGGATCCAACGAGCCAAATTTCGAAGAGCAATGCTACTAACACATCACGCTGTACATTATGCCTATGTGACATCCACTAATTTGATCACATATCAAAATTTATGAGACCCGTTTTTATATTTTGTCCGATAATGGTATGCCACATAGGCATGATGTACATTTTGATGTGCAACTTGATGTGTTAGTAAACTTATTCAATTTCGAAATGCATTATTTGTTTCCACCATCTGTCAATGGAGCAAGCTGAATTTATAAGTGAAACCAAATTCCTGCTAAGAAAATATTTCTGAACAGCATAAGTTCAGAAACATGGCCCAAATATCAATACCATCTTCACCCCTCTATATGTTTCCAGTAACTCCCAACAGTAACCAATGATGGGCATCTCATCCGGACTCTGACTAGGCAATGTTCTTCTTGGGAATGAAGATGTTGCAGAGAAAAAATAATTTCATGGGACACCAAAAACTATTTATAAATATAGCTATCAAACTTTTTTTTTTTTTGTAAAATTGTACTTCTTTGGAACACCTGGGCCCAATTTGGCTAGGATTATTTTTAATTATATGTGTTAAATTTTTCTATTTGTTAGTTTTGCATTAAATTTTGTATAGATTATTTATTCATCTAAAAATATAAAAGTCTAAAAATAAATAATTATGACTACAATTTTAAAAAAAACTACAAAAGATAAAAATAATTCAAAAGATGTTTGTATATAATTACTTTTATGAAATTTTTTGTCTAGATAAATTAATAACACGTAAAATTTTAAAAAAATTAACAAATAGAATTTTTTTCAAATTAAAATAAAAAGATAAAATGTTAAACCAAGTTCAACCTAGAATATGAACAATTTTTAGATTCATATGTAGAACAACACCAATAATGATTGAAATTAGATTAAAATGGAAGATTGGATGATGAAACGTGAGTGTGGTTTTGTTACTTGACTTTTCTTTCATGGAGTATCGTTTTGTTTGTTATTTTCGTACTAGCGTACTTGACTTTGATTTTCTTATTGGCCCAAGTCCACGTTTGTCCATTACTAATATATTTCTCCAATAGGTTTTGTGATTTGCAGGTCCCAAAATAAAACATTGTTTGTTGATGCAAGGAAGAGAAATATAGCTAGTTTTTTCTCCCACTTCCACGCTTCCAACTGGTAAGTATTCAATCCCCCTTCTCCAAAAAATTTGCAAATGGTTTAACTTTTTCCAAAAATGCTAACACTTTCTGGGTTTTTGGTGGATTGTTCTCCTTCTGGACCGTTTTGAGTATCCCAAATCTGTAGTTTAACTTTTAGATACGTTAACGTCTGAACCAAAATGATATATACTGAGAGCATAATAGATGAAAGGAAGCACACAAATCAAGAAGGGTAGGCCTTTGGATTGATGGATTTCAAGAGAAAAGAAAGGGAATTGAGTGAAAGAATATTCTTCCCATGTTTGGATTGATAAGGAAGTGAAGAATATTCTTCCCATGTTTGGATTGATAAGGAAGTGAGAAATGGTGAGAGAAGGTCTTAGCAAAAAAAAAAATGGTGAGAGAAGGTAAGAGAGAGTGAGAATAGAGAACCCCTAAAAAATTCCATTTTTATTCTCACCAATTTTGGTTAGATTTCGTGAGAAAAGAAACCTGGAATAGTTCAATTTCTCATGTTGCCAACTTTATCCTTTCTTTTTTTTTTTGGTACTAGTGACTGCAATGCAAAGGGTGTTTTGGTAAAATAAGTACGACTCTTTTCTTTCTTTTTTCCTTATGGTGGCTAGCCAAATAAGATGGGTAAGAAAATTAGAGAAACCACACTCTCTCATTTTGTGTATCCAAATGAGATGGTGAGAGACTATATTTCTTTCTTTTATTTTCTCATCATTAAATGAAATCATACTTCTTTCTTTTCTTTTCTCACCTTGTTAGCCAAAGGGTTAGAAGGAAGAAGGAAGAAGGAAGAAGGAAGAGAAATCTAAGCAACTATAATTTCCGAACAAAAAACCTGCATGCAACTTGAATGCAAGGATTCGAGATCCTCTCGTGCAATGATTCTTTGATGCAAAATAGGACCCATTACGATTCCCACTCATGAGTAGTTTTTTTTAGGCCTTATGTGTAATTGTCCACACCAAAGATCAGCTCGATCTGATAGGTTTAGTGGAATCACTTTTGTCTTAACATAAATGTACGTATCACAATACATTTATCTCGTGACAAAAGTGCTTTGTTCAGATGATAGTCATGTTCTGCCAATCTAATTTTTTGCACGGATGACTAATAAATCGGATCTCTAAAATGAACGGTTTGGATTATTAAATAGGATCGTGGTGGTTCCTATTTTGAATCACATGATAGACCACATCAGGATCATCAAATGAGACGAGCTTCATTCAGATGTGAGAGGGGCTTGGTTGGATCTGTGTTCTTAATATTTCCAAATGACACAAAGGCATGGACCAACTTTCTGGGACATCAAACGTTATTGGCCCTGATACTAGACTTGGTTTCCTTGACTTGAAAGCCAGTGTCTACCGATTGTTTTGATGCCCAGTGTTTACAGTTTAAAATTATTATATCATGTTTGGCATATTTGATACTTGACATATTTCTATCTTACGCATATTTTCTTTCCCAGTGTCTCCCTGTTTTCTCCTTTTTTTCTGGTACTCGTGCGGATCTGTGAAACTTTAAGTGTTGAAATATTTTTCTCTTGATGGTGGATGAAAGAACTCTGGTGATATTTTCTCAACGTCTCCCTTGTGAGATGGCAGCCGTTTCAAAGTTTAGATATCATGTAAGGGGCCATGTCCAGTCCCTACTCAAATCTCGACCGTGATCCAAATTTGAGTAACACTCAAAAACCCTCTCAGAATCTTTGACACGTACGAAATTAGGTTTGGCCCCATTGTTGCGTAAAATGAAGAGAGACCATTTCACCACATTTGTTTTGAGGGATTCCATTCCTGATAGAAGGACTATTTCAAAATAGTCTGCTATAGTCTCACTGTTTGGTATGCAATCCCATACCGGAAGTGGGATTGTATACCACCTAACCAACTTAAATAGGATTTAGAGGGGGCTGACATACAATCCCGGAAGTGGGATTGTAAACCAAACAACCAACTTTACCAACTCCATCAATTTGTACACAAAGTAACCCGTTCAATGTGGAGTTGATACTCAAATTCAAGTTGAACTCTGATGGAGGTTGTATTGATGAGGCAGCAAGATGTTCCTTGTCCTCTTTTTGGTGTTTTTCCCTTTTGTTGGATTTAAGAAGGTGTGCTTCTTCTATGAATTCCTTATTTAGCATTAAGGGCTGAATTCAAGCAATACTTGAATCAAAAAACCTGTAAAGCTAATAAATCTATATCATAAGGGATAAAAGGTGATGCTTTCCCCGAACAAAGACCTCATGACTTTTTTTTAGAGATCCTTGTTTTGTTAATCACTTTCCAAACGTTTTTTGCAGGGTGGAATACATTTCAAATTGAGGTCGACAACACTTTTTAGGTCTATCAACATGCTTGATCCAACTATAATCGTGGCTATCATTAGTGCTACTTCTATGATATATACAGCAACTCTTAAAGGTTCCTCTATTCTCATAGTTGATGTTTAGCTACTCATTCTTGTATATGTGTGTGCACGTTTAGAGTTTATTGAGCTCAAGTCGCAAGTCATAAGCATGTGATCACAACATGCTATAGGACCTGTGCTCATGGTTATCAAAATCTAGATCCAGATATACGATCTTCAAGGTCCCACGGTTCAAGTTTTGCCAAAAGATTCAGATTGCACAAGAATCTAAAATTTTGTAGAATCTTAGAGTGATTGCTATTCTAGTGACAAAATCGTGTTGAATCATCCTAGCTCTTATTTTCAACTTTTTTTTTCTTATTCTTAATTTCTTATGTATGTGTGTTGAAAATGTGTTCATACCATTGTGTGTTGAAAATGTGTTCATACCATTTTTCTTTTACTAAAAGCTCCCTCTCCAAGGGTCTTCTTCTATGGCAAATTCTATGTAGGAACATGGAGAATGTGAAAGCCTTTCCCTAATCAAACCGTTCGGAGTGAGATATGAAATTTTTTTTTGTTAGTTTATTATTTGTATCAAATTACTTGGAGGGAGATTTCAAAATTGATTTGTCTCCAAAGCGATACTAGTGAATAAGCCTTGTGTCCTGTTAGTTGTTATGTGGGATAGATTAGGTTATGTTAACCCTAATGGGCCTAGGTGGTTAGAGCCCATTAGGTTAACCCTAATCTCATCTATAAATAAAAGAGTGTTAGAATAGTAATGGTTAAGTTGTTATTAATGTTTAGTTGCAAGGGTATTATTGACCTTTCATGTAATTAGGGTTACCTAGGGTTTCTAGGTTTTCTCTATATATTGATGTACTGGCCCCTTGTAACATAATCACTCAATAATACAATTCTTCTTTCTCGAGTTTCACAACATGGTATCAGAGCATAAGATCTAGGCCTGTGGAATACTCGCTTTCCGGCGGGCGGCTTATGCCTTGCCGCCGTCCGCCGGTTGCATCAGGGTCCTCTGTTGTTTGCTTTTGCCTGTGGTTCCATTGCCTCTGTTTGAGTTCGTTGTCTCTGGTTCTGTTAAGCCTTTTGCTAGCCGCCTTTCGTTGGATCGCCTGCCTCTGGTTCACTTCCGGTCTGTTTCTGATATGCCGTCTACCTCTGGTCTGTTGCTGTTGCTGTCTGTTGTTTGCTGACTTCAGCCACCTGGTCAGCCGCCTGGTGCTAGCCATTCCACCTGGTCAGCCACATGGTCAGCCGCCTGCTTCCGCCTGGGTCTATTGTTTGAATCTTGTGGACTAACCTGTTTCGTTTTAGGCGTTGGTTGCTCCAGCCCCTTGGTTGTGTTGTGGGCCTGATCTGCTGTTGTGGGCCGCACCCCCCTTGCTCCCTCATTGTTGTCGGTTGCCCCTCAAGTTTGTTTTGATTATAGTTTGATTCCCAAACTTTGCAATATTTGATTTTGGTCCCTGCAGTTTAGACTTTTGATGAATTTATGGACAAGTCTTTCTTTTGTTGGTTGGTTGTTAAATCCCCGTTTGGTGTGCCAAGTGGCCCCAAGTTGTGCCGTGTGGCACCTTGTTGTGATCCTAGTTGGATTCTTTGTTTCTCTCTTCCCGTGCGATTCGGGGTTCGCACGTGAGGGGGAGAACTTGTCCCATATTCCTTTGTTAGTTATATTCTACTGGGTACCAAAATTAATGTTGTTAAAGAATTAAAGTTGTTGAAGAATTGAAGTCGTTGGAGAATCGAAGTTGTCAAAGACATCAGTTGGATCATCTCTTTTTCATGTTGGCAAACCCATAATGCTCTCCATGCTCGAATCATGTGTTTGAGGGGGAGTGTTAGTTGTTATGTGGGATAGATTAGGTTATGTTAACCCTAATGGGCCTAGGTGGTTAGAGCCCATTAGGTTAACCCTAATCTCATCTATAAATAAAAGAGTGTTAGAATAGTAATGGTTAAGTTGTTATTAATGTTTAGTTGCAAGGGTATTATTGACCTTTCATGTAATTAGGGTTACCTAGGGTTTCTAGGTTTTCTCTATATATTGATGTACTGGCCCCTTGTAACATAATCACTCAATAATACAATTCTCCTTTCTCTAGTTTCACAACATGTCCCAATTAAATTAAATTACCTAGCGGTAACCAGCACGTAAAAAACCGTCAGATGCCTTATGAAGTATAAACTGTTGAAGCGATGTCTTTTTCCTCTCTTGCTATGGAAATGAAAACGTTGTTGTCAAAACATCCTAGTTTATTTATTTATTTACTCGAAAAATAAAATTTATTATGGATGTTAGCATTTCCATTCCCTTTCCTTTTGCCTTGACGAACTCTAGACCCAAACATCGCTTTACTGAAAAAGAACATGAATGTTAACCTTCTAGTAAGTTGTTATGGAAAGTTAAATAGGAACGTGTGCGTTATATGATGATGGGATTAATTAGCTGTAAGCAACTGGGCATCATGCATAAGGTTGCTGATTTGGAAATGTATTATTCCACAAGCCAAAGTTCTGCAACTTCATCATGCTTCTAGTATTTGTTTCAGCTTGTTGCAGGTGACAAATCACATATAAAGTTGCGTCTTTTCTGGTGTTTGAACTTCAACAAATGGGTTGGTGATAGATTCTTGGAATCAGAGGGAGGAGAATTCCTAGTCTTATTTGAATACAAAGCACTGTTGTCTTGTTGATAGTATTTTAAAATCACTAATAACTTTTTGTGTCATATAAGCACAAAATATACACCTGAGAATCCACAGAAGATATTAATCTACAAAGCTTGGATTAATATTCTTCCCTAGAACGACACTAGATCATTGGTGTTTGTGCATGAAGTAACAATACAATACAAAATTACTGTCATTGTTTTGTTGGTTTCTTTCTTAAAAACAAAGTCTATACCTTAATGGAGGATTATGACCTGCAAAATAGGATAATGATTGTGCCTTCTCATTTTTGCAGCATTAACTGATCTGCTTGGGCAGTGCAAGAATGCAGGTGATTCTCCAAACAACACAGGTACTTTTTTTTGTGGTTTCAAGGGCTGTGGTTATTTTGGCATGTGGGCATGTTATATAAGATTCATGGGTGTAGCTACTAATCATTGATTCACTATAGATATGCTGCTTTTTCATCTTGACCATTGATCCAGATAAGTTAAGAAAAAGATTACACTGGTGGCTTAATTTGTTATTATAGGCGAATACATGAAACTTTAGCCTTTATGAATGCATAGATCTCAGTAATAAACCACGTGGTACTTCCAAGAGTTTGACTTGGGATTTCAATCTTATTTATTGCATGATGCAACAAATTAGACAAGATTCTTAAAACACTTCTTGGGTAAGTAACCATTCCTTTTCCTTTGATTTTTTTTTTTTGGGCAGATAAGACCGATGAAAAAGAACTTTCTGCCCAAAGTGTGACTGCAGGTGACGACCTCTATTTTTTTTATTCCTTTGAATCACGTGTTGCTGTTTTACTCTAATTAAGCAAGCTGCCTGAAAATACTTGGCGTTGAGTATTCTTGTTGGATAGAACTAGCACTTATATGTTACAATTGATGAAATTTTGTGAACCCCGATCCGGAAAAGGACAGCACTTAGATGTGCCCCGTGTTGTTAGAAGTTGGATTACTAATTTTTTATTTCTAGAAATATAGATGTTTCTCTATTCATTGTATTCCTTTTGTTCCTCTTCCATGTGTGCATGCACATACGTTGTTGTAAAAATCATGAAAGAACTGTGGTTGTGTTCTGTTCATATCTTGATATTGTTTTGAATCAGTGTTCGTTAGGTGTTTTACGATAATATACTGAAACTACTTTTTTTAGCGTCAACATTTTAGTTTCCCACAAAAATAGAACTAAGCAAAATTTGCAAAAATATTTCTAAAAACTGTATTCAAAAATTGAAATGAGAAATTTTTTGGAAATGAATATTTAAATTTCTTTTTGAAAAGAAAACTTAAAAATTATGGTAGAAAGAGTAAATGAGCAAGGCCAAATTTTAAATTTTAGTTGTTTTTCAAAGTTTTTTTTGTGTCTTAATTTTTGTTCATCTATTTATTTCGAGGAGGGGGCTGTCAAGGGGCGTTTTCCCCAGGGCCAAATCCTCTCATCTGTTGTGTTGCTGATTAAATGATTATCTTTACTAATCCACGAATTACTTATTTTAATCTTTTATTATAGATTCAAAGCTGTTCATCTAATTTTCATAACCGACTGCTTCTGTTTTTCCAAACTAATGAAGTTTTATGTGGTTTCAGTCTCATCTACAAAGGTACTGGAAAGATATGTGATGCTTCAGTCACTTCATGGAAGGTACAGACTGGAAATGCAAGTTAAGTCACTTCAGAAAAGGATCAACCAAATATATGCAGAAGGAATTGAGCTTGATAGAAGGGCAGATGAAGCAATTAGCACTTACGGAAATAATGTTCAAGTAATCATGTTGTTTCATGGCCTTGGCTCCATCTTTCTCCAACTAAACTATCCCTACTTCGGGACATCTATCTCAGTGTTGATGGTAGTTTCATTCTTCTCTGAATTCATAGTTGCTTATATGGTGCATTTCAATAAAATTGGGAAGATGTCTCTATTGGAGAAGGATCTTCAGAGGAGGCAGATAGAGTTACAGAACGAGATCACATATTTTGGAGCTGACATTAAGAGGACCTATTCAGATGAGAAACTTAAAACACTCGCTAGCATTGGGGCACTTGAAGAAGTTTTGAGTTGGATTGGTTCGCTGACTAGGGATGCCGGTGCCTTGCAGAGTACCATAACTGGTCTTCTTAAGTCATCATCTAACTCAGAAAGCAATCGAATGAAGTCTCTTTTCCATGTTTCGGCTTACGCAATTATTTATGGGCTGAGTTTTCCAATGATGGCATACTACTTACTGTACTGTAAGTATTTCTTAATCTTTTTTGTTTGATTGCCATTTCTAAATACTGTTAACCAAAATGCGCACATGAAGGGATCAAAATTTCGTTTTGGAATGTCAATTCAAACCTCTGATTTACAAGGAAAATGTAATGTTTCAAAACATTTTCGAAACGCTTCCAAACTATTTTCAAAATGTAGCTGAAACATAATGGAAATGTAAAGAGAAAAGGATATTCATGACAATGTCATTGTTGGATATTTCTAATAGCTATTGAAGCAGCCCAATTGTTTCAGAAAGTTTTGTAGAATTCCAACATGTTTCGGTGCATTTCCCTATATGTTGGTGGAAACCTTGGAATTTGTGGGATTCCGTTAATGTCTCTTGCAGTCTCCAAAGAAGCGAAAACATTTCAGCCATTTTGATGGAAACTCTACAAAATTTTGTTCCTTGTGCAGATGGTTAATTATTTTCATATTTTTTAATTCTTTCATGTTGCAGTATCTGTTGAATTATTTAAATAATTGCAGAACAAAATCCGAGATCTAAGTCATGAACTTAAGAATTTCCTATGTTGCTTACCTCTGAATGTTAATGACTATGGCTTGTATTTGTCTCTAGCTGTCGACTTCAGGAAAAGGGGATTCGTCTACTAAATGCACAAGAAAAGGAACGCCTGTCTGTGAGATGGTTTAGCCTTTGTCAAATGCTATTTTCCAATCTACCACATAGTCTTGGATCGTTGTGCTGTAGGTCATTTTTTTTTTTTACTTTTACTATTTTACTATTTTGGGTTTTGTTGGTTTAATGCATTGTGTATTAGCTTGGAATTGATTCGATCAAACCATGGTATACTTCTGTTGTGCTGATAAGTGGTCTTTTTGCATAATCGAAGTAATAGAAAGTGGAAGCAAACGTGTAATGGAAATTAGCAATCCAGTGTGGTGTGATGCGAGAAGGGACTCATCAAATCCATTGGTTGCATGCTGAGCATCAACTAATGAGGCATCTTGCTCTAGAGGCAGAAGAATGTTCATTTTTCTTACACTGTAATTCTTTAAAATGAAGATATATCTACTACTGGAATAAGAGAGACAGAAACATTGTTTCTCTTCTTCTTCTTAAACAAACAACAACAACCCCCCCCAGCCGCAACCGCTCTCTCGGCCTCCTCTTCTATGTTCTTCCCCTGCACAAAAGCTAGTTTGGTATCAGTATTGGGAGCCCAAATCCATTTTTATACATTAGTTTCACAGCTCCTTGAATGTAGTTTTCTTGATCCTACGGGGAAAACGATCCAAGTATTATCATTGCGAGTGTTGATAAATTCCGAAATTGTGGACAAATAGGGCTATTTTCTGAAAGGTGGTTTAAGTACAACCCTAGGGTGCCAACTAGGCTGGTGGAACATCTCTTTAGGGTTCTGAAATTCCAATTGTTGAGCTCTATGCCAAAGTAGTGTCTGGCTGATACTTTTTTGTTGTTGCGTTAATAGTTTAATGAATGTTACGCCTCCTTTTCATTCCTTTGTGATGCTTTCGTGCCCTTAGACCATGCTAATATTGGGTATTTGCAGGATCTAATAGAGGGTAGATTTGATTGAATTTTTGCTTCATATTTGCTTGAGCTATGTTTCCAGATATACACTTAGGGTGTACCATTTAGGATTTTCACTCCATTGTATGCTAGATTGGGATGAAAGATACATATGTACAGAATTTAGGTCAATTGTTACATTATGTGTTATTTTGAACTTGTTTGATATAACATAATGGGACAGGGAGGAAATTCTGGGTTACCCTCTCTTCAAATTGCTGCATATCATGACTCTTCTTCTCCTCCTCCTCCTTTTTTCTCCTCTCCTCTTTCCTGAGTGTAACTTATTCGTACGATCCCTTCATGGAGAAACATGATGTCTTTGTTTCTAGAGAACAACTGTCAATGTTATTTCTGCTTATTTGGACCTTCATGCACACATTCAGTACTTCAGTTATTCAACACAAATAAGTAGCCTTGGCTTCACATAGCCAATAGATCACCGAGGAAGAAAAGGAAAAATTAGAAAAAAGAGGAAAAGAAAAGATCATCAAATCCATTTGTTCCATGCTGAGCATCAATGTATGAGCCAAGATAGGGACAAAACTTCAAATTTGAAGAACAAACAAAGCACAGAGAAACAGCTGTAGAGGTGAATATCAGCTAGTAATATCCCATTTAATTACTGAAATGCAATTCTTCTTGGCCTTATAAAACAATTCAAACGAAACATAACCAACTTTAGAGTTTGAGGGTTTGTTCATTATTTTTGTGGTTCAAAGATTTACAATTAACATTAAGAAACCGAAAAAGATACCAGGCAGAAATGTTTCGGGATTTTCAAGAAATTACTTTCTTTTAGAACATTTCTCTATAACTGTTGTGAAAAAACAGTCTGCCGAGAAATGTTTTTTTTTCAGAGAAATGAAAACAGAAAATAAAATGATACCCAACTATTCTATATTTCAAGTCACAGTAGACCTTTCTCAATTCAAATTTGCTTACTCTGTGGCCATTATCAAGGAAGAGTCAACCTATCTTTTTCAAGTAGTCTCCTGTTGATTCCTTCTTCCTTGAGGGAGATAGAGAGCTTCCTATTACTAAATATCTTTCATGTTTTGTCCTGTCTAGACTTTCTCAATTTCTATTTGTATACCTTTCTGTGGCCATTATCAAGGAAGAGTCCACCTATCTTTTTCAAGTAGTCCCCTATTGATTTCTTCTAGAGGGAGATAGAGAGCTTCCTCTCAATGGCTATCTTTCATGTTTTGTGCTGTCTAATTGACTTCCCCCATCCTTTTTATTGTTGCACTATATTTATTTCTCCTTTCATATAGCTCTCTAACATCGTTTGGGCTTTGCAGGCCCAGTTGTATCTTTGTTTGTTATTGCAAGAAGAGTGTGAATTGATGAGCTGGTGTTTACTCCAACTTCAACTGGTAAGATGCCAACCTTTTTGAAATGACTCAAGAGTTTGCAAACTGTTGAGCTTTTGCCAAAAAGACGAAGATGTTTTGGAATCCTCGTAACTAAACTTGATTTTTTTCCTCCTCCTATTTACCTTTTGAAGATTTGAATACCCGAAATTGTAGTTTCTTTTAATTCTTCAATTAGTATCTCTTAATTTCTAAATCATAGGTTGTTGGCCTTAAAAAGGTTTTCGAGTTTTGTTAGTTGCTTAGCCCTGCAAGGACATGTTTTCATTTCCCAATTGCATTGTCTGGCATGTAGCTTCTTGAGTCTTCTCAAGTTCATTTCTTACACCCTTTCCAGTGATCACACCAAACCTTGCAGCTGACTTGGAATGTGGATTTGATTGTTTTCCTTCTGTCTTGTTTGTGTAGGGGAACTGTGATCGTACGTGAAATTGTTGTGTAGTTTTCTCCAACTTCTCTGTAGTAAGATGGGTAATGCCAAATATTGATCTGCCGAGCAAAAGAATAAGGGAATTGAGTTTGAGAACGACACTTGGTGACGGATATCTATTTCCTCTTTCTTTTTTTTTTCTTTTACGGGATTCTCTGTGTTGTTAGAACATAAAAGTAATTAACCTTTGATGCATTACCAGTCATAAAAAGGTGGATTGCTAAGAATACATAATCTCTCAGGAGGATGGGTAATTCCAAATCTGCCAAGAGAAGGAATCAAGAAAGTGAGTTTGAGAAGTACATGGGTGATGGATATCTATTTCTTTTTTCCTTGTGGGATTTCTCTGTTTTGTTAAATCCGTGTTGTTGAAGCATTAAGTTTTTAAACTTTTATACATGATGGTCAAGTAATAAAACATTTGTTAGTGCCAATAGCTACTAATCATTTTTATTTTATTGATTTTGGTTCAAAGATTCAAATTATCCAAAATCAGAAAATGTTGGCTCAATATCTTTTTCCTGGACCCATATGCATACACAAGTCAGTTGTAGTTTATGGGGCACTTCCATTAGTTTGACTCATTAAATAAGAACTTAGTATTTTTAATGCATGATAGGACGTATTTACCATATTCTTGGGGATTTGATATGAAAATGACCACTCCTTTTTCTTGCTTGCAGTTGTAATAGCCCAGCCTGCTGGGAGTAATAGCACAGCTGTCAGTCACAACATAGTCGGTATTGATCTTTTCGGTGGATAGGATTAGCCCGTTTACTAGCTATCAATTGTTATTAATATGCTGAATCTGATTTTAAAAGGTGTTTGAACCAGATTTGTCTGATGACTCTAACCTAAGCAGTCAAAGAAAACAATTCATATACGACCTAAATATTTGGAAATTGACTTATTGTATTTTCATTTTCAATAGAATAACAGTTATTTCCTTTTTGTTCTTTTTTGTTCCTTGTTTGTCCAAATACCCATGGAATTTAATAGCTGATACCTTCAGTAGTTTATTCCTGACAAAGAACCAAATTACATTCGATGATTCAATGTGTTTGATAATTAGATGGGACACTTCACTTACTTGAGGGAAGGATGGATAGCATGGAGATGGCAGTTGAGTCGCTTCAGAAAAGAATCAGCAAAATACATGCAGAACAACTCTTTTTTGAGAAAAGTGCAGATGAAGCAATCAGCACTTACAGAAGTAGTGTTCAGCTAATCATGTTGTTTCATGGCCTTGCCTCTGTATTCCTCCAAGTAAATTATCCCTACGCCGGTGCAGGGGTCGCATTTCTGATGGCGGTTTCATTCTTCTCTACATTCATGGTTACATACGTAGTGACCCTTCAAAAAATTGAGAGGGTGTCTGAATTTGAGAAGAATCTTCAGGGGAGGCAGATGGAGTTACAAAATGAGGTCAAGTATTTTGGAGCTAAAATTGAGACGATATGTTCAAACAGAGACCTTGAAAACTTAGCTCTCAAAGGGACACTTCGAGGAGTTTTGGATAGGATGGATTCACTGAGAAGGGGTAACACTGCCTTGCATAAAGACCTAGCTGACGCTCTTGCATTAACTAACTCGAAAGACAATCGAATGAAATTGGTCTTCCAAGTTGCAGTTGGTGCAGTTTTATACGGGCTATGTTTTCCTACGATTGCCTACTACTGTCTATGTTGTAAGTATTTTCTCTGCTGCAATATTAGCTTATCCTTTATCTACTTGAGTTGCTGAAGGAAAAGTTCTGCAAAAACTCTCTCTTTCTATTCATAAAACCTTCGATTCTCAGTATCATTTGCAAATCTGTTGAGCTTAAAGAGAATTGAAGAAAATCTTTTGTGTGCAACAACTAGTGAACTTCAGAATTCCTTTGCTCCATATCTTATCAATTTTTGTGACTACATTACTTTATGCTTGTAGTTGTGGGCTTGAGGAGGGATGGACTCGTCCACACAATGTAGAAGTAACTAAAAGAAAAATGGCTACATTGCGAGAGGTGCTTTGGTCTTTGTGTAAGTGATATTTTCAACCTATTTACCGTGTGGTAGCTTGTAAGGCTATGGCCTTGGAACCATGTTAAGTTTGTTAAATAACATCAAAGAACTATATACGTGTTACCCTTTGATTTATTGTTTGTGTATTGAAAGTCAGAGAACTTTATAAGTTTCCTTGAAATATTTGTCTGCAAAGTGTTTTGTCGTCATTTGCTGATGAACCGTGCCAACCTTTAATGCATACTTATTTGATCACGAGGTATGGAAAGCTCTCCGACCATAATCTTAGGTTGTGTAGCTGAACTGTGGAGTGTCAGCAAGGGTGGCCAAAGGACATTGCTCCTATTAGGAGTTGAACTAGAAACTTGTGGTTATAAGGCACTTACCTCTCTGTTTCTTACCACTCGAGCTAATCTTTTGGTTCACATGTTCTCACGTCAGGGGAAAACAAGAAAGGAAAAACAAAACGGATCCAACGAGTCAATTTCATGTGAAGGGACTTGATCTGCTGAACCTGGGACCAAGGAATCCACACCTTCGAAGTCCCCTCCTAGAGAACATGGAGCTGAAGATTCAGTTCACTCCCTATCCTCCTCTGTTTGGATATGTTTGACGGAAAGAGTTTCCATCGAAACGAAGAGTTCGACCTCGATGTAGCGAGTTTGGGTAGGTAATTGAATAGTACGAAAAAGTAGAAACGTTATAACTTATGATACCGACTCCAAGTAGAATGAGAATGAGAATATACACCTCTTTGGATGACCAAAAACCAAAAGAGATGTTGGTATAATAATGGGGAGTCTCCCCCTGTAGAGGGATCAAAAAATGTTGTATTAAAGTTTCGATCGGTTAATAACATGGTAATTGCCCCTGCCAATGCAGGAAGTGATAATAAAAGTAGGAATACTGGAACTATAATGGACCACACAAGTAGGGGTAATCTATGTCATTCCCAGTTCACGCATGTTGAAGCCAAGAAAGACAAGAAGAAGTTTTTTCTGGAAGCTCTGCAGCTGAACCCATCCGCATTCATTGCTTGCAGGTCATTTCACCTTATGTTGTAGTTTTTTTTTCGTCATGCCAAATCTCAAGTTTGTGATTTTTTTGAACCTTTAGGAAAAACAAAATGGATCCAACGAGCCAAATTTCGAAATGTATTATTTGTTTCTACCATCTGTCAATGGTGCAAAGCTGAATTTATAAGTGAAACCAAAGTCCTAGTAAGAAAACATTTCGGAACAGCATAAGTTCAGAAACATGGCCCAAATATCGTTACACAAGTACCTCTCTACCTTTACGCCTCTATATGCTTCCAGTAACTCCCAACAGTACCAATGATGGGCATCTCATCCGGACTCTGGCTACGCAATGTTCTTCTTGGGGATGAAGATTTTGCAGACAGTTCTTTGATCTCTTGAACAGTCAATGCTCCTAAAATCGGTCTATCTTCGTAACTTCTTGATGAATTTACCCTCCCCGGCGAATTGCCAACAGATTCGGGACTGTTTTTGGAAATGGGTGGTGTTATTTCAGATTCAACCAACCAGCTTGACAGACTAGTATCAACTGCAATGTCATCAAACTCAAACTTTGAATGATTCGAGGACTTCAAATCAGGCTCTTCACTGAAGCCTACTTCCTCTACATAGACATTCTCCTTTTCTTGATCCTTCAATTGTGCAGATTTCGTAGATTTGATCCCTTTCCATTGAGTAAGATTCTCAACTGGGTGTAAAACAGATACCAAGTATTTGCTTCTCTCACTATGACTCAACCCAATTGACTTCTGTTTGTTGTCAGTCAAGCTGCCGATTGTTATCGGACTATTGACCTCTTTTTCATCTATTTCAGATGCAGATATGTGTTTTTTCGAATCTATAGATATAGAGAAACATGACTCAGATGGATCATTATCATCAGAATCACTTTCTAACAATTCCACGGATTCAGATTCACCATCGCCACTGCTTGTGCAATTGTGGTTCCTATATCTTGGAGGATAAGAGAACACACTTGACATACTAGAATCTGATTGGGTCTGGCTCTCATGTTTTGTTTCTTCTTTCTTCTTTCCTTGTTCTTCGGCATTCCCCAATTCCACTGAGCAATTCTTGATTTCTTGGGGTGGGAATTCCTCGTGGGTTTTGACATTCGAATCAAATGTGACTTTCTTTCTGATACTTCCCTCCGATTGCTCTTCATCCTTATTTCTACTCGCACAAATAAACCGAACAACTAAAAGTAGTAAAACCCCAGAAATCATACAACTACAAAAGGGCTAAATCTAGAAAGAAAGACAAAAAAATCACTTACTTGGAATCATTGTTGGGTTCAATGTTATCTTCAACTTCTTGCTTAGAAGGCTTGGTGGGTTGAAGAGTTTCGCAAGCCCCATGTCCCTGAATCTAATTCTGGGTAAGTGATTCTGAGTATAAAAAGAAAAAGAAAAGAGAAGAGAAACGACATAAAGTGAATTGGATTTGAGTTGAAGCTTACTTGACCTCCAAAGGGAACAACTATATTGGGCTTGCTCTGAGGTTTTCGATTCTTTGAAGCACCAAAACAGGGGCGAAAGCATCTCATCACGACCTACTTTTGGGTTCCTATAAAGTGGGTTCTCTTTCCCGATAGACAGATAGAGAGAGAGAGAGAAGAATGGAGGAACCTAACGTCTGAATTCTTAGAAGGGTTTGAAAAAATGACCGTTGCCCATTGTATGGTGTGGCTTGGGTACTGAGACAAAAGGTTTAAAAATA
The DNA here is from genome assembly GCA_019985065.2 of Arctostaphylos glauca. Lineage (NCBI taxonomy): Eukaryota > Viridiplantae > Streptophyta > Magnoliopsida > Ericales > Ericaceae > Arctostaphylos > Arctostaphylos glauca. The sequence goes on from JAHSPW020000013.1 coordinate 20,767,864, forward strand.
GGGCGGCTAATTAAAAATGAGAAATTCTGTGTACACAGATCCGGATGTGTCCGGATCCGTCGGATGCACGTGAGACCCTTGAATTATTAAAGACCCCACGTGCATCCGACGGATTGTGTTCGGATCTGTGTACACAATCTATGTACATAGCATTGTTCATTAAAAATAGACTTATTTCTAGGTGTGATGAGTAGAGCCCAATAAACAAAAATCAATAGTGTAATCAGTTCAGTTAGATTCAATTCAGTTTGATAAGAAAATTTTGTTTAGAAATTTAAAAACCGAAATCGAACCAAACAATTTTGGTTTTGGTTCGATTTGGTTCAGCTTTTGGATTTGGATTCAATTTTTTCGGTTTAGCGGTTTGGTGAGTCACGAATGGGCCAAGCTTAAGATAATAATAACTTTTCTAGTTCACAAATAAGACGTTGAGTCATGAATGGGTCATGCTCGTTGTAAAAATATACATTAACTTGTAAACAACAATTTTTAATGTAAAAAATATGAGTTATCATCTAGTAGCAAAGTGATCATCAATCGTTCGAGAATAAAAATTGGCAAATTCACGAGTTTAAAAATAAAACAACTATAAGGTGCGTTCTAGTTTGGTCCAATCCGGTTTTTAAGATTACAAATTTGAAACTAGAGGTGGAAAAGAAACACGACTGAAATTTTCGGGGTTCGGTCGGTTTAGTTTCCAATTCGATCGGTTTCGGTAAAAAGAAATTTGGTTTTCGATTTGATCCCGGTTCTCCGCAAATCGAACCCCGGACTGAACCAAACCAATAGACAAATTGTAATACCGAACCGATTTTTTTCTTGTTTTTATTCCTCTCCATTTTTTGTATGGTCCAAATTGTAAATTCCATTTTTTTTTTCGCATGGCCTAAACATGAAATTATCAAGCCCAGATTATTTTGAAGCCCATTCATAGCAGGTCCAAATTATCTTTAAGTCCAATTTGAGATCCCCAAAGAACCCTGCTGGACCAAATCACCCCAAACCAATTTTTTTTCACCAATTTTTTTCGGTTGGGATAGGAAATTTATATTTCCTCCCCTAATTGATCGGTTTGGTTTGGAATACAAGCAAAAACCGATTGGAACGAATCAATTTCACCCTTTTTCCGAAATTGAACTAAACGTTTTAAAAAATAAAATCGAATTGGACCGGACCATACTAGACCAAACTAAACTACTCAGAAAAAGTGAATTAAACTGTCGATTGAGTTCAATTTTTCTGTCCAATTTGATTAATCGCTTTTTACTTACAATCCTAACTGTATGTATATATCTATCGTGATTTTTGTTTTATCATTTTAAAGATCATAATTAGTTGGATGTTTCGTGCCAGAAAAGAACTACATAGAAATTGGGGAGGAGTCCGGGTCTCTCCAAAAAATTTATATAAAATATAAATATAAATTTTGAAAATTATAAAAAATAATATTTCAATCTCTTCAAAATTACATTCAACCTTCTTCCTTTCTAAAAAAAATAAATTCTTGACTCCCTCATTGATCGAATTTTGATTCTGTCTCTATTCATTAGTGGGATCTGGAGGTCTTACTGTGCATTGCGCACAATAAAATGTGTTGTGCGCCAAATAATAATTATTTTGGCATACAAAATACTATCTGAACAATTAAACACTGATCGAATAATTTTTATTAATATTTTACACAATAAAATAATATCATTTTAGCGCACAATACACGTTTTTGCATTGTTATTTATCGGTGGACCAAGACAGGAACACATGAGAAAGTTTGATGGGTTACGAACTGACGGCCGACCACCTCGGAGAGCGAGATTTCCCTTTTTTTTCCCGAGTCACGAGGCATAATCCATCGGTGGTCCCCCATTTAACGTTTGATATCAACGGTTCTGATCTAAAGAACACAAACTCCTTATCACCACACCTGAAAAAGCCTTCCGCCACGTGAACCCCCCGTAGGCCCCAGTTGCCGGAAAAAAAAATTAAGAATATCAATTTTTTTCTGTAATTTTAGTGCGTTCAATTAGAGTGAAAATCGTGAGACTTAACAGTGTTCTAATTTTTTTTAGTTCTTTCTTTAAAATTATCCTACCAAAAATAAAAATGAAAATTTATATTATTAGTAGAATGCTCAAATTTTTTCTAGTAAAATAAAATTAAAAAAAGGAATATATTTTTCTTCCATGTTTTATTTTTAAAAAATTATTAAAAAATTAAAAATAGTGATTTAATTGCGTAAGAAACTGGTATAAAAATAAAATCTTGTATTTTGATACATTTATGACACAAGAAAAAAAATTAGAGATGTAAACCTTACAATTTTCTTACTAACTGAACGTAAAAGTTACAAAAAAAAGTTACGATATTCTCGTTCTTTCATTTATCTCCTCAATGATTGAGGGAGATTGGGTCTTAGACGTAAAGGTTTTTTTAGTTACAAAAATGAAAAATCATACCGCTATTTACAAATAGAATTTTTTTGGTCTTCGAAAAATTTTCAAGAAAATATTCTCAAAATTTAATTTAATGGGTGAGATTCACTTAAGTGTATAGTACTTTTAAATACAATTGGATTTAGTCAATTAATTTTGAATTTGGGAATTTTTTTGGAAAAATTTTCGACAACTTTAGTCTTGCTAAAAACAAATATACTCTTTGATTTAAGTAATTCTCTCATCTTCTTTTTCTTTTCATAAATGTAGGATTTCATGAATTAAATGATGTAGTAACAATTTATCTATTCAAATCAAAATTTATATATATTTATTATGTTCAGATTCGATTGGATACTAATTTTATTAGGGTGGATAAACTCATCAAGTTTTTTAAAATTGAGATAGTATCTGTTTATTAAAACTCATTTAAGATGATTTGTTACATAACTTAAGACAAGATAGATACCTTACTATGATCTGTTGTGATTTGGGTGGTTGTTACTGAAATAAATGGCATGTTCCCACAAAGAAACAAAAAAAGACAACGGCAACCTATCTTATAAATTGTCCTTTTGAATTTCAGTGCAAAAAACAAGATGATGGCTTGCGGGTGGTTAATGAAGTCAAAATTAGCTCACGTAACCATGGGCCCTCAACTAATCTGGACATCCCTCTTGTCGTTGTTTGCCAAAGAAAGAGATCACGAGCATTGACGAAATGACTAGATCGGGAATACCACCACGCCAAGTTCTTTCTTGACTGAGACAATCCAATCCAATCCAAAGTTTCAAGCAATATCAAGAACAATTTAATTATAATACGAAAGCGAAAATTCAAAAGGACAACTTGACAAGACATACTACGATCCAAGCATTGTTTGAAGAGCTTAGTCAAGGTGATTTTACTTTTGACGTTGCATGTTATCAACAAGGTCATTTCACACATTTGTTTTTTGCACACCCTTCTTCAAGCACAGTGACCAAAAGCTATACAGACATCTTTGTGATGGACTACACATATAAGACAAAAGGGTACAATATGCCACTACTTGACATAATTGGAATTTGGAGTTTCAAGTTTTAACAGTTCTTTCTACTATAGTTTTGCATTTTTGAGAAAGAGGGAGAAGGAGATTATATTTGGGCATTGCAAAAGTTTAGCAAGATATTGGGTCCAACTTGTCATCCTTCTGTCATTGTATTGATAGGAAATTTTCCTTGATGAATGCTATAAAAGTTGTTTTCCCCTCAACTACATTACTACGGTCAGGCTATCGATCACGGAGTCAAAAATGAATTACAAATCGGACCAATCTGCGAATCGACTGAGACACTTTCCGACCAGAAAGCAAAGTTCCCAAATCATTCTGGCAAATTGCAAGCCTTCCTTTGAAACTCAAGAAGATTGAACCACGTTTTTGTCCACTTGGAATGAAGTGGTAAACTCTCAAGATGAGGAGGCATTCTATGAAGTTTGGAAACAGATTGAGCTGTTGTATGAGGGGAAGGAAAAAGTTGTATGCTATATTAGAAAGACATGGCTTCCATTCAAAGAGCGGTTTGTGCATGCATGGGCTGAAAATTATGCTCATTTTGAAAATCGTGTTTCTTGAAGGGCAGAAGGTACACATGAGAAATTGAACAAATATTTACAAATTTTCACAGATGATCTCTATAACGCCCTAATTGCTCGAAACATCAAATAATTTATTTAAAATTTTATTTTATTAAAAGACAAGAATTATATCAAAATACCCACAACCATTTATTAATTAGGAGCAATGCTACTAACACATCACACTGCACATCATACCTATGTGGTATTCATTAATTTGAACACATCTCAAAATTTATAGGACCCACTTTTATATTTTGTGTTATAATAGTATAACACGTAAGCATGATGTACACTTTGATGTGCAACTTGATGTGATAGTAGACTTGTTCATTAATTAAAGTTAAAACTGAGTTCTTGAAGCACGTGATTGAAATTGATTTGGGGTTTATATTTGTTTCATAACATTAAAATAAGAGAAAAATCATAGCGACAATAGAGGGGTATGGCATCCAAGCAAACAGCTCGTCCCCATCAACTCTCGACACTTCTTGGACGACTGGCTCGTCTGTCTACACATCTCCATTTGGCATGAAACGTCTAGGGCAGAGAAGTTGAACTGATAAGTAATCAAACTCAGTAGATAAAATTACCCGAAAAATCATACCCACGGGTGATACGGCATGCAACAGGTATATACGCTAAACACTTGAGAGATTAAGCATGAAATAAAGGCATAGCAGGAAGTAACGAGCAGAAACACAAACACTTTGGTAAGTAACGAGCAGAAACACAAACACTTTGGTAAGTAACGAGCAGAAACACAAACACTTTGTTAGACATTAGCATATGGCTTTTAGTTGGCATTGACTAGTCCTTCCTGACCCAGGGTCACAATTCGAATCATAACTCAACAAGAAAAGAACCTTCTACTGTTCTCTCAAGTCAATACATACCTCACCCTATCTAGATCTCGCAAACATGATGTCATCAGGTCCAGTTTCTACGTAATTTAGTCATTTTTCCTTATAGACCCAAAGACGCACAATACACTAGCCATCATTCTATTGGGGTCCGAAGTTGCATTCCCAAACCCCGGAGTTACCCTCTACCGTATTCAACTCCTCCTAGGAGGGGCCCTTAAATCAATATGTCATAACCAACATCTCAAACCACAATATCATGCCACACCAGGTTATCAATTTTCATTAAACTTTTACACAAGTTTTTACAGTGATTTAATTTCATAAGAAACTGGTATAAAAATAAAATCTTGTATTTTGATACATTTATGACACAAGAAAAAAAATTAGAGATGTAAACCTTACAATTTTCTTACTAACTAAACGTAAAAGTTACAAAAAAGTACGATATTCTCGTTCTTTCATTTATTTACTCAAGAACTGAGGGAGATTGGGTCTCTAAAGTATAGGTTTTCTTAGTTACAAAAATGAAAAATCATACCGCTATTTACAAATAGATTTCTTTTGGTCTTCGAAAAGTTTCTAAGAAAATATTCTCAATTTTTAATTTAATGGGTGAGATTCACTTAAGTGTATAGTACTTTTAAATACAATTGGATTTCGTCAATAAATTTTGAATTTGGGAATTTTTTTGGAAAAATTTTCGACAACTTTAGTCTTGCTAAAAACAAATATACCCTTTGATTTAAGTAAATTCTCACTTTTTTTTTCTTTTCATAAATGTAGGATTTCATGAATTAAATGATGCAGTAACAATTTATCTATTCAAATCAAAACTTATATATATTTATTATGTTCAGATTCGATTGGATACTTTTATTAGGGTGGATAAACTCATCAAGTTTTTTAAAATCGAGATAGTATCTGTTTATTAAAACTCATTTAAGATTGATTTGTTACATAATAAATTAAATTTTAATATTTTTAAAATTCGTTAAGCTTTTAAATCATATTTGAGCAAGTTACTATTTGACTCATAGGGTATCAAAAAATTAAATTACTCACGACGGATTCAATTAGAGCTTGTTTTTTATTGGCTCGACCTGTAAACAAACTAAGCTTGAACATGTTTCTAAATCCATTAAATTTTCAAATCAAATTTCAATAATTAATTTTTCAACTCGTTCGATTTGCGTATCAGCTAGTAACTATTACTGCGTAACACTTTTTTATGTGGCGGGTCAAGCTCTTTATTTTTCAATCTTTATTATGAGTCAATTATTAATGATCAGGGCCGTTCATCTTATACATTTTGCTAATTTTTATAAACAATCAACTTGCTAAGCCATCAATGGCCAAACAATTCGTATTTTCTTTTATAAAACTATAATACCATAAGGAGCCGAATAATACCACGAGTGTTTTCTCCCGTCACAAGCATTTAATACTCTGGTGGGTACAAAGACTAATTTATCCTCTTTTGGTAAAAAAAACTATCAGCTTAAATATTTGTTTCCCTAACTGCCCTCAAATGGCTTTTGATATGTCGTCCTTTGCCCTGAGAACAATGCTACAGACGCATACTTTAAGGACACAGACTGAACACAGATATGTCCGGTACTGTTGGATGCACGTGAAATGCTTGATAATTTAAGGACCGCATGTGCATCCAACCCGGACACATCTGTGTCCGGTCTATGTGGAAAAGTTTGTCCTTGCCCTAATATAGGGATGACAATCTCGTCCGATCCGATCCGTCCCGCTTCGATCTCGTGCCCGAACGGATCGAAGATTCGGAGATTTTTTCAGGGATCGGATCGGATTCGGGGAATACATTTTTAAAAAATTCGGAGAACGGGTAGGATGCTGGTCTATGTATTCCCGCCCCGCTCCGTTCCGCTAACCCTTATTTAAAAATATATTAGGGACTTAGAATTTGCTGATTTTAGATTTTTTACTTTTGTGTTGATAAAATATGTTCTACATTGTAATACATTGAGGCAAAACTATATTGTTTAGTATTTTTTTGTCAATTTTTTTTGTAATGTAGATGATAGTTCTTGAATCCTCTTGATGCGATACGGTATAATTTTCTTTGTTGCTGTTGTAATTTTGTGATGATTTTTCACGTGAATAGTCCCTATCTGAGATATAGTTAACCATTTATTCTTCTTAATTACTCATAGCCCATGTTTTAGTTTATAAACTCTTTCATTTTTTTGTGTTAACTAGTTATAATGGTTATTATTTATGACTATGTTAACTATTGTTTATAACTCTTGCATTTAATATTGGTTGATTTGTTTTTGTTTTTTTATAGTTTCAATTTTTTTTAAAGTCATATACTCGTAGTTCATAATTTAATTTTTTTTAAAATTAGAAATATTAGTTTTTTTTTCATTTTCGGATATCCGTTCCTCGTCCGGGGGAGGGCAAAACTAGTCCCCGTTCAGGGATTGGGGCGGGGATGGAGTTCGGATATGGATTCTGAGATCGGAGGCGGGGACAGCACTATCCGTCCCCGATGCGTCCCGTTGCGTCCCGTTGCCATCCCTACCCTAATTCTTGAGTGTTTGATATATGATTGTTGACTCAGCATACTAAAAGGTTGCCAACCTATTTTTTATTCTTTGTTTGCATGTTGTTTTCTTCTACCTTTGGTTTGAAATTGTGTTTTCGTGCGTATTTTGTTTTTAGGAACTTCAGTAACTACTATTCAATATTCAAGAACTTGTACTGTTGAGCTTGTATATTTTGGGTTTCATCAATTTACTTTTTGTTTGTAACTAAACAAAAACTTTTTTCTTAGAATTTTTAATGTCTTTTAATCTTTGTTCAAGTGTTTTTATGATGTAGATTTGGTGACTAATAACCATGGATATTGAACAACCAATTGAATGCCTCGATGGACGTTCAAGTGAAGAAAATGAACAAAAGGACATACTCGAATAATTTGGTTGGAAACTCGAATCTCGTGAAGAACTTCTTGGTACTCTTTGAGAGTTTTTCTCATTGCAAGGTTATGCGGTATCTATCAAAAACTGAAGACAAGATAGATACTTTACCATCTGTTGTGATTTGGGCGGTTGTTACTGAAATAAATGGCATGTTCCCACAAAGAAACGAAAAAAGACAGCGGCAACCCATCTTATAAATTGTCCTTTTGAATTTCAGTGCAAAAAACAAGATGATGGCTTGTGGGTGGTTAATGAAGTCAAAATTAGCTCACGTAACCATGGGCCCTCAACTAATCTGGACATTCCTTTTGTCGTCGTTTGTCAAAGAAAGAGATCACGAGCATTGACGAAATAACTAGATCGGGAATACCACCACGCCAAATTCTTTCTTGACTGAGACAATCCAATCCAATCCAAAGCTTCAAGCAATATCAAGAACAATTTAATTATAATACGAAAGCGAAAATTCAAAAGGACAACTTGACAAGGCATATACTACGATCCAAGCATTGTTTGAAGAGCTTAGTCAAGGTGATTTTACTTTTGACGTTGCATGTTATCAAAAAGGTCATTTCACACATTTGTTTTTTGCACACCCTTCTTCAAGCACAGTGACCAAAAGCTATGCAGACATCTTTGTGATGGACTACACCTATAAGACAAAAAGGTACAACTTGGAGAAAGAGGGAGAAGGAGATTATATTTGGGCATTGCAAAATTTTAGCAAGATATTGGGTCCAACTTGTCATCCTTCTGTCGTTGTATCGATAGGAAATTTTCCTTGATAAATGTTATAAAAGTTGTTTTCCCCTAAACTACATCACTACGGTCAGGTTATCGAACACGGAGTCAAAAATGAATTACAAGTCGAACCAATCTGCGAATCGACAGAGACACTTCCCAACCAGAAAGTAAAGTTTTCAAATCTTTTGTGTGTATGGTATATTAAGAAAAACATTTTCTTACCAAAAAAAAAGAAAAACATTCTGGCAAATTGCAAGCCTTCCTTTGACACTCAAGAAGATTGAACCACGTTTTTGTCCACTTGGAATGAAGTGGTAAACTCTCAAGATGAGGAGGCATTCTATGAAGTTTGGAAACCGATTGAGCTATCGTACGAGGAAAAGGAAAAAGTTGTATGCTATGTTAGAAAGACATGGCTTCCATTCAAAGAGCAGTTTGTGCATGCATGGACTGAAAATTATGCTCATTTTGAAAATTGTGTTTCTTCAGGGGTAGAAGGTACGCATGAGAAATTGAACAAATATTTACAAATTTTCACTGGTGATCTCTGTAACGCTCTAATTGCTCGGAACATTAAATAATTTATTTAAAGTTTTATTTTATTAAAAGACAAGAATTATATCAAAATACCCACAACTATTTATTAATTAAGAGCAATGCTACTAGCACATCACATTGCACATCATACCTATGTGGTATTCATTAATTTGAACACATATAAAATTTACGGGACCCGCTTTTATATTTTGTCTTATAATAATATGGCACGTAAGCATGATGTACACTTTGATATGTAACTTGATGTGTTAGTAGACTTATCCATTAATTAAAGTTAAAATTGAGTTCTCAAAGCACGTGATTGAAATTGATCAAATTACCCCTTGGGTTTATATTTGTTTCATAACATTAAAATAAGAGAAAAATCATAGCGACAATAGAGGGGTATGGCATCCAAGCGAACAGCTCCTCCTCATCAACTCTCGACACTTTTTGGACGAGTGGCTCCTCCGTCTACACATCTCCATTTGGCATGAAACGTCAGGGGCAGAGAAGTTGAACTGATAAGTAATGCAACTCAGTAGATAAAATTACCCGAAAAATCATACCCACAGGCCACAGGTGATACGGCATGCACAGTTATATACGCTAAACACTTGAGAGATTAAGCATGAAATAAAGCATAGCAGGAAGTAACGAGCAGAACCCAAACACTTTGGTAAGTTTTATTAAATCTTTTTATGTTTCTAGGTATACCATAAAAAATGCCATAACTTCCCTTAGACATTAGCAAATTTTTGTGATTAATTTTTTTTTATTTAGGATCATCTTATCAAATTTTTTTAATTTCAATTCATATTTTTGTGATTAATTCCTCTCGTTGCAATGAATAAAAAATACAAAAAAAGATTTACAAAAATTTATACAAAAAATCGTGAAACAAAATATAATATCCACACTAACATATTTTGTTTCTAGACCTAAGGATGCTTCATGCATTAGAAGATGACATGACCATAACTAAATAAAAATAATTTGCATTGATAAATAAAAATAATGGCATTTGGCCTATGATGACGCATTTTATTTTTAGCACTAAGAACACTTCCGATACTAATTGACGTGTTGATAACTAAAAAAAAGTTATATCAATAAATAATAAAATAATCAACTGATGCATTTGTAAAAAAATAATAACTAAAATAAAAAGAATAATATACATTTAGTGAGATGAAGAGAAAAATAAAAGTTGTATGCTTTAGAGAATTTTTTTCATTCTTATAACTATTACCAAGAATTTTTTAGGTATTTTAAAAAAGTAATACGGCGACATGATAAAAACAAACAATTTTCTAACAGCAATAACAGCAAGGGGTAAGACTATAATAATTTCAAAAGCAAAAGAGATGGTTGTATTTTTTAAAACCTCAAGAGAGATCCCTACAATTATTAGAAACTTGAGGGGAGGTTAGTGCATTTTACCCAATTATTTTTATCTGAAGTCACAAGTACGACGTGGACCCAGCTTTAGCCCCGTCCACTGTGCATGCATAGTACCAGATAATATTCTTACTGTTTGCGTCCCCCACAATAAAGAGTTTTGCTTTCCTTTACCCGTATCCTATTAGAAAATTCTAAAAACACAAATATTTCGAATCCATATGGATACAGATGTGTTCGGAATTGTTAAATGTATGTGAAATTTATAAATTATTAAAAATTTCACGTGTATCCAATAATTTCAAACATATATATTTGAATGTGTTCGAAACGTGTGTTTTTACTTGTTAGCAGAACTCTATCATATTTAGGGTTAATTATATTTTACCCCCTTTAATTATGGTTTTTTCGTTTGTCTATTTTTTACTACAATTTATTCCCTTCAACTATAGAAATATGACATAAGACCCGCCGTTAATTTTTTCGTTTAATATTTAACAGTAAATGTCATTTGTTATGCACTTGTGCACTTAAAAATACTTATTGTAACTGTAATACCCTTTATTGTAAGTGTAAAATTTATAATACATAACACATAATTTATAATATACTTATTGTTTAAAAATTCATAAAACTTGAAGAAAATTACAAAAATTAAGAAAAATATATAATGATATACGAAGATTTTTTTTTTACCGAAAAATAAAACATACCAAAAAGCTTAAAAAATTATACATCAAGAAATAAATGGATCAAAGTTTGATTTAATACTATAAATTTATGTACAAATATTATGAATTTAACACATAAACAAAGCAAATTACATAAAATAAAAATTAATATTTACTAATTCAATTCATAAATTATATATTATGTATAATGTTGTATGTGTGTGTAAGGTATTTTACTCATAATAAATATTTTTAATAGCACATGTGCACAACACATTATATTTACTGTTAAATATTGAACGAAAAAACTAACGACAGGGGCTAAAGAGAACAACATCATGTTATTTTCTATAGTTGAAGGTAATAAGTTGTAAAAATAAAAAATAAAGAGGATAACATGAAAAATTATCATAGTTAAAAGGGGTAAAGTGTAATTAACCCCATTTAACAAACAAAAAATGCACAATAATTCATTAACCTACTCACCCACATGAAATAAGTCTACACACTCCATACATTAGACCTCCACGTGCCAATAGACTTCGAATACCACCTTTCCCGCAACTACTTCTTTGTTTCTGATAAATTAAAAACTGCCCTTTCTTTATTTGTTGTAAGTAATACTTAAACACTCAAGTTGTTGATTAATAAAGTTGATCGTGCTATAGTGGACCATTGATTTCAGAAGAAATAGCTGGAATGATGAGGAAAGGAGTACTTCCCCCAAGTGGGTCCCCACCCCTATTGAGAACATATTCCACCTGCACCAGCTGATTCTGTTTCCCTGACCTATCTTTTCTGTATCATATTTGCATCATCTCCATCCATACACTGGAGTCAAAACACTTCCCAGGACTTTCCTCGCCAAAGGTATTATGAATCAATGTGGTTCCTCTTCAGGAGAACAATTTTTGTGGGTTAAAAGTTTCCAATACCCATCTCTTTCCCTCTATTTCTCTGACAAGATTTTCAGCTTTTTTTTTTTTGGTTTTATTTGCTCAAAATGACATTTGTCTGTTTTTGGAATTATTATAGCAGTCCCCATCTTTGTGGGTGTTAAAACTTCCCATTGTGTTTTTTTTTTTTTACATAAAAAAAAATTGCTTTTGGTGGTTGGTGTCTTTCTTCCTCAATTGAGTTGTCCTATTTAAAAGAAGATAAAAGGTACTACCCAGAAGTTTTCTTCTCAAGTACTCAACAAACTGTGAATGAATGTTCAAAGGACTAAGAATGTCTTTGAATGCATTCATCTGATTATATATAACCTGTGCGTTAGTTTACCAATGCTCTCTCTTTCTCTGCCATTTTCGTGTTTTTTTTTTTTGCTCAACTATGTCAGTCTTATCTTTATGATGTTGAACTTCCCAATTTCTTGATTTATATATTCTGAAAAATTGCTTTTTTTGGGTGCTTTTCTTCCTCAATTGAGTTGTACCTTTTTAACGAGGTTGAAAGTACAGGTGTCTCAATGCATGCTTTACCCTCTGGGATTATAACTCATTTGTCACTGTCTTCGTCAACAACACAACCGCAAGGTTTCCGAAACAGCAAAAATTTCTCTTTTTTTTTATGGTTCTATATTTCTCTTTAATATTCATAAATTCTTATGTCAGATTTGGTAGGGTTACTGAAATTATGTCTGCAAATTGCCCTTTTTTTTTCCTGCTAATTTTTGCTTTTTTTAAGAACCATGAAACCTTGATTTTCCAGGCGGTTTTCTAGTAGGTATTATACGTTTTTTTTTTCTTAGTTTTGTTTTCCTAGTTATAAATAATTATTTATCCTTGATTGATTCCTTGTCCTTTTTGTGGCTTATTTTGTTCTATTTGGTTGGCTTTTCATAATTTTGCAGTTGGAAGAAGGTAGAAGTGAACCACTGAACTCTTGAAGGTTTCAAGAGATGAAATGGATGTTGGAGATTTGAAGCTATCTATGATTCTATTCCTTCTTGAATGATTTAAAGAGCAACCCTTTCTCAATCTTTCAGGTTTCTGATAATTGTGGAATTCCACTTCTGGGTTTCCATCCTTTCCAATGTATCTGAAATGGGTCCCATTTTAATGATCAGAGAAAGGGAAATTTCATCTTAATTTCATGTGATTTTAGTTGGAAGTTGGTTAAAAAGGGCATGAAGTCTTAATAGCAGAGCTTGAAAAGGACTGTTTGGGGCTGGGGGCTATTCATCATTGAATTATGAGCATTGGAAGAAAAGGGATGGATTCTGAAACTTCAGATCACAAGTCCATTGAGAGAGTTGTTTCACAAAGAGCACTGCAAATGGGCTCCTCATTTCCATGCCAAATTTGTGTGGTGGGTTTTCTATGTGGGGTTTGCCTTACAACTCTCTCTCTGGCTGCTCTCACTTCCCTTGGCACCTTTGCTTTTGGTGGGATTTCACTCTCTACATTTTCAAATGGAATTACTTCTCGGAATTCAACTTCAGATATCATCAGTAAGTGGAATACACTCTATTTTCTGCTTATTTTGTTTGCTGCATTTTTTCTTCTTACAATTCCTTATATTTAGTATTCTTTGGCCAAGACTTTGGTATGCAACTTTGAGGAATTCATGATAACTTGCAATTATAATGCTTATTTTTCTGTGAACATAGGAAATTACCAGCAAAACTTTGAGAACAAAAATTGTGGCCTCTGTAACTTTATTTCCCTGAGAAAAGAGGTTTACAAAAGATTTAAATTAATGAAATAAATTACTGTCAGGGTGTATTTGGGCCAGGCCGAATGCGTATTCCCATAATTCATATTGAGATCTGGTCAAACTTCAGCTGGAGCTAATAAGAGTCAACTTCTGTAATGAGAACACTCAAAGGGTGTTTCTAAAGTCACCTAAAGTAGGACTTACTTCTAAGACAAAATTTCATTATGTGCTTTTGTATTGGCTTTACACCTAGTTACCGGATCACGGTATAGCATAATGACTTTACCCACTTCCACTCAAACAAGTGACCTCCCAATGAAGCAAACATTCCAGATTTCTTTTCGGGTTTTGTATAACCAAAGGAAACATGAGTAACGAAAAGCTATAAGAATTAGAAACTCAGATGGACACTTTTAAGTATTGGGGAAAACAATCAGTGTTTTGGTCTGATAGATGGGTATTTAGAAGTATTTGTACCTTATGAGAATAGACAAACATTATATGTGGCTGAAACGTTGGACGTTCGAAATTTCTAAGTTCAATCGAATCACTATTTGCCAAACTTTGACTAAAAATGCATCATAGATCAGATATAGACAATAGGTGCATTTGGAGCCTATTGACATTGGCATTAGCTCTGATTATTCCATTCTGTATCAAACTTCTTTAGATGTTGGAGAGTCACGGACTCTTAACTGCTATCTGCATGTAAACCTTTTGGCTTTTGATGATAATTGAACCACAACCTTTTTCTTTATGACTTTAATTTTATCTTATAACTTGAATTTACAGTTAGGAGATTGATCATTTTGAGTACACGCTCAAGAAGAGAAAAAAAACTCACATCACCTCCCATTTCTGGAAGATATTAAATTATGATTATTTGCATTCAAAAAATTGTCTTTGTAGCCTATGTTTTGCGTATGACTAAAGGCCCTGCACTTTCGCAATATTGCAGATATGGTTACAAATGAGGACTGTAACCTTAAGCTGAATGAAACAGAAAGGGTAGTGTACACACAGAAGATTTTCAACACTAAAATTGACGAGAGAGTGTCTTTGTTGTATTCGGCTTGGAGTGCTTTACTAAATAAATCGATGAAGGGCGAAGGTGAAATGCTGCAAGGTATTGGAGTGAGGAAATCCAATGTGCCAACAGCCCCTCACTTGGAGAATTGCGAGTTGAGTACACATGTGAACAAAAATCTTGATAGGCGTGATGAGAATGGGAGCTTCCCTCCTTGGACGCTGTGGAATGGCTTCTTAGATACTTACCCATTGTCAACAGCTGATGAGCGGCTGAATTATTATAGGCATCAAGCGATATCTGAAGGTGCTTATCCTCCCTGGGTATGTATGTTTCCTTGCCCACATCAATTTGTCTCACTCCTAGATATAAGCTCACCTTATGACTGGATATGAAACTTTAGGTGCGTGGGTATTTATATGCAAGTAAACATGTTTTTGATCATTAATACTAATTATAAAAATATGCATGAGGGTCAATAATTCCTCCCTGCCAGTGGGCATTTTATTTGCAGGTACGCCTACAAGTTTCCTTTTTTCTAGTTTTTTTCACCAATATGTCTTTCTAGCTTTTTGTTTGAATCAAAGGCATATGTTGGGACACCACTTGTAACACATTGGTCTTCAAATTCAATCTAAGAGACCCAGGTTCTCACTCAGTCTTAAACCCCTCCTGGGCACTAAACAAAGGTTTTGTTCCAAAGGTCTTTGACAACCATGCAATAATAAGGTTAGAAATGACGGAAGTCACCTCAGCAATTGGCCAGGTTGTTGAACCTTGGTCAACCGAAAGCAAAGTGGAAAGCCTCGAGTCAGTTGCGATGTTTTCATCATTCCTTCTGCTTTTGATGTCACATCCGTCTATCAATAATGGTACCCGGTTCTTTATTCTAGTTTTTTGTTTCTATCTTCTTGCTCTTTTCAGTTTAAAATGTGTTCAAAAAGCAGCTAGAAGCATTGTCTGTCAACATATTTCGTACATTCATTGTGTAAGTTCAGAAATTTCCTCATATCGGGAGGTGATTGACCTAGCTTTGTAAATTACTTCAAAAGTAGTGGTTCAGTTTTCAATTATGCAAAATCAGAAGAGAAAAGCGATAATTATGACATTTAAAGGCTTCAACTTGGGTGATGCAATAGCAATGACGTGAATTCCGTGGCAATGTGAATGGCCAATTTTTGGCGTTGTTGGTCTAATGTTGTAGCATACTCTTCTTCTATGTAGTTATTTGACTTATTGCTTTCCAACAAAATTTCTTGCTCACTTCCAAAGTCCTTGCTGTTCGCAGATAACAGGATCAGATGAAGAAAATTATCCCTTCACTAGGAAAGTCCAGCGAGACATATGGATCCATCAGCATCCTCTGAACTGCGATGATCCTAATGTAAAGTTTCTTGTAGCTGACTGGGAGAGGCTGCCAGGATTTGGTATCGGAGCCCAGATTGCTAGCATGTGTGGACTTCTTGCGATTGCAATCAATGAAAAAAGGGTCCTTGTTACAAATTACTATAATCGGGCGGACCATGACGGGTGTAGAGGTATGAGTTGGTAGTAACTCCATCATACTTCTTTTTCTTCCTTGATACTACTCTACTAATACATCATTCATGCGTATTCCAGTGATATTATCTATCAAAAGGAAAAAAAGATTGATGAAGTTTTTCCTCAGATCTTTATTTTTGTCTTGCGGTGTTTCAGGGCCATCACGTTCTAGTTGGTCTTGTTACTTCTTTCCAGAAACATCCCAAGAATGCCGAGACCGTGCAATGAAGTTAATGAAGGAAAAGGAAGCATGGGAAAAAGGAACTGTAACAGGAAAAGATAACTATACATCAAAGGAAATATGGTTTGCACAGACACCTAGGCAAGCTCCTGTACATATTCACAATTTCCTTCATAATCTTACACATGAAGAGAATGAGTTGTTGTGCATCAAACGTTCACGAGCGCACACACAATAGCACCAAGACTGAAGTTGCACACACATGACCCACTGATTAATGTGGTTCCACGTGATTCCCCACATCCATGGCTCACACTAATTGTTACTGTATTCTCAAATAAAGAAGATGAGTACAATATTTGGCTATTAGGTTCGTCAAATTAGATACGCTAGGTTGCCGAAAGCATGGTGAGGTGTCCAGTACTATTCAGGCTTCACAAACCCAATATGACGATTGTCAGTTCTTTGTCTGATTCTTCTAATGTCTTGCAACAGGGTTTGGGGAAATCCTTGGATTTACTTACAGCCAACAACATATGTAAATGGAAAACTGATTGCTTTTCATCGCAAAATGGATACAAGGTGGTGGCGAGCCCAGGTATAGTGAAAAGTTCATTTTGAATGAGACGTTGCTTTAACTTCCGAGGACAAAGTATGCGGATTCTTGCAAGAGTAATTTTAGGAAGTTAACAATTTTATGCTGCTCTCTTCCTTCTCGCCAACTATATCATAAGGGGTAATACATGTCTGGAATGATCAAATACAAAAGTAATGCTATTCGAGTTTCAATTATAAATATCCTCATCAAATGTCACCAACGTGACGAAAGTCAAAAACGTAATTTGAATTTGGATATGCAAGTATTTACAATTAAGATAAAAGTATGTTTTACGATGATATGTATTATTCGGTGCCTGACATGATTATGTTATTGGTTGAATATTATCAGGCAGTCCGCTACCTAATGAGATTTCAGACTGAGTATACATGCAACTTGCTAAATGCTGAACGTCATGTGGCATTTGGACAGGAAGCTGCGAAATTGGTTGTTGCTACAACCGTCAAAGAATGGCCGGAGGTTTGTCTATAATGACTCTTATGGCTTGTTTTCAAGTAAACCAACATAATACAAGTTCCGGATTTTGGTTTAGTCCCAAATTGATTCAGAGATTCTTTTGCTTTATAGTTCTCCCGGTAATTTAATTGATCAACTTATCTGAACCGACACGTCTTATTGAAGCTGCTTGTAAGAGATGTCAAGAGTGTATTGGACTTTTTAGGGCATCCTCCCTTTCCTTTGTTGTGAGTGATGGGAAAATAATGTCAAGAAATTCGGCCTACATTTGCGGTTCTCTGAAATTCCACCACATTCTTCAGTACTACTATGTTACTATGTTACTCGTATATACTTGTTTACGTATTAAAGGTAAATGTTGGAACTTTTATCATCAGTGTCTTTGCGATCCATTACTGAACTGGATAGCTTGCAAAAACAAGCTATATATCAATAGAGCAACCGAGTCGCTAAACGACTTATTATGAATTCCACAAGAGAAGGCTTTTGTTGAAGCTTATTGGCAATCCTTGTCCTTTGAATGTTATTTCGAGTCCAACGGCCAGCATTTATGCTAACATCTGCCATGAAATAGTGTTTTTGTTTTAAATGGCTTCTTAAACCTGTTTCTCGCAGTCAAGCTTGACATTTAAGTTTCTGGATAAGTTCGCATTCAGAAATAAATCCAAATGACCTCAGACGGATGTAACTTAGAGAAAGTGTCTCTGAAACTCTCCATAATAGTGATATAGTTGATCGAAGAATTACGTGAGTAATTTTGGTAAACTAACGCCTCTTAAGAAAATCCTCTTCAGGTAGTTAGAGAAGAGCCTCAATCTGACATGGAACGATTTGTATGGTCCGGTCACAAACCATGGATGCCTAGGCCATTGCTAAGCGTGCATGTAAGGATGGGAGATAAGGCGTGCGAAATGAAGGTAGTTGAATTTCAAGAATACATGACTCTTGCTGAACGCATCAGGAAGCGCTTTCCGCACCTTAACAGCATCTGGCTATCCACTGAGATGCAGGTTATTTTCAATTTTCTCGTGCTTTAAATCCCTTTATCTTCCACAATACGAGACAGAAATTTCTCTGACCTCAAGTAGTAGGATTGATTCTGCTTCTTAGAAGTGAAGTAAAATATCAAGATTTATTTTTCCGCGAATAGTTATCAAATTCAAAAATGTTCATAGGACATAGTCCACTCAACTGACTCCTTTGAAGTTGTGTGCCCTTCTTCCACAACATAAACATTGGCAAATTCAACCACCCTACGAATGAATAAGAATCTTGAGAAGGTCATCTTTTTTTTTTTTGCCATAATCTCTTTAGATTCCAAACCTGAACGCTGTTTATGATTCGTTATTTCATTTGTTTGTTTATATACCTTTTCTTTCAGCAGTACGAGATGGATTAAGAAAAAGTCGGCATCTCAATTAATACTGTTGTGGTTATTGATCGAAAGTGATCGATTGTGCAGCGATAAGTCTGCGTGTTTTCAACAGAAGTTGAACACAAGGCCATTGAGTTCTATTGAAGTTCTTCGATCATATTATTTAGTTTGAGGAAATAAGGCTCAGCAGCCTAGTTTTCATGATCGTTCTTTTTCTATAACCTGATGTGTTCAAATTCTCATAGTACTTTTTTTCTTCAGGACGTCATTGATAAATCGAGATCATACCCCCATTGGAATTTCTACTACACAAACGTGACACGCCAGGTGGGGAACACGCTAATGGCTACTTATGAAGCAAGTCTAGGCAGGGAAACCAGCACGAATTACCCTCTCGTTAATTTCTTGATGGCTACCGAATCAGACTTCTTCATCGGAGCCTTGGGTTCCTCTTGGTGCTTTCTTATAGACGGAATGAGGAACACAGGTGGAAAAGTTATGGCCGGCTACTTGAGTGTCAACAAGGATCGGTTTTGGTAACTAGGAAGTAGTTCCACGAAGCTGGCGGCTGGCAGTTCCACTGGTATGTACATAGCAGATTGTATGTCAGTTATTTTCTGTAAATGGGTATTCATTTTTGTGTATTTAGCAACGCGAATGCACGTGAAGTTACATGTTAATATTTTGCTATAGTTTTGTACTAATATGGTAACATGTTAATATTTTGCTATAGTTTTGTACTAATATGGTAACTGGGGATATGAAATGTATTGTCTACTGTCTATTTCCCATGGCCTAACTAGTAATCATCAAGAAAAAACCAATTGCGCAAGTGAAAGTATGAAACAAACAATAAACCAAACTGGGCATAAGTTCATTCCTTCTCAGCATAACAGCATTTCCTCCCATACAGTGGTCTAAATATGACTGGAATAACACATTTTGCTATTGCATTTCTGGAGATTCATTGCTTATGTTCAGTTAGGTTTTTTTTTTTTTATTATTATTATTCAAATTGTCCGGGTCAGTCTACGTGCACGTCAACTAATTTTTAGGAGATCAATCATACCATTTACTTGCGGAAATTCTAATTAAAGTCAGAGAAAAACTTTGTATGAACTAATCTCTTAAGAGTTGGTAGTACCTAAAAGGTTTCGAACTTGAAACTTTAAGAGAAAACAAACTTTTAAGTTCCGAGCCTTGATTACGAAACTAACCTCTTGAGATCATATGTTAAATTAGGTTCTAGGGAGGATGGAATGTCCTCCAAATCCCCTTGTACTCCCTGAGTATAACCTTTTGTTGTCCAAATGAATATAAAATTTAGTGTGAATGTTTGAGGTTTAGAGTGAGTTTTTTTTTTTTTAATAATAGAAAAATAGAGATAAAAAAAATATTGGATTAGAGTTGGGTCTAATATGATAATTTTTCTCAGCCACTTAATAAAACATTTTGTTTCGATACTCTAAAATAGAGATACAAAAATAAAAATAGAGTCTTGGATTGGAAATGTCCCTAGCGTTATCTCAATTTTGTCTTTGATTTTTCTACTTTTAAGGAGAATGAAGCCCTAATTCAATGTCTATTTTTTTCCTCCAATTGAGAGGACAGAGTGTTGACCCTTTAAATAAAGTAGAAAATCGAGGATAATCCTTTATTTTAGAGGATCATAATTTTACTCATTAATGATTGTAGTAACTTTTGATTTCTACATGTAATTTTCTTAATATTTATCTCATTAAAATGATATTCACGATATCTTTACAATAAGATCACTATTGGATATTTTATAAGTTATAAAAAAAATTAAAATTTAACTCTTTGAAGGAAAGTGAAAAATATTTGAGTTTTGGAGTGAACCTACTTAAAAATATAGGTAGAAATATAGACTAATTATAAACTCTAAAACTTCTCTTTAAATTTTCATTAAATTATGAACCTAATTAAATACGATCATTATTAGGCTTATATGAAAAGCATTGTCGATATTTTCTCGACAGGAATCATAATTATTACGTTAAAAGTTATTCGTGTTTAATGAACATTTAATGAAAATCAAGAAGGAAATTTTTGTCTACAATTTGATACTAAAAAGATAAAATGGGTAAAAGGGGATTCATGAGAAAAGGAAAAATGGAGATGGGTCTCCATTTGTGGGAGGATCTTCATATATGAACATATCCTTTTCTTAAAAAATTGATAAAAACCAGAAGGCATTCTATAAGATAGGACAAGGATTCCGTAGTGCGCCAATACAATACGAAAGTATAGTGCACCTCGATAGATTTCGCTGAGATCTCATCCTACTAATCCGAATCGTTCATTTTATGTTACATTGGCCTCCGTAGTGTGCGAATGCACTTGGTGTGCATCGCCAAACATGCCTATTCCATCCCTTCATGAATGCAAAGATCCAATGGGTTACCACAAGGAAACCACAAAAAAAATCTGAACTAAGGGGCTGTTTGTTTGACCAGATACGAGTCCCAACTTCGACTATATACCCAAGAGTACCATAGATTTTGTACTTGATTAGAACTCTTACAACCCTGATTTAACATGCCCTGGATATATAATCATATGCCCAGACCACTAATTCCAAAAGCTCAAGTTAGTTGGGACATGGGCCAAACAATGCCTATAACCTCATCAAGTACATTGGGCCATTGCTTCCATAGATGTGAACTACTTCATCACAAAAGTTGAAGGTTGAAGGTGAAATTGCTGTTCAACCTGGAAAAATCAATTCGGCTCGCTGCAGGCTCGAGAATAATCTGGCTAAACTAAACTAATCCTGGTCCTTGCAGCAACCCAATCAGAAACATAAACTACATAATCACATGTATATAGACACACAAAGGTTTGAGAAAATCAAGAACAAAGACGAGGATATTAAAGCAAGAAGGATAACATTT
Organism: Arctostaphylos glauca; assembly: GCA_019985065.2. Lineage (NCBI taxonomy): Eukaryota > Viridiplantae > Streptophyta > Magnoliopsida > Ericales > Ericaceae > Arctostaphylos > Arctostaphylos glauca. Next base: position 20,789,856 of record JAHSPW020000013.1, read on the forward strand.
AACGATACATTGAATACAACAATGAAGAAGATAGAGAGATTTGGTAGCAAGAAATAATCACCCACCAATTAATGGTCTTTACCTCCCTTTTGGATTTACAAGGGATTTGCCGCGCCACTATGCTTCCATGTCCTCACTCATTTGGCGTCCACGGTCACCGCTTTTAGTGGCCGTTTGTTTCTTCTTCTTGCTTTTAGCTTTCTTGGCTTTCATCCGGCGCTTCTTCTCATTGGCATCAACCCATGCATAGTCAGAGGGTATATGGAAAGGGTCAATCTCATCCCTGAAGCTACGGCCTTCACCGTCACTAGATTGCCCACTGCGACTCCCTCTCATCCACGAGATCCACGACGCGGACGCCTCAGATTCTTTACTGGACTTGGCATCTTCATAGTGCACAGGGCTAGATAGAGGTGTTGAGAACTCCTCCATTGGCTTAAGCTCCTCAAACTTAGTAAAAGTGACCAGAACCCTAATGGTTGGAACAATGGGGATAGCAACCTGCAGGTGAGGAAACCAGCAAAATGATGTTCTAGTGTCAAAGGCCTATCCTAGAATCCATTAGAACTAAACATCAGATTGAAAAAAATAGTGACATGGCAAACTACAGAAAACATGATTTGATGAACAATGAGAATAAGAGAAAATTCATCTGCATATCAGTTTTATCGATACAGAATCATGAAATATTCACAAAAGTTGGAATGAATTAACCTTTGCAGTAATCCTAAATACAGACCAAAAAGGATGAGTGAATGTTGCATCTACAAACTAAACTATACAAATGCAGACCATTATGATCTGAGGGTGTGTAAGAACATCATGCAGACTGTCAGCAGACATTGTGAATGAAATAAATTCGTCCATAGCAGAAAATTAAAAGAATGACTTTAAAGCCGTCAAGGATGTTTCTAAAGCATAGGAATATCAATTCCCATACACCAATTCCCAACCTGCTTTGAAGAGCACCAATTCCCACCTGGCCACCCACCCCTACCCACCCAAACCCCCCAAGAGGACCCAAATGTACCCCACAAAAAAATCAAATATAGTTTCACAGTTCTGGCAAACCAAGTCTCCAGAAGCAGACAAATAAGAAGCATGTCAGTGCTTTTTCTCATTTTCCATGAAGGAGTTCAAAAGGCATTTCATGGAAGAGTAAATGAGCCATTTCAAGAACTGATGGAATAGCTCATGAGGCCTTTCAAGGAAAAAGCATCTGACATTGCGTAACTTATCAAAGATCTCCAAAACACACTAATCTCTTATATTGTTAACATAATGATTCTGATACCCAAGCTCGAAGATCCTTATCATCTCTGTTAGATACAGCCAGGAAAATCTTGAGTATCAATATCAGTCTAGGATTTCGACTTTCTTGAAATGGAATAGCTCATGACGCATTTCAAGGAAAAAGCATCTGACACTGCGTAACTTATGAAAGATCTCCAAAATACATTAATCTCTTATATTCCGAACATAAAGATTCTGATACACAAGCTGGAAGATCCTTATCATCTCCGTTCGGTACAGCTAGGAAAATCTTGAGTTTCAATATCAGTCTAGGATTTCGACTCCCTGGTTTTTTAGTTCTTTTCCTTTGTTTAGGTCATAGTGTCATACCCCAGCCAGAATGGTAGTTTCCTTTATACAAAGATGAAGCAAAATAAATAACACTTTTTGCAATGCTCGCAATGGTTTTAGAATTAAGTTTTGTTTAGTAGGTTCTATTACGTATTGTCATTAATATTTTATCCATATCTTAATTTGGCAGTTGTTTGTAATTGTATGTTGATCCTTAACCATCTAACCATTTAGCTAATTTCTTTTTGTTATAAATGCATACTTTCCCAACACAAAAAATATATGTTTTCACAGACGTGTCAGCCTTACCCCATACCCTACCTTTTTTAAGGTTCTCCACGCATCTACGTAAGAGTACATCTACACATGCTTCAGAGCAGTAAGCAGTGTAAAGTTTTCTTTCATCAGTGGAATAACCATGTATCAGTGAAATTTGAAACAGGAGAACATAATCATATTGAAGAAAGATCACATTTGGGAAATCGTACCAACGGGAAGATGAAAAAGACAATGAGGGAGCTAGTTACCTTAACAGGAAACGTGCCAGTAGGTAGTTTTGTAGTTAAAAGCTCCCTAAGTCTCCTAATAGCTTTGACTTTGTTTGCTAAGATATCGAGTAAAGGCAAGAGCTCTTCTGTCTTGAGAGGGAAATCAGAGGTCAGCCATAAGACAGGCCTTAAACCCTTTTTATACTCACTCTCATTCTTAGATTCACTGGTGGTTCCTTTCTTCTTTTTCTTCTTGTTCCCCTTATCTTTGTCCTCGGAAATGTCAGAAGGTGATCTCTGACTATCATTGGCTTGCTGGTGATTACCTTCGGGGGCCAACTTTGAGAACTTCTTCAAGATTTTTGAATCCTCAGTACCATCACCTCCATGTTTTGAACCTTTCTTGTTCCAACCGAACCAAGCCTTTTTGTCTTTCGTACCACCATTAGGTTCAGAACTTTCAAGCGGAACTCCAACACCATGTTCACGGAAATCCCGAAACCCATGTTCCTGGTCCTCACAATGACCCTCCGAATTTCCAATTTGAAGTGCAGAATCCAACTGCTTTTTTTCTTCAGCAGTCAATACCTCATCATACTCTCCTCCATTTCCTATCCTTTCCTCATCATCGACAGAAAAGAGCTCCTCATCCGTCATAGCACCAGGAACCCGCCTTGATTTAACACTTACCATCACATGAAGCATATCATAGACCTTAGCCCTCCAATATCCAACCATCTCAGTTCTCTCCTGCCGCCTCCAATTCAGATGGGAAACCAGCTCTGCCTGAGTAACGTCAATACCAGGCCTATACATGTTAGTTCGCGACATTAAGGCCACTTCATGGGCAACTTCGGCTTCAGTAGGTTGAACACCGGCTCCCTCCAAAGCATTTGTGATCTCTCTCTCTTTATGAGCAAGCACGATCAAAGAACCAGGAGGCAATGGTACATTCCCATCCTCAGAAGAATACCCCTCTCCAAGGAAGAGAAAAGTCTGATCAGACCGTTGGATTCGAAATCCATCAAACCCGGCAAGGGTCATATCAGCACGGAGGTTGGATCCACGCTTCCAAATCCGGTAAGTGTCTGATGGCGCAATCCGGCCGATGAATGGAATCACTGAGCTCTCAAAATGGAATGTTATCTCCATGTAGAAATCGCGAATTCGAGAAGTGGAAGCGATAATGCGAGGGAGCCTACGGCACCATTTGGCCCAAGCAAGAGGCTGGTAATGTCTTGCAATGATCATAGCAATGTTTTCCTCTCTGGCGCAAACTGCTTCTTGGAGAGCACTCCAGCCATTCTCGTTCTGTAAACTCCAGTCAGCACCTGCTGCCATTAAAATCTCAGCAGAGGTGGGATCCCTCAGGCGCACCGCAAGATGCAGAGGGCTCTCACGTCCCGGAACATCTCTCCGGTCAATAAAGTTGGATACAACTTCGGCTTGAAGCTCTGCAGCAAGAGATTCTTCTTCATTATTAACCTCTCCGGCCTTTGCAAGCGGAGGAAGGTTCGCGACGATTCTTCTAAGAGTAGAATAGTCACGGCGTGCAACGGCCAAGTGAGCAGGACTGTGGGCATACTTCGACCAGTCTTCCATTGATTTCTTTTTCGTTTCTATTCTTTCAACAAAGCTATAGTTTCTCCCATTTTTATCTTCTTAAAATCCCATTGATCTACAAAGTTGGAACATCAGGTTACTCAAACCTTTGTATCTTCCAACAAAATCAAACTATTTATAGGTTTTAAACCCACTGGGAAAAACTGAACAGCAGAAGGGTTTTCACTTTTTCCCCCTTTATATCTACGAGTAGCTCTGATGTCTCTGTAGTTAGCTTCACAAATCCAAAACAGGATGAATAACTGTTTACCAGAAATTCAAATCCAGACTAGTCCAGAAAAATGTCACACACTGCAGAGTCCACTGAGGCCACCCAAGAGGTCAAATCTGGAAAATAGAAATACAATGAAATTAAACAACACAACAGTATAAAATCAAAACCAAATCTCTTACTCCCTTGTGAAACTAAGATTTATGCGCCAAATACCAGATTAAACAGATACCGTCAAAGCCAAAAGAAATTTAGGAAGAAGATTCTCATCCGCCTTTATCCACATTGATGCATATCACAAGCTTCTTAACCTACTTCTCTCTTGATTTTATCTTTGGTCGACAAAGTTTGTCCAAAATGATAAAAAATTTCTCTACGTACCACAAGATTCCGAAAAAAATCTTGTCTTCTGGGCACATCCCAAACAAAACTGAAGTATGTGCATAGTATAAATGGGGCTCTGTGTGCGTGTGTGAAGGTATATAAACAGTCCTTTTGACTTTATCTCTCTAATGTCGAGCTAGAATGCGAAAGAAAATACCTAAAATGAATCGATCGTGTTGCTTCTCAGTTGATAAGCTTTGATTCTTCGGATTGTTCTTCTCCGATGAAGCTCCAGATTGAGCGAGAGAAGCGGAGAGAGAGGAGAGAGAAATAGGAGTATCAGACCGTCTGGTTATGGAAATCACTTGTGACAACCACCTCCATCTTTAACATACGAGATCCTACCCGTTCCAGCGCCCAGTATAGCTCAGATCTCCCTCTCTCTCCCTCGTTCTCTCTCTCTCTCTCCCCTCCGTCTCTGTAATCTATGCTATACTATGGCTTAACTACATCTTGGCCCCAGAACTATCCCACTTTTCGAAATTACCTTCTTATTAACTGTAATATTTTACACACTCTCACTTTAACTTATTTAAACTTACAACAAGTTTAAAAACACACATTTCATACACAGATTTATTTGGTACCATTAGATATACGTAGAATTTTTTATAATAATGTGAGCTCCACGTATATTGGATCATTTCGAATAAATCTGTATCTGGATCTGTATATAAAATATTGTGTTCTTAGATTTTTACTTAAACTCAGCACATAGAAACACGCATTTCATACATAAATTCAAACGCAAACTCATTTCAAACCGTTCTATGCACGCGAAGTCCTGCATAACAATATATGATTCACGTGCATTGGATGATTCTGAATGAGTCTTTATTCGGATATGTATATAAAAAGGTTGTATTCCTAGAATTTTTCAACTTCACATCAACACTACTTAATAGAAAATAAAGATCTTACCCATTTTTTACTAGAATTATGATTAAAAAAATAGTACATCTTTGCAAATAAGGGTACAATTTCTAATTTTTCCTACACAAGAGAAGAGTGCTGGTGGTAGAAAGAAAATATCATGTGGCATACTTCGTCACTCTTTCTGTATAACCTAAATTAATACATACACTCTTTTCCTTCTGCGAAACAACAAATAAAGCAACAAAAGAGATTAGACCTAAAACTTATTAAAATTACCTTTGTAACTATAAAGTCCTACACTCGATCAGTATAAATTGTTTAAACTTACCATCATCACTATGTCGTTGATGAAAATAATACATTTACTCATTTCTCGGTGAATTAGAGTTGAAAGAGTAGATCTTTCAAACCGACATTACATTTACTATTTTCTCAAACTAAATGGAAAAGATTAGAATGTACATGGAATATGCACCTTTTTTTTTTTGCGAAATAATAAATGCAGCTATAAAAAATATTAACAATCTTAAATTTTCTTACGTATGCAGATGTATACGTATATTATTTCAGGCATTTTTACCATATTATGAGAGAAGCAACATTTGGGCTCTTTAATGGTTATTATGAGGCTAAAGACAATTGGGAGGCACAAGTTGAATAGTTTAAATAACTTTTGGGAGTTTAGTATGAATTTTATAACTTAAAAGAATAAAGATATAAAGATATAATAGTTCAAGGGGCAAGTTGTAGTTAAGCCATATACTACAAAGGCTGATGTACCCGCGTTATATTTAATTATAAAAACTTAAAAAATTAACATTTAATTGATACTTAGCGTATATAATTTTTTTATTAAAAAAAGGTTTAAATAATTGACCAAATAACACATTATGATTCAACTCATAAGATATTATTAATTTATGATTTAAGAACTATTTATTCTGACTAATACCCCGTAAATATTGGGATTAGACAATGATTTTTTCCAAGTGTATTGGTGTTGTTTAAAAAAATTATATTTTTTTAAAGTTCACATTTAAATTTTAAACTACATAAATTCTATTGGAATCTTATCATATCTTTGACCATATGTTCCATAATTTTTAAGTTTTTAAAATAAATAATAAAGCCTTTTTGTGCATAATTTTTAAGCTTTTTTCTCACCAATTTTAAAAAATAAGTATTACCATATTGCTCGTAACAAATTCTTATGTCATTTGTGCTTGGACTTGGAAAACTCGATCTATCATAGATCATTAGATTGGTGCAAAAACAATCTTGCAATTTATGCACGGAATCGTTGCAATTTTTATTCAAAAAATTGGCACCATTTTCTAAACAAGACTAAAGATGTCGGTCGGATAAAATCTATATTATGTAGTACGCAAGATTACTTCATGAGAAGAGAGTCCTGTAAATGACGAGTCATGCTATTTGCAAGGAACCTTGCAGGAAATCGTGCAGGGATCACATGGTTGGGGTGAGAAAAGAAGAATCTTTTCCAAACAAAAAAAGACTTCCGCCATATGATCCCTGCACGATTCTCTGCAGGGTTCCTTGCGAATAGCATTTCTCGTAAATGACACATGATAGTAATTTTTACAACAATATCTATGTTTAGTAAAAAAGGGGTAAAAGGGGCGTGTTGTGCCTTAAACGGCACAGTTTTGTGTACCAAAAAAATTTATTTTTATGTATTTTATACACACAATTGGTTAAAAAAATTATTTTAAAATTTTGAGTTCGCGGTTAATTTTAAAATATTCGTTTAAGTCAGTGGTGAATTTTTAAAACTTTTTTAACAATAAAATTCAGAGAACACGATCAAAATGGGTTCAAATGAGCAGTACCTGTCATTTTCTTTAATGCGACAGTGACAGAAGTAAAAAGAAAACTACAAAAATATACCTATTTTTCTATTGCCGCATTAAAAAAAGTAACTGGCACTGCTATTTAAACTCCTTTCGATCGTATTCTCTGAATTTTATTTAGGAAAAATTTCAAAAATTCACCATTGACTTAAACGAATATTTCAAAATTAATCGCGAATTCAAAATTTTAAAATAAAATTTTGTTAATAGGTAATGTGTATAAAACACACACAAGAAAAAAAATTTGAGGCACAAAACTATATCGTTTAAGGCACAGAAGAAAGATCATATGTGTCAATTGTTTCTATTTTCTACTCAAATAATAATATTTAATGATTTTAAAACAAATATTTTTGAAAATAAAATCATTCAATGATTTAATGTAAAGTAAAAAAAGATACAAATTTCATGCAAATTTTTTGTCTCTACCCAAAAATTATATTTAGATCTTAATATCGTTTGGCATAAAACAATCTCAAAATTAGAGCTACTTCTGAGATAATATTCATAGCTACTTTATAATACGAAAGTTCTAAGATCGGCATATGTCACTTAATTAAAATTTAAATATAATTCTTAAAATATAACATACACCCGTCGTACCTAATTTTTCTCAGCAAAATAAAATAAATTTACTTGCCTAAGGAAATGACCCATTAAAATTTATCGCGTACACGTTATAAGATATAAATTAAGAAACATTTGTTTTTGGTAACATTTTCCATGATTTAGACTACATGACTTTTAAAAGAAACAATAAAAAAGGAATTTATGATTTATACAATGTTTCATTATGAGTCCCATTTTAATAATTTAAGATGTTCAAATTTTTTGCCACGACGTGTATATCATTCATAAAGAAATATTTGTTGAAATCAAAACGAGCCTAATCGAATCAATTTACCTATAAAAAAAAAAGGAATTTTAAAATTCAACCATCTTTTTTTTTTTTTTTTTCAAATGGTCTAACACATCGTAACCTACTAAATGAACAACTTCTATAATTAAAATAGTTATGATGGATTCCACACACTATATTATTTAATTTAATGAAAGGATTGGATATAATGACATCTCCTTTTTTTTTATGATAATATGTTATTTAATATATTGTACTATATTTTTGGATTTCATTTAGTTATTATTTAAGTCATTAGCATGTTGCATTGTGTGATTTTTTTATAAGAAATCTCAGTCATTAGTTCAAAATAGTCTCAGTCATTATTGTGTCTTTTTTAAAAATTATGGGACTAGTAAATGCTAGTTAGGATTACTCTGTAACCTTTTGTAATAAATTTCAACAATTACATCAAAGCAATCTCACTCATTATTGTTAAAATGTCTTTTGAGAGTCTCACACCGCTATGTATTGTAATATAAATTTTCAACGATAAATTAATATATCAAATTACATACTCATGTTAAACGTACACGACTAATTCCAAAAAATGTCACATATATGTTTATGACTATTATGCTACCAAAGATTTTACAAATCTACAGGTATCAAATAAAAACTATTTTACATAAAAAAAATTATGTAAATTATGATATGTGAAACACAAATTGTAAGGACCATGATTTTTATAATAAGAGAAATTCTATCGAATTACTTAACCTCGGGCATTTTAAATTTATTTAAATCACGCAACATCATTACATGTATTATTCATATGCATGCTTATCGCGTAACATACCACACCATAATACATCTACTCTCTTACTATGGGCCATACTACGCCAGACCATTTCTATTTCAATCATCATCACCTCATATGCTTCCTTTTCTCACGTTTAAATTTCGTCTCCCCAACACTTGAGTTCAGTTGTCTTCATCATCCTGCGTGTGAGACCGCCTTGACATCTCACTTCGATGATCAAAATCCTCTTAAGGTTTACTGCTAAACCATAAGAGGTATTGGAGGTTCCCCAATGGCCTCTCTATCTCCTCCACCTGAAGCTTGTTTCCTTCTCTAATGGTAGGCCTCTCGTCCCTATTGTTGCCATTAGCCACCCTAGTTGCCTCTCTATCCCAGTATGCAGAAGTTTTTTGCCAAATCAAAAAATTTTCCTTATAAAAGGACCTTCATTCTCCTCTCGACTCCACCACGAGTTTAGAGTGTACATGAAGTTAGAAGAGCATTCTAAAGTTGCCATATATTTTATATATATATATATATATATCGAGAGAGAAAGAAGGGGGGAGGAAGACAAAGAGAACTGCAAAATTTATTATAGAGAGAGATTAAGAGGTGAACACCCACTTAGTAGCTCAACACCCAAATCCAATTCAATCAATCTCCATCCAAGCTCCGATCTTCAATCAGAAGGTAAATAGTCCTTTCCCTTTCTTCAATTATACTTTGGATCCATAACTTGAGTTTTACGAAGCTTCATTGATGAAAATATATTTGGAGTAGATGGTCATATGACCGGTCAAACAATCCCCTAACCGGTCAGAATCACTTATTGTTTTATTTAAAATGTACTGAAAATCCTTTGTCTGATCGGTCAAAGATCCCCATGACCGGTTAGCCTTTGCTTATGGATTGTAGTTCTAAATCACCCTAACCGATCAAACTTGACCCCTGACCAGTCGCGACCCCATCCTAACCGGTCAATATCCCCCACTGTCTAAAGTTTAAAATTTTGACCTGTCAAATATACAAGAAACTTACATTTTGCCTGATTGGTCACATGTCAAGGATCAAAATTGTCATAATTAAATTAGTAATTCTTCACCGGTCAAGACCTTACTCTAACCAATCAGAAGAGTATACTATTCCACATTTTCCCCTGATCCAAACATGACTCTTGAACCTATAAATCTAGGGACCTTACCATAATAGACAACAGACCTAAGTCGTGATTCGACCTCCTCGTGTGCATCCTTCAAGGTCTGTTAAGTAGGACGTGACATGTATGGCTTTGATGACCCCGATACCCTCGTGCATAACTTGTTTATCTCTCATGCTTATTTAACGTCTACTGTGCAAATCATGATATCGTTTGATGCTGGTTGTTGATGAACATCTGATAGTATTTGGTTAACATTGGAATACTTGAGTTTAGTGAATAATAGGTCGGCTTTCAAATTTAGTACTCTCAAGACCCTTTGAACGAAACCTAAAATTTTGAAAAATCATGGACACATGCGAATCGATAAATGATTTATCTCCTTGTGAGTTTGTGTTTATGATGCCTTTAGCCATGATATGACTTGAGTCGAACCATGATTGGTTCCATGAGGTGTCTTGGTTGAACCGCGTCTTGAGCCGAGTTGTGTCATTTATCGTGTCATTATTGAGTCAAGTTACATTGTAACTCAAGTTATATTCGTAAGTTGTGTCATGTCCTTAAAAACAAAACCTAGCGTAGTAGAAGTGAAGTAATACATTTTGATGTCAAACACGATGTGCGTGAGACATAATATTCGGAAGTATAATGTTTGGGAACATGACATACGGAGGGCCAACGTTTGGGACCGCTGGTGGTCAAGAACACAGTTCAACATTAGAACTGGGACCATATCGGACAAGAGCATCATAGCACGGAAATAAAGATTTTAACTTACGGATAACGCTTGTATATATAAACCCAAAAATTGAGATTTGAAGTGGATATCGTCAGACACTTGTGTCGAAACTTTAGATACATAAACTCAGGTGTTTACTTGGAGTTTTTCACCGGAAACTTGATACTCGAACTTGTACGTCAATTTATTTAGTTTCACACTTACTTCCGCTATTTGTTTTACTTCCATGCATACTCAGATCTGTTACATAAATTGAGCAGTTCGGGTAGAATTTTACTTATTGAGCTTTTATCGCTCACGGTGCAATTTTCATACCTTCGAATTTTTACACCATGTACCAAGGACAATATTGAAGAACCCGACTTCCAGATCGTTGAAGGCAACAATCTAGAAAAAACCAGATTACACCTTGATTCACCTAACTTAGTTTTAGGCTCTTTTCTTTTTATCTTGGAATTAACTATTGTTTGCTATTCGATTGCACCCTGGTTCATTTTAAGCTATTGCTTGCTATTCGATTTGAGATGTTATTTAATTATTTATGGACCAACCTTCAAATTGAATAATTTGTAAGACACTCAATTTAACATCTTAACTTTTTTAATTTAACATATCATATCATATCATATAATTATCGACATCTAATCAATCTCATTATTTGCCTGTGTTACTCGACAAACTCAACAAATTGACTTAATTGATTTAGACCATAAATTCCAAAATGAACCTCTTTCATGAACTCATAACAAGGATGCTATCATGTTACGATTGCGCAACCGTAATCAGGGCCATTTAGTAGCCCTTCCTTATTAGGTTAATTTGTTTATTTTTCTATATGAAATGTTACACAATAAACAAATAAAAAGAGCACCAAACAGGCCTGAGGATTACTCAAAATAATATTACTTTGCAGTTCAAAACTGATCCGAAACCCTAGCAGGCCCAGACTGATGCCAAAGACAGTTGATGTTGAAACTTGAAAATGAAGAAGATACAGAGGCAATGAGTGTGAGTGCATCAAAGTAGCCATGGATCTGCATCCAGCTAATCATCACGTGAAGATCTTATTGGCTTCTGTACTGATTCAGAGAGTGCGCACTTGGACCTGCAGCCTTAATCCTATTGGTCCACTGTCCCAACTGACCCATCATTTTCATTTGGACAAAGGTGGGTAGGGGTTTGATCCAACAAAAAGTGGAAGAAGAAGAGGAGTTGGTTAACTAATTTAATTTAAATATTTAAAATTTTAATTTTAAAAATTATCTTACATTATATATACATTCATATATATATATATATATATAATTACAGACTATATATTCTAATGCACATATAAATAGACTAAATATTAAAAAAGGTAAAAAAACTTAAAAAAGATATTTTAGTTTTTTATCAATAAAAACTAACGGTATTAATAGAAAATTAAGGGCACGGGATAATAATCTAATAGTTTCAAAAGTATGAAAGATGATTGCATGTTTTGAAACATCGGAAGAGATTTTTCTGATTGTCAAAAAACTTCAAGAGAAGTCAACACATTTTAACGAAAAAAAGGGGGAGAAGTTGGTTAAGCCTGTTTATAATTCCATTATTTGATCTAAATTTTTCATTTTCTTTTTCTTGTCGAGTAGATATTCCATGAAAAAATAAGATTAAGCAAACATCAAAAACCATTTGATCATTGTAAGGAGTTAATTTTTGAAACTATTTCTAGCTGAATTTTTATGGAGAGAAATGCTTTTTGATCACAAGCAATACTTATACTAAGAAGGCATAATGAGTGAGTGCCACAGAGAGTGAAAGCAAGAGAGAGAAAAATAGAGAGAGAGAGTGGGTGTAATCCACGAATATTATTCACTGCAGAGAACTGCTAGGACTTTAAATTGTGTGTATTTGAATTCTGCTAATTTATTTATGCTTTTGCCAATTATCATTCAAGTCAATTAGAGTATATTATAATAAATTCTACTAGTTCGAAAGTTGAACATTTGTTCTGCTGAGTAAATTCCAGTAAGTTCTTCTATTCTGGTTCATGATTTCTCTTGGCTATATGGTTCATCCGAAGAAGAGATCGAGCTTCAAGAAAAATGAATGATCTTATCAATACACAAATGCATAAATCCTCGGGGTAGTTATTTGGGAAGAATATTCTTTAAAGTGCTAAAACAAAATTTTCTTGATAATTTGGAAATTTTAAACTGGGAGTCTGTTTACACAAAATAAATCTGAAATAAACCACTAGTCGAGTCTAAATTGCTAAAAATCAAGTCAATGATGAATAAGTATAGGACAGCAACCCAATACTCTCACCGTATCGAGCCGCCTTCGAAGTAACATAGCTCCAAAAATGAGCACAACAAAATTACACCTCATGAACATAATCAGATCGAACTCATGTGTGTATTGGTCTTCAGAGATTAATCGATCTAAACCGAACACCCTGATTTATTGAAAAAATAGTGTTGCAAATTCCTAGTGAAAATCCTGAAGGTCACCTTTTTCCCATTCAAACTATGAATAGAAAGCCTTCACAGAACGTAACAATTATCATCATAGGGATATTAACGAATTGGACATTGAAATTGAAAAGAAAAAGGTCTAAATCTTCCACAAAAATTAATCAGAAATATACCACTGAAAAAGAAAAAAGACAGCAACCCAACACTGACCACATTCAGCTTATATCTTGAGAAATCACAAAGCAAAAATTAAACCTACTAAACGATTGTACACTTTTGAACTAACGTCAAGTGTCGCATTTCTCCCATTCAAAACTCCCCTGATCTCGAAAAGCAACGTTCTTTTCATCCAAAAAATGAAGAGAGAACTTTCATAGAAATAAACAATCATCATCTTAATGGTACTGAAAAGAAAAACTTCCATAAAAACAAATCTGGAATAAACATCTATTCGAGTTTGAATCGCTAAGAGAAAACGCAGCGATAAGCAAACAAAATAAAGTACGGCAACCCAATACTCACCGGTGAGCCACAACCAGAAGAACGTAGACAATCTGACATATAGCTCTAAAACAGGCAAGAAAGAAATCATACCTTACGTCTAGAATAAAATAAATGGAAAAAACCGCAGAGTTTGAACTAATTTCAAGTGTTACTGATTTACCAACTATCACCTATAGCCTTCCCCTGCAAATTAGTCTACTCACACGTTACCGCCGCAAAAGCATTATCGAACAGTTGTTCTTGGTCGCGGAGGACTTGTGCCAGTTCAAAATTGAAAATTTCACTAGGCCAACTTCAAAGTTTTCCCTGGTGGATTTGAAAGCTTGCTGAGTCCGGTTCAGTAACTAATCCACCAAAACAGACTAGCCTTGTCAGTCACCACCAGCTTGACTTGAAAATTAATGGCTTCTTCAAAACACCTGTATTTAGATACAAAAACGAGAAACAAAAATGAAGAAATTGGCTTATAGTCTATACAGGCAATTGTTCTTCCTCCATAATCATGTAACATTTTGTTTTTTCATTTCTAACTGCATTTAACTACCCACCCATTATTTTGTTTTTGCATCACTGGTTTTTGAGAAGTAGAACTTCTTGAAAGCAATGCCAAAACGGGGCCACCCCTGTGCCAAGAAGTATACACCCGAACGAAAAGCACTACATCTATATTTGAATATGATACCCCACAAATTCTCCAAACTAAAAGAGAAAAAGAAAAAGGTACCCTGAGCCACAAATATATACATATAAATATACATACATATATATATATATATATATATAGAGAGAGAGAGAGAGAGAGAGAGAATCCCCTTCGTACGGTTAATGATACTCTCAGCAGTCTCAAAAAATATCATATTCCTCTCCGTCCACTACCAAAACACACAGTAGGCCCCTTCGCGTTCTCATGTCTCCCTGAAGAAAAAACCCTCCCCATAACAACAAAAGCTCCTTTATGGAAGAGGCATCACCTACTCAATACCAAGATGTGTAAACAAATCTCACAAAAGTTCTCTCGCCACTGGGCAATGAAGGATAAGGCAATCTTCATCGTTGCCTGCATTCTTCACAAACACTATCACTCAGCATATCCGTAACATCTAAAATGGTTAGGATATCATAGCAATTTTACCAAGCAAAGAGACTCATTTTAGTTGGGGCACATTGTTTTCCACAACCCTTTCTCAGGTGCGAAGTGACCGACCCAAAGAGGGACTCATGGAGTCACGTGCCCCCTGAATTTTCTATTCTTGCGGTTAGCCTCGTATGAACTTATATAATCTTTCATTTATCTCCTCCAAAAATTACACTAGTAGTACTCTTGGTAGTCAGAACTTACCAAACTATCAATTCGCACTAGTCTCAAAAGTAATAGAAGTAGCCCCTTTAGAGAAGAAGCTTTGAGTACACACATCAATTTCTGCAAGAACTTACAATCCTCATCGTCTAATGTTGGGTAATATAGAGCACCCAACCTCTGGCATGGAATGCTTCTCCGGAGAAGTTTGGATTGTCCAAGAGTCTCAGAGTAGGAGTCCTCTTTGATGGGTTTCAGAGCAAATTTCAGAAAGTTGCAGGTACCGATTCCAGGCTCCACGTTCTTGAAATTCTTAAATTTCCAATTTTTCTTTGTGGTGTACCAATAGGTTAAATGAAGCTGATAGAATGCCTTTCAATATCAAATGGGAAAAAGACAGTACCAATATGGTAGTAATACATATCCAAGAGGACGCGGAGGTAAGATTCAAGTGACACATCAGCATGTATAATATATCTGCTAGATTGCTAATGAATTCCCAACTTCTACTGTTTTCATGTTCTCCTTTTCGTCTGGCATGATTTTAAGGGCCCAAAAACATGCAATATTATATTCTTGAGCACAAATTTAACAAAATCCAAATATGCACACACACATACATGCATCCTTATATCTGCAGACATTTCAACACTAACATGAAGTTTGAATCCTTTTGCTCCGAATATTGACCGGTCTTGGTTTGACATGGTTTACACATCACTCGTTCCTGGAAGAGTTAATATCTCCATTAGCTAAACCCTTTGTTACCCTAACCCTTTGGACTCATATTTTGTCCGTACACAATCAATGGCGGCCTCCCCGATGTATGTTGCAATGTCTTCAATAGCATGCTCTTACTTCCTCTTTCCCTTGCTAAGCCATCAAATTTGGTGCTTTTTTCTCACCAGTTTCTCTAAGGAACAAAGGACGAAATACAACTGACGACTCCATTCAAGCAGTTCTAGCTTGTCCTTGTTCATGTTCCTAACTCTTTCCCGGGTAGTTCCCAGTGTATGGCACTTTCCAAAATTATCCATGCCACTGGGAAACTCAAAGAAGTATCCAACTGAAGAAAACAATCTCAGAAAGATCGCTCACTAGCTCAAGAAATAGTGTAATGCCCAAAGAAATCGAGGAGAGTGCAAGGATCAAGCTATCTGGCCACAGATGCAGGTCGAAGCCCCCTTTTTCAAAGCTTTTTTTCACACGTGCAAACCAAATTGCAAATATGGACCTCAGACAAGTAGGCAATCTATCAGAGTTGGTGGTAATGGCTCAGAAGCCTATCATTGTGCTTGTAAAGAGTGATGAGTAACAGAGGAAGAATGTCAGAATAGGTTAACGTGAAGCTGCATGTTCTCTACAGATTTGTGGGACGAATTTTGATAGAAACCAAGAAAGAGGAATTTTCAGAGGTGATTAAAATGGGGAAGAAAGTATAGGGAGTTAGTGGTGGGGTTTTCCAACATTCAAGGGTCTCACATGCGCCGAAAGCCAGGTAAATTTAGGAAGAAAGTATCAGGTAGCAATGGTGGGGGTTTTCCTCTCTCTCGACTGTGTACATGGGTAGTGCCCCTTGGCCCTTGCTCTAATTCAATTTTGTTTACTCCACGCGAAATAAAAAATGAATGTTTGTCATTCCACAGTTAAAGCTTAATATTAAGACAAATGGAATTGATGACCAAGATAAATTCCATAATTCTCGGAAGGTCTCACTTTAAGAGCTTACCGACTTGATATCAAAAGGGAGCCTCAAGTGATTCATCCCAGACGTCTCCGCTTCCATTGGAAGCATCTTCAGCATCTTCTTCCATTGAGAGCCTAATATATTCCCTGTGGGCAAAACGATCCCACTCTGTCAAGTTTGGATTCTCTCGCTCCTGTTCAAAATACACCACCACTGTGTTTGTTACCAAAACAGGTAAAGCAGTTTGGTGATAACAAACAATTCTAATTCCCGACCAAAACAATTGCTGAGAATCTATTGAAACTGTGTTGCATACCTGACGAATCAGAAAAGGGTCCCGAGTTTCAAATGCCATGAACTTATTAAGGTTAAAAAGGATATTGAAAAAGCTTCCTGAAAGTTTACTTCCTTTCAAGTCACGTAGTGTGAAATAGTTCTCATTCTGCAAGCAAGAAGGCAAAAGTGTCACACTTCCAAAATCATTGTACATTCTTTGCTTCAAGTAATTGAGGAGCTTGATAGCCCGATCTTCACCCTGTATTAACACTAACTTATTCTGGACCAAGGCATCTTTAAGATTACAAAGGCCGTTTAAATATTGCCTTTTAATAACTGCAATAGTTCAATAATTGTTTAATGACCAAAACGTGCTTTAACATGAGAGGGTTTGTGTATGATGGAACTGGATCTCTTTTCTTGTACGGATGAAAATGCAGGAACAACCAGCATTTAGGGATAAATCAAAAACATAAAAACATCATACGTCGCAGAAATAATTTTGAGAAACCATCCACATCTACAACCACCCAAAAGAAGGTGACAAATAGGGAACTCATCTCCACATACCTTCTACAAATATCTAAGACAGTCTACAGTGTTCAGAATTAGGTGATAGAACACGATTCCTCCCCAATGCTAGCCCCACATCCCTCTTAGTATGAAAGAGAAGACCATGTGCATTCCATGACTGGGTAAAACTACTGTAGTAAATATGCAAAGTCAAATTCACCATGGCAAGTAACTGCAGTGGCCTTTAGTCATCATTATGTTAACTCATATCCAGCTAGTACATAAGGAATTAAGACCTGAAACCATCACTAAAAGAGAATAGATTTGGAAATAAGAGATACTAGAAGTTTAACCTCTGGCCCAATCATATCAACTATCTGACACAGAATATCTTCAAACAGCACGGGCTCTTGGGCCATGCATTCCATTCGATGCAACTGCTCCTCATAAAAGAATTGCATTTCATTCCTTGACAAAATGCCATTTCCATCCAAATCAATACACTTGAACCTGATTGAAAAAATGCAATGTCAAGTTCAGCAGGAAAACCAAAAGGTTAGGCAAGTTTTCTAACAATGAATTTATCAACCTTCTAGTGAGACTACAATGAAAAAGGCATCTCAAACAATGCGGGGGAACAAAAGGCAGCACAGCCACTATATAAATGCCAAAGTGTAGACTCCCTCGTGACGACACCGCAATCTTTTAAGGTGCTCTGCTTTAAGTTAATCACCAATCTAAAGTTGTAAGTACCGGAACTCAAGCGTTTTATTAACAGATCGTTCTTTCTGTCTTATTTATAAACGGGCACAAAATATCTGCTCAATGCATACCCCAAAAGAACCCTTGGTATAAAGGTAGGAGAGGCCCCGGCTAATCACCCACTGTGAAGCTATTTACAGACCATACTTTTCTTCATTTTTCCAACAGTTTGTTGTGGGTCCACCTCATCCCTGATTTCCTAGAAAGGCTTATAAAGAAAGGACAAAGGAGAATCGGAAGGTTTTCTAATGCATTTATAATAAACAGAGCATAAAGACAAGAAGTCCAACAAGCCAAACAACACCAAATAATTCTACAATTCACACAATGTTCTCCTATACCTAGGAGCCAAAACAGAACAAAAAAGAAAGCAAATAGCAAACTCCTTTCCCTATGGACTCTCCATCTTCAAAGTTCTCATCAACCATCCTAGCGCTTCTCTGCAACCAAATTACTCAAAAGAGCAACCAAATAATAGTTTCACAAACGCTTACACCTTGTTCTTACTCCCCAAGCCCCTAAATCAATCACTAGCACTTGAGAACAATGGGCTGCAATGGCTAGACAAGCCTCCCCCAACAGAAATAGCATGTGCCATAAGACCAAATGACAATAGACAATGCAAATAAAGGTGATCTATGGATTCCTCGCTCCTCTTATGTAGATACGCCAAGGAGAATGCATATCACAATTAGATGTCCTCTGAAAGATGTGATTAGTCATAGGACTGTGAAAAAAGGACTACCCAATGCACAAGGCTCCCGCTACTGCAGGAGCTGGGGAAGGATTGGATTAGTCATGCAACTGTGATTGGCCAAAATGCAATACCCAAAGCCTCTCTCCAGCATGCAACTACTCTTTCAAATGAAAAAGAAAGAAGGGTTCAAAAGTAATACAGCAGTAACCGTATTTAAAACATGCAAGGCACATAATGGGTTGTAAAAGGAGGGGTGGTGAGATGACGAACTGAGGCACGTACCAGCACTCGCAAACATATATGGTCATATGTACAGTTATATGAATATGCTTATTTATTTCCTATCAGGATGTAGACAAAGTTATAACTGCACAATGGCTCAACCTGGACATTCTATCCAAATAAAAAGAGTCACAGGATCGTGTAGGCTAGTCATTTGAATATCCCGACTAGATGTTTCCTTCAGAGATACCTCAAGAATCATGCAGTTCAACGATTCATCAAACTCCCAGAGTCAACAGTGCAAATGTATAACTAAAACATCCTTAAATTGATATATGAAGGTAAATATACCAGTACTCGAGACTAGGCTCAGCTGACTTATCCTCCTCTGATAGTATGAAGTAAACAAAATCTTCATATCCCATCTTGCCCTCAATATTACTGGTAAACTTTCTCGGGACCTAGAGTTAAATTAAGCATTATATTGAAAGAGATAAGAATTATATTAAGCATTAATCTAAAGAGAATTAGTTTGCACAAAGAAGATTGTTGAATCTAAGCATAATAGCACCGACACAAACCTGGGAAAATATTCTATCAACGATCCGGTAGGTAAGCGCATGGTTGCCGTATCTGATAAGGTTCTCTTTATCAATCAAGAAATCATGATCCGTATCCAGCTCCCAAAACTTGCAGTATATGACGTAGAAGTGTTCATAAGAGAAGTATCTGTATAATTTCATGCAATAGACAACAAAAAGTAAACAAATACAGTTTTTAGTATGTGACAACAAAGAATAATTTATTCACGGGCAATTTGCATGTTTTAATTGAATGAAAGGGACTCAAAATTTGGTTTACAGGGAAACAAAATTTAAGGAGAAACCTAGTTAACACGTATATAGGTTAAGCCTTAATTGATTGTGTTCTTTAGAATAGTCTACACTTCCTTCCTAAGACAGCAACACTATGATAAATACCAGCCTTATGTTCATTTCATAAGATAGCATCAGTTAGAAGCCTCACCCCTCCAGCTGTCCAGATTACGAAGAAAAAGAATCTCTCAAACCAGAACAGAATTCGATAACAACCTAATGTACCTTAAAACTTTGTTGATGTCTTCCTCTTCATCTGCATGTTGCATTGCAGCGATTAAGTTGCCACGTTTCAGCTCTCTGAGGGTAAGATTACCATTTCCCAATCTATTCACGTAGTAAAATATTCTGTACACTACAGTTTCAGCTGGCCAATTGAAATCAATCATAGGGTTAAAATGCATTGCACCAATATGCCATCTAAGAAGTACTTAGTAAAATTTGAAAACATCTTTCAAAAACAATTAAGACTGCAGTGTCTGTGGTAAGGATGAAAATAACGACGACAACGGCTGTGCTCTTCTTGGACATGTATCCCTACTAGAATATCAACAGGACAAGAAAGGGAACAACATGGAAACCAGCCCACCGCCGTAGGGGACTCCTATATGCAGAAGGATTCATCTTGAACCGCCCTAGTCCCTGCGGAGACAGCGGAGACAACTCTCAGTCCTAAGCCAAGTAGGACTACCACTCCTATAGGGACTAAGATCCTAAGCCTATTGGCCGCACCAAGTGTCAACCCAATTATATCCTAAAGTTAAAGGAAGAATCCTAATGAGATTTCCCCTCAATGACACATAAAGTGATCCCCTTTCATTCTCCAAGGTATAAGACTCAAAAATCAATTCATTAATTGGCGCCGTCTATGAGAACAATCTGTTCTCCAATAAAAATTCTCCAAGAGAGATGGTTTTTCGACAAGATTCAAGGCCGATCAATTTCAAAAGATAGAAGTTCAACGGTGATGGCAACAGCTGCAGTACCAGCACATTACATGAGTCCATCAAAAAGACAAGTTTTCTACCATGTTTTGATTCATCTCAAAAAAAAAAACTACCTTGTTTTGATGGTCTGATTTTTAGGTAAAGTTTATTTTGTGCTCTTGACTTCGTAGAAATACTCATCTTCAACGGGATTTAAGGAAAACAAACCATATCATCGTACAAGAATAGAATATACATAACATACCACGGAATGTGACGTAGATAACATACACAAATCCACTGGCAAGTTTCGGTCCCAACGTCAGTCAGTCATTCTTGATGGCAATTGGTTGAAGAATAAATTACAATGATTGATAACAAGGGTTCAAATTGGGATTCTACAATGAGAGATTACAAAATAAACACCAACTGCTTGCATCTCTTTATGTGAAAGATAAAATGAGATTTGTAATAATTTAAAGCTATGACAATATGTTCATTCATTCCGAACTAGACTACGATTGTTTCAGTTTGTTCATATCACTGTCATGTTTTGCGACAACTGAACCCTTGTATTGTGAGAAGCCTATTTGTCCCTTGCGGCAAAGTAGCTAAAAATGGTTTTCAACTTTCAATGTAATGCCCCATGTATACTGGTAACTAAGATCACCCATGCAAACTTTCGATGTGGGACGGGGTATCACGATCTACGCGTATCATACCTAGAGTATTGACATAAGAAAGCAACATGCCATGTGTTTGGAAAAATATTTCACTCAACAAAACATGAAGAACAGAGAGTTAAAAGGAGGCTAAAGCTAAGAAGCACAGACACCTCTCGTATCCGTGTCAGACACAAACCCACTCAGAAACATACCGAACACGTGTTAGACACGTGAAAATAGGTGTCCATTTTAGTTTAATTTCAGTCGGATAAGTATCGGACACACACAAGACACGTTTCGAGTTAGAATGCAAATTTTAAAACCCTACAAATATTCATCTCCTATCTCTGTTCTTCTCTCTTTTTATCTCCCCTCTTCTCTCCGTTTCTCTATTTCTCACTCTTCTTCCCAATATTATTTCCTATGTATTCATTCGTAATCTCAACTTTTCTTTGAATGAAAATAACACGGATTACGACTGCTCCTCTCAGACATGTATCCCTACTAGCATATCCACAGGACGAGAACAAAAACAATATAGAAAACCAACCCACTGCCGTAAGGGTCATTTCTCTGCAAAAGGACTCATCCTGCACAACCCAACCTATATCCTTAAAGGGAATAAGATAACTAAGCCTATTGGTTGCCCCAAGCGTCAACCCAATCTATATCCCTAAAGTAAAGGGATCGAGTCCAAATGAGATTCTACCCCTCGATGCTATATAAAATGACCCCCTTCATTCTCCAAGGTATGAGACTCTTCCTAGAAAACCCTAAAACTCTTCATTATCTACTTCTCGCCAAGGTGTCGACTGACTTAGGCATCGGAGGGTGCTGGCTGACACCACATCAGAGTCCTTAGTATTTTTTTGCAAGCGCTCAATCTCGGCTTGGATCATCCGGAGAATTAGATTGACGGTTGGGAAGCTCTACCTTAGGAGAGTAAAAAACCGTTCATCAATCTGCAATGGTTTTGCTGAATATGAATCAAAGAAAACACTCTTCCCTTGACTAGTACAATTGAAATTACAATAAGAAGTGACGGAATCAGAGGTATCTGAGACAGACGCATCGCACAAAGTACGCAGCACAAGCTAAATTCATATGAAAAGCAAGACTAAGAAAAACCACATAAATACTAATACAGACATCAAGGAAACCTTGAAAAGGAGAACAATAAAAAAAAGTCGGCTATAATTGCAATCTGCCCCACAGTTGAGTGCTGCAATAAAAAGGTGTCATTATCTCTTGCCTCTTATGTGCACATGATGAGCAACTTTGTGTCCTGGCCTTCTCTTCTTTCATACATGACGCAATATAGCAATATCAAGAGGAGAAACAACAGAAGTGGGAGGGAGAGAGGGAGGGAGAGAGTAAAAATTTTCTAACTAGTCCAAAATATTCGGCATCCAATGGGAAAGTCGTTTCCCGCTAATAGGACATCAATAGGCCTCAAAAGGTAATTAGCTTTTCAAGTAGGGTGGAATCCACTCGATGCCTTTTATATAGGACTATCTTCACCTAACTAAAAAGAAACAGAAAAAAAACTCACAAAGAACAGACCATGTAGGAGGCTCGTATAAATAACTAGTAGTTTCCAATCAAACTTGCCCTAACCCATTTGGAAATTAAAAGCCCCAAGACTTGATCCCTAATACTCTAAAACCATCTAAACTAACGCAAATGCACCCTATATTAGAAAAGACTCCTAAGAAAATCAGAATGACTCATTTGACAATCTTAATGTACATCTTGCACAGGTTGGTTCACCCTCTTTCAGGTATGCCGAAAGCCTGACATGAGAAGGAAAAAAATATGGGTAGTATTTTCACAATCATTACTAATGTACTGATAATATTTACCAATACTTGCAACAGAAAATTGTTTCGGCCAAGTACAGTGAACTTTTTGTTTACCAACCCATGCATCATCACCTATTACTGTTGCCGATTCATTGAGAACAAGTAGAAATTGCTCAAGTTTACAAACACGGATTCCAAAGACCGTTTGGCTACTGAACATGGAATTCTTCTTTTTACTTATTCAATTCAACAATCTTGAAGTTTTATGTTGCAACAGATAGTAATCCCCAATGAATAAATGAGGGCCATCTACGCCTAACACCAAATTTGAATCTAAGAAGACAAACCAACTAGAATTTTCAAAAAAAAAAATTCGAAGAGGCAAATCTTTGAAATAAAACCATGCATAAGACCTCAGCCGGAAACAACTTGGACAACACTGATAACTAGAAACCAAACAAGATCACAAAAGAAAATAAGCTATAGACTGATAGGCAACATACCGTATCTATCTTGAAATTCAGGTGTGCTCTGTAAGAACTCCAACCCTGGATGAGTCGCCAAAAGTTCTCGAAGCACAGGTTTGAAGTTGTTCTACAGTTTGGTTGATAAAATCCATTCACAAACAGAAAAAGTCAGATTAGCATCCTAGTGATCCAACTAAAGATTTTGACTCCATACACACTTAAATAATGTATACAAACGGATTTTGTCTGATGGCATTGTCACCTTGCAAGTGACTGAAACGCAATTCAACTAAAACCATATAGATAAAGAGAGCTCTCAAATCCACCATAGCTATCGAAGGAAGGAAAAACATAAATATCAAATACAAAAAAAAGACCTGGGTAAGGTATTTGAGATCTGGCTGCTTTAAGATTGTAAATATTTGGGTTGCTATATCCATAGTCAATATGTTTCCATTGACCCAATAATCGACAAAAGCATCCCTGCAAGCATGTAAGCAAGCAAATAAGAGAAAAGGCATCCAACTACAGATGACAATATCGTATGGCAGCAATCATCAATTACGACTTTGGGCAAATGAGTACTCAGAGTTCATATAGCACTCCATGCACATTTTATGACATTCATTAATTATCAATTGGGCTGCCTATTCTGTATTGTCCCAACAATAATCAGTACAGATAAATAAAACAGATTTCCTGAACCCCAAGACAAGCAAGCAGTTTCAAGAAGATGATGGACTGACTAAAAGGAAGACATCTATTAAAGATTAAAATGCAGACATACAGAAGTTAACTATGGTAACCTACAAGGCAAATAAACTACTTTTTAGCATTATAGTAGTTGGGAGCTGATGTAGAAACGGTGCTGGATCTTTTCTTTCTACTCCTTGTATTTTTCTTGATGGTACAAGGGTTTTCCCCCCATCAGCAGGTTCTCTCATACAACTATCTATGTAGCTAATCAACCAATCCAGGCTAAGATCACTCGATACTCTCTAGGTAGTTGTCCCCAAAACCAATGCTTCATCAGATGACATATGAACATATAACTTTTTATCTTTTTTTCATCATCAATATGCATGGATGCATCATCTTACATGAAAGCCCATGTTAAAAGTGGATAGACACGTTCTTTTGATTCAGCAAATCCTCAAACATCTTCAGCATTCAGCACGTATATTTATTAAAACATTACATGCAACTGAGCTTCTAGATAGTTTTTTTGACCGACATGAAGCTTCGAGATGTTCTCTGTAGTTCAATCTCGAGAACCAGAAGGGATTGCGTACGAGATCAATTTGGCAACTGCAAAGTGAAAAGTAATAAGCATAGACGCCGCGCTGAAGTCATAAAAATGACCCATGGTCAATTTCTTCGCACAAAAAGCACCACGTTTTAAAAAAGACACAGATTCTTACATAACTTAGGAATGGTAGCTCAATTTTACAGTAGGAATGCTCTTAAAATCTAAAATTGATTCATTATGTTTCTTTCGTTATTCATCAAGAAAAATGTTGCTTTCCCTTCTTTGTTACTTCAAAATGGGTGAAGTGGGAAAGCTAGATGCTCTAAGTTACACACGCACATCAATGTATTCCTTGAAAGTTACTTTAGGACATTGCCAATAGCGAAAACCCATGAGAGAACCGCATAACAAGGTGCTTCCGGGTTAAGGACGGGGATTGATAGGTGAATATATAAGTGTACGAGCTCAGCTCATTCAAAATTCGTTGAACTCGAGCTCGCAACGAAATCAAAGAATCGAACTCGAGTCAATCTAATATAAACGAGCCAAGCTCGAGCTCTAAAATAAAAATGAAAAAGACAAATAAATTAATACCCATACTACTAACTTGGACTTCATAAGGATAAATTCAATCATGGTCCCAAGGAGCGTCCGCACGTAAGTTTCCCCCATCATCATGAGTTAAGACTTAATCCTTTAATTGTAAGGTTCACCGATTTCACCCTTCTTATATGTTATACATATGTAAACATATACAGTCTGAATTTAGTTGTTTTGAAATATCAATGATTGAGGCAGAATAATTTTCCTCCTATGAAAACTTTGGGGAGTCCCAAAACAGAAAATACAAACAGTGACGCCATGAAATCTCTCTCTCCCTCCCTCCCTGGCACTGGTGTTCCAACCTCGGTAGATCTCATCAATCGAAGTGGTAAATTCACTTATGGTAGATTCAACAATTATGATAAATTTACCATAGCTCGTAAATAACATGGGCACTTAGATTTCGAACTACCATATTCATTTAATGGTACATCTGTTTGTTATGATAAATTTACCATAACTCCTAAAGAACTTTGGCACTTGTGCTTCAACTAGCGGTGATTTTATGTGTTTTGAAATTTTGCACAATCTAGATTTTTGATGATTTTCCTTGATTTTTAATAATTTATGTATTCATATTGTTATTTTAGGATAAAAATAATAATTTGGTATGTTTTTGAGAGATTTGTTATTATTCATATTTTGTATTGTTTTAGTATTCAACTTGAGATTTTAGGGGTAGAGAAGATTGGAGAGAATGTTGGGGGAGGGAAAGATTTGAAACATTATGAGAGAAAGAGGGCAGTCATGGTTTTTTCTCTTAAAATATAGGACCAAAAGATAAGCTTCTAAAGCAACTAGCCTACTTCCTAAGGATCTCTAAACATAGTCTAAGAAGTAAGAAGCCCATTTCGTGAAAATATATTTCCGTGTTTACGAGCCTACATGAGCCAAGCCTCGACTAACTCGCCTCATCTCGTTTACCAATGATTCTAAAATTCTTCTTAGAACTCCTGTATTAACTTACGAACCAAGCTCGAATGAGCTCTTACTGAGCTAGAGCGGAGCCTCAACCAGCTCGTGAGCGGCTTGGTCGTCGGCATCACTAATGCATTTGAACTTTTGCGCAATAAGGAAGTGCACTGAATATTGTGATTAATTTTTGCGCTTTTCCATGGATTTTTTGTTAAAACTTCAAACCTTATAACTCCAGACTTATAAATCCAATGGAGGTTCAAAAAAGTGGGCACCCAGTGAGATCCAAATGTGGGAGATGCCTAACTGTGTTCTTCGTCGGCCTTTTTATACCACTAACCAAGATAATTGTAAGAAAATATTTTATACCACTCAATAACTTTACTGTAAAGAATAAATTTCTATTTCAACAGGAAAATGGTGATTAAGATGGACAACCTAAGCACAAAATTAACAGGTCGAATCTCGCATGCAAATTATAGAGATTTTTCTGTAAGAAACTAAAACTTGGAGTTATTTTTTGATACATAGGGGTCCAACCTCAAAGCAATGGCTGCATTTGTGTTTTAGCGAATCCCCCTTACTAGAGATTTTTCTGGAGCCTAGCCACATTGCAGTAGATAACTGGAAAACTGCTTAGGAAGGTTTTCATTAGTGAACCTAGTTTTTCCAGACATATACAGGGTGGAGAGTGGACGATGAAGTTTGTGAGCTTCCTTATATCATATAATTTGCTTACGAAATGTATACCCATATATTATTATAGTATTATACCTATTAATAGCCTCACCATGTGCTTTTAAGGTTTTGTTTGTTGTTTGTCTCTAAAACTATCCACATCCCGTCACAACTGTGTCTTCAGATGGTTACAACATCCCAACAGCCAAAAAAAAAAAAAAACCAAAACATTCTGCTACAT
This sequence comes from Arctostaphylos glauca, assembly GCA_019985065.2. NCBI lineage: Eukaryota > Viridiplantae > Streptophyta > Magnoliopsida > Ericales > Ericaceae > Arctostaphylos > Arctostaphylos glauca. Next base: position 20,817,266 of record JAHSPW020000013.1, read on the forward strand.
GAGTTCAACCATTTCAAATTTCGAAAACAGATCACATTGGAAGAAACTAGCACTTACTCGTTAAAAACAAAGTGCATACCTGGTTACAACCCCCATGCACTCAACGTCAATCTTTCTAAATAATACACTAGAAAAGAACGATGGGAGCTTGCAGATTTCCTTTGTGACTAGTTTAAACTCTGATATCCAAATAGACAAAAATGAACATACATTAGTGGCATACCAAAAAACAAACAATAAAATAAGTGAATCAGTCCCAGGATAAGAGGACTATCTTATCACAACAGTATTCCATCTATATCTCACCATGGATTTGTAGCCCATCCAAGTGACCATAGAAAAACTGATTTATTCTGAACAAACATCGTTCTTTTAGCTCGTTTGGAGGTGGACGACCATTTTGAAAGTAGAACTGTAACAGTCGTAAGTATTCCACCCACGACCACCACCAAAAATCATCATGGTTAGAAGCTAACAACAAACAGAAATGGCAATACATAAAGGGCATGGTACAGGAAACATTTCAAGTAGATATGAAGACAATAAAAAAAATCAAAGACTAGCTGACCTGAGGTATCAGTTCTTTTACGGGCTCATTGACTAATTTCAGAGGAGAACCTAAAGTAGATGGTCCTACTCGCTGTTTCACAAAACGTGGAGAACCAGATGAACTTCTTGGCGAAAGTGGAGGTGCACTGCCAGCAGGAAACATGGAGGGTAATGAATTACTTGAAGCAGCCTTTGGGCTAGAAGATGTCCCGGTGACATTCAAGGGAACACCTGCCTTTGCATTGTTAAGCAATGATTTCACCTGCACTCACCACAGAAACCTTTTGAAACATATTGCAAAGCTAGTTCCCAGTTAACTAGCAAAAGCAAGAGGGCATAATTAAAAGAAGAAATCGCAAACAAGTTGCTTCCCAAGTACTAACCAGGAAAAGAAAAGGCAATGAAGAAAAATGCAGGAGAAAATATACAGAGTGTAAAAGCATCCGGCTTCAAACAGAGAGCATACAACTGAGAAGTTTAGTTTACTGTTTACCTGCCAATGGCAAGCTCGGAATGTTTCTAAACTTTCAACAAAAAAATGATGTGCAAACAAGGAAGCATGTAACAGATGAGAGGCCGCACTTCTGTAAATAGAAAGTTATCACAAACTGAACAAATCTGTCATGTGTAATATCATTAATCTCCCATAGATTTTTGGCTTATTAGACAGTTGCCTTTTTCTTAAGAAGATGTTAATACAAGCTGGCATGGTTTCAAATGATATCTCTAAGCGCTTTTCCTTGCATCTTCTGAACTAACACCAAGAAGGAATAAGCAGATATTTAAAATTCCAGCTGACTGTTTGATGATATTTCAGTACCAAGCAAAAAAAACACAGGCAGTTCACTTCTAGCACCAATGCAACCTCTGTATAACCACTTCTGTCATATTCGCCGTTTCTCAAAAGTATCTTTTTTCTGGGAACGTGGTCAACCATAAATTATTATGCTCGCGATTCTTCATCCACCAATGCAGAAAATGCTCTAGTCTGATATAATAACAAAATTCTTTGCCAACTCTAGATAAATATCAACATCAAAAAATTCAGAACTGCATCTTAAACCTTTCGATCGCATCATTCTTGATTCTACGCCCACTGCCATAATCATGATCCACAACCAATAGTATGTTTTCAGAACCATTGCAATAGCCATTCCTACCAGCATCATCGCAGTAATGCACTAAGAAACTAGTCACCAACTCAATAACTCATGACCACCATCGTTCATGTGAGTGTTTGAAGGTTTCTAGTAGGCTTATCCAAAATCATATCTGAAAACTGAAAGAGACAGAAGTTCCAAAAGATCTCACAAACACTAGAATGGGATGTCACTGAGCTGCAACAAATTAGAAAAGGAGAATTAAGGCAGACTCTAACCTATCTAAAAAGAAGATATCCATTTTCACATGGAGATTCACCTCCAATCTCCATTCTTTAGTAAGTTATCAATTACACTCAAGTACTAGATTCTAGCACGCTTTTAACAGGGTCTAGGGAAGATGAATTCCCAAAATCATCCTCCTAGGAATCATCGACTCCCTTCATCCTCTAACAGTAGGATCATTTTTTCCCCTCAATTGAACAGCAATGAGAATTATAACACCTAGCATAACCTTCGTGACTATCACTTAGGCAAAACTCGGATTTCAATGAGGACACATACATATCACTTTCGACGAATAAAAAAATCCTCATGATCCCGTAGTGTTCTACAACTGACATGTATTCTTTAGCTCAGTTCTTAGCCAAACTTGTTAATATCCTTGATTGAACAGAATTGACAATTTCAAGCATGTGCATCATTGAGTGCCTCCTCTCACGGACTGGATACTATATGCTTGGTCCACCTGGGGATTAGCGCTTTGCTTCTAACTTCTGCATTACTTGCTTTTGGTACGTATAGACGAAAGATGATGACTTCAAACTTGTTAAGTTTTTCCTCTTAATATTAACTTAAAAGCTGAACTGCGATCGTAGATACTCTAAAAATTTTGGCCAATTGGCTTGTAGGGATCACATTGATACATTTGATTTGTTCCAATCTTCATATTTAAGATACTATCAACAGGTCACCAGCCAACCAAGTTTCAAAGTCAGTATCCATCAATGAAGTAAGCAGAAGTCTGGTTCTTCTCGTGAGTACGGCCACGCGCAGAGGTCACCTCCTAATAAATCCTATCACATTTGTCTAAAGGATACAAGTAGACCCTATGTTTGGCGAATCTTTAATTTTCCCAACACACTTCTTGCCATGTTATAGAAGAACTTATACACATTCCTAGACCATGAAGTACTTTGGCTTTCCTATTGTGCCTTTTTTAATCAAGCTCAGCTAGTTATTCTTTCCATCACTCATGCGCACTCCTTTGTCAGTTGAGTACACTAATTAAAATAAATAAACTACAAATCTGCAATAACATGCCAGTCTTAACTAGACTCCCATTAATAACTACAGTGATATAAGAACTCAATATCTAAAAAAAATCTCAGGGAGCTCATTCGTTCCAATAGTATAAAACTCTAAAATTTCTGAAATCTAAGCGCATTTAATTTAAAAGCTGTACAACTATCAACATAAGCATGGAGAAAAAAGGGTATTTATAGAAATGCAGACTACCAGTCCACGAACTTTAAATTGCAGGTCATCTGCCTTTCATCCCATTTTGGTTCCTGTTTTTGCTTCTTTCTTCTAAGGTTGGACAGAAAGAGACTTGTGTTCACTGGCCCCAGAACAAGAAAAAGATGCCAACAAAACTATCATATCTATTGCAATTTGATAAGATAAAATTAGCATTAACAATTACAACACACTAGGGAGAATGGCAAACGAACCACTCAGCAAATGGAAAATCTAGCACTCAAAGACAATCTCCAACCCTCAGCCACATCGTAGCCAACCCCATAATTTGGTACAATTTCTCGAAAAACATATCCAACCCAACGCCAAATCCACCAAAAAATGGCTTTAACAAGTCCTTTGGCTAAAACCAAATCTATGTGCGTATCTATCTAAAGATATGTCCCACAAAATGACTCGAGCAAAAAATTTCTCCCATAGTGTTTGGCACGGAATTTAGCACGACTACAATTCTGTTTACAACTCTTTACTGATAAATACCACGAAAATGGCGCAACCCGAGTTTATCTCTCACAATCTCTCTTCAAGCATCGAGGCAACATTGCCAAACAATGCCTTTTGGACTATAGCAAACGAAAATTGACTCTGGCTTTAAGAAACCATTGGAGATATAATTGCGTTCCTCGACTAATTCTTCATTTGCACAACAAGGAAACCAGGGAAAAAAAAATACCACAGGAGCAGTTTCAGGAAGAGAAAGCCATTGATCAAACAGCTTCTTGGCAACGTGAGGGTTTGATTTGAGCGCCAGAGGAGACAATTCCGGAATCTGCAAAAATTCGGCATCGAAGCACCCCACATCTCCATTGAAATCCACGTCCATCGCCACAACCCCAAAAACAAGATTAATCTCTCATCCAAACAAAACAATAACCAAAAACAATTGTGCAGATCTCCCGCACAGTTCCTCCCCCGCAGTCAGATTGAGAGCAACAGTGCATCAAACTCCAAGTTATAGCAGATCGTCGAAGAGATAGAAAGAGAACCCTAGAAATTGGATGTTTTGAAGAGGGAAAGAGAGAGAGGTTACGGGGTTGTGGAGATGGGACTGACGAGTGGAATTGATAATTCGAAACCCTTGTGGCAGAGAGAGGGAATGGGAGCAGAGTGTTTGTTGGAGAGGATGAAGCTCGAGAACACGGACGACGCGCCTGCGGTTAGGGACTCCTGTGGAAATCTCCGGTCTATGTCACGAGAGAGGAACGTGAGTTGCTAGCTCAATTGCAATTGGAAACAAATTCCACTTCAATAACAAGTTAGACCCTTGGGTTTTAAAATATATCACTTTGAACTAAAGTAATTTATCTCGTATCGTACCGACCACATAACTGTATCGCCCCACTCCTTGTGTCATTACCACCATCGTTCCAGTCTGTTCCGAAAATTTCCAGCGTTATTAAATAGGAAATTATTAAGGTTGCAACGTAAATGAGATTTCTTCCCTCCCTTATTATGCATTTCATTTCGCTCGTTATACTATCACTTATATATCTCATTCTTATAGCTCATCTTTCTCTTCTTCTTCTTTTTTTGTTGTTATTTCTCTATTTTTTAAGATGTAATTTTAAGGTGTTGTTCTTAGAGGTAAAATATATGTATCTTATAACCACAAACATAACTTTAGATAAATCCAATAGTATGCAATATATTTTGCTATTTAATATACTTAAAAAATATGTTTCTTTGGGTCATAATCTAATTCTCATTCATAATCATCGAGCTCTTAGAAGTTTTAATAATATTGTTCGCCATCGCTGTAATTGTGTCTGTTTGTATAAATGTCACGAAATAAATTAATACAGGTACAATTTTACTTAGTTGAAAAATATATATTTAAATAAACAGATTATAAATTCCTAAGAGAAGATGTTGTAGATATGGTCCTCGAGTGGCCTAAAATTTATCCAATGGGATAATATTCATGTTACCAAGACATAGCGGGTATGAAGTTTGATTAGATTTATCACGATAATTTATTAAGCTATTTTATTATAGGGTAAATTAAATCAGGGTCCTTTTTACCTACACTACGTAGGGTTGAGTCTCATACACTTTTCAAACTTATGTTTTCACCCCCAATTAAGCCTGGTTGACATGTATGCCCTTATTTTTTTGTGGTAGATTACTCTCTTATCCTTTTTGGTTCAGAAAAGATTTTGTATTGATTTGGTATGTTTATAATTGGGCAATAAATATGGCTGTAATTATGGAATTAAATAAGGTAAAATATTTAGCTGACTATGGAAACCAAGTCCCGGATTTAATGTTTCGCCGGATTTAATGTTCGCCGCAAATAAGGTAAATTTTGTTCGTTGCAATTTTTTTTCAGCAATTGCTTCATTACGCTGGAAATAAGGTAAGATTTAATGTTTCACCGGAAATAAGGTAAAATAATGTTTCGCCGGATTTAATGTTTCGCCGGAAACTGCTGGAAACCGTGAGGCCGTCGGAATATGGTAGATGATGCCGGAAACAGTGAGTATTCGGTTTTCACTGATCCGGAAATCAAATCTTCTTCAAATATTCCATGTTAATTACTCAGAATATGGTAAATTTGATGGATATTTTGCTGGAATCTTTCCACTGAAGATTTGATTTTCTACGCAATCGCAAGGTTTTTTTGGGATCTTCCTTACTTTATTTTCTGATTTTTGAAATTTCCTCGCCCAAACGATCTTCCTTTATTACTCCTTGTGCAAAATAACAGTGAGGGTTGAAGTTAGGACGAAGATCGCATCGCCAAACCTGAAGAAATTTTCTTGAAGATTGCTAACTAGCGAACGGTGAGTGAATTATTTTTATCGTTTTTAGTTTGTAGTTATATGTTTTGAGAATGGGTTGCGCATGTGAAGCCATTTTTGTTTTTTGATATGCCGCACACTTCACCAATATGTTTGGTGAATTTACCATGACTTTGTGGATGATATGTAATTTACCATGTTTTCATAGATGATGTGTAAATTTACCATATTCTGTATTTTTAGATGATGTGTAAATTTACCATATTCTGTATTTTTAGATGATGTGTAAATTTACCATATTCTGTATTTTTAGATGATGTGTAAATTTACCATATTCTGTAATTTACCATGTTTACCATAGATGATATGTAAGTTGCTACGTTTGTTAGATGATTTGTAAATTTACCATGTTGATAGATGGTATGGTAAACAGTGAGGGTTGAAAGTAAGGACGAAGATCGCATCGTCAAACCCGAAGAAATTTTCTTGAAGATTGCTAAATAGATGATGTGCAAATTTTCTTGAAGATTTGAGTTCATATGTTCAATCCGTATTACCATGTGGAAGCTTTTCGTGCCTCGTACTCATTCTCTATTTACCCAATACCCACTGTTTGGATGCGCGAGCAACAAGATGACGAGGGATTCATACTTCCTCCGGTGAGCAAGAAGCCGCCTGGGAGACCTAGAACTCAACGAATACCGTCTAGGGGAGAGAACCGAAACCAAATTAAATGTGGCAGGTGTCAAAGGTTGGGGAACCATAATCGGAAATCATGCAAGGAAGCGGTGTAGCAATTTTTGTTTTTCTTTTCTTTATGTTGGTGTGTTTAACCCCAAAACAATGTTGTTATTTTGTTTTTTGCAATGATTGGATGAGTAACGTATTGGTATGCATTGCTCCAATTTTGGTTTGGTTAAATTTGTAGCATTTTTTGTGATATTAAATGGCAAATCCGATGGGCTACTACTTATAACAGGGGAAACGAAGAGAGCAAAATTTACCATCAAATGTTAAAACGCAGATAGCAAAATTTACCATCAAATGTTAAAATGAAGATAGCCAAATTTACCATCAAATGTAAATTACAGAGAGCAAATTTACCATCAAACGGTAAATTACAGAGAGCAAATTTACCATCAAACGGGGAAATGCAGCGAGCAAATTTACCATCAAACGGGAGAGACCAAATTTACCATCAAATAGTAAATTACAGAGAGCAAATTTACCATCGAACGGGGAAATGCAGAGAGCAAATTTACCATCAAACGGGAAAGAGAGCAGAATTTACCATCAAATCGTAAATTACAGAGAGCAAATTTACCATCAAATCTAAAACACAGAGAGCAGAATTTACCATCACGTGTCACAAATCAACACCACATCGAACGTTTTCTTCCCTTATACCTCCAAGCCCCGTGAAATATGCATCAATGGTATGACGTACGGGTAGATCGGGCCATACATCGTCGTTCGTCTGAAAGCTGCCGCCGTTTCGAGCCCTAAGTCAGACGCCGGAAAGACAGAATACTGTACGAAACAAACGGCCAGGTGTTCGATCGGAAAACCACCCGGTCCGCCAATGCCACCACAGTGCAGACGTCGCCGGCAACTGGACACACTAACTCGCCGGTCTACAGATGCTGCCGCCGCGAACGGACCGTACGACGGGATGTGAAGCCACCGTGTCCGAGAATACCAACCGTCGCTTTTTTTAGGACTGAATAGGAACTGAAACGTCGTTTGGGATTTGGATGGGAAAGTCAGGATTTGGACGGGATGAAAAGCCACCGTCGCCGAGAATACCTACCGTTGCTTTTTTTTTAGGACTGAATAGAACTGAAACGTGGTTTGGGATTTGGACGGGAAAGTCAGGATTTGGAGGGGAAAGGCAACAATAAATGTAATTGGTAAACAATCCCTTATTTTTAGTACATTTCTATTTTGGTGCTCTAATTATTTTTTAGGGTTATTTTGGGTATTTTTTGAATTTTAGGATGTAAACTTAATGTTGAAAAGTGTTTAGGATCTAACACTAGATTACTCTTAGAGGTAGGACTCAACATTAAGTTCCCCTTTATTATATTGGTATTATGTGTATATAATACTCTATTAATTTGTAGGCACAAGAAGATTCAGCAATTGAAGGAAAAAATAGAAGAATTTCCTAGTTGTAGGATTTAGAGATTTTTGGACCATTTTATACTAATTAGTATAATGCATTTTGTGTTATGTATGGTTTTGGCGGGTGTAATTAATAATTTTGAATACTTGTTTATTTTTTATGAGACGGAGAAAATTATATCGTCAGTCATCACATATAATATGTGATCAATACAATCAAAATTGTTTGAAATGTAATAAATAAGTCGAGATTTACCGTTAATATACTATGTAACTTTGTAAGGTTGTTTGTCTTTTTTATTCATATTTCTACACCTATAAAATTAATATAATTTATAAAATTAAGTCAACTTTGCACGTAAGAGACGATATGACAAAATGTAAATATAACTTGTATACAGTGCACGTATGTATTTACGGATCCTACTTATCCTTAAAACATTATCTTAGTAAATATTTAAGAAATGTTTGCAACTGGGTATGTTCGTTTTGAGTGTTTCTGAAATAATTTTTAGAAACAAAACTCTGAGACGTTGTTTGGTTATAAGTGTCTCAGAAACTTATCTGGGAGAAAAATATTTCAGAGACACTTTTTACAGAGAAAAAAAATTGTTTGGGAAAATGTTTGAGAAACTTGTTTCAGAAACTTGTTGGGAGAAAATCTCCCAAACATCTAACCAAACATAGCCTAATTCTTCACAAATTATAAATGAGTAGCTATAAAAAAAAAAATTATATCGTGTTTTTTGTGTTAAATTTTCGTGAATTATTATTTATTTAAAAGTAAAAAAATAAAAAATACAAACTAAATTTAAATAGAAAATATAAGTGGTGTCTCAAGCATCGAACGTTGTACAGACACAAAGCCATCGAGCGCGATCTCAACCCCCTTCCACCCCCGAACTACATCGGAGAGCACGAGACTGAGATTCTAGTCAATAACTAGGGGACTGATTTGCGTTCATATCAAAAAATTCTGAAGCTGTCAGCTGACTCAAAAACCAACGTTTTGGCAGAAGGAACAATGGCCGAAGGAAATTCTCTCGAGTTACTGAACCAATTGGAGGATATTTTGGAAGCTGACCCTCTAATGTAAGTCTTCTTCGTATAACTTCATACGCCTATTTTTGTGTATTTGTTGAGTATTTGCTTGGTTTTAGGTTTTGAAGCCTAGATTTTGTAATCAATTCCTAAACTCCTCCGGATTTTCACATGCTTATTACGTATTTACATACACGAAGATGGGCGTATGCAAGATTCTAACCTTGGGAGGCGAATGTATCCCAGGTGGCAGTTTTGCGGATTGATTTTGGGGATGGCAGATATCATATTTTTGTAAAAAGTAATTGGGGTGGCAAACCCATAAAACTTGAAATAATGTATAGACAATACTAGTAGATTTATTTATCCTTTTGGAAAAATTTAGGAAGGTGTCGCCTGTGCTAGCCCCTGTTGCACTTATGTATTAGGCTATCCTGGTTGGTCAGAATATACAAGGCAATAGGACTGAGTGGTACTACTGTAGTAATTGTAGGGGATTGCTAATACCACAAACCCGAGGTGTTATATTTATTCTTTGTTTTGTAGGATTTGATGTCCATTTTGGTTTGTAATTCCTCCACCAATTGATGCATCAAAACACAAATGTCCAATCCCACAGGTGCTGAAATCCAATCCCGTGCCTAATCTGGCCAATTTAATGGGACCATAATGTGTGTATGCCTGAACGGCATTAGGCGGGGACTTTATGGTTCAATAGTTTATTTGATAAAATACCACTCAGTGAGCTGAATTTTGCATTTAGAAGGTGTAATTTTGGGTGTCTTCTAGTGAAGGTTAAAAAATTTAAATTCAGTGCAAAAAATACTTGTTGCTTTTTCATATGCTGAACTTTCTATGGGCAGTTATCTCCAAGTTGGCAGATAATGACCTATACTCTTATGATGTTTGATCCCAGAGTTCAAATAGTTCCTAGATCTCAACAATGATCTATAATGGGTCGTGGTTGGTGAAGTCGTGCAGGAGTTTAAGGGTCTTGGAGTTGTGGAGATTCAGTATGAGAGGGTGGACTTTTTTTTATGGAGGGGGTGGCTCAGCAGGGTCATAAGGAGATAGAGGTGCTTGAATGGAGTAGGCGAAGGGGCAAGGGAACTAGGCATCCAGAGTATGAGGTGGAGGAGGTTGGTTAAGCCATGAGCATGAGTGATCCAGCACAGGAAGGAAGATTAGTTATGAGACAGCTATTGTCATTCGAAGCTCTGAATGAGACTCTGGCTTTATTAGGGAGGAAGGGGTTGCCATTGTTGTTCATAGTTCGGTACCAGATTTGGAACTAATTCCTTTGGTTGTGCTTTCTCCAACAATCATTAGTACCAGATCATTAGCACAATCATAATTTTGTTTTTTCCAACAGAATTCTAATGTACAAACCCATAAAAGTAAAACTGTGGATTATCACACACACACACACAAAGCATACTCCATGCAAAATCTGAACTTTTTTTTCCATGTTTGGTTGGCAGCCTCTCCTATGAGATCCGGATAAACCTTTTTGTAATTATTTTGTTCCACTTCCTCGATTTTATCTTATGTATTCCAGTAATATCCAGTGATGAAGTGGGGTTTATTCATCCATCCCAGTTTGTCACTCTCAATGGGGAGGCTGGTGGCTCAATCCCCTCTTTTGTTGGAAGTACTCTTCAGTCAGAAGATGGAGTCCCAAGGTCAAGTGTCTCAGAAGTTCATTCCTCAGAAACGGTCTTCTGGTGTCGAGATCATAAGTTGGGCATTTCAACGCAGGTTCTTTGTCCGTTATATAATGCTGCAAAACATGCATTTATGGCGGAACTTGAAAGATACAAGAGTCACATCAGTGTTTCTGCGAAGAAAGATGAATCTGGAAGCAATGACACGTCAAGCTACTTTTCATCTTCCTTAAACATCCTCGAAAGCAAAGTCATGAAGCACAGCAGGGCTCTTTTGTTGCTAAGTTGTGATTTCGGCACTGCATGGAATTCCAGGTTTTTACCTTTTTTATGTATTGCACAACATTACCCCTATTTCTTTTTCATCCTTGTAAATGTATGGTTCTAATTGTGCCTTTTAGAAGTTTAATAGGAATGGTCTTAAAATGCTTGTGAGCGTTTCCTCTCACATATTGTTTCCCTTCTCTTCTAGCCACCTCTGCAGTATTCTACCTCTACTGTCAATTGTTTGAACTTTGTGGTAATCAAACTATGTATCATTGTGCTTTGGCTTTCTATCCAAGGATCCTTATCTAACAAAATGTGTTGGCTATTGAGCATTAGTGGTAATTCATTTATTGTTACCTACCAGACTTTTACATTCCTCCTAAATCAAATCAACGATGCTGGGATAAAACCATCTTGTATGGAACAGTGATTATTCAACTGTGTAATGTTTCAATGTATTTTGGCCTAATGTATAAGTTTTTACCAGCTTGCTCTGGTGTATAGCGTATAGAGTTATTCAGCTTGGTAGTACTGCAGATGTCCTTGCAGCAATGATCATATACTTTTCTATTTGTTTCTTTCAGAAAAAGAGCACATGCTTTAATTCTCTCTCTCATGCATTCAATTTAGTTAGGCTGTACAATCAGGCATCAGCTGCCATCTTGTGTAGAAAATATGATTGGATAGATTCCGGATTTGGTACTCAAATGTCCTTCCTCTTTTTAGTTCACTCAATAAGTTGCTTAGGTTAAACACTTACGAGGTATCCGACATAGCTTCTCAACAGCATGGGCATGGAGCTGTGGCCACCTGACTTCTTCTAATAAGCTCTGGTGTTTCCCACACATTAAGAAAAGCTTTAGTGGAAATTCTCTTGTCACGTACTATCAGATGATTGTTTTTGCAAATGATCTGCACGATTCTTGCTCCTTGTGCTTGATCATGTTCTCATTTTGTGTACTATGATCTTATGCAGTTTGTTTCAGATCTATCACGTGTAATTGGTAATGGCTCCTTGTTATCTGTTTCATGTACTGTGCAGGAAACTAGTTCTGTCAAACAAGAATTGCGTGCAGGTATTTTCTGAGGAATTGTTCTTCTCAGCATTGGTTCTTTCATATGCACCAAAAAGTGAATGTTCTTGGAGCCACAGGTACTGAGAATGTTTATTTTAGCAGAGTTCCTTTTATGCATCCATTAATATGAACTAACTTATTTTTTCGTTGTTTGCTTTAAAAAACTAATTTTGACTTTGTGAGGACGAAACAAGGCTATTTGTTCGTGTTCTGAATGTGTGCACTAGTGTGTATTAATGGTTAATGCAGGTGCATACATGTATTCAAGTCTTGAGACTCTTTTCTACAGCTATTTTTCCATGGTTATTAAACTCTGTTCTTATTCACTTCAATCATTGATAGGCGGTGGGTGATCAAGATGATTGCTGGAAAGTGTTCAAATCTGCAAGAGATTGTGGAAAAAGAAACTGAGTTAGTGAAAAGATTAGTTGAGGTTAATTTCAGTTCAGGAACTAGTTGTTTTTGAAAGTTAAACCACCTAGTTTTATAATTCACATCGCGTTTTTGTTTTGTTTTGTTTTCAGGTTTGAATTTAGGCTCTTAAGTCCAACTCTTTCCTTTTGTTTCCTTAAAGATTATAAGCTTCTTGCTGTCCTGCATTTTGCCATCTATTGTTTACAATTCTAAAATAATTATCAAAGAAAATATTTTAAAATGGAGCCAAGGCAGCTTTCTATAATTTTGAATTGAAGCTGCCAGTCCATGTTGCTCCTCAAGTTGGATTTTTTATATTGCATGTCTGTAAAATGGTTCCCTATGTTTTCATGTATCTATAGTCTATTTGGCTTAGTCAATACAAATAAGCTATAATAATGACTTCAGAAGTCCCAAAAGAAAGGCCTCCTGGAAATTGACATCTCACTTCTATCTGCAGAATCAAAAAATGAATTATCGCGCATGGAACCATCACTGCTGGTTAGTTTCCTATATGTCAGGAGGGCAGGTCAGGATTTCCGGATTTCCGAAAGCATTTTGAAACCATTCACAGTGTTTTTCGTTATGTAGTTACTAGTTGCACTCCGTTAATTCTGAAATGCACATAAACAGTTTGATTGGGGAAGTTCTGGATAGATGTTTTTCAGCATGCTGCTACAGTGTTGACCATTCTTAATGTCCCTACATTTATTCCTTACTAGTTTCAAACATTTCCACCTTCCTTTCATGTTGCTTTTGTTCTTGTCCACGTAGCATGTTCATCCATGCTTGTGTGCATAGAAGCATTCTCATATATGAATTATTGTCTTTCATAGGCTCATTTGGTTCTTTTACACTAAGTACTTGCACTAGGTGTTGGACGAATTGAACAAGTCAAGAGATTGGGCTAGATTGCACATCGCAGATAACTCTTGCTTTCACTATCGTACGGTGAGTTTCTACTTTGGTACTCATGCTCGAGCCTGATACTTTCGAATCCATGGGATTCATGGATGATATTGATACAAATATAAGGGTGTTTACATAATATTGTTGTTGGTTTATAGAAGTCATTTGTTTTGGAAAGCTGATATTTTATCCTCTTAGAGCTCAGGGCAATTCGAGAGTTTTTTGGACAGCAATGTCAATTCTAAAGCTATTGTGTAGAGTAGCTATATAATATATCTTTGGTGCCCCTCCTCTTTCCCTTCTTGTTCATTGTGCTTTCTTTTGACAATATTTTCCTGCCATTGTGTTTTAACACCAACTTAATAACTACAATACTTGCACATATTTGGCCAAAACTTACGGCGAAGGGACAGACTGCAGATGGGGCTGGCGGGTTAGGATGGGGGTGTTGAAAATATAAATTGTAAAGACACCCCTCTCTCTAACAACTTAACCTCTTAGATGAGTTGGTGGTCAAAAATCTATAAATGATAATTGCCACAAACTTTAAAAACCAGACACAGTAGTATTGCCAAAAAATGGAAAGTAAGGCATACAAAGTGGGACTGAGGGTAGCTCCTATGTGTTTGATGTCATGTGTCTGGTGGAGAGAGTTCAAAGAACTGCTGTGGACAAAGACACGTTGACTCATGAACCTATATGTCTGTTTTGTTCTCTTCATTTCTTGGTTGAAGAGAAGGTTTATCATACATCTTTTCCTTTGCTAGATTTCTTATGTAAGCTCAGTTTGGTGTGGAGCCTTGGGAGTGTTTTTATTTATTGGATGCCTAAAGTGTGGGTTTCTGCATTAAGCTTTTGTACTACATTTCCTTTTTACTTATGATACATCATTCTTAGATGAATACCCAGGTGATTTTGTTGCATTGATGCATTTGATACGGGATTCCTTTGATGTCCTAAACATTGAAGTGCTTCTAGTCCAGGAGCTATTGAAACAATTGTACTCGCCCTATCCTTTTTAATCATCATGGTAGCTGTTCTTTTTTCACATAGAGTTGTTTCCAGGATGCCTTTTTATTTTCCCATTCTACGAAAGGTTGGTTGCAAAATGCCCTTTGTCCCATTTGAATAACTGTTTCATGGGAAATTGGGACTATACTTTGGCATAAACTTTGGCACAAGAAACGAGACTGCCAAAAGCAGAAAGTGACAGAATGGGACGAAGGGAATGATGCTGTCCCAGTATACATGTCATATCATTTCATTAGACGGATACTCAAGTGTTATTGGACTTATAAAAATGGACTGCCTAAAATATGAGTAAGGCATACGATGGGACAGATGAAGTTTTGCAGTCTCAATACCTATTTAAGGTGCAGCTCCCATCTGATTCATACTAGGTTTCCTCTGGCTTTATTAGGGTACCATAAGGTCATGGCTAGCCAGATTTTCTACTTTGAGGACGTTAAAACTGAAAAAATAGAACATATGAAGTGCGTTCACATGTCATAATATAGAACTTGTAAGGAAATGCAATAACTTTTAGTTTCTGTGCAATATGAAATGATTACTACCTATCAAAATTAGCAACAAGTGAAGCAAAGCCATGTCATTTCTCGGTGATGTTACCTAGTCATCTTTCTTATTGATAGATTTAAATGGATTGCAGCGGCTAATGCTCAAGATGTTAGAAGAGTCGTGGCATAAACAGAATCTAACTGCATCCCATGGTCACGGTGCAGAACTTTGTCGACTGTGGAAGGTATCCTCTCGCTATATTTTTCTACATAAATCGCATTTAACCTTTTTTCTGAATTAGGATCACGTACATTTTATATTCTCTGCCAACAGTTTAGTTCATGTTTTTTCAATTCCTAGATGTGCAAATCTACCTTGTCCATGAACAGTGCATGTTGTTGATCAATCAAACCTTTTATTTACTTCTCTATGCGTTTTCCTCATTGTTGTGGCTATTGTTAACTGTATTCCCTAAAGCCAGTCTGGGTGATGGGATTTAGGACACTTTAACTTTTAATAAGGAAAAGTTGGTAGGACGGGGTGAACATTATGTGGAACCCTCCCTAGGCATGACCAAAGGAGCCACTACCTGTTGGAAATCTGGAAGCCAGGGATGGAGCCACCATATGGCCAGAAGTGGCCATGACAACCCCCCCCAACCACCACCACCGCACACTAGTTTGTTTTGAACACTATTTGTTTTATGACAGCATATTATGGAACATCGTAATTGCTAGTGTGGATTCCGTTGAATAATAATGGAATAGGTGGGTGCGTTACATACGAATGGAGTGAGTGTAGTTAATTTCAGGTACCCGATGAATGATGATTCTGTGGGAAAATGAAGTATACATGTTATGAATTGATTGGTAAGAAGTAATGAATAATTCACGTCGGTAGGGCGTCCTAAAATTCTTGTACGAGGCATTGTATGGGTAGCAGTGTCCCAAATGTTGGGCGATATGGCGTATCTCCCAGTTCATGTTGCATTTTTGGACCTCTGATGCTGATATTGACCCATATATCTGCCGATACTGTTAAATACCAGCAGATGAAATGGCCTTATTACTCATACCAATGTGTATCGCACTTCTGCTATATAGAACCATTATTTTGTAAGCAGTCATGTAGAACTTATGGTTCTGTATCATTATACTTCTATAAACTCTTCAAACTTGTTGTTGTGACTTTATGACAACGTGGCTGTGGCAGGAGGAGCTTGACTGGAATCAAGTGTTGATAAAGCGTCACATCGGGAGAGAGGTATTTTGATCTAAATCAGAGTCCTTCGTTTTGAACGATTTCATAAATATCTATTGCCTTAACTTTCAAGTTTTATTTTTGTAATGTAGACTTGGAAGAGGTTCTAGTAATTTGATATCATACACTTGAAGTGCTCTCTTTGCCTTCCTCAAAACATATTTATCTGCAGCTATGCCATTGAGGCATAAAGTAGAGCACTTTTTGAAGGCTTCAAAAGCCTCCTATTTGGGGTTTGTCTTGATGTTTCACCCACTGAGATTCAAGTTGTGTTTAGAAGTGGTATAAAACTAAGGCCATCAACCCTTGGGTTTTGCTAGGGAAGCCAATCTAGAAGTATGAACATTGTTAGAGTGAGGACTAGCATAAGTTGGAAGTTCCATGAGTTTGATGTATTTCTGTAAGGTAGATGCTACCGGGCTGAACTTCCGGTGTTTCTGAAGTTCTTCACAGGCATTGCATTCTTAGTGGAAGCTTCACTTGCGTCAAGGTGAATGATTTCGTGCGAGGAAGAACACTATTGAGTCAGCTTTAGAGAGATATTCACTTGAAAGCTACATGTCCTCAGAGAGACCACGAGACTTGACCTTAGAGGCACGGCAAAGGGAGCTTGGAGTACTGGAGATGTGTCTGTATTATTCAACCAACTCTGGAATTGTCAACTAGCTGGGTTTTCTTGTGGTCAACCAGCCATTAGTCCTGTCCTTATTGGCCATGACACCAAAATTCTTGGATGGTCAACCAACAACAAGTTTGTGTTTTAAGTTTACCAATCTGGTTGGAAATTTGGATTTTTACAGTGTTTATAGCCTTTTGGCTTGAGGTTTTTTGTAGTCCCTTAGCCCCATCAAGCCTGAATTGACTAGTCTCAAGCTATTAAGTGTGCATGATCCCACGGTCTAATATCACTATTTCAAGAGTTATGTTCACAAATATGTGAGAGAGTAGTTTTTGTTTACATCACTTGAACTGCTTGTCCGTTTTCTCCTCAAAGATTTCCCCTCAAGCCTTCCGTTTTGAGATATATGTCTACTCATCTTTAGTGTGCTACTTCAGTATGCCCTTTTTGCCTTCACCCACCTACGTCTTTGTCTCACTCAAAGGCTTTTGGGAAGCTCAAGGGAATATTATTTTATTGGTGTTGGGTAGTTTCTTCGAGGTGGTTGGTTTTGGACTGAGCCAAGAAAACCATTAAATGGTTGTGGCTGAACATAATGAAAACCTCTTGGCGGATTGTAAAGGTTTTTGCGAACATATTCAAAACCTCTCATTAACTACGTGGATTGAAAATTTTGGTGTTGGTTGCCGATGGTAGATATCTGTAGCCGTAAATCTCAATTCGTGATTAACATGGGAAGAATTATGAACTATAATCCACTACCATCACTTTTGGGAATTCAATTGAATACGCACAAAGTGAATTGAAGATGACATTGAAATCAAAACTAATTTGAGGGATGTATGATTGTCCTATTCAACCAGCCTTTCCATCTAGTACACACACAAGCATCACTATATGAGTGATCCTGGGTGATCCATTAGATCATATATCTAACAACTTAAGCATTTAGATGAGTTGGTTTTGAACAATTTAACATGGTATTCGTGCATGTAATAGATCACGTGTTTGAAACTCATGACCTACTGGATAATTAGAAGTATTTACATGTGCTTAACCTGTTTATGGAGAAGAGTTCGGCCACACAGGAGGGAGTCGTATTGTGAGTTCTGAAACGTATGATGAGTGGGCGATCAACAATTTGACATGTAGTTACTCCACAAATGAAAACTGAATATTGTAAAATGCTTTCTTGTTCACATTTTTGCGATCCTTGTGTTCATGTGCTGGTTCGTGCGTGAGACTTGTGGAAACTTATGCAAGTAAAATCTGTCACTATTTATGCTCCCATCTCCACTATTGTGCACATTTATGAAAACTGAATATTGTAAAATGCTTTCTTGTTCACATTTTTGCGATCCTTGTGTTCATGTGCTGGTTCGTGCGTAAGACTTGTGGAAACTTATGCAAGTAAAATCTGTCACTATTTATGCTCCCATCTCCACTATTGTGCACTTGGTCTTCAGCCATCTGGTTGGGCAATGAACCAATGATGATGTAGGCCAAGAATCCTTACAGCTTGGTATCGTATTTGGTAGGCGCTATGGCTTCATCGCCGGTTCCTCTCTCTTTGTTGGATAAAGCATTTAGCAACTGATATTCATGATGTGTCCTGCCTTTCTGGTAAAAAAGATGGCACGAGTCGTGAGATTGGCATCTTTTTGGACAACGAGTTGGGACTTGTTCGCTCATGCTCGACAATTCCAGACAATGACTTTGAAGATTTCCAAGCACAGGCCACATTTTCTGCAACATACATGTTGTGGTTAATACTGGTAGTAGACTTCTTCATTTGTTTGAGGTGAATTTTAAGACCATTTTAGGAGTTTTGCTTAATTTGCTGTTCCTCTGTTCACCTCAGAATCTCTCTGAGTTCCGGGAAATTGAGCTTCAAGAGAAGTTACTGCTAGGGGAGCTGAAGACAGTTATGAACGAGGTATGCCCAGAAAAGATATTTCTCTGGCATTCTTTACAGGGTATATGTAAAAGCACATAATGTCATAGAAATACGATTAAATCAGGTGTTCTCCATACAAACAAGTTGCAAATGTAACATGCCTATTGGCTATTGGTGGGTTCCCGTCGTGTACAAGTTCTGAATTTATAGCAATTTCATCAATTTTCCGTGTCTTCTTTTACTTAGAATCCATTTCTGTGATGATGATTAGGGACGTGACAATACGGGATTTACCGTAGTGGTGAATTGAGCGAATGGCATCAGGAAGTTGGACAATGAAATGCCAAAAAGACCATGGTTTTAGAAGTTTGATATTGCATTTGTCTGGGTGGTGTTTGTTTCTGTTATTTTATCTGGATAATTCTCTTACGTGCTCGAGGCTGATTACAGAGATTTTTAATTATCAAGCTATGACCTGATTCCATTGCATCAACCAACAGCAATCCCAGATGCATTTCTGCTGCACGGAAGGCTAGTTTGCATTTGACACATTGGTTTTCCATAAGATTTCCCTCGGTGCATGATGTGTCTTTATTTTTCCCAATGGTCTCTCGTAGAAGAAATAGGGGACGGGAAGATGCGAAGCTGCAATTCCCAGTAATAAGACTTGAACCCAAGCACCGATTCACGATCTTTCTCAGTTTTCGTCCCATGTTTGGATTAATGATCAGCTGGACAATCCATAACTGGTGGCAAAGACATGTTTTCTTCCATTGTTGGAGCATACAGATTTCAAATTTACACAGGTGACTTTGGTCGTAGGGAATTCTGTGGTACACAAATCACTTAAAAAGATGTGTTGTATTATTTTCACATAAAAACTGTTATATCTTTTGCTTTGTGTAGACCCAAATGATATTCTTTTCTTCAACTTCATATAGGAAACCTCCACAGAGTAACAAGCGTGTGCTGTAAACCCCCCCTCTTCTCCCTCTTTTTCTTGCGTATTTGAACCACCACCACTCGGAACAAGTTAGAGTAGCCCCATAATAAGAAATGCCATGAATTAGACATGCACAGTAGTGGCTCGGCTAGAGGGAGAAGCTGGAACCTATGCACTACCGAAGAATGGACATACTTTATCTCCTCCTTAGGCCTGCAATATGAAACCCCTTGCAAAAATTGCTACTGCCAGAGCTGGGATTACCATGTTGCAGCTTGCCACCGTTTGACATGAAGCTGGGTTCACGGATACCTGTTGAGGCTTTCATTTCAAAATGTCACAGCACAAGTAAATAAACTAAAATACCTCAAGAAAAGCTGAATCAACAACAATTTAAAGTAAAGACTGCAGCCACTCAAGAATACATTAACATCTGAATTCGTAAAATTGTCGCATGGTATAGTTGATCAGGACTTCTCAAAATCACCACCCTTGTAAAAACACTATAGTAGCTCAAGTTTTAAGAGGAACAGTCTTCTATATAGATACATCAATTTCAAAGATTCAGCTAGTAAAAGGGGGAAAACATGAGCTGACATCCTTGTTTCTTGCGTGTCCTTAGTTTCACTGACACATTCCCAACGCTTCCCACGATCAAACATTGACGACAGTAGTGGTTCAGTTTTGGCATTGATAAGCGATGAAAGGCAAGCTTCCGTGAACTGAATGAGCAGCTTAAGCACCTAAAACATTTTAAAACTAATTAGATAACATCAATTAGAGAGGAACTGATGAACAATGGAATTTCTGAAAGAACATTCACCAAGGTGCAGAAAAACACATTCAGATTAGCTTTGTCAACGCAGATCACTTTTCAACACGGGACACTTTTTCAACTGTTGTATTGGCTCAGGCTGATGATAAACCTTGCACATCATAATCGAAAAGGTA
The DNA here is from genome assembly GCA_019985065.2 of Arctostaphylos glauca. Classification (NCBI taxonomy): domain Eukaryota; kingdom Viridiplantae; phylum Streptophyta; class Magnoliopsida; order Ericales; family Ericaceae; genus Arctostaphylos; species Arctostaphylos glauca. The sequence continues at coordinate 20,837,878 of JAHSPW020000013.1, forward strand.
TTTATCAGTTCAAACCAACATGGTTTCTCCTTTTAAAAACTTCAATTTAATCAACTTCTCTTGCAACTCTTTAGCCTCTTCTGTCATACCATCTGCAGCTATCCTTTTGATTATGTCCGAATAAAGTGTATTATCATGTCTGGATCGCAATGAATCCATCATTAGAATGAGCTCTACCGCAGTATCAACTTTCTTGTTCTTACATAAACCATGGATCATCCAACTGTAAGCACCGTCTCTCATTCTGTGGTTTCCCTTAAACATCTCCTTTGAAATTTCCACAGCTTCCTCTACTAGATCTTCCCTAGAAAACCCCAATAGTAAATTTCGATGTGTACTTTCATTGGGTATAATCCCACTCTCTTTCATGCGCCCATAGACTCCCATTGCTTTCTCCATACAACCCTCTTTCGACAAACCATCAATCACCATGTTATACGTGAGCAACCCAGGAGAAAGGCCGGTATCTTCCATAAAATGAAGAACTTCTAGGGCTTCATCCATCATTCCTTCTTTAAGAAGAGAAAGCAAGAGGGTGTTATATGTGAAGAGGTCTGGAGGACAGTCACGGCGGACCATTTGTTCGAGGAAGTCAATGGCACGATCTAGAAACCCATGTCTGCACAACCCAGTAATCAAAGTATTGTAAGTTATACGACATGGAGGATTGGAAGTCTCATTCATGAGCGAAAGTATCTGGTCTACCCCATCCCAGTATGCACCGGTACAAAGAGCGTGGAGTAAAGTGTTGTACGTTACAAAATTGGGTTCCATCCCATGTGATAGCAGATGATACAAAACCAAAGTTGCATCTCCAAAGCTCCCTTGTTTACAAGCATAATTAATTAGTACATTGAAGGTCACAAGATCCGGATAACACCCTTCAAAAGAAAAATCTTCCAATACTTCTATAGCTCGTACAATTCCACGGTGCTGGCAAACTAGCATAAGAAGAATTGAACATGTGACCACATAAGGAGTGCATCCCTTCCTCAGCTGGTCCTTCCAAAAGCCAATGGCCTCATCTAACCTACCATTGTCACACATACCGCGCAATATTGTGTTATAAGTAATCACATCTGGTGGGCAACCACTTGAGCTCATGTCGTCCAAGACTTGAGTGGCGTATTTTAACTGTCCTTTCTTACATAAGCCACCAATCAACATGTTGTATGTGATGATATCTGGAACACCGCCCGACATGACCATGATTTTCAAGATTTCAGAAGCAGTTCCTGTTCGAGCTACCTTGACAAGGCCCCTGATTAAGTTTATGCAAAATGGGAAATGAGGGATTTGGTTCAGACGAGCCATCACCATGATCAAGTTTGACGCTTCGGTCATGTTCCCCTTAGAACATAAACGTCGAAGGTTTTCATTGTTGGTTTCTTCGTTGTTCGCAACAAAGTGCCTGTGTTTCTTTGAATAAGTTTGTTTGGTAATATTCTTTTCAGCACCCATCACGGAGCTATCCGAGCTCCATTCATCGTGGTCTTCCTTGCTAACTCTATCAACACAAACGCCTATTTGATGGGCTCTACACAGCAACGGAAGTGCATTTCTCCTAAAACCAACATCTCCCCTGCCCTTTAGAGAATTGGCAAAGTGAATTGCTGATGCTTTTGTTGAAAGACCCTGGACAATACCAGAACTAAGGTCCATTTGGGTAGTAGTCACCTGCAAACAAGGAGCTTCAACCAGTAATTTCTGAAGGATAATTGGGTGTCCCCTTTCTCAATTCTCAACGAATGCTGCACAGATTACAATGAGGATTATATCATCTCATCATATCCCTGGAAAAAAACACCTGTTTGATCAAGCTAAAAATAACTAATGAAATCAAATGAGAACCTATACTACTTTACCTTGGCAAGAATCAAGAGTTTGCCATGAAATGATCAAGCAGCTCCTGTAACTGCAAAAAAACAACTGAAACCAGATCACATATAGAAATAAAACTTTGTTTCTCCCTTAATTTAGGTCCTCCCTCTAATCGAATGATACTAAAGCTTCTGAATCACTATTTCATCAAATTCATAACATAACAATTTCAAGCAATAGAGTTAAGCAGGTAAGGGGAGAGAGAGAGAGAGCAAAAATAAAAAAGACAAACTTCTCAAACCCACCAAATTGGTGGTCAGGGATGGATTCAGAATTTATAGGCATTGGGATTAGGTGAAGAACAAGGATTCGATGTTTAGGGACCTGAGATTTTCTTTTGTTGAGAAAGGAAGGGGGCCGAATATTATTTTGGGGACCAAAATATAATGTTTTAATTTTCAAAAATTATACCAAGGTCAAATTTTTTTTTAAAATTTCTGGGAGAGCCTGGACCCCTCCAGTCTCTACACAGTACCGCTCCTGATTGGGATCAAGTATTTATAACATGCATAACTTTGGAGACCAAGACATACCATTTGTGGGACAAATCATAATCTTCTGTGTGGCAAATTTATCAAAATATCGCCAAAAATGAACTTATCCTGTAGTGTAGGGAATTTACAACTCAGCTGACTATACTTGCCACCTTGTAGGTCCGCCCTTGATTGCGGTCCCAATTAACTTGCCTAGATGGGAAAAATAATTTTTTCCAGCTCGAAACATAATATATTGGTAACCCTAACAAGAGACAAAAAGAGAGAGACTCAAACTGCTCAAACCCAACAACTTGCAGTCCCAGTTAACTTGCCTAGACTGTGAAAAGAATTTAGCTTCAAGTTCAAAATTTAATTTACTGGTAACCATATATTTGACTGGATAAGGAGAAAGAGAAAGAGAGAGAGTCAACTTCTCAAACCCAACAATCGTCCTCCCAGCTAACTTGCCTAGACAGGAAAAAGAACATTTTTTCTCCGGCTCAAAATGTAGTTCATTGGTACCCCCGATATGTGTGTGCGTGTGTGTGTGTGTGAGAGAGAGAGAGAGAGAGAGAGAGAGAGAGAGAGTATTGAAATCAAAATGAAACTCATTTTCAGTCTAGAATCAGTTTGACATGGAAATAAGATTTGAGGTGAAACAAACAACAAACCATCCGACAAACAGATTAGTTCTCACCCGAGAAAAGAAAATTGATGTAAGACCCAAAACCAAGAACCCAAAGAAAAATCTGAATTTCCAAAAGGGCTGTTATATCAATGGAAGAACATATGGAAACACATACCTTCAGCTGCTATCCTCTGAACTGGATTGAGCTGCAATATTATTATCCGGGGAGGTACTTCAGGGTTTTGTAAGGTTTAGGATTTAGGATAGGATATACTCATATCCTTATCATTCACCAATAGTCCTTCTATTTTTGGTTAAATACAAGTAAGTACCTTCCCTCAGCTTTCAGTAATACAGGCTCCATTTGGCCAAAATTATTCCAGGTTAGATTATCTGGCTTATTTTTTGTCTTTATTTAAATTTTTTTTGTATTTATTATTTTTATATCATTTTTTCGTAGATTATTGGTTCGTATTGACGAAAGAAATCTAAAAAGTATAAAATTATGTCCAAAAGTTAAAAAAAAGTCACTAAAGACGAAAATAATCCAACACGGACGCTGTTTTGGCTTATTTTTTGTCTTTTCTGATTTTTTTTCAAATTTATTCGATGATAACTTTTCTGAAAGCTCTTGTCGAGACGAACCAACAATCATAAAAAAATTGATGAAAAATAAAAAATTAAAAAAAAATCAAATAAGGACAAAAAACTAAACAGTGAATAATCCAATAATTCAGTCAGGCCAAATGGACCCACAGTCTTCGATAAAATTCCCCCTATGCGTTGCGTTAACGGCATTGTTAGGCTGAGTTTGGTCCCAAAAAAATTCATATTATTTTGTTGTTATTATTTTTTTAATATTCCTTTTTGTTATAAGAACAAAAAAAAAAAAAGAAGATATATATTTTCTACAATTTTTAGTTTATAGGATTGTCCTGTTTCAATTTTAATTCATATTATTTTACATTTTCTTATTATTTCCTTTGAGATGAACGATTTGATGTTAGAAATTTTAATAAAAACTAATATAAAAATTTGTTAAATATCGAATAATATTATTACCTTTCTAGTTTTTCTTTGGAGAATACCAATAAATTGATTAATAATAAGAAAAATTCCAGTTCACAAACAATTAATTTCCTGAAAACAGCTATTACTGGGTGGCTAGTTAAATGAGTGGGTTTCTAAAGTTTTGATTTCACTTAAAACATATATTATTTTCCATTTTTTTATAATATTAGGTCATAATTTTAATTTTCAGATACCAGAGGATATAGGAAAAATAAGAAACTATAAATCAAAATTCCGTAAGGTACGAATGTAATCCAATAATTTAACTATTTAAATTCATTTTTATCTTTTGTTGTTTTTAATTTCTAGTCTATTTTGTTTTCTTATTAATCTGGGAAACAAATATAAAATCTTAAAAAAATAATTATAAAAGTTTAAAAAATTAGGAAATTAAGCATATATTTGAGACGAGGAGGAAGAAGCAGCAGGAAGTCGAACGCCATGAATCCTCCGACCTTATTTCCCCGTCCTCCTCCTCCTCCTTCACCGTCATCCTTCACCTTTCTTCCTCCACCACCTAACCCTAACCCTTATCCTAACCCTAACTCTAATCCTGTCTTCTTCCATTCTCAGCTCAACAACCAGTATCATGCCTCTTCCACCTCCACGTGCTACTCCACCACCAACCCCATCAATCTACCGCCGCCGCCGCCGCCGCCGCCTCCACTTCCTGTACCTCCTGATCTCCCCTCCGCTCTCTCAGCCCTCAAAGATCTCATCAGCTTATCAGAATCAACCCTCCACTCCATCTCCACTCTCCTCCCTGCAACCTCCTCCTCTTCTACCTCCCTATGTCCCTGCCCTTTCAATTTCCACCACCGCCTTCAGCCGGAGTCCCTCTTCCGCCACTCCCTCCTCTGCCCTTCTTCCCCTTCCCCACTCCTTAACCTCAATCTCGAATCACTTCGTTACCCCACTACTCTCCAATCCTCGCACGAACTGATCAAAGGGAACAGTTTCGTCCAAACCCTACACGATCCCAAATCGGAACTATGTTTCTCCCTCGATGAGTACTGCAATGTCGGATCAGATTTCTTCTATAATGATTGCCCCGGCGTTGTTAGCTCCACCGCTCATGATACCACGGGCCGAACTTTCACACTTCCAGGTATTCTATCTGCTGAATGTGCAAATTTTATCGGCAGTGGTGAGAGTTTGGGATTTTCTAGGGAGTGTGTTAATCTTAGGCTACTTCCTTCGGAATTGTGGCTTGTTAGGAGCGAAATCGAGGCATGGAGTGATTATCCCACTGCCTATTCTTATAGTGTTGTTCGAGCAATTATTTTGTGCGCTCTTATAGCCGAAGAATGTGATTTCCTGAGATGGGTGATTGTGAATTCGCCTCGTTATGGTGCTGTTATTGATTTACCCATGAGGAACCACATTGTTTTGCTTTTTCACCTCTGTTTGAAAGCAATTGCGAGGGAGACTAGTGGTGTAGTGAATTTGGTTTTGAGCAGAGATATGACGGAGCCAAATCCCATTAATGTGAGTTTCAAGTGTCCCATTTTGGTTGAAGCACTCAAGTGGTTGTCCTTGCAGTTTTTTGTGTTGTATGGTGAGGTGAATGGGAAGTTTTTTGCTGTTAGCATGCTGAAGGAATGGATATTAAATGCTTCATTGAATTCGTCATTGTTTCCAACTGTGCGGAAGTCCCCCGATTCACCTGCTTTGAGAGACACTGATGGTAAATCTGAAGATTCCTTTGAAAAGGGTGTGGAGGATGAGGGAAACAGTCTACTGGGTGAATCCATTGGTGGCAAAGTGATTTTTGTTTCCCAAGTAGCAGCAGCTGTGGCTGCTTTGCATGAACGATCCTTGCTTGAACTAAAAATTAAGGCGCTACGGGATGGTCGACGTCTCACTAAATACCAGCGGTATGTCCATATATTCAGTACATGTTTAACTACTATCAATACGCTTTCATGGATATCAATGCAGTTTCTACGCCTTGGGGCAGTGGGTAAATTGATCGGCCATACCCACCATATCAATACACTTTTTACGCATTGGGGCAGTCGAAAAATTACTCGGCCATACACGCCTCCCAATCTACCGCCAGCTGGGAAATGACCAGAAAGACAACTTTGAGCAACTCCTCACTGCATCACGTGTTCCTCGAGACACTAACTCTATTGCCTTGTCCACCAGAAAGCAAACTGCTTTAAGAAAATCTACGCTAACCATTCAAATGCTCTTCCACCTCGGCTATGTTCCAATCCCGCTAGCTTTCTCTGTCGTTGGAAACCACCACTTTCTGCCATAATCACTCTTTTTCACAAGCAAACAGGACCATTTACCCATTGACTAACAAATGATTAGGATTTTATTTGCTTCATATTTTGTACTTTGCCAATTAAGGAAGCTTCTTTGTACTAAACTTTGCGTAATGAAAACCGGTTATACTAATTATTAGCTTATATGTTAGGTTGTTTGATGAGTCTTTAGTATTGAAATGGGCAAATAATGATTTTAATTGTGAATGCTATTTTTTGGAAGCTGAAAAAGTGAGTTTGTTGCTGCTGTTGCCAAAACATCCTGAAACATTTTATTGAGGACATGATTGGAACCTGTAGTTTCAATTTGATAAATTTATATTCGCGAGAATTATCAGTCCAAATATATTGCTAGTTAGCAATGATTCTAATATCTTGTCTTAAAAGCATAATCACGTATAGGATCAGATATCTGAGTTTGACCTGACTTGATTATTTGATTATTGTTTCGTCTTTATGTGAAAATTTTTTGCAATTTTTTGTTTTCGTCAACTTTTTGTGGATTATTGATTCGTCTCGACGAGTGGTGTCAGAAAAATTATAAATAATTGACCATATTTGAAAAAAGTTCAAAAAGACAAAAATAATCTAAAAACAAGATCTTTTTGTGTTTATTCTTCGTTTTTAGTGACGTTTTTTTAGCTTTTGGACATAATTTAATACTTTTTAGATTCGTCCCATCGAGGCGGACCAATAATCTACAAAAAATTGAGGCCAAAACAACAAATGCGAAAAAAAATTGAATGGAGACAAAACTTGCTTGTGGACTTTTAGGAATTAAGAGCAGTGTTGGCATTTAACATTATTGCTGAATGGCATAAACTGAATGGCATAAACTGAGCTGTGTAGCTGAATCCAAATAGTTGGCTGAGGCTTTATTATGTTGGTGTTGGGATAGTATGCGTGTGTAATACTTTATTTTTTAATGGGAAAAATATAAATGATTTATCTGTTTATATTGGAAAATATAATAGGAAGGTAATTTACCTTCTTTGTTATTCAAATAACAAATTTCATGTTTTCTTTTATGGTTCGATTCATTTGCTTCCTTTTTGTTTGTTGTGTAATTGAATTTAATTTCTTGGTAGCTTTTGTCTTTAGTCATCCATATGCTTGATGAGTTTCTTCTGATGGAACCATGGTTCCCCAAGCCAGATGCCAGATGGTGTAGAATTTGTCATGTCAGTTGCCTCTCTTTGTCAACTGTTTGTGCATTGAAGTGCTTTATAATTGCAGTAAGGGTGCTGATTATATGTAGTTGTGTCTTCTTTGGGTATTCCATTTGCTGTTTAGTTCTTTACCTTTTGTTTACTGAGGTCTCCTCATCGCATTGTATACCATAGCATATCACGGAGCTGGTTTTTCTTGTAGGATGGCTGAACATGCATATTTCTCAAAATGGGCTGATGATGAGCGCCAAAAGCGTCCTAACTATAGACCTTTACTTGACCATGATGGTCTTTCTTGGCAGCAGCCTCGTAGCCAGGTATGTTTTTATGGCATCACCTTCAGGGTTTTACTTTTTAGAGTATTCTGATTACTAAGGGGAAATGAGGATTCGTGAATGAAATGATTGGATAATAGAAAAGAGAATATCAGGTTGTTTTGTACTTTATGATGTTTTAATTTTTCGAAATGCCATTTTGAAACTAAAGACAATGGCAAAAGTTTTTTGTGTCGTATGGTTTAGTCATAGACGCATCATTATCATACTTAGGTTCGCGTTGTTCTTCACAGCTGCTCTTTGCCATTAGCACTGATCCTATCAATTGACTAGTTCAGTGCCCATTTTGATGGAGATCTATCCGTTGAGGCTTCATACCCCACCCATGCACAGATCAATGCTCGGATAGCTTGTAGTGAACTGTGCATGAAGAGTGGTCATCATGAACTTGATTTTTTTCTTCCTGGGATGAATTTTACTTTCTGCAAACAAATGTTTCTGATGCTTTTGTGATTTTATGCTGTTTTCTCTTCAAAAGGAACCTTGTTAACAAGGCACCAAACCTAGCTACTTTTTCTTCTTTTTTTTGTATTTGGTAACAATGTGGTATTACTTGACAACAACACAAATAAGTATGAATTTAACATTATCTGTGTTTTTACATTTAGGATCACTATGGAGTCCTAGCTATTTTGCGCTAGTTGTGGATGAATTTACTAGGAACATTCAGAAGGATGTCTCCCAGTAGATGTTGTTTGCAGATGGTGTACTTTTAGTGATATAACAGCAGAGTAAACTTTTTCTCAAGTGAAACTATCATATATTGAGTGGATGAGAGATGCTGCAAGCCAAAGACAACTCCAAACACTCAAAAAGGCAAACTCTAACTAAAGAAAGGGGAATACACAGAATTCAGAGGAATTGTGACTCAAGTACACTTCTGCTGACCCCAATTAAGAAAGCAACTGTTTTCCAAAAAAGAGATTCCTCTGCTCCTTGAAAAGATCTTCTATTCCGCTTTCTCCGAATCACCACATAAGACATAACAGCAAGTAGCCAAGCCTACCTCCTCTGGCTACCAATCCTACTACCCTGCTAGCTATGGAGCGCCCAAGGCATTCCAAGCAGAGCAAAGACCAAAACTTCACAGCCACTAGCTAAATGGCAGTGGATAAGGAGATGAAAGACTGAGTTCTCTGTCACACTTCCATGATTCACCAATTAAGAAGTATGAGAATACTATGTAGGTTTCTTAACAGTTCCTTTGTGGCTTATCACTTGATTATCTGATGTTGGACATTTGACTTTGGCACTAACACAAATGGCAATGAATGCTCAATAGATTTGGGGTAATTATCGGCTTAGAAGAAATTAGAAGAAAAGTTTTAAGAGAGATATAACTAAGTAGTAATACTTTAGTAATGAAGCCATCACATTACATTCGCTTAATAGATCTCTTATACAAAGGCAATTATGGTGGACTCTGGCCTTAATCATTGGAACTTAGGGGCCAAGAAAACCTGAAAGCCAGTCAAAGCTTTGCCATACGAAAGATCATCCAGCTCTTTAATTTCTGATTCTAAAAGCTTAATAACCGCACTGTGGATCCCTGAACATAGCAGCTCTATTATCATGCCAGTGGAATCCTTGCCAAACACCCTCCTTGGAATATAATCTCAAAAGAACCATACAACAGTGATTGAACTTGCAAGACAATTCAATTAAATGATTGACACATCTTGTGTCTCTGCATCTGTGATCATAAACAATGCTATAGAAAAGTTGCTAATTGCTTTAAAAGTCTCTGTGGCAGCTTATAATATGATGTTTCATTAAGTTCTTTTTTCTTCCTATTATCGTTCTCTCTTAGCGGCACCTTATGGTGTAACAATCTGTACTATTCAGTTAAATATCTCCTTGATCTCAAAATCCATGTGGTCTTGTTAGGACACGGGTAAAACAAAGACGAGAGAGGAGTTATTAGCTGAAGAAAGGGATTACAAACGTCGAAGAATGTCATATCGTGGCAAGAAGTTGAAGCGGTCTACGACACAGGTAAGAAGCTGCATCAATTATTTTGGTGCATGTCGCTCTCAATACATTGTATTAGTCATAATCTGTTTAGGGGAGGGAATTGGGAAGTTTTTTTTTTAACTATAACTCTCCAGTTCTTTCCTTTTTCTTCTTTATAATTCACGAACATGGAAATGTTGTTAATCTTATCATGGAAGTCAGCCTTTAGGTTTCGTGTCTCGAGAAAGCGAAAAGCTTCACGTGATGCTTGTCCTTTCTTATTTTCACTGTCTAGTGTCTAGCAATAAGTACAAAAGAATAAAACAAACAAATGCACCTTACCTCAGATGGCAAAGATGAGAGAGCTAAGTTGCATCTTCTATAATGAGTTTGGATCGTTTTCCTTTGTGCGTGTTGTAGATTATGTTCCCTTGCAGCTTGCCTTCTGCCATGTTTCTTTGCTTCCATTGTTTTCCCTTCTTTTTGCTGTGTTGCTTACGAAGAAAGCAACTAGGTTGATGTAGCCAGATTTTAAGAAAGACGGGATGATATTGTTTTTTCTTTCCTTATATTATGCGTACCATTTGCCTCGACTTATATTCTGTTTAATTTTAATCTCTAAAAGGTGATGAGGGATATAATAGAGAAATACATGGAGGACATAACACAGGCAGGAGGTATTGGGTGCTTATTGAAGGGTGCTGATGAGGCTGGAAAGTCCATAGCTGAAGCTCCTCCGTTGCATGACATCTCTATGAATGTGGATGGGCGAAATAACAATGTTTATAGCTCATCTGAAATAACCAGTGAAAGGACTCGTGGATACAAAGGACAGCTGCATTCTCCTGGTAATGCTAGATCGACAAGATTTGAAAACGTGTCTCCTGGAGATCATAAGCGACATAGACGAGATTCTAGTTGGCACCATGAGCATCTTGAAGCTCGGAGAAGTGTTGACAAGGACAGGCGTGATAATAGAGAGTATTATTCAAAAAGCCCAGATAGGCAAAGAAGTAATAGCCGCTCGCATGACCACAATAGCAATCGTGGGTATCGAGATAGCTACAGTCGGTCACATGAGCGCACTAATCGTCGAAGGGAAGAAGGTGATAGGTATTCAGAAACGAAAGATAGACAACACAGGGATCGCAGATCACACTCTGTTATATCGAATGAGTTTGAGGACAGATATGACCCCTCTGAATCTCGTATCACGTATGGGGATGATATCTACTTTGGCAGCGGTAACAGTCAAAACTGAGTTGCTTTTTCTACACATTGGTGTTATCCAGACTCCCATATGAAACTCTGAGTGGTTCTCGCCTTAAGGGGTAAGTCATCTCAATCATGCATGAACAACAGTTTATCAGGGTCTAATTAGGAAAAGACTATATGATGCTTGTTCTTGACTGTGTTTGCAAAACTTTGCAGTAAGAAATCATGGGGCTTCAGCAGTGTGTCCACTTATGTATCCTCCTTCGTATCCTTAGTTGTTGTCTGTTGCTTCTTTTCTTTATTCTTGAATTCTTTAGAACTCTTTTATTTGATCATGATTGGCGAGTGCTATTATTTTATGATTTTCCCCTGATTCTTACTGGACTAGAAACTTGTCTCAAACGTTAGTGTGTCCTCCTTACTAGTAAACTAGATAGGTTAATTCAATTTTAAACAGAAATGGAGTCCATAATATCTTCTTCAGAACTCAGAAGTATCAGTCATGGTCATGGACACGGAGGATAACACAGCTTTAGCTGACACATCCTAAAAGACGAGTATTTGTTTTCAGTTACTACTTTTTTTCTTTCTGACAAATTTGCTTTTCAGCATTCTGCTTAAGTTTTTATCATGTCATCGTGAAACACCAAACCAAAAACCGGAAACGAAATAACCAAACAAGGGTTCCATATCAGTGCACTTCGGAGGTTGTGAGGTCCAACAGGGATATCGTGTATTAGAAGTTTAGTATGCGTGTGTCTAACACGCCTGCTATGTGGCATGTACTTGCTAAGTTGTCTCTGTTAAGTACTTATGCATGGGAGTCTAAATGTTGCACAGATCTTTCAAAAGGAGTATAGTGCTCATGTTGAGCCCATCACTCTGATTAGATATATTGTGTGCTCTCACTTGAAACTGGAACCCCTAGTTTAGTTTGTTTTGAAAGGAACTGTTTTTTGGGGAAAAAAGGAAGGGAATGTGTGATTTGTCCAACATACCTAATGTTGCTCAAACTACAAGGACATGATGTACTGGTGGTCTCCATTATTCCAGAGGTTGGGAAATTTGAGGTTGAAAGCTCTACCTTTGGTGGTATTCACGTAATGTGACTGCTATTAGTTTCGAACCTCTCTTCTGTCTTTTTTTTTTCTTGCTTAGATTGCTGTCAATAAGCTTCAAACTATGCAGGCCTGGGATAGTTGCCATGAGAAGTTTTGCCATGTTAGTAAGCCAAAGTGGTTTCCACTTTTCCAGGGAGCATTTGCTGTCGGCAAACCCTCTCTCTCTCTCTCTCTCTCTCTCTCTCTCTCTCTCATTCATTTATATACATATTAGCTTATACATGCTTGTTTTTCCTTTCCCTAAATTTCATGTAAACTATAGTAATAGGTAGGTCGGTAAAAGTTCAACAGGGCCTTAATGATGCTGTTTGTTACCGTAGTTGCTGTTGTTAAAACAGGTAGGAAAGCCGTTTTGGTTGGCAGGCCCATGTCCGGGAGGTGCTGTTATTGTAATTTGTTGTCGCTACCTTCTAAAGAGAAGTTGTTTTCTACTTGAGTTCATGTTATACTTTGCTGCTGTGCTTCAGAGCTCTGATGTGCTTGCCTCTGCTGTCGCTGCTTTCCAGTGGTGGTTGCAGCATTCGCTTTTTCCGTCGACCTGTTCGGAACTCACTGTGTTGACGATGGTTTTTCTGCTGTTTTCTTAGGAGGTTCCGAGGCAAGCAGGAAGCTGTTTTGCTCTCTTTGCCTGCTGCTTTGGATTTGTGAAACAAGTAGAACTACTATTTTTCTTTAGGAAGTAATTTTTGTTACCCGAGTAGGATGAGCCGAACTTGAAAGCCTTTAAGACAGTTGCATCAAAGCTACATAGTTTTCGTGCTTGTTTGTGCTGTTTTTGTAGGCCTACTTTTATGTAATGTCAAACCCACAAATCAAAGTGCAACCTTCTCAGCTTCTTCGGCCGTGAGGGAATGCCAGAAAACACCCCTTTCTTTTCATACAAACTGTGGATTTGGTTTATTTTCCAGGGATTAAAATTGGGTGTCAGCCTATTAAAAAAAACTTGTAATTATTCTTTTTAAAAGATCATATTAAAAATTTGATAGATAACAATTAACAGATGTTTATGGTGTCTGTTCTCTTGCCTTAACAAAAAAGAATGTCTTTTAAGTGTTTATATGTAGTTTGAGTGAACTCAAAAAACACGATAAGAATATAAAATGTTTACAAGATAAAAAGTTTTTCAAACTATAAACTTGATAAATTTACATTTGAAAATTCATGTCAAGATTTAAGTACTTCAAACAAGTTAAGATTTAAGTACTTCAAACAAGTTAGAGCAACAAGAAGTACGGTTGTAAACTATTAATAAGGACTAGTTATAGTCATTGTTTAAACTGCTAACTAATCTACTGTTATTTTTATTGAGATAAACTAAACAACATAGTGATAATTATGTCTCTGGGGTTTTTTTATTTGGGCATTCTTCTTCAATGTTCTTTATTTTTTTCTGTTTCATATGTTTTGATTACACAATTTTTTTGTCTTCGATTCATAACTGAATCATGACTAATTGATACCACCGCACGTAATTCTTCTTCTCAAGCCTTTCCTCCCTCTTTTCTTGACACCTGTTCTTTGGATCATGAACTACACTACAACTTTCTTCTTTAATTTGCTTGTTAAAACTTTTAACAACCAATACCTGTTTCATAAATGATGTCGCATTACATCTTTACGACGACATTTTGCCGTTGTGAACATTTTCACATCATTACAACGACATTCTGATCGCAGTGAACATTTTCATATATTGCCACATTACCCCAAATGTTAGACAATGAATTTTAAGGGTAAACGTTAGCTAATGGAAAAATAATAATGAAACTTAAAAATTATATCATTCTTGAGACCAAGGACACAATTGAATCAGAGTTATAATTTGCTTTATTTGTACAAGTGATGTCAAATCCATAAAATCAAGCCACCCTTTTTAAGTTTCAATCTTTCAGGGAGAAAGGGATTGTTCAGTACAGTGAAACTTCTCAGCAGATATCTCAAAATAGATACAAATTTGATGGAATGCAACTCTTGTACAGCAGACTTGGTCAAGTCACAGCGACCCGCCCATTGACCAAAAGGGCTTCGTATTCCACTTTTCTTCAGCCTGAGAGAGAGGCATTGGAACATGTTCAGCGCAAAGGGGGAAAATATAGAACAGAAGTAAGAATTGCTGAAATATACAATGGAAAGGCGAAGGTGCAGTGCCCATTGGCTGTGTGCGGTGGTTACTTCCCAAACATATATGAAAATACATGAAGTATGATGTTGTAACTTGTTGAGAACGGGATGCTTCATGCTACTACGGAAACCCTGTAGAACAGATACAATTTTCCTCCAAGAAGAAAGTTGAATTTAAACCTAAATGAGAGCACACAGGATAGTGAAGAGGCATCAAATTACTCGGCTAAAAAACTTATGGTAATGACAAAGATGAAATGATAATGTTTGCATCCAAACAAAGGGGGAAATGAGAAAAGACAATTTACATGCAAGTACGTAAAGACCTCTTCCGTCCACAAGCAAGCACAAAACACTAGGGCTCTGCAAGGTTGGGTGTGGGGGGTCAATTAACCCCACTGCCTTGAAAGTTTCACTCACGCGAACTCAAACAAGTAAAGGTGGCTACCTCCGCTTCTTAATTTTGACCACTCTGAGACCCTAGTTCTTGGTTGGAGTTCCCAAATTCTCTGAGCAAAAAATTTTGGTCGGAAGAGAAGTATATGTATGACTTGGTAGCTAACGAACAATGATTCCATTAAAATGTGAAGAGTTCAGCTGTAACTAGATGACAAGTAACTAGTTTTTTGAATTTCCTCACTAGTTTCTTACAATCCCTTTCCCTGAAATTCTCACCCCCACATGTTCATACTATCTCTTGTGATCTACATGGCTACTACGATACCATTCCTTGGGGAAGTGTCAATTAACAAACGCCACCCGACAAAGGAGGAGCAAATTGTGCGGAAGAAAGATGAAAAGTGGTGAATTAAAAAAAGGCATAATATGTGTAATAGGTGAAGCTTTTAAGGACTATATTTCCTTACTTAAGCTAAGATCAGTCTGGTCACTTGTGCAACACACTCTTCTTCGGAAGCTTTGGTTTCTTCTGGGAATGGTGCTGCACAGAAAAAACAATAATAAGAAAACAACAGCAAAGAGTCGCAAAAAAAAGGCCACAACAAGAGAGCAAACAGAGTCGAGGAATAAACTAAAACGCCGGGCAATTAAAAAAGTGCAAATGCACCTTCTGTCTTTCCAAGGCTTCATTGTCTGTCCTCTCTCTCCAGTTGCTCTTACGTAATTTGATAGGCCGATTTCCAACATATTTACCTACAACAAACGATACACAAATGTTATTCCCTGTTTTCTGACAGAACTTGGTCATATCTTCTAGACCTCGCCCCCTTTCCTTCACAGTAAATCATGTTGTTCACAGACAAAACAACTACACAGTCGAAGTAAATGGAAACCGTGATACACTCTTCTATGCAGGCCAAGGTAATAAATAATGAAAGTAAGGTTCCTGTTCTAAACAAATTTTGGGGCTTCTTGAAACAATTGAAATATCAAACTTCAAATACTTCATTCCATAACCACAACCAATCCCCTCAAAAAACCAATTGAAAGTAAGGTTCCTTTCCTAAACATCGTGGTTGTGAAAGGTACAACAAAGTCTATTTAAAAGGGTTGATAAATTTTCCAACGTACAAGTGGAATCATTTCAAGACATCAACGAATACTTACCATTCATTTCTTTTAGTGCTGCTGCAAGGTCTAAAGGGTTCAAAAAACTAACAAATCCATAGCCCTTGGTCTTTCCAGTACGCTTATCTCTGACAACCTGTGACCACACATGTAGATCAGGGGGAGAAGAAAACAGATAAAGATAATGCCGCAACTATGGATTTACCACATACAAGCAGGTCTAACAGCACACAGGGAAACCAACAAGAAGATACATATGAATGGCATAAGCACAGCAGTGCTCTGCTTTCAAGTACAAACAAGCAAGCAAGAAAGGTAAATGTATACATCAAGGTATAGAAATATAACAGGCAGCTACAAGATTGGAACAAAGGCCAGGATGTCAAGATGCATGGCCTACCACTGTGTGATTCCCGCAGAAATTACTTATCAATAAGTTATCACAGAAAATCCAGGCATATTTGGACTCAAGTTAGTTATTCACGCATGGATTTGTTTTCTCTTAAGAAGTATGACAACATGATATGAGTTTGATGTTATCATTTAATGGTAGGCGAAATCACAGTATCACAAATCACCACAAACATGACAATCAAAGTTTTTCATGCAAGCATTAATCACCACAACCGCTAAAATCAAAGCACTTTACAATATGCATGCAGTATGATTAAAGCGTTCTCTCTTTGTTCCCTGTAAATGTGTTCATCTACAAATTCGTCTTTTGGGAAAGATGGGTTAGTGAGAGATCCAGGCATCATACAAAGAAGAAAATTCTCAGAAGATGCCCGATAAAAAATTTCGTACCACACCTAGTTCTTCAAGTACGTCAATCAAGCATGATACCACCAGCTTTTGCTGTTTAAGACCAGAATAGAACCTTTTTCCAGTTACCATCTCCACCATTATGTGAAAATTATGACCAGAATTACCAATATGTAGTTAAATCTTTAATCCGTACGTAAAGCTGAGACTTGTATGTGGGAATGCCTAGAATGCTATTAATCTCACATCATCTCAAAGAGATAATAATACCCGTTTTTTCCATGTTTTCCTTACTTAATTCCAAGTTTAGTTCAAAAAAATGCCAAGAAATGCACTACAGTTCTTAGTGAACACCAAATACCTGTATAGTGGGTGGCAACAACATACCCAACTTAACCCACACTCAATTTTCAAATGCCAAAAGAGCTCATATTTAAATCCCAAAATACCATACTAGACTCTGGTAAAAACCTGATTGCAGCTAGGGACACTTTCTTCCAACAACAAATCGTCACTAGCAAAAGTCAAACATCAGACCACGCTGTAGAAGAATCCTACCTTAATATATACGAGAATTTTCGAGCTTCATGACATTAACATTTGAAGACGGACTACAAATTGCTCAATATACCAAGTAAACAAAACATAAGGTTGCTACAACAGGAGTGCTGGAGCAATTCCAATTGGAACTTACCTTAGCCATGTTGAATGAAGGAAATCGAGTAAACGCTTTAGAAAGAACATCATCATTCACCTCGTTTCCAAGATCACCACAAAATAGACGATAATCATCTGTGGAAAGGCCAAAAGAACCAGAAAAATGTGGATAACAACATTTCTAGCAAAGCACACTTGCAAAAGAAAAGGTAAATCGTAAACATTGTGATGCAACAAGGTACAAAGTACTCCAACACAAAATACAAAAGCAACACAGAGAACTATCAATTTCGACTCAACCAATGACTTAGAATTTGATGCAAAGCTCATCAATGACGAACATTGGGATTATTAACCTATCTGCTTGAATGAATATAATCAATATGCAGATAAACAACTGAATGTTGCACTGCTATTTTTCAAGCTGGCTGTTTCCTCACTATTGTGGAAAACAACAATACCGTAGTGACCACAGTTGAAGTACCCTGTTATGTCACCAGTACCTTGGGCAGAGTACATTACAAGTGAGATGTGTTCTACCAATTCATTGATGACACGTCAATCTTGAGGGAATACCTCATTCGAGATTGCCTAAATCTTTGTCAATTTGTTGATTAATGTTTTGTACAAGTCTTCCCTTCTTTGTTGTAATTGTGAAACTCTTGGAGGCCACAGATCCTAGGCCTGTTTTGGGGCCTCTCTTTTCGTAGTTTCTAATATATTTCCGCTTTACCCAAAAAAAAGATGACACGTCACATGGAACCAACACCAAATGTGATCATCAGGCATTACTTTCTAGAAAATAGATCTCACATTTCCTGCTTAGATAGTGAGTTATGAATTGGAACCAGCGACTCATCAAAGCCATTTGCATAATTTACTTATTCTCTACTTGACAACCAGAATAACTTCCATGTTAAACTCGTGATTTATCAACACTGAGCTACTAAATCCAGGATTGGGTCTCTGATGAAGAAATTGAATATTTTATGCTGTACCTTTAGAACTTTCAACGTGTTCTTTCCTGTCACTAATGTCTTCTCTCGTTAACTATATATTTAAATGAGAGAAAGATCTAAAAAAGAATTGAAAACCAAATGACAAAATAAAGTCAAATGCAAACTCTACCTCCAATCTATTCAGCATTAAAGAAAGTCCTCTAAACTTTCCTTTCAATTCATTTGACTCGTTAAAATTATCGCAGTCCATTTGTGAAAGTTTTGGGCAAGTACTGCTAATTGACACTAGTCACCACCGCCGCAACACTGTATGCCACCAAAAAGGGGGAAAACTAAGATGAGCTGCTCTCACTGGCCTAGGCTTTATGAGGAGCATTCTATGTCTGAACAAACAAATCCTAGAATAGGTTAGCTTCAACCAAAGTGATCTTTTCATTGCTTTCCAACCAATAAGGAATATTACACATACAAAATATGGAACTAAGACGGAGAAAAACTTTTCACAAGCTTGTCATGCTCAATGGTTGAAAGAAACATGAACTATAGATGACGGGGAAAATCATACTTTCTGGCCATTCTGATAGGGTAGGATCCTCCCAATTTTGCCCAGCAGCCTTACGAGGTATAGCTTTCTTTTTTGTTTCTGCTTTGTGCTCAATTTCACTGTTTGCAAGAGCAGCCTTCACACTTTCAAGAGCTTCCGGAGTGATAGTTTGTGCATCCCGTTGGAACAACTGCTGGGCCTGCTCGTAGACACTACAACCATTATACTTATGATGCATAAATTTTAGTGGTAAATGAGATGTTCATCTAGGAGGGCATATCATCCAATAGTCAAGGAATGTATTCCCTAATGCCCCATGAGAGCCTTAGACTAAGCAAGTATCGGAGCACCAAAAAACATATAGGAGAAGAAGAAAATTGTTTACAAGGCAATTTATAGGGTGAAACAACAATCAGTGCACAAGAAGATCAAGAAAATAAACCAACAATCTGAACTAGACACGTACAAACGAAGAGAGTCATACATAAACTTCCGTTATAAATCAATAAGTTCAAACCAATGGAAAAGAGAATTGCATCCATTCAAAAACATGGACTCACCTGCTGATACTGCGGCAGCGAATAAACCCCGGGGAGGGGTGCCGGAGCCTGATAGACAGACGGAACGTTTACCGGCGGCGGAGGAAGGGGAGGAGCGGATACATAGGGTTGTTGTTGGAGGTGGAAAGGTACGGGAAAGTAGGAACCGTTCGAATACGTGAATTGTGAAGAAACCGACGGGTTCGAAGCATTTGGCAGCGACATGGATGTCGAAGATGTAGGTGCAGTCGACATACACCAACCCACTCTACCGGTCAATCGCTGATCGACAATCGATGTATGTGTAAACGTGTGTGTGTGTGTGTGTGAGAGAGAGAGAGAGAGAGAGGGGAAACCTAGGGTTTTGGAAGTCGAGGTGGGAGATTGAAGAGAGAGAAAGGGCTCGAAGGTGGAACTTGCGGAAGGGAAAGGAATAGAAAAGGATTGCAATTACGATATCCCCCCGAGGTTTTATACAAAAGCCTTTAGCTTCCCTATTATTTTATGGAATATCACTATTTTCCCTTCATTTTGCTGATCGTACAAATTTCCCCATCCGAGTTTTTGTTGTGAACATCAAAAGGGAAAGTCAATATATTCAACATTTTGCACAATATATTAGTTTTTCGTCGTCTCATTTGTAAGCAAAAAATGAAATACAAATGCGGCACCACAAAAAAATTATGATAATATCTAAATGTTTTTATATTTTTCATTTGATCAGTTAGCAGAAAAAATGTGGGATCCATGTCTATAACTTACCCATGTCACTAACTTTCTCGATCAATTTTCTCTCAAAATGTGTAGTAAAAAATACAAAATCTTATAAAAATCTTATTTTTATTCTTACACAATTAAACTATTAGTTTTTTAACTTTTTCATAAATATCAAATGAACATATTTTTTCTTTTCTTTTATTAATTTATTGACAAATGAACCGAACAATAAATAAGGACCTGAATAATTTCCTTATCACGTGGGGTTGAGCTCCTCTACATTTTTCTCTTTCTAAGGCTAATTTAAAACTTGCATTGTCAAATTCGATACATAAATACAATTCAAGTTTTTCATTAAATAAATCGTAAATTAAAAGATCATATTTGCATAAGTTTAACTTGAGCAATCATTTATACAAGTATATATTTTATTATACAAAATGAATTTTTTGATTTTTTAATCATATAATTTGAGTTAAAAGTAATATTTGTTGGTCAATTTTTAAATAAAAATTTATTAATTCATTTGTATCGATAACCATTAGTCATATTCCAATAGTGAATTAGAGGTTGTCTATCCCCTTGAATCGTACTACCAAATGAACCACCTATATTTCTTGACTATCACTACAATTATTGAAATTGGTTGGTTGTTTGTTTTATTGGAAGGAATATTTCTCTCTTAGTTTAGCTTGATTGATCCCTTGAATCTGAAACCCTAAGCATTTAATCCTAACAAGCATGATTGGCCATGAACTACGACAATTCTTCCGCTTCACCACACCTAACTTCTCTAGACAAGCTCTTTTTATCCCTTATTTGCACAAAAGGTGAATATATATGTATGTGTGTGTGTGTGTATATATATATATATACACTCTTCCTCCGAGTCGTGACTCACCAAAATAAGTATTTTTCTTACAATCGTGACAATGCTCCAATATACCCAATGTGAACCAGGAGGGGTCTCAACGTGTTCGAAAGAACACAAAGAAGAAATTGGCGAGCCTTCAAGGGCCCGATTAGAAATAATTGCAGATTATTTTTAACAATTAAAATTAATCTCATAATTTGCAAAATTGTTTTAGTTGCAAAAGAAATTGAATTAATTTTTTCTAAACAAGCTTAATCTTTACGGCATGCTCGGGTCTCTGTTTCAAAGAAAATTTAACATTATATTGATGGCACGTGTGCGTGTGCATCTTAAATATTTTTAATGCCTCTTGAACAACATGCAGTGATGGATATGTTGTCTGGATCATTTAAAAATAGCCTAAAATTTGTTGGAATTTTTTTATTGCATTTCAGGTTGTAGTCGGTAGTCAGATCGGTTGTCTTGACATTTGACCGATTGTTATCTTGCTCAGGCAAAAGCATGTCAGCCAACATTGTGCACTAAATGACTATTGGAACGATCGTCCGGTCAAGCAAAAATTTCATCATGATAGCTTTTTCAATGGGCAAAAATACATTAAATACACCCCCAATTACCAAAAAACATTAAATACACCCCCAATTACCTCAAACAGCTAGGATGGACGAAATGTTGTATATATTCTATCTTGGGGCATTTATGGAGACATAAAAACTATATTAGAGAGATTGATCAAACACTCAAAACACTTCGACATTTCTCTCTTAAATTTCATTTACTCAAGCTTTAATTTTCATACCTACTCATTGTAAGGAGTTTTGAGTGAGCTTTCTACATGTCCTACACGATACTTGTAATCACTATTTGAGTGTGAGTGATAAACACTTGTGAGCATCTTAGAAATCAAAGTAGGAATTACTTTGAAGTTCAAGACTGTCAGTGGTTCACTAATTCCTCAAAAAGCTAGAAATTGTAATGAGAATTCAACTAGTGGAACTCAAGAGGACCTCTTGAAGAAGCGGAGTAAGGATTCAAATCACCGGATTACCGAACTGCACTAGTTTTCTTGTTATTTCTTTCTCTTTTATTTATTGCATTCTAAGTGTTTGATTAAATATCTAACATAAATTTTTACTAGATATTTTAGTTGAGTAACACAATTCGACCCTCCTCCGCTCTTGGTTATCTATGGAATAACAATTGGTCTTAGAGCCCAAACTCTTTCTAAGACTTAACCATCAAAGAGTGATCTATGGAAACTCCATCTTCACACACTGAGAGTTTGTCCTCTCATGACCTCATTTGTTCGATGGATCGAACTAATATTATTGGAAGAATAAGATGAGAATCTGTCCTTTCCTCGGACTATGACTTGTGGAAATTCATCATAAATGGGCCTACCATACCTAAAAAGATGTAGGAGGAATAGAAGTAGAAAAGGAGACAGTGAATGGACCGAAGGGCATAAATGGAAGTATAGAAAAATGCTAAGACCGTTAATCTCCTATATTGCACGCTAGATTCCACTGAGTATATCGCATATCCACTTGTGAAACGAAAAAAGATATTTGGAATAGATTGCTAGTCACACACAAAGATAGTGCTTCTCGATCCGGCTCATTAAATCATTCATGTCCACTAGGTTGGACATCATGAGATCCTGGAGGATCCGAGCCCAATTCAAAATACGTGACATCAATGGCCGAATTGCATCATTGTATCTCATTGAAAAGCTCCCAATGTCGAGCTGCATATTGGCAAAGGGTTTCTTTCGCTAACTTTCCAAGGCCAAGCAAATAGTCGACCTCATTCTTTTGTTTGTTGCTCATCATAAATCAAAGAAGAAATGCTAGAGAAAGCTTCTTGAGGGACGGTATCATCCTATTTGGTGGTTTGTCAAACCAAAGTAGGCCAAGCTCTCTAAGATTGGATGGGAAAGGCTTGCACATAAGTGCATACTTGGCATTCTAGAGTAACGTCATCTACCTAAAGTCCACCAGGTGGGTGTAGGCATCTGTCTTGGGATTGTACTTTTTGAACTTTAGAGGGTTGAACTCTGGTGGTTGATGAACGATGTCGATCGCCTTGGTGAATGGAGAGGAGATTAGCTGTTTGTCGATGACGTCACATTAAGACCTTATCGGTTGAGCCTCCTACCTAATCGGCCTCTTGTTCGGATATCAGGTTGACACACTTAAGATCCTTCTGGTTTGGCCGAGGGGAATGCTCCCGACAGACATGATGTTGAGGGAACAATCCCTCTTACTCATGTCTCGTCTGTCCACCCGAGTTTGTGCATAGGGTCACGCCGAGGATACACTCGAACTGAGTTGTTGTTGTTGATTGGAAGATCTTCCAATCTCTGATGCACTGAGACTCACTGAACCTGGTGCTTGTCGCATGAGCGACACTAGGGAGGAGGGGTGCAAACACGCTCCCATTTTGGTCTCCCTCGCAACGCTCGGCCTCGCCATGGTTCTCGAGTCGTTATAGGATTGATTGCCTCCTCTTGTCTCCATGCCCCTCCTATCAAAGGAAGGCATTCTCGATCGTCTTCTATGTCCTCTCACAGTGCGGGAGGTCACCAATTGAAGGAGTTGGTCTTTCTTTACTAGCTGGGCCTCCAAACACTCGCGTAAGACTGAGTCTAGAGCTTGACATGTGGCTCCTTAGGTAGGACTGTTGGCAAGGCTACTGGCTCAACTATTCCAACACCCACAATTATTTTCCCATTTTTAGCTGGGATTTGTGTGATGCCTTTTCGATTTGCTATTTTCGTTATTGCTTCGGAAGGGTTAAAAAGAACTGAATTACTAAGGTGAGAAGCTTGAGGAATCTCCTATTGTGATCGCCAAATGTGGAGTCTGGAATCCACTCATGAACTTCTCGAGGAATCTATGAATTCTCTTCGATGTGTTGCGAAACACTCTAAACATTACGTTAGTGTCGATCGGGGTTGGATCTCTGGCGGGTACTTCGATACTTAAGTTAGTTTATGAAACGAGAGATAGCAACTTGAAAGCTCTATGAGAACGAGAGATAGCAACTTGAAAGCTCTAGGAGAACGTGCCAATGGAGTATTTGTAGAGAGTGTAGAGGAAATATTTTCGAACACTCGGAAATCATTCCAAAAAATACTTTCATTAAATAAAAATTACAAAATAGAATTGCAATGTAAATTTGGAAGAAAAAAAAAAGATTACCGAACCGAATTCTGTAAAATCATAGTCTTTTTAAAAAGATTTGTCGTCTCCCAAGGGTATTGGAGGATTGCACCACCTGTCTTCCAGAGTAAAACAGCTCACTCAACCAATGAAACCACCACCCATCGCCCAATTGACCATCTGTCGAACTAATTGTGTCTTCCTCTCTCTCCAACAAGAACAAAAAATTAAAAAATTGTGCATGAAATTATTATGTTGTCAAGTTCTTGAATCCAAGAAGCGGATTCACAATTTATAGAAAACCTAAAACTCTTGTAACCACTAAAATCATAAATGGAGGGATTAATAGGATCATTGATGGACACAATGGCATAATTGATGGACCATCAATGTAGACATGAATAGGCTATAATCGCTGAAATTTTTCGGTGTCCCAAACTCATTAACAACCTTTCCAAATTTCCTACAATCTTCCACATGAATGAATTTGGCAAAAAATATGACGCAGAGTACAAAGCTGACCTAGAGATAGAGCACATCGGATAATCCTTGCATAGGATATAGGGGTATAATCAATTCACTTTCGGTCGATTTAACGGCACGAAACTCCAAAATTGGTTGATTTGGGGTGTAGATTATGACACCCGACCCCTATCGATTTTCGATTTGAACTGACACATTGGTTTGGTCTCAGTTGAGTTCAGTTGATTTTTTCAAACTTCTCGAATGGGTTTTGTTTTTTGGCTCAAAAAAAAATTTTAGCCTTATAAATGTTTTGTCATTAATTTTTTTGGATCTTATTCTTTCTTGAAAACTCTAAGTTCAACAGTTCCAAAAAATCCAAAATCTGAATAAAACTAGTATAAAAAGATTATGAATAAAATCGAATTTTTTTCTTGACAAATAAAAACTAATTGAACCGAATCAATTTCGATCATTTTTTTCGGTCAGTTCGGATTTTTCGGTTATGCTTGCTTGCACCCCTAGTAAGATAGATAGCTTGTGGCCTTCACCTTCCCTTATGAAGCCCAACGAATTTACTGGCAAATTAGTGAACTTGATGTCTTAAACTGTTCTGTCGTTTGTGTAAACTGAGACAACAAACTTCATAAAGGAACTTCTCCTAATCCAGTTTAGTTCTCATTTTTGTGTTCATTTTGGCCATGAACATGCGTCTTAATTCTGCAAGTATTCTAAGAATTTCATCTTTTCAAATTTTTATTGAAGTAACCCTACTTCACACTCACATAGGTGACTAAGAATTCAAATTCCAACTCATAAGAGTCATTAAAAATAAATATCAATTGTTTATCTTTAACAACATCAATGTTTGCACCATAGAAAAACGTCTAGTCAACACTATTGGATTCCATCTGGTAGCTTTTAACATTATAGACTTTAGCCCCATTTTCGTCGATAGTTTACAACTAGCTCTTTATTTAACTCTCTTGTTAGCAGATTTGCAAAAATATCTTTTGACTTCACGTTACCAAATTGTGACAATCTAACTTGAGAGAATTTGTTAAATGGTATTGTGTCTATAACGACATATCGAGACTTATCATTACACATCTTATTTTGTGCCCATCCAATAGCCAATTGGCTGTAACAATTTACACATATTGTCAACAAATGTTTCGACCATTTAGGAACATCTTCCAGCAATTTATGTAGCCATTCTGACCATTCAGTTGCCTTATCTAGAGAAATAAACTCTGACTAACATCATAGGACCGTGTTTATGCACATCTATTTGAAAGATTTTCAATGCACAGCTGCACCTGTAAGTGTGAAAATATATTCACTTATAAATTTTGGATCCTTTATATCAGTTATTCAGTTTGCATAATTGTTCCTGTCTAGTGCTACAATATATGATATAGTGCAACCGATATTAATGAGTGTACCCCAGGTAACACTATAACTATCGCTTTTCAGCGGTTCTCCTTTAGATCTACACATAATCACGTATCTAAAGAATGATGCAATTCTCGATCTCCTGATCAAGTTCTTATGAATATCGAGTAGTTCAAATTCATCCATGAAAATCCGACATGCACCAAAAAAATCAATCAACATATAGGTTATGATCATTCTACATTTCTTGACCAACTTGGGTATATGTACCATCACAAATGCAAGGTACTCTCACATTCCAAATAATTAATATGAAAGCTCTCGGCCCCCACATTCATGAATTTTTTATCACTTTTCTTGCATGGCACCATTGCTCTCGAGCAAGACTACATATCACTATTTTATGCTATTAAAAGATAAAATACTTCGTCTCTACGCATTTGTAAGAATTACACATCAAAATCAATGTCCATTGCTTCTTTCAACATTTTGAAATGAAGTCTTAGTCACTTTGACTTTCACGCTGATAATAACTTGCTAACTCTGCTCTTTCACAATAAATAGAGGAGCACAATCCTGCATAATCACTGTTGGTGCACCAACAATTATGGTTACACCATTAGAAACTATACCACCACTAGTATTCTCAAAATCACACACAGTGTTTATGCATGTAAACTCTAACAAGAATTTTACTTTGCATCAAGGCACAAAATAACATTATGCCTATTTTTTCCTCCTCCAAAAAATCTGATTTCAAAGTTAGACCATTAAAATATGTTCCCTTTAAACATATTCTTTCCATGCACAAATACGATTCCACATTGAAGATCATATTAGAAATATACGACAACATCGAATCTTATACCATTCAAACAATTTTTTGCATAAAAAATGCTATCAGCCCAATTCTTTAATATCCAATAATGATTACAATTATTATCTTAATGGACAACTAGCTATCCGTTACAAATACTTTATTCGCATTGAGAGCATTTTTTCCTTTAAAAATATCATTTTCATGCACAAATACGAGGCAAGATCGAATCTCATACCATCCAAACAATTTTTTTCATAAAAAATGCTACCAGTCTTATCCATTAATATGCTTATTATAATTATTATCTTAATGGATAGCCGTCCGTTACAGATACTTTATTTGAATCCAGAACATTATTTCCCCAAAAATAATCCTCAATACTGCAAAGTAATATTGAAAACGACATCCAATATCATATTTATCAAAATTAAAGTATGTTTTCCAGATTTTCTTTTCATTTTTCAAAATTAAAAATATTTAAAAATTCATTCATGCTTGCAATTGATAAGAGTGCTAAATGATAATTGATATCTTGAACAAGTCTACAATTGTAATTAAGTAATTAATGGCATTTGGCATACGTGTTCCACTGACTTAAACCTTCAAACTGAGAATATGCCAATTAGATCTTCAAGTTTCTTTATATCAGTCTGACTATTCATATCATTTCTCATAAAGGAATTTTGGAGATAGCTGATTTTTATACATACTAGAGGTAGGGGTGAAACTGGTTCGGTTTAATATAATTTCGTCGAAAAACTCGGATTGAGAGCATCAGCTGATAGAATACCATCTGATCAACCGCCTGTTGAACTAAGTGTGCCTTTTGTTGGAAATTCGAAAAGTCTCGAGGGTGTGAATGAAGTGGACACTAGAAGGTCTCTCAGCAACCGGAAGGTCTCTTCCGTTATGTGTTCAAGAGTCACCATTTAATGCTCCATTATTCTCCTTTATAGCTTCTTCATTGCTAGCAACCCAAAGGTCATTCCGTTTCAGCATTCCAAAGGTCTTTCTTTGGTCTTTATATACCAATCATGTTTTGGTTTGTGTACTACTTAAAACATCCAATGAAATTCTGTCAAAATCCTTAGAGTGTATCCTGAATTTGTTCTTTAAGTGAGAGAGAGAAAAACATAAGGAAGCTCGATAGGCGAACAAGGTTAGGTGTTACCTTGTTCGTGGATTCATTTTACCCTAGGACACGATGCCAAATCAATCCTCAAAAATCCACGGTGAGGTGGCGATTTAGTCTTAAGGAAACTGCGTTAAACACAGGACTCGGTTCGGTATTTTTGTCACATTTTGGATTTTTTCAATTCTATTCGTATTCGTTGTATCTATTCTGTTTTGCAACACATTTTCCTCTCTACAAAGAACACAAAATCAAAAGAAAATTGTGCACAAAATTTTCATGCCGTCCAATCCTTGAAATCAAGAATCAGATTCATAGTTTATAGAAACCGTAAAGCTCTTGTAACCGCTAAAATTATAAATGAGGGGGTTAATAGAATCATTAATGGATATCAATGACGTTGTAACGCCCCACGTTTTTGTGGTACGTTATAATAAAAGACATTTAATAAAGCAGCGGAATAAAATTTTCTATTTAAAACAAAGGGCCCAATTCTCAAATATTATTAATTGCCGGCAAAACAACCGACCTAAAATTTAACTCATTAAATAGTTTTGAAAAGCAATAATTTGAGTAACAAATTATCATTAATTAAAAACAACTAAAGGGACATTCTAGGTCAAACCATCGGACTGTTATTGGTACAGTCATGGTTCTGGTACATCCTTCTCATCCCACTCAGTCTCTTGAACTTTCAATTTATGTTCCGCCTCAACCTGTTCCTCAAAACCTGGTGTGAAATACCAGAGGCCAAGAAGTAGCTCCAAATGAGTGATTAACACTCAGTAGGAAAATTTAACCTTACCCCTAATTTACAAATAATTACACATGATAATAATTATACACAATATGCCAAGAACAATAAATCAACATGAAATATGCAATATCGTGCATAAACATGAATATGCAATGTCGTGCATAAAGCTTTCCGCATTGAGTATCTTTTAGTTATTATTATCTCCACCGGGGTCTCGCAATCCCCCATATCAAAAGTACAACCTCAGGGTCTTGCAATCCCTTTCATCGGTATCGAAGCATCGGAGTCTCGCAATCCTCCTTAGCCAAATTACAACCTCAGGGTCTCGCAATCCCCTTCATCGGTATCGCAGCATCGAGGTCTCGCAATCCCTCTCCGCCAATTTACAACCTCAGGGCCTCGCAATTCCCTTCATCGGTATCAAAACATCGGGGTTTCGCAATCCCCTATAATCCACCACAACTCCAAAATATTCTGATTATCACTCATTATCGCAACAATGAGATCATCTAACCCTGCCGTTCAATTAATCTTCCAATTTTCATGCATGCATGTACAATGATCATCCGTCATGCTCAACATGCAACAATAAAATATCATAATGCGATTTTAATTAAACATGCATCGAACATAAATTAAAATTACTAAAATCATGCGATATCATCAACATTGATCAAATCTAAGTCACATACAACGTTCGTGGGCCCTAGCATACAAATCGGTCTCAACAAATAATAGTTCTTTAATTTATCAACTAAATTAAATTGAATCACGAATCGTCACGTATAATAAATTCTCAACTTGATTAATTCACATAATTAAATACACATAATTTCTTTAATAATTAATTATTAAAAATTCAATTCATATCCCATACACAATCTTCGAACACAAACTAAATCTACTCATAAATCACATATATATGTAGGGCTCGGTCCGAAATTCCTACCTCGATCCGACGATAAAGCACTATCGAAAACTCACGAAATCAACCACCGCACCGAGATCCGATTATCGCAACACTATCAAATTCATAATCAAAATCATACTTTAAATATAATATTTTCGAAGAAAACAGTATAATATTAATACTAAATAATAGAATAAGTAAACAATAACTAATAATAGAAATTAAAATAAAAACAAAGAAGAAAGAAGAGAGAAAGAATGAGAGAGAGACGAGAGAACAGAGACAAACCGAGAGAGAGAGTACGCCTGGGAGGGAGAGAGAGAAAACAAAAGAAAGGAAAAAGGGAAGAAAAAATAAGAGGCGCTGGAGGTTCCGAAAAATACAAAAGTATATGAAACGAAGGTGAGATTTTCGAGAGATTATCTTACAAATATTTGAGACACACTTAAAAAAAAAACTCTGAAACGGTAAAAAGTAAATATCGAATGGATCAAGGGCTATATAAATAGACAAAGGGGGACGTATTTGAGTTCAATTAGGATTCAAATAAACAAAGATAGAGTTTGAGTAGAATTTGAATACTAGGGATAGAGTTCGATTAGGATTCGAACACCTGAATAGTTATCGAATGAGATAATTATGAATAAAAATAATAAATAATCATAAAAATGTAATATTTAATATATATAAAAAAAGTAAATTAGATAACTCTTTCTAAACATTCAACGAATCTAGACAGAACGAAAATAAAGGGATATACACGAGTACAAGTTTAAAATAATCAATTAGAAAAATAATATTTATTAATCTAAAAAAAAAATATCCAATATATATAAAAAAATAAATATCAAAAATCCAGGTCGTTACAGATGTAATTGATGGACATCAATGCAGGCATGAATGAGCTGTAATCGCTGAGACTTTCCAGTTGCCTCGTCAAACCCTTCAACCTCCCAAATTTATTCACAATCCTTCCAAATTTTCAACAGAGAGAATTCCCAACAGACAATTGAGAGCATCAGTTGAAAATGTAGTTCCATGGACCGCAAATCACAGCGATTTTCCCATGTGCCCCACGTTCGTGCTGATCAGAGATATATCTGCATATCTTGTAACAACTTCTCCCTCGCGCCTTTTCAGGCAACCACCCGCAACGTGTGGGGTATACCTCCACATGGTTGTGCTGAGTATAAAACCCTTGGCAACATGACCGGAGGTTGCAACTTGAATTATCTTCAACTTGATGAGGATTGCCGATCGAGTGGAGGTTTGGCCAGACTTGACATGTTGTGCGCTCAACACTGATCGAGACACGCAAGGCGACCTTATCGAAACCTCTACCCAATACCAATAGATCCATCATTGGACGCAACCAAACTCAGGCCCAACACAAATGGGCTAAGCATGACAATGGGCCGACCATTGTGTTGCGAATCTAGCCTACCACAATAGGAGTAGCTTATTTGACTTGTATGTTTAAATTGGTGGATGGATCCCATGTGACATACTCATATAATATGATGTATGAGGTGATGGATAATTGAACGTGTTCGTAGTACTACACTTGAATGGAACATGCAAATAACAGTGTTCACGTATTTTAATTCAAAAAATTACACGACAGTGATATTAAAGTTATAACTATGTGACGTTATAAATGCTCCTTTCACCCTCCAATCCACTGATATGATATTTGCTCAATTGGTGCCGAGTAACGCTACAAACACAGATCATCCGAACACATCCATACACGATAATATGTGTACATAAACTTTTTCTGTAGTGTCGGCAAACACAGAAAACTTGACAGATGGATTTGGGATAAGTTGTGGTGGAGGATAGCCTCCTTATTCAAACAGTGCCAAATGAATGCTTTGAAACAATAGACAGACTAGAAGCTTTGTCAACCAATGCTACAAATGGAAATTATTGGAGGGCAAAACGCCAAGCAAGGAATCATAAATTCTGTGACGGTGGGCTCAATTTTTTATCTATTAAATTATTGGGTAAAATGCACTGACCTCCCCTGAGGTTTTTAACAATTATAGATATCTTCCCTGAGATTTTAAAAAATACACTCACCTCCCCTACTTTTGAAAGTATTACACTATTTTTTCTTGCCGTTAATTTTCTACAAACACCGTTAGTTTTGATGAATAAAAGACCAAAATATCCTCATTAGTCTTTTTGTCGCCTTTTTTTTATATACTTAGTCTATTTATGTATCTGTATATAATACATTGTATAACAATATTTACATATGATGTACGTTTGTATTATATAATTATATTTATTATATTAGACTTTATTTATTTTTTAGTCAAGTTTGTAGAAATAAATATGCATCTTATATTTTGACAACTATTTTTTTTTACAAAAATTATATTTACCATTTAACGTATCTGGTTATATTTGTATTTTATATGTATAATGAAAATACATATACATTTTAGTATATCTTATAAAATAATTATTATAAATTTTAATTTAATTTATTCTTTTTATTAATGTTTCAATTTCTTTATCTTATTCAAGCCTTATGCATCTTAAATTTTAGTAATCATTATTTAATTTTATAAGAAGATTCATTTTTCTCAATGAATATCATTATTTTTTCGTCCTATGTGTGTATTTTTTTGGATAGAAAACACATATATATTTTAATGTATTGTATCAGAAAACAATTCTCATGAGTTTGTTAAAAAAAGTTAATGTAACTTAATTTTAATATAATAGTTCTTTATTTATTAGAACTTTAAAATTAAATTTGGTTAATTTATATAATTTCACTTATATATTATATTTTAGTAATTGGAATAAATATTTTTAACTTTATTTTTTTACATGTATTTTGTCTACGGAAAGTACACATACATTATTAATTCATTGTATTTGATTTTTTTACATTGTGAATGTTGACCAGAGAACTAAAGATTTTTATATGTATTTTAAAAGATAATTTTTCACTATCTTAAGTGTATTTAGTATCACCTTATCACAATTTTTTCAATTTTGATCCATATTTTCATGATTTTTTTATCCTCTCGTCGCAACAATTAAAAAACTACAAAAAAATTTAACAAAAATTTTTGAAACAGAATAGGTCTATTTGGACTGTGTTATTTATTAAATTTTTTCTATCTTTATGTGAAATATTTTTGTAATTTTTTGTCTTTCGTCAACTTTTTGTGGTTTATTAGTTCATCTTGAAGAGAGTTTTCAGAAAAGTTATAAATAATTGACCAAATTTAAAAAAATCAAAAAAGATAAAAATAATTCAAAAATAGAATTTTTTTGAACTTATTCATCGTTTTTAGTGATTTTTTTAATTCTTGGACATAATTTTATACTTTTTAGATTTCTTTCATCAAAACGGACCAATAAACCACAAAATATTGAGGTCAAAATAACAAATACAAAAAAAAAGAAGATAAATAACAAATTTGAATAAATAATTTAGGCTAGATACATATAATATAATACCCACACTGACACATTTTTATAGATCTAAGGACGTTTCTTGTATTAGAAGATGATATGCCCATAAATGAATAAAAATGATTTACATCGATAAATAAAAATAATGGTATTTGTCTCACAATGACACATTTTTGTTCCTAACCTCAAGGACGCTTCCGATACTAGATGACATGTCCATAACAGCATAACTAGAAGAAGAAAAATTACATCGATAAATAACGAAAAAAATAAACTAATGCATTCGTTAAAAAAATAACTAAAATAAAAAAAATTACATACTTTTAGTGAAAGAGGAAGAAAATCAAAAATTGTGTGGCTTAGACAGAGTTTTTTTTTCATTTTTATAACCACGACCAAGATTTTTTTAGGTATTTTACAAAAGTAATATGGTGACTTCATCAAAAACTAACTAATTTCTAACATAAATTCACAACAGGGAGGAAATAGTATAATAGTTTCAAAAGTAAGGGAGGTGAGTGTATATTTCAAAATCTCAAGGGAGATCTCTGCATTTGTCAATACCTCAGGGGAGGTCAATGCATTTTACCCTAAATTATTTTTTATAATACTTTTCTAACCTGGGATTTATCCGAATAAACTACTGGGGAATGATAAATCTTGTAGGAACACAATCCATATCTATATATATATATACAGAATTTCATTAAGAAGGCTTCACTGGTTGTCACTGTGAATAAGATTGGGTGTGAAACTGCATTTTTTTGCATCAATCTCCCCTCTGTCAATCATAATTGTCTCTTTGATTTTGGGAAAACTAAACACTGCCTTGCCAGCCCCCGCGTAGTGTACCAGAATCAACCGTTCAGAGACCCCCTCCCCCCTTCCTTCTCTCTCTCCCTCTCTCTCTCCCTGTAGAAAGCAATACACACGGAGGAGAGGCACATAGAACCAATCAAACAATCTGCAATGGGGTCTCTACCTCCATCCCTAGACCTCTCATCCCCATCTGACCAAAAAACACTAATTGACCGAAGCGACCTCCTTACCCTCTTCAAATCCCAGCAAAAGTACCTCAACTTCTTCTTCCAAAACCTCGACCTCTCCCAAACACTAGCCTTCACTCAGACCCTCTTGAATTCCAAGGGAACCATCTTCTTCTCCGGCGTCGGAAAATCCGGATTTGTCGCCCGAAAGATCTCCCAGACCCTTGTTTCCCTCGGGATCCGATCTGGGTTTCTCTCCCCGGTTGATGCCCTGCACGGTGACATCGGCATTTTATCGGATGCGGATATTCTGGTGCTGTTCAGCAAGAGCGGGAATACTGAGGAGTTATTGAGGCTGGTGCCGTGTGCGAAGGCCAAAGGTGCGTATTTGATTTCTGTTACGTCCACGGAATCGAATGGGTTGCTAGGTTTATGTGATTTCAACGTGCATTTGCCGTTGGAGAGGGAATTGTGCCCTTTTGATTTGGCGCCAGTGACGTCGACGGCGATCCAGATGGTGTTTGGGGATACTGTGGCAATTGCGATGATGGGTGCGAGGAATTTGAGTAAGGATGAGTACGCGGCAAATCACCCGGCTGGGAGAATCGGCAAAAGCTTGATTTTCAAGGTGAGATTTCTATTGCATTTGTTACTGGGTTTCGTGTGGATTTTGATTTGTATCTGGTGCAAATTTGGTAGATCTAGGCTCTTATCTTTTAAATCTAATGCCCCATTTGATTTATTGGTGGTATTTCAAGCTGGGTCTGTTGTGTTCGTTTGAAATCTTGGAACGAGGAATTTCAAGAAAACTAGGCCTCATGTTTACAATTACATGCTTCGTTTGGTCTTTTGCTGGTGTTTCAACCTGGGTTGGTCCAGTGCCATGTCAATGCGCGCATGCGAGAGTGAGAGAGGTGTTACGCTTTTTGGAAAACCAAATCGGACTTCCGTTTGGATTCTCTTCTTATTGTTGGCAATGTAATCTTAATCTTCATCACGGGTCTCCTTTCGAGGAATCACGTTTTCGTTGTTTACTGGAGATTGGTATTATTGGATTGCTGCATTTGAAAAGAAGGTACGTTTATTCTTGTTTATCTTTCATTGTCTTAATAGGACTAAAGCAGCTATGACCAATTTGATTGGGATAACATGAATTTGTTTTTGGGCTTTTTCTTGTGACTCATAACCCCAAAACACGAATTGTTGCCTAGCCTCATTCCTGCCAATAGAGTATTGTTGTATATATCCATCTCTTACACAAATTGTGCATGGAGGATTCTACGGGATATGTGAAAATCTATCTGCATTTAATCTGACGAAACAATTGTCATTTACTTCATTACCTTGGTGAATGTATCCATCTCTCTGCAACGAACAAAATTGACAAAACTGGTTCTACATCAAATGTTTAGATTCTTAAAGAATGTTTTGCCATTGGCTTGTTTTATGACACATTGAAAGATATCATATTTTTCGTTATGTCATATTGACGAGCAATTGATGGTTGGCATGCTTCATGCTGACATATTCATTGGTCCTTTTTTTATGGAGCATTTTTGCACTTCCTTTTGTCGGTTTTCTAGGTTCAATTTTTTGGGTAGAATTCTTCCGCAGGGACACCATAGCTAGTTGGGTCGAATTCCCCCAGTAAAAGAGGTCAAGTTTGAGTCTTTTTCTCTTATCTATCAAAGTAAAAAAAAGACACTGAGAACTAGGGCCTTGGTTTGGAGCTTTGGCATTTAATGCATTTGGTAACGCAAACTAGTGATGGACTTACATTCTGTGGATTTGCCAATGTAGGCATTGTGACACTGCTAATTTTTAGGGGGATGGATAAAAGGTTAGAATAATAAGCTGCTGACATTCTTGATTATCATAGCAACCACCCATTGGGGAAACAAATGTCTTCTTCACCTTCTTTTCCCGTTCCGCTTGATTCATCCTCGAGTGTTATTACTAGAACAAATAGTCATGAATATACCGTGACTCTACGTTTCTTTTTTCTTTCTTTCTCGTGTTTAGTGAACTCTCCTTTCTTGGTCTTGTATCTTCAGTGTTGTGTCTGGGGATGGTGCATGAGCGGAGAAGACTCCATTTTGTGAATTAAGGTCTAACAGTATGCTGAGGTGAAATAAGATAATTGTTGGGCTTCGTGTGCTTCTTTTATTACAAAAAAGTTCTATTAAAACCAAGTTTCTTTTGATTGATTACCAAACCTGCCATATTGTGAATTGATGAAAAAACAAAACCACTGCCCGTTTGCAACTTTTTATTTAGTATTTAATTTCCCTTTTTATTTAGTATTTAATTTCCCTCTCGTAATAATATAATTTCCCTTAAGACGTCTATGTAGGGAACTTGCAAATTTGGGATTGAAATTTCCCAGGATATGAAGTTCATGAATCTTTTTTATGTTTGTCTTATTGATGTTTTATTGGAAGAAAGGTTGGAGATATGATGTTGCTGTGACTTATCTAACAGTTCTGTTTTTTTTTAAATATGTTTCATTGTCTTTGTCTAAACGACCAAATTCCAGTTGCTGTGCAAAATTTCCAATTCCACCGCACTTTCTTTTGTAGAATCCAGTTTCATGTTCCAGTATGTGGCTTGGTTGTACTGAATTCTCAACTTCTCGTTGCTGCAGGTGAAGGATGTCATGAAAAAGCAAGACGAACTTCCAGTGTGCATAGAAAGAGATTTGATAATGGATCAGCTGGTAGAGTTAACTAGTAAAGGTTGTGGGTGCCTTCTTGTTATCGACGACCAGTACCACCTGATTGGTACATTCACTGATGGAGATCTGCGGCGCACCCTGAAAGCTAGTAAGGAGGGAATCTTCAAACTCACGGTGGGGGAGATGTGCAACAGGTAATTATTGTTGTCTCACCCCAACATCTAGATAGCTTGATGGCTGACAAAGCAGTGCTGTGCAAAAGGCTAGATATCGTTGTAGGAGACGAAACCCTTTAATCCACTCGAGAGAAGAACCCTGAATCAGCACGGAATAAGGGGAAAACTAAGAAACTTAATTGGTTCTGATTCGAGTTTTTCTTCCACCCCTAAGCTTGCGAAGGTGCTGATAAAAAACACCATTGATAACCAACTAATGTGAAAACTAATCCCACTTCTTACCAAACAAGAAACCTATAAAATGGGCTGCAAACAAAAAATTAAAAGTAGTCCAATAGAACAGAAAAACTAAAGCAAGCACTAAATCACAAGTTCATGGAATTACCAATTCCAAAATGAAAATCCTACCTTGACTATTGGGATATTTCTATTCGAAACAATAGACGTATAGAAACCCGTAAAATCTTGTCATACATCGCGTTTTGGCTCATCTTTAAGCAAAAATGAGTGGAGTTGATGAAGATAAAGAGAAATGCAACTTTTTTCTTTTTGTGTTGGTGCCGTAACATTTCTCCATTAATTTGCTGACATTTCAGGAACCCAAGGACAATTGGTCCGGATGCAATGGCAGTTGAAGCAATGCGGAAGATGGAATCTCCTCCGTCTCCGGTCCAGTTCCTGCCAGTCATCAATGAACACAACATCTTAATAGGTATAATTACACTGCACGGATTGGTCTCAGCTGGGCTGTGAACTTCTTCTGTGGATGCCCTGCACTTTGTTTCTCTTTCATTTGTACAATGGAAATTCTTTGCCGTGAGGTCGCGTATGTGTCCTCCTTTAGATGATTAGTTTTGGAGGAGTGCTACGGTCTCAGAAAAGTTTCCCCGAAAACATTTCTGATTTCAAAATCAAATGTTAGGATTCATTTGGATTTAGAAGCCTACATCTACTCCATTTATTTTGATTTATGGGAAGTTTTCTTCGAAACTTTTATGGGATGAAAGACTTTCCCTTAGTTTTGTAGTGGCGAAGAATGTAAAAAATGCTTATGTATTCGTTGTTATTATTTAGTGTATTCGTTGTTACGTGTCGTCTTGAGGGAGAAGCTAAGCGTTGAATATTCGTCCCCGTCGGGGATGAGAAATCTTGAATGCAATTGGGAATGTTTGTTTGTGTGTGTGTCAAAATTATGAACGTACGTAATCGGTGATGATAAATCCTTCCAGAGATTATACTCTTCACACTAGTGGGAATCTGATCCTTCTGCTTCCTCAAGGTAATTTAGCATTTCAGGTTCATTCCATTAAAATAAATTGTAAACTCTACTAAAATTTCTAAATAAATATTTTTTAGATAAGATTATTTTTTAGGTAAGATTATTTGAATTTTATAAATCAGTAAGTTATTTTTTAGGGTCCATTTGGCGTAACTAGATTATGGGATTATTGGATTGTTTGATTATGTTGGGTGCCGGACGGAATAATCTAGCTCAAAGTGTTTGGACTAAATTATTTGTGGATATAGAAGTTATGTTGTGTTTGGAGCTAGATTAATCCAGATTATTTGGGAAAATAATTTAGGCCAAATGGGGCTAGATTATTTCCAAATTATTTGAATTTTATAAATCAGTAAGTTATTTTAATGTGGTATACACAAATTATTGAATTTGTTGTGAAAGCTTGAAAAAGAAGCTAGCCTTAAATCATTTGGGATTATTGTCGACATTAATTGGGCCTTTTTAAAGTTTTTTTTATTAGATTCGGGTCAGCTTTTTTGGACTAGTCATGGAAGGAATTTAAAAGGTAAAAAATTATGACAAAAATATAAAAAGGTTTAGTAAAAAAATTTGGGAAAATAACTTTTCATTGTCTTTAGTGTTTTTTGAGTTCTCTTGTTTGAAGTTCTTTTCAATTTTGGCCTATACTTTAATATTTTTTTGATTTTTCTTGTCGAGACGAATGATTAGTTTTAAAACTATACAAAATAATGTTAAACATCAAATACCACCCACTAATTTTCATAATTGATTTTTGTCCAAAGCTAGTTTTGTGTGGGTACTTGTGAATATTCACCTGATCTGATTCGTCTCTTTGATCTAAGTTGATCTTGTAGTCTGCGTAGAGATTAATTAATTAGTGTCACTCAACTGTTACTAGCAGAAAGATATTTCGATACTTAAAATGTGCAAGACAATAGTAATTGTACATGTAATTGATTGCATACTTGATCTTATTTCGCAATCCCATATTTAAATAACAAGAGATTCTTTCCCTATTTGTGTATTACTATATTTGACTATTTCCTTGCAATATAAGAGTTTTCTTAATAGGAACCTTCCCAAATCTTTTTGCTTTTCTATTCTGGTGCTCTTTTAATTCCAAAAGGTTTTAGCCATCTCAACCGAGTGGTGGAGTGGCGGGTTGGTCAATTTAGGTATGACGACGGCCCATGCACCGAGCCTCCAACCTCATGTCCATGGTCTCTTGACCCCTTCAGCAATAAGACAGGGCGATAACCCATGTTGGCAAGGAAAAAACTACATGGAGACTATGCCTCCCCCCAAAA
Organism: Arctostaphylos glauca; assembly: GCA_019985065.2. Taxonomy (NCBI): domain Eukaryota; kingdom Viridiplantae; phylum Streptophyta; class Magnoliopsida; order Ericales; family Ericaceae; genus Arctostaphylos; species Arctostaphylos glauca. Next base: position 20,877,185 of record JAHSPW020000013.1, read on the forward strand.
AAAAAATTTAATAGGTAGAAATTTTGAAAATTATAAAAATAAAAATTATATATTTCGGGCCCATCCCTTTCAAAAACAAAATAAAATCTTGACCCCCTAAAATCACGAATTGTGGTTCCACCCTTGCATATTGGCGACACATCCCAACTTATCTTGTGCCCAACCCAACCTTTTTTGGTCCATTTTTTCAGTGTCGAGTCGACCCACAATTTGGCCCACTACATTCTGAGGCCAAAATTCCTAAGCCAAGGGTATATATAGGTGGGCCGAGCCCTAGAGTAAGCCTCGCAGCCCTAGGGTAAGCCTCGCAACCCTCGGGCCCAAGCAACAATTTTTATTTATTTATATAAATATAAAAAGTAATAGAAATTTATTGAAAAATTATTATTCATATTAAGTGAGCAACTAAACTGAGATCAGATTTGAATAATTCAAATGTCGGGACCAACACTGTATATGAGCCAATTGATGATCATATACAAAACGAAACTTCCCAAGATTCCTAAAGAATATTTAGTACATATTAACGTTTAGCACTTTAGTTAGGCATCTAAGCTGATGTACAAATTAAGCTAAGACTTTTCCCTCATACTTTTATTCTGTGTTTGGAGTCGTTGGGTTATTGCTTATCGGTGTCTTGTAGCTTTCGTAAAATTCACTCAATTAATTTTTGGACCATACTTGCAAATTAGCTTTGCTTATTGCTTATTGCTTTATTTTTACTTGTTGATGAGATAACTAAAGGGGAAACCAAACAAGCCCTTAAAAAGAGAAAATATAAGGACAGGTGGAACTTCTTTTTTAACGAATAAGAATATCCACAACAGCTTCCTCTAATCTCTTCATTTCCTATTTTGAGGAGAAATTATTCCAAATAGCCTCTACATCAGCCTTTCTTGATCTGCTCCTTATTTTGTTATTGCTACAGAGACTCCTTATGTTTACAGAGCCACTGTAGCCTTCTAGAATTTTATTTTTATTTTATTTTTCACTACTACAATAATGCTTACGAATGATACTATCAAAGCAAGGGTCCATTTGGCGTAACTAGATTATGGGATTATTGGATTATTGGATTATGTTGGGTTCCGTAGGGAATAATCTAGCTCAAAGTGTTTGGACTAAATTATTTGTGGATATGTAAAATTATGTTGTGTTTGGACTAGATTAATCCAGATTTTTTGGGTATATAATTTAGCCCAAATGGGGCTAGATTATTTGCTCAATAATCTATACAATCTGAAAAATCTAGTTTGGCCAAATAGGGCCTAAATAAGATGTCAATTTTTACAATATTATCATTGAAAAAATTGGAACAAGTGTTGATGTCATTTTACAAAAAAAAATTGTCATCGCTACTACAATAGTGCTTAAATAAGATGTCCGCTTTTGCAAAATTGTCATTGAAAATATTAAAACAAGTATTGATGTCAGTTTACAAAAAAAACTGTCATCGCTACTATAATAGTGTTTAAATAAGATGTCAATTTTTATAAATCTATCATTGAAAAAATTAAAATAAGTATTGATGTCAATTTACAAAAAACAATGTCATATAATTCTCCTTTATAATGTTAATTTTGATTAAAACTAATATTGAAACAAAGAACGCGCATAAGATGTTGAACACATATATTACATATTGTAAATATTTTATGCATATTATGTTTGATGTAGTGGTAAGAGATGATGCGCGTAAGGTATTGGTTTAGTGGTAATAGTGTTATTTTTAATGACACTTTATAACTGTCATATTTATAGTTAACGATGACAATTATAATTTGTCATCTTATACTTTTAATGACACTTATAAAGTGTCATCTATATAGATATCAATGACAATTGTCATAAAAATTGAAAACTTTTAATGATACCTCTATAAATACCAATTGCAAAACTATCATCTTTTACGTTTAATGACAATTTTTAACGGTTATCTTTGAAGATTATTCTAATAATGTTTCTATTTCTTTCTCCTCCCATTTTGGTTTTGTTTTTGGGATGCATCACTCTGAAAAGGTAAGAATTGGTCTTGCTTTGAAAGACTCTCAGAATGTAGGAATTAAGACAAATGATAAGTTATATGGATACATATTTTGTTATGGGATTTTATATCGAATATAAAAAGATAAAAATTGAAAGAAATATTGGGCTTGGATCGATAAATGAAAAGTAGAATATAAATAGTCTTATTTATATTGAATAAAAATATACAACCATTACAAAGTAAAATAATTTAAAACAATATTAAATATTTGAATTGAATATGAAAGATTTTTTTTAAAATAAAATAGGGATATAATAGAAGTCTGATACAGGAGACATTAGAAAATATAACACCCTAAAATGAAAAAGTAGAAATTCTTTTCTAATTTGATCCAAAAAATAGAGACACTGAAAAACAAGTTCAGATAAAGTGCAAGTGTAACGAATGTAAACAACAATTAAGTTTGGACTAAGTTAATTTTTCATAAATTTTCAAAAATTATATTCAAAAGCTATGCAACTATTGATTGCATTTGTAAGTACGACATTGTTTACATAATGGCGTGCGAAAGGCTATGAAGCAAGTTTACATATTTATCATGTTATATATAACGGGATGGGTCCAACCATACAATTTGGGTTAGATTAAGTTCGCACGGTTCATAAGTTTTGGAACTCGAGAGCCTAACCTCTGGAATGTTGGGTGTGCAGTCAAACAGTCAACTCGGGTTGGATTAGGCGCGACCTGAAGTGACACAATTGATAGGGTGGCGCCGCGTGGATGCCAAATGGCACAGCTCGACCACGTGGCAGTCGCGTGCCTGCGAGCACAATTGGTGTCGTCATGCATGACATCATTTGAATGGTTATGGGTGATGTCACAGGAGCACAAGCCTGACATGAGTTTACTCGGAACCAGGTCTCACTATATAAGTTAGATATAAAGACGAAAAGAGGTATACCTACAACTAATAGATTTGTGTACATTTTTTCGAGTGAGAATTAATTTTGCACCAAAATATTGTTCGGTTAAAATACGATTGGTGGACACTAATTAATTGTTCATCTTCTGATTCTCATTGAACAAAGAGGAAGAATGATCAACATGCCATTTCCTCGGACGAAACAAGAGAAGGATCAACAATTACAAGCCAATGTCCGCACCTGTTTCCATTCCTATCTAAACTAGGAAGGCAGTCTCGAAAACCAAAAAAAGAGAATAAATGTAACAGTTACAAATGAACTTGATGTTAGAAATTCGAATGATATAAATAAAATAAAATATCAAAGAATCTCTCGATAATCGGAAGGTTTTTTCCGTTGTACACATCAAGAATATGATGCCTCATTAAAGCATACAATCATGAATCATTGGAGTCTACTAGTGTAGTAGTATTTTGGATGAATGCAAGGAATTGCTATGAAATTTCCATGATTTGTTTGGTTTCAAAAGAGAATTTTAATTTCCTTCTATAGTTCGTCTCCACGCGCCTACCGTGAGAGTGGTGACTGGTGATGACAAAACTTAGCGAGTCTTTTCTCTCTCTAACAGTAACACTCCCACTCACTGCCAAACATTTCCCTTTCTCGCACATCACCTTCTCACCATAAATATCTCTTCACCGCCCCCTCCCTCCCTCCCTTCCGATAGACTATTCACTGCTTTTCAAACATCACTACATTTGGACCAATTAAATTATTGAATTACTTTTTTTGTCTTTATGTAAAATATTTTTATAATTTTATATTTTTCGTCAATTTTTTGTGAATTATTGATTCATTTCGTCGAGAATTTTTTAAAAATTTATAAATAATAGACCAAATTTAAAGACAAAAACAATCTAAAAATATATATTTTTGACCTTATTCGTCGTTTTTGGTATTTTTTTAATTTTTGAACATAATTTTTTACTTTTTAATTCTTTTCATCAAGAAGGGTCAATAATTCATAAAATATTGAGGTCAAGACAATAAATACAAAAAAAATTAAATAGAGACAAAAAATAATCCAAATTTTTTAAGGCCAAATGTACTTAAAAGACTAATGCTTCAAAAACACTGAATAATATTTCCTCTCTCAACATAATGTGCATGCACACAGTAGTATAACATCTGACCTAACTTTTTTATTGGATTATTTTTCGTTTGTATATGAATTATTTTTTATATATTTTTTTATTTTTTGTCAATTTTTTATAGATTATATTGGTTGGTTTGGACGGAAACTTTCAGACAAATTATAAATAATAGATCAAATTTAAAAAAATTAGAAAAGATAAAAATAATAAAAAATAATATCTTTTTATACTTATTCGTCGTCTTTAATGATCTTTTTTTAGTTTTTGGACATTATACTTTTCACATTTTTTTCATCTAGAAGTATCAATAATTCATAAAAAATTGAGACAAAAACTACAAATGCGAAAAAAATTGAATAGAGACCCAAAAAAAAAAAATACAGAAGAACCAAAAAAATAGGGAAAATAATATCAAATAATTTTATCATAGCACCCCTTTATTATTAGTAGGAACTAAAAAATATACAAAGAATGATAATAAAAGTCACTCGATAAAATTAAAAAATTTAATATGGAATATGAAAATTTCAAAAAGTTTGTAGCATAATGTGTATAAAAAATTCATTATTTTATTGAAACCTGCATTGGACATTTAAGTGAGAGAGCATTTTTAAGCATTAGTAGACTATTAAAAGTATAAAAACAATGCAAATTCAAGGGTTTTATTATTTTTTAGGAGGTCGTATGTTGAACTTTTATTTCTTAAAACACATATTAAAAGTAATCGAAATATGAGTAATTTTGAGAAAGAGATATAAAAAAGCAACAATGCTACATACACACCCTCCCATACACACCCCCAATACACACCCTTGTGGGACCCACCCCACCCTCCACTCTCCTTCTCCCACGTACCTCTCCCTCTCTCTCTCTTTCCTCTCCCCCTACAACCCTTTATCTCTCCAACTCATTTGTTTTTTAAATTCTTATTCTTATTTTTTAGTTTTCTATTTATTTATTTATTATTTTAGCATTAATTTTTTTATAAATTATTAGTTCATCTTGACGAAAAAAATCAAACAAGTAAATTTTTTTTTAAAGATAATTTTTTTTACTAGAGACAAAAAATAAATCTAAACGTAATCTGTTTTAATTTTGTTATGATTTTTTTTAGTTTTTAATATAATTTTTTATTTTTTTAAAACGTCTCATCGAGAGTAATTAATAATTAATAAAAAATTAATAAGTCAGATAAAAAATAAGTTCAATTAGGCAAAAAATGACATGTATTCATATTTTTCGTTTATAAAAAGACTTATTTATTGCATGTACATGTGATTCTTCAAATCTAATTAGTTTATCTGATTAGTTTTACCTAATCAGATTTGTTTTTACATAATCAAAGTATACTACATGTTACAAAAAATTAATTCTGATTAGTTTTGCCTAATCGGGTCTTACTATTTTTTTGTACTTTCTTCTTTTTACCGTGCGATAATTAATAAAATATTATTAAGTTAGACAAAAAATAAGATTCAATTAGACAAAACTAATCAGATAAACTAATTAGATTTGGAGAATCACACATACATGCAAGAAATAAGTATTTTTATAAACAAAAAATATGAATACAATACGTAACATGTTATTTTTTGCCTAATTGAACTTATTTTTTATCTGACTTATTAATCTTTTATTAATTATTAATTCTTCTCGATGAGACATTTTAAAAAAGTAAAAAATTATATTAAAAACTAAAAAAAATCATAAAAAAAATTAAAACAGATCACGTTTAGACCAATGTTCTGAATACCGGATCGGTTTGCGTACCGGTTTTCCTACTGATACGGTACGTACCGGTACCGGTCATGTACCGGATACCGTATCGGATTTATCGCAACTATCAATATATATATAAATTATAGAGAGAAAGCCAAAAAAAATTAATTTTTTTCGCAATTTAAAAAAAAAAAAAACAAATCCGGTACCGGCCGGATACCGGGCCGGTATCCGGCCGATACGGCCGGTATCCGACCGGTACGGCCGGTATCCGGCCGGTACCGGCCGGTATTGAGAATGGTACGGTACTAGAGGTACTTGGTACCGTTTTTTTACCAAAACGGTACGTACCGGCCGGTACCGGCTGGTACGGTACGGTATTAATAACTTTGGTTTAGACTTATTTTTTGTCTCTAGTAAAAAAAATATTTTTAAATAAAAAAATTTACTTGTTTGATTTTTTTCGTCAAGATGAACTAATAATTTATAAAAAAAATTATTGCCAAAATAATAAAATAATAAATAGAAAATTAAAAAATAAGAATAAGAATTTAAAAAACAAATGAGTTGGAGAGATAAAGGGTTGTAGGGGGAGAGGGAAGAGAGAGAGAAGGGGGGAGGGGGGTACGTGGGAGAAGGGGGTGGAGGGTGGGGTGGGTCCCTCAAGGGTGTGTATTGGGGGTGTGTATTAGAGGGTGTGAGAGTAGCATTATTGTATGTTCATATGTATGTATGTATGTATGTATCTGTAAGAAAGATGCAAAGCTATAGTTCCAGCGTCCATGATGGACTTTTTCGTACAACCCATTAATAGCTGAAAAGCTGTAACCCTCTCTTCCTCCACCAGAGGACTGCATGATATATTTGTCTTCACCTCTCTCTCTCTCTCTCCTTCCTCTCTCTCTACTTGTGTTTTGCCCAGTGTACAACTTCGGTTGCTTGCCCTTTTCTTGGACCTAAAATCTGATCATCTCTAAAAATGACTTTCCGAAAATCCCTAGAGAACTCCCAAGATCTCTAATTCCTCACTCTCAGGTACTGTTCACTAATGCTTTTACACTTTTTGTTATTCAGTACTGTTCTCATCTCTCTCTTCGATCACTGTTCTCATCTCTCTCTATCACACAGACACAGAGAAGGAAAGATTTATGAAAGATCTAGCACTTGGGGCAGTGCTTTTTGTGGATTATTGTCCTTTGATTCCATTACTAGCTGAAAAACTAACCCCTCTCTCTCATGACCTGCAACTTTTGGATACATGATATTTCAATGACCCCAACCCCCCTCTCTCTCCTCTCTCTCTCTATCTATCTTTCTCTCTCTCGTGTTAAATCAAAAGCACTGTGTAGAATCTGTAGCATTCACTAAACACAGTATTTCACATTAGTACTTGAAAATTGCACATATTGTTATTTTACTGATCTCTCTCATTCAATCAGAAGACTGCAGAAAATTTGAAAACCCTAGAAGAACAAAAGCGATCAGATTTTCCACTTCCATGGATTTCCTCACACCACAAATCAACCCCACCTCTGTAAACACCATACCCACCAGCAATACAACCCCACCTTCAACTCCCAGCCGCTACGAAAACCAAAAGCGGCGCGACTGGAACACTTTCTGCCAGTTCATACGCAACCACCGTCCGCCGCTATCCCCCTCCCTGTGCGGCGCCCCCCACGTCCTCGAATTCCTCCGCTATCTCGACCAATTCGGAAAAACCAAAATCCACCACCAAACATGCCCCTTTTTCGGCATCCCTAACCCACCTGCATCGTGCCCTTGCCCTCTCCGGCAAGCCTGGGGAAGCCTGGATGCACTCATCGGCCGCCTTAGAGCCGCCTACGAAGAACACGGTGGGAAGCCCGAAACAAACCCCTTTGGTGCTAGAGCAATTAGGGTTTTCCTGCGAGAGGTTCGTGATTTCCAGGCAAAATCGAGGGGGATTAGCTACGAGAAGAAGAGAAAGAGGCCTAAGCAAAAGGTACCATTGCAACCTCATGTTTCGAGTTAGGCCGATCAGATACCTCGATTATCAAAGAAAAAAAAAAAAAACCCTCATGTTTCGAGTTAGGTTGTGTTTGGACTTTCAGAAGGAATTTGTTAATGGGAAAAGAAAAGAAATGAGAATCTTTCACTCATTTGGACGAATAAAAGAGGTGATAAACTGGTGAGGAAGCTGCTTTAATCTTTTGATTTCCTTACCATTGTACTTTTTCTTGGGAAAATCCTACTACAAATTCAAGATCCAAACACAACCTATCGCACGAAAACAAGATAATCTAGTTTATATTAATAGAAGTTGGGTATGTTGACATGGTTGTGAAAACCATGTTTCAGATATGTGGGTAACCTTCATTTTGCTCTTACTGGAAAGAATAGGGTTTGGGGTTACCAAGAATGGAAATATAGCAGGAATTTCCAGTAAATTCTAGCAGAAGATCACTTGTGGTAGTAGAACTTTGTATTGATAATGTTATTAGCTTTGTATATATCTTAGTTAAACCTTAATATTTCAGATTTTTCCTCTTAATGTATATATTCTAATTATCTATGAATGGGGTTGAAGAATTTCATTCATTTCTTAGGATCTCTTAATGTGTATAATAATGTGGGTTATATAGATTCTGATAAATCTCACCGTTCACTAGTGAGACTCATATAAAGCTAGAGAAAAACTCTGTATGATCCATCACATCATAATTTTTATAGCACTTGAGATGTTTATGTTTCGAATCTCAAAAGTCAGGAGAGAGCAAACTTGTAACTGTTATGTATTAAGCTGGGGAGAGATTCAAGATAGCTCTAAATGATTCCATCAAGAACCAGCCAGATGTTTTTTTCCCTGGGAGTCGACGGTTCTTCCGGGTGTCAACATAGTTGAAATCTGGATTGATTTGTCAAGATATGTTTTATGTGTGGTTCCTTTTTAATCTTTGTACTATTTGTCAAAGGTTAATAAAAATTTTCTTTTCCTATAAAGAAAAACACTGTAGGAGGATTTATGAGTTTCACCCAACGTTGTCTCCTCTATGGGAGAAGGCATTATATTGTTGTTTGGTAATGGAAGACATCATTCAAGGACGTTTTCCTTTTCTCTATTGAATTACTACTATTCATATATATTGGCTTTTGTAGTTTAATTTTCACATGTTTGACAGTTAATTATTTTTAAAATTTTAAAATTTTTGGATTGTAAATTTATGGTTTTAAAATTGTATTTAGAATATGTAGAAGTAATCAAATAGTATGCAAAATATTTTTTTTATAGAAGGTGAAAATTAAGCTTGAACATTATGCCTAAGCTGTGATGTTTTGAATTTTTTATTTCCTTCCTCGGGTTCGGGGATGGAGCCAGGGAGGGGTTAATAGGAGCGATTGTCCTTGCAAGAAATGAAAAAATCTCTATTATTATTATATAGAAAAAAATTTCTATGAATATTTTGGAAAAAAATTAAAATAGTAGTGAATACATATTTGCTCCCGCGTAGTGAATTTTCGGGCTCTGTCCCTGCTCGGGTTGGTTCCCTGCTTTGGTCTTTTGAGTTTTAAGTGGCATATGATTGATTGTTGGTGACTCGAGTATTGACCTAATTATGATTTGAGTTTTTTTCTACTATGATGTTATATACATTGGAGTCTTTTTAATTTTCGTAGTTCTCAATTAATAGGTTGATATATTTTTTTGCCAATCGAAAAAACTTGAAGAAAAACTTAAATGATTTTTACTTATAAATAGAAAGACAAATAAAGAAAGAAGAGAAATATAGTTATTGAAATATGTTGTATAACATACAACAAAATTTTAATATATAATATAAATAAATACATAAATGTATCAACTGATAAAATAAAAAAATGGAAGAGCAAAGGGAAATTTTCAATAACTCCAAGGGTTGGTTTAGTGGGAGGTGAGAGCGGGATTAAGAGGATCGCACAAAGGCTAATCGTTAGAGGTTACTGGAGGTTTTGTGATCGTTAATGACTAGTCGACATTTTAGGTTGAAATTAATTTTAAAATTAACCAAATATTTTGGTTATAAAAAAAATGGAATTTTTTATTAGAGTGGCCACAGATTGTATTTGTTTGTACTCATTAAAATGGTATTGTGCCCTTTGATTAGATGTTCCTAAAGAGGGACGTCAAAGCATTATAATTAGTAGATAGTGGAAAAACACAAAACCCTTTTAAAAAATTAAATGATCGTAGGGTAGGCACTGACTCATTTATGATATAAGAAAATCGAGAATTAGGGTAAAAGACAACACCCAAATCCAAGTTTTTTCCACAAATGGTGCTTACCCAAATATCATATATTTGGAATAATAATAAACAAAACTATAAGATTTTAAAAAGTTTCTTTACTGAGATGTTTGGGGTACGTAGCTATTTTCCTAATCCACCTCCTGACAAGACCCTATGGACATGACATTGATGTTGGATTATGCATTTTTTAAATAATATTGGCCAAACATGGCCTATGAATGTGCAATAAGTTTTTTTTTTGGATTTTGCTACTAATACAAATGATGTCTAGAGGGGAGGGGTATGGGGGTCCACCATTTTCACATTTATACATAAATTAGACAAATTGTTTGTACACACAGCAATATTTCTTTTTTTTTGAGGTTGTTTGCTTTGGTAGTTTTGTCGTAGCCCTTTGTTAGTGATTATAAAATTAGAAACTGAATTCAAGGAATATATCCATTTGAAATATGATATTTATTGAATTATTATTTTATTATTTATTTATTTTTGTTTTGCATTTGTTTTTAATTGTTTGTTGGTTCGTCTCTACGAAAGGAATTTAAAAAGTATAAAATTATATTTAAGAATTTAAAAAAATTCAGAAAAGACGAAAAATAAGTCAAAACAGGATTTGACACATCTCAATATTTGCGTCGACACAAGCGTTGTCGTAAGTCAAAATTTTTATTTCAGTATAACGATGATCCTATTCGATATGGTCTCGACTGTTATACTGAATCGTGTTTCCGACCACCAGCGTACCCAACACTGGCTATGTTTCTAATTATTATGTTCCCGATCGTTATATTTCTCGTACGTCGTGACTGACATCAAAATGGCCTACTTCAATTCTACTATACTAGGTTTTAATTTAAAGGGCATGACACGGTTTATTAACATAATTCGATTTGCGACATAATTTGGTTCAGTACATGACACAGCTCACGTCATAACTTGGCTCAAGATGCAGTTCGGCTAAAGACACTTCATGATACCAGTCATAGTTCAACTCAAGTCATATCATGACTAAATGCACACTAAATACAATTCTCAAAGAGATAAAATTATTTCTCAATTAACATGTATTCGTGATTTTCCAAAATTTCAAGTTTCGATAAAAGGTCTTGTGTATCAAGTTCATTGTCAACCTATCGCTTACTAACCCAAAATTTTCAACATCTCTCAAAATATTTTAATTAGATGCTCATAAACAACAATCATCGAATGATAACATGAATTTATTAATGGATGTTAAAGTAAGCATGATAGGTGAACATTTTAAATTACATAGTTATGCATTTGGGGCAATGTAGTGATCAAGGCATATCATGACACATCCTAATAACAGCCTCAAAGAACATTTACGATGAACTGTCTCAAATAGAGATGAGGAAGGTGTTCGGTTGTAAGGTCCGTTAGTCTATATGATTGTGATTGGTTAAGTCAATGAGTTGTGGTTCAGGTTCTAGGCTAAGTCTAAGTGGGACAGTTTTTATTTATGACCGATTAGAGTAGGGTCTTAACCGTCAAGAATGATAAAGTGATTTTTAACAATGTTGATTCTTGACCGGTTAGAGTAAAAGGTTAACCAATCAAGGTGTAGCCATTTGGTCTCAACATTTTGCAAGTCTGACCTATTTGGATAGGGTTATGACCAGTCAGAGTATGAGTTAATGGTGTAGGTAGTAGCCAAATGTGATCGGTAGTCAGAGGTCAAGGGTGGCTGATCAGAGTGGTTTGGAAATGCGATCCAGTAGTAAAGGCTAACCGATTAGACGGTGATTGTGACCGATCAGAGTAGAGGTTCACATCATAGAACTAAGATACCGAGAATGGTTTTGCTAGTCAGAAAAAGTGTGTGACCAGCCAACTTAAATAAAATTTCTTTATCAAATTTCGGGGCCGTACACACCTCACCTCTAATTTCAACCAAAAGACAATTAAACAGTGAGATCAAGTCTTCATTCAATACCTTTTAACAAAAAAATAAAATTCAGCACAAAATGAATGATACTTTATTTTATCTTTTTATGTCATTATGCACAAGATTCAACGACCATTGAACATGGTCATTCCTAACATAAATTCTAGTTCTGCCTCTGAGAGTATTGGATGCATTATTCCCGGTAGTTTACTTTTTGAGCTGTTCTTCTATATATGTACATATTTTTTGTTGATAATTTTTAGAACTGATCTCACCACTGCAACGCGAGTAGCATGACGGCATCGCAATCGGAGTCTCCTTGATTTAAGTATTTCATACAAATAGCTTATGTTCATCACCACTGCTCACATGGGTGCTTCCCTAGACAGAACGGCCCCTACGGATATATTGTTACATTCCACGACAAATCGCTTATCCCCGTTCACGAGGAAGGTAGCTCAATAGAATTTGCACCTAGTACAAGTTGAACCACTAACTTGTGTTTATAAAGGCACTTATCTTTGCCCTATTACCACTTAAGCTAACCCACTCCCATTAGGAATTGTTCCGAAACCAACAAGCTACAAGTAATTCATGTTTTTTGGGCATAGTTTCACAATGGCTTTACTACTAAAAATCGCTTTCTAAGGTAGTGTACAATGTATAATGGGGCCTCTAGTAACATTAGTTTCAGGTGTTAATTAAGTTGGAATTCATATTTAATTTCATATCAGCAAAAAAAAAAATTTATTAATCATTAATTGAGAAAAACTACAAAGATTAATGGGATAGGGGCAAAATGACATCAACATGAAGGGTCATGAACATTAACTAGGTTGGCACTCGAAGTTTGGCCGATTCTATGCATCCACGACCCCAAACAAAGAGAGGAAAAAAATTTAGCAAGATGCCAACTAAAATATAAAAAAAATAAAAACACCAGTAATTAGGGTGTGTTTGGGAGTCTATTTTTTAGCTTTTTATTTTTTACTTTTTAAATTATGGCCATAATGAGTTTTGAATTTAAGAGGAGTGTTTGGAAAAAACGTACAGAATGTATTTTGTAAAAGTAATAGAATAAAAAATGAGAATAAAAATACAAAAAATAACCTAGATCTCCTTTTGAGTTTTTGTTCATAAAGTCCAAAATAAAAAATAAATTTTACAGAATTCATTCTCAGAATGTAACTCATAAACAACCAAAATTTAAAAATATAAATATAAAAATATAAAAAGAGACTCGTAAACACCCTGTAAATATTACACATAACTAAAATAGTCCTATTACAAAACTCTATTTATTTATTTCCATCAAAATCAAGGTATCCTCGATGATTCATCAGGTGCAGCTCCCCAGCATGCAACATCAACATCACACATCACCATACCATAGCATTCAAAATACCTTTGCACTATCAACATCACCCATCAAGAATCATCGCCCCATAAGAAGCTGCCATTATTCATATATTCGGCCTCATTTAGCCTAACTCGATTATTTATAATCGAATTTTGTCACTATTTAAATTTTTTTATTTGTTATTTTGATCTTAATTTTTTTGTAGATTATTGATCCGTCTCGATAGGACGAATCTAAAAAGTATAAAATTATGTCCAAAAACTAGTAAAAAAAAGTCACTAAAGATGATGAATAAGCATAGAAAAAATCATGTTTTTGAATTATTTTTATCTTTTCTGATTTTTTTTCAAATTTAGTCTATTATTTATAACTTTTCTGAAAGCTCTCGTCGAGATGAACCAATAATCCACAAAATGTTGACGAAAAATAAAAAATAAAAAATGTTTTCAAATAAGAACGAAACAATAATTAAATAATCAAGTTAAGCCAAGCCTATCACTGTAACGCCCTATTTAAGTTACTAGCCCAATAACTTATTGGAGTTCAATCACATGACACAAAATGCTTAATTCTAACTTATTAGTAGTAATATACAAGGTTCATTATATACTCAAAATCTTTGAATTCAAGACCACCAATACAGAATCTGTTGAAAAAATAATTTTAGAACATATATTGGTTTGTTAATCAAAATCATTAAGGGGTGAATGAAAATTGACTCCAATTAATTTTTATGTAATATTAGTTGAATTAATTCTATTATATTTTGAATTTTATATAATTTTAATGGGTTAATTATTTGTGTAATGTTGTGTCTAGTCATTGACATTTATTCGGTTGAATAATTATGTCATTTTTTTTAAGTATAAAATTAGATCTAGTTGTTGACATTTATTCAGATGAATAGTTATGTCACTAGTGACATTAATTACTTGAATAATTATACCGCTTCATTTCATGACTATTTTGAAAAGTCACGAATATCTTTATAAATATATGTGTTTCTAACATTTGAATAATGAATTTTTTAAAGACACGATTTTAGAGAGTTTAAAATTGATTTTTCATTTATTCTTTGAGTATTGAGTCATCATATATATGAGAGAGTATAAAAATATTATTTCGTTCGTTAGACTCATTGATTGTACTGCTGTTTCAGTGAGATTTTGGTTATTTTATCTTGAAAGGCAAACGCCTCTTTAAATCGTAAGCACCGCAGCGAAGGCGAAATTTGTCTTAAAGACATAATATCTAATGCTAGACTTGATTATTTTCATGCGATTTTTAAGTTTTATGTTTCTTAATTTCATTATTTTTACTTCGTTGTTTTATGTCACAGTAATACAAAAAGTATTTACAATTTTTCTTGCAGAATCTACAATATATATTACAACAAAGCAGCATCTCCAGCCAAATCTTAATCTTTCTAATCCCATTAAAACACCTTATAAAATCTGTAGTAGAATATAATTTAATATTAAACTTTGGTTGCCACTCTATACTTAGCTAGATTGGCAATATTTGGTTCCATAGGGGAAATAAATGTGATTATCCTGTGACACCCCAGCTAGACGGTAGTGCTAGCTGTGAGGCCGGCGTCTATGAGATGGAGTCTCCGTGGGACGTCCGGATGGGTGGTCAGGGTTCCACATCGCTTGGTGGATGTAAGTTCGGTAGTATTTATAAGATTATGAACCTTCCTTGTACAAGGCCTTTTAAAGCCGTGATGGCGCCAATACCAAATGGAACTTCACAGTTAAGCGTGCTCGCCCTAGAACAATCCAGGGATGGGTGACCTATTAGAAAATCCGTGGGATTTGGGCGACAAAAGCGGATAATATTGTACAGGGCGAGAGCGTGTCGTTACATATCCATCAATATTTATTTAGGTTTTGAGTACCTTTGTGAGAACCAATACATGAAGTTTTCAAAATTTGATTTATTTTTAGATATTATTATTAATTAGCTCCATTGTTTAGACAATGTTGGAGTAATAGATGACTCACTTGGGGTTAGTTTTGAAACTAAATATCGTCAACACCAATACTATTACGAGAGATGTCGACACTCTTCAAATACTTTAAATTGTGTTTATAAAACTTCTTTTACGAATTCAAAATGATCACAAAACATAGAAATACAAGCGAGCTAATCATCATCCCTTTGTAAACATTGCAAAACGAGTCACCAAAATAAATAAATAAAAGCAAAAGATACAAAAGAAAAAACAACAACGTTGTATCAAATGACTTGTCTTTCTTGTATCATCCTCTTAAGTTGAAATACTTTAAAATTTTAATTTTCATGGGTGTCTTGGTGCAACTTTCCATTACCTTTGAATACACCATTGATGTCCAGTAACTTTGCTTTGTTCACCCATTAAGTATATGGATGTTATTTTATTAGATTCATCATCAATAATATTTATATGTTTGTGTGTAACTTTTGGTGCTATTTTGATCTCAGAAAATGTTTGTCCATGAATGTAGACCCATTCTGTTAGAGTAATCACATCAGCTTCTTTAAAGTTCTTTCTTTTTTATTTTTTATTTTGAGGAGTAATTCTTTCAGATTCATTATTTACCAGACTTTTTTGATGGGCTCCCTATTCTATAAATATTATAGTGATTTTTTATATTTGAAGAGTCACTGTAACCTCCTTATATTTTTCTTCCCTTTTTCTTTCTCCCGCTGACATTTGAATTGAATATAAAAAAAGAAAGAATATTTTAATAAAATAGGGATAGAATATAAAATTTGATGCAGAAGACATTAGAAAATGCGACTCCCCAAAGTAGAAAAGTAAAAATTTTTCTCTAATTTAATCCCAAAAAAAATAGAGAAACTGATATAGATATTCTTACAAGGTGAATTTAGGCAACTAATTCCATGACTATGAAAGGTGAAAACTGAAAATTTTGATAAAATTGGATGCTTAATAATGCCTTAGATTTTCTTTTTTTGCCAAAAAAAATAACTTTTGAGCTCTCTCTCTCTCTCTCTTAAATTTACTTTTTAATGATGGAAAACATGTTACCCTCAAATTTTAAAATGTAGAAATTTTTTGTTTATCTTTTCCCCAAAGTAGGTCGCCCTGATTTTTCTCATAGGGATGATGATGAAACAATTCGACAAATTTCACATTGTCAAATATAATTGATCGCACAACTTAAACTTCACTTAATTGTGCTAGTCAATATCACGAGTTTTTTTATTTTATTTGATTTAGGTATATATTGTCTAGATTATAAAAAAAATTCATTTTAAACTCCTCAAATTACATTCGACTACCTCAATTTTCCAAAATAAAAATTTCACCCTCCAAACGTGAAATATTGATTCTGCCCGTGAACGAAGGGTAATTGTAAGCCCCAAGGGCTCGTGGAAATCTGAGAGACTTCAGCCAGGCTTTTTTATTTTTATTTTCAAAGTCAGCTTTATCTGATTTATATATGAAAAGAATTAGTTAAGGCATTTAATTTTCATTTTTTTTAAAAAACTCAGATGTTATTGTTAAGTTCACTATACCTGTGTGAGAGAGGGCGATGTTGGCATAAAAATGTTATAGATTTCATTATCTAACTAATAAGGTACTTAAATCGAAATAAATTTCTGCTTTTAATTAATCCATATTTAATTAAGTCGATAATGACTTCTATTGTAGCTCTCTTTTATCATAGCGGACCGTTTGTTTAAATTCAAAAGAAGACGGATGTGATCATAGTCCCGGAATTGACAATCTAATACATCCATATTCAAAGTTTGTTTGCATTTTTAACTCGAATATGACAACCGTACCTGAATAAAAATATATGGTCTCTCCCCCGACTGTCCATAATTATAATTTTCATCAATATTAGGCTTCTATGTTTTTTTTTTCCTCGGCAACGAGAATGATTTTATTGAATGTTATAGAATTAATGTTACACAAATTTATCCCACATTTACACCAACATTACATTTATAAATAGTTATTTATAAGAATATCATCATTAATTACGAAAATATTAAGATTATTTTAAAAAATATATTATTTTTCACTCCTTATCCAGGTAAACCCTATGATAATACCTCATTTTATTGTATACTTCCTCACAATATATCCTCCTATATACTATCAAAATTTATCTGCTAACAAATTGGTCGTAAAGACATCCTAAACTAATTGAAATAATTTTAGTCTTCACGAAGCTCACGATACCCATTTAAACTTTTCTTTCATAAATCAAACATAAAAAAAAAATTATATGAAAGATCAGCTTAATTCGGTATCGATATAAAGGAACAAATTCATCTCATTTCTATAACATGCATTCAATTATCAATATTGATTGAATTAAACTGATGATCTTATCTTCTTGACTTAACGATGAACAATTTAAAATCCTACTGAGTAATTATTTAGTAATTTTACGGTACCGTCACATAGTATTTAAATATTTTTTTGTCAATACATATTTATATGGGAATTTTTCGAGATGAAGGATGTTAGTAGCAGGTGGAGCCTACAAAATGAAAATTTGAAGAGTAATTTTAAAAATACATATATTTCGAATATATCTGATTACAAATGTATTTAAAATTAACACCGTAAATAATTTATAGATAAAAATGGAATGAGATACGCCTTAAATTTGTGTGTGTGTGGGGCCAAAATAGGAACAGGGAGATGATGCAAGTAAACCCCAATTATATACCCCCGCAATCTTAGGGGGTGTGGGGTAGAGGCACTCGAGTGCCCGACACGTGCAAGTACTAGTGGGGACCACTGGAGCGTACTGTTCACTGTTCACTGCCCACGTGCTCCCTCGTACCTCCTGTCGGCAAACAGCAAACTCCTCGATCCGCGCAACACCGGAGCTGACACGAAAAAACGCGTGGCTCTATCAAAGCCGTCCGATTCTATCCGTGCGTACAATAGCAGCAATTTTATTTTAATATAATCTTTTTTTTCCTCGTTTTTATAGTTTTTACCATCTTTGGGTTTGGTTGGCTTTTGCTATATACATACAGGAACTGGCCTCGATTGAGAGGAGTTGTAGTGGTCCCCCTTTCCTTGGAACATGATTACTTTGGCACAACAAGAAATATAGATATATACTTGTCCTTACAAAAAAAAAATTGTATGCTGTGTTTGGCAATGTCCTAAAATCTGCTGCCACAAAATCAGGAGAGACTATATGCTTAATATTCTTGATCTCGCACTACAAAATGTGCGAGAATCGGGTTCGGAAAGACTGCAGTGCAGTTTTTTGTAGTGCATGTGTAGTACAGACAAAACGACATAATATGATCCGTTTTTTTCTTGAAATTATATCATTTTGATCTCATGCATTTTGATAATTATATATAACTCGCATGACAAGTAAGAACGATATAGTTTCAAAGACAAACTAGATCAAATTATATTATTTTATCCACACTATGCGCCCATTACAAGAAATTGCACTACAGTTTTTCCCAAATCTGGTCCTGGGGTACGATCATGTGACATTTTAGAGTATTAACCACGACATAATTGAGAATCGATCACGTATGATTGTGTGTAAACGAAACGTTTGAGATTGACTGGAGCATGTCATTTTACTATTACACATTTTTCCTTTGCTTGTACTGGTCTAGATGAAGCTTCTGTGCACCTTGTACACTAATGGAGAAAAAATAGTTTGTTCATGACAATGAGACACATTTGAAGATGAACCTTCATCCAAAATGTCAACCGAGTTCTTACTTTTGGATTCAATCATTGATAATGTCTTTGATCTCATAGAGAGGTACACTTCTAAAAGAAAATACAGGCTCGAGAATAAATAGACTTCAAACCTTTGAAATAGATGAGTTCACACTTATTTGTGAATCTCATGCAATTAGGTGATTAATCATCCCCTCACCTACTGATAAGGCACTCTCAAATCACTTGAACCAAACTAGCCCCACATATAGGACCACTCTTAAGATGTGTGTGCATATGTATATGTATAAATGACAAATTTGGTAATACTTGGAAGAACAACTGGTATAATGCATTTCCAAATTGGGGGTAAAAAACTGAAGGAGGGACCAGTAAGAGGTATAGAGAAGCATTAAAAGCAAACAAAATTCCTGCATTTGGGATGTAAAAAGTAATAGGTTTGTGTGACCAATGGGAGGATATATCACCACTAGGCTCCCTACTCCATATCTTTTGGAACCAACCAACCAACAACTTGCTTCCTTTCATTCTTTATTATCAGTTAAGATGGATGCTGTGTATATAATTATATATGTGTATATATGTATGTGTGTGTGTGTACAGTAGGTTAGGGGAATGCTGAGTTATTTATATTGGTTTTGCTTACATGTTCCCCGAGTAATGTTGGTAATATCATTGTAGTAATTGCTACAGTAAATATAAATAGTTAATAAATCAAAAAGTCTAAGAACACAGATGTTTCAGACACTTCCGAACATAAATGTGTGCAGAACTGTTCGATGCACATGGAATTTATAAATTTTTGAAAACCCCACGTGCATCTCGGATGTGCCAAAAACATCTGTGTTCCTACTCTTAAGAAGTACCACTCATTGAATAAGCATCATAAATTAACTTGTTGAATTAATAACTTTTTAGCAACAAATAATATTATTTATTATACCCTTAACAAGTGCCTCTAGGGCACCATTTAGCATAAGTCTCTTGGTGTATACTGATGGTAATGTATGGGTACCATCATGCTCATTATATAGCGGGCCAAATAAGAGAAAGTCTTGGCTGAATCTAAAGAACAGGCCCATCAGGTCGATAGTCGATTGGGTTGAATGACAAATTGTGGGCCAGCTTGGAACATTGTGCAAGACTAGCCCAACCCGTGGGGTGGAGGGCCTGCGGCTGATGGACTGAATGGGGCTGGATCAGGCTCGATCCACTATGCGTGATCGTCGAAAAACACGTGAATCGTTCTCAGAAAGTATTTTGTAATACAGAATTTTACTGATAAATGGTTTTTTCTGTGCATGACAAACAACACACGGGCGTTACACAGACGGCATCTGTAGCAGTATTTCTCTTCTGGAAATAAAATTAAGAAACAGAAATAGTAATGACATTGAACAACAATTCAAGAACATGCGTGCATCAGTTCTTGAGAAGACTTCAATCACTAGAGTTTGAAATAACTTAAACATAAACCGAAACAACATTGAAGAAGATCAGTATCTGCCTAATCTTGCCACTGTTCTCATCTCAGATTCCAGCGACAGGTTCATGCTATATTTAAGTTCAGTTTCAGGAGAGTGAATCAATCAAGATGGCGACTGGCAGAACTTTCCTCAGCTGAATCGTAGGGTGTAGATCACATCACTCACAAAGATTGTGGAACTCGGTCAACGACACTGATTCTGCAACCATATTAGTTCATTATCAAATTCCGGCAAGAATTTGCATTACAAAAGGAAGAAGAAAAGGGAAAAGGTATCCTCCACATTTGGTCCCTCTATAAATCCAATATCCAAAACGTGTCTTAGATTTCGACAGTATAATTTGAGTCAGTTGAGAACCGACTATTAACTAGAGCCCAAATAAGAGTAATTGGGCAGATGATGAAGCACATTTCTATTGCTAACAATGTGTTCTTTGCAGTCATTATACAGCAATAAAGAGAATCATCTCGTTAGGAGGCTGCAAGTTCCTAAAACACAACCCACTTTCCAAATCTTACATTCAAGAAAATTGACCAACGAATGTACAATCTAATTGAGATATCAGCCATGCAATCGGATTTGTAGCTGTATTCATACAATTCCTTAAGAAAATCTGACCAATAACCTCTTATATACACCATTAAAGACAGAATATGTCTCCTGCATTTTGTAACTACAAGATTGAAGTTATCAGTGAAATCTGTGTCCATAAATCAAATTCATATGGTTTCAATTTCTTACAATAACTGCGCTCCAGGTGCTATGATACATGATTACAACGCCTACCTGTAAGATTCTATCACAATAGTGAACTTTACCATCCGGTTTTGATTTCTCCTAAATTCTCTAGTCCCTTAAAAAGGAGGAAGTGTCTTCGACTCTTGGATGAATTAAGGCAGGCAGTAATCTTTTTCTTGGCAGCTGATAGGACCGTCCACTTTTCCTTTAAACTGTTTCAATCTTTATCACCAATTAATTTTTGAAGAATTGGCTACCACGTAAGCGAAATATCATACAAACGCCAAAATCTTCACTGATGGTGTACAGAGTTCTCAAAATCTCATTGAGCGTAGATGACATGAGAACACTTATCAGGTGACCACTACTTGAGAAATATAATGTAGAGATCTCTACAAGTGTTATTAGATGCTGGAAAATGCTTGAGGATCTAGACAAGGCATGCGTTTATTATCGATACTTACCATACCAGAATGACACAATTACAACCCTTGGTATGGGAGCTTCTGTGAGATACAAGGCTAGTGTCACCCACTGTCTACCGACGAGTCTAATGCAAGTTCTAGAAGGAGCTCAAAGGCCTGCAGGTGTAAGAGCAAACACCCAGCTGTCTCTATAGTATGGATAATTGGGAAATAGGTTCACTCCTCCATGAAGATGTGGGTACCGACGGCTCGATGGTATCAAAGCGACTTCTGGCATCACCGAAAGGATCGAAACCTCATTTGTAGGCCGACAATTTCTTCGGGTAGGATGACTTGTGGCTAGGGGTGAAAGGCCAACCAAGATCTTAAAGCTGTAAGTGAAATCAAGGAAAACCTAAAAAATCCTAAAGATAAGGCAAGAAAGACTTTGAGGTGCTTGGATAGCAATTGGAAATGAGATTCTGTCCAGATTCACCAGAAACTTAAACAAAATACATATGCATGTAAGCAACATTTTGTTCAAACAATCTGATGATAGATATGAATCATGTATCTTTTGAACTGTGCCATACACGACAAACAGGATACGAAACAGAAAGCTGCAACAAATATAATTATACAAGAATAACATAGAAAAAAAAAAATTTTGAGAGGCAGACCATTTGTCGAGAATTGAAGGAAGTATTAACCTAGAAATTTGACTTCTAATCTTTTCCTCCGAACCAAAGGGTAGGATATTAATGTGGGTCTCGCCGCTCTACTGGTGGCTTTTTCCTTTTCTATGGTCTTTTGACTGTACTTGGAAGAGCAAGTTCTTGAGTGGAGCAATTTGTTTGAAGAAATTGGGTTTGCAATTGCAGTAAATATTCATCAAAAGAAGGAATTTATTCAGTAAATAGCCAAGTACAGATTGTTACATGGCAACATAAAGGCACTTAACAAAAAGGGAGATTCAGCAAATTGGCACGTCTAGTAGCTTGGCACGTCTTACGAGGCATAATCTAACTCAGCAAATTGGCACAAATCGTTTAGTTGCTTATTGTATGTTAGTGTTTAGAAATCTTGAATATAAACACGTACAATGATTAGAAAGAAGATAAATAACTTTTATAAATCAAAAGTCAATGTTATACAACCTTGATCTGAATAAGAACAACAAAAGTTAAAACAAAATACACATTATTCTGAAGGAGCACATCTTTCCTAAGGAGCCAAATAACCTACGTAGCACAAACACTTATGATGAGGAGCTCTGATCGTGTCTAACAAGTGTCAGAAGATGCACCCTATTCAAGATCAATATTCATCATTTTAAACACTTAATAGTGGCAATGTTCAACATTCTTGTGATTTGGGAACTCAAACTTTTGCAACCCCATGTATGTATGAAACTTTTCCGAAATGAATATATCATGTGCATGACCTGTATAATGATTTTAGTGGACAATTTTAAATAAAGATCCTTTAAAACAAAAACCAAATTAGCACAACACCAAGCAATATGAGCTTGCATAATATTATGCAACTAGTCATTGATGCTATCTCAGAATTCTATACATCTATAAAAAGACAAGTAGTTATTTCAGTAAAAATCAAAATCTGAGCAATAAAGCATACCTCTGAGGTCGAGCCATAATAGTCATACAAAAAAGCTTCAAAACAAGCTCCAAAACCTACAAACAGAAGTGAATGGGCAACAACATTCAGTCATTGGAGTAACAACTTGAACACGAATAACAAATCTTAGAATGAGTTTTAGCACTCCTAAACCAAATAACCAAGATACTACACTATACCACGATAAATTTTTTGGAACCACACAAACAAGCAGGACTTCAGTTGTTACCAGTCTCTGTCACTCAACTCAATAAAATTACACTTCAACTTGCCGAACAACAACCAACCTAAGTTATTAAGTGTGAAAATTTAAAATTCTTCCGAAAAAAACTACTCACTATATTGAGTGATCACGCACTAATTTTTTGAAACCACAGGACCAAGAAAGACTTCAGTTATTACCTGCCTCAGACACTGAACTCAATATAATTTACATCAAGTAGCTGAATATTAAAAACCGAACCACTAAGTAATTAAGTACTTTCAGTTGAAATTATTTTACCACTCCTATTGATTATTACTAAAAACCAGTTTCACATTACAGCTAGAGTTATTTACTAGAATTATTGCTGCCATTGCCCTCATGAACTCTGTCATTATAGTCCTGACTAATGCTATCCTTCTTGGTTCTGTCGTCATCATACCACCAGATGCAACAAACTGATGGTTTTTTTGTTTCTATTCAAGACAATGAAGTATGGAAAGTAAGAGTTCAAAAGTAGAGAAAATGTATGAGCAGATTAGTGTTCAAAATCAAGAAAAGAATATGAGAAAAGGATAGAAGAGAAATAGAAACAAAACAATAAACAACAGATGGTAAAACACATAAACTGGAGTTGTCCATAAATCTGAACTATTGGTGACGTGTAAAATAGAAGAAAATTTCCTTACGTTCCCATGTAAGTCAACTACAATTTTCTTCATATGCCCAATATATTTAAGGCTATAAACCCACAGGGCTACACTGGAACCCATGCGGACCAGCAGGAAATTCTAAATTACATTGCTCTTCAAAAACTCACAGTATATTTGATTGTCTACGCAATTGTGAAACATAAGAAACCAAAGGATCAATGATTTTCATGGAATTTACCAGCAAATATTGATCCACCAGCCCCAAAATAAGTCAAATGATTACACACAACTTGCCGGAATAGGGTACTTTTTTATTCATTTACTTATTTACCTAGATTACAAGATTATCAGCTACAACTATACATCACGAAATGCCTTCCCATTCCCGGGACACCCCAACCACCACCACCGCCACCACCCTCCCTCTCCCACAACACCACCACCAAACAAAGAAAACCACTCACACCCCGACGGGCAAAAAGACAGCTAAAGAAAATAGGAAAATAAACAAATAAAAATATCAAAAAATAAAAGAAACGAAGATGAAGAAATGAAAGTACAATATAACCTTATTTAATTTTCATTTTGGTCCGCTTGATACAGCCAAAATTTTATCTCCATACCAGTCTTGGATTTCTGCAATGTATGGCCTCTGGTATAGATTATAAAGGTTCAACCCGGGGCTGCATCCCCCTTTACTTAGACGTGGCTGGGATCCAAATTTGAGGTAAGGATTGACTCATTGACCTTTGGCGTTGCCAAAAATCACCCATTCCCAGCAAAATCCTATAAAATGAAGGAGAATAGGAAGAAGCACCCAACAATAAATTTCTTTATAGCCAAAAGGAACGAAAAAGATGCTTTGAATGAGTAGTATATTTATATCTTCCCCTTTTGCTAACATTTATCTTACCAGCAAAATCATCCAAGGGAATCTGCCCCGAAGTTTCCAGAGCAATTGATTGGTAAGATGAGACACATGCCACGATCTTACCAATATCTGTGGTATATAGAACGCACTCATGCATCTTATTAAGTCTTTACTTTGCCTTTTTCTTCATTCTCCAGTATTGACGTTTCAAGGTATTGAGCTGCATGCAGTATATAATCCTTGCCTAGATTCTTAAACAAGGCACTGTGCGTACAAGAATCAGGCTGAATCTCATTGTCTAGCATCTCCTTATACAGTCTTAAAGCCTCATGCCAATTACCCAAATCACAGTTCTCACTTATTAATATAGTGTAGGTATATTTATTAGGGGGTATTCCCTGAGCTTGCATCTCATCCACATATCTGTAAGCCTGATCCATTCTTCTCAATTTGCAGAGACCATTTATCAGGACATTGTAGGTGATCACATTGGGCATAACACCCTTCTCTTGCATCTCGCAGAAATACATGAAAGCCAGTTCTAGCCTCCCTCTTCCAATGTGAGCATGAATTAACATAGTGTAGGTCACTACTGAAGGTGATAATCCTTTACTCAGCATCTCATGGAATAACTCCCTTGCTTTCCTGAGATGCCCGATCTCCAGTTGACCATGAATAATGCAGGTATATGTTATGTGATCAGGAATGAAACCATCGCGAACGATCTTTTGCAACAACTCATATGCTTCTTGCACATTGCCCAATTTACACAACCCATCCACAATGATGTTATAAGTAATCAAGTTAGGGGGAAAACCCTTTGCTAACATCTCTTCTTGAAGACTAAATGCTGTCAGTGTATCCCCAAGCTTCAGTTCCCCTGCTATTCGGGTTGTATAGGCAAAGTGGTCAGGATTCAAACCTTCATTCAACATTTTGTTAAAGAATTCCTTAGCCATTTGTAAATTTCCCACCTTAAAAGAACCATTTACTAGAATCGTATACGTAAAAACATCAGGAAGAATCCCATGACTTGTCATTTCTTCCATGAGCTTCTTGGCATCGTTCAACTCCCCCCATCTACAAAGGCCATCTATAACAGTATTGTAGGTGATGACATTGGGCTTGAGGTTTGTACCTTGTAATTTGTATAGCAGTAGAAGTGCTTCACTAACATTCCCCAGCTGACAATAACCATATATCAAAGTATTGTACGAAACTATATCAGGTGACAAATTTTTGCTCATCATATCACAAAACTTTTGTCTAGCCTCAGTCATTCTTCCCCACTTACAGAAACCATAAACAAATGTATTGTAAGTAGAGACAGTTGGGGGAACTCCTCGAATTACCATCTCGTCCTCAAGTGCCAATGCTTCAACAAGCAAACCATTCCTACAATACCCGCAAATCAAAGGGTTATAAGTGTAAGCTGAAACCTTCAATCCCCAGTTTACCATCTCCTTAATCAAATTTTTGGCATGGTCAAATTCCCCTTTCTTTGACAACCCATTGATCAACACGTTATAAGTAACATCATTTGGAGTGGAACCTCTTCTCTGCATTTCGTATAAAAGGTCCAGCGCTTGTTGCACTTCACCTTCTTTACAAAATGAATCCAACAACGTATTATACGTGACAATGCTTGGCTTAATTCCAAATTCGCCCATCATTCTGTACACTTCCCTCGCTTTGCCAATTAAATCCATGTCCCTAAGCATCCTAAGAATTCTGTTACAAACTTTCACATCTGGCCAGAACCCATTCCTTACCATCTTATTGAATATTGACAAACAATGCTCGAGCATTGAATTTCTAATATACAAATCTAATAAAATATCGAGTAACTTAATTGAAACCTCCTTATTCACATACCCATCTATCAAAACATCCACAATTTCAACCCAATTCAAACTTATTATTCTCTCCATCAAGGAAAAAGTCTGACCCATCAAGTTACTCTGAACAAGAATTTCAAGTATCGTACAAAAAGCAAATTCCGACCGCTTAAAACCCGGTTGAGCTTCGGCCCACCGGAAGAACCGAAGTGCCACTCTCGGTTGCCCCCGTATCGAATTAAGGACTCTAATTAACAACTCGGGTTCAAAAATCACTGCCTTTATTTCAGGATTCGTATAAAAAACCCACTCCTTGCTGCCAAAAGCCCAAGGCATTTCTTCGACTGTCTTGAGTATTAGGTTGCCCAAATGGGTATCCGGGTATGTTTTTGTAATTGGAATGTTGTTATTATCGCCGTCGTAAGAGGGACAGGAACTATGATGAAAAGAGTATGAGAAAATGAGGCGTACCGTATATGAATCTATGTTTCTTCTACTGCTAAATTTGGCTATGGATTTTGAAGCTCTCACGCAGAGAGTCATTGATCTACGGAAGATGATGATGATAAGAAGCGACTCATGTGCTTCAATTGTTGCCAAAAGCTGGGAGATTGGTAGAACTTAGAAAAGGGTGTTTTGGGTCTTGAGGGATTTGGGAAATGGAAGATTCACAGGGGCGGAGGGAGGGGAGACGCCCAGAAGTAGGAATCAGTTCCTAGAACATTGTATTGCTAGTTGCCGAACAGTGGCGCTGAGACTCAATTAGGGTTTTCTTCATTTTCAAAAAAACAAAAAATTCGACAAGTAATTAAACAATTCACCATACAATTTTGTTGTATTGGCAGCACCACGTTTCAGTTTAGACCCCTAAAGCAAAACAATTATTTTTATTTATTTTGCTGAATACTTTTTCTGCTTTGATTTAAAACTTTATATTTTTCGACAAGGGAAATTTTAAAAAAAGGATAAATTTCACTTACCTACACTGATATTACTCACAAATACACTATTCACCCTTATTTTATAAAATAATCTCCCGTAACCCCCTGTCGTTAAAGACAGCACGTTGTTGACGTTGACTGTCAAATATCAGTGATGTCATGTTTTGTTTTTTCTAAATCCCTATATTGCCCCCCCATCTCTCTCTCTCTCTCTCACCCTTTTGCACTGCCCCCCTCATTTTATTTCCTCTCCCAAATCCTCCATTTTCACTTCCATTCCTACCTTATAATTGAATTCTAAAATTTTCCAGGTATGTTTTTCCTACAGTTCTTTATTGAGTTTAATGATAGAATTATACATGCAAAATAACCCTTAATTTTATAGAATTTATGTTTCTTCAATATTTTAAGTATATATAACAATTTTTTTTTTCTTTTTTTACATATATAAGCCATGGATTCAGTAAAAAAAAAAAATTCTGTTACTAATTAATTTGAGGTTTCTATTTTATTAGTATCGAGAAATATAATTAAAGTTTGTATTATATGAATCTCTTATTATCTATTACGTTTGTGTTAAACTAATATATATTTTTTAATTATCCCTAATAAATATTTGTTATGTTCAAGGGTCATTTTCAATAGGTATCAGTTCTTGTGCCTTTGTGTCTTGGTGGCTATCTCCTGTTTTATAGGAACAAAAATTCTTCCCCTCCTTTCACGCTACTTAAAAAATGGCTCAATAAAAAAACGAAAAATTGAAAAAAATCGATCAAAACCAAACCAAACCGGTTCGGGTTTGGTTTAAATTACATAAAAACCGAAAATATTGGCTTGTTTTGAAAATTAGCACAAAATCGAACCGAACCGAATTATTTTTACCACTACCCACAATCCAAAATAATAGTCCCTCCACATTTTTGGTCTTCTGTTTCATTTATGAATGTTCTGAAATATGTCTATTGTAAACGGTCAACCAAATTTATTTAATACAAATGAAAATTATGATAAAAATTTAAAAGAAATTAATTTAAACAGTATTAATTTATTTAATAATGCCAATAGAAAATTGATTTAATTAATTGTGCAAAAAAAAAAAAAATCTGGCAGTGGTGTGTGGTGGTGGTGGAGAGTTTAAGAGGTAAAGAAGGGGGAGATGGGAGAGAGGGGTAAAATAGGATTTTCAAAAAAGAGTTAGGATGACATCATCATCTTTTAACAGTCAACTGATGGTTATTAACGGCAGGGGGTCCCGAAAGATTATTTTGTAAAATAAAGGAGGATAGTGCAATTATCATAACCACACCACCAGAGGACAGTGAATTTGTAAGTAATCTTAAGGGAGGTAAGGGAGGTAAGTGTATTATTATTATTATTATTTTCAAATGAGTACTTGTACACGTTTCTTGGTCTGATCATTGTCGTCTTCAATTTTCTAATTTAATATTCGCTTCTATCTCTGCTCGAGTTTCTGAACAAAAAATTACTTTTAACACCCATTTTTGTCTCGAATTGGAATATGTATCAGAGTTTCACGTCCCATCCTCAAAAAAATTCAAGACAAAAAAAATTAAATAAACAATTATTTCTTTACAATATCATTTTCTAAGAATATATATTTGTATTTATAAGGATAAAAACACGTATATACATGTATCTTGTACATATAACCAAAAAAAAAAGGAGGGCGGGGATTGAAATGGGAATTGAGGCGGATTCGGATTGGAGGTATATGGACTGGCCTTTATCTATTCCTCGATTTTTTATATTTTTGCCTCTAAATCTAGTTCAATCTTTGAAACTTCAATCCAAACAAAATGAATAATGGAATAAATTAGATCGGACTGGATAAAATTATCTATTAGTGATCTGGATAGCTTTAAAAATGTGGTTTTAGAATCATTACGAAAATCTAGAAATTAATTTTGGATTCTAGGTATTTTTGTGTACACTACTTAATTCATGATTCGACATCTCCAACCAAGTTTACCCATTCTACTAAATTCCTAATTTATATTCTAAACTTGAATATTTAATCATAAATTAAAATTTATTTCAAACTCGGTTGATCGCCACATTATTTTCGGTCTACATGGTAATTGATGTGAACCGGACACCAGTCAAAATTATCCACAAGCTGAGCTAAACCAGTTAAAAAGTTGTTCTACACTGGTAGGATTCGGGTAGGGATATAATCTTGAATTAGATTAGGTTGGAGTGTCCGAGTCAAAATGGGTCAGGTGAGATAATTGATTCGGAATGGATACAAAATTGGGCATCGGTAGGACCTCGAGTAGGATATTGGGCACGACTGGAGTTTAGGCGTCACGAGTTGTGTTTTATAGGCGCGTAAGGCTTGTGGGCTTGAGATGATCTAGTTCTTGCTAAGATTGACTCTACTTAGATTGACTTTGCTTGATGAGACAAACCTATTGTAGGTTCCAAAAGAAGGGAAGTAATAAGGTCATCTGTTAGCGTAGTCCCACATTGCCTACCTTGTTCCATTTTTCGCTGCTTATAAGTCTTAAACAACTCTCTTCTCTCAATACGTCTTTTGAGATGAGTTAGGCCCATGATTTCTTAACACATACTATATGTTGTTCATTGAGCCCGACCATGCTCACTTAACTATTGTCGATACTAGTTAGTTACGCATATTATATACTCTCATCTCGTGTGCGATAGGAAGTCTGAAAAGCTTCTTGCCGTGTTGTTCAGTATTCACAAAAGTATAAACAATAGTCACCCACTACTGAACTATTCTACCTTACTCTTTCTGTTAGAACTCACCCAATGAGTGAAGGGAATCATCGGGCAGAAGAATACAGAGGCAGGGTGCGGCTTTGATACCACCATTGGTGAGAAAATCTCACACTAACACCACTTGTGGTGGTTTCACAACACAAAGAAAACAATGTGGATACTGCTGTACGGACATCAAATGTTGGATATCTCATGCGCAGACTTGTTGAAGTAGCTCAACACATTGTTGTACGTCAAAAAGATTGTGGCACCGTCCGAGGTATTTCTATGAGTCATCAAAATGGGTGGATGCCGGAAAGAATTTTCGATACTCTATTCTTCTCCCAACACATAACATACGAAATAACACATACATATAAGCTTCACAAAAACTGAATTTTCACTCAACAGCTTCTCGAGCCATCAACTTTTTCTTATAATGTCATTTGAAAAAGCTTGAACTTCTTCACTAGAGAATGAAATGGTAAGATAGACAGCCATAGTTCTTATCTCACTAGCAACCATTTTCAGCTGGGACTCCAGTTACAGCTTCCTGAAGCATCCGCAAATAACATGATTGTTAGTGCAACTTTTGTAGAAGTAAGAATTTGAGATGGAAAATTGGGTTTGATATTTCATTACCTTAATGCATGACAATGTGTATTCCACATCAGTTGTTGAAATTTGGTGGTGAACTACGAGCCTAACTCTGCATCCATATAACAACTGAAGTCAACATTTCGTATATCAACAAGTCGACACAAGATGAACCACGTAATGTTGTGTTGTCTGCACTACAATTGTACTGAAAGCATACTCGCCACCTGGCGATGATATGCAGATCAATCTAATTTGTTATTTCATTAGAGATCTACATACATCTATGAACAAACGACTTGGATCATCAAAGTGAGCTCCGTGGCAAAGCCCATACAAGCAGTCCAGTGTTTTCCCAAACTGGCCTTTATCTTTGGCGGAAGCCAAAATGAAATTTTTAGGCAAAAGCTTGGAAATTCCACTCAATAAGCCGACTTTCAATGGCATGGGTAAGAGATGGAAAGTGGTGACTAGGAACAATAAGAAGCTAACATGCAAATCCCAGGGAGAACAGTACGAAGGAAGAGATAAGGAATTGAAAACTAACACAAGTAAAATTGTAATGTAAATTTACCCCTAAATTTTAGAAGAATTTTTGCAGAAAACGAAATCTTAACGCTCATTGAGCAATACGCACTTGTCAAAGTTTTATTAAGCATTTGTCTCCTCTTAGTTGTCTCACAGTTTTATTAAGCATTTGTTCCTGGTGGATTCCCCAGAACTCAGAAGTTTCATGCAATCATGCAGCAATTTTGAGAAATGAGTTCCACATTCAAAGCATATTTTGTAGCGAATAGTTGAGAGTGAAAAGGCGACGAAATATCTTGGGAGCGAAGGAAGCCAATGGACTTCAGAGGCTAGTTTGTTTTTGTATAAAAGTCCTGGCACTTGCTAGCAGCCTTCTAAGGTATCAAGTAAAAATGGGATGAATCACTTCTACTCTGTACTTGGTGTTTTCGTTTGCTACACCAAATAGACTAATATTAGGCTTTGCCAAATGAACATTATTAGAGAGTGCTGTGATTTGAACAAAGCGACGTCTAAAATGGGTTTTGAGCTATTTAATATGGCCAATTAAGTACATGCTATAGTATCCGGAGATTTTCCCATCTACTCATTGGTTCGCGAGAATGCATAGGTCTCAATTTACCTGGCATACATTGAATCAAGAATGATGAGCTATAGGTAAAGATGCACGTACATGCTTTTTTCTAAGAAAAAAAGTTAAAAGAAATCATGGTTTGCACCCTTGCTACCTCAAATCTCAGTTCCCCTAATTGGGTCAGTCAAACCCACCACTTTTGGCCAAGTTACAATGTCAACTCTCGGATGGTTGTGAATATTTAGCAGCTAGTCAGACATGGCTGTCACATGACCTAATACGGTGGCAGTGGCACTATACCCCTACAGATTTCTCTCATGGTTCACTTTAGTCCCTGAGATTTAAAATGATAGATCAATTTTTAAGGCAGGTGATGGTAGCAAAGTTAATTTCTGCCTGCCTTCTATGTTGAAGTTGATAAAATGTTGTCAGGTCTATAATTCCAAAAACTTGACTGAATCTGCAAGCTTTGACTGCCACAGTAGGTTTTGCAATGACCAGATCGGAATTTGAGAGGGGCACAAAGTATAAATCTCCCTAAACGTAGATATTAAATCGCCGAAGAACTCAAATAAGCAGTGTTCTCTAAAAAATGATAATGAGGAAACGTCGATTGATTTTCTAAAAAATGATATCGAGGAAAGGTTGATGGATTTCTTAGAACTTCTTTAATAAGTAGATTTACATTCTGTTCAAGGGGTTAAACACACCTGGATGAGCTTGACGGGATCACAAGTATGCCGTGTTCTTCCAAATTTGAGCAGAGTTTTTCAGTTGAGATATTTGCACTTTTCAAAATATCAAAATATACCTAGTCATAAGAGAAGGAAAGTGAATTTGGAAGATAAGGTATATGACAAGAACACTAAAATTTGACTGAAGTAAGCACAAACAGCTTAAGGTATATGACAGACTGGTATAAGATAAAGCAGAAGCAGGGAAATGATCATAAAACCAACTGTTCAAAGAGGCAAAAAACCGAACTAGCAACAGCTATTTAAATCGTCCCCTCTCCTAATCCTTTATAATGGAGAT
The DNA here is from genome assembly GCA_019985065.2 of Arctostaphylos glauca. Classification (NCBI taxonomy): domain Eukaryota; kingdom Viridiplantae; phylum Streptophyta; class Magnoliopsida; order Ericales; family Ericaceae; genus Arctostaphylos; species Arctostaphylos glauca. Next base: position 20,910,441 of record JAHSPW020000013.1, read on the forward strand.
TAACATGACATTGCAAATTGAATAATGATCTTATTAAAAAGGGTTACCTAGTGTACGAGACTCCGGCTATTGCTGGGTCCGGGGAAGAGTTGGACGTTATTAAGGTAAGGAAATGCAAAGACCAATTCAACTTGGTATAAAAGTTAAAAGACTCCACATTAGAATAGAGAACGAGATAAAATATTTCCCAAAAATACGATATGAAGGGGGGATAATATTAAGAAAATCGACAATCTTATTACAGCACTTACAATGTTAGTCTCCACTGCAGCGACATCCACCTTTAGTCCTTTGATTTTATTCAGTCCTTCTGGAAAAACAGACTCAGAAAATGTGCAGCAGAAACATTAGCCATGGCATATATGCACATTAGTGGCATGTCTATGTATACTATGTAAAGTTGGAGAGTCAAAATGGCGTTGAAACAAGAACAAACTTCACAAAAAATGTACGGGAAAATGTGAGAACGGAATTTTCCGTCCCCATGAAGCAAGACCGACATCTAATTGATTAGATCACGAGGCAAGGCAATAATGTTTCCTATAAGCAAATAAGTTTTATAAAGTTATGTACTGGAAAACCATCGAAATGTACCTGCTAAAGTTTTAGCATTTTTGTGATCACCCTCAAGCTTCGCAACATTCTCACTCAGTCCAACCAAAGCAGCAGCGCACAAGACACCGACTTGTCTCATCCCACCACCTAAGGTCTTTCGGAGGGTCTTTGCCTATAAAACCACATAAGAGCGAGCTCGGTATCAAGTTTCTTCTGTTAGAGAATTTGCACAGAAACTTGAACCCTTGCATTTTTGGAAAAATATCAGACATACCCTTGCGATAAATTGTTTTGAACCAACAATGACAGTTCCGACTGGAGCACCAAGACCTTTTGATAGACAGACCTGGATTACATAATTAGGATTAAAATATACGGCATAATAGACAGAGGAAATCAATGTAAAGTGTGTAATGATAATCAGCTAATACGTTCGCTGTCGTTGGGGCTCACTGACTAGATACAATTAGTATTTTCAATTATATGGTCTAAGTTTGAAAGTTTATTGATTGATTCTGCAAATTTGCTTTAAGTACAAAGCACTGAATGTTTCAAACAAAGAGAGAGAGAGAGAGAGAAACCAAAAACTAGCGACTTAGCAAGACAAAGGTAAATTAGAGAGCCAAACACCATGCAATCCTACCGAAACTGAATCAGCAGCTTGCACAAGCCTGTGAACAGGAACTCCAAGTGCCTGAAACACAACATTTATGAAGTCAAATCCTTGCGTAAGTTTGCATATGAATTTGCTAAGTGTGTGCTATTATCGCATATGCCACTTAAATCCAATTCTACATGCAGCATTCTTGAGAAAATCTAGAACCCCACAACAGATTGCCTATCATATAAGCTGCAGCATATGAATGCAGAAAGACAACTCAAACTTTGAAAAAAAATAATCACCACTGATGAGTGAAATATACGGGCACCATCGATGTGAAGTTTCAGCCCATACTTCGTCGCTAGCTCTCCAACTTTGTCTATATACTCTACAGGAAGGCATCTACCACCTGAGCTGCAGTTAGTAAGATGACAGAAGTAAGCAAATCCATTACTTGTACGAAAGACAAATAAAGATAAAAATCAGGAGAGGCATAAACACCTCAAATATCAGCAACCGAATATCATTGATTTCCACATTTTTTTTTGGCAATTGACTATCAAGAGAATTCTAAATTGCGGTCGTGAAACAAGAACAATTAGTTATAGATACGGAATAATTTTGCTTTTCTCTTTTTGCTTATCATCATGAAACCAATTTTCTTTTCTCCTCCTTTTAATATTGGGACATGACTTGAACCATTTTTACAATCAAATTGCTGTCAAACACAAAACACTAGTTCATGAGACAAATTCAAAGAAGAACATGCATTGCATAAAGGCCTTCTTTTCTCTCTGAACAGTGGAGGGATAGCAATTATAATTCAAAACTATTATATTGGCATGTTTACTTCCTAGGGATATTGAAGCATTAGTATGAGAAACTTCCAGTTGTTAACTTGTTGCATAGATTAGAAACTACGTCACATACTGTGGGTTAAACCCATGGCCACATAATAAAGCCCCCAGTGTGAGAGTTCTCAAGTAAAGAGGTTAGCCAATAGCCATTGATCCAACTTGATTTACATCCAATTTGTACAATGCTACCACTACCCTCAAGAAATTGAAAATTAAAACTAATGTGGATGATGACGTGTAAAAGAATACGTTTAATAACTGTAAAGCACTCAAAACATGCAAGTGGTAATGATGGGAAACATTATTAACAAAGATGACAACCCTTCCTTTTTTCGGCTCAACTAAAAGGGTGGAAGGGACGTCCATCGTAGCTACCTCCCCTGAGCGTGACCATAAGGAATCCAGACACGTGCGGATCCCGAAAGGGATCAGTCACTAATAAAGTTCTACGGTCTCACCTAGACGTGTACCTGTTAGTTTTAGAAGAGAAAACTGAAAGTATTATTTCTGAATCATCTTGATTACAATGCTCATAGAGCCCTTAAATAGAGAACAAAACATGCCTAATATAAAGATACACAATCATTCCTAATATAGAAGATACACAATCATGCCTAATATAGAAGATACACAATCATGCCTAATATAGAAGATACACTTTCACACCCCCCCTCAAACTCAGGATGCTAGAGCAGAGAGCATCGAGAGTTTGCCAAGGAGAAAGCGAAAACGGGCAGCAGTATGGGTCTTCGTGAAGAAGTCGGCCAACTGCAGCGTAGAAGAAACGAAGGGTAAAGTAATAGTGGCAGACTGAAAATGCTGGCGAATGAAGTGACAATCAATTTCGATGTGCTTGGTGCGCTCATGGAAGACCGAGTTGTGGGCGATCTGAATTGCACTCTTATTGTCACAATAAAGGGGCGTGGGTGAAGTAACAGAGACACCCATATCTGAGATGAGCCAGCGAAGCCACACAATTTCAGACGTAGCATGAGCCATAGCACGATATTCGGCTTCAGCAGTGGAGCGAGCAACAACAGATTGCTTTTTGCTTCTCCAGGAGATAAGAGAATCACCCAGAAAAACACAAAGACCGGAGGTAGATTTGCGGTCGGTAATATCCCCAGCCCAATCAGCATCAACATAAGCATGAAGAGTCAAGCTCGATGTAGAAGAAATCAGAAGGCACTGATGAAGAGTACTACGAACATAACGGAGTATGCGTAAAAGAGCTGCCCAATGCGTAGACCGAGGAGCAGAGACAAACTGGCTGATAATGTGAACAGCATAAGCAATGTCCGGGCGAGTCACAGTAAGATAGACCAAACAACCCACCAATTCACGATATTCGGTAGGATCCTCAAGAGGAACACCATCCGAAGCAGAGAACTTGGCATGAAGTTCAAGGGGAGTATCAACAGTCTTAGTATCAGTGAGATGAGCGCGATGAAGGATATCAGAGGCATACTTGGATTGCCCCAAAAGATATCCTTTGGGAGAGGAAGCAACTTCAATGCCAAGAAAATACCGAAGAGGGTCCAAGTCTTTCATGTCAAACTCCTGAAAAAGGTGACGTTTCACGTCACTAATAGCAGCAACATCAGAACCAGTGATGATCATATCATCAACATAGAGTAAGAGAAGAACCAAACCATTAGAGGTGCGCCGAAGAAAGAGAGCAGAGTCATGCATACTGGGCTGAAAGCCAATCCGAAGAACCACATCCTGAAAGCGCGCATACCAAGCGCGAGGTGACTGTTTCAATCCATAAAGAGCGCGACGCAAACGGCAAACAACACCAGAGGGGTGAGAGAAGCCAGGAGGAGGCCGCATATAAACCTCTTCAGAAAGATATCCGTTGAGAAAAGCATTTTTGACATCCAACTGAGAGAGAGGCCACTGTTGCACAGCAGCGACAGAGATTAAGGTGCGAACGGTGGTCATCTTGGCAACGGGAGCAAAAGTTTCCTCATAATCAATCCCATATTCTTGAGAAAACCCTTTAGCAACTAAGCGGGCTTTATACCGCTCCAAAGAACCATCAGAATGAGTCTTGACTTTGTAGACCCATTTGCAACCAATAAGATTCTTACCAGCTGGCAGTGGGACCAATTCCCATGTATGATTTTGAGCAAGAGCAGTAAGTTCAGCTTCCATGGCAGTCACCCAATTAGGATCAGTACAAGCTTCTTTATAAGATCTAGGCTCAAAATAGGTGTGAATCCGAGATAGAAAGGATTGATAAGAGGACGAAAAACAGGTATTAGTGAAGCCATATCTTACCGGAGGGTGCCGATTTGCACGAATAGGATACCGGTGAGTAGGTGGATCGGGATCTTCAGAGACAGATTGGGAAGCAGAAGTAGAAGCCGGACGACGGGCGTAGACCTTAGTGATTGGAGGACGGCCAGGAGGAGCTGCAGAAACATCAGATACCTCAAGAGTAGAGGTATATTCGTCAGTAGGCACATCCATAGGAAATGGGTCAATACAAATCAAATCCTCTTTGGCAACAGGAGCAGTTTTGGGAGGAAGAGTAAAATATGGAAGACGCTCTAAGAAAACGACATGCCTAGAGACATAGAGCTTTGTGGTCTCAGGATCATAGCACCGATAGCCTTTTTGAGTAATGCCATATCCCAAGAAAACGCCTAAGACACAACGGGCGCTGAGCTTAGTGCGATCTTTCTTGGGAAGGAGGATAAAACAGGTACAACTAAATACTTTAAGCAGAGAGTAGTTAGGAACCTGACCATAGAGCCGCTCATAAGGGAAACTACTAGAGAGAAGAGGAGTGGGCATCCGATTCAGAAGATTGGCTGCAGTGAGAACAGCTTCTCCCCAAAAGGTAGAGGGGACGGAAGAGGATAATAGCATAGACCGAGCAGTATTAAGAAGATGACGATGCTTTCTTTCAGCTTTACCGTTTTGGGCGGGAGTGTCAGTACAAGAAGACTGGTGGATAGTCCCATGGGAGTCTAAAAAGGCTTGAAACTCAGATAGAGAATATTCCCCTCCCAAGTCAGAACGGAGAATCTTAATAGGTGTAGAAAATTGAGTTTGAACCATGGCATGAAAACGTTGATAAATTTGAAAGAAATCAGATTTACGTGTCATTAAATACACCCATGTATACCGACTAAAGTCATACACAAATGAGACATAATAAACATGACCACCTTTGGCGACAACAGGGGATGGGCCCATAAATCAGTATGGACAAGCTGAAAGGGAGAAGTAGAAACAGAAGTACTTTTATGAAACGGTAGAGCAGACATTTTAGCAAATTTACAACCACTACATTCAGAAATATCACTAATAGGAATGTTTCCCAAATAACCGGATTTAACCAAAAGTTTCAAACGCTCATGAGACAAATGCCCTAATCTAGAATGCCAAAGATAAAAAGGAGAGGATTTAGTATCTAAACGGAATGACGACGCAGCAGTGGAAGAAGACGTTGGTGGGATGTGCAACTGCTCCAACATATAAAGGTCACCAACTCTACGGCCTGTCCCAATCTGCTTCTTGGAAACCCGATCCTGCACAACACAACCAGAAGAAGAAAAGAGAACATCAAAACCTGAATCAGACAACTGGCTACTCGAAAGAAGGCTCAATGTCAATTGAGGAACATAAAAGACATTAGGGATAGAGAGAGAAGAAGATGTAGTAGGGAGGATGGAACCAACAGAAACAACTTGCATGGGAGAACCATTAGCAGTGGAAATACTAATAGGAGAAACAGGAGGCATGCAATGACTAAGGAGGGATAAGTCATGAGTCATATGATGGGAGGAGTAGGGATGGCAATTTGGACCGAACCGATGGTTATCCGAACCGAACCGCTTAATTTTCCCCGAACCGTAACCGTTTTTTTCCCCGTGGGTATGGATATGGTAGGAACAAACAAATACCCGTTCGGGTTCGGTTCGGTTATGGTTAGAAGAATAACCGAACTGTTACCCGAACCGAACCGAACCCGAACCGAACCGAAATTAAACGACGTCGTTTTATTTATATATATATATATATATATAATATATTATATTAATTATTTTATAACCCCAGGTCCTATATATATATATATATTAATTATTTTATTTATATATATATATTATATTAATTATTTTATAACCCCATTCGGGTACCCGTTCGGTTCGGGGAATACCCGAACCCCGTTTGGTTCGGTTATGGAGCACCCCCTCTTCCTCCATTCGGGTATCGGGGCGGTTATCCGGATAACCGCCCCGAACCGCCCCGTTGCCATCCCTAGGGAGGAGCCAGAATCAAAAAGCCAAGTGGTGGGCAAGGTACCTGTGGTGTAAGCACCATGCAAACCTATAGTAGTAGTCAGGGCAGAAGCTTGGGATGAATTCCCCTGGATGGCTGCCATATAGGCTTGATACTGCTGAAATTGCTCAAAATCAAACGGAGGAGGAGTTGAACTGCTGAAGGAAGATGTTGCCAAAGCTGTAGGAGGGCGAGAATGCTGTTGTGGTGCCTGAGAACGTGAAGAACCAATAGACTGAGAAACATTACGTCCCTTAGCCGGAAGACGTTTAGGGCACGCATGCTTCCAATGACCTTTCTGGTGACAATAGCTGCACTCATCCACGGGTGTCTTGGGCTTACCCGTATGTGATGCAGGAGTGGGTAGAAGAGATGCTGAAGGTGAACGGAATGGAGCCGGTGCAGCAAAGACAGACTCTGATGGGGAAACCATACTAGCCACTCTGAATCTGGTTTCCTCTGCAATGAGCTCATGAACAGCCCCATCCACAGAAGGTTGAGGGTCACGGTGCAGAATGGCTCCGCGAAGTGGCTCAAATTCGGATCGGAGAGGCATAAGGAACTGGACCAACCTCCGTTTCTCACAATAATCAACAAGCTCATCCTGTGAATGCAAAGCAGCAGGCTCCATACAGGCTAACTGATCCCAATAACTAGTCATCTCATTATAAAACTCCTGAATTGTCTTATCACCCGTCTAGCAGTACGAATAGATGACTCAAGTTGATACTGTTTGGCAAAGTTAGACTCCAGATACATACTCTTCAAATAATCCCAAACTTTCTTAGAAGTGTCATACTTTGAAAAATTCATCCCAATACTTGGTTCCACAGAGTTGTGAAACCAAGTAAGAATTTGTGCATTTTCGATGGTCCATTTTTCAAGAGTAGTGGCATCATAGCCTTGGGTTTTGGGATTAGATATTGGTTGTGGTTTTGAACCGTCCACATGTCCCCACACCCCTTTCTCAACAACAAAATTTTTCATGACATGTGCCCAATAAGAATAATTGTTACCGGTCAGACGGACACTAATGCACTGATTTTTATCCCCAGACATGATGTAAAATGGAGTGAGATTTCTCAAATAGAACTAAAGTGTTTGTGATACCAGATTTGGTCGTCGGAGATCACAGATAGCAGGTGAGGGACTCGCCTGAGGTTTGCAGTACCACCGGAAGTTAGATGATGGTCGCCGGAAGTTAGAAAGTGCGGATCTGATCCAAACAGACAGAGTCGAGGTCTATCAGAGATCACTGGTCACCGGAAAACCTGTGACGGAGGTCGGCGAGGGCAGGAGTGAGGTCGACGGTGATCAGAGTGACTGGCCGAAGGTCCGACGACGTGTTTCGAGACTCGTCGGAGGTTGCTTATGATCGTTGGTGGTGGCTGGTGGTCCGTGACAGAGGCGGAGGTTGCTGGTGGTGGCTAGAGGTTGCTGGTGGTGGCTGGTGGCTGGGGGTCTGTGACAGAGGTTAGACCCGCTCTGATACCATGTTAGTTTTAGAAGAGAAAACTGAAAGTATTATTTCTGAATCATCTTGATTACAATGCTCATAGAGCCCTTAAATAGAGAACAAAACATGCCTAATATAAAGATACACAGTCATTCATAATATAAAGATACACAATCATTCCTAATATAGAAGATACACAATCATGCCTAATATAGAAGATACACAATCATGCCTAATATAGAAGATACACTTTCACAGTACCAAGATGACTAACCCAGCTTTAAAGGAAAAGTATCCAAGTCTACCCAAGTTACGGAAGGGTTATAAAGTTACATTTACAAAAATTAGCAAGCTATTAGGAAATCTTCAAAAAGAGCTATCAAAATTGCGCAATTTCCATGCATGTTCTCAATTCTTATGCGGTACAATTATTCTATGAATGTCAGTCAACGGGACCATGTAGCAGAGAAAAACCTTCCAACCTTCCAGTCCAAGTTATGTGTTGGCTTGATTAGTAAAAAATGAAGAAGGAAAGGACCAAGTTGACCCCACAACAAAGTGGGGAGAGTATTCAAAATGAAATTACAAAGGAACATCTCCACTTGAGAAGACCCATAACTAGTCCCATCATCCCCATAAGAACAAGCAAAGTAAGATTTTGCCAGCCACACACTGGGGTCCTACCAAATAATTAGGTCATTCTAGTTTAATCCTGAAAGTGGAGATGATCTAAGATCCACCTAGTTCCAATGAATCTGCACTCTTTTGAAAAGTGAAAAATCTAGGAAAACAAGTCAAGCCAAAACTCTTTTCTTTAATAGTGAACACGAGATAGATTGTCACCATCCTTATCCCTTTTCTTCTTTTTGGGCCTTCACTATCCAAACATGAGCAAGGAAACCACTTTCCTTTTTTTATCACCTTTTTTTTTGTTTCTTCTGCCTTCCAGCTTAACGGGACGAAGCATAAGCTAATGATGTTAAAAAAAAAAAAGGAAATGATAACCACTGTCCAAAGGGCAGGATAATATCGGTAAAAGCGTATGGAATTATGTGGAATGTGTATCGAAACATAACTTTTTTGGCATTACCCACCAACGTAGCTCTTAACTTGTTTAGCATGAACCTAAAAGGATCATCTAATTATCCATCAGAATTTCAAGCGCATTTGAATCAATGAAACACAAGTACTTACTTTGCATGAGTATTTTCCAAGCAGATAAGCCTAGTAGTGGGGTAACATATCTCCATACTATGGTCTCTAATGGCAGCTTCAATGAGATCAATATCCATCGACCCGTCTTGGTTATTCTTCACTGTCCTTGGATGAACACCTCCAATCGTCGAAATGCCTCCATTTTCGTAAATGTGAATGTGGGAATTGTCACCAAGAATGACTTCGCTACCCCTTATTTCGCAATGAACAAGTACGCTAATTAGGTTACCCATAGTGCCAGAGGGAACAAAAAGGCCAGCTTCTTTTCCCATCATTCTTGCCATCTCCGTTTCAAGTTGAAAGGCTGTCGGGTCATGGCCTAAGACATCATCATCAACTTCAGCATTGGCCATTGCAATCCGCATCGATTCCGTTGGTTTGGTCACTGTATCGGACCGGAGATCCACTGTTCTATTCATCATTTTTTCTGGAAAAGACCAAAATTCTTGACTATACATCAACAAAACAAAACTATACACTTAGAACCAGATTTCAACTTTTAAAGAATATAAAGTGAAATAGAGGTTCAATATAATTCTCCACCTCCCCCCACCCCACACAAACAAAAACAAAAAAAAGTTGAAACAGGTAACCAGTTTTTGATGAAGCAGAGGATTTTGAATTGAAACACCGAAATTTAATTCAGTTTTGACAAACAAAACTAATTTGCATATTTTCACTGAAACAGAGGATTTTGAACAGTAATTCACAGGAAGAAATGCAGAGTCGTTCACAAAAAATCTGAATCATTCGGTCGTCCAAACTATAATCCTAATAATTTCGTTTTAAATTGGGAAAGTTGTTCCAGTCAACACAAACCTCCAAGTGTACAATTACTCAGTTCTCTTCCTGATTCCATGGTTGAGGCTGTGATTCCATTGCAATTCATCTTTAATCAGCCCTGCAACAAATTCAAGAAAATACATGGAAGTTAACACGCGCGCGCGCGGAAGTTAACACAGAGAGAGAGGAAGAGGGAGAGAGATGTCAATACCTCTGGCAAGGACTCCTAGCAAATGCCTTCAAATAGGCAAAATGTATCCCTTGCCCGGAGAACTGGAAACAAAACCCACGAAACCCCGACGAATTACTTTTAATAACAGATTAACAAGAAACGAAAAACAATCACTTGCCAAACCCAACAAATATTCCAACTTTATTTCCTGGGATGATATTGAGAGAGAGACAGAGGGGGAGAGAGAGAGAGAGAGAGATTTGCAAGCCAAAAACCCAAAACCGACCCAGAATTTGCCTTGTGCGATGGATTTCAGATATGTACCCAGAAAATGATACAGAGTTCTTGACCAAACAATCCAAGACCTAACCCATCCCCACAACCACAAATGCAAACAAACGTGTTACATGACTGAATCAAATTGTGTCTTTTTCTTCAGAAAAAAAACCCAAAGAAAAAGGGTTAACAAAAACCCACGTATCACCTGAAATAGCCAACGCACAAACGAGTGGCGCCTTACTGGATGATTACCACTTTCAGCTTTACTTGCATGCATGCACAGTACAATATTCAGTGGCCAAGTCAGAGACGTATACTACTCTTTGAACTAAATATTCCAAGAATCCCAAAACCTAGCCCCACCCACCAAAAAATATTCAAAGCAAACATGCTACTTGCTTCATTCCATTGTCCTCGAGTCTTGCTAACATATACCGGCAAATAAATACAAATATTAATGTGCATTTTAGAGATATCAATATATAATTTATAAATATCAATACGCTTTTATATATTATTCACCATCAAATGTGCGATGGCAAGGCCGGCCAGGGATAAGCCCAGCAAGTCTTTGAACTCACACAACCCGCGGAGCAGGCAATAATTTTATTTTGTTTTTTTGTAAATATAGAAACCCATCAAGAAAAATTATTATTAACACTAAGTGAACAATCAAATTGATGTCAGGTTTGGACAAACTAAATATCAAGACTAATACTGGGCAGCGATTAGTATTTTCCAATATAAAATAACCAGCAATCCCTAGAAATAACGAATAAATTCCCCTTAATTTTAACCAAAGAATTTTTTTCATAGTCGAGCTATCCGACTAACTTTAGAATTATCCCATCTAATGCCGACTAGTTTTTGAAATTTTAAAAATAACGACCAGAAAAATCTCCAATGAACCCTGATTCTGGTAAGAATCGATCTTATAACCATATGTGACATGCAAATTAGTCACCCTCTCTCATTTTACTTAACAATCCCTTGGGATTTAACCCAAGAATCTTTTGCAAAAGAGAATAGAAGGGAAAAAATTAAGCACATAATTTTTTTTACATTTTTTCCTTAATTAGTTTGATTTTTCTTTTCTTCTCTCCTTTTCCAAACAGATTATTATGTCCATCTTTTTTTTTTTTTTTTTAAGTTAATAAGTGTTGCTAATAAGTATCTGGATTTATTAGATTAAGCATAATAAATACAGTAGAATTGAATTTATCACATTTTATAAAAAGAAAAAAAAAGTCATAAATACAGTAAATATGAATTTATTATATTCTATAAAAAATAAAATGTTATAAATCTAAAATCAGAGTTTGAACTTAAATTCAGTCACGGGTCAAGTTTCATGTATTAAATGTGCTTTGACCAATGTCCTCGGGGCATTATTTAGCATTAGCCAATTTAATATAATGTCCATATATCTAGTGTTGCTTTATCAGATACTCTTTCGTAATACAGCGTTCAGTTATTTGTTTTCAATTGTCAATATAGAAGTAGTTGAAATTGAAACTAAATGATTATAAATACAGTAAATTTAATTTATTATATTCTATAAAAAAAAGTTATAGATCTAAATTCTGATTCTGAACTTAAATTCAGTCATCGATAATTATCTTAATAAGTTTCATGTATTAAATGTGCTTTGACCAATGTCCTCGGGCATTATTTAGCATTAGCCAATTTAATATAATGTCCATATATCGAGTATTGTTTTCATCAAATACTCTTTCGTAATACGGTGTTCAGTTATTTGTTTTCAATTGTCAATATAGAAGTAGCTGAAATTGAAACTAAATGATTATAAATATAGTAAATTTAACTTATTATATTCTATAAATAAAATGTTATAAATCTAAACTCAAATTCTGAACTTAAATTCAGTCGTCGATAATTATCTTAATAAGTTTCATGTATTAAATGTGCTTCGACCAATGTTTTTCGGGCATTGTTTAGTATTAGCCAAATTAATACAATGTCCATCTAGTATTGCTTTCATCAAATACTCTTTCTTAATACGGCGTTCAGTTACTCATTTTTAATTGTTAAATTACAAATAGCTGAAATTGAAACTAAATGATTATGCTCTGTCATAAGACAGTTTTTGAGATTTATTAAACTTTAGTTCAATAAAAAATTAAAATTTAAAGTTTGTTAGGTTAAATTGGATAAAAATACTGCTACTATTCAACATAATTTCAATAATCAGTAAAATTAATTTATTATAAAAAGGGCAAACAGCAAACAGTAAAATTCTAAAAAATTAGCAATGAACTTTACCTATTGGGAAAATAAAGAGTGAAAATTTTCTATTATGATCATAGACAATAGTTTCCAATAAGATTTAACAGAATAAATTATTTACAGTAAAAAAAATTAAACAATAAAATTTATTTATTTGGTGCGATTCTCGACAAAGTTGCTGGATAATATTTTTGGTTTGCCAGAGGTGGCAAATAAAAATGGTCAGCGGTACATGGTTGAGATTATAGTGATAATGACATGATAGAAAAATTATAATACATAATTAAAGTATATTGAGCAATTATATTAAGAGTAATAAAAAACAATTTGTCAATAAAATTGTTCATTTTTAAACTAGAGGTCATAGATGTTCGGTTATAATTTAACTCTGGATATAATTATTCGGATTCATAATCTGGGGGCCTTATTAACCCCAAGGGGTTGGTCCGGTATTGTAAAAAATTAAAAAAAATTACCAGTATTTGGTACCAATCAGTATTAGCCGGTATGACCAGTACCCGACCGGTGTGGGCCGATATTGAGAACGACACAATATTAGAAGCAATTGGTGCCATTTTTATTCCAAAATAGTACATACCATCAATAACCTTGATTTCAACCTATTAAGCCCAATCATCAACCCATATCCAAATTCCAGGCATACTGTTCCAACTTCCGAGTGATATGAATGAAATTTGAGGTCTAGAAGTAACTGCAAATTATCAAATGTTTGAAAAGCTGGTTATCACGAGCTCATCGTGGATGAATTTTCGCGCGATCAAGAGGTTCATGGACTGAGTTAGACAATAAGATATCAAATTATTTCAAATTTGACGAGCAAAGATTATCTGTATAGACTTACAAATGGAAGGAGGAAATATCATAAACCAGATCTATTGAACTGCCCCTGTTAGACAAAATTGAGCATAATTTTCCTAACATTTCTGTCGAAATTGAGTAAATATTACAAATAAATCTGTATCAAAGACAACTACTGGACTTTTACAATAACTGGGTAAAGACCTTACCACATCAAAGCAGTGTCTGTTTCACACAATGTCACGATTAACATTCAGCTCCGCATCCATAGTCAAAACGGTGATAATAAAACAGCGCCTAGTGATAATTCGGTAGTTTAAACTATTCCTTTTTCTTAAATCTCTTCGAGTTGTGGAATTCAGTCCAAAATTGATAGCCGAAGTATCAGCGAAACAACGATATCCCCAACAATAACCTGGCTTCTTGTCCCTCAGATTTGCAAGGTGATCTTTCACCGGTAGTATGATGCCACAATGTAGAGCATGAGTGCCGATGAAGCAGTGACAAAAATTTCCTGCACAAGTATTAGCTTGTCAATTGAGCAACAATCACATGGTAGAAAGATATCAACATATGGGTAAAAAAACCTAAATAAATTGGAAGGAAGGCTGCCATTCCTTTGCATAATCATTCTGAAAAGAAGTATCTATCACGGAAGCACTTATCTTGGGAGAACTTCTGATGGGTAACACTTGGAATGAAATCATAGAGGAGATTAAAGGTTCATAAAAATGGACTTTAGCTTCCAAACTGTAATACACATCTCAATAACCAACCAGAATTTATGATACGTGGTTAAACGAGAACAGAGACATAATGAACAGTTATTGGCAGTTTCCAAGAGAGTAAGTACTTTGAAGGTGCCCTAAGGCTTGGGAAAGCTTTATGAGGGCCCAAGAAAGACAGACAAACATAAGTTAACCTGACGAGAGTCGTGAGACACTATTTCGAAGTGGCAAAGAAGAATAGCGTGCCATATACTGCTCAGTAATAATCAACATATCCGCACTATTCAGCAGTTCAAGGTAATTTGAAAACTTGAAAGAAGACCCAGGTGCACCACGTAATGGAAGATTCAGTTTGACCCTAGGACATGGAAGGACATTCCAAGAACTGGAAACCCGTCGTGAGGTGCTCGACAAAGTTGAGTGGGGCAGTTATCACTTGACCTTCAAATTGCGACGGGAGATCTAAAGAAGGCCAAGTCTAGAGGTTGCACATACTCGTCATTGATAACTGTACTTGTATTTTATCTCAATCTCATTGTAAGATTAATCTGTAACTTACTAAGCCATGGTGCTTGTCGTAGGAGTAGATTAGAAGCAGCAGTAGCAGTAGCATTTCACTTGCAGTAACCGTTGAGTAAGAAGTGTCAGGTACCATTCCTTGTGATTTATGTGATATCAAGTTCATTCAGCTCTGCTGTAGAAATCTTCTTCTTTTAATTTCCCATTTCTTTCTCTTGTCAATTTCAATTACTTGAACTGGTTCTTGCCATGTTTAGTTTCAATTTAGCAGAAAATTCTCTTCATTGAGGCAGAACAACTTTCAACACTCTCGGTTGATCTAGGTTGTTGTTTATCTGAAAAGGCCTACTCCAGTCTTTCCTGGCATGCGTCTTTACAAAATTAACCTTAAGCACAAACAAAGCATTCAAAAGTACATTTGAATTGCCCGTTAGGTGCTGGCTGATTTTCAAAACAGATCTAGATGACAAATGGCACCAAATTAACTATTTAAAACCATTTCCCCAGGCAACAAAAAGTAACCAGTCTCAAGTACACATCGGTGCCTTCATCTGAAACTGCACGTATTTATATACACACTTATATAAGTGACTAGAATCTTCTTTTCAAGAAAATCACAAATTCAGAAAGAAAAAAATCCATTCTACATATAAAAGCAGAAATTTGGAGGTGGTTATAGAACCTAAGCTGTATACGGTTCAGAACATGTAGATATATAATATACGAAAAGCATGAGTATCACCAACACTCTAAAATGTCAAAACTAATACTGATAGTGATGTACCTGGCTATTATATAAGAAAGCAGGGATGTAACTGCCAAGAAGCTCAATCCCATTCAGGATACTGGTGAATCCCTGCAATAAAAACGAGAAGCTATGATAAACTAACAAAAGAAACCCAAGAGAGCTAACAGGGAACTCAATCAAACATGGTTTGAAGTGGAAATGTCAACCAATTAAATTCAAATTCATATAACCACAAAAAGATACCAGCTCAAGAAGTCATTCTTGAACAGTTTTTTGAATTAGAATGTAGCCATGGACCAGGCGTCAGATCACAATTTCCAAATGTTTAGGTTATTTGCTATTAGCTAAGGATATGTACTTTGCACTAATTTCAAATATTCTAGTGGATGAGGTAGAGAACCCTGATCCATTCCTACTCTCTTTGCAACCCCTCTTCTATTCTCTTCTTCAGCGTCCATCATAGGAATCTAACTTGGTATCAGCTCCAATGCTTATAATTCAGAATAATTTTTTGAAGTTTCGGGATGTGATTTGTCTTCTTCTTTTGTTTTTCGTTTTTTTCCTGTTCACCCACAAACAAAAAAAAAAATTGAAAAGTTTCAGTATAGTCGCCTTATAGGTTCTGGTTGCTCAAAAATTGGCTCCGTGATTATAAAACATCATTTCATACCTTTTTCCTATTTCCCTTTGATTGGCGAAACAATAAGATCAGTTTTTGGAAATGCATATCTGAGAATTTTTAGACAATTTATTGGTTCAATCCTAATGCTAGGGTACCGATCTAAGCCGTAGTGTATACCTTTGGTGGTTTCAATTATGAACCATCATGTCGTAACACCCATGATGCAAGGCAAATCGAGTCTCTTTGGCTTCAACAATGAGGTTCTATTATCTCCGAATTATGAAATAACATTTAACAGAAAGTGTAGAGCCTACCATTGGAAAACCACTTAATGAGTGTGAAAGGTACAAACTTTTGTAGTAGTCAAAATGGAAGCACTTACAAAAGATGAAATAGCTATACAGCCAAAAACCAGGCAAACAGAACGAAGAAGCCGTTTTCCCATTCTTACAACTCGTCCTTCCTCTTCACCATCTTCCTGCAGCCAACACCCACTTAAAAAGTTAGAATACCAAACGACAAAGTCAGTAGGTTCCAACATAAACACTTCAGAAATTCTGCACCGGATGATGGCACAACTCACTGTATATGTCGGCTTTATATGAGGTTCATACTCTCTCAACTTTACAAAAACTCGATATACAAATGCAAAGGATAGAAACTCCAACGGTTTATATTCAGCATTTCGCTGGATAAAAATCCAAGCAGTCTGCAGAGAGATCAAGAAAAGAAAGGATCAAATACAATACATATGGAAGAGGTTGACAGAACCACGTCAACTAGAGTAAAAATTATTACTCAAAATAAAGAAATGCGGAAGAAAAAAATGATTCTCCAATTGCGCAATTTACTTTCTTATAAGGTATCATACAATCCCAGCAATTTTACAACGGAGACAGTCATTTTCAGCTAAAGGTTCATAACCAGCATATATAATATTGGGCCAAAATTAGGGCAGATTTGGCAACATATGAATCTGGATCTGATTACTGATGCATCAATACGAGTTCAAATGAACATGAAATGCATCACAACAATGAATTGTACCTAGATTCAAAAGTTGATGATAATGTGAATACCTGGGCCCTATGAACCTAACATTGCATCCACATTCCACATCAACAACTTCTGGAAATATTTATAACTCATAATATCATTGATAACCATGGCAGACAAGTTTTCTCATTTCTTGGACAAAAAGAAAGGGGAGAAGGCAAAGTTTTCGAAACCATGAAATGGATTTTTATGGCAAAGCAGCACAGTGATCTTACAGCAATCTCAAGCAGCACAGTGATCTTACATTGCAATCTCAACTTACTCAAAGACAATACCACAGGAAGAAAAAAGTAGCACAGAGATTAGCATTCTTCTTGAACATGCTTGATGTAGTTCTACATTTCAGTTGTGGCAGAATTCAAAGTACAGAAATGTTTTGAGTTAAAGAAAAGAACAAAGCACAAAAACAAAGGAAAATAGCTGACAAAAATTGGCATACGTAGACTGCACACAGTTGTTAGATTGGATGAAAACAAAAGGCATGGCAACTGTAAAATTTATCATTGGAACTGTAAGAGGTATAAAATAGGACTGAATCACCTCCGCATTTCTTATAATAACTAAGAAGAGTTAAGTTCTTAACATAGCTGCAGGATACCTCTCTACAGATGAATCTTTCTTATCTTCCGACTGTACCTTAACAAGCTATCAATTTTTAATTCTTCTCTATTTGCAAGTGGATATTTTGGTTTTTTTATTTTTATTTTTTATAATGGTTATATGGATCTGTAAGCAGAAATTTTCCATTACTTTAAGCCCCACATCAAAAGAAAGCTCAAATAAAAAGGCAATACGGCACAAGAATGCTAATCCTGATTACCATACCACGTAGAAAGAGCACGCAATTAGTTTTCAGGTCCTGAAGCATGCATGTATCAATGTAGTTTCCATTTATGTCAGGAGAAAGTTGCAACTGCTGATAACCAAAGGTAATGGGGAAAAAAAAATACACTTACAAATACAGCAGATATTGCCAGGTTGATCCGCATATCTTTAATACTGGACTTTGCGAACCTGAAAGCAAAGAATCCGCTGGACTAAATAACTACAAATTCTGCAAGAGGGCCATTTTAACAACTATTGCTGGGTTGATAAACCTATCCTAACAATGGACTTGATCAACCAAAAAAAGCAGAGCATGCACTGGAGTACAGAACAACATAATTTGCAAAAGGAACCAATGTTAACAAGTGGTTGGCTGGGGTGAAGGAGTAAAAGATTCCACGGGAATCTTATCACGAGAGAGAGAGAGAGAGAGAGAGAGAGAGAGAGAGAGAGAGAAAGCAAAAATGGATACTCTAAATAGGAGTGCTATGGTTTCTTTCGAATTTCAAAAATTATGAGCATCATTTAGCAGTGTTAAACTGTTTGTATCATTTTGATCTCCCTACTTCACCTATGGTCGAGTGATCAAACAATATATAGAAAGTGATGCAACGAAGGGTGAGTGGACAACACCAGGATAAGATTGAACACAAAACAAAGACATCAACCAAGAAATAGTCATGGAAATACTAGCACAATAACTACAGAAGATTTTCTCTTCCTTCCTCCATTTGACTGGAATCTCCTATCATAGTTATTGAAATTGTTTTTACAAACAAACATTCCAACATCCCACACTCGCACATAATATAAAAACAAAGAGGACATCAACTATTTTGGGGACATTTACAACGATGCCCATTAGTATCATTAGAGGCGCAACGACTCTTTTGTCATAGATATGGGACACAAAGAAATGTCACGTATAGTTTACACTGCCAAAACAGCTTTGTTACTCATTTACTGCAAACAGTAATAAATTGGTAAAGTATAATCAGAGCAATAGGAAGTGTTCGTAACAGCACTATTTTCTAACTTTACAATGAAATGCAAAGACAGACCTTGGGGCCCATGGTACTAGTGGCTGCTTATCAGCATACTTGATATCCTTAGGAACCTGAATGTTAGAACCAGTTAAGAATGGTAACCAGCACCATGCCAAAAAAAATAACCAATGGGTAGCCATGAAACATCTGAGTGAAGCATCACAAGATAGAGAATCGCATGATAAAATGGTAAAACACTATTGAGAACTACTCTACAGGTGTCCAGCAGAGTGAAAAATCACTCGACTAAACAAGCAATGGAATAGTTTGAGGATTTCTCCCACGAAAAAGAGGTAAACTAAGCACAACTTTTCTGAACAAAGCTCTTTAGGCTTCACTGCTGGTTATAAATTGAAACTAATAACCAACAGCATATTACAGTGAGAAAAGCATTTGAGTAAAAGAGCAAGGTACTAATTCAGAATTTCTTTTGAGGCAAAGGAGGAAATATAAGCACAAGTTTCTCAAACAAGATCTTCATGCTTCCTTGTTTTGTCTACCAAAATCTACAGTTGCCAGCATCATATTGCACTGGAAAATGGTAGGGAGACATCTTATAATGAAGACACCATCTCGTCTAGAAAAGGAATAGTTGAACGGACAAGCCAAACAACCTTGTAATAACACACACTGTGATCTGCCTCAACAGTCTATGTACAAGCAAGATCCCAGCCTCAACATCAGTGGCTTCAGAGATATATAACTTCTGCTTTTATCCTTCAAGATTAGAACCTTGAAGCAAAGAAAACTAAGATTTGAGAAATATACCTGAAAGGAACCAGAACTCACACCCTTCTTTCGGTTTTCCAATTGTGCCATCATAACTTTGTCATATGCCTTCTCTAACTGGAAAAAATATATGTAGAAAATACATATGCCAATATTATTGTATAAAAATACTTCCGCAAACAAATAAAAATCCAAAGAGGAAAATATGGCCAACAAAAAAAGGGGAAAAACTGTAACCTACTTGGGCAGCAGTTGCTTCATCACCTGTCTCTTCTGCATCCTTGCGTTTACTTGCATATGCCTTCTTGACCACCTCAAATCCTGCAATGGGACTCACACCAAGCACCTGAAACAAGTATGAGAAAGGGAGAAATTGAAGAAGGAAACAAACAGCTCAACATAACACCAGCTGAAACTACCTCATACGGGTCAAAGCTTCCGTCTGAACTTCTTGAACTTCCTGCAGCTGATGAAGCAGCACAAACCACTCTTATATTGAGTTGAGACGTTCTACCAAACCTGACACGTTCATTATCCGAGCAATATAAGAAACTGCTTCAGATAAACTAGACAAAAAATATGAAACTGCTTCAGATAAACTAGACAAAAAAACAAAAGGAGTATCCTTCCAAAGTAATGAGCTAATGCGTACATATACACAAATATTTTCCAGATTGCACAATCTATACAGCATAGTACCAATCACAGTATGTCATGTATCAACTATCACCCAAAGAATCAAAACAACAGTTGCCCCACAATCTTAACCAATTTAAACTATTTGGCAAGCCACGTGGCAATACCTCAATGGCACTGGATAATTGTCGGAACCGCAGAACTTGAGTTCTATGTCAGTTGCTGAGAGAACATAAACACACAACTTTCACTCAACCTTGACTGATGAAAGTACTTTGATATTATAAAAGTTCAAATAACGTTTCTTTTCACTAATTAATCTATGCTTCTCAACAAAACAGGATGAAAGAGAAAACATTCGAGCATATGTTTAGGTTAGCCACTTAAAAGGAAAAACTTCCCGAGCAAATTTTACCTGACAACCGAGTAGGGGAATTTTGAAACAGAACTTCTGAGAAAGCCATTCTTTCGAGAAAACTGCAAGGTGGGACATTGAAGGACGTTTGATATTGCCAAAACCATGGCGTTGAACCCCCCTCTCTCTCTAGGTTCCTTGGGTTTTACTGTGGAAAAGATGGAAGATTGGGAAGGATTCGGATGCTCGATTATTGTGTAGCTACTGGGTCTTGGGTTCGAGTCCTCCGCCGAAATCTCTTCTCTTCACAACCAATTTGTGAAAACAAACTCTTCGATAAATACTATCTTATGTGACATACCACGTAATCGGTAGAAGTGTTCGCGTGGCCTAATGGATAAGGCGCTCGCCTCCGGAGCGGGAGATTGTGGGTTCGAGTCCCACCGTGAACGGTCTTTGTTCCTTCGTAGGTTTTATTACTTTTTCCCTATTTCTGGCTTATAAGAAGCGGGAAGTGGTCATCCTCATCAATCTACCGATTTCTCTGGGATTCAGGGAGGCTACAGTGTACTTTCCTATAGTGCATGTATAGTACGGGTAAAATTATATCGTTTTGTTCACTTTGTCCTCAAAACTACATCGTTTTGTCTTATTACGTGAATTTTATCAGAATACATGGAAATTAAAACGATGTAATTTTGATGACAAAATGGGTAAAACTATGTCGTTTTACCTGCACTACACGTACACTACAGGAAAGTAAATTACAGCTCCCCCAAATCCATTTCTCTGCCTCGGCTCTATTAGAGCTTCTAGGGATAGCAAACTCGTCCGACTTGCTTTGTTTCACTTTGGTCTCCGTTTCGAACGGATTA
Source organism: Arctostaphylos glauca (assembly GCA_019985065.2). Classification (NCBI taxonomy): domain Eukaryota; kingdom Viridiplantae; phylum Streptophyta; class Magnoliopsida; order Ericales; family Ericaceae; genus Arctostaphylos; species Arctostaphylos glauca. The sequence continues at coordinate 20,931,857 of JAHSPW020000013.1, forward strand.
AGGATTCAAAAAAAATTTGGAAATTAAATTTGGGAATAGATTTAAAGAAAATATTGAGGAATGGGTAGGTAACTCTACCCCGATCACCACCCCGTGAATGTTAAAACCTTATTTTAATATTTGTTAGGGTTTGTAAGGAAGAGGAGAATAAAATCATGTTTTTGAATTGATGGAATAATGGAACAAGTTAATAATATTCTTGAATGATTTTTTTTGTTGTTGTTATGAGAATGTTGTATTATGTCTAACTCTATATTTTAATTAGTTATTATTGTTATTTTTTAATATTTTAGAAGACTTTTGCTTAATAGTATTCACGTTTATGTATATTTTTTTTGTTGTGTTTTTTTTCCCCATGAAAATAGAAGTCATTCCAAAATTTTAATAATTACTAATTTAATTTTTTAAATTAGAAATATTAGTTTTGTTTTTTCATGTTTGGATATCCGTTCTTCCTTCAGAAGATCTCCATTCTCCGTTCGGAACAGAGATGGAGGGCAAAAATACTCTCCGTTTGGGGATCAGGACGAGAATGGGAGCCAAATACAAATTCGGGGATAGAAGGTGGAGACAACAATATCTGCTCTCCATTCGCTCTGTTGCCATCTCTATATATACATACATGTATGCACACAAATTGATTTTGCTTACTCGATCCATCAATGCTTCGTCAATATTATACACGTGTTCCTTTAATTTGTCAATATTTTCCTTTTACTTCAATCAACTAAATAGAATTCACTGTATTATTCATTATTTCCCCCAAAATTGGATTCATTTTGTTCCTATCTAAGTTTTATTATTCTTTTATGTCGCATTAATTTGGCACAAAAAAGTTGGCCTCAAACCCAATTCATTTGACGTGTTTTTGCCGTATGGTCTCCTCCCACCTAAAAGTACCACATTTACGGAAGTCATCATTTGCATGTTCCTTCCAAAATAACATATAATTATTGGGACAAACATGAATATTTTTCTCATAACTGAGACACAAACTCTTGATGATTTTTTTGGCTTCATAACAGTCTTTTGGCAACTTAGAACATGAGGGAAGCATGTCTTTCAAAATTTAAAGAATTATTGTGAATATCTTTTAATACATTTTACGTGATACAAAAGTAGGACACCTGACAACTTGCTAAAAGTATTGCACCCTTTATAAAGAGATTGCTCAGCATCTTTGAGCACGTCGTAGAATTTTTGTGCATTTGTATTTGGAACTTGAGTAGGTTGTTGCACACTTAGACCTTCATTAGTTGGTTTTGATGCATGCATTTGCTTCGCCTACAGATCTCGTATACCATCATAATTGAAATGCATATCTTCGTCGTGATTCTCACAAGTGTACTAGAAGTTGTTGCAGAGAGAATTTCTCTATAATAATACCAACAATTATAACCTTGACTAATTCCGAATGAGACCAAGTGATAATGTACAAGGTCAACATCAACATATAAGAATCCACACATTTCACACATGGACATAAAATTGTTCCATCCTTGGATGCATTAGGAGAAGCAAAGTTCAAAAAGTCATTCAACATCCTGACAATTTATGTTTTTTTTATCTAAAATGGAGTACCCAAAAAAGGAAATATATAAGTGTAATAAAAAAATATTATCAAAATGACACACTGAAGTTATATTTTTTATGCTGGTAGTTTCCTAACTATTTGCTACATACACCATGGGTTTTTCGCTAGGATAAAAACTTTTAGGAGATCTTCATTTTCTTGTAGTGCCATAAATTCATTGCATGTCGGGTTTTGCTAAATGCGCATACCTATTTAGTTGTTTAACCAAACACAACTTAGTAAGAGTCCCCGACCAATTTGTTAACGGTCAATAGAAGTGATGTGGTGGATATAATAAGATGAGAGATATAATAGAATTCGTTATTTATTATAGAGAGATGAATAGTTATAAAGGGTTTGTTTGAGTATTTTTTGAGAAAAAGAATATGGTACATATAAGTAGGTGATGACATTTTCATAATTAATAATAGTATTCTTGTAATTAATAATGATATTTACATAAATAGAAAGAGAATATGGAACAGGATAAGATATGGATAGAAGAATGGGTGGAATAATTTTATCACTCTCCGGGACAGATAAAATTTGGACCCTAGATATAATTTTCAGGGTCCAAAGAAGTAAATAAACTCTAAATATGATAATCCGAATTACCATGTCCAAAGTGATAATTTTATCTCTTTTTTGGACCTCTAACAAACAGCCTTGTAAAGGGTCAAGAGGGCTACATGTCCAAAAATCTTAGCCTAATACGGGTGCAGGCCAATGTGGAATTTAGAATTGGCCATATAAATAAATCAAGCTCACCTATAATGCTTGATGTATCAAACTCAATAACAATTTCTTTGAAACTTAAAAGCTAGCTCAAGTGGATAGGTGATTGTTCCCAAGTCTATAAAGTTTTAGGTTCAAGTCTCCTAATTTAACTAATTATCTAATAAATAGTATATTAAGTTTAGAATTGTTTTAAGCAAAACAAATTATAATATAATTTTTATTACGTTCAAAATAAATTGTTACATTTTAAAGGTTTTTTTGAAATTCAAAACTCGGATAGATCTCAAAAAACTCTGTCTAAACTTTAATTTGATATAATCTTAAAAATTCAACATAGATTATTTTGGACGTGATACAAATTATGTTGTAATTTATTTTGTTCAAAAAAATTCAAACTTCAAATTTTAATAACTTAACTAATTTGTTTGACTAATTTTAATAGTATGAGACATAACTGCATAATGATTTAAAAAGTAAGAGAAGTTTGAGTAATTTCATAAAGCTCAGGAGATGTTAGTGTATTTTCAAAAATCTCAGGAGAGGTCAGTGTGATTTACCGAAAAAAAAAAAAACACAATTTCTTTCATTTATCAAATTTTATTCCTCCAACATTATCATTGATTTGTATAACTCTTAAAAGAACACTCAAACTCTAACAATACTCCACGACAACAAGTCTAGCTCTTTCATCTATCGAAAATAGGAAAAAAAAAATTCATTGCGTATTTAAGAACATTCAAACTCTAACAATACTCCATGACAACAACTCTAGCTCTTTCATCTTATCAAAAATAGAAAAGAAAAAAAAATATATTCATCGTGTATTTGACTTATTGTTTTTCAAGATTACTTTGCGCCTGATCTCCTGCTTTGATGAAGACATTGTACCAGAACTCCATGTCTTCATTAATCTTGCGATCATCAGTGGAAGGTTGCGTAGTTTTTACCATCACAGGAGAATTTACTGTACCTGATGAATCATCGATCAATATTGGTGCAGAATTTGGTGCATGTACTGTACTTTGAAGTGTCACAGGCTTTGATTTTGTGAAAGTGTTTAATATTGTAGTATCCGCGTTGGGTTGAATTTGTTGAAGTTTCTTCTTTAGGCGTGTATGCCATAAATTCTTTATTTCATTGTCTGTTCTTCCTGGCAATCTTGTTGCAATAGCAGACCATCTAGAGAAAATTTGAGAAATAATTGGGTTAAACAAGATTTACACAATATCATGTCATAACAAATCCAAACACTACTATTGCACTTGATGGATTCTAATATACTTTTTCGATAACTCACATAATGTTCAGATTAATTTACATATACTTCGATTAATCTCTGGAGGACAAATCTCACTATTTACCGACGGAATTGGTCATGAGAGAGAGATATTTTCCATGAAGTTAGTACATCAATCTTTATATTTCATGGGTGCTAGACATGCGATGTATAGTGAGTATGTATATATACATATATATATATGAGAGAGAGAGAGAGAGAGAAACCTGTTTCCAAGAATTTGATGCAGCTTTAAAATGTTATCTTCTTCCTCCTTGCTAAAGTTTCCTCGCTTAATATCAGGCCTCAAGTAATTGGTCCATCGCAGTCTGCAACTTTTGCCACACCTAAGTAGTCCTACCTTACACAAAAATATTAATTAAAACAACAAACAATTTTGAGTTCGGTGATCAGAAAACAAATAAAAAAATTAATCTGTCCATAATTTTCTAAGAAATCCTGTGTTTAATTTAGAAAAAAGAAACAAACATAATTACCAGCTTGTTTGGGCAGTGCCCTCCAATTGTCATGACCATACTTTCCGATGTAGGAAATCAAAATCTGATCTTCCTCGGCTGTCCACGGTCCCTTCTTCTGTCCCATGTTCTCACAGCAAGGAGTCCTCATCTCTCTCTCTCTCTCCCACACACACAAACACACACATGAGTTGGGTTTGTTTTCGTTAAACATAAACCATCCCTTAATAGAACTCACCACACAAGAAAGTCCAACAGATGGTTAAAAAACAAAGCAACTTTTTGGTAGAAAAAGTCTATCTCTCTCTCTCTCTCTCTCTCTCTCTCTCTCTCTCACACACACACACACACACATCCGTATTCGCTACAGGTGGGCTATTGAGTTTCTTATTTCTTTGACTCTAAATTGTTTGATATTATTTTCTTAAAGGAGCTAGAGACATCTTCGTTTTTACGTTTTCAGGCACGGGCTCTACACAATTTTGGAGCATTATTTTAATACTCTTTGTTCTCATTGATTTGCGTATTAAAATTAACGAATTTAATAGTTTTGGGATTAATAGTTCAGTAATTATTTGTCATAATCTCATGTTTAGATAATCCACTCGGACGTCTAGAGTTTTAAAGAAAGACATTTTGTTGGAATTGTGTGGATAACGTATGTGGCGGTGGTGCAATAGTTAGTACAGACGAAATTAAATTAGTCTCACCCGGCCCCTCTCCTAGAATAAAGTAGTACCCAATGTATACGTATTATTTTAATCTCGAAATTATTTGTCCTGATTCAATTTTGAGAAATCAAGCATGAAATTGCACAAGATTAGGCACGAATAATCTAATCCTGCGCTTTTAATCTGCGAATCAAACAAGCCTGTTATATAACTGTATTATATCTAGTATAATTATAGCGGTGTCCGCATAAATTTACTCTAGTCTTTTCTATTTGAATGTACTTTATTTATTTTTATTTTTTTAAATTGGTAATTTACACGAACACCATCTAAATCTTTGTCCAAATATTTTCTTTTGTCCTGTCATAAGACGAAATTGCCTATGTAAATTCCTATACCTACCATAAGTTCATTAAAGAAAAGAGTCAACAGAAAGAATAATTAATTAATTGAAAAATGACCAGTAAATTTTATTATTATTTCTATACACGAGGAAAAAATTTCCATCATATGTTCCCTCGTGTTATTAAGATAATTTGGGCCCGCCGCTAATATTTTTCATATTTTTTTTGTTATATAAGTGATAGTCAGAGCTGCAACAGTTCCCAGTATAACCTTAAAACATCGTTTGATTTGCAAATTAAAATTGTAGTCCTGTGATTATTTGTTCTGGTACTATTTTAATATCAGTCAAACTTAATCTCATGTTTGTTTTGGACTGGATTAAATCCAGGATATTTCACTCAAATGTTTAAGATTTTAAAAAGAAATATTTTGCTGAAATTGTGTGGATATACGTATGTGGCGGTGGCATAGTGGTGGTCAGAGGTCGTGGTGGTGGTGGTGGTGGTCGGAGGTGGGGGTAGTGGTGATCGGAGACGGTGCGGTAATATTTAATTGGTACAGACGGAGTTAAATGAGTCTCCTTCATTCTCCTAGGATAAAATAGTATCTCATATATAAGTATTATAATAATCCCAGGATTATTCATCTAAGTTCATTTTTGGAAAACCAAATATGAAATTGCACGAGATTATAAGGCACAGATGATCAAATCTTACGCTCTTAATTCACAAATCAAACAAGGCCCAAGGGGTTAGCTCAGTAAAAGGAGAGAGGTCGGACTAAAGGGACTTGTTCTTCCAAGATCATGAGGCTGAATCCCACAAAAACTAATTACTACGGGTCACTGAAGATTTGTTCGTTAACTTTGGAGTTTCGAGTATTAGTCGATATTAGGTTGAGAATAATTTCAAAACCGACTGGATACTTTCCCTATCCGAAAAATAATAATATCATTAAGTAAATATATATTTTCAATCTATTAGATACTAACTTTCTTGGTAATTGCTTTATCTCTCTGGGTTTGCAAAGTGTAGCGTGACAAAGCTTTTAGTAGTCAATTACTTATAAATGGTCCAAAAAGGCAGGCGACATGGACATATCACATACGGCCTGTGCCGACGAATCTCACCATTCGAGTGCTCATCCCAAATTAGGATTGAATTAAGCAGCACCCTATTCTTGAATTTTCTTTCTATTGGAGCGTTTGGATTGATTTACGCACACGTCGATTAATATTTGAAGGACATATTTTAGAATTTTTTATCAAAATAGGGCTAAAACGGAAAGAAACGAGCGAAATAGGGCAGATCTCAAACTAATTATAAAACTAGGGCAAAACGCGATTGTGATTCGTGTTTTACTAGTAAAACGCGTTTGTTATTCGTGTTTTTGGTCAGATCCAGCCCGCGTGGCATTTGGTGCCAGGGGCCATTGGTCCACGTGTAAAACGCAACTCCAAGTCGCGTTTTTCGTTTGGTCGTTCCAGCTCCGACTTTTCGAGGATGCCCTACTACGCAAATGGGAAACGCGTTTTAAAAAGTTGCCCTAATACGCAAATTGGAAACGCGTTTTATTGTGCTGTATAAATAGAAACATTGGTGGTCATGGACCCATATCGCCTTCCACCATCGTGGGCAAAGCTCCACTTCTTGACGTCCATCTCGTCGATAACCTTGCCAACAGCTCCTTCGTGCAAAGGGCGAATTTGTTGTAGTGCCGCGTTGAACTTGGATACTTGTAGTTCATTTGCCGTCATCTTCACCAGGTCCCCTGTTTTCTTGCCGAATTTTTTGGCAAAGTTCGCTCCTACATGTCTAGAGCAGAACCGATGATATGCTTGTGGAGGTTTCCATTCCGGATCAGTTTTTAAGTACCCCACGAGACCAGTGTGTCTGTCCGTAATTAGGCACAAACCAGGCTTGTCAGTAACGTAGGCCCTTATTTGGCGTAGAAACCACCCCCACGTGTCAGTTGTCTCTTGATCCACAATGGCAAATGCGACAGGAATTAGCGCGTTGCATGCGTCTTGCGCGATCGCAATGAAAAGTGTATGTTTGTATTTTCCACTCATGAAAGTGTCATCTGCACATAGAACAGGCCGGCAGTGTTTAAAAGCCTCGATGCATGGTCCGAAAGCCCAAAAGACTTGGTCAAATGGAATCCCCCCTCCACCACGTGTTGGTCCATTTTCGGTTTCTAGCCTCCAGACGGTACTTGGATTAGCTCGAGCAGCCTCGGTGAAGAATTGTTTGAGCTTATTGTATGATTCATCCCAGTCACCATAGATCTCCGCAATGGCCTTTTGTTTGGCTGCCCAACATTTGACATATGATGCCTCAAAACCTCCGCAGTTCTCCTTGATGGTTGCAATGATGGTTTTGATTTTAATTGCTGGGTCAGAATGGACCTCTGCCCGTATGTAGTTCAAAATATAAGAAGCATCTAGCATGGGGTGGTCAGATGTCATATTTGATGTGAGACACGTATGAGGTCCAGCATATTTTGAAATAATCCATATTCCTCCCTCCTTTGGCTTCGAGTGGGCACATAGACGCCATGAACAGGGTTCCCGATTGCTGCAAACATAAGAAATTGAGGAGGTATTGGACTCTACCACCTTCGCCGTGTGATTTCGATCCATACTGTATGCTTTCACGGCCCTTTGTACAGCAACTTTTGATGGGAATATCATTCCCTTATGAAGCTCTGATCTGTTGTCCCAACCAAGTACGTCCTTGTCCGGCAATGTTGGGGATGGATCGATGATGTTTGTCCACGTGTTCTGCGTGTAGATGTACGATGGTGGCACGTACAATTCAGAGTCTCCATCGTCACCGCCATCAGCCTCTCCATCGTCACCGCCATCAGCCTCTAGCCCTGCATCCACATCCTCTTCGGAAGTATTTTCATCCGTATTAAATTCCGGCACATTGTCTTCATCTGCCAAAAAATAGTAAAAACATGAAATAAAATTTGTTATTGGTAACTATATATAACATAAAACAACAAGGAAAATTTGTTACCGTCTGATCCCATCAAATTTTGCTCAAAACCAGGTGAGGATAGTTCCACATTTTCATCTTGTTCCGCACCGATTTGCGTGGATTCCGTGGTAATGATAAAGTCGTTTCCCGATATTGTCCTACTCATTTCTCCGCCAACATCTTCTGTAAATGTAGGTCGTCGTCGTCGACTAGCCTTTGACTCAACATATATTTCCGGTGTGTAACCGGAAATCATTCCCGCTAGGTCAAATATTACGTCCACCGAACCATCGTCGACGAGGTCTAACGATGCGTACGTGTAATGTGTGTGAGGATAACTCAATACTGGATATCGATAGATCATTTTCATATTATCCCCTACAACATTACAGGCACACCGTATTCTTTGTCGTAACTCGTCAACTCTGATTCCTCTTCTTAGTATGAGAAGTACCGTTGAACCTCCATCATAATTAGGACCGTCACGCTCTTGCACTACCTTCCCACCCGTGTGTACCAAAGTTATAAATCTGGTACCGTACCGCCCGGTACCGGGCGGTACGTACCGTACCGGGTCGAAAACGGGACAGGTGGACGGGCGTTCCGCTCCGGTCAAAATTCCGGCAGTTCCGGTCGGTACCGGCCGGTACCGGCGGTACCGGCGGTATCTCGGATCTCGGCCGAGGTATGATTTTTGTTTTTTTTTTTAATTTTATTCGTCCTTTTGTAATTATAGAAAACTTAAAGGTATGAAATGTAATTAGGTGAGGGTAAAAACTAAAAAGCCCTAAACCAAAAAAATGTTCTGCACTTCTGCTTGCCCTCACCGCCTACCTCACCGCCTACCTCACCGTTCTGATTTTCCGACCTCCCCACTGCTGTGTTTTCGGTGTTCTTCCGTCCGTCCAAGACTCCAAGTTGGTATGTTTCTGCGTTTTATGTTGATTTCAATGGAGTAGATCCATTTGGTGTCTTCATTTTTTTTGCGTCAATGGATTATAAATTGGAGTAGATCCATTCGGTGTTCTGCGTTTTTTTGTTTTATGTTGTTTTTTCTGCATCAATGGATTATAAATTAGTTGCTTTGCCACTGAGGCTCTTATAATAGATTATGCTGACAATGTATAACTAGAACTGATGGATATTAGTTTGAAATTACAGAAATTAGATGTTGAATTGGCGAACTGATTTTTAATGTATAACTAGAACTGATTTATAATAGATCCATTTGATGTATAACTAGAACTGATTTTTAATGTTTTCCTTGGTGAATTGGCGAACACCTGCATATTTTACTAGACTGATTTTTTGGTGATTTACTTTTATATGTCAAATATATATTTTTAAAGAATATTTGTTTAAAAAATTGTATTATTTTTTAGCGACAAATCCGAAACGGTACTCCGGTACCTACCGGTGGCAAAACCGGTACCCTTGCCGGTACGAGATTGATAACTTTGGTGTGTACCAATAGGCGACAAGAATCTGAAGACATGTTTTTGCAACAAATTTAGGCTTCTTTTTACGATTCGGAAACTGCGAATTTAAAACAATTGAAAAACGCGTTTGCAATACGCGTTTTTGGTACGGCCATAAAACGCAATTTGGAATTGCGTTTTTTGGTAGGTCTGCGTATTTGCTTCCTTTTTCCAGGTTTTGGTCATTGATTTCCCAGCTTTTTGCGGGGACGTACTCCCTACATAAAACGCAATTACCATCTGCGTTTTATGGGGAATCTTAGGGGTTTGATTTTGCAGGCTTGGGGAATCTAAGTTATAACTTTTGAATAATCTTGGCCAAAAAAAAAAAAAGATCTTCTTCCACTTTTTAGTTTAAATAATTAATGATCCCACTATTAGACAAATTCATGAACTCCTATTTGTACATGTCTGTTCGTAATTACTTTAGGTGTGTTACAAATTCATGATCCCACTATTAGACAAATTACTTTAGGTGTGTTTTGAACACGTTAATGAAAGATTTGATTTCACTGGGAGGAGAAAAATTGAAAATGTAATGTAATCCTAACCCATCAACGTATTTTACTTAGGACACTTTCGTCTTTTCGACTACAAAACCTTGCGGGCCACGTTCCAAACATATAACTAAACCAGAAACCAAAATATACGCCCACATAACCTTCATCATAATATTACGAAATAGTTGTACGGAACCAACAAAAATAAACCTCCATAAGGTGAATACAGGTATTACATCGAGAGAACTGCGTCGCTCTCTAGCTTATGCGTAAACACAGGTATTAACTCTGTACGTATCAGTTTTCCGAGGGTCAATTTTACGCGAAAATGGACGTTCTTCTTCTGCATGCTGCACAAATATTGACGGTGGTATTGGTGGAGGAAGAGACCTTCGCTTACATATTTGATGGAGATGCGTGAAAATATGGCCGTAATTATTGCATGTGGTTGAATTTTCCACTCATTAGTCCATGCATGTAGATTGATATAAATAACACGTTGGCAAGACTCGTAACGAATGTGGAATGATTGATATTAATATGGGAAGATAACACAAAAGTGTTCTCCATATTGCGTATGGATAAAAAATTTCGCAACATAAAGTCAGAATTTATAGTGGAACCGATTGGACAAAAGATTCGGGCAACAGTGTTCTCCATAGAGCCTGTGAATGCCAAGATTGGACAAAAGATTCGGGCAGAACCACTGGCTTTTTTTCAGGGCAGTACAAATACGCGTATGGTAGTCGCGTTTTTAAGACAGATGTCGTTTTCCACTTGTGTGTAGTCGACTACCATACCTGCGTTGAAGGACACGTGTCGTATTCGTACGAAAAACGCGTTTTGTATTCGCGTTTTACGTACGACATAGCCGGTCCGGAACTGGTCGCTAGGACTTACCGCCGTACTGCCCCGACACTCGTACAGGAAAAACGCGCTTAATATTAGCGTATCTGGACGGATGCACTACATGGAAGTATTTGGACGGATGCACTGTATTTCCACGCAGGCCTTTATCTCGGAAAGATGCACATTGCATTCGCGTTTTCATATGTGTATAAATAGAGCCAATGTCGTAGTGTTGTCAAAGAAATGCACATTTTTGTTCATTACGTTTTACTAGGGTTTAAGGTTTAGGGTTTAGAAGTTGTGATCTCCGAATGTGTCCCATGTCTGATGGAAGTATGAATTATCCTCATATTGTTGGGAACACTTGTAAGAATCCTCTATTACTATTCATGTACTTGCGTACAAACATTAATTGTACGTTATACAAGTTCGAGAGGTTTTTTATGAACACCGATCCACATGCATGGACTAATGATGAACACCGATCCACATGCATGGACTAATGATGCATGTTGATCGATAAATTTTTCGCTTCAGCAGAGTGGTTGATGGACCTTACATCATCACTCTGTAACATTTTCGCCAATGAGGTCACGACATGGAGATCTTAAACATCGGGCAACGGCAGATGATGCTTTAAAGTCCAGCTGGTTAATCGCTTGCTTGGAGAAACTGGCAACTGTGTAATTTATTGAAGTGCAATTTATGCAAAATGCAAGCATATGTGTAATTTTTCATTGATTGTGTATAAAATTATTCAGAAATTAGTCATTTATTTATAAAATAGCCATGTTTTATTTTTATTATTAACTTTGGTTGGTCCTGCAGCATAAGCTATTCTTCATGTCTTTAGTATCGCCTTATTTGAATTTTTTTTAAATTTTAGTAAAAAAAAATATAACACATAAACTACACGTGGTTAGTATATAATATAGATAGATAGATAATAGAGTCTTAATCAAATAAGTAGTCCTAACAACATATACTTGTACAAGAAACATCTTAATAACTATCACCCAGCTTAATAGCTACCGGTGGACCCGATGACCACCAGTGCCGCACGTAGTAGGTCTCCTCTTTCTCTTAGGTCGAGTGGGCTCAAATGGGGCCGCTGGTGAACCACTACCCTCCTGCTCAACTTGTGTAACAATACCGAGCGAGTCACCGGTAGCTGCAACATCTTCAGGTGAAGCGGTAGGAACATCTTCAGTAGACAAACCTCTCAACATCGCCCAGTCCAAGTCAAACGAGACGGGGCTTAGAACATGATCGAACGTCGAGGCATGAGGAGGCATGGCTGAGTCCGAAGCTCCCACGTCGTCCGCTGTGGTCGATGATGGGGGGTCATGTACCCCCACTGCAGGTGGTGGAGAGGGAGCGGGGCCCTCAGCATCGGGTACTGGAACTTCGGGAACAGCCTGTACAGGTGGAGCCTCGTCGTCCACATCGTCGTCTGGTGCAGCTGCTTGAGATGGAGGTGGTGGTCGACGTACAAGACTTCGGTAGATCGACATTAGCTCCATGCCTTTACATCCAACTTCTTGAGAATGGGGGGGATGCGTAGGCCCAAACAACTCCTCAAAACATTGAAGCTGCAAAATAGCAATTTTTGCGCTAATTATATAATAAATGCAAAATACGAAAATTAAAATATTATACAACGGTGTACTCAAATTAGTCTTACCATCCCGCCACTACATGCACCTTTCCTACTAATGAAACGTCGTGTGATCCTGTCGTACCATACACGGTAGGGGTCGTCCAAATGGTACACTCCATCGTCAAGCACCCCAACTGGCAACACATGTTGCATCCTATCGTCCCATACAGCTATTTCCTTTGCCCTAGCCCGGCTCCAGTCCTTTGTCCCAGCCCGCATATCTTGCCCGTGTGGAGGAGTGAGTGAACGAGACGGACCAGGAACACCTTGTCTATACCCAAACTGCCGTTGTACCCGATCCGGCTGGTGAAGCTCAACGGTAGCAAAACGTATGAGGGGGACACAGGCTGTCCACACTCGTACGCCCGCCCGACAAAACGGTGGGAGGCCAGCGATAAGCTTTTGACTATATGGAACCCATAGAAACTGCAAATAAAACTGAAACTTAGCCCCGTAATATAATAAAATATACCTAAATAAAATAAGAATCCGCAAAACAAAATCGTGAAACACAAACAAATCACCTCGGTGTCGACCCCTATGTCCAGCGTGTAATGGTGAGAACTAACAACATGCATGGCAAAATCTGTGGCATTGAAGTCGTCCCGCCACCTACAACATCAACCACTTATATTTCAAACACAATTTTACCTAATTAAACAAAGTGAAATACTAAACTGAATGAAATTGTCATAAACATTGTGCGATATTGAGTACTAACCTAGCTAATAAAGCTCTCCCTGGAGGTGGATGGACCCTGCCTAAACGCCGTGGGGCTAAGTGTGGAATGCGATCCCATGCCCATATTTGTAGCAAAATGAATGACCCACCTACGTCCTTCGTATCAATCGTGGCTCCGTGGCAAAGTTGGTTGTACAGTACAGCTAAGGCAGCGGCCCCCCAGGCATAGGTCCCCGCTACTGTGAAATCTTCCAACAAAGGCAAGTAATATAGATGAACGAAAGTGGATGAGTGATCAGCAAATATGGTGCCACCTAGAAGTTGAAGCAAATACCCGCGTGCCTGCTGTTCTACGACCACTGCAGGCGCATCATCGGCCACCACACCATTAAATTGTTCTCGTAACCAGCGAATCCTCAACCTCCCCCCTTCCTCATTGCAGTAGGAGGCCGAATCCCCAACAAGTTCTGGCACAAATCATCCCAATCGTGGTCGGTCTTCCCAGTCACTGCTCTTCCATCTACAGGTAATCCTAATATCAGCTCTACATCTTGGAGGGTCACGGTCGCCTCCCCGGACCTAAGGTGGAAGGTGTGAGTCTCTGGTCTCCACCGCTCAACCAGTGCTGTAACTAGGCCACAATCAAGTGACCGAAATGGGACCTCATGCAAGCCCACCAACCCTGCTCGCTGAACCAATTCTAGAACTCGGGGTGAAATCTCTCCACGACGTCGAAACTTAGATTTACACCTCTGAAATACGAGAACAGCTGAGTCCAGTACACCATATCCCTGTAATAAAAGTTATTCACCAACAAGCATCACATTAGACAAATGTCTACAATAAATCATGAAGATAATTGAAATACTTAATTTAATGAATCTACCTACCCCAGCCTCCCATATACCCCTCGAACGGTGCTGTTGTTGTAGCGTCAACACTGACTCATCAACTGGACCAGGATCCATAACTGTTCCAAATCATAACACATTTTTCATGTATAACAAATCGCAAATAAAAAAGTTCACTTCGTAGTATTGGTATAAAAAAGTTCACCACTTTAAGAAAATGAGTGTCTAAATGCTTTAAAGCAACACCAAGAGAGAGAGACACAATGAATGGTACATGGCAGACAAATTCTTCCAATGCATTTGTACTAAAATTTCAGGACAGAGTAAACAATTTTTTTAAATTTCAGGGGATTTCAGTTTTCTTGATTTGCAAACAACCATGGCAAATTAAGTCTGCTAAAATTAAGGTAATTAACATGCCAAACATAATACCCTTGTATGGTCCCATAATTTATGCACTTTGTCCTCCTTTCCTACCTATTTATTCATTCGATTCTATTAACTTGGGTTATGTATTCTGTCGATAGTCCAGGGAATTTTTTTTTTTTATTGCTCATCATATTTATTTCAATCCATATAAAAACAGGGACCAAGAGCAGTTCACCAAGCAACTGTTGTACTACCTGGCTGGTTTTGCAGTTGAAATTTCGGTAAGCACATTGTTGCACTTTATTAGGTGAAACCGTTGGCTTAGTATTTTTCTTCTCAGTTCTTGAAAAGCGACAAAGTTGTTGTGCTCTTCATTCTTTATGTTGTGAATTGGACAGAGCACAATAGGTTGTATTGTTATGCAGCTCTATGCTAAGATGACATGTTTTAATATCAATAATGAAAATTGACAGAATTTGCTCAAAATTAAAAAAAATAGTTTCGCAAATTAAATATTTTAATGCAAATATTTCTTTAGTACACTCAAATGTCCAGTCCACTTCTTGAGGTGTGAATTTGTGCAACGATCTTCAGTTATGATTTTATTCATTACACTACGATGAAAACTAGTGGTAAAACAATAAATAACACATGATTATGTTAGCTTGATCAACTCATTGTATGCATGATAAGTATTATTAATCTTATTACTTCAGATTCTTGACTTCTCTATAGTGTTCTTCAATACTTATATTAGACTAACTAATTTATTTCAATTACTGTGATGTTTGGCAGTGTAATGAATTACTATTAAGTGGGAAAACGATTAATAAGACATCGATAGTTTTTAGAAGCTTACTGTTCTTCCAATAAGGAATGCAGCGGCCGCACCAACAGTAGCACCAACAGAATCAGCAACAAAACCGACAGGCAAGCCAAATAGATAGCCACCACCGAGCTGGATGAGGCCAGGTATCAAGTAAGTTTCCATTTAACTAGGAGTGGAGATAATGAGGAGAGACTTTAAAAGACCCTAAACAGAAACTAGTGAGGCTATTTAAAGGAGAACCATTTCAAGAAAACTAAAAGCATTTGTAAGACAATGAAACATGGCAGTGAGAATATACGTGAAGTAGTTTACATTATTTGAAGACTGAAGCCTTTGAAGGCATTTAAATTGTGAAACCAAGCAAGATTAAACTATGTTATGTTGCAAACATCTTTCAAACTCAAAATATAAGGAAACATATTCTATACAGCTACTAACAAATAATTAATAAGGATATTCAGTTCCACAAACTAGGTAAACCAGAATACTAGACACCCTCATGAACTATTCATAAATACTAGCAAGCAATCATGAACACACATGTTTTTGGGCAGAAGGGATTAATATATACAGTTCTTAAGGTTTGGGAATCATGATTTCTTTTGGGTAGGTTTTAGTAGTCACGTGTTGCTAATACATGATACTCATTTCACACAATTATTCCCTTGCGCAGATATAAACAACTACCAGCTCTGATTTAGCACACCACGCCAGTCCTGGTAATGCAATCGCAATGAAGGGGATTGTGTAGGCAAAATTTGCTGCATTGAGAACAGTAAGAACTCTCTCTCTCTCTCTCTCTCATTTCGCACACAATTATTCCCTTGTGCAGATATAAACAACCACCAACTCTGATTTAGCACGCCACTCCCTCCCCCTCCCTCTCCCACTCCCTCTCTCTGCTCAAAATCCTCCAAAGTAGGACAAGAAAAAACATCACAACGGATTCGTTGTCATATGAATCATGTCTGGTAAGTTAACACTGCCAAAAAAAATTGTATTGTGTCTAATGATTTCATAATAATAATTCATTATATTGTGTCTAATGATATATTGGTACATTACACACAAAATCATCAGACAACCAACAAAAAAAAACAATACGGTATAGATCTGCTATTTACAGAGAATATACATATATACATGTATATACATATATACATTACGGTATAGATATATACATACATATATACACACATTACGGATACAATACGGATGATATACGGATAGAATACATACAATATACGGATACAAAGGCCATATTCTACGCCACAGTAAATACGGATGCAATGTACAAAAAAAACGCACCAAAGAGGGTCGCACTTACCTGATGATCGACGGAGAAGACGCCGGATCGACGGAGAAGGCCGGAGAAGACGACGCGATCGACGGCTCACTCGCTCTGAGACGGAGGGAGAAGACAGATCGACTGTCAAAACGGTCAGGGTAGACGCGTATTGTGTACTCCAAATGCAATACGCGACTTACATTCGTGTTTTATAAAACACGAATCCCATTCGCGTTCAACCGACGTGGTACGCCAACGTGTCACGCTGTGACACGCAAACGTAAAACACGAATAACAAACGCGTTTTACTAGTAAAACACGAATCACAATCGCGTTTTGCCCTAGTTTTATAATTAGTTTGAGATCTGCCCTATTTCGCTCGTTTCTTTCCGTTTTAGTCCTATTTTGATAAAAAATTCCATATTTTAACATTCACTAGCTGAGGACCCAATTAAAATCAAGACAAAAGTCCTGTATGAACTAACTTTATAAAAGTTGATATCCAAATCTAAGACGTTAAAAGAAGCAAATCTCTACGTCTTAGAGCTTGAATATAGGGCCAACTCCTTGGAAAAATTATTTATTTTTCAATCACAAGAAGTTGGCTTAGTGTAATTGGCTTGGGATTTAAATGTTTGTCCCCTTCTAAAATTTCGGGTTCGATTCCAGTTGCTATATTTTGAAACGCCAAAGGAAATTTATTAACTTTTGAAGAAATACAAAGATTAAAAGGAGAAACAAGCAAATCTTGAGGCTACTTCACCTCATACATAAGCATGTGAAAAGGTTGTGGCATGAGCCGTAGGGATTAATCTAATCGATTCTCTTTGCTATCAACTCTTGAACCTACGTACATACGTCACCTCATACATAAACATGTGAAACAGTTGCGGCATAAACTGTACGAATTAATTTGAGATGTGTAGAAGTTAATTAACCTGAGACACCTTGCATTACCGTTGGAAAAATACAAAAAGCATTTACTTATTCTCATTTTTGTTAACATAATCCCTAAGTCAAGATCACCAAAGAGAAAAAAAAAGACAAAAGAAACCAATTCCATGACCAAAAACATTCAAATCGAAAGAGTCATATATCGTTCCATTCTGACATGCCAACTGAAAAAAAATAAAAATAAAAATAAAACACCCTTACATCAGTCGCGATATTAAAATTTACTATGAATTATCTTAATGCTTCCACGAAACCAAATTCTCGACCATCCCTAATTTTGTACATGTCAATGGTTATGTGATTTTTCTTTCTCGAGTTTTAACAAATCATCTTCAAACTAAAACATCTATCAATAAATAACTCGAACGAGAGAAAAAGTACAATTTGAGTTCCAACAACTAGTTCTGGTCAGGTTTATATGATTTACCAGAACTAAATTGTAATTTTTCTGCTTCGAAAATAGCTCGAACCAAAGAATATACTCAACCAGAAACTAAAGAAAAATTATTGCAAATAGGTCAAGTCATTGTCTACAAGTTACTGCTGATAAATTCGGGTTGTAAAATCTGATTAAGTAATTCCCTTCTTAATTCAAAGCATGGATGGGAGAAAGTGAGAGAGGAGCCAAAAGATTTGAATATTAAAAGCAGTCCAACATTCTCTGCTATCCTTTATGTATTCATTGGCTTGGTGCGTCATTGAATAAATCAACCCCTTTGACTTTCATAGTCTAAGGTAGACATTTATTTCAATTTTGCCTTCATTACAAAGCTTTCTCTGTGTGTGTGTGTGTGTGTGAGAGAGAGAGAGAGAGAGAGAGAGAGAGAGAGAGAGAGAGAGAGAGAGAGAGAGAGAGAGAGAGTAGTGGGGTGACCCCTTTAGGCTTAAAGTATTTCAAGCAAATCCCTGACTTTTAAAGACATCAGATTTGGCCTGAAAAATTTGGCCAAAGTATGCATGATTAAGATAAAATACTCAAAAGACCCTTTTGCTTAGAAAGTGATGGATTAGTATAAGGAGATCATTGACATCCCCAGGGGCTTTTGGATCAAGATAGGACTCACTTTTTTGTGGCGAAATCGTCTGCTGTCGCGAAAATATTCACTTTTGGCGACTGAATATTTTAACTCAAAATGTCTTTTCAGTAGTAGTGCTCCTCGGATTGGAAAATAAAAACATAAGTGAAACGTACCGTCAATGAAAAATTTGTAAATAGAATTAAATGTGCAGCTCTTTGCCTCTGACTAACCTAAAATCATTATTCACGATGTAAATTTTTGATCACTTGGTCATACTATGTTAATGACACGTTTTGGCACCTTTATATCTACTCTCTCTCTCTCTCTCTTCCCGGCTGAGACTAGTTACTAGAATTGACAAGTAAACAGATATACACCCCGTCAATAAAAAATTTGTAAATAGAATTAAATGTGCATAAAGTTCTTTGTCTCTAAATAACCTAAACTCATTATTCACGCTGTAAATTTTTGATCACTTGGTCATACTATGTTAATAATACATTTCGACACCTCTCTCTCTCACTTCCTGGCTGAAACTAGTCTTAGAATTAACAAGTAAATAGATATACACATCTGTCAATAACAAAATTGTAAATAGAATTAAGTCTACAGTTCTTTGTCTTTGACTAACCTAAACTCATTATTCACGATGTAAATTTTTGATCACTTGGTCATACTATGTTAATATCACGTTTTGACACCTCTCTCTCTCTCCCCCCTGGCTAAGACTAGTTAATAAAATTGACAAGTAAACAGATGTACACCTCCCAACCAGGGTTAAATCATCACAAAAGCCAAAATCTAATTATTTTGGAGCATTCATCGCTAGATCTTGGCTTAGAAAAATAAAAATTACTTATCCCTCCTGCCAATAAAAGTAACTGTGGATGGGTGCACATCGAACATCTGCAATATATAAAAATAACTAAACTTTGTCAATGGTTGGTAAGGGAGCTTGTTGATAAATGTCTCGTATATGTGAGATGATTTCTAGTTGACTCTCTTGATGAATTCAAAAAAAAAAAAAGATTGATTTAGTGTTACGCAAGATCGTAGAATGATATATTTTTTATTTCGCATGTGCTTTATACAATAAATTACCCGGGGAAGGGCGGCTCCTCGATAATTGAATTCTCCTTGGGATATCATTAAAGAAGTTGAACGTGCGGCTTGATTTTATTTTTTATTTTTGTCCATTGAAGAAATGTAGATGACGAGGGTAAAAACGTAATTAAGAAAATACGTTTATCCCCCCAAATAATTGTTGAGTTCGGCCAAGACCAGAAGGTATGTCCAGAGGTATGTGCCGATCACATGAGGGTATGGCCGACACAAGGAGTGCGACCATACATGAATCAGAACAACAGAACCAAGTATTGAGTAAAGCCGACCTGAGAAAGGCGGATCCATGTCTTGCCGGCCATATAAAGTCGGCCCGAACAATCGTTTGCCCGAGAAAGGTGACGAGCAACCATTGCTCTGAGATAAGATAGAATCCCGAACAAGTTGGGATAGATTTCAAACAGATATGGATAAGAAATCCACGACCAATTTAATTAATATGAGAAATATTAATTGAATGAAACTCTAATGATAGAAGATAACTACTTGATAGAGAGTTATCTCATTAGTGGCCAATCAGAAGGCACTTCACTCCAATTAGAGTCCTAAAAGAATTGGGATTAAAGAGAAAGTCTATAAATAAAGCTCCAGATCAACAAAAAAAGGTACGTTCTAACTAGTGCATAATTTGGCTTGCTAATAGAGAATATTGGCTTGAGTTATTATTCATCCTGTGAGCTTTTACCTGACTCAATCATCGGAGTGTCTTCCTGCTACAACGGCAGAGGGCTCTTTGACGGTTTATTATTTTGCAGATCACAGGTCCACCCAAATTGAGAGCATTGTTTCGGCTGGTTAGTGAGCTCCTAGTTTTCCGTCCTGATTGAGAAAATCAACCCATCTACAGTAGATAAGCAATGTGGTTGAATGTTTGAATGACTTTTAACATGGTAAAGTAATATTTCTATAGCGTAGAGGATTATATTGTAGCACATGTGCAGTGTCATTAGTTGTAGCTTGATCGTTGTTGAGTTAATTGTCGTTCTCGTTATTTGTTACTCAAGGAAGCCCTTCTTTCTCTGTCCTTATTACGCCATCTTGTTCTTTGTCCCTCGGTGGACGAAATGGGTTGTCTTGAGGAACTTCCTGACCTTCTTATTCTTTGAGCGAGACGTCGTCGTTCTAATACCTCTATTGCTTGTTCAGGTATTAGGTTGTGCTGACGCAATTGTTGTGACTGATTTGTGATTTTATTTATGTTTTCTTTGGATTTATAGGTTTTTGGTAACTTTAATCTTCAAAACAAATCCGACGTGAAGGAAAGATTACACCCATAAAACAGTACCATGTAGGAACTTCATTTTCACACCATCAATTTTTATCAATGGAGTCCGAGACCTGAATCGGCAATTGGAGCAGTTGGTCAATGTGTATATTGGAAAAGAATTGGGCAGTATGGAAAAATATCAATTTTGCCCCGGATCTTAATTTACTGTACATTTGTTATTGTTTTTTGTGGTGGGTAATTTTGGCAAATAAAAGATGATGACAAAGCTTCAAGACACCATTGGGCTCTTCTTTCATAAGATAGAATAGATGACCGATGGAATCCTGATCAAATTCAAAATAACCACCAATACCCTTTTACCAAATTAAAGATGATACCTATCTTTCCAAACTCAAATAACTAATACTCAATTAAACATTTTTATTTTGAGAGATAAACTCACAAAATATATTTTTCAAATTAAATTCAAATGGAAAAATTATTAATATGAATTTCTTTAATTTACTCATATTTTGTCTTTGAAATCTTATACGAAAATGGTTGGTATATGAGAAAATTTAATAAATTTGTCACCTGAAAAATACTTGATTGATGATTTTATCAAATCGAAAGTATAAATTTATCAATTGAAAAATATAAAAAGAGAGACATAAAGAGAAGTGGTCATAAAAAGATAAACGAGAGACCGAGAAAGGGGCAAAGAGAGAAATTAAGTGTATCTAATACATGTCTTTATCTTTTACGGAGATTTGGTCAAGTCGGTCAAGTCTATAACAGTGGACTTTTAGCTTAATAAGTTCATCTCAAACTAAATTACGGGCAAAAGTCATTTTTACATATAAGTTTCAAAAATATCTTTCTAATAAATATGCAATAACATTATTTATTTGTTAAATATAAAAACGATGATTTCATTAAATAAAATTATCTGTTAGTGTTTATCAGTTAACATTTTCTGTCACTTTTAACAGGTTCCCTAATTAATAGTTTTATCTGTTTTATTAGATCACTATA
Organism: Arctostaphylos glauca; assembly: GCA_019985065.2. Taxonomy (NCBI): domain Eukaryota; kingdom Viridiplantae; phylum Streptophyta; class Magnoliopsida; order Ericales; family Ericaceae; genus Arctostaphylos; species Arctostaphylos glauca. The sequence continues at coordinate 20,953,762 of JAHSPW020000013.1, forward strand.
TCTATTAATAGTGTTTATCAATCAATATTTTTGTCGATTTAAACAAATATTTTAATAAACAACGTTATCCGTTAGTTTTCAAAGTAATAATGTTATCAAATAAAATTATATATTTTATATTTTCTAATTTGACTAATAGATATATCAAACCAACATATAATGTTATCTGACTCACCTATTAAGAAAATAACTTTATCTTTTAGTTTTGAAACGGTAATTTTATTAGATAACGTTACATGTTAGTGTTTATATCAATTAATATCATCTGTCGCTTTTAACAGATACCTTAACAAACAATGTTATTTGTCAAATGTTAATGGATATTTTGGTCTTTCTCACAACAAAGTCAAACAAAACACACACTTAATAGTGGTCAATATAATTCATAAATAATTTAATCTAAACAGTTTTGGTTAAATTATATTCTACTAAGGCCAAAACATAATACAATAAGTAAATAATTACTACAGACCAAATAAATCTTAAAGATAGAAATTAAAGATGTAAGTTTCCCTTTGTTATTAGGAGGGGTCCCATAGAAATCGAATGTTGATTTCATATGAAATTTTACTATGATGGATGCAATCGTGCCTAACATGGAAATTTAACAAAAAGTTTTTTATTTGAATTTTTTTTCGAATTACTAACCTCACTCAGGTTTGAAAAATTCCTTTGACTTTTCTTGCTTTTAAAATTATTATTCTACTTATTTATCTTAGCGTTAAAATTATTAAAATATTGTTAATTAAATTATTAAAACATTATGTTTAGAATTTTTATGGTAAAATAAAATACAATATAATTCGTATTACGTTCGAAATAGCCTATGCTAATTTTTAAATTTTTTTTAGAAAATTAAAACTCCAAAAAATATAAAAAACTTGGTCTGAATCTTAATTTTAGTAGAATTTTAAAAATTCAAAATAAGCTATTTGATGCATGATAAAAATAATACTGTAATTTTATTGTCAAAAAGAGCTCTAAACTTGAAATTTTAATAGATTAACTAATGATATTTGACTGATTTTGATGGTATCAGAGGTAACTACATAATAGTTTGGAAGATGAAGAAGGCCAGAGTAATTTTAAAATTTTTAAGGGAGGTCAGTATATTTTTTTAGAAATCTCAAGGGGAGATTAGTGTAATTCACCCTAAATTGAAATGAAAATATTCTTTTGGAACGTGGGCATAAAGGAGAAAGGCCTGTAGTGGGGGGTTAGTATGAATCCCTAGAACTTTTGAGAGGCGAATCTGCATTTGTAATCTAAAATAGGGAGATCCAGTGTAATTGTTTGCACAAACTGAACTTGCGTTTCAAATCTCCAGAGAGACGACAGCAAAGACCACGAGGAGGAGGAAGAAGAAGAAGAAGAAGAAGAAGAAGAGGAGGAGGAGGAGGAGGTGGAGGAAGAAGAATATTCAAACTTGCTTTCGAAGTAGAATAATATTAGTGGACGAATTGAATCATTCTCCCTCCAGAAATTTTTTATTGCTTTTCCAAAAAAAAAACCCAAACTTAGATTTCTCTCCGTCTCCGATCTCTGTAACTCGTTTGGAAGTGCAATGAAACCTAGTGAATGGATGTTGGCGTTCGTGTTGTTGATTATGCTCGCTTTGTCTCAGCATGCGATCTGTGCTCGTCAGTCCTCTTCTGACGAGGCATACGTGACTCTTCTATACGGTGATGAGTTCTTACTAGGTGTTAGGGTTCTTGGGAAGTCGATTCGCGACTCCGGATCCACCACCAAGGACATGGTCGTTCTCGTTTCCGACGGCGTCTCTGACTACGCCAAGAAGCTCCTCAAGGTGCCAATTTTTTACTTTTACCTTTGTTGGTTGCAAAGAGAACTTGGGAAAATAATAGAAAATCGTGAGAATTTATGTCCTTTTTAGTTAATTATGAAAATTTTAACGATTATCGGACGGACTTAGTTGAACTTGTGCCACTATGCCTAGAAGATCCAATTTCTACGTGCTGCTTGATTGGATTGATGCGTGTTTCAAATGAAGGGATTCATGCTCGACTACAGTAAAAATACAACTTGTGATACTGCAGCGGATGATTAGAAGTAAAGTAGGCTTTGTATTGGGAACCTTGGTTAATTACAACCCTTAACTTTAGGGTTTTACATAGTGATTTCAATCCATCTCAGTGAAGCTCGTAAAAACTAAAATGGTGAAATCTGTGTAAGCTATAAGAACAGAAGTTGAGCTATCGTCATTGTTTCAAATCCCTTTCCGTTAGTTCCACGTTTGTCCAAAGTCCGAACAGGGCCTTAGGGAACTTTGTAGGATTTCTAGTGCTTGTTATCTCCAAATCAGTCTGGAATAGTCTTGTGGCTGCAATTTGAGTTTTAAATCTATGTGTTATGTTTTCTTACTTGCCCAAATGCACCTATTTGGTTGCCAAGAGAATAAGGAATTGAAAAAGGAGATCAGATTTCTGAATCTTATATTTAAGTGTTATGGACTTCTGGTTATGTGAAAAAGAGATGTAAAAAGAGCTCAATTCAATGAGATGTGAGAGCTGGTCCACTCCTTTGAAAACGTCTTTATATAAGTTACACTTATCTTCTTGGTGTTTGCTGTAGACATGCACTATGGATGTGTAATTCTATTCAATGAACTGTAGACATGCTATCCAGCTTCCCTGCTAAGACTTGAGGTTTATGTGTCTGCTAAAAAGGCCTCAGTTTTAGCGCAGTTAGCTGTCTCTCGCTCTCTAATTAACCTTACATTCATATTGGTAATTTATATGCACAGGCTGATGGTTGGATTGTGGAGGCAATTAGTTTGTTAGCAAACCCTAATCAAGTGCGACCAAAAAGATTTTGGGGAGTCTACACAAAGCTAAAAATATTCAACATGACTGAGTACAAGAAAGGTAAGATAGTTCTCTCTTTGTTTTCTTCCCTTTGCTTTCCACGGAAATGTAAATAATTTGTTTAATAATCAAGATAACTATTTCCATTATGACATTTCGGAACACATTGTTTCCTAATGTAGAGAGAAAAGAGACACCTTCCTATTAATAACACTCGGTATACATGATAACTCACACCCATGTTTGATAACCCGTTTGGGGTGGCATAGGGCTATGACATGGGACCCACATGTTTTTGTGCATAACCTAATGTCATGTTTGGTGGCCAAGGGAGTGAGTTTTGTATTCCAAAGGGATTGCTAATACAAGAATATGAGGGGATCCATAATATCATTTCCCGAATGGTATTGGGAATTCCCATACCATGGGATTTGACACATCATCTCATCCAGAGGTCCAAATTTAACCCCTCTTCTAATTCCATGCTATGTCCTACATCAATAAAGCATAATCCAAGTACTGCCAAGCCGGGTACTACTAACCCCTCTCAATATCTTACGTATTACTAATCCTCCCTGTTATGAGTCCCATCAAATTGCCCAAGGCTATTATAGTTATCAAACACAATCCCAAAATCTTTAGGAAGGGGGCATTCCAAGAGGTGTTGAAATTTCCTGTTAGTACGCGATGGTAGAAATAGTGCAAATAGCTGGTAAGAACACTTTTCTCTCATTCAGTACAACTTCAGTTAGAAGTCGACCTGTAAGAAGTAGCCACTTGACTCCAAGTAAGCAAGCATTGCTCTAGAATCCCGTCAATATGCAGTTAATTAACATGTGGAACTTGTAGACGTGAGAAAATCTAGCTTCCCTCTAGGTTTATATTTGTACATTTCTGCCTTTGAGAAAATGAATAGCAAATTCTGTAAACGAAGATAGCAAAGTTTAGCTTCATTTTAGGATGGAAGTTGAAATGAAGGTCATCAACGAGGAATTTCAACCCTAGACAGGTGCTCCATGACAAGAACAAGGGAAGATGGAGAATGAATGTTTTTGCTGATGAGTCTTCTTGCCTCTGTCTGGTTACCCTTGGGAATAACCATTGTAGCTCCAATTCACCATGTTTTAGTTTCTCTTTTTTGGACCAGGAATCACCAAGTTCTAGCATTGGAAGGGACTAAAAAAACTCTGGATCAACTGTTTTGTAGGCTTTCCTATTGCAAATTCAGCTTCCCTTACTGAACTGTTAGATTTTTGCCAAGCACCTGCCAACATACATCAGGAAACACACGGTTTCACTTCAGGATGCTAGCCAGAAAGTGGGAGTTTTAAACCTATGATTAGAAGGCTAGAATAGACTAGATGGTGCTCATTGTCATTGAGACAGGAAAATACTCTTACATAGTTGAATAGAACAACCAGATAACTCTGCATGTCAGAACAAATCTTGTGCCATATTTTGTTTGCTACAATATTTTGAAGCATTTATATTTTATTCTCTCTTTTTCCTTTGCTTTTGCAGTTGTGTATCTTGATGCTGATACTATAGTTGTTAAGAATATTGAAGATTTGTTTCAATGTCGGAAATTCTGTGCTAACCTGAAGCACTCAGAAAGGCTCAACTCAGGAGTTATGGTAGTAGAACCGTCTCAAGCAGTTTTTAATGACATGATGAGCAAAGTAAACATTTTGAATTCTTATACTGGAGGTATAACTTCATGCGCTATCTGTCGATTGCCACTTTGTATTCATTATTACTATTATAATTGAGTTATCAATAAAAACCTGACGTCTTATTTACTTTCAGGAGACCAGGGGTTTCTTAACTCCTACTATGCAGACTTTGCGAATGCACACCTTTTTGAGCCGGACTTGGAAAAGAAAGTGTTAGATTCCAGGCCAATTCCTGAGATGGAGAGACTGTCGACTCTATATAATGCAGATGTTGGCCTTTACATGCTTGCAAACAAGGTACCAACTCTTGAATTCAAGCATTATTTTCTATCTATACTTGATTACCCTTGCTGGACTAGTTTATTTCATTGTTCACCGGAGACCGGTACCACTCCATTTATGTGTTCTCCCTTAGCATTAGGCAACTTCGCCTGTGTTTGGTTGCAATTAAGAAAATAAAAAAATACTCATCTTTTATATCTTGTTTAATAGAAAATTATTTCTGAGAATTTCAGAATGTATAATGCTTCTCAAAATGGGTTTTTATTTTTTTATTTTGGAAAATTCTGAGAAGACAAGTTTCGAAAATTGGTTACAAAGCAAGTTTTCAAAATGTATCCTGTTATTGGTTAAAAAAATTTCAGCCAAATAAAGCCATCATTTTTTGTCCCTTGGAGGTGACAGTTTTATTTTGTTAGAAACATCAATTTATAGGTTTAGTACAATATTCCTTGTAGTTCCACCAGTATGTTGGGCAAGATTACTGCAGAAATTGCTCAAATAAGCTGGGACTGCTGATCATTTTGGCTGCAGCCACATCCTTAGGATGATACAAATCAGAGTTGTTTCATTTCTGGACCTACCTTCTGTTATTTCATCCCACTTACGAATTCTATCCCAATTCAACTGTAAAGGTGCCTGACATAGCTGTCTCGAATGGCCTTTTTTTCCTGTTTTATCACGATAGTTTTTTGTTACTCCCTTAATTTCGATGATAAACTCATAATGACCTACCTTTGGCAATCGAAGAAGGATTTGTCTTCTCTTGGAAGTTGGTGATTGCGTCTTCTGCCATCCAATCAAGACATCATCTTGAATGCTTCAACACTCCTTTCATATTTGCACATATAACTTCAAATATTTCTGTGATGATAATATGTGATGTTTCCAGTTTTAGTTAAGACTGGCCTCTGTTAGTTCACTATGTGATTGATAATGCCGCGGTGCACAAATAAGACACAGACTGATCTTTTGTTTTCACTGAAGTTGCTATTTTTCTCATACGTTGCATGTAGTGGATGGTGGATGAGCAAGAACTTCGTGTTATTCACTATACACTTGGCCCTCTTAAACCATGGGATTGGTGGACATCTTGGCTTTTAAAGCCGGTTGATGTGTGGCAGGTACTTATTGTTACTTCCTTATTGTAATTCAATTTCCAACCTACCTACATATAGATTTTCTTTTTCTCGTGTTCCTTTTTCGTACTGGGTCCATCACATATGACATTTTCGGTCATATATATTGGTGTAAGTCATTTCATGCAGTTGAGGATCTGCAAACAAGAAGTCTACCACCTAATTACATGGTTTTGTTCTTTTGTTGTTTGCTACTGCTGCAGAAAGTTAGGGAGCAGCTTGAAGAATCTCTTCCAGGGACTGGTGGGGGCAAAAATCCTAATGATGAACTTCTAGTGAAATTTCTTTTTCTGCTACCCGTTTTTGCTTTACTTTTCAGTTATTATTGGTCATTTCTTCAGGTCAGCTGTTTCCTTATAATCTCATTTTTTTTATTCTGGGCAGATGTATAATTGTGTTTTGGAGCTGAAAGCTTTTGATTTTTGGTGCAGACTCGTTCATTATGCAATCATATTAGGCACCTTTACTACAAGTTGAGGTCTGGGGGTGCTCTTGGTTATTCATCTGTTTCTTCTTCTACAGTTAGTTCCAACCACCAGGTTAATTTCCTTGTCCAGGTTCTAGGAAGTAGTGTGTGTAATGGTATAGGTTATGAATCTTTATATATCAATATGGAATGTGTAGACGAGTATGTTAATTATTATCCTGAATGTGCATTTTACTTTCTGACAGAGTAGCTGCTTGTCATGAATCATGATACTTTCTATTTGTAGAAATGTGCGTGCAACCTTTCCTAGCTTACTGGAAATTGCATTAGATGGTCATATTTCTTAACTTCTGATAGTGGGTAAAACTTTTGGTTGTGATCTTAAACAGTTCTCAAATGGAGCACAGTCAAAGGTGCCTGTGTTTTTGGGTAGCCTTTCTATTTTCATCTGTTTTGCGGCTGCTGTGGTCTCTCTTGCACTTGCACTTCTAATTGTCCCTCGGCAAGTAATGCCATGGACTGGGTTGATACTGATGTATGAGTGGACGTTCGCACTCTTCTTCCTATTGTTTGGAAGTTATCTCCACTTGATTTATAAGTGGGGAAAAATGAAGGCAAATCAAGTGGGATCCCTTGCTTCTCGTCCTGGGTCTCTTGATTATAATTCTGAAAAAGGTTGGTTGATAACAAGTTTACATTGTCATTCTTGATTGAAACCATTTAGTTCAACTTTGTTATTTACAGTGATGTGTTGTAGGTCATCAACGACAGGGGTCTTGTGATACTGCTACGTGGCATTATGGACTAGGGATGTTGCTCCTGGCTATTGCTGCGCCTTCGTTGCCTTGTTTTTTTGGGATCACTGCTCTGTTCTTGAGGTAATTATTTTGGGTAATCTCTCTAATGGCTCCACTGTTTGTCTTTGTTACTTCATTTGCTGCCAAAGACAATTTCGCTACACTGTCTTGTTGCAAATTATGTAACTTAGCATTTTTGCTCTGATAATCCTTTGCTTAACTTTTTGTAACATGTTCCTCACAAGTTGTTAAATATATTCTCCATATGTCTGGGCAATTGTCACTTGTTAGAAAAGAAAAAGAAAGTGTTGAGCTATTGTTTTTTATTTGGACTTATAGTTACCAGAAAATATTAGTACTCCAGCTATCTTTTTTAGAACATTAACCACCAGAAAAGTGGCTCTCCATTGAGTACTATGAAGTAGGGAATCCAAATGTCCTTGTTTCTTTCCCCAGTTCCCTTCTTGCATGATGAACTCAATAGTATTCAGGATAATAAGAGGATACTGGTTTCACACTCGCATAAGTGCTCAACATGTGTAAGATACCATAAAAGCTTTATGATTCATCGGAACTTTCTGCATTTCCTAAATATCTACATAGCTTTTGCATTATACTATGTTAATGACATTGTATGAGGACAAAGAATTGGGATAGAGATTGCACTTATTGGAGTGTGGCCTTTGGAGATGGGACAAGTTGAATTTTGTGACGCGTTGTATATAATATGCTGTACTCCAGGGTCCTCCTACCCAGCAGTCCTGCTTGTATTAGTTTGTAACTTACCATAAAGTAGCTTGTATCACACTTGAGCATAAGTCTCTAGGCTAATTGGCGTAGCCACGAGCTGGATGTCGTGACAAAACCCATCTTCAAACCTCTGGGTTTTCAAGTCTTCGGGTCTTTGGTTGATACTAGATGTGGGGCATATGACGGCAATTTTGTAAATGCAGTGGCCCACTTTCACCTTGTGAGATTCTGTAATCTAACCGAAGTTTTGACTATAAGAATTACATGCTTAATTGTTGTTGACTTGAAACTACTACATCGAACTTCTTACAGCAAGAGGCTTCGGATAAGTGGGGAATTAATATCTGTGGATAAGGTCGTCAATGGGAAACCGATGTTCCAAGTAACTTGTTAAATGATAATTGTGAAGTTCTCTAACCAAGATTCCATACCCTTTCCTGGTATTCTAGTTTATGTGGCTGCTGATAGTGGGAAACTGATTTAGGTTTCCAACCTTCAGAACCTAATCTTGTACATAGAATGTGATGGGTGCATCAAGTTTATGATAATCTCAAGGTTCAGAGTGCGTTTTATTTCTTTTTTTTAAGGGATGGATAGTTCTCTGTCTACTTAATGTTTTTCTTCTCTTTTTCCCTTTCTTCTTTCTCGATCATTGAGAAGGGGGGGAGTACGGCGGAAACACTCGACCCCAAATTCAGAAGCAATTCCAATATCCATGTCGCGCCTCTTGTGTTTCTGAGCAAGTCAATGATTTTGTTTTCTGTGTTTGTTCTTCTTCTTTACAGGATAGGTTTAATGTTTGTGGGAGGCCTAGTTTTGGCGTCTTTCATGACATATGCATCAGAACACCTTGGAATTAGATTGTTCCTGAGGGGTCTTGATGAAAAGGACAATCCGCGGACAAATAGCTCATGTTTCTTATGCTGATTGGAGTCTTGAACTCACTGGTGCAAGCCATGAGTAGCAGGTATCTTTTTTCTTCAGTTCGTGTTTGAAATCTGTAATTTGCTTAACATATACTTCCTAACGATAGAGTTGTAATTTTTTGGTGAATTTTGTTAGTTCAGAAATTCCATCCTTCTATCTTCTGCTGTTGTTTTGCCTCAGTATGTAGTGGTCAGAATCTTCTAAGAGAGAGAGAGAGAGAGAGTTTACATATCCTTTGTTAATATGTATTTATGTTGATAGCGCATTGATTTTGAAGTATTGATGATGTCTGCTTCTCTCAGTTGATAGCGAATTTATATTTTCATTTTTGCTTATAGTGGCAACGAATATATGGGAAGGTTATATACATCAGGTGATAATATGTACCCTAGCTTTAAGAAGTATAATAGATAAGAGCAAGCGTAAGGACACACTCTTCGTGTAGAGATCCGGAGGAATTAGTTTCTATTCACCATAAGATGAACATTACCCTTATTCTCATTAGTTGAGGAAAAATAAGTCAATCTTACCCTTGCCAAAAAGTGTATTGCATATGTGGGATTTACACATTCTCAACTAATGAGAGTAAGTGTAGCGTTCATTCTCTTTAAAGGAGGGTGAACAAACTTGTAATCGGTCTGGGCACAAATGTGTTCGAAATCATTTGATGTACGTGGGGCCTGTTAGTAACAGTGCGGAAATAAAATAGATATTCTAAATAAAATCTGTATATTAATAGAATTGTAAGAATAAGAACCAAGGAAAATAAAATCTATAGAACACCGGGGAAAAAAAAATAGAAGGAACAAAACGATTCTGTAACGTAGAACTTCAACATTTGGAGTTGTAGCCGGGGCTTGTGTTTTACACAATGCCTTTAAGATAAAATCGTCGCCTCACCGATTGTGCTTGAGGTTTTGTTGGTGTTTGTTTCCTTGGATACATCAACTGATGAACGAAAGTGCAGTACAATAGCAGCTCGGTTCTGGCAAACTAAACTGGGACAGTATCTCTCTCTCACTGAAAATATATGAACACTGGTCTGGAATGTATCAAAGTTGCACAAAAGAATTGATTGGACGACTCAAAGGGCCAACCCTTCGTACGAAATTTGAAACTTATATTCATATCGATTGATGATTGTTCTTGAATAAATTGATGTGGGATCAAGTGTTTTGGGGCATGAAGTGACTCTTCACTTTTTAACTATTTCCACTTTGAATGTCAGTTAAATATTCATTTCTCAATGAAATTTGTGTTTTTTTTTGGTTTGTGCTACTAACATAGGTGTATTTAAACTTACCCGAGCCCATCTTATAAGGTGTCTTGAGTCCCACTTGTTTTTTGGGTCGAAAATACAAAAAAAATCTTTCTCGGAAATTTTATTTTTCCATCAGTGCTCTCCAAAATAATGTGGACTTTATGTACATCGAACAGTTTCAAATATATTTATGTTTGAATATGTGCATAGAAAAGTGTGTTCCTAGAATTTTTTTGAATAGATAATCCCATCAACATCCTCAACACGATTATTGATCCTAGCTTTTGATGGTAACTTGTTACCTAGAACCTCGTATAAACATTTTTTATGTACGGGTCCATTTGGACTTTGGTATTTATTGAAATTTTTTGTCTTTATGTGAATTTTTTTTGTAATTTTTTGTCTTTCGTCAATTTTTTGTGGTTTATTGGTTTATCTCGACGAGAGATTTTCGAAAAGTTATAAATAACTGACCAAATTTTAAAAAATTCAGAAAAGATAAATAAATTAAAAAATAGAGTTTTTTTTGAGTATATTTGTCGTCTTTAGTGATTTTCTTTAACTTTTGGACATGATTTTATACTTTTTAGATTTTTTTTTTATCAAGACAGACCAATAAATTACAAAACATTGAGATTTAAATAATAAATGCAAAAAAAACAAAATTTTGAATAAATACCTTAGGCCAAATACACCATGACTTGTGACATACACAAAGGATGTGTTTGGACATATAATCCAAACACAACCTATGGGTTATATGTGTGCAAACCCCACCATGTTCTCACTCAAGATGACACATGACAAGTAGTGAACTAACAGCTGATGCATGCAAACTATTTTAGTCATTTCCTTCTAATCTAACTTATCCACCTAATTATGTTACGGTAGGACATGATGGGTCTTCCCTTTTGAGTTATTTAAGTTTTGCAGATTTGAACCAAGAAACACATAGGTCCTGTTTGGCTCATGAATTATTGGAGGTGATCCCCAAAAGAGGTAATTTGTCCAATTAATGTTGGGGCCAATTGTCCAATTAAGTTGAATTTTCATACGGATACCTTACGCAAGGTATTGAAGCTCACAAATAAAAATCTCAGATCATCCAAGTACAACAATGGGCCGGACAAGAGATGAGCTGGACTTTTTTGGCTAGGATGAATAAACATAAGATTTTATTAGTTGATTTTGTTCTTATATAAATTTTTTTTTAATGTTTTGTCTTTCGTTAATTTTTTGTACATTATTTGTTCGTCTCGACGAGGGATTTCAGAAAACTTATAAATAATGAACTAAATTTAAAAAAATTCATAAAAGACAAAAATAATTAGAAACTTGAGTTTTTAGTGCATATTCGTTGTCTATAGTGATTTTTTTAGCTTTATTTTCTAGATTTATCTCATCAAAACGGATCAATAATTCATAAAAAATTGATGCCAAACAACAAATGTGAATTTTTTTTGAATAGGGACAAAACATGCTGAAAAATAATGGAATTAGGGCAAATGAAAAATGTGATGATCTTTTGTGTAATTCATCAGCTGATACAAAATGAGATATATTATAGTATCATTTAACTATTCTAACTATTTATTTTGTAGGTTTAATATGTTCATCAAGCATGAGTAGCTAAATCTTCATAAGTTTAGTCTTTGAAATCTATTTAACGTCAACCTCTACTTTAGACAATATTTTCTCTTATGACTTAACCTAGATTTCGGCTAGGGTTTCTAGATCGAAAAATACTCGATAAAAAATCAGTTTTTTAACTCAAAAGATGTGTTTTCAAATCTATTCAAGTGCAAGAACAAATATTTCAAAATAGGGAGGACATAGACTTAAATATTAGATATACTAAAAATATGGTAATAACTAAGCAAAAACTTAATTTTTTTGTTTCTAGAAATGAAAACTTGAATATATTTAGGAACAAACTTGTAAAATGTCTAGGAGATATTGAATAAGAGTCAGTTTTAGTTAAACTTCATCCTAAGACTTAACTTATGAAGGTTTAACTACTCATAAGAAAGAGATAATGAACATGAAAAGAATAAGAAGGATAAGGCTAAATTTTAATAACAAGGATAAACTTACCAATTAACACTAGAAATCTGCGGAAATACAAAATACAATGTTAATAGCTAAGGTTTCGGTAACTTACCGGAGAAATAAAGTAATGGAGTGAACACAAATTAAACTAAACTTTGAATTAACTTACTTCTTAATGAGATAATATCTTACATTTTAAAGAAAAATACTCAGAAGTATGGATAGCTAAACCTTCATAAGCTAAGTTTTAGGATAAAATTTAACTAAAACTTACTCTTACTTAATAGCTTCTAAACATTTTACAAGTTTGTTCCTAAATATATTTAAGTTCTCATTTCTAAAAACAAAAAGGTAAAGTTAAGCTTTTGCTTAGTTATTACCATATTTTTGGTATATCTAATACTTAAGCGTATGTCCTCTCTATTTTGGAATATTTGTTCTTGAACTTGAATAGATTTGGGAAAACATCTTTTGAGCTAAAAAACTAATTTTTCATTGAGTATTTTTCGATCTAGAAATCTTAGCCGAAATCTAGGTTGAGTCATAAGAGGTGATATTGTCTAAAGTAGAGGTTGACGTTAAATGGACTTCAAAGACTAAACTTATTTTTTTAATATTGTTTTATTCCTTCATTTAATTCAATATAGTTACTAATTTTCACTAAAACAAATTTTGGGGTTGATGTCCAAAACGTCGAAATACTAAATTTGTAAAGTTTTTTAATCTAATTATCTTTCCCCGTAGATCGATACTCCAGACTCTGCACTATATCTCTTTTAAATTTTTGAGAGAAGTCCTATTTTATAAATATTGAACTTTGAATTAGGCTGGCGATCTAACGACGCACTTTTGTCGGCCAGTCACTAAATCTACTCCAATACTTAAAAAAAATATTAAACTACGGGAAGCATAGTACACGACAGAAAGAATTAAGAGCTTGAATAAAGTAAGATCAACAAACGAAGATCACAAGTCAAAACAAAATAATTTCCAACAATATCCATAACCAATCAAAAACAGATCTCGTATCCTACTCATCTTGATAATATGTCAAGCACTACCTAGGTAAAAAACGATTCAGTACGTATTCGCCACTCGGGCCCGTATAATAATACGCTTGATTCCATGACGGACAATCAATCATCACAACTAATTTCCTGTGACCCGGTGGGGTTGCACATGTATCAGTTAGATTCATGATAATCAATCATGTAATTTACTATACCACGATTTGATAAACAAAATTCAACAATAAATTCCAAGATGATTGAAGGAGTACAAATATTTTGATATGAATAAAATTCTCTAGAGATTGAAAGCTTATAGTATACTTCTGGTTTATCTCAAACAAAGATTATAATCGTTGAATATATGCATAATGGTGCTAAAAATAACATCCTAGAATTACACCTCGATTGAACACCATTAGATACACTATCGAAAAATTAGATAGTTGGAGGTTTGTGATAAAAATAATTTGAAAAGTTATATGGTTAGCCATAATGGCTAGAAACAATATTATGGAGGTGGGAGAATCAAGAAAACACATTAATTGGGTGTAAAAAAATAAGAAAGATGATGACATATTTATAGGTGTTGGGAGGACCAAGAGTTGGGGTGTGAAAGCCAAAAAGTTTAGATGAACTTGGTTTGGAAAAGAGGTTAGGAAAGAAAGAATCATGTTTGAGTACAAAAAAAGAATATTTAGGGGTTAAGTTTTCTCAGGTGAAATGAAGTTGGACTTCAAAGGTCTCCAATGATAGGATTGTAATCAATAAGGTTATGAAATTAAGAGGTTTGGGAGAAAAACGAAGGATTGAATGTTAAAGGTTAAAGGAAAAAATCCAAAGGTCTTAGTAAATCTGATTAAGAAGAATTGCTAGGGCTAGGAAAAGATGAACTTGATTTTTGGGTTTTCAATGTTCATGGATAAGAATAAGAATTGAAGAGCTAATTGGGTAACGAAAAAAAACAAGAAAATAATACGATGTTACTCGTCACACTATTATACTTGTGCCATTGAAATTTACGACGCTCGATCAAATAACTAAACTAAATATTATCAAATTAACCATAAAATGTAAAAAGAATTTCAGTAAATGATTCAAAATTATTTATTAAATGTTTAAAAAGCCGGTTGTTACCAATTAACAAATCAAATCGAATAAACAATTTTGGTTTCATTTTTTTAACTAATTTGGTTAGGTTCAGTTTGATTTAATTTTATGGTCTCAAATATCGGATCAAATTGAATCCGACATAAACACATGCAATTAGGGGCGGATCCACCTAAGGGCTATGGGGTCACGTGATCCTTTGAAATTCCCCTCAATGTTTTTTTTTTAAAAACTATTTTGAGTTTAAATAAAATATTTTTTGTGTGTTGTGTGCACAACTACCATCAAGAAAATTTTATTTTAAAATTTTGAAGTCGCGATTAATTCTGAAATATATTTTTTTAAGTTAATGGTGAATTTTTTTAAAAAATTTATCTAAAAGTACGATCGAAATGGGTTTAAATGAGCGGTATCTGTCATTTTTTTTAATGTGACGTTAGCAAAATGTGTATTTTTTTGCTTTTCTTTTTATTTTTGTCACCACCATATTAAAAAAATGACAGGTACTGTTCATTTGAGCCTCTTTTGGTCGTATTATTTGAATTTTATTTTCCCAAAAAATTTAAAAATTTATCATTTTCTTAAAAAGAATTCGAGATTAATTGCAAATTTAAAATTTTAAAATAAAATTTTGTTAACGGTGCCTACACAGCAGACAAGAAATGTTTTAACTAAAATCCAAAATGGTACCATTTTATTTAAGCTAAATTTATTCTCATTATATTGCAGTTTGATTTCTGAGAATTTTTTTAGTTTATTCTAAATAAATGAATATGAAATTTCTAGATCTGCTTCTGTGTGCAATATGTACTTTTTAAGTTTTTTAATTGTATGGGTAATTAATCTTTTACTTGATAAGTATTTTAGTTGCTTATTTGTATATTACAAAAATTAATTATTTGTATTTCTTCATAACGCAAGGAAATTGGTAAATCAAAAACTAAATCAAAACCAATCAAGCTAAATTATAACAAATTAATTCGGTTTAATTTTTGTTTTTAAATTCTTAAATTAAATATATCGAGAATGATTTGATTGGAGTTTTCTTTTCAAATCGGTTGTACCCTACCTACCACTGTCCGGAGTGGTACTGTGAAAAGGAATCGTTTAAAGTTCTTTAGAGGTGGAAAAGATAAGGGTGTCTTGAAATCCAATTTATTGATTCTACACAATTTGTCTGCCGCCGACTTAGGGCACTGACGCTGTATAGTAAGATGTGTTGTGTGTCAAAATGTTAAAATATTCAAAATTACTTGAATAGTTAGATAGTGTTCAGACAATTTCGAACAATTTTTAGGCAATTAAATAATTAACTTCATTTTAATGTACTACACGGTCTATTATTTACAAATAAGAAAAGACTCTTCCATTCCGCTTCAACACGACCTCTCCATACCCATTCTTCCCTATCTCTCCATACTCTCGTCACTATGATTCAAGATCTTGATTTAGTCTCATAAAGAAAAGAACAATGCTAGGTACACAGATTGTGTACACAGATTCGGACACATCTGTATCCGGATCTGTCGGATGCACGTGGGACCCTTAATAATTCAAGGGTCCCACGTGCATCCGACGGATCCAGACACATTTGTATCCGGATCTGTGTACACAAGTCTGCGTACACAGACTTTCTCTAAAGAAAAATTAATTTGATCGATATTCATAGTGACTTGAACAATTTACGTTTTGTTACGCAATATAGATTGTTTAAATTTAGAGTATAGTTGTTGTTAAATTTACAAAAGGGAATGTTTTACTGTTCACGTGCATATTAATGTCTGATTAATTTAATTATTTGTAAATATATATTATTTGTGAATTTTACAACGATTAAAATTAATGTTTTAGGCTCATGTGAACCCCGAAAATAGAAATATGAACGGGTATGGAGGGAGAGAGTTCGTGAAGAAGGTGAGTGGTTGAACATGTATTATTAGGTAGTTTTGAACCATTATTACGCAGCGTTTCAATATCTTTTATCATTATATATTCATGTCGAATTCAATATTGAATATTAAATATATAAAATTTACGTACACATGTGATGGTAGAGAGTGGGGAAGTACGAGGCGAAATGTCCCAACACCGCTTATAATCCATTTGGTCTAAGAATTGTTGGCTTTTTGAATTGTTTAGATAAAAAAAGTTCTGTACATTTGAATTAAATTATTTAAAATTATGGAAGAGTTTTTGGTTTGTTTAAAAGACGAAATTGTCTTCTGAGTCAAATAAAATTATATATTAAACGTATTAAAAATAATTTAGTCCAAACAAATTTAATTACATTAAGTTCTACTTGAAATAACATAATCCAAAAAATTTTTTGCTAATCACAGCCTATAAGTGGTGGATAATATACATATTATGTTAAAAATACACGAATATCAATACAAATATTACAAATATTATTGTATACTTATGGATTTCAATACAAAATTTATGAATATCGACGTATCTTTTAAACATCATCCACCCATAAAGTGTGTGTCAAGTCACAATGCTCCCACCTAAGCCTACCTCTCATTTCACTTTAGAAAATGGAAGGAATAAGTAGGTATAATGAGGTGCTAATAGTAATTGAAAAAGACTTGTTGTCATTATCCCTATTCCCTAGTAATAATGACATGCCCATATTAAAGTGATTTGGATTCCACCTATGCTTCCACCTATCCTCTGGATTTTAGAGTCATACCATTTTCAATTCTAAAATAAAAAAATCTAGGAATACATACATTACGGATAATTCAGATAAAAATGTAACCAATACCATTGGATGCACAGTATTTTACGTCTTTGAGGGTCTTTTGGTCAAAGTCTGTTAATACAAATGTCAATTCTTTATTTTCTATAGATTTTAGAGCCATACCATTTTAAATTCCAAAATCCCATGACTCACTGTTTCTGGACACTGTCCAATGCCATTGAGGGTCTTTTGTTCAAATTATTTTGGTATAATGTCAATTTTTTTTATAAATTTTTATCAAATTTATGTGGTTAATCATTTGATTTGAAAAAATAAATCAGTAAAAATATATAAGTAAAAATCTTAAAAAGTTCATTCAAAATAAATTTTTTTTAAAAAAAACACAATTTTTAGTATTTTCACATCGTCTTATCTGAATGTTTTTTAATTTTGATCTACGATTTAGTATTTTTATTTTCAAGATGAATAAGAATATATATATATAAAGTTATGAAATATTAAATAATAATTACTGTATTTAAAAAAAACTGTAGTCTAAACTCAATATCACAATCATATAAAATCTTGCATTTAATGAATAATTTTATTTTACGTGATCGTGTCACTTATCACATTTGTTGGTGTACGGCATAACATTCTTTTCTTTGTTTTTTTCCCTTTTTATTTTTGTTTTTTTCCTTTTTGTATTTTTCTTGAAAAGTTGGACTCTTTAAGGTAATAAAGTAAAGGGGTGTACAATTTTCAACTACCTTTACTAGAATATTGGACATGTCGTTAACTAATTGGAATAGAAAAAGTTTAGGAATACAAGTTCTCTCTTTACATCAAGATACAAATATGTCTGAAATCATCGGATGTACGTGAAATTTTTTATAATCATGTGAGTCTCGCGTACATTCGACATATTCAGACACATTTGTATTTGGATGTGCATGAAACATCTGTATATATTCCTAGACTTGTTTATTGGAATATCTGACGATCTGACAGATATCTCATGTGATTTTTCAAAAGGAAATTTTTTACTTTTTTATTTGATTTTTTGAATTATTCATTTTGAATACCTTGATATGTCTGTCATTTGTGAAAAATATTAAGGTGATCGGATGCGAATGTTTATTTGAACAAAACATATCTATATTAAGTGCAATTGATGGTAAATTTGATTCGATTAGGTTGATTTATGGGGATGATTAAAATTTCATTATCTATTGAGATTGTTAAATGAGATCTGATCTTATTTTGCGTCTGATAATTATTAAGTAAGGATTTAAAGATTATGTTATTATTTGAATTTTTTTTAGTTTTTTATTTTGCATTAATATTTTGTTGGTTATTAGTGGTATTTTAACAAGAAATTTCATAAAGTAAAAAATTATGTTAAAAAATAATATCGATCAAATTCAATCGATATAATATGAAGTACACATTTTATCTTGTTTAATTAACTATCAGGAAAAATGATTATCGAACCAAATATCCCAACACCACCCACTCCGCATATTTAATTACACACAGAATGTGTGTTCAACCTCTAGTAATTATAATTCGAGATGAAACAACACATCATTTCTTCGGTGTAGCGGTAATTATATCTCTCGTAAGTGAGCCGTGAGATTCATCCGCCATATATTATTGAAGTGCGAGTAAACTGACTCGGACACTCTAAGCTATAAAGGATCTTGCTAACTACCGTCCACTAAGCATAATAAACACAAATATCAATACACATTTTATAAATATCAATGTATATTCACTGATATCAATACATAATTTATGAATATCAATATATTTTTTATACATTATCCAATGCGTAGTGTACGATAGTTGGCTATATTTCATAGGTGTATGACAATTATTTAATATTTTAACTTTGAGTAATTATATTTTACTTTTAAAAGGTCAACGAAATATATCACGGATGTCATAACTTGTAGCGTGATAAAGACTTGTACCATAAATTTCAAAGTGTTCGGTTGATAAGCATTATATTTCTTTACTTGGTGTAAAATTCTCCAACTGTTATTTTCATACTCTCTTCAAATGACCATTGACTCTCTTACTTTTTTTTTACTGATTATATTACCCTTTTGTACATACCTCATTTTCTATTTCTTTTTTCACGGGATAATTCGTTTAATAATAATGTTTATCTTTTACGGGTAAAAATAATACAATGGTGTAAAAATATGAATTTAGATTTAAAAGGGAAAATTAAATGAAAATGGTAAGATGAAAATGACACTGTAACACATTGGATAAAGTTGTTTTCCCCTATGAAAACGTTGCTTTTCCTATGTTTGGAGTTTGAAAAATTAGAACAAGTAATTTTACTATTTCTTTAGAATTGGAAAATCGTTGGGGCATATTTTTCTTGAAACTTTGAGTCACGAGTCATGAAATTTTATTTGAAACTAGAGGTAAGCATATGTTAACAAAGTAATGCTGCGTACATAATTTTGTGTGCACAAATTTAAACACAATTCTATCCAGAATTATTAGATGCACGTGGGCTCTTATTATTTTATGGGTTTCACATGTGTCCAATTGTTCCGGACACAATTGTGTTTTGAATCTTGGTGCACGTACTTTCTCTATTAAAAAATCTAAATATAGCTACTACTTGTGTTTTTTTCTATTCATTTTCTCATTTGGTGTTTTGAGTTTAATCTTTGTGAATGATTGATTTATCTTGATGAAAAGAATCTAAAAAAGTAAAAAAAAAAAATTAAAAAATTTACTAAAACTGAAAATAATTCTAAATGAATAATTTTTTAAAATTATTTTTGTATTTTTTGAATTTTTTTTGAAACTTGGTTCATATTTTTTGACTTTTCTTAAATCTATTGTCAAGACGAACAAATAATTCATAATAAATTATCACAAAACAAAAAAATTTCGAAAAAAAGTTACCGAAACAAAAAGTATAATCAAACTATTTGTATTACAAATCTTGTTGAGATGCTTAATTACGTGAAAAATTAATGCCGATCATATACGTATCAATATATTATCAAACGCATTTTTCTTGCAAGTGGGTTCTAATCAATGTATGCAAAACGTTTTTTTCCCTATAAATCTATTCCGGTTGTATATTAAGTGAAAGTTGATCATAATAATTATTCACATGGTCAAATTTCTCGACTAGACTTACAGTATAAACGATTTGAATTGCTATTAAAATAAGACCCAGGAGATCAAAAAATTACCACAACAAGAACTCTCCAGTATTTATGTCAATTGCCAGCTCCTAAACGAATTAAATAACTGAAATACCACATTTGAGAAAATCTAAAGGTGTAATTAACCTTTCAATTCAGAGAGAAAAAAAAAATTAAAAGAATTGCTTCGTCTGCAGTTCCTGAAAGGGAATGTACCCGTCCAATTGAAGACTTCTGTGAATACTTTTTAGGTTTACTTTGATAATTTCTATTTAAATCGTACCGAAAAAATTGATCGTATCATTTCAAAACATATTAATCTAAAAAAATGAGACGCTCAATCAAAATTATTTTATATTTGGATTATGTATTAATTAATACCAAATCAGTATGATTATTAAAATGGTTGATATTTACGAAGATGAATAATTTTTACCGTAATGGAAAAGAAACAAAAAACACTTTCTGTGGTCTATTTGGCCTGATTATATTATTGGATAATTGAATTATTTTTTATAAATGATTATGTAAAAATAAAATAAATTTTGTTCATTTAAACAAATTATTTCGTTTATTTTACGTAATCCTGTCATTTTCAGAGGCAGTGGGCATTAAATAATTCCTTAGTGACTGGGCTATAGGATCACATTTGTTGGGGTGCGGCATAACATTCTTTTCTTTTCTATTTTTTTTTTCCTTTTTTCTTTTTTTACTTTTTTAATTTTTCTTGAATTAGTACTGGAATTGGAATATCTAACGATCTCACTGATATTTCATGTGATTTTCATACAACGCAAAAGGAAAATGTTTACGATTTTATTTGATAATTTTAATTATTCATTTTAAATTTCTTGATATGTGTCCATCATTTATGCAAAGTATTAAGGTGATTGGTTACCAATGTTATTTGAACAAAACGTATTTATCTTAAGCACAATAAACAGTCAGATTCTGACTATTAAATCTAATTCTATTAATCTTTTATCAGTGTGGACTAATCAGGTTAATTTATAGGAATGATGATTTCAATTCAATTTTGTTGGCTCGATTATTATTTATATTTGATAGGTGTGTGAAAATTTATTTATTCGAGTAACTATATTTTACTTTTAAAAAATCAGCAATATATATTGCATATCTCATGACTTCTAGTGTGATAAGGACTTGTACCATATTTGATAAGGTAAAAGAGATTATAACCACAATCACTTCAATAATCAAAATTATCTATTAGTAAAGCTCGTTAATATCATCAACCACACAAAAACTCATGAATATCGATTCATATGTTTTCCATACATATTAATGCAAATTTGATTATGTTTTTATTTTTTCTAATATGTTTTGAAAGTATAACAATTAATATCTGATGAAAATAATTTTTGAAATAATATATATATATATATATATATATATATATATATATATGTATGTATGTATGTATGTATGTATGTTTTGGCTTGCCCCATTCTCATTTATTTAAAAATTAAACTGTCTTTGATTCTTAAAAAGAACTTGGCCGTCAAATTGAGTCGTTTGAGGGTTTGTTTTCGATTCACTTCAATGATTAAAATTGTTCAAATTTTAGTGTCCTCAATATCTATGCAACAATACCCACAAATAAATCACGAGTTCCCATTTACACAAATCATTATCAAAACACAAAATGAAGATATTAAAATACTAAAGTATTGGACACAAACTAAAAAATTAATAGCGTACAAGAATGGGTGAATTTTGTCAATTGGATGTGGATGACGGATCTATAGGTTGACGAAATGCCGAAACCCATCCATTCTTGTGCACTAATAATTTTTTCCCGTCACAACATTGCTCTCCCTATCCTATTTTCCCTTATTTTGCATCACGCTCAGTAAGGACCCAATTTTTTTCATAATTCATTCATTATAGATTTGATTTGTTTTGACACACGCGTATAGAATCCAATTTTATTAACGTTGCATATATGTACTTTATGTGTATAAACCCCATCCGGATAACCTATTTTTCCATTCGAATATTCTGCATTCAATCTAGATGTCCTGGACCTCCCTTCTGGATGATTTCTCCCTGCAAATTCTTAAACCTTAGGATAACATCCATCTGGATCACTCTCCTCCTTAGCATCACCCATGCCACTCTGTTCTTCCCCAAAGCAATCCACGCTTATTCTTGACCCCTTTAGATACTACTTGCCTTTCTAGCTCACCATGGCAGTCACCCCAACCCACCATGGGAGTCCCATCCATGGATGCCTAACACTTCCTCCCTCACTCCACCTCCCCTCCTCCACTCCTTCTCCTTGATCTCCTCCAAGCCGTTGGATGAGTTTTTATTCCGTGACCTATAAATACCATTCCATCTCTTGTGTTACTTCACCATCAATCCATCTATATTCTGAGTTGATAGAAAGCTAGAGTGTGAGAGAAGGAGGAGGAGGAGGAGGTAGAACAAAGAAGGAGATCACTTGACGCATCGAAGTTCGGAGCGTGTTCTAATCCCTCAATCGATTCATTTCATCCTCCTTTTTCACGTAGAGGTAAGTTCTCCTATCATTGGTTCTCAATTTTAATGGTTAATAGCAAGTTGAAAAGTTTGATATGCATTAATAGAGTAAGCTGCTCAAGCTATGAGACTCCCATCCGGATGAATCTAGCTTCCATCCAAATGAAACCCCCTTTTCTGCCTTGAAAGAACATTGGTTTATCCGTAGCCAACCTAGATGAACTTCCTTTACATCCGGATGAACCTTGTCTCTGCCCTTCGATTTGCCTTAAAGAAACTTTAGTCCCTCAAGATGAAGTTTCATCCCTCTAGATGATGTGTCCCTCTAAAAGTCACTTACCTTAGGAACCTTTGTTCCATCTGGATGATCCAATACCCCATTCGGATGAACTTTCCCTCCGTCTCACCTTAGTTTCCTAAACTTATGGAACCCATCTAGATCCTCTAACCACCATCCGGATGCATCCTCAATCTATTCGGATGACTTTCACTCTTGAGAGTCATTCTTGCTCTAGACATTCAAACTCCAATAGCATGATTTACATTAATGTAGAAAGCATGTATTGAACTTATTATCAATTATTCAAATGCCTACGATGGTAGGGTCCTTTAAACATTTGGCCATACGGGTTCATTTATGTCATAAATAGGTTACTAGTTCTATTTCGTGCTTTGAACAAATTACATCACATGATACTATGCCATCTTACCATGCTAGTATGTTATCCAAGAACATATCTTATTTGTTATAAGGATATATGTCTATGCTGTGAAAATCAGTTGCATGATCACCATAAAAGCATGATTAGTTGGATGTATGTAAATAGATTGTGAGCCTAGAACGTGGATTGATTATTGATATCTGGGTGTCCTGTGGATGCCTGACTTTGGGAACCTGTGGAAAACTTGAAGGTTAGATATCATTGTGAACATATTGTTCGTGAGGCTATTCCTGAATTTTGAGTTGTGATACGACTTGAGCCAAAATTTTGACCGAACCAGAGGTGTGATGTACACAAGTGATATGCTATCCAAGTCGTGCATTTAGCCGTGTCATGCATTTAGCCAAATTATGCTCATGCTTTGTTATATCTAAATTTAGCATGCTTTTTTATTCAATTTAGTGGTCGTCAAATGGTTTAGGTGTATTTTTGGTTTGTTATGGTAAGGGAGCATATACTGTTTAGGCTAAACATATTGATTGAGAATATGACGAACGAGAACATGGTAGTTGGGGAGCGCGGTTAGCAAAGAGATCATGATTGTTATCAATGAGAATACTGTATTAAGATTTTGGAGAATGAAATGTATTACATGGTCATAATTGAAAATATTGAGGAGATCTATATATGACGTGGTCATAATTGAAAATAATGGATCGAGAATTATGATACTGTGACCTTCCTTATAGAACAAAACTTGCCATTTTGATGTTTCAATTCCATACTTACATATTATTGCTTTAAGATATATTGTTCATGCATTATATATTATACATCATGATGTTCCAAACATTAAAAATAGAATCTAAAGGGTAGAATTTTCTTATTGAGTGTCAAAACTCATGGTGCATATTTCTTTTACCCCTGGCATTTCATGACAGGTATGGGACGAAGACGAAGCAGAACTCGAGTATCCGACCCAAGAGGACACTTTTTCAGAAGATGATGTTATCAAGCTTTGGTTCACCTAGTAGCCTTAGATTTGCTCTGACTTTCTTTGAGAAGTCTTTTAAATGTATTTTTGTCAGCAAACTTCATCTCCAAACGTATGAATTTGTTAGAAAACAATGATATGTACCAAAACTTTGTATTTTGAAATGAAAAAATTGGAATTTTATTTATTTTATCCTTTTATTAATGAGTTCGAAATTCGAGACGTTATAAGCTCCATCATGGCTGTTTCCCAAAATTGACTAAAACCTAATCTGATATTGTACGTTTGGAGTTTGAAAAGAAGAACAAGTAATTTATTTCTTTAAAATTGGCAAATCGTTGGGGCATATTTTCCAAATCCAGATGGGGAGGTGTCTGGCTAAGGAAGAATGAGGAGACACTAGTCTTTTTCATAGCCTAATTGTGAGAGAGAAAATTGAAGCTTGGAGTTAGAGAAAAGAAAAAGTGAAAGGGAAGAATTTTAATATTTCTTACGTGGCAATTATGTAGGCTTGCAAAACAACAAATTAAATAAAATACTTTTGGGTATAACTTTTGAATTATTGTACATCAAATAAAAAATATTAACCAAGATGCTTAACTTGGTTCAAAAAATTATAACACTCTTACACAAATATTTTATTTTGTTTAAAATATGAAATGACTTTTCGTTATGAATTATGAATATAAAACAAAGACAGTACTTTTTAAGCAACGTTTCTTAAATAAGTTTCGTTCATTTGAACTAAATTAAGACATGAATTTTTAATTGCATTAAATGCAAATGTTAAAATAAAAACGACGATAATATCTCTCAAACCCAAAATTTAAGAAATGACATATATAAATATTTTTATAAATATCAATAGGAAGACAGTGCAAGACCCAATAAATATGAGCCAATTTAAATGGATAATAGATTTAATAAGAGATCAAATAATTTAGGAAGATAATTTATTACCCTTTGTCCAATTTGGCCTAACTCGATTATAAATAATCGAGTTTTGTCTCTATTCAATTTTTTGTTTTCACCTTAATTTTTTGTGGATTATTGATCCGTCACGGATCTAACAAGTATAAAATTATGTCTAAAATTTAAAAAAAAAATCACTAAAAATGACGAATAAGCACAAAAAAACTCTTTTTTTATTATTTTTGTCTTTTCTGGATTTTTTTAAAATTTGGTCCATGATTTATAACTTTTTTAAAAACTCTCGTCGAGACAAACCAATAATTCATAAAAAATTAACCCAAAATAAAAAATACAAACTTTTTTTAAATAAAAACAAAATAATAATTAAATAATCAAGTCAGTCTAAATCGGACTTAATATTACCCGTGAAATTGGAGCCAACTTACCACGGAATATTCTCTCAGGGTTCTATTAGCATCCCTCTCTCCCCACACCCTACCTCTCTCTCTATAAAAGCTCCCCACCTTCCCACCCGTAAAAACAGCCAGACAGTAGAGAGAGAAACAGAGAGATGTGTGAGAGCTTTAAGAGAGAATACCAATTGTGCGAGGAGATCGGGCGGGGCCGATTCGGCGTGGTCTACCGCTGCATATCCGCCGTCTCCGGCGACTCTTTCGCCTGCAAATCCATCGACAAGCGCCTCCTCTCCGACGCCGTCGATAGCGAGTGCGTCGAGAAGGAGCCCAAAATCCTGCAACTCCTTACGAACCATCCCAACATCCTGCAAATTTATCAGGTATTCACATCAAATTTCGGATATATCAGGACATATACATTATGGATTTATCAGTTCGTCATCAGATCCGAATAAGTTTTCATGTAAAATTAAGAAGTCTTGGAGACGATTTCTCTACTACCTGGAGTCAATTTACTAAAGAAACTAAAATGGCCCCAAATTAGGGTTTAGTTTTTGTACAATTGAATTAAATTGTAGATAAATATTTTGTAAAATAATTTTGTTTAGAAGAGTTTGCTTGGGCTTTATTCAATTTATGCGAAAATAATTTCAATTTTTTTTTTTCATCTTTTTAGTCTTACTTGGTAAGATAAATAAGTCATTCTAAAATTTTAATGTAAATTTAATAGAAATTCGGAAAATAAAAAATACAACGATCAAAATATTATGACCACAATTTTGCCCAAATTAATTTTTATTAACTTCTTGTAATTCTGATGTTTAAGCTAATAAAATTCCTTTTCCTAACACTATCAGGTGTTCGACGACGAAAACTACCTCCACATAATTACAGACCTTTGCGACTCCGCCGACCTCTTCCATCGCCTCAACGCCGCCCGCACTTTCTCGGAGGCAGACGCCGCTTCAATTTTCCGGCCTCTGATCTCGGCCATCGCGCACTGCCACCGCATGGGCGTCGCACATAGAGACATCAAGCCAGATAACATACTTTTCGATTCTCGGAACAAGTTGAAATTGGCAGATTTTGGGTCTGCCGAGTTGTTCTACGGAGGCGGTGGAGAAAGGACGACGATGATGGGGGTAGTGGGGACGCCGTACTATGTGGCGCCGGAGGTTTTGTCAGGTAGGGAGTACAACGAGAAGGTGGATGTCTGGAGCGCCGGCGTGATTTTGTATATATTGCTTGCTGGGTGTCCGCCGTTTTATGGGGAGACGGCGGTGGAAACTTTTGAGGCGGTGATGCGTGGAAATCTGAGGTTTCCGACGAAATTTTTCCGGTCGGTTTCTCCGGAAGCGAAAGATCTATTGAGGAAGATGATATGTAAGGATGTTTCGAGGCGGTTCTCTGCTGAACAAGTTTTGAGTAAGTTCCGCTCCAATTTTTCTCTCGTACATTCATGTCCCTGAAATATATTTGTCATTTTTTGCTCGGACTAATTTCTCGGATCATTCGAGTCCTGTTAATTTCTCTAGGAAAAGTCTGATCACCAAAAGTTCCCAAATCAACACCTTCCTGAAATTCATATATTTTCCAGGAAACAGAAACCCTCTGTTTGGTTGTCCAAAAAGTGAAGGAAATTAGTAGAGGACTCCAAAATAATTTAGCCGTTCTCCTCTGTTCTTTTTCTTCCCTATTCTCCAACTCCATAAACTCTCTCAGAAATCTGTAGGTATGTTGGAAACTTAAGGAAATATTAGACGGCAAATTTGTTGGTTGAATGTTTGTCTTCTGTTCTTGTTCTTTGCTATTAATAAAGTATTTTTAGGCATATAAGTCATAGTGGGATGGAGATTTTAGGCCTATCTCAGTCCAAATAGTTTGAAATTAAAGATTCCAACCAACATTTTGTCAATTGTTAAGTTTTCCTCCACTTTCTCTGCAACCAGACTGTAAGTGATTGGGTTATTTTGAATCAAAATTTCTTATTATTTATCTTTTGTTAAATGCAGGGCATCCATGGATCATCAATGGAGGAGAGACCAGATCAATGACTGATCTGACCTGAAAAATACCATCAGAAGAATCGGCCTGTGATGTATATAGACCAGCCATGGATGTTTGAATGGTTGGTCACAAGAACCTGTGTTCTTTCTTGCAGATTTAGATAGAGAAAGAGAAGGAGAGAGAGGTCCCAATGGGTCTTTCCCACCCATTGGAGATGTGGTTTTACCTTTTGGTGATGCTTTGGGGGAGAAATCTTGATGTATAGGGTATGAATATGCGGGGTTATGGAGAATAAAGTTGCCTGTGTATAGGAGAGAACGAGAATCAAATCCTTTTGTTTTTTGGTAAGAGGAATTTTGATGTTAGTAGTGTGTTTCTATGTCACATAACTAATAATTTTCTATGAGTAATGAGAATCTGCAAGAAATCCGAGTTTGTGGTTATGGAATTCATGTTTGTTTTTGTTTCAGTTATGGTTTATTTAATTTCGGTTATGGTTTCGTTTTAACGAGTAATTTGAAATAGTACACACTTATCCTCATTATTATATTGGTATAAGTAGTATTCAAAATTAATTTCTTGTCCGCCACGATAATCAGCATGTTGGACATGCAGGAACTCTAGATTTTGATTTAAATACCTTAAAGTTGGATAACCATGACAATCTTAAACCACGGAATTTAAGAGTGTTTGGTTATGGGAATCGGGGTTTTTGCTGCGTGTCAAAATAATACTGTTTTGGCGTGTAAAACATTGACAAATAATTATTCGATCAGCGAAGGACTATTCGGACAGTGTTTTGCAGGTCATAACAACGTCGTTTTCGCGTGCATGCATAGCTGGGCTGCTGTTCCTTGGTTATGAGTGTCATGGGAATCTTGAAGTAGAAGCATCTCTTCAATTATACTTCTGATGGAGATGTAGGAGGCATATTACTTGCATATGCCTTGGGTAATAATAGCCTTCTTTCATTTGAACTAGTCTGACGTCACTGATTACCTCACAACATTTTCTATTTTATTTCGAATTATTTGGTTATCTATTAGCGATTAACAAACGTATGCACTGATATCTCATTTGAAAAATTTGTCGCTGCATAATTTTGTTGAAGTACCATGAAACTGGCACATGGTGCTCCGGAAGAGGAAGGGTTGAATAATTACTCCTTAGATATACCGTATTTTTTTCCGGAGAATTAGACTAAATTGAATTTAATTTACACTTGAAATTTTGATTTAGGGGTCACTTTCAAAGCTAGTTGGCACCTCTTTGGCATTGATTTAAAAAAGTCACCATTGCGTGAGTAAGCGAATGTGTGTAAGTTGGCAGTTACTCTCAACTTTAGATGCTTTTCTTATCAATTAAGATTTAAAAAATAATATTTCATGCGATATCAGTTCTTGTGGGATTATTTATAAAAGATTGTTATCAAACGGACAGTAATTTTCCTCCCATTATTTAATCGGATTTTCTATTAGTAGACTCTGATATTGGTCATTCTCCAATATGCGGAAATTGCCTTTGAAAGTAACTTACTTTGAGCTCATTGAAAACAATTCGTTATAGTGTAGAAATTTTGAGAAATCAAAGAAAACTAATGGGTGTTATTGAATATATGCATCTATAACCAGATACAATTAGTAGCGGATGTAGAATTTTCATTAAGGGAGATTATATAAAGAAATTCATTAAGAATATTTTTTATATTTTTTCAAACTTATGAGCTTCTGTTTTTGTCAACTCTATCCTTTCTGGATAAAATCATTATTTGTCAGTACATTGAAAATAACAAGATGAAATCAAGAGATTTTCAAGATTAAACAATTTATTACTATGAATTCGAGGATTGTGATCGAATAATAGTTATTTATTAATTAAGTGGTTCATTTACTTTTGTTTCCATTGATCAAGTGGACACTTTTCATATTTATAATTCATTACAAAATATCGTGTTAATTTTTAAATAAAAGAATAAAGCACTTTCATATGCAAAATTTTTGAAATTTTCGCATCAAATTAAAAATCTCAATTAGCACTTTAACTTGATGTAAGAAAAAATTAAAAATCATACACAAAAAATATTATTCCTTTATTAAAAAAATAGAAGGATTTTCAGTAAATGAACTATAAATACTAAACAAAGCTAGACCTAATTTATGTGTTTTAAAGGATTGATCAGCCTAAACCCAGGGAAAGTGTGGGACTAAAGAGCTTGCTCCTTTAATGTCATAAGGTCAAATTTTATCCGAACTAATCAGTAGGGATCGTTAGGGATTTGTCCTGCATGTTGTTAATTGTAGAATCCCAATAATGAATCAACATTAAATTAAAAATAATTCCAAAACCGGCCTCAACTATAAAAATAAAAAAGAAAACCCAAAGGGGTTGTCTGAGTGGAGATTGAGACGAGCTGTAAATCTAGGTTCTGAGATCGAATCTTGACAACTGCAAACTTTAGGACCATTGGAGGTTTTCTTGGTCGTTAACTATAAATCCCCAATAATTAATCGACATTAAGTAGGGGACCCTCAAACATATACCAACTTAGTTCGCAAACTGTCTAGATACGTCGATTAACCAAAAGAAAAAAAAGGGTTGGTCAGCTTTTTCAGAGTGAGAAACTAGTGAGAGAGAGATGCACTGGGCCTATTCTTTAATGCTTATCAATCAAAGAAAGAAGTGGCATGACTTATACAAGTTTTGTATTTTTTGTATTGTTCTATTTGGTCATATGTTGAATTGTGGAAGATATGTGCACGTGACTTCCTTGGTTCCGTAAACTAAAATAACATGAGAAATATTCTTCTAATAAAAAATAAATATAAAATATTACCTACATATTAGTTTAATATGGCACTTAACAACTTTTCATACCTAAAAGATGTAGAAAAGAGACATTCGTTAAGTAAAAAGTTAATATATATCTTAAATTATAAAATTATTCATCTGTTATTATTTTAAATGTAGAATAATTTTTTATACATTATGCTAAAATTATTATTATTTATTTAGATAAAATGCTTGATACAGTTTTATAAGCGTTAAGGGCAATTTTCATGCGTTTTTTAGGGATAATTTTTATACGTCAAGTTCACTTGAGACAATATTATAATTTTGATGGGTCAAATCACTAACTAATTTTTAAATTTCTAATAATAATACAACTTTTAGAAAATTAAGGCAGGTCAATTGACCCTACTTGACTCCTGTTAAATACTCCTGTCGACTGAAAACGCACTTTATTTTGTTTCCGAACTTTTGAATTGAATTCAGTTAGTCTCACCACATAATTCAAAGGAAGAGACCTTTTCTGTTTTTTTTTGATTGATTTTTGTGGTCTTGACAATGGATTAATTACTTAGGAGTTATGTCACTAATAAAAGAAGATAGATGATGTACGTGGAAGCTACATAAGTCGTTTAGATTATCATCTGCAATTAACGCTTGACTAACAAATTTTGTCTTCGTTTGTCTTTAACTTGATTATTTTTAAATATTTTGTCATTATTAAAAAAAAATTGAATTTATTGGTTTGATCTCAATTTTTTGTGAATTATTGGTCTGTCTTGATGATATTAATCTAGAAAGTATAAAATTCTATCCAAAAATTAAAAAAATGTTACTAAAGACGATGAGTAAGCACTACAAAAGACTATTTTTTAGATTATTTTTATCTTTTCTGAATTTTTTGAAAATTTGTTCATTATTTATAATTTTTTAAAATATTTTATCGAGACAAACCAATAATTCACAAAAAAATTATAAAAAAAATTCACATAAAAATTAAAAAAAAAATCAAATAATCGAATCAAGCCAAATATAAAAACTAAAAATTCACCGGTGACAAAGTTATTGCAGGTTTCTTAGTGTTCGATTTTAATGGGGCGAATTCTATTATATATTTCTGAGGTTAGAAAGAGAGAAAATAGAAGACTGTTTTAATAATTTTGCACAAAAAAAAATAGTGTATTTCTTAAACAATGATATAGCCGCCCCTCAAATTAGGCCTAGAACAAGTGATGTCAGACTGAAACATAAACAGAGCCATGTTGGACATTGCGCATAACAAGTGATGTTATGCACCAAAACGACGTTATTTTGGTGTGCAAAATACTGTCCGAACAGTCATTTATTGACCGAACAATTTTCAATCAGTGTGTTATGTGTCAAAATGGCGTTGTTTTGGCACACATGGTGTGCAACAGACAGCAGGGCCCCCAATTCCACGATATTTTGGCATACTTTTATTCCATCAATAGTCCAATTTTGTCCGATTAGATTATTGTGTTATGAAGGTCTTTGTAGAAACAAAATAAATTTAGTTCGTTTACGGTAAAATTATTAATGTGAATTTTTAAACACATTAAATGCAAATGTTGGAACAAAATTAATGATTTGCCTCTCCAACTCAAAACTTAAGAAATGACATGCATGAATACTATTGTAGATTTAGCACAAAACATTATACAAGACCCAACAAAAATGATTAGACGGCGACGAAATTGATGTGAAACTATGTAATTTAAGTCAAATGAAGCTGGTTCTATTTCGCCTAAGGAAACTGTTGACTTTTTAAATTGTTTGAACCAAATTACATGTTTGGGCTAAATTATTCTAGAATAAACAAGTATTTCTAGCTTGTCTAAAAGATGAAACTAGCCTCTTGAATCAAACAAAGGAAGTCCACGTAGAATTAACTTGAAGGGTATTTCTGTTATTATATCTCTTAAGTCAAACAAATCTTACACTAAATGTGGTTAACACATACCAAAAATAATTTAGTACAAATAAGTTGGACTAGATTAAGTTCTACTTAAGATAATATAATAAAATAATTCAATAATTACCACAGGTCAAATGAACCAAATTCTCCTCTAATAATTTCAATAATATCTAAATAACTATAAGCCAACTTAAAATTGTATTGCTTCGTTTTTAGCTTCTAAACTGAGATAAATGTTTAATTGTTTAATACTGTAGTAGGCCAAATACATAACAATGGGCTTTCGGTCCACTATCATCCTCGGCCCATACGCCCTGGGCCTGAATTGGGTTAGGCCCAAAAAGCTACATAACTTGTCCTCGACATACGAGCTGAGGTGTCCTATATAACCCACGGCGCCGTTCTTCGGGTAAGCAGCCATACATTGTAGGAGCTCGGCATTTTGTTCGATCATGATGTTGAAAGCTCTACGCTCGGCCACACTAGGTGGAGACGTGTTCCTTGCATTTCGGATGGACATGAGAAGGCAGTTTAAACATGCCCGCCTAATCCACACAAATGTGGAACACATGGCAGCACCCCCGTGGCTCCCGAATCACAACGCTACATTTTCGATTGAAGCCTCCGGTAGGCAGTTAGGTTCATTTTCTATAAATATCCCAAAAGGCACTCCTACCTTTGGTAGACGACGCATATACGCACAATAACTCTTACTTTCAAGCTGCTTTTGTTCTTACTAAAGGCTAATTTGATCATCGAAATACCAGTCGGAGACCCAACTCTGGTTGGCGCTAATTTAGTGTTGAGTGTTTTGCAGATATAATTAAAGGGTTCGAGAGGTAATCTCGATAAAGCTAAATCTGATTCCGGACTCCACAAATATCATAGTATATGTAAATGACGGTTAAATTCATATGCAAATATATATTATGGTTAATTACACTTTACCCCTCCAATTATATCTCTTTTTCAAATTACCACCTTCAATTTTTTTCTACGACAACTTATCCCGTTCAACTATTGGATCTTCTAGAAGCACCTACGATGTTAATGGAAGAGGTCAAAATACCCAGTGTACCATTTCATTATTTGCGATATGTGGTGAATATCCAAAGAACCCCTCATAAGCAAGCCTATTGAAAGCAAAGATATGTCTTTTACTCTCTCTCTCTCTCTCTCTCTAAGAAATCCTAAAACCTCTTGTCGCCAACGTTTGATCAACAATGTCTGTACCATCAATGTTGATTTCCTAACTTCCAATCATAGAGCGTAAGCAGTAAAGGAAAGAGTACGTTACATCTTTAACTAAGAGTGTTCGATTTTGAAAGTACGACATACTAACCTAAAGTTCGATTCAACAACAAACCTTATAGTTTAAGCACCCAAAGAACTTTCGTCTAGGACTTTCATCAGTCACGGAGGTCCTAATTGGAGCTCTCAACCTACAATCACAAAGTACAATGTTTGGATTGGAGTTGTAGCTTGATGAAGAGGAGTTCTTCTTTGCAATCTTTCTTTTCGCAGTGGGCTAGGGTAGCTTGGTGGACCTTCAACCTTGCTTCAATTTGTGGGCTGAATGAGAGTGATAAAAGGTTGGAGATTTAGTTTGACTGCTATATTATAAAAGGTAATCGACCATTTGAGAACTCACGTGACAATCACGTGTGTTTTTAGAGTCGAATTTTTTACGAAAAAGTAACAGAAGTGGTACTATGACACATAACCATTGTTGAAGGGGGTAAGTTGTCATCGAAAAAAGTTGAAGGGGGTAATTAGGAAAAGAGGCATAGTTGAAGGGAGATAAAGTGTAATTAACCATATACTCTATTTGGACTATGGTATTTATTAAATTATTTTTCGTCTTTATATGAATTTTTTTTGTAATTTTTTTTGTGATTTATTGGTTCATCTCGATGAGAGCTTTCAGAAAAATTATAAATAATGGACCAAATCTAGAAAAAAAAAAATTTTAGCTTATTCGTCATCTTTAGTGATATTTTTTTAACTTTTGGATATAATTTTATACTTTTTAGATTTTTTTTCATTAAGACGGATCAATAAACAATAAAACATTGAGATTAAAATAAAAATACAAAAAAATAAAATAAATAGAGATAAAAAATAAATTCGAATAGTACATCGTGCTCCTCCTTATTATATTGGTACTAATAGATAGTATTTAAATTAATTTCTTGTCCGCCTTGATAATCAGCATGTTGGACACGCAGGCGTTCTAGATTTTGATTTAAATACATTAAAGTTGAATCTCCATGACAATCTTAAACCCACGGAATTTAAGAGTGTTTGGTTACGAGTTTCACGGGAATATTGAAGTGCTTAGAAGCATCTCTTCAATTAATTTTGATGGAGATGGAGGCATATTACTTGCCATATGCTTTGGGTAATACCCTTCTTCCATTTGAATTTGTCGAAACAAAATAATAATCTTAAAAAAAAAATTACGCAAAGCAAAAAAAATTCAAATAAAGATAAAAGATAATAACCATAATTCAAAATAGATATTTTTTTATTTGTGTTTGAAAGTTTTACGTCAATATTTTGTGAATTATTAGTATATCATGATGACAAGAATCTAAAAAGTATAAAATTACGTACAAATGGTAAATTTTTTTAGCCAAAGATGGAAATAATACGAAACAGATAGACAATTTTAAATTATTTTTGTATTTTTTAAAAGAATTTAAAATTTTACAAAAATTTAAAGCAAAATTTAAAAATGTAAGAAAATTTTAATTTTCATGAATAAATAATTTTAAAAAATTAGGTCAAATTCAGAATGAGACCTGTGTGAAATCTGGCTACTCATTAACTATTACGGACTAACATATGACACTACTTAGTTCTTATTTTTTTATCAATAACGAAAATTATATGGGTTATTTATTGACAATTAACAAACATCTGCACCCATATTTTATTTGAAAAATTTGTCACTACGTAATTGTGTTAGAGTATCACTTGAAACTGTCACGTGGTACTCCGGAAGAGGGAGGCCGGGTTGAATAATTACACCTTAAATCTATGGCAATTTTTTGGGAGATATTAGGCTAAACTGAATTTAAATAGAACAACAATTTGAATTTAAATAGAACAATTTAGCTTGAAATTTTGATTTAGGGGTCACTTTCAAAGTTAGTTGGCACCTCTTTGTTATTAATTTACAAAAGTCACCCTTTCGTAAGTGAGCGAATGTGTGTAAGTCCAGCAGTTACTCCCTACCTCAAATGCCTTTTTTGTTATTAGTGTTTTAAAAATATTATTTCGGGTGATATCAGTTCTTGAAGAATTATTCATAAATTTCTTTTGTTGAAACATACAATGTTTATGTTACTTAACCAATAATGAGAAGAAGCAAATATGACGGGTACATTAATTAATAAGATTTATAAAATGACAATATCACAAGATTCTTATCAAATGGATTGTAATTTTTCTTCCATTATTTAATTGGATCTTCTATTAGTAGACTCTGAAATTGGCCATTCTCGAACGTGCAGAAATTGCCGTTGAAAGTGACTTACTTTGAGCGCATTGAAAGCAGTTGGCTATGGTGTAGAAAATTTGAGAAATCAAACAAAATTAACGGGTATTATTGAATATATGTGTCTATAACCAGATAAACTTAGTGACGGATGTAGAATTTTCATTAAGAGAGCTTATATAAAGAAATTCATTAAGAAAATTTTCGTATGTTTTCAAATTTGCGAGTTTTTATGTTTGTCGCCTCCGTCTTCCCCGAATAGAATATTATTTGTTTGTGTAACGACCCACTCCCGCCTTGTACAATACTGTCCGTTTTTGTCGCCCAAACCACATGGACTTCCCAGTGGGTCACTCATCCCAGGATTGCTCCAGGGCGAGCACGCTTAACTGTGAAGTTCTATTTGGTTTTAGTGTCATCACGGCTTTAAAAGGCCTTGTACAAAGAAGGTTCATAATCTTATAAATACCACCGAACTTACATCCACCAAGCGACGTGGGACCCTGACCACTCATCCGGACGTCCCACCGAGACTCCATCTCATGGACGCCGGCCTTACAGCTAGCACCACGGCCTGGCTGGGGTGTCACAGTTTGTACACTGAAAATACCAAAATAAAATCAAGAGATTTTCAAGATTAAATAATAATATTAATTCGAGTATTGTGATACAACAAAAAGTTACTTATTAATTAAATGGTTTATTTACTTTTGTTTCCATTGATCAAGCGGATACATCATTCCATATCTATA
Source organism: Arctostaphylos glauca (assembly GCA_019985065.2). NCBI lineage: Eukaryota > Viridiplantae > Streptophyta > Magnoliopsida > Ericales > Ericaceae > Arctostaphylos > Arctostaphylos glauca. The sequence continues at coordinate 20,990,347 of JAHSPW020000013.1, forward strand.
ATTCACTACAAAATATCGTGTCAACTTTTAAATAAAAAAATAAAGCACTTTCACATACGAAACTCTTGAATTTTTCACACCCAATTAAAGGTCGCAATTAATACTTTAACTTGATGTAAAAAAAATTTTAAAAATTATACACATACATATTTTATTTTTTATTTAAAAAATAGTAGAATGTTTAATAATGATCTATAAATACTAAACAGATCTAGAACTAAATTGTGTTTCAAATAATTGATCAGCCTAAACCCTGGAGGTTGGCTCAACAGAAAGAAAGAGTGGGACTAAGAAGCTTAATCCTTCAATGTCATGAGATTAAATCCCATCAGAACTAATTAATAGAGGTCGTTAGAGATTTATCCCGCCATTAATTTTAAGACCCCGATAACTAATCAACATTAAGTTGGAGTAATATCAAAACCGGCCTCGGGTATTAGAAAAGAGGGTTGGTCAGCCTTTTAAAAGATTGAGAAACTAGTCAAGAGAGATGCACATGGGCCTACTTCTTTATTGCTTATCAATCAAAGAAAGAAGTACCATGACTTATACAAGTTTTGTGTTTTTCTATAAGTCCTTGTACTGTTCTGTTTGGCTATATGTTGAATTGTGGAAAATGTGTGCACGTGACTTCCTTCTTTTTGGCAATCAAATTCAACATCTTTGAAACTCCATTCGAGAAAATTCCAACATCAACCTAAACATGTTTTAGGTCAAGCAATCACGTATGAGTAATTGAGTATATATCATATTAACCTGTAAGTTACGATAAGTCAAGTGTGTAAACATCCTACTGAACAAAAGGCAAGAAAAAAGAGGATGCGTACAAACTATTCAGAAGAAATTCGAACTGGACCAATAAAGTCCCTTAATTTTGAATAAAATATTATAATAAAGAAAAGTCTATGGTCTCTGAAATTTTTTTTTCATAATTCAAAATGAATAGACGAGATTTATTTCAGTACTGTGTAGGCTTTTTAATCCAAATAAATCATAATCTTTAATTTTGAACTTGAAAATATTTTTGAGAAAAATTTTCTGAAACAGTAATACTCCTCTTGTAATAATTGGCTCGACCAGAATCGCACTTTGCGGCATTGACAATATTGGATTAGGTAGTTAGGAGTTATTTCAATTTTCAAAGAGGACCACACTAAGGAGATATATGATGTAGAAGCTATACCTAGGTTGTTTAGATTATCAATCCGCAGTTAACGCTTGACTAACAAATTCATTCAGGCCCTGTTTGATAACCCGACTGAAAATGATGGGATTCATAAGTGATGGGATTAGGATTGGATTCATAATACCATGGGATATGAATACCCAATATCCTGTTTGTTTTGGATAGTATTAGGTGTTGGGATTGGATTATTAGTACTATGACATGTTTGTTTGCAAATCATGGGATTGGATTGAAAAAATAAATTCTCCTTTTTACCCTTGTGCAAATCTGGGCAGTTCTCTCTCTCTCTCTGAATCTCTCTCTCTTCTTGTTCACTTCTTCCCTTTTGTAAAATCAAACAGATTTGACTGAACATTTTTTTGTGATAATGAAAAAACTGGCAAATGCCTCCCTTGAAAGCCCAAGCAATTTGACTGAACATTTTTTTGTGAATGTCGGAAATTTCATCCAACAGAAATCTGCTGCTCAAAGGAAATTTCATCCAACATTTTTTTGTGAATGCCCAAACAGATGGTAATATATAGACATGAAATCTACAAATTCCCTTGAGGATGCAACAATAATAAGCAAAAATATAAAATATAAATATGTAAGCAGAACAGGAAAAACAGGAAAAACATGTATCATCAATCTGTCGTCCTCAAGTAAATCCCCCTCTCTGAAAACCCTCTCTCTCTCTCTCTCTAAAAACTCAGATTCGGTATCCATACCATACATATACAGAGACATAATCTACAACTTCCATATATGTTTTGTTGTTTGTAGCCCTAATAAATTAGCTCAAAGGTTGTATTTTTGGAAAGAGAAACAGAGAATAAGATGCAATCCAATAGCGGTGCTGATCCGCAACAACAAGGACAACAGAACCAGGAACCTGCTGCGCCGCCGTCGGCAGCAGCGGCGGCAGCGGCACTGCAGCAGCAGCAGCAGTGGGTTGCGATGCATTATCCGGCAGCGGCGGCGGCATAATAGATTCCCATCTCGTTTCTCTTCCTTCCCTATCGTTTCCACAATTTTCAGCAAACTGCCTAAATTTTTTGCTTGCCTGTAACAAATGATAATGTCTATTACATCTGTTTCACAGTGGTCCTTCCAATGCCTAAAGCCCAACCAAAACAAGCTCCAGAAACCAAAACCATGGGTACTTTCGCCATTACCTTAATTAGTTAGGGGCAGAATCGTCTTATTGCATAGGGTCCTCAATCCCAGGATTACAATACCCCCTGGGAGAGGGTATTCGTAATACCCCCATTTTCCGGATTACAATACCATGGGATTACGAATCCGGACACTATTTGGTTTACCAAACAAAGGATTCGAATCCCTTCGGATTCGTAGTCCAATCCTAAGTCTGGGGAGTTTTATCAAACAGGCCCTCAGTCTTTTGAGAGAGAGAGGGAGAGGGAGGAGAGGGTAAAATGCACTGACCTTCCCTGAGTTTTCTAACAATTATAGGGACCTCCTCTGAAGTTTTAAAAAATACAAGCACTTCTTCTGATTTTGAAACTATTAGATCATTATCCCATGTCATTAGTTTTCATTAACTTCCATTAGTTTTGTCTTTAAATTTGACCATTTTGCTCTTCATTCACACTCACATCCTTAACCTTTTTTTCAACAATTTTTTTTGAGAAAAATTCATGCTATTTTTTTCAGATTAAGAGATTAAAGAATTTTCGTGCATATTTTTTTAGAATTTTATTTTCACCAATTCACAGAAGTAAGCAAAAAAATAAACTAATGTCAAAATTTTAAAAAATAAAATTCTTTTCTACATAATGTTTTAAAAGTTTGACACCAATTTAAAAATCATGCTTACTTCTTTGAAATGGTGCGAATAATTCTTAAACCCATACACAAAAATATTTTAATCTTTTGATCCGAAATACTACCATGAATTTTCGTATTAAAAAAATAAATTATAATGTGGCAAAAAATAATTGATTCCCGATCGATAAAAAATAGAAATTTATTTATTAATATTAAATTAGGTTATTCGAACTAATTTACTGCACCTCGATTAAAATTTGATGAAAAATAAAATAAATTTATTTCTAAAATAAAAGTTTTCGTTATTTTTAAGAATAAAATGAAAGAAATACAAAATGGTCAAATTTAAGAATATAAATATGTCTGAAACTATCCGATGTACTTGGCTTTAAGAAGTATAATAGATAAGAACAAGTTTAAGAACACACCCCTCGTGTACAGATCTGGATATAGATGTGTTCGAATTCGTCCGATGCACATGGAACCTTCCAAAACAATATGAGCTCCACATGTATCGGACATTTTCGAACACACTTGTGTTCAAATTTATGCACAAAATGGTGTATTCCTAAATTTTTGAATAGATAATCCCATCATCATCCATGACATCATTGATCCTAGCTTTTGATGTTAACTTGTTATTTAGAACCTCGTATGAACATTTTTTATGTACTTAATCGTGACTTGTGACATACACAAAGGATGTGTTTGGACATGTAATCCAAACACAACCTATATGTTGTGTGCATACCCCACCATGCTACTCAAGATAACACGACAAGTGGTGAACTAACAGCTGATGCAAATTATTTTAGTCATTTCCTTGTAATATAAGTTATCCACTTAATTATGTTAGGGTAGGACATGATGGGTCATTGACTCATTGTTCCCTTTTGAACTAAGAAACATATAGGTCCTGTTTGGCTCATGAATTATTGGAGGCTGGTTAGTAAGTTTGTACTTCTGATAACATACAGTGTTAGTTGACTGACGAGCCGATTGTTTTTTGCTAGATAAATGTATTTCGATTAAATGGTTTCCCGTTGCTTCTAGAGTTATTTTTTTCGGTGATCAGAAAGAACTGATTTTTGCGAGTTGAATAGGGCGCCGGGGTCAAATGTCCCATCATGTTGGATTTTCATACGGATACCTTACGCAAGATATTAGCTGAGTTTTATGACCGAAGATACCTAGATATTTGAAGCAATCCATCGACGGTTCGGGAAGAAGAATGATCTTCGTCCTTTGATTCGTGGCATGAAACAAAGCATAGGCTATCGAAGTCAGTGGCTGTGCAGAACACTGAAATCAGGAAAATTTCTAAATCTCTTCCGATCGACGTTGCCGTTCACCTATTTTGACTCTTTATTCTTTGCTATTTTTTAATTTCGTGCGCGTGTCTATCTAAACTAGAAAAAAAAAAAAAAAAAGCTTTTATGGTGGATCAGTGTTTATGACAAAAAGATACTCCCAACAGTGCAATGGTGAACAGAAACGACATTGGAGAGACAAGCAAATGGGAAGGTCGGTGGTGAGAACTAAACCAATAAAGAGATTTTCATTGTAAAGCAGGTAACAGTCTTGCTATTTGTAATGATTGAGACGTTGAATGTAATGCCCCAATTTGTCAAAGCATTATTCAAAATATTTATTCAAATATTAAATTATTAGATCTAAGAATTACGAAAAATGTCTTTATTTTATTAAAATAATAAAGATAAATCAGAGTAAGTGCGGAGCAGAAATGACATAAATTTTCCTTAGAGATTATATTTTTTTAATTCAAAATAAAGTAAAGAAGAGCTACTAAGGGTAATGTAGCCAAACGCCACCGTTATCCTCCTCAACTGTCCCGGTTCTTCAATTTCGGATGGGTTCTCAAACTGCTCCACAATATATGGTATGAAACACCAAGAAAATAAAAATTGCACCAAATGAGTTGTGACACTCAGTAGAAAAAAGTCACCGGAAAACCAACTCACAGATATAGATATACAGTAATTCACAATAACCATTCATGATTAAGAAGCGTTAAAAGTGCGTGAGAAAAGTCACGTAAACTCATTATGCCACTGATCTTATATATTTCTAAGAATACTCTTTTTTCCGGGTATTCTTTCCTACCCGACTGTCTAGCATAGAGTATTTGGTTGATATTGACAAGTCTTTACCGAGACAGGTGGAGACCTTCTACCGTTTAGTTGAGTCAATACCTTCTTCACTCTAACTAAATCTGACCGAAAACATGGCTTCATTGAGTCAAGTACCAATAATCCTTGGCCGCTTCTCCTTTACCGGCTCAAGGTCACGCAAGAGAAGACCGTCACTCCATCGAGGCCCGGAGCTGTTGATGCAGATGAACCCTGAAGTCACCTCCAATAGATACACCCATCTCTTAGTTGGAGTCCTTAAACAAACGGGATGACTCTCGGTGGGACTCAAACCCACATGGAAAACAACACTCTGCGCAATGGCCAGAAACATAAGACTAGGCACAACAACCACCAATTCCATTTATCTTATTAACGAACCTACTTGTTCACTACATGTTCCACTACTCTATAATGCTCATCTAACACCCTCCATTGCTGTATTACGATGACACTCAAACCAGTGTCCCTAATTGTGAATTCTAAATTTTCACATAATCACCAAATCATGCCATAGGTCAGTATCTACATTTTAATCACATCAACTCATTTATGTTCGACAGTTGGCACAACGGCCTAACAAACCATCGACACGACGGTCATTTCAACACTTATCAACTTTGATTAGCACGATGGCTTATTCTATATTCCACTTTATCACATATTCCGTTCTACTCAACTTTTAACCATAAACACACACATACTTTCATAGCATCACTAATTTGTAGGGGTGAAATTGGTTCGGGGTCGGTCGGTTCGGTCCAATATTTTCACGGACCGATTCGGTTCGGTCCATTTTTTTTCCAAACCGACCCCGACCGATTTATTTTCGGTTCGGTTCGGTTCGGGGCGGGGTCAAATTATTTCGGGGATTTCGGGGAGTTCGGGAATTTCGGTCCGCCCCGAATGGGCAATGTTAAAAATTAATTTTAAACCCGTTCGGTCCAAATTTGCCACTAATATAAAAAATGTATTACCAAATTGGCCTCCATTCGAATTGTTTTCCATCAAATATCAAATGGGCACACTTTAAGAAAAAAAATTAATCTATTTTTCACCAAAATAGTAAAAAACACATAATTAAAAATAACAAAAGCCAAACACATCACTAACTTTCGGTTCGGTCCAAGTTAGTTCGGTCCAAATCGGTTTGGTCCAATACCATTCGGTCCACTATCGGTTCGGTTCGGTTCGGTCCGGTTAAAATTCCAAAAAACTGAGACCGAACCGAATATGTTTCGAAAAACCTTTCATGGACCGAAACCGACCGAACTCCATTGTGGACCGACCGAAGACCGAACCGAACGGTCGGTTTTTTCGGTCGGTTCGGTTTTTTCGGTTTTTCTTTCACCCCTACTAATTTGTGTTATCATACAAAATCACGATCAAAGTATGCTCAAACCCACGAAGCTCCACAAAAACTAGTGCTCATACCAAAATATGCTTGTGGATGCCTATACAGTGTGAACATACAAAATAGTGGAGTTCATGGACTCAATCTGCTGCCGAAAAGCCCATATAGCATTCTGTGATTTTGTATATTTCAATAGGTTGCTCAAGCGGCTTAGAGCTCCCTTGAGCGGTTTGCCTAAATATTGGCTTTTCTGGTTTTGAGCGAAAATTGCTCGAATCTAATAAAAATTAGTCAGGTCCCTTGAGAGGCCTAGACCTTACTTGTGTGAGCCTCCTTCTTCAATAGATTCTTGTTTTAGGATTTTTGTTCAAAACAACTTGATCTAAACCCTAATATGCTAATTGTTTACATAGAACTGGAATGAAAACTTCGTACAACAACTCTATACAACATAGATCAAAAGTCATCTAACCACTACGTGGATTAATTAACAGATAAAATGAATTTCATGCTTTACTAAATACGACAAACCCTAGTTCATGCTTTTCTACGAAAATACACCATATTCCTACTGTAACCCATCGATCCGAGATTAGTAGTGATTTTCTCTACCTCACCTTTTGAAGATTAAGCTAGCAATTGACCTCGGATTAACGGATTCGTACACAGACAGAATGCCTTTCTTCAAAAAATTTCAAGAATACCAAGAACTCACTTCTCTCTCTAAAACTCTAACTTTCTGTGCCTCTGAGACGAAATTGAAATAAAATATGTTTGATTACCCCTAGTTTAAATAAAAATTTCACCTCATTAACCTCTAATCAAATCGTATAATATCAGATTTTAATTCCTAATTGTTTTCCCCCATTAATGACCTTCAACAGCGTTCTGCCCATTCAAAAATTCGGACAGGTCGCTCAAACGGTTTCGAGCTCGCTCGAGTGATCTACCAAAAATAAAATTTACTTGAGCAGTCTATAGCTCACTAAAGTGGTCTCTCAAAAATAAAGTCGAATTAAAAATGAATAAAATTGAACTTATTAATAAAAAATTCTTTATTTATTAATTAAAAATGAATAAAAATTTGTTAGTTATTACACCGAAGCCCCTACCGATCACGTGTGGGGCCTCCCTTTTTGCCTTGCGCCCACTCCTTCTTCTTCTCTCTTTGTATCAGTGATTTTTTTTAAATATTCTTTTTATCTTTAGTCATTTTGTAAAATTTTGCTAGCTTTGCATTAAATACTTTAATTTATTGATTTGTCTCTTAGATTATTCAAAAATATTTACATTCATTACATATCCTAATGTGTTCAACTTTGGAGAGAAAAAATTAATTGACACCGCTCATTCGAACTCATTTTGATCGTGTTTTTCAAATTGTATTTTTGCAAAAATACTAAAAATTTACTATTGACTTAAAAACTTATTTCGGGATTTGCCTTAAACTCAGAATATTTTATAAAAGGTTATTAAATTATAGTAAGATATTTATCAATTTATGTTTTGTTATTTTCTTTTTTTTGAAATTTATAAAATAAAGTTAAAAATCTCTTAAATGATTCAAAAATATTTAAATTCATCACATGTCATAATGCGCCCAATTTAAAAAAAAAAACTAACGACACTGCTCATTTAAACCCCTTTCTGTCGTACTTTTGGAATTTTATTATTAAAAATAGACTAAAAATTTACCATTTAAGGTCAGATATTTGTTTGATTTATATTTTGTTATTATTTTTCTTTTGTAAGTTGATTTATAAAACAAAGTTAAAAATCTTTTAAATCATAAAAAAAAATTCAAAATTCACCACATGTCCTAATGCGCCTAATTTTGAAAAAAAAAGTTACTGACACCGCTTATTTGAACCCTTTTCTATCATGTTTTTTAAATTTTATTCTCAAAAACATATTAAAAATTTACCAAACTTAAAAAATTATTTTAAAATTGACTGTGAGCTCGGAATGTTTTAAACAGACCACACGTGATAGGTGGGGGCTCCCGTTAGTCATTAATAATAGCAAAACTGTTTTGGTAGAGTGAATGATTATTTTAATAGAAAAGGAAGAGATTTCATAAATTAGTGGGGCCTTTTATCTTTCAATAAGTCTATTAACAAATTAAGTTGCACATTAAAGTGTACACAATATTTACGTGACATATCATTATAAGATAAAATATAAAAGCGGATCTCATGAATTTTGATATGTGTTCAAATTAATGAATGTCACATAGACATTATGTATAATTTGATGTACAACGTAATGTATTAATAGTATTGCTCTTTTTCATTTGCGAGAGAAAGAATGGGGTGCCACGTACGATTGGTACCAATCCTTACGCTCATTTTCGAAGGCACAAGAAATGATGGTCCCACCTTGCCACACATTTTCTTGTACCGTCTCATGGACTACTCCTTGCTTATAGCAAAATTATTTTTCAACTCTCGAGCAGTACCCATAGCATTTTCCTATAAATCTGTTGGTTAATTGTCGTACCACTGTCCGGAGTAGTACTGTGGGAGGGAATAATTCAAAGCTCTTTCAAAGGTGGAAAAGATAAAGGCGTCTTGAAAGCCAATTTTGTGGTACAAAAACATTGATTGATTATACCTAACTTGTCTGCCATTACTGGAATACTGGAGGAGTACTACCACAGGTTGACAAATTTGGCTGCACACTAGACGTACTGTAAAAAAAAAAAAAAAAAACATTTTAGCGTAAAAATTAGGGTAATTTAAATTAGGGTCCTATTTATCCCTACGGCTTAGGTTTTCATCTCATCCACTTTTTGAACTTATATTTTAATCATATTTTTATATGGTTTGACAAATTTGTCATTACTTTTGAGGGGTACTTTACCCTCTCATCCTTTAGTTAGTTAATTCTTGATTTGTTAAGTTTAAATTTATAGCACTGATTTAGGCTTAAAAAATAGAATCATAATTATTTTTAATAATTATCTTTGCCAACAGTTTGAGATTCATAATTATCTTTAGTTATTATTTTCACCATTTTACGAAAATGTACCATGACCTGCAGGTGTTGTTTCTTGTCTGTAAATTTACCATAATATCTGTAAATTTACCATAACCTGTAGATTTAGTGTTTTACCCCGCAAATTTACTGTGAAATCTGTCAATTTATTAGTGACATGCCGTACCTTCAAATTTACCATGATATATGCAAAATTTTCATGGACGACAAGTGTTGTTCTTTAGCTGCAAATTTACCACGACATTTAAATTTACCATGATATCTGAAAACGTACCATGACTTGTAGGTGTTGTTTTCTTCCAGCAAATTTATCATGTTTTCTACTAATTTACCATAACTTTCAAATTTACCATGATATCTTAAAATGTACCATGACCTTCAAATATATTATGTCTGAGTCAATATCATCTAAAATAAACATATATTCAAATGATTCGTACATTACCCTAGCCCGTAGTCCGACGAAAATCATTCAACTTCCGCCGTCTTTCTCCGGTAGCAGTTAAATCAAACTCGTACTTCGTATTCCAACACTGACAGTCGATGTTCTATAGATGTAGTGCGGTGTTTGTATGCGATTACGGTGAGTTGATGGATTCCGGAGCTCTAGATGTCCGATGTCATCCTAAAATGGAGGATTGTTGGTCCTTTTTTTTAGTCCCTCTATTTTGAGATAGACGAGTTTGATATTTGGGAGATGATTGTTAATTGCGTATTTTTAGGGATTGGCTGCTAACCTTGGTTACTGTCAAGATAAGGGTAAGTTTGGTATTTTTTTAAAAAAAGACCAAAACTTAATGTTTGTAAGTGCATAGGACGAAAAAATAACAAACACTTAGAGATAGGACTAAAAAATAAGTTCCTCTAAAAACTATACCGTCTGAAAATTATCTTAACTGGTCAAACATTTCTTCCGTTGCATTTTCATAATCCATTATTCTAACCTGGAACGTCCTAAAATGCAATTCCACTTTTTAAAAATAACAATTGAAACTTGGTTAAATTTTCTTTTTGCCTATTTGTTTAAATAAAACTTGTACTGTACACATCAATCAATTTTTTCCCCCAAAAAACCCATTAAAATTCTATCTCAAGAGTATATTTGGAAAGAAAAATATTTTTTGCAATTATTTTTAGAAGTATGAATGGGTATGGTGGGAGAAATTAAGTATGTGGAGAAGGTGATCGGTGATCTATCTACAAAGAATTATTAGGTAGTTTTAAACTATTGTTACGTGGTGTTTTAATATTTTTCATCACTATATATTTACGTGAAAATAAGTATATAAATATATACAATCTACGTAAATATGTGATGTTAGATAGTGGGGAAATATGAGGTCAAACACCGCAACACCACTTAGGCTCTATTTGGCTTAAGAAAATTATTGGCTGTTTAAATTATATTGACGAAAAAAGTTTTGCTCATTTGGGTTAAATTGTTCAAGATTAAAAAAAAAACTGTTCAAAGATGAAATTGTCTTTCTACAAATGGAGTTCAAGTATAGTTAGGTTTAAGGATATTTTTGTCATTATACCTCGCGAGTCAAATAAAATTCTATATTAAATGCATTAAAAATAATTTGTTCTAAGAAGATTTAACTCGATTAAGTTGTACCTGAGACAACATAATTTAATAATTCAAAAATTATTACAGGTCAAATAAACTGTATCTACCCATAGAGTGTGTGCCAAGTCACAATGCTCCCACCTAAGCCTACCTCTCATTTCAATTTAGAAAATGGAAGTAACCCCATGTGTTAAGTAGGGATAGTGAGGTGTTAATAGTAATTGAAAAAGACTTTGTCATTATCCCTAATATTAATGCCATGCCCATATTAAATGATTTAGATTGGCCACCTATGCTTCCACCTCTCCTCTAGGTTCTAGAGCCATACCATATTCAATTCCAAAATCAAAAAAGTCTAAGAATACATATGTTTCGAGTATATTCAAACACAAATGTGTTCGGAACCGTTGAATTCACAGAATTCCACGTCTTTGAGGGTCTTTTGGTCAAAGTCTTTTGATATAAATGTCTGTTGCTTATTTTTCTATGAATTCTTATCAAATATATGTTAATTTTGTTTGATTAATCATTCGATTTGACGAAATAAATCAATAAAAACATATAAGCAAAAATAAAAATAAAAAAGTTAAAAAAAACACAATTATTAGTATTTTTAGCATCATCTTATGTGAATGTTTTTTGGTTTTTGTCTCTCTCTCTCTCTCTTTTCTTTTTGAGACGGGCAAAGAAATATAAAAAGCAAAAAATATATATTGTATTTAAAAAAATAATGTAGTCTAAAACTCAACATTACAATCATATAAAATCTTGAATTTAATGAATAATTTTATTTTACTTAATCGTGTCACTCTGAGAGGCAGTGGGCATCGTCAACTAATTCTTGAGTGATTGGGCTACAGAATCAGATTTGTTGGGGTAGGGCATAACATTCTTTTCTTTATCCTTTTTCCTTTATCATTTTTTTGTTTTTTTCTTGAAAAGTACGACTCTTTAGGGCAATAAAGTAAAGTGGTGTACCATTTTCAACTAACTTTACTAGAATTTACTAATATAGATTTTTCTTACATATGCAGATATAGATGTGTTCGGAATCATCAGATACGTGTGAAGTCCTCCGTAATCATGTGAGTTCCATGAGCATCCAACTATTTCGGACATGTTTGTGTTCGGATGTGCACAAAATATTTATACATGTTCCTAGACTTGTTCATTAGAATATATGACGATCTCACCGATATCTCATGTGATTTTTCAAAAGAAATTTTTTTTACGATTTTATTTGGTGATTTAAATTATTCATTTTAAATTTCTTAATATGTCCGCCTTTTATGAAAAAAATTAAGATGATCGGATACCAATGTTTATTCGACTATGTCCAGTGCAATAGACGATAAATTTGATTCGATTAATTTTTTATCTGTATATAATTAGGTTGATTTATAGGGATGATTTAGACTTTATCATCTATCGAGATTGTTAAATGAGATCTGATTTTATTTTGCGTCAACTTTGATAATTATTAGGTTATTATTTGGTTTTTTTTCTTATTTAAATTTTTTATTTTGTATTAATTTTTTATTGGTTGTTGGTTGGTTTTGACAAGAAATTTCACAAAGTATAAAATTATGTTAAATAATAAAAAAATATAAAAAAATAAATCAAAACATGCTGTGCTAGGGCCTATTTTTCATAGTGATTTTTTTTTAACTTTTTGATATAATTTTATATATTTTAGTTTTTTTAATCAAGACAAATTAATAAATTATAAAAATCAATGTAAAAATAATAAATAAGAAATGAATAAAAACAAAAAAATTAAGTGTTTAGTTTAGATAAAACAAATAGTCACGGGATGGCAATGGGACGGATCAGGGATGGATGTTACTATCTTCCTTCTCAATTCCCGAACGGGAATTATTTCTATCCTTCACCCTCTCTCTGAATGGGGAATGGAAATCTCCAGGTTAACTTACACGCATAGTAATTGATCTCTGACGAATGAATTCCACCGCCCACTTATAAGCAATATAATTACCACTATACCCAAGCAATCATGTGTTGTATCATCTCGAATTATAATTATCAGAGGTTGAACACACTCTTAATTTGTGTGCAGTTAAATATGTGGAGTGGGTGGAGTTGGGGTATTTGGTTTGAGAAGTTTTATCATTTAATTTCTTGATAGTTAATTAAGGTTATAATAAGATAATTGTAAATTTTATTATTTTTATTGTTAAAAATTACCTTTTGGAGTTTTAAAATTTGCTCTCTCACTAAATAAAGTAACCCTTTCTTTGTATTAGAGTTCCATTGCTATGTACATCTGATCTATTTCAATTCAAAACACATAGTGAAGAGATTAAAAAACTTCCACTGTCAAAATCTATGAATTAAAAAAATTGGACACAAAATGGAAAATTAATGAGTGCTATATGTACAAAAATGAGTGAATTTCGTCCGTTAGATGTGGATGGCTAGGTTGACGAAATGCCGAAACCCATCTGTTCTTTTTTTTTTTTGTTAACTGAGGTATCCAGCAGCTTAGGGACCAGGCTGGGATTGCCTGGGGGAGCCCCCTACCTATTGCCGACTAATCCTCGAGGCCCTGAGTTGCGACCGGGTCTTCTCAGTGGCCCCAAGAGAAATCGCCACAGAGTGAGATTCGAACCCTGCATCTGGGGTTTACAGCTTGCAAGGTCGAACCGCCCGGACAACCCATCTGTTCTTGTGCAGGTACTATATATTAGAACACGTAATTTACTTCTTTAGAATTGGAAAATCGTGGGGGCATATTTTTCAAATCCATGTGTGGACTTGGGTGGAAGATGGACCAGAGGAAGAGGATAGATATATTGGTGTTAGGTCTTGCGGTGGACGGTAGTTGGCGAGGTGATGCCTATGTGATTGAGTGAGAATAATTGATCTGCCTAAAACAAAAAAGACCCAGAGACATCCGGGGGCTGCTGTGCAGCACGCAGAACGGGGACGTCTATGTGATTGAGTGAGAATGACTGATCTGCCTAAAAAAAAGACATAGAGACATTTGGGGGGCTGCTGGGCAGGCGGCGACAGCAGTCCCCGCTGTTCACAAATACTACGTAGTTTAGTGCCAAATGATGTCGTTTTGTTTTAAGCTATGAAATGTGTGTTTGGCTAAAATTTTACAAGAGTGCTACATACACATCACTTTTATACATCATTTTTATACATCACTTAAAACTACGTCGTTTTATGTTGAGAAAGACCCAAATATATTTTGAGCGATACGGGTCAAATACAAATACGGTTTTTTCTTAACACAAAACGACGTAGTTTTAAGTGATGTGTAAAAATAATGTGTAAAAGTGATGTGTGTGTATCATTTTTGAAAATTTTAAAGAATAAATCTAGATACACATCCTTTTTGCTTACACCCTCTTACACCCTACCTATATGTATGAGATTTTGATTTTTGAATTTTGAATTTTGAATTTTTTTAAGGATTAAGTGAGTAGAGCCCATGTGAAATATAGTTAGGGTGTAAACAAAAGGGTGTGTAAAACTCTACCCGCTCAAAATGACGTTGTTTTGAATGAATAAAACACTTAAAAATATAACAACAAACTTAACAAATGAAACATAATTAGAGTCTATTTAGACGGTGGTAATTCTTGAATTATTATTTCATTTTTTTTGTCCTTATTTGATTTTTTTCTAATAATTGATTTTGCGTCAATTTTTTGATATTTATTAGTTTGTCTCGACAAGAGATTTCTGAAAAGTATTAAAATATTTTTGGAAAACTAAAAAAACCTCAAAAAAATAAAAAAATAAGTCAAAACAATGTCCGATTGGGTTTATTTTTCGTGTTTAGATTTTTTTTAACTTTTGAACATAGTTTTATACTTTTTGGATCCTTTCGTCAAAATAAACTAATAAACTACAAAAAAAAAGAAAGATGAAATACGTGAAAAAATGCAAATGTTTAAGTTTGTGAAGGCTCGTTTTGGCCTAACTTATGTAAATTAATTATTTTTTGTCTTTATTTAAATTTATTATTTTTGCATCATTTTTTATAATTTATTGGTTCGTCTCGACAAAAGAAATCTAAAAAAATATAACATTATGTCCAAAACTTAAATTTTTTGTTACTACAGACAGAAAATAAGTCTAAACATACGTTGTTTTGTCTTTTCAAATTTTTTTTTAGTTTTTTAAAATATTTTTATACTTTGCTGAAATCTATTGTCGAGACGAATCAATAATCATAAAAAAAATTAGCGCAAAATAAAAAATTAAAAGAAAAAAATAATGAAACAATAATCTAAGAATTACCATAGTCTAAATAAACCCTAAATATGTTTCATTCGTTAAGTCTACTGCTACGTTTTATGTGTTTTTTCACTTAAAACGATGTTATTTTAAGCTGATGGAGTTTTAAAATTTCAGCCAAATACATTATTCACAGCTTAAAACAAAACAACGTCGTTTAGCACTAAACTACAAAGTATTAACGCACAACGGGGGCTGTAGTGCACGGTTGCACAGCAGGGCCTCCGGATCCGTCTTTTTTTCAGAGCCTAATTGTCAAAGAGAAAATTGAAGCTTGGAGGTAGAGAGAAGAAAAAGGGAAAGGGGACAATTTTATAATTTGGCTCTAAAATTTTAATATTTCTTATGTTGCAATTATGTAGGCTTGCAAAACAACAAATAAAATACTATCGGGTATAATTTTTGAATTATTGCATATCAAATAAAAAATAACTAACATTCTTAATTTTGTAATAAAAATTATAAAAATCTTATACAAATACTTTATTTTATTTAAAAAGTGAAATGACTTTTCGTTATGAATTACGAATATAAAATAGAGGGAATATTTTTTATTAACCTTTGAATAATATTTTTGTCCCGTTCGAAATATGATTTTAAATAATAAAGAAACATATTTAGACACAGATATATTCGTAACTGTATGATGTGTGTAAATTCATCAAACAACTTCAAACACATCTATAATTATAATAATAAGGCCTTATTCATTAGTCCAAGATTTTATATTGTATACTTATAAGCACTTATAATCTACGTGTAAAGTTCTCTTCTTCTTTTTTTCATATAAAAAAACCTTAAAAAATCTAAAAAAATCAACGAAAATTTACCTTGTCACAGAAATTAAACCTCCTTTCATTTTTAAATTTTCATTTAATGTATTTTTAAATTTACTATCAAAAGGTAAATCGAGCAACATTAAAGAAAGGAACTGACTCCTTTCTGGTTGATTAAATAATTGAAAAGGAACTAACTAAATTTATGAATTTTTTTTTTTGGTGTGTGTCTTTTTTCTTTTGTTTTCTTTTTTTTTTTTAATATTTTATGTTTAATTTTTGTGAATGGTTGATTTATTTTGATAAAAAGAATCTAACAAGTAAAAGAATAATCAAACTGCAGATCTTGTCGAGATGCCTAATTACGTTAAAAATTATACCGATCAGATACGTATCAATAATTAATGATCAAACATATTTTTCTTCCAAAAATATCAATTGCATTATTTTAAAACATATTTATCTGGAAAAAAAGACGACAACTCAATCAGAATTATTTATTATAAAATAAATATATTCAGATCATGTATTAATTAATACCAAATCAACATGATTATTAAAATGATTGAATTTACGAAAATGAATAATTTTGATCGTAATGGACAAGAAACAACAAGAGAAATAAAAAAAATCCTGCGACCAATTTGGCCTGATTATATCCGAATTATTTAGTGTACTATTGAATTATTTTCTTATAAACACTTTTGTAAAAATAAAATAAGTTTCGTTCATATAAGCTAAAATGTTTCGTTCATTCTCATAGGCACTGGGCATTAAATAATTCCTTACTGATTGGGCTATGGAATCACATTTGTTTGGGTACGGCATAACATTCTTTTTTTTCCTTTTGTCTTTTGTCTTTTTTTTCCTTTTTGTATTTTTCTTGAATAAGTACTACAATTAGAATATCTGACGATCTCATGAATATTTCATATAATTTGCGTACAATGCAAAAGGAAATTTTTTTATAATTTTATTTGATAATTTTAATTATTCATTTTAAATTTCTCGATATGTGCATCATTTATGCAAAGCATTGTCTATTTGAACAAAACATATCTATATTAAGCATAAAAAACGGTCAGTGTTAAATCTAATTCGATTAATCTTCATTATCTACTGAAATTGTTAAATGAGACCTAAACAAATCACCTGTTGTTGTTGCTATTGCTAGAATCCTACTGAAACTTTCTTGTCATTGCCTCATCCATTGGCACAAAAGTTGAGGCACGTCGTGATAACTCATCAAATCTAGCAGCATACTGAGCAACATGCATACTGCCTTGTTCAGGTTTATAAATTCATGTGTCATTGCCTGCTTGATTGGGATCGGAAAATATTTTTCTGAGGAACAACTCCCTAAACTATGTCCAGATCATAGTCTCGATGTCGTGGGTGGTCTTTACAACATCTGACCAAAAATCAGCCTCCCCTGCACCTAATGAATGGCTAAAGCTATATGGTCACTGTCACGAGTGATGTACATTGTCCTAAAGAGTTTTTTCAATTATTTCAGCCATGTCTCAACTGTTGCGAGATTTGGTTCTTCGTTGAACGTCAGCTAGCAGCATACCTTGAGTCATTGGAGCTCTCAATAGAACATTTGGCATGGATGGAGGCAGGTAGGGTGTTTGATATTGATAGTATGGCGCATAGGGTTGGTATGCCATAAGGGGCAGTGGTTGCTTTGCCCCCTCAGGTGGTGGTGGCGACACCTGCTGCAGTGGGAGTCCTACGGTGGTGGCAGGGCTGTCATTTGAGCAGCTTCAAATGCATGAAATAATTGTGTCATGTGATCCGCTTCATAAACAATATTAGGAAATACACCTATTGCTGGGTTAACAAGCGGTGATGGTGGTAAATCATCAACACGGGCGTGTGTCTCAGCTCACTATAACAAAAATCATATATGGTGACAAAAGTGGAAGACAAAATTTAATTTTGTCACCAAATAGGTATATATGGCGACGAAAAAATAAATTTGTCGCCGTTTTTAACATAATTGCGAGAAAATTATTTTTCTCTTCAAAAGTAACTATTCGGCGAGGAAACATATTTTTCTTTGCCAAATAGATACTTTGGCGAGGAAAATTTTTCTCACCAAAAGTACATATTTGGCGAGGAAAAATATGTATGTTTCCTCGCGAAATAGGATCTTGTCTTCCTTCTTTTTTCCTTGTCTCTACAATTTTTTTTTTTTGTGTAGTTTTCCTATTTGAACTGTGAGTTAAGCCTCAACATGTGCCTGCATTGCTTAGTTTTAAAGAGAAGTAACTCTCAAACAAACTTAAATTCTCTCAAACATAGAGGTGTGGTTCTTATAGTCATTCATTTTCTTGTCGTCTTTATATTTATAGTTCGTAGGACTTCGGACTTTATTGTTTTATTTGTACCCCTTTTTCAGGGTTTCTCTATGGTTGACATTTTGACCGCAAATTCCTCATGTATTTTGCGGATATTTATTCACGCTTCATGAATTTATTGCGTGACGAAAAAAAAATAAGTGCAAAAGAATAGTAAATGAAGTAGACTGCATCCCCTTGAATTAAAAAAGAAAGAAATGAAGAACAGGAACAAAATGAAATCAGCCATTAATAATTTCGATTAAATTGTAGAGTTAGGGCTTTGAATATACTGATTAGTGCCTTTTTATTAGTATTAAATTCTGACCTTAGACAAAGAAAAATATTTTTTCTCGCCAAATAGGTACTTTGGCCTATTTGGCGAGAAAATTTTTTCTCACCAAAAGTTTTGGTGAGGAAAAATATGTATGTTTTCTCACCAAATAGGTAGTTTTGACAAGAAAAAATATATTTCCTCGCCAAATAGATATACATTTTACATACATCACATGTATACGTGCATACGTTATATATGTTCTACGTAAGTTATTATTCTCTCTCTATATATATATATATATATGTTAAATTGGTGGGATTTGAAAAAATGAGTTTCTCTCTCTCAACATGTGTTTGGGGGAGGATGAATGAGGGTGAGAGCAATGCCGAACTCAAAATTTTGACTCAGGAGTATTACCATCAAAATAAATGAACAGTTAAAGATAATATTTTGACAAATTGACATATTAGAGGGAATTTGACAAAATAAGAGGAGTATGAGATGTCACAATGCAAAACGGTAATTAGTCTCTACTTACTATTAAACTTATAAAAAATTAGATTTTTTATGGACTATTAGGGTGTCACGTGACATCTCCCCTTCGTGGGTCCGTCACTGAGTGAGAAGGGTTTCAAAGGAAATTAATATTGATAGGAGAGTTTAATAAGTTGGTTGTGGAGTGTGGGAGAGGGAAAGAAAAGTGTGCGGTGAAGGAATGGTGGAAGAGGGTGGCATAAGCGGATTGGGAAAACCATGTGGAAGTGTGTTTAATCACAATTATCCATGCAAAAGATATGTATGACATGTGCATAATATGCATGCAGCATATATAAACCTAATATAACATTTGTGTGTATTTGATAGGTATATGACAATTTATTTATATTTTTTTTTCTTATTTAATTTTTTGTAATTTTTTATTTTTTATTAATTTTTTTGTTGATTGTTGATTTGTCTCAACGAAACAAATCTAATCTGCTTTGACTTATTTTTTGTCGTTAATAATTTTTTCTAATTTTGAATATGATTTTATATTTTTATATTTTAAGCGTCTATACAAAAGAACAAACATAAGAAAATCAATAAAAAATAAAAAATACAATTTTTTTAAATAAAATCAACAAAAATGACTTTGAATACTTTAACCCAAATAGAGCCTATTCTACAATATATTTCTTACCCTTTTATACATACCTCATTTTCTTTTTTTCTTTTTTCGAAAAAATCGTTTGACAATGTTTATTTTTTATGAGTGAAAATAATACAATGGTGCAAAAATATGAATTTAGGTTTAAATGAAAAAAATTAAATGCATGTGGTAAGATTAAAATAAAACTGCAACACATTCGACTAAGATGAAAGGAATTATAAGCACATGCACTTCAATAATCAAAATTATTTATTATTAAAGCTTGTTAATATCATCAACTAAATTTAAAAAAAAAATCATGAATGTCGATTCATATGTCTTTCACACACATTTATTCAAAAAAGGGTTGTTGATTCTGTTTTTATTTTTCCTAATATGTTTTGGAAGTATAATAATTAATAGTTGATGAAAATAATTTATATTTTTCATGAGCACGAAAAATTGAACAATTTTGGTCATTGAAGTGAATGAAAAACTAACCCTCAAATGACTTGATTGGATTAAAAAAAACTTTCAATCCTCAATAGCAATACAAAAATACCTACAAATAAATCAGGAATTCCAATTTACATCAGTCTTTGCCAAAACAAATTAAGTGATTAAAATACTTCAACTATCAAAATCTCTGAACTAAAAGTATTAGACACAAAATGGAAAATTAATGGTGTACAAGAATGGGTGAATTTCGTCGTTTGGATGTGGATGGTGGATCTATAGATTGACGAATTGCCGAAACCACTCATTCTTTTGCAATAATAATCCTTTTTCACTATGACAACGTTGCTCTCCCTATCATATTTTTTCCTTGCTGTGCATCGCTCTCAGTTGTGGGTATTCCCAAATTTGACGAAGGCCTAATCTAGTATTGTATGCTTGGATTTTGAAAATCAATTAACAACAATTAATTTAAACTCGTTGAGGCATATCGTTCAAATCCAGACGGGACTAGGGTGGAAGAGGGATTGGGCAGGAACCATGTGGGGTGTCGGCCGGGGAGTGGCACATGCCACCCCCAAGCGATCAAATTCAACAGAATAAAATAAAATAATTAGGTCTAATTACATAGATTGTTCTTGTGCTTACACTTTCTGTTTCACGTGGTGACTTTGCGCTGCACGTTTCTGGCGATGTAGTATCTGTACGAATGAGTGAGAATAAGTAATGGCTAAAGGAAAAGGGAGAGACAAGAGGAGGGGCATGAGTCTTTTCCAAGGCGTACGGGGACAATTTTATAATTTGGCTCTAAAATTTTAATATTTCTTAGGTTGCAATTATGCAGGCTTACAGAGGTTATTAATAATTTATCGATGGGTCCACTTTAAACGACGCTGTTTTTGGACTTTTTTGGTCCCATCTGCACTTTCAAGGCATGAGTCATGACATTTTACTTGAAACTAGAGGTAAGGCATCTTAGCATATATTTTAAAAAATCATGCTACGAGATTTTGTGCACAGATTCAAATACAATTATGTCCCAAACCGTTAGATGCATGTAGAGCCCTTATTATTTTATGGGCTTCACATGCGTCCAATCATTCCGAACATAGTTGTATCCCGTTCTGTCCATAGGCTTTGAATAAATTTTTTAGATTATTTTTGTATTTTTTTGAATTTTTAAAAAATTTGGTTAATATGTTTTGACTTGTTCAAAATCTATCGACTATACGAGCCAATAATCCATCATAAATTGTCTCAAAACAAAAAAAAAAAAGCAAAAAATACAAAAAATTAATTCAAGAAAAAGTTACTAAAAGAAAAAAATAATCAAATTGTTGGTATTGCATATCTTGTTGTTGAGATGCTTAATTACGTTGGAAATTATGCCGATCAGACATGCATCAATACATGATCAAACGCATTTTTTTTTGTTGGCAATGTAATGTCCGTATGAATGAGTGAAAACTAGTTTGGCTTGACTTGATTATTCTTTATTTGAAAAAATTTTGTATTTTTTATTTTTCATCAACTTTTGTGGATTATTGGTTTGTCTCGACGAGAGCTTTCAAAAAAGTTATAAATAATGAATCAAATTTGAAAAAAATTCAGAAAAGATAAAAATAATTCAAAAATAGAATTTTTTGTGTGCTTATTTTGTTGTCTTTAATGACTTTTTTTAGTTTTTGGACATAATTTTATACTTTCTAAATTCGTCTCATCGAGACGGACCAATAATCTATAAAAAAAAAATTAAGACCAAAACAACAAATTCAAAAAAAATTTAAATAAAAACATTAGGCCAAATTGATCTGGCTAAAGAAAAAGGGAGAGACAAGAGGAGGGACATGAGTCTTTTTCAAGGCGTATGGGGACAATTTTATAATTTGGCTCTAAAATTTTAATATTTCAAGAGTATTTACACCAGTTTTTCTATTTTTTACACCAAATTAGATTAAAAAATTTATTTTTCTGTTTTAAAAAGTCATATTTTGTAATGTCTCTTGAATTTTCTATTCTATCCCTATTTTATTAAAATATTTTTTCTTTTTATATTCAATTCAAATGTTATAAACAAACAAAGGAAGAGAAAGAAATGAAAAATAATAAAAATAAAATGAATAGTTACTACCTAAAACTAGAGTTTTACTATTGCTTTTGGAAAATAGAAAAAAGTGGTAGAGAGGTTGATGTGAGGATTATTAGAAAGATTTGCTCCTCAAATTGGAGAATGAGGGCATTTAAAGAGTTTGATGTGGATGCTCTAAGGTTGCAATTATTCAGGCTTACAGAGGTTATTAATAATTTGGGAAACTTGGTCAAAAGTCCATCTAAATGGAGTTTTAACCCATTAACTTCATCTTAAATTAAATTATGAGTGGAAGTTATTTTGGTGTAAAAAATATCCTTCTAGTAAAACACGCGATAACCTTATCTGTTAGTTAGATATCCCTTCTATTAAACACATGATAACATTATCTATTCGTTGGATATAAAGATAATAATTTCATTAAATAAAGTTACCTGTTAGTGTTCATTAGTTAACATTATCTGTCGTTTTTAATAGAGCTAACTTTATTTGTTTTATTAGATCACTATATCTGTTAATTTTTATCAGTCAACATTTTTGTTGATTTAAACAAATACTTTAACAAATAAAATTATCTGTTAATTTTCAAAGTAATAGTGTTATCATATAAAATTATATGTTTTATGTTTTTTAATTTGACTAATACATATACCAGACAAACATATAATGTTATCTGAGTTGCCTATTGAAAAAATAATTTTATCTTTTAGTTTTGAAACGATAATTTTATTAGATAAAGTTAC
The DNA here is from genome assembly GCA_019985065.2 of Arctostaphylos glauca. Lineage (NCBI taxonomy): Eukaryota > Viridiplantae > Streptophyta > Magnoliopsida > Ericales > Ericaceae > Arctostaphylos > Arctostaphylos glauca. Next base: position 21,013,458 of record JAHSPW020000013.1, read on the forward strand.
CTATTAGTGTTTATTATCTAACATCATTTGTTACTTTTAATTGATATCTTAACAAACAACATTATTTGTTAATTTTCGAATTAATATTATTATTAGATAAAATCTTTATGTTCATGGGCAAATATGTCTGTAAAATAACCTCTGGCATTAAAACTTCCCAAACCATAAACTGTAACTCATAAATTAAATTAACATTTTCTTAATAAATCAAATCAATCCACATTTATCTTTTTGACCAATTTTCCATAATAATTATCTATGGATCCACTTTAAACGACGCTATTTTTGGACTTTTTTTGGGTGCCATCTGCCTTTAAATAATAGTGGTAGCAAATTTACTCTGTTGTCACTTTTAAGGCATGAGTCGTGACATTTTACTTGAAACTAGAGGTAAGGCATCTTAGCATATATTAAAAAAAAAAATCATGCCATGAGGTTTTGTGCAGATACAATTACGTCACAAACTATTAGACGCACGTAGAGCTTTATTATTTTATGAGTTTTATATGCGTTCAACTGTTCTGGACACAGTTGTGTCTAGATTTTTTCACAGATTTTGAATAAAGTTTATTAGATTATTTGTGTATTTTTTTTAGCTTTGTAAAAACTTGTTTTATATTTTTTGATTTTTTCAAAACCTATTGTCGAGATGAGCCAATAATCCATTGCAATTTGTCACAAGACAAAAAAAAAAAAAATTAATTCGAAAAAAAGATACCAAAAGAAAAAAATAATCAAACTGCCTGTATTGCAAACTTGTTGAGATGCTTAATTACGTTGGAAATTATGCCGATCAGATGCGCGTCAATACATAATCAAACACATTTTTCTTGCAAATGAGTTCTAATCAATGTATGCTTCACTATAAATTTCTTCAAATTTCTCGACGAAACTACAAAATAAACTATTTGAATCACAAATAAAATAAGACCCATAAGAGCAAAAAATTACCACAATAAAGAACTCCCTCCACTATTTAAGTCAAATTATATGCTAAGATTAAAAAAAGTAGGTGATTTTCTCAATCAAAATTATTTATTGTAAAATACTGGATTCTCCAAGAAAATAGCATAATTCCGATCATGTATTAATTAATACCAGATCAACATGAGTGTAAGTAGGTGATTTTCTCAATCAATTGAACAATTAATACCTCAATAAGAAGCAGAAATTATACTATTTTTTCCTTGAAACATGTGATCTGTAAATAATAAACCTTCAAAGAACCATCTGCCGCTGTAGCGAGAAGGTACTTGGATAATTAAGTCAGAATAACGATCACAAAAATAGCATAATTCCGATCATGTATTAATTAATACCAGATCAACATGAGTGTAAGTAGGTAATTTTCTCAATCAATTAAACAATTAATACCTCCATGAGAAGCAGAAATTATGCTTTTTTTTCTTATCTGCAAATAATAAATCTTCATAGAACTATTTGCCAATGTGGTGAGAAGGTACTCAAATAATTAAGTCAGAATAACGATCACAAAAATCTCTCTAATGAAATAACTCTAACTATGTATTTGAACGTATTTTTAACTATGTGTTTGTAGTTTTTTGATTTAATCAATCTCAATTTTCTTGGGACTACTAATTCCTCATTAGAATCAAATTTTTTTGATTAACTACTAACGAGATAAAACTGAACTGAACCCTCTAAGAAATTTTCTTTTACTGCTAAATTCCCATTTAATCTTAAATTTCTCATTTTAAATTAAATCGACCTAACACTACTCGTTCATATCTGATAAGAAATTTATCACGAGATATTCAAGGTTGTATTTCAATTATAATTTAAGATAGGTAAGTATATTTCTCGGGATTGGGGGCCCTGCTGTGCACAGCGCACAGCAGGGCGTGCTGTGCGCCAAAACGACGCCGTTTTGGCGCACAAAACACTGCCCGAACAGTAAAAAACTGACCGAACAATTTTCGGTCAGTGTTTTGTGCGCCAAAACGACGTCGTTTTAGCGCACAGCACGCCCTGCTGTGCGCTGTGCATAGCAGGGCCCCCAATTCCATATTTCTCATATGGGTAACCCTTTTGAATTGCGTTTTTTCAGGTTGGCTGTTAGCTGGACTGTGCAAAATGGATAATAGATTTTAGTAAGAAATCAAATAATTTAGGAAAGATAATTAATTATTACCCCTCGACTAATCCAAAAATAATTACAGCAACTTAGCACGGAATATTCTCTCAGGATGCTATTAGCATCTCTCACACTCTCTCCATAAAAGCTCCCCAACTGTCCACCAGTCAAACAAACAGCCAGTAGAGAGAGAAACAGAGAGAAATGTGTGAGAGCTTGAAGAGAGAATACCAATTGTGCGAGGAGATCGGGCGGGGCCGATTCGGCGTGGTCTACCGCTGCGTATCCGCCGTCTCCGGCGACTCTTTCGCCTGCAAATCCATCGACAAGCGCCTCCTCTCCGACGCCGTCGACAGTGAGTGCGTCGAAAAGGAGCCCAAAATCCTGCAACTCCTTACGAACCATCCCAACATCCTGCAAATTTATCAGGTATTCACATCAAATTTTGGATATATCAGGACATATACATTATGGATTTATCAGTTTATCATCAGATCGGAATAAATTTGCATGTGAAGTTAAGAAGTTTTGGAGACGATTACTCTACTACCTGGAGTCAATTTACCAAAGAAACTAAAATGGCCCCAAATTAGGAGTTTAGTTTTTGTGCAGTTGAATTAAATTGTAGATAAATATTTTGTAAATAATTTGGTTTAGAGGAGTTTGCTTGGGCTTTATTCCAATTTATGAATTTTTTTTCATCTTTTTAGTCTTTTACTGGTAAGATAAATAAGTAATTCTAAAATTTTAATGTAAATTTAACAGAATTTCAAAAAAATGACCACAATTTTGCCAAATTAATTTTTATTAACGTCTTGTAATTCTGTTGCTTAAGCTAATAAAATTATTTTTCCTAACGAAGAACTAATTATCTTTTAGGTGTTCGACGACGAAAACTACCTCCACATAATTACAGACCTTTGTGACTCCGCCGACCTATTTCACCGCCTCAGCGCCGCCCGCACTTTCTCGGAGGCAGACGCCGCTTCAATTTTCCGGCCTCTGATGTCGGCCATCGCGCACTGCCACCGCATGGGCGTCGCACATAGAGACATCAAGCCAGATAACATACTTTTCGATTCTCGGAACAAGTTGAAATTGGCCGATTTTGGGTCTGCCGAGTTGTTCTGCGGCGGCGGCGGCGAAATGACGACGATGATGGGGGTAGTGGGGACGCCGTACTATGTGGCGCCGGAGGTTTTGTCAGGGAGGGAGTACAACGAGAAGGTAGATGTCTGGAGCGCTGGCGTGGTTTTGTATATAATGCTTGCTGGGATTCCGCCGTTTTATGGGGAGACGGCGGTGGAGACTTTTGAGGCGGTGATGCGGGGAAATCTGAGGTTTCCGACGAAGGTTTTCAGGTCGGTTTCTCCGGAAGCGAAAGATCTATTGAGGAAGATGATATGTAAGGATGTTTCGAGGAGGTTCTCTGCTGAACAAGTTCTGAGTAAGTTCTTCTCCTTCAATTTTTCTCTCTCATACATTCATGTCCCCGGAATAAATGTTTATCATTTTTGCCCCGACTAATTTCTTGGATCATTTAAGTCCCGTTAATCTCTCTAGGAAAAGTCTGATCACCAAAAGTTCCCAAATCAACACTTTCCGAAATTCATATATTTTCCTAGAAACAGAAACCCTCTGTTTGGTTGTCCAGAAAGTGAAGGAAATTAGTAGGGACTCCAAAATAGTTTAGTTCTTGTTGGTTGTGTGTTTGTCTTCTGTTCTTGTTCTTTGCTATTAATCAAGTATTTTTAGGCATATAAGTCGGATATTTACCAAAGTGGGATGGAGATTTTAGACCTATCTCAGGTCCAAATAGTTTGAAATTAAAGATTCCAACCAACATTTTGTCAATTTGTTAAGTTTTCCTCAACTTTCTCTGCAACCAGACTGTAAGTTATTGGGTTATTTTCAATCAAAATTTCTTATTATTTCTCTTTTGTTAAATGCAGGGCATCCATGGATCATCAATGGAGGAGAGACCAGATCAATGACTGATCTGACCTGAAAATTAGCATCAGAAGAATCGGCCTGTGATGTATATAGACCATCATCCATGGATGTTTGAATGGTTGGTGACAAGAACCTGTGTTCTTTCTTGCAGATTTAGATAGAGAAAGAGAAGGAGAGAGAAGTCCCAATGGATCTTCCCCACCCATTGGAGATGTGGTTTTACCTTCTGGTGATGCTTTGGAGAGAAATCTTGATGTATAGGGTGTATAGGGTATGAATATGCGGGTATGGAGAATAAAGAGGTGCCTGTCTATATGAGAGAATGAGAATCATATCCTTTTGTTTTTTTTTTTTGGTGAGAGGAATTTTGATGTTAGTAGTTTGTTTCTATGTCACATAACTAATAATTTTCTACTGAGTAAATGAGAATCTGCAAGAGTCTGAGTTTGTGATTAAGCCATTCATCGTTTGTTTTTGTTTAAGTCTGTGACGTCATAGTAAATGCATTTTGTGTGTCCGAAACATGTGTGCTTCTAGTATTATTACTTTTAATACCTTGTCCGTCACGATCAAGCCTTGGACACGTAAGTATTCCTGATTGTGATATGAATACCTTAATTTTGATGGAGATGGAGGCATATTACGGCCCTATTTGGCTAAACTAGATTTTTGAGATTGTCTAGATTATTAGGGAAATAATTTAGCCCCATTTGGGCTAAATTATTCACCCAAATAATCTGGATTAATCTAGTCCAAACACAACATAGGGTCCATTTGGCGTAACTAGATTATGGGATTATTGGATTGTTTGATTATGTTGGGTGTCGGACGGAATAATCTAGCTCAAAGTGTTTGGACTAAATTATTTGTGGATATAGAAGTTATGTTGTGTTTGGAGCTAGATTAATCCAGATTATTTGGGAAAATAATTTAGGCCAAATGGGGCTAGATTATTTCCCGAATAATCTAGATAATCCAAATAATCTAGTTAAGGCAAATAGAGCCATAATCCAACATATCTACAAATAATTTAGTCCAAACACTTTGAGCTAGATTATTTCCTACGGAACCCAACATAATCCAATAATCCAATAATCCCATAATCTAGTTACGCCAAATGGACCCATACATGCCATATGCTTTGGGTAATGGCCGTCTTTCATTTGGACTGAACTAGTCTTACGTCACTGATTACCTCACAATATTTTTGCCATTTTTATTTGCCCTCTAGTTTTTTTTATTTGTTAGTTTTACTTTAATTTTTTTAGAATTATTGGTTCATCTTTACGAAAATAATTTTAAAAAATAAAAAATAAAAAATAAGCTAAAACAGATTATATTTTAATTTGTTTTTTTTTTCTGAATTTTTGAATTTTTAAATATTTATTTTTTATTTTTTTAAAACATCTAGTCAAAACAATCAATAATTCATGAAAAACTTAACGCAAAATAAAAAATAATTTAAATAAATATGAAAAAAAGAATTCAATGATATATAATCACATAATAACTACCGTCCAAAATAGATTTTTTTTGTTTTGCATTTGAAAGTTTTAGATTTTTTTTTAATTACTAGTAAACTGACAAAAAGAATCTGAAAAGTAAAATAATATTACAAAAGCTAACAACTCTAACTAAAGACAAAAAAATAATACAAAATAGACAGATGGTTTTAGATTATTTTTACCTAATTTTTTGGATTTTTTTTATTTTTTTAAAATGTCTTGTTGAGATGAATTTAGAATTCACTAAGTTCGGCAGTTATTCCGGACCTCTTTGTCATTTATTTCTTTATTCAGAAAATAGTACGATTTTAAATAATGAACTATAAATACTAAACATCTAGAGCTAAATTCTGTATTTCAAAGGATTGATCAACCTGACATAATGACCTTGTTTGATTTGTAGATTATGCGTGCGGAATTCGATTATGCGTGTCTAATTCAGCACAATTCCATGCTTGGTTCTCTAAAATTGAATGAGGATAAATAATTTCGAAATTATTATAATACATATATATGTGTGAGATACAGTAGTGGCTCCGACCACCACCACCCCACCGCTACCACTGCCGCCACTTCCGACCACCACCACAGCCATCTCCAACCACCGCCACATATGTATGTATATTCACACAATTCTAGCAAAACATTTCTATTCAAAATCCCAGACATTCGAGTGAGATATCCTATAAATAATTTATTCCAAATCAAACATGAAATTAAGTTTGATTAGTATTAAAACAGTATCAGGACGACTAATTCCAGAACTATTAATTCCGCTAATTTTAATCCGTAAATCAAACAAGACCTAAGAAGTTGGTTCAATAGAAGAGAGAGAGAGAGAGAGTGTGACTAAGAGACTTGCTCCCCTAAGGTCATAATGTTGAGTCTACCAGAATCAATCACTAAAGACAGTTGAAAATTTGTCTGATTGTTAATTTCAGGATCTCAAAAACTAGTCGACATTAAATTAAAAATAATTTTATAGCCGGCTGGATATATTGATTATTTTTAAAAAAGGGTTGATCAGCTTTTTCAAATTGAGAACTAGTCAAGAGAGATGCCCATGGACCTATTTTTTTTATTGCTTATGAATCAAAGAAAGCAGTGGCATGACTTATACAAGTTTTGTATTTTTATAAGTCATTGTATTGTTATATGTTGGTATATGTGGAAGATATGTCCATGTGACCCTTCTTGTTCTGACAATCAAATTCAGCATCTTTGAAACTCACTTCCAGAAAATTCCACATCAAACCTAACACATGTTTAGGTCAACAAAACTAAAGTCTTTTTTTTTTTTTTTTTCTGAACAAACTTTTCTTAGTCATATAAAATTTGTACCCTAAAATTAATGACACCAACAAGAAAAAACATAGGCAAGTTACATATGACTTATTTATTTGTATAAATTACACTGATGCACTAACCTTTCTTGAAGTCTGAGAAATTCATTTGACCTATTTTACTTTTGAAACTCATTATGCAATTGTCTCTCATACTATTAAAATCAATCAAATACTGTTAATTAAGCTATTGATGTAACGACCCGTATTTTCAAGGTATTTTTATTAATTTTTTAATATTTTAAATAGTTTTGATTTTAGATTAGTTGTTGGATTTTTTATTATTAGATTTAATTATTTTGATTTATAATTATCCTTTCGTTTTATTTTATTTTGTCAAGGTTTGTTGAACTCTTTGGGGAGTTATCAGATCGTTTTTTCTTATAGATATCATATTTTTTTCCGTTTATTAATTATTTTACTCATAATTATCTCATTTGATAACTATTCGAGTATTTGAACCTCATTCGAACACTCCCCTTTGTATTTGAATCCTACACAAACTCTATTTTTTTAGTTCGTATCTTTATTGGACTGAAATTCGTCATCCTTTGTTTATTTATAAAGCCTTTGATCCATCTGATATTCACTTTTTATCGTTTCAGAATTTTTGCATGTGTCTCGGATATTCACGAATGTTGTGATAGTCGGATATCAACGCGGTGGTTGATTTGTTGAGTTTTTCAGTAGAATTTTATTCGTCGGATCGAGGTAGAAATTTTAGACCGAGCCTTACATATATATGTGATTTATGAGTAGGTTTAACTATTATTTGTATGATTATGTAGGGGATATGAATCCAATCGTTAATAACTAATTGTAGGAGTAATTATGTGTATTTCATTGCGTAAATTAATCAAGTTGTGAATTTAATAATTATTACGTGTCAGGTCGAGATTGCACCTGTACCATAGGATACTAGATATTTATTATATGTGGTGATTTGTTAATTTAATTTAGTTTAGTTGATAAATTAAAAGATTATTACTTGTTGAGACCGATTTGTATGCTAGAGTCCATGAACATTATATGATTGATGTTAATTATGTCGCATGATTTTAGTAATTTTAATTTATACTCGATGCATATACAATTGAAATCACATGATGAAATTTTATTATTGCATGTTAAGCATGACAGATGAGCATTGTGCATGCATGCATGATAACTGAAAGTTAATTGAATGGTAGAGTTAGATGATTTCATTGTTGCGATAATGAGTAATAACCAAAATGATTTAGAGTTGTGGTGGATTATAGGGGATTGCGAGACCCTGGGGTTGTAAATTTGGCTATGGAGGATTGCGAGACTCCGATACTGCGATACCAATGAAGAAGATTGCGGGATCATGAGATTATAATTTTGATATGGGGGATTGCAAAACCCCGGTGTGGAGATAATAATAACTAAAAGATATTCAATGCGGAAAGTTTTATGCACGACATTGTATACTCGTGTTTATACACGACATTTATTATATGTGGCGGATGTAGAATTTTCATTAAGAGAGATCATATAGAGAAATTCATCAAGAGATTTTTAAAATTTGTGAGCTCCTGTGTCTGTCGTCTCCGTCGTCCCCGAATAGAATCATCATTTGTTTGTACGCTGAAAATATCAAGATGAAATCAAGAGATTTTCAAGATTATAATTTATTACTTAATTCGAGGGCTGTGATCGAATAAAAGTTATTTATTAATCAAGTGATTTATTTATTTTTGTTTCCATTGATCAAGTGGATACTTTTTATATTTATAATTCATTACAAAATATCGTGTTAATTTTTAAATAAAAGAATAAAGCACTTTCATATACGATTCTTTTTTGAAAATTTCTTATCAAATTTAAGATCTCAATTAGCACTTTAACTTGACGTAAGAAAAAAAATTAAAAATCATACAGAGAAATATATTATTTCTTTATTCAAAAAATAGTACGATTTTAAATAATGAACTATAAATACTAAACATCTAGAGCTAAATTCTGTGTTTCAAAGGATTGATCAACCTAACCTTAAGGCCTTGTTTGATTCCTGGGTTAGGTGTGCAGAATCGAATTATTCTTGTCTAATCCAGTGCAATTCTATGTTTAGTTCTCCAAAATTGAACTAGGATAAATAATCTCGAGATTATTATAATACATATGTGTGGAGTATTATTTTATCCTAGAGAGGGGATGAGATGTACTAACTATTGTTCCATCGCCTCCAAACACCACCACCCCACCACTATCACCGTCGCCACTTCCGACCACCAACATTGCCACCTCCGACCACTGCTACATACATATGTATATTCACATAATTTCAACAAAATATCTCTAAAACAGTATCAGGATAAATAATCCCAAAACTATTAATTCCACTAATTTTAATCCGCGAATCAAATAAGGTCTAAAGAGTTGGTTCAGTTAAAAAGAGAGAGAGAATGACTAAGAGACTTGTTCCCCTAAGGTCATAATGTTGAGTCTACCAGAATCAATCACCAAAGACTATTGAAAGTTTGTCTGATCGTTAATTTCAAAATCTCAAAAACTAGTCGACATTAAATTGAGAATAATTTTATAGCTGGCTGGATACGTGGATTATTTTAAAAAATGGTTGATCAACTTTTTCAAATTGAGAAGCTAGTCAAGGGAGATGCACATGGCCCTATTTTTTTTTATATCAATCAAAGAAAGAAGTGGCATGACTTATACAAGTTTTGTATTTTTATAAGTGATGGTATTGTTATATGTTGTTATATGTGGAAGATATGTGCATGTGACCATCCTTGTTCTGACAATCAAATTCAGCATCTTTGATACTCACTTCCAGAAAATTCCACAGCAACCTAACACATGTTTAGGTCAACAAAACTAAAGTCTTTTTTTTTTCTTTTTTTTTTTTTTTCTGAACACACTTTTCTTAGTCATATAAAATTTGTACCCTAAAATTAATGACACCGACAAGAAAAAACATGGGCAAGTTACACTGATGCACTAACCTTTTTTGAAGTTTGAGAAATTCATTTGACCTATTTTACTTTCGAACTCATTATGTAATTATTTCTCATATTCTTAAAATCAATCAAATACTGTTAATTAAGCTATTGATGTAATGACCCGTATTTTCAAAGTATTTTTATTAATTATTTAATATTTTAAATAATTTTAGTTTTAGATTAGTTGTTGAATTTTTTATTATTGGATTTAATTATTTTGATTTATAATTATCTTTTTTTTTTTATTTGTCCAGGTTCCTTAAACTCTTTGGGGAGTTATCCGATCGTTTTTTTTTGTAGGTATCATATTTTTTTGTTTCTTAATTATTTTACTCATAAAAATAACCATTGGAGAATTTGAACCTCATTCGAACTCTCTCCCTTGTATTTGAATCTTACACACACACACACACACACACATATATATAGAAAAGGCTCTATGGTTCAAAATGCTGATAATAACCGTTTTATTAACCACTGTTTGTATCAAAGTCCTTTTCCTTTCCAGTAATATTTTGAGCTGATTTTTCACGGGTATTCTTAAAAACACGTTTTAAACACATTGAATGGTTTGGATCATTAAAATTTAATCAGGAATGAAAAGTTTAGATATTGATCTAATATTAATCTCAAACCAACCTGTCTTCCCTTTCTATTCCTCGGTAAGCGGTTTCTTTTCATTCATTCATTGATTGATTCAAGGTAGCTTTAGCTTGCTTCCAAGTCCAAGGACTAGCGGTAGAAGCGAGTTGCCAGAAGCGAACTTCCGGGCCGGGAAGGAGCCAAAAAAGGTGAGCTCCCCTGCGCGAGCCTTATTGAAAACTCAAGCAAGAAGCTAGAAAGTTGACTTTGAAAAAGAAGGTGCTTGTTGCCGTGCCTATTTTGAGCTTTCACAGTCAAAGTCAAACTTTTGGTCCATAGAGCCTTTTCTTATATATATATATATATATATATATATATATATATGTGTGTGTGTGTGTGTGTGTGTGTGTGTGTGTGTGTGTGTGTGTTTGTCTATATATACATATATATTATACAGTTCATATATATATGTGTGTATAATTTTTGGAATAATACATTAAATACACGACGAAGAACAAATTTGTCTTTAGACAATTTAACACACCTTTCCCTTTCCTAATACACTAAAAATAATTCTCCATCCAATCACTACCTTATTTAACACACCCTCTTTAATATGGACCCCACTGTTTTATTTAACACATCCTTCTTATTTAACACACTCAAAACTAACTTGTTATCGAATCGGCCCCTAAGAGTATAAGACTGTCACCACATGAATTGCAAATTGATCCATGTAATTTAACATATACTTCGTTATGATTTGTGAATTTTTAAGTTCATCAATTTAAAGAATAAATTTTTAGGTATAACCAGTTTGGTTCGGTTCTATCTGGAACGAAAACTCATACCCAATTGATGTGTTAGGTTTAAGAATTTAGAAATTATAACCGAACCAAAGTAATTCAATCCGATTTGATTTCGACTTGCTCAATTTTGATCCGGTTCTTGATTTACCGGTTTGGTTGATCCACAAGCAGAGAAAATATGCCCCACAAAAAATTAAATTTTTTAGTGCACAAATATGCAAATGAGCCATGAATGACCAAGTCCAATAAAAAAAGAAAGAAGACATAAACTTATATACAAATGTCTACAATCTAAAGAATATTTTTTTAATTACTAAAATAATCATCAATGCATTTAGAAATTTTTAATAAGATACATATTGCAAGTATTTCGGTCCGGTTTGATTCGCTACAATTTTATAGATCATAAAGTCAAAATTGAACTGAACGGAAAAAAAAAACATATCAAATCGTCAATTCAGTTTGATTTTTCTGATTCGGCAGTATTTCCAATTTTCAAAGAGAACCATGGGAAGGAGATATATTATGTAGAAGCTACATAAGTTGTTTAGATTATCAATCCGCAATTAACGCTTGACTAACAAATTCATTGTTCACAATAAGTTTGGCCACCATTAAGGCCTGCTATGACTGAGAAACCCTAAGACTAGTCGGTAGGTGCGGCGAGTGCCAGCCTAGATATTTAGATTGTTCAACCCGATCTCAGTTAATTGTCCATTTAATATTAATAATAATTTTTTAAATAAATTTCTATTATTTTTTTTATATTTATAATAAAAAAAATTATTGCCTTGCGCTGAAAGTTATTGGAGCCCGGACCTTGCGGAACTTATCCCAGAGCCGGCCCTGAGTGCGGCTACAATATGATTTTAGTTCAGGGTAACATAATTATAATGGACAGAAGGCTTGTTGTGCACTTCACTTTACATTAAAGAGAGAAAACAGAAGGCTGTATTTCTAATATGATCTATTTGACCTCTGATTATAATTGAATTACTAGATTATATTGGTCGAAATATAACTTAATCTAGTTTAATTCATTTGGACTAAATTATTATGATTTATTTTAATCACATTTAATGCATGTGTGTTATTTGACTCTAAATGTATAATGACTAAAATGCCCTTGTAAATAATTACCTTTGGATTAAATTTTTTTCTTTTTTGGTAATGTAATTTTGTCTACTTTTATAGGGAAGTTAAAGTGCTAAGTCTGAACACCGAACCACAAAGTCAATCAAAGAATTGCAATAATTTAGCCCAAATGAATATTTATTTCGACATATTAATCTTTCAATAATCTAACAATGTATTGTCGCCAAATGAGGCCATAATTTACTGTTATAGTTTGCGAAAGTTATTGGGTTGGAATAATTTTAATTTCTTGTTGTTGGGCTTGCTTACTTCCAAATTTAACTATATTTTTATGTAAACCATAGGGAAGCCAAAAATGTCACAGCTATGGACTCGAGAAATATCATCCAAACTGAACTTCACAGTTCGTGAAATCGCAAATACCCGCATTCAGCAATCGAAAGATTTCGCGCCTTCTTGTTCATGGTGAATCTTGGTCGATGTACCTCAACGAATTCGTTACATAATATGTATTCAACAGAAAGTTTATACCTGCAACAAATAATTATACAGTTTTCAAGTTTTGACACCCAGAAATATCCTCCTCATCAATAAGTCGTACGAAGTTAACGATCAGACTTCAAACCTATCTAAGCACAGACTGGGGGTTTGTTTTGTTCTTGGTTCGACTTCTTGGTTCCAAATTACTATTTACTGGCAAATGGGGCAGCTAGAACAACTGGCAAAATGCGCAAGGGAAATGGGTTGAAGCAAATTTTCTGTTTGGTTTTACGGTCAGTGAACTTGAAGCAAAGAGAGAAGCAAGAAGACAGTACATTTTCAGTAGTAATTGTATATGGTTCCTTCAATTGTATACCTTCGGAGAATGCAAACATGAGGAGAAATTTACGAGCTCCAGTTTGAGTTTCTAATTTTCCAATCTGTTTGAAATCTCAGAAACGAAGAGCAGAATATAGAATCCGCTTTTACGATTCAAAGTGGCTGTAGTTGGTATAAGTGTACAAGGGGGAAGAAGATAGTTCCCCTTCTTCAAAGCCAAATTTTTGAAAGATTCACAAGTTTTACAATTTCATGACAACATAGTAAATTAACTGGACCTTGAGTTTCCTTCAAGCCAGACCGGGGGGGCAAACGACCCGAGTGGACTGCGGTGACTTGACCAAAACCAACCTCTTACGATTTTGCTCCAAGGAATGACTGCATGCCGATAAAAGAACAAGAAGATTTAGCAAGAGATGTAACAAACTGAAAGGTACGTACAGAAAATCTATGCACCCGCAATCATGCATTTATTGGCAAATCAAATGGCCCATATGACAGCCATGTTAAACAGAACAATATTTTCGATAGGGTAAATTTCTGTTGGAAGTGTCAGTTGATCCAGTGATTTAGCGTGTTATTTTCGATATATTTTCGACAGGGTAAATTTCTGTTGGAAGTGTCGGTTGATCCAGTGATTTAGCATGTTATTTTCGAAGAGCAAAAACTGATAGTGTAAGCTAGCAAGTTAGCAACCTAGAAAGACGATCATGCTTTCGGATGAAGCATCACCTAGGCAGTACTGAGTTTCATTAAACTCATATTTAAGAACTTCTCATCTATACCTGCTTGAAATTACAAACAAAAACAACTAATATGAAATATTCATGGGTGTGAAGTGGCAAAGGTTTTACTTGCCTTGATGCCTGGAGGCAAGTTTCCAGGTTTAGCAGTAGTAGTGCTGTTTAAGACAATGAATCCTGGAGGGTTTCCAGGCTTAGAAAATGTTGTACTCCCAAAGTTGGACGTTGACTTCTTATCCGCAGGTTTAAGTATTTGGAAAGAGCACATAAGAGTTTCATCCACACTCATCATGGCACCAGCATTGTCAAACTCCCCACAGTAATTCGGTGCTGAGAATATGGTTACGAGTTGTCGATTAGCAAAAAACTCATACCCATCCTCTACAACCTGCAAATTTAGAGGAAGTAAAGAAAATTAAAACAAGAAATCATACTTTTCAAGGTTCTACAGTCTTATTAGGAGCCATATCCTCCATAGTCTACATGAGTTGTCTTTAAAAGAATAGTGAGCACCCATGCAAATGACAATATGTCGATATAAACACAAATATATATCTCCAGAAGATATAATAAGAACTACACAAAATTTATAGAGGAAATCTCCAACATAGAACTCATCTGCCTTGTTTTAGTTTGGTTCTCCACAATCTGAATAGTAGTGCATGAGAAACATACTAAGGCCCCGTACTAATCCTATCAGATAAATTGCAAGGCATAAATAATTGTGAATACCACATCCCCTAAGTTATGTACATCCATGTTTTGTGGCAAGGATTAACTATGTCCAGTGGAATAAAAACAAACCTAAGTTACAGGTCCCCTTGAATGTATAGTCCAATCTGATGCTTTAATCCAGACGAACAGACAGGAAGTGGTGACGGAAAAAACCAGAAAAATACGAATAAACTGAAGTAGTAGGTGAAACCTGGTGAGCACGGCAAATAAGATCCAAGTCATGCTTCTTCAGAAATTCAATCACCTTGTCAGCACCAAAAGTAAAAGAAACTCCCCGGTCATTCATTCCCCAACCTTGAACATCTTTACTGGGATCCGACCAGAGAAGATCACAAAGCAAACCAGACTCTGGTACATCTGTTGGGCGTTGTAAATTTCTAATTTGATCCAAGTTGTGCAGATCAGGAGAAAGTCCCCCATGCATGCAGAGAATCTTTTCATCAATTAGGGCTGCCACTGGCAAGCAGTTAAAACAATTTGTGAAGGTTTTCCACAACTTAACATTAAATCTTCTCTTACATTCATCGTAAAACCCGTATATACGGTTTATGGATGCACATTCGTGGTTGCCCCTCAAGAGGAAAAAGTTCTCTGGATATTTTATTTTGTATGCTAGGAGAATGCATATTGTCTCGAGGCCTTGTTTGCCTCGATCCACATAGTCCCCCAGGAATAAGTAATTGGACTTCGGAGGTAAACCACCGTACTCGAAATGTCTAAGAAGATCAGAATATTGGCCATGAATATCACCTGTGCAATAAACAGAAAACAATGTCAAGGATATTCACTACTCACACTTCAGAGTATACAAGCTCAAACTATTTCTCAGAAAAATGATCGATTCGTTGTGTTAGTTTAGAAGTCATCACTTAGCAGCAGATATCATCAAATACACATTCATGGCCACCTAGGGTAAACAAAGTGACCACAAGGAATTGCTTTAAACAAACTAGTTTTCATAGTTGTGACATTCTCGACAATTTCTCCTTGCAACCTATTATTAACAATAAAATTGATGTGGTCACGTCATTCTTTTGGGACCTTCTCTTGCAAACCGTTTTTCGGTAAAACAGTGGATGACAACAATTAAACCATCTTTTTCATACTATAGGATTTGGAAAGCATTTGTGCCTGTTAAAGTTATTTATGTAGTCCTTGATTTCAGCATAGTCTCATAACTAAACACAACTTCCAAATAAGGAGACCCGACCGGAACAATAATGAACACGCACACTCTGTGCACACACTAGCATAAATTGTGTGTGAAAAAGTGAATGTCTTAAGACTTTTCCTAACCGCAATACTTGTCCTCAATAGTGCACCATGTATAAGAGGAATGAAGAGTCCTCGAATTAAATAGTTTTCCATCTACCATTTTGGCTTTGGTTTTCTCAAATAGAACCCCAATGACCCAAAAAGAAACATACACAAAAACTGAAACAATTGAACCAGTTCCAACAAAGTTACAGAATAATTACCCTGTTCACTATTTTAGGTGCAAAGCAAAATCTCTCGAAAACCAAAAGCTGTACACTCAATCAATTCGAGGCTCCAATGAAGCAATTGAACAAAACCCGAAACCCAAAACACAACTCAACAGCACAACATTAGCAAATTGGGGTTTTAACAGAAAAAATACCACAAATCTTAATGGGTGCTTCAAGTTCCAAGAGATTGGGCTGCGCCAAGAAAATCTCCTTAGAAACTACACACAGTTGGGTGATCTCCGACTCCGATAGCTGCACCTGTTTCCCGGGTCGCCCTCTAACTTCAAGAAGCCGATTGATTATGTCGTCAAGTAGAGAAGGATCCATGTCTTGTTAGATATATACAGATATACAGCACAGCCGCGCACAAAGTCAATCAGTACGTATATATGTGAGTGTATATGCCGTCGCGGATATGGGTGTCATCGTCTGAGGACGGCAAAATTGTTCGAGACATCTCTTGGCAATCGGGGGATTCGAAAGCAAAAAGTAGGATTTCGGAATCTTTTGTCACGTAGGGCGACAAAACAGATGTGGTTTAGAATGCTCGAGAGATCGAGAGAGAGAGAGAGAGAGAGGAGGCCAACTAAGTGGAGAGGCTAATGGCACTTTGCACCCTGTAGTTATGCCCAATGTTCACTTTTTCTCCAAATAAAATTGAATGTGGAAACTTGCACCCCTTATTTCTAGAATATAGTTTTCATGTCCCCAAACAAATGAGTAATTATTCAATAGTCCCGTGGCACTCTCATTTCCCAATTCCCATCACATTGACGTGAGATCTATAGGAGTAATTATTCAACGTCCAGTGGCTCGCTCCTTCTCCATCACGCATTGATGTGATATCTATACATTTAGAATTGAAATCCGCACTACAGTGCGGTGGACGAAAAGACACGATGTATCATATGATAGTATCTCATGACCATTGAATAATTTTATAAATTAAAGTAAGACGTTCTTGGTTTCTCCACCATCTTTTTGCATCAATTAAGTTTGCAGAAGTCATGCTACTCTGTCTTAATTTATTTATCTATTTTTATTATGTCGAATCTAAAAAAAAATACTATATTGATAATTTTTTAGTATTGTTTATATTCAACATCAATAATATAAATAATATGAATTTTGATAATTGATAGATCTCAACTAGTTCTACTATACGAAAATTTTGGAGCATGTTTTAGAAAATATAAATAATTCTTTAAAGATACGAATACATAAATAAATTAAGACGGGTGGATGGATTAATTTACTTCTAAAAAAAATCAACATATCACATAGATGACATAATTTAGAAATAAATAAAGGAGGATATAAATAGTAATATTAGTGCCAGTAGAAGAAATCCCTATGCAAGCCATAAACAATCCAATTTCATGAATCATAACATAAAATGATTTCAATTTTGAGAAGAGTGAGCCTATATAATTTGAATTAATTTGTCCAAATTCTATGACAATATTTGGAGTCATTTGAAAATTGGAATGTTGTATCGCGGTTGTTTTTCAAATTAGGACAATTAATTGATTAGTCAATTCAATTCCGCCAAGTTAATCAGAAGTTTAAAGAAGTTTTCCGTATCATTATAATTTTTTCTAATCTAAATATGGTAATAGGGAAGTTTTTATTTATCTCGTCTACGTCCCCGTTCTTGAATATATAATCATTTTCCATCCTCTCGTGATTTCTATGATAAATTTATGTAGCAAGAAAACAATTTTGTACAAAATTCCTAGAAGAATACAAAGTAATTATTGGATGTGCTTTCTTTTCATTTACATGAGTAATTAATAGTAAAAAATAGGTCATTGTATCATATATCATCATCTAAATAAAAATACTAAAGAATTTTGTATAAAACAAAGGTATGATTAGGTAGTAATCAAATAATTAAAACAATTTCTATTAAAAAAACTAAAATACTCAAATTAAAGATTTGTGTATCAACTCTTAAATGAAAATAAAGCCATAAAAAACAGGTGCCATAAAAAGTAATTTAATATTTTTTGATATAATATAATTACTTATTAGAGTAGAGTAACATATTATTATTTATAAATTCAGAATGGGATTACTTAATAATAATAATACCAACCTCCATCTAAATGCAAACATATTTACTAATTAAAAAGGAGCTACTACGACCTCCTCTGATTTCTTGAATTTTTTCTACTATTTAATAACTCTTAAAAATTAAAATTAATCATTTGGTCTAGATTGATTTGTTAAGAGTTTATTAAAAAATTTAGCTCAATTCCATTTCCATCGTTTTGGATTAAGGGAATTGAGGAGGAGTGAGGGATTTGAAGGCTATTTTCTTGTTTAGATTTCATTTTTACAAGAAGAAATGGGATGTGGAGAGGAATCGAGGGGAGGAAAGTAAAGTTATTTTTATCACGTCACTTCACATTCAAAAGTGAGAGAAAGTTGCGGAAAAATAAAGTAATTTTATGGTTAATATTTTTAATACCAACTATGACTTTACAACAAATAAATTTTGTTTACAAATTAAAAGGTTAAAATAAAAAAACAATATCATACCCTTCACTTTCGTTCATTAATTATTAATAATCGACCATAAAGAAGGGACACAAATTACCTTTCTTATTAATAAATCAAACAAGTAAAAAGTTATCAGTCTCTCCTTTCATTTCTTTTTAATTAACAATTTCCATCCCCTCCCCTCAATCCAAATTGAGCGTGAGCGTGCGATCTACAAAACTAATTTTTAGAACAAACAAAAAATTATCAAATTAAGTGCTTATTGAAATTCAATTGAATTAAATTTTTACATGAGATTTAAAAGAAATTAATTTGAACATAATAAATAATTTTAATTATTGAGGTGAACCTAAAAAATGATCTCATAGACCCGACGATGAACAAAGTTTATTCACTTTCGGGAGAACGAAATTCCCCTCCCTCTCCTCCCTTTTCTTTTCTCTCTCTTTGTGTATGCGTGTGTCTGTCTCTCTCCCTTGGGGCAGAAATGCTACTATTTCTTATTTTTATTATATTTCATTTTTTGTTTCGTAATATGTGTCAATTTGTTTGATGCAAATTATAATTGATGGTGCCAGAAAATGGTGCAATGATCACAAACTCTTGCATTGTTTTCTGCAAACAAGTTTAATGATTGGAGGGTGATTGTCAGGCCAAGGATCTTTCGATGATCAAGTTAGATCTCTGTAGAAAAAGAGTTAGCAATAATGTGTACGTATGAAAGTGCATAACTGAGTATGAAACTACGAGAGTTATGTCTTTAAATAGGTTGGAGGAGGAGTAGATTTTAGGTAGAGTCATGGTCGTCTATCATGCTGCCTTTCCATATCCGGAGGAGCACCTCATTGATTGCATGCCATCCTCGAAATTCCAAGTAGTTAAGGGCACTGCACGTGGGATTCGTTCAAGTGGTTAAAGGCGCCCTTCGTGGGATCCCTTAAAATTAGGGATGACAATCTCGTCCGATTCAACCCTCTCTTACCCGTTCCCCGCCCCGAATGGATAGGGGATTTGGGAATTTTTTTGGGAATCGAGTAGGATTCGGGGATAAATTTTTTAACAAAATGGGGACCGGGTAGGATTCGGGGTTAGGTGTCTCCACCCCGATCCCCGCCTCCACCCCCGCCCCTCCACGCCCTGCCCGCCCCGTGATTTTTTATCCCTTTTACGTAATAGGTTTGTAAGAAGAAAGAGAAAATAACCATGTTTTGCAATTGGTGGAGGAATGCAACAATCTTTAATGGACTCAATGACAATATTCTTGAGTACATTTGGTTATTTTTGTTAGGATTGAAACTTATGGAACGATGTTATGTTTATTTTAATTAGTTATTGTTTTTGTTTTTGAAATATTTTAGATTGTAAAAAATGAATGACTTTTGCTTAAGAGTTTGCATGTTTTTATTTACTCTCTTTTGTTATTTTTTTGGGATAAAAATGAGAATTATTTCAAATTTTAAGTAATTACTAATGTAATTTTTTTATTTTTGGATATCCAATCTCCATTTGGAGATCCCCGTTCCCTGTTCGGGGCAAGGCTGGAGGGCAAAAATAGTCCCCGTTCGGGGATTGGGGCAGGGATGAAGATTAGATGTAGGTTCGGAGATCGGGGATGGAAATAGTAACATCCACCCCCGATCCAACCCGTTGCCATCCCTACTCAAAATGGACCTTTACATATATTTCTTTTGGTAAGGCCGAGCGAGCTATCTCTAGGCAGAGTGGAATTAGCATGTTATTCTTGAACATAGTGGATTTCACCCAATCGAGATGAGCATATATCGGTCAAGCCATAATGCGCTAAGCAATTGGGCGATCACTCGAGTAAACAAGCTATCAATGTGTGCTCAAGTACAAAGAAATTGACAAAAGTTGCCGATCACTGAGTGATCTGTTGTAGAGCAGAGCTAAGTTGGGCTCATCAGTTGTCCCCCATTTTCTAGTTTGGGCATAGGCTCGGACATACAAAATTATGTTTCAGTTGAGAAGTTATAGTTCTCTAATGCCCATCCTTTCACATGCTAGCCCTACCGTTGGATTTGGACAAATGTTGTCATCTCTTTATTTCCCCAAGTGGCACTCCATGTTTGACGGTTATAGAAACACGCTTTATTTTTATGCGACGTGTCACGATCGTGGTGACTTGAATTATTGCAGTCGAACAGCCATGATCAACTATCATGAGAACCCCTACATGTCACGCTCTGAAGCTTTTAGTTTTGCACATTGAATGGTCAGGATGGGGTGACCCCTTTCTCTCTTCTTCTGGCAATTTTCATGGAAATACTTTCAAGTGTTCACCCTCCTTTGTTTCTCACTTCCTTCTTAAAGCTTTATACTTCATAGATCGAGCGGTTTCTTTCTCCCAATTTATCTAGATGGTTCGCACGGTATGCCCTAGTTTCCTTTTCATTCATTCTTTGATTCACCTTGGAGCCAGACTTCTCTATTCTTGGCCACGGGACTTTCTCCCAAGTGTTCTCGGTGCCCCGCATGTACTCTCACTTTCAGCAGTATTTGGAGGACTTCCACGAGTTTCCTCCTATCCACTTCTGGACCGAAAATCCTCTGCACCTTAGAGTTGCCAATAACATTTTTGACCTTGTCCAAACCGTGAGGCTAATCAATAGATACTGACTCTTCTATGTTGAATAGACAAGTTGTCAATGTGTGCTTGGGTACAAAGTAATTAGCAAAAGCTGTCGATCATTGAGCGACCTGGTGCATAGCAAAGTCAAGCTGGGCTCTTTAGTATTATCTAAATCAATTTAGATAAGTTAATTATGAATAACATTATTTTAAAGCTTTTTACACACATTCTTGCCTTTTAAGTAGTCATCAAGATCTAAGTTGCAACCTGCAACCAATACGCTTTGAAATAATTGCAGCCTTTTTTTACTTCCTCTCAGCTCTTTTACTTGACACATACACCGGCTTGCCTTCAAACCCCTAAGTATAAGCTCTGTTTGGATGTACATAATCTTGAATAATAATAATAATAATTTAGTAATTTGATATCTAAAGCATAGTTATCAAAATTGTACAATTCACGATTCGATTCGATATACCATGAATTGATTCGAACCTAATGACGAATTGCAACTTGCACTGAATCGGTGAGAGAATCGATAAATTGATTCTGAATCATATGAATCATTGATTCACTTTCGATTCAAATTTTCACGGGTTTGGATCGGGTTACTAACCCGATAGAACAAGAAAATCTATTTTTTTAAATTTTTTTCAAAAATAATAATAATACAATTATCGTTGGGGCTTACGAAGGGTCTTTTATAAAATAATTGGGGATAGAAAGAGTTGCAGACTGAATAATTAGGTTTTCACTTTTTACCTGTTGGCTTTTCTTACTTTTCAACTTTGAGACTTTAGAGAGCTATAAAAGCAAGTGTCTTACCTATCTAGACCATGTGATCATCAATATATCTTTAGATACAATATTTTTATTGATTGCTATCTTATATTTGCATTTTTAATACGTTTTAAAAACATGACTGAATCAGAGCGGTTCACGATTCGTGCAAAGATCTTTTCGATTCTCAATTTGACAACTATGATCTAAATTGTTTATTTTTCAATGTTTAAATTTAATTTTGATGAGTAAAATTATAAAAAACCTGATTAGACTCTAACTAGTCAGACTCTATTGTGATCAACGTCTTGAGGTCTACTGTGAAGCCAATTGACCGAGCAAGCACAATGCCAATCGATAAGTTTTCACCCTGATCCACCGGGGCACACTCAGAAATATACCCTATAGGGCACCAACGACTAATGTCAGACTAAAGGAAGCTCCAGGGTATTTCATTTGATGAGCATAATTACATGATTAAATCGATGAGATGATGGCTAATGAAGAAAATATCTCCTCCCCGTTAGAAAACTAATCCCTCAAATTTCCCCACTATAAGGCTCTATAAATACATCGCTCTACCCTCTACATACAACATAGACACATTTTGATGTTCTCTAAATACATAGTGTCAATACCTCAACTAATTTAATTATCGAATGGTCCATGACCGAAAACACTTCAATCCTTGGACTTGTTTTGCAGGTATCCTCACAAAGCTCTCGACTTCAATACCATAATCCCACGCTCTTTCTCTTTCACATAAGTGGGCCCAGTTTTACTTAACTTAATAGTTTTTAAAGAAAATAGATATTATTCAGTGAATCTTTATTTAATTTTTTATTAAATTTTCTTGAATTCATTATTTATCTCTACTAGAGTAATCAACAAAATATAAAAGTGTGGAATAAAACTAAAGAATATTAAGACAGAACAATCCTTAAAAAAATTGTTTTAATATTTTAATCGTATTTACTGAACTTTAGAAACGCGTCCGCTCATTTCTTGTTACATGTTTCTTCTTCTTTACATCTAGTATGAAATTTTCTACGATCTTTACCTTGACATTTGACTCTTTCTCCCCCCCTCTCTCTCATCTGCCATCGAATTTACTCCACACTTCAAAGTATAAGTGTTGACTAGAAAATCCCAAGAGTCAGTTACTTGACTTTGAATATTTTACCAAGTACCCTGATTTCCTCCCTATACAGCCTATATATATATACACACACACACGGAGAAAACTTTTAATAAGAAATTTATCATTTTGTTAAAATGTAGACTTCTTATTTTTTTGATTAAACTTTGATGATCTAAATCGTTCAATGTGTTTAAAATATATTTTTAAGGGTACTCATAAAAAATTAGTTTTTTTTCATAAAATTATACATGTCAAATTGTTAATATTTATAAAAGGTTGTTTGTATCAAGTTATTCCCAGTACTATTTTGAGCCGATTTCTCGCGAATCCCTTTAAAAACATATTATAAATACATTGAACGGTTCAAATTATCAAAATTTGATCAGATAATCGAAGATTCGCATTTTAGTAAAATGAGACATCCCTTATATGAAGGAACCTGTGTATAGGAAAATCTCCAGTCTCCTCTCTTAAAGCCACACAAATCTCATCACACCATCAATGACACTATTTTCTTGCTTGTTTTGGTACTACTCATTCAAAATTGTTACACAAATATAAACCATGTAGAGGGGGGGCACGAGCTTTGGGTGTTGTACCTTCTGGGGAATTACTAGTAAAAGCTTCCTCCAATGGTTTTGGGCAAACAAGTGAAGAAGAGCCATGGCGAGAGATTGGAATACCAACTCGACCTTCTCCCCTGCCCAACCACCCACTTCATATGTCTAGGCCTTCGCCACCGGGTGCTCCTCTTGAGCTTTCGCCACCGCCGCAACCATCACCTTACCTCTTTTTCTACTTGTATTTTTACTTTTTTTTTTTTTTTTAGCCAAGGTATCCAACTGGTTTTGCAATTACCTAACCTATTGTCGACTAGTTCTTGAGAGGCCAATGTCACCGTTCACTTGCAGATGACTCATTTAAAATCAAGACTTTTTCCTACACGGACCAGCCTCATAAGAGTTAGTATATACCTTTGAGTCTCAGACATAATAACCACTAGATCAATCTGTTGGAGTTCTTGTGTTTTACTAGTTCTGTTAGAAAGGAAAGCGAATGACTTTGGGGAGTTGAAATTGAAAGGATGGACCTTTCCAAGAAATCTCCCATATACATAGACTAATGCAACATCAAAGAGAGTTTTTGTTTTATCATTGATTAAACATCATGAGATTGCACCACCACAAGTATGGTGCCTTTTTTATTTCTTTTGATTACTTACAATTTTGTAGAGTCTTATTTTGCACTAAGTTCCATGAGTGCAATTTTGTTTATCTTTTTTTAAAGAAAATGCACATTACTCTTATTCTCATCGATTGAAATGGTGTAGGTCCCGCATCTACAAAACACTTTTTGATAAAGATGTGACTAACTCAACTAATAAAAATAAAGATAATATTCACCAAACCAATTTCAAGTTCCATAGCCCTCTAATTCTTTAATTTTTTTTTCACAAGTAATTAGCAAGTGTTAAATTACGATGAGAGTCAATCTCCTCTTTATAAGAGTTGAATCCCATAAATCTCATTTTTTTAAAAAAAGAAGAGGCAATTAGTCCTTTAATTCGCATCCACCTCCAAATGCAGATGCTAATATATTGGATTTCAGTATATTGATTCTAGTATCATTGTAGAAATATGGAGATTTTATAATTAGGGTATGGCTAACAAGTACTCTTGGGACATGAATTTACTACTTCCTATAAAACAAAAAAATTAATTTAGAAAAAAAGATTATAAATCTATAATTTAAATCCGAATTTAAGTACAGTAATTAATAATTATTTTAGTAAGTTTGTTGCATTAAATGTGCTTTGATCAATATCCCAATAGCACTTCTTAGCATTACCCTAGAAAAATAGATTATTTAGTTTTGGGATTTTAAATGATTTAGTTTTCTTTTATTATTTGCCTGGTCAATTACTTTAATTTTAATTTTTTTATAGTTTTTCTCTTATTCCCAATACGTTAGGGTTTCTACCTATAAATTGAGTTGTAATCCCGAGGATGTTAGAAATATAAAACCAGAGAAGATGAGGTTTTTTTTTTTAATTATTGTCGGTGTAGTTAATCCACTTTTTTTTTTCCCGATCTGTCTTTTTTTTTTTAAATTTTCGGTCTCTCTCTCTCTCTCCACATGTTGTTCTCCATTGCAGCTATTTCTGAATTCTGCTTGGCTCTTTTGGTTGACTTTTTGACTCCTGATCTCTCTCTCTCTCTCTCTCTCTCCTCTCTCTCTCTCTCTTACATACGCGCATTAAACTGCTGACTTCTCAGAGATTCCATGGCTTTATATACGCACTAATGAATCGACCACCCCTAATTTCTTCCATCATCTAAAACTGAGAAGATGCTATCGCAAAACAACCTCCACTCTCTATAAAATCACATTTTACGTCACCACAAAGTGTATCGAAACATTCAATGAAGATCCTCTGTTACCTGTTTCTGCTATTGCTCACGATTAATTCCATCGATGTTGCGAATGCAAGAACTTCAGAGGCTGTAGCGTTTGTGGAAGTTCGAGTAGTCAAAGCTTCTTCTTCTAATCGTTTTGCCGAAGTGAAGGTAGAACCACGGAGGAAGATCGGAGGACCGGCTTGGCCTGCTCCCTTACCCAACCGCCATACTCACATGTCTGTTCCTCCTGCTCCGCCACCGCCAACGATGCTGTAACCACAATATCTAGGGAAGGCTTATGTGTGAATTTCTTAAAGTTTAGGACTCTACAGCTTGAAATAATGTAATTGCTCATTAATTTGTATACTTGTTGCTCATGAATTCCTTTCAACTTTTGGGATGGATGTGTACTTTCTTGTTAGTTTTACATATCCTGTCCAAGGTTAGTATCAGTATCAGTATCGGTATTGGCCTGAGTACCAATTTTTTTACTGGTATGATACGTAACGATACCGATCATATCTTTAATACGTATTGAATTTATTGCAACTATACATATATGTGTGTGTTAATAATATGATTATGGAACACGATCAGAAGGTGGTTTTCGAGAAGAACATTTTATATTAGCTTCAAAGGCACATGCAACAATGTTGACCCTCAAGTCGCCAATCATGAAGCTACTATTTGAAGAAACAGATACTGTAAATGAGGTTGAAGAAATGTTATGCAGCGCTTATGAGACCATTCAATGAAAGACCTTCACCAACAAATCGAAGGGTTCCTCCCCTGTTACCTGTTTCTGCTATTGCTCACGATTAATTTAGAAAAAAAGATTATAAATTTATAATTTAAATCTGAATTTAAATACAGTAATTAATAATTATTTTAGTAAGTTTGTTGCATTAAATGTGCTTTGATCAATATCCCAATAGCACTTCTTAGCATTACCCTAGAAAAATAGATTATTTAGTTTTGGGGTTTTAAATGATTTAGTTTTCTGTTATTATTTGCTTGGTCAATTAGTCTTTAATTTTAATTTTTTTTTATAGTTTTTCTCTTATTCCCAATACGTTAAGGTTTCTACCTATAAATTGAGTTGTAATCCCGAGGATGTTAGAAATATAAAACCAGAGAAGATGGGTTTTTTTTTAATAATATTATTGTCAGTTTAGTTAATCCACTTTTTTTTCCGATCTGTCTTTTTTTTTTTTTTTAAAAAACATTTCCGGTCACTCCGTTTAAGCTCTACTAAGGCTCTATTTGGGCTGACTAGATTATTGAATTATTTTTTCGTCTTTATGTGAAATTTTTTTTGTAATTTTTTATTTTTTGTCAACTTTTTATGGATTATTGATTTGCCTCAATGGGAGTTTTCAGAAAAGTTATAAATCATAGACCAAATCTAAAAAAAATTCAGAAACAACAAAAATAATTTAAAAATAGAATTCGTTTGACCTTATTCGTCGTCTTTATTGACAAATTTTTAACTTTTGGACATAATTTTATACTTTTTAGATTTCTTTCATCGAGACGGATCAATAATTTATAAAACATTAAGGTCAAAACAATAAATAAAAAATTGAATATGGCTTTTTTTCTCCTCCCTGCAACTTTACCAACCACCAGAATTCCATCCACCCCCTCCACATGTTTTTCTCCATTGCCGCTATTTCTGAATTCTGCTTGGCTCTTTTGGTTGACTTTTTGACTCCTGATCTCTCTCTCTCTCTCTCTCTCTCTCTCTCTCTTACGTACGCGCATTAAGGCTATATTTGTTGACTACAAAGTGTAAACTGCTGACTTCTCAGAGATCCATAGCTGGATATACGCACTAATGAATCGACCACCCCTAATTTCTTCCATCATCTAAAAATGAGAAGATGCTATGGCAAAACAACTTCCACTCTCTATAAAATCACATTTTACGGCACCACAAAGTGTATATAAACATTCAATGAATATCCTCTGTTACCTATTTCT
This sequence comes from Arctostaphylos glauca, assembly GCA_019985065.2. Lineage (NCBI taxonomy): Eukaryota > Viridiplantae > Streptophyta > Magnoliopsida > Ericales > Ericaceae > Arctostaphylos > Arctostaphylos glauca. The sequence continues at coordinate 21,041,003 of JAHSPW020000013.1, forward strand.
GCTATTGCTCACGATTAATTCCATCGATGTCGCAGATGCACGAACTTCAGAGGCTGTGCCTTTTGTGGAAGTTCTAGTAGTCAAAGCTTCTTCTTCTAATCGTTTCGCCAAAGTGAAGGTAGAACCACGGAGGAAGATCGGAAGACCGGCTTGGCCTGCTCCCTTACCCAACCGCCCTACTCACAAGTCTGTTCCTCCTGCTCCGCCGCCGCCAACGGTGCTGTAACCAACCACAATATCTAGGGAACCTTATAGGGGCTTATGTGTGAATTTCTTAAAGTTCAGGACTCTACAGCTCGAAATAATGTAATTGCTCATTAATTTGTATACTTGTTGCTCAAGTGAATCCTCGATGATCTTAATATAGATGGTGAAGGGGATGCAACCTTCTTAGATACTCTCAGGGATCACGTAACCCATCTATGCCATCAGTATTGCAGCGCCCCCCCCCCCCCCCCCCCCCCCCCCCCCGCGGTAAGTTCGATAAGAAAGGACTGGCAGATCTAAAGGGTTGGATTTTGAGGACCAAGAGAGAGAGAGAGACAACTAAACGGGGGCTTGGCTTTCTTGGTCTGGAGTTCTAACATTTGAATTTCTCTTACATTCTACGTTCCCGAAACGGATCCTATCAAATATTTCACATTTTCTATGATCATCTCTATTTCAGGTATTCGGAGAATCCTCCTTAATAGACGAAATATTCCTATTATGTCAATGCCAATTGAATCAATGTTATTAGCTGTGAATTCGAACTTTTTGGTATTTTCTGTTTCTTTGGATGATATGATGGGTCAATCATTTGCTTCATTTATGGATGTGTACTTTCTTGTTAGTTTTACATATCCTGTCCAAGGTTCGTATCAGTATCATTATCAGTATTGACTTGAGTACCAATTTTTTTATTGATACGATACGTATCGATACCGATCATATCTTTAATACCGTATTGAATTTATTACAACTATATATATGTGTGTGTATGTGTATATACATACCAGTATCCAACCGGCATGAGCCGTATTTAAAATAATATAGTATTAAAGGTATTTGGTAATATTTTTATGCCCAAACAGTGTGTACTATATGGAACTCCATAATACCTATCTTTGTGATTCCACCACAACCATCATATTACCAATCCAAGGAAAACAGGTCACATTTACAACCCAAAAAAGCATGATCTGAGCTGTGCTACCAAAAAATACCAACTGCACTCTCAAACCAAAAAAGCAAAACAAGCCCTAATATTTCAAGGAACCTTAATGATAAATCAAAACAAACAGATGAAATCAATGGCACCAAAATCCCATGGAGGGTTTATGTACACAAACCCCTCGAATCATTCAAAATCACCATAAATAATAGAATCCACCAAAAAAAAAAAAAAAAAAAAGGATACACTTCACAAGCTCTAGACATGACTATTCTTTACTTTCCTCCTATTATTATTGATTAGGAGGCTGAGGCTAGTTGAACATAAACAAAAGGAGAGGGGGGAACCAAAAATACCATGCACACAACTCAAATTTAAACACAACCAAGAAAAGCCCTCTGCTGACCTGCTACCATAGTGAAAAGAGACTAAAGAACACACTATTGGCTGCTGGGAGATGAAAGATGCCACGCACACTGAACTGTTACATAATTAACAGATGCTTTGTTCACTGCTCAATAGTCCAGGTTGACATCCAAATGTGACCATCAGATATTCATTCCTCATCATCCTCCATGAGCTGCACATTGTATCCATGCTTCACACCTGTATCCAGAAAGGCGTCAACATCGCACCAAAAGAAAGGCTTGGACCATTCAGAACAACCAATCATTGACATGGACATTAAGGACAAATGATAGGGAAAAAGAGCGAAATAAATGAATGAGACTTTAATAAGCCATACAATGATACAAGTAGTTGTGCACATGAAGAAAAATACAATGAATTTGGTTATTACTCCGATCTTTCAAGTTCAAACTTAAAAATACTAAAGAGATTTGGAAATCTGAACCATCCGCCTAAAACTGCCAATCCATCAAAGCAACAGGCACCACATTTTTATTAGAAAGAGGGGATATTCGCATAATGCAGAGCCGTCCAGCAGAAATATCAGAAAGTTTTCTTGTACGATCTCATTGTAAAATTCAGCTGGACAAAAAACAACACATTGATCATTGAATGAGCTTTCTTGCTAATCAGGAAGTCCAAGTTTGGAAAATCTATACGCACAGATTGGGTTTAAATTCATTGCCAATAGATGCACACACATGCTAAATTGGTGATTCAAGAAGAGATTTATGCAGAACAGAAACATTTTAACTATACCTTTTATTGAAGCTTTATCATAATGCTCTTTCCTTTCATCCTCATTTTTCCAATCACCATTTCCCATATCATCTCTCCCATCATTTCCCATATCACTCTCACTTGCTGTCTCCCACTCAGAATCATCAGTCTCGTGGCCATAGATATCCCCCCCATCACCGTCACAGTGAACACCACCATGTTTAACGGCCGCATCTCTAAATAACCAAGCCACACGCATCTGCTTCTTGACCAAACGCTCGGCATAGTCAGGGACCTTATTTTGCCTTAAAGAAAGGTCAGGGTCAGTTGACTGAGAGCACTCATTTATGAAGAGAATAGCATCTAACAAACTCTCTTTAGCTAACCCAATCATGTCATAAGCCTGAGCTCTTCTCCAAAGGCTTTTGGCATGACGATTCACAGGGTTATGAATACAAAGGGCACGTGTGGCATCGCTAATGGCAGCTAAGGGTTGTTGCAATAAAAGATGACACTGAGCTCGATTGCTGTATAAAACAACTCTTTCTTTCTTGGATCGCATTGGACACAGTGCCAATGCTTCAGAGTACTTCGATGCCGCTCCAGATATATTTCCTGATGAAAACAAAGAATTCCCTTCTAGCTTCACCACAAGCGCCGCCGCCTGTTTGATATGGAGATCCTCTTTGGGCATGTTCTTTTCCCATTTCAACCTGTGTCTGGAGTTTAAGACTTCCTCAATCTGGTCCTTCGTGCGGCTGCTGACAGAGTTACGCCCTGTTCCTTGTGATTGAATACATTCCTGGAGAACATTAACAATGGAATCCCCAAGTTTTTTGTGGTCCCCCAGATTTGAGATGTCTGCTAGATCCACGAGTGCAGGTACTGCCTTATCAATCACCTGCATAATAAATCACGATGTGTAAACTACAGAATGTCTGTTACGACTATATAGGTCCTCAAATTGACACAAATCAACCTAATTTGTATGAACCTCCTTACTAAGCATATAACACTAGTGTTTTATGAGGTTACATAGTACAATATTTCTATTGGGTCGGCTATCAGTTGGCCAAATTCACACTCTATCTAGTCCAGTCTATTTTTCATGGACCTTGGTGCAGATATCTGGTGCAGTTAGGCGTCTAACCATCAGATTCGTCCAATTCACGTTTCCAAGGATACACATACATGGCAAAGTACTAGCATTCTCTTGTATCCGTCTTTTGTTTTCTAGGTTCAGTGGCGTTTACAAGGTGACATTTGCTTTCCTTGCTGATGTAAGAGCTTAATGCACAACTAAGTGACAAAATTAGAATTTCCTAGTACACTAGGTCAGATGAATGTCAGGTTGTCAGCAGCACATGTTGGACGTACATCCCATACCGTTCCAAAGAGTCTAGTGTCTTACTTGGGTACTTACACCATATAATGTAGGGTTGGGTTAAGTGGTGCTATTCAGGTTCCAAAATCCAAATCCTATTGCGATAAGAAGCTCCCTTATGCTATAAGGAAATGAACACAACAATATAGATCAAGCTATCCAACATTTTCTTGCCAAAGATATCGGAAATATGGTGTCTAACAAGCTTTCCAGATTAGCAATAATATCCTAGCATGCTGATAACCTTATTTTGCGACCCTGGTGTCAGTTGTTGCTACCCAAAGTTTGAGTAGTCCATTATTGGAGTGCAACATTATATGCAGAAAGTGATAGTTATGTTATCTGGGGGCCCAGTTGGTAAGTTCAACATACATGCAAGATTTCTTGGACGCCCCTTTAGCATCTCTTCTTCTGTGAATTTAGTAAATTAAAAAACCCCATTAATATCAAGGCTTTGGGCCTTCGATAATGGTTCCATTGATGCAGATACAAAATCCATATAAGGTGGTATCCCAAGTAAGGTGATGACAAAATTGCATAAACCATTTCTCTTAAAGGCATTGGTGACAATCATGCTTCACATCAGTATATTCCAGGCCTTTGACTTTCTAGGCCAACTATGTGGTTCTAAAGGATTTTTAGTACCTATAGTTTTATGTTTTGACCTATGAAGCATGTATACCAATAAGGGATATGGATACAGTGATACGTGAAAATAAGAAAAATAGAATACCGGTATGACAATGATACGTCAAATTAAAATATAATTTCATGAGGATGGTGGTAAACCATTATGTATTGTTCTTATCTTGTTTTAAATTTTACTTGGTTGCTTATTTAATTGTTAAAATCCAAAGATATAGAAACCTGTATCACACAATAAAAATATAAATATACTACAAAATGGTGATATTGTTTCTATACTATATTTTTCTCTCTAACGAGTAAGTACTATGTACAATGTTTAAAAATTTATACTTCCCTTTATTCCAAACAATTTAACTCTAATACTATGCTAGAAGTGCCACAATTTTATTTTCGTAAAAGTTTTGGATAAGTGATCTAGACTATCCGAAAAGTGTTTAATACATCAAAAATAATAAATAATAATTTTTGGATTGTGGATATTTTAAAATATGTAGCTGCAAGTATCGATATCCGATATGGATACGATACGGGTACAACCCTCATCTAGAAAAGTATTCATGCTTCAGAGTTATGACAATCATATGGCTCCATAGAAAATATGCAGATCTAATATCGCGTAAGTACAGCACTGTAGCAATAAACCGACAAGGATCCAATAAACACCCTTGTTGTAGCATTAGCTTTTTTAGAAATCACCAGTAAAAGGTACACGAAAACTCATGTAATGAAGGCAAATACTTACTGTTGACCTCACAACTCTTTTCATAACACCTACCCATTCAACAAATTGTCACTGCCTCAATCTTTCCAGTGATTAGAGGAACCAACCATCAAGTAGTTCTTATTCCAGCTTTACAAATCAATGTGATTTAATGATATCTGCAACTATAAATCACTAATGCCTTTTTATTTGAAGTTCTCAAGAAGGTCGATATGCAAAATCTACATATGCAAATCAAGTTAACTACACTCTTCAAGTACAACTCCAATGTATTTGTTTTGTGGAATATCAAAATTCCATGACTGGTCGAGCATATATGACAATGTTGTGAACAAATAGTAGTACCTTATGACAAGTACTCGGATCTTGAAGCAACCACAGAAGACAGTCAATAGCCATATATTGCCAATCATCAGATGAGCATGCAATATTACACAGCGCTTCAATAATCCCAGGACAGCTGGCAACTGGTCCCCTACCCAGCTTATGATGACAAATTGTCCTTAACAAACCAATACCAGCTGGTGAGGTTTCATTAACAAGCCCACCCCACATGCCTGGAAGTTTTACCAAAAACTCCGGTTTGCAAATAGAAGAAAGAAATTCTGATTTGAAAGCGAAGCAATTAATAAGTTGAAGGGACCAACACTGTAACTGACTAGCCCATTCCTCTGCCTTTCTTGACTCCATTTCAACGCCACCCATTCCCCTTGTAAGTAGGTCACAGTGATAACTCAGCCGTCTGTCAACAAACTGGTAAAAGTGAGAGTACACAATTTCCAGTGAACTCATCGCTAATTGAATGGAAAGCTCAAGAATCTCACCATGACTTGCTACAGATGGAAAAGTGCTAGCATATGTAGCCAAATGGCCCAGGGCCCGCACAGCCACTCTCTGTTCAACCCATGTCAACCTACCTCTTAGAAGTTCGACTAAAGGTGGGATAACCCCAGAGTGCACTGCACTTTCAGCAAACTCTTCCATGTTCATAGTGTAGGACCCAATTATGTGCGCTGCATAATATGGAATGTATATATTTTGGTCATGAGAAAGCCATCGGCGATTTTTTAACCCTTTCCAAATCAATGCTGACATGCACTCAAATATTCCTAGTTCAATGAACTCTGGATCATTGGGATGTGCCATGGCGGTGTTCCAAAGGCCACTGATAGGAAGAACCTGGCCATCATCATCTTGTGAAGGAAGCTCGCGAAAGAATTTGAGTATACTTGATCTGCGTTTACTAGGGTTGCCTTCCTTCATGACACAGAAGAAACATCCTGGGTATGGACAATCAGGGGATGCTTTCTCCATTTTTTGTTATTATCAGATGATGAAGATAGCTCCTTACAGAGAAGAAAATATCATAGCAAGAACTTCAAGACTGCATTCAAATGGCACAATAGATTTAACCAATTAGATGATTAACGGCAGGGGAAACTATACAACTGCAGCAACAAATAGGTCAGAGCATAAACAGGATAAAATACAATAATACGGCCACTTTTTTTTTTTTTGCACGAGCCACCCACACTTTGATTTTATTTATAGCTCAAAACTAAATTTTATTTACTTGTAAGCATTATTTCTTATACTGGCATTTATTACGTGAAACAATTCCAGGGGATGCTTCATGAGTCAGGACCCAGAAGAAAACATCTTGGACATGAACTATCAATGGATGCTTTTTTATAGACTTAATAATACTCACAAGGAAGATAATTCCTTCCAGGCAAGAAAAGATCATATCAGGTAAACCAGTGATGCATTAAAATGATGCCTTAGATATAGGAAGGAGGAAGGGAGCTTGTGATCGGCATCCCACATGCACCATCCTTCCTTCAATCAAGAGATCAGATAATACGTGTTCAAATCGCAACTGAACAAAGTATTATCACCACTTGTACTGGTTAGTCCCAACGAAGGAAGCAAATAATCTGTCCTGCTTCTGCTAAAAGGACAAACAAGTGGGGTTAAGAAGGAAAACACAAAACCCAGATTTTTATTATCTACAAAGGGTATATCACCATAACGTTTAGTTTATATCACAGATTTTCACCACAAAGGAGTATATCACCAGATTTTCATTATCTACAAAGGATTATCCACCATTATCTACAAAACCCAAATAATGTGTTCAAGTCCAGTATTTCGGTTAGGATAATACAATAGTGGAAATGGATGATTAACTGATAATATCACCAGATTTCTGTCAGGATAATACAGCACTGGAAATGGGTAATTAACTGATTATCTAAGAAGGCTGCGAGGAGGAGAGAGAGACGAACCAGATCTGGAGTTTCTGTGCTGAACGGCGAACGGCCAAGACGAAGTTGAATGGCGAACGGCTAGAGAAGAGGTGAACGAAGATGATCCACTGCCGACGAGTACTGGGAAGCCAAGAAACGAACGTGAGGGAGAAGGCTGATGATTTAAAATTCCAAGTGAACATATGAACTAGGTTTTTTAGTTTTTAGGTTTTTTATGGTTTCATTTTTTGGTGATTAAAATTGATAATTGAATAAAAAAAAATTAATTCCAAACCAAAGAGACTGAATTAATTGGATTGAAAAAATAAATTAAATTACCGATTCAATTTAAATTTAATTATCACTTCAATTTAATTTTCCAATTTAATACATTTTTATTTGTACAATTAAGTTCCATCAATTTAAATATAAAATTTCATACACTTGCAATTAAAAAGTCCACTTCCTTGTTTGTCCAAATTGCCCTTTTTGTGGGATAAAAATAAATAAAGAAGTCATCATTCTCATTGTCCTCAAAGCAGGAAAAGAAAAAAAAACATAATTTCTGTGATAATTATTGAATTATATTTTTTATTTAGTTTTTTTATAATTTTTTGTTTTGTATTAATTTTTTATAATTATTAATTCGTCTCGATAAGAAATTTTAAAAATATATAAATTATATCTAAAAATTACAAAAAAGATAAAAGAATAAACTCAAAATATCGTCTTTTGGCTTATTTGTTTTCGGTGAAATTTTTTAGTTTTTCAACATAATTTTATAGTTTTGGGATTCTTTTCTGAGACAAACTAAGTTTATAAACAAATGATGAAAAAATAATAATGTTTTAAAATAAAGACAAACAATAATTAATCTAGATAAGTTAAGGCAAATAGGGTAGAAATAGAAAGGTAAAAGATTATTTTTATACAAATGAAAGGAAATGTTGCTATTTTCGTCTTTTGCCTGTAAATATTATGTTCAACTATGCCTACCCATTTCCAATCAATAAATGACCAGTAGGATCGAACCGGATCCAAGTTTGGATGGGTGCGATCGGTCAAGTTTTCTAATTAGTTTGATTTGGGCCAGTTCTGTTTGTTTTATTTTTTAAATTTTTGGATCAGTTTTATTTTATGATCTTAAAAGTCGAATGGGACCGAAATTAGAATGGAACTTATATATTTTTTTCATTTTTTGACTTTGTGAATTTTTTTCAATTTTTTTTTTATGTTTGAATAATTGATGATCCGTTTGATATTAGACAAATTTATTTTGTATGTTGTAAGCAGTAATTAAAAAACTAATATTTTCTTGCATTGGATTTAGCCTTCTCGAGGCTCACTCGAACGGTAAATCGGGTCGATTTAGTTTGGCTCGGTTTTACTTTTGATTTTTAAATTTATAAATCAAAATTTCTGATTATGTCCAAATTCTCTATCAAGTTGAACCAAATCAGACCGATTACACGCATAGTTTATTGTGTTATAGTAATCTAACTCATTGATAGTCTGTTGTATGTGTCAGATATACGGAAGAAGGTATCTGACTCGCTGCTCAATAAACATAGCTTTCAAATGGTTGTAGATACCTCAATTTGGTTCCCGATGAATCTCCAAAAAGCAACGGTTAAACATTCTCGATAATAAAAAAGGACACTATTTTTTATGATGATCGGTCCGAAGTGCCTAAGAGATGTTTTATTGTATTTTTTATCAGTTTATCACAGATGTTGTTGTTCGTTGCACACGTAATATTTATCTATGTTTTTTCTTTTTTCTTTTGATCATAAAATACAATTCATTACTTTCATGGATGATTCCATTAACCAAAATTTACGAACTGTGACATAGAAAATTGATTCTTAACAAAACAATGTTTAAAGAAACAACATCCTATCTAAAATATTACAACTTAAAACATATTGCCCTTTGCTACTTCAGAATGTTGATAACGTATATTGCTTCCGAAGCATAAACCATCGTGTAGAGGCAAAAATTCTACATGGGGACATTTAATGCCAATGTGCCAACTGGACTGGCGCACGTTGAACTCTTGAGTGGTGCATACTTTTGGGACTGGCGTGCGATGATTTTTGTGTAACAGCTGTTTTGACTAGCGCATCACTTATCTTGGCCATGTACTCAATTTTGTAGGGATTCTTTGTCTCTCTCGTCGACAGTCATTTTGAATCTTGTTTGAGTTTAGGCCATGAGTGAGCTTAAAAAAAGTCATAGATCGATTATGCATCAAAACGTCTTCTTGAGGGAGCTGGCCATCCCTTGTCTCTCATGGTCTGAGGAGAGGAGTTTGGCGCTCCTTCATCAGCCTCGATCGTGTCGACAAAGCAATAATACGCTTGTTTTCCTAGAGTGCTGGTTCGGTTGTTAGGTCGTTCTGATGCACTTCTGTAGTAGGGGATTGCATTTGGAGCTATCCCCTCCTCTAACTCCCCTGTCGGTTTTCCACGTTTCTCCTCCTTCTCATCTTGCACCTTCAGCGCATCAATCACAAGAAGTTCCTACACTTCAGGCTCTTTCCCTGGATCTTCTTGCACTGAGATGTCGGGTTGCTCTCTTCCTATGGTTGCGCTTGTGCCTACTGTCATTCCAGGTTATTTTCATCAGTTGAATTTGTAGGTTAAGAGACCTATCGTTCCCACGGACAGCGCTAAACTAATGGTGCCAGAAATAGATGGCGACCTCCTGCTCAGTCTCTTGCTTCTTAAGCCTCTACACTAAAGTCTTGTGATCGGGGGGGTTTGATCGTGGACCCTTCGATGACCAAATTAGAACTGAATCGTGGTGTAATAGACATTGTATGGAAAAACCAAAAAAGTTAGAATAGCGTTGGTTAGTGCGTAGCTCTTCCTCTTTATCGGGCCTGGCTCATGGTGCTTTAGGAAAGTTTGTCGCTCTGGGGCGTACTTTTAGGCATGATCGGAGTCCCCGTTGCCATTTTGGGATGGGTGCCTTCTGACCATGCGCATAGTCTCTTGTACACCGAGTGATCAGGGGTGCTATTATCGAGATTTTTTGGGTATGGATTGTAGTCTCCCGCTCATGCTCATACAGTCCTGTTCGACCCAGATGGCCAATTGACAAGCCCGCCCAAATTGATCGAGCATACTCGAGCGCTCGGATATTGCCAAGTGCGTGTCTTTTGCCTATCGATCTTAGGTTCAAAGTGGACTCATCAATGTCAATGATATTCCACACGCTCAATTTACTAATTATAAGATATATTATTGATTTCCATATGTTCGGGGTTCTCAATGCTAGTATCAAAAAATAATATAGAACTGTTTGTTGAGCAGAGCTGTCCTACTCAGCTCTCCATTGCCAGATCAAGCTATGACATCTAGGTCGTCCATCGATATTTCTCTACTTTGTACAGCGATCCTTTAGGCTCTTAGTGTGGGTTCCTCCTAGCTACAGGGAGTTCAAAACCCATAAGAATGCTTACAGCAAGAAACACACTCAGCCTGGAAGTGTGCCATCCAGAGAATAAACCGATCTTATCCTTGCCTCAAGAGAAGGATTGCAAAATTTTGAAATGGTCACACGCCACCTAAGCCTTATCTCCATCCACCAAAAGTAAATACCCAACAGAACTCTAAGAACTAGAGGGCTAAAAAAGCCCAGTCTAATCTTGTAAAAGGTATGATGCTCATGTTAATCTTAGGCTTTTTCACTTAAGTTTTACAAATCACTGACTTAGGCATCAGAGGATTATTGGCTAGCACCACATTGGTGTCCTAGAGTTTGATTATACGTCTTTGATCCAAGGAGGCGTCATCAATTGCATTATCAGTTGGCATGATCTATGGGAAACGATTTATGTCTTTAACATTCCCATATAAAAAACCCTTTTTGTTGATAAGATAGTTGATGGTTTGAACTCGATCAAGGCCAACCAAATTTTCAACAATGCAGACGACGTGTGTGCGTGTTTGGGGGGGGCGCAAAATGATGGTAGAGGCCGTCCCGACAAAAATCTTCACAATGATCTACCACAAGAAGTCCAAAGTAAGACCTCGAGTATTAACTCGCAGCAGTTTCAGGCTCTCTAGTAGCCGGTTAGAATGATGGCCCAAGGGACGCAACGATTTTTGTAGCAGAATGCAGCTTTCATGCAATGATTTCCCGAGCCTCCACTACCATCGTCATCACACAACTTGCCTGATGGGCATTGTGACGATCGAACTAGGCCAAAAGCCAAGAAACCAACCAAGTGCACATGCATGTATAGGAAAATCAATAGGTATAGAGGCAGCCCAATCAAATGGCTGACGAACATATCAGAGAACCGAAGGGGAAATTGGACGGGCTGGTCGAATAGATAAAGGGAAAGTCACTCGCTTCAGTTGACGAACTAGTCTAGAGAACAGACTTCTTATTTACCCCAGAAGTGAGGATGATGCCATTGTCCTGCAAATTCCAGAAGAGTCAAATAGAAAGTTTTGATAGGACCAGGGATCCTTTAGACCACATTAAAACTTACAAGTCCATGATACATCTTCAAGCCATGCCTGACGAGATTTTGTGTAAAGGCCTTTCCCATTTTTTGAAGGGAATTGCTCAGACTTGGTTTAATAAGTTGAAACCAGGGACCATTAAGACTTTCAAATAGTTAAGTAAAGAGTTTGTCAACTATTTCATTATCTGGCAACGTTATCAAAAGTCGGCCACATATATGCTCATTATTAAGCAAAGCAAGTGGAAATTCAGAGGGAGTACACCACTAGGTTTAATGCGGAGTTGATGCAGGTGAAAAACATGGACGACAAGGTCTGAAGGACTGCCCGTATGGCAAGGTTATGGCCTGGCCAACTCCTCTTATAATTGTCGTCAAAACATCCACATAGCATGGTAAAGTTAATAATGAGAGCCCAAAAACACATGAATGTCAAGGATGTCCTTAATGCTTAGAGGAGTTGTGAGGAGTAGGTAGAGTTGTTGTCAAAACCTCCACATAGCATGGTAGAGTTAATAATGAGAGCCCAAAAACACATGAATGTCAAGGATGTCCTTAATGCTCAGAGGAGTTGTGAGGAGTAGGTAGATAATGAAGGTGATGGACGGTTTGAGAAAAAAAGGCAAGAACTAGACCAACAACATAACGGTAGAGAAGCAAAGAAGGTGGACAAGAGGAGTACTCCGACGAGAAGAGGCCCCCAAAGAGAAGGTACATATAGTATACACCACTTGTGGTAACAATCGAGTACATTCTATGGGAGTTGTGTGAAAAATAGCACATCAAATGGTCAATCTGTAAAGGATGATTGTAAAGGTTTGAGACAAACAATTCCAACGGTTGCACCAAGAAGGTCAGGATAGGAACTAAGGAGATAGAAATCGAAAAGCTCCCCGATATGATTCAACTGAGGAGATTAGGATTTGGAAGACTAAAAGAAGATGAAGATTCAAACTCTGCTAGTAAAACACGTGAAAAAGATCCGATCAGAAGAGGAGTTGGAAGTTTACTGCAGTCCCCAACAGTAAGAAATTCCTAAGAAGGAAGATCAACGCATTGCATTTTATGAGGAGGATGCCCGAGGAGTGCACCAACCGTAAGTCATTGCTTTGGTCATCACGGTTGTGGTGACCAATTACAAAACAAGGAGAGTTTTGATTGATAGCGGCAGTTCAGTCAATATGCTCTTCCTTCATGCATACACCCAACTTGGCTTAGGCAAGGATAGGCTCAGACCTATCAAGTCACCCCCCATAAGTTTCTTTAGTGATCAAGTATATCCATTGGAACATATTTTGCTTCCTTTAATGGCAAAAGACGAAGACAAGAAAAAGGTAACGAAAATGATTGATTTTTTTGTTGTTGACTACTCGTTCGCCTAGAATGCCATTATAGGGAGAACTGTGTTGAATGCAATGAAAGTTATTGTCTCTATGTACCATTTTAAGGTGAAAAGTTCCCTACCTTAGACGGTCCAGGGGTGATGAGGGGGGATCAAAAGGTTGGACAAGAGTGTTGTCACGCCCTCAATTTTAAATAAAATAGAATAATATGAAATATTAATAAAAATTGAGTAATCCGCAAAATCTGATTGCCCACAGAGCCAAAGGTCGATGAGGCACCAGATAAAAATTGAGTAATCCGCATACATTCACATTGGTGCCATATGACCTGAATATTAGCAGAGAGAGGCTTACAAATATCTAATTCACGGCAAATGCGTCGAAATTTAACATAGTAATCCTCAAAAGAATCATCACCGTGAGAGATAGTTAAAAAAAATTGATGAAGGTCATAGGTGCGACTGAGATTGTCTACTCCGGAGTACAATTCTTTTGTCTGCATCCACACCTCTTTAGCTGTTTCACAAAACATCAGTGTACTAGAAACCTGTTCCGTCATACTATTCCATAGCTCAAAACGAATACAGACATCAATCGCTTTCCAAGCCTTATATGTAGGCGCAGTAGCAATAAGAGGCGCATTGGTCAAATAGGAGTCCTCAGACTCACCAATATAATACACCTCTAAGGCTTTGAAGGCAGCGGGAAGCAGATCAAGCATATACGAGGTGGATGACAACAACAGCAATAATAGGCATAGAAGAGGTGGATGACAACAACAGTAATAACAGATCAAGCAGTGGCGGCGGCGGTGAGCAACGGGTGGCAGCGCGACAGTTGGTGCGACAACAGTGAACAGTGGCAGTGGTGAAGGTTAGGATTTGCAATAGTGATGGCGGTTGGCTTTGATTAGAATCAGTTGCTATTAGGGTTATGTTAGGGTGTGATGAGAATTTGATTAGGGTCAATGGTTTGTGGCTAGATGACAGCGGCTAGGGTTTGACCTAACCGGGCTCTAATACTATGTTACTGGAAAAAGAGAAAAGAACTAGATAGAAGTGTGTAGGAAAAAGTTGACTAAATCCTTCCACGTATTACTTTATTTATATTGAGTAGGAGAGTTACACATACATAGAATAATCAATGTGGGACAAAACACTTCTAACAAAGCCCTTAAGTTTGGCAAGAGGCTCGCCCTAAAAAAGCAAACCCGAAAAGCTCTGGGAAAGTCTTCCCAGGCAAAAGCTTCCCGGCTGTTCCAAGAAAAAAGAAAAACTTGTCTAATATTTAACAAAGGAAGGCAGCCCCTTCACTAAAGGGGCATCTTGTCTCTCCTCTAGAAAAATCACCACCCTTGCGAAGAGATATTCACCTAATCGGTGCATACGAACGTTTGCCATGTCAACTCAACTTTGCCCTTTGAACAGGCAGCCCACAAGACCATACACCCAATTAGGGTATACCACGAGTTTGGGGCCAACTGCCCATGTGAAGGGCATAAGAAATCCAGAATCTCCCTCACTGATTAGAATAAAGGCAATCTAAGGCCACCCTTAAAGGCAACTCAGTAAAGGCACACCTCACCAGGACAGGGAGAGCACATGCGCTCGTTAGAGGTAGGCATCATAAGGATAACACTAAGAGGAATTTTGTATATAGTTCTTAAGGATTTGGTCACGGTTGACAGAATGTTGGCTGCCTCATAGTCCTTTGTGGCAATCACCAGACCTGCAAGCACTAGGGATGGAGAGGCAGAAGAGGAAGAAGCCCCAACTCCTGATAAAATTTCTCACTCAATGAACCAGTGGCTATCCCCTAGCCTCCTCTAGTTCAGAGTTCAACAGTTTCATGGCTTGAAAATGGAAAATGCATGTTTGATCAAAGTAAACAACTCCCCAAAATAACGGGTTTCAACAAGGGGCAGTCTGCAACCAAATTTAGAGGCACACAAATACCAAGTGGCAAACTAGCATAGGCGCAAGAAGTAGTAACAAAATTCATGGCCTAAGCCCCATAGGGTCTAGATCTAAGCAAAAATTAAAACCCATATTGCTAAAAGAAAGAGAAATCAAGTGCTAGAGGATAGGAGAGTACAAGGAGGATGCACATAGCTAGGTAAGGTGTCTAAGTCAATGGAAGTTCACCAAAATCACTCTGAAATCGCCCAAGTTGCAGCAAAATAGAGGATAAAAGCAAAGTTTGGGCGGAAGACGGTTGATATATATTTCTTGCCTTTCAAATCCCAGTCCTCTGTTTTTAGAGTGTCCAACGGATGGATAATGGCCCCGTGTCAGTACAATAAGACCCATAACACACGGATTTAATGCTTTCAATAATCAAAAGTAATCATTGGTTCAAAATATGAATGCGCTTCTTCAGATTCTTTTCGTTTGTCCTTTGCAACGGGAGAGTAGTTGATGGGTATATAACTGTCGGTTGAGTAGAGCTAGCCTACTCGGCTCAGCTCTGTTGTCTTATCGGCCTCCTCGATCAAATTAGGCTATGGTCTTCTCAACCATCCGTGGATTTTTCTTTACTTTGTACGACAATCCTCTGGGCCCTCAATGTGAGTCTTTCCTAGCTATGCGAATTCCAAATCCCATAAGAATGCTTATTGCAAGAAGCACAATCTTACTGAAGTGTTTCATTTAGAGAATAAGCCGGTCTTATCCTTCTTATGGATAGAAATTGCAAGACTCCAAAACAGTCACACCATCTGAGCCTTAATTAGCCCCATCCATAAGAAGTAAACCCCAATGGGACTCTAAGACCTATAGGGATAAAAATGCCCAGTGTGATCCTGTTAAAGGTATGATGCTCTTGTTAACCTTAGGATTGAGTATTCCTTTTTTACCTAAGTTTTACAAATTACTGACTTAGGCATTGGATGAGTATTTTCTGGCACCACATTGGTGTCCTAAGTGTTTGATTTCTGGTCTTTGATCCAATAAGACGTCATCAATTGCGTTATCAAGTATATCATTAGTACGGTCATCTATTTGTTGAAATTAAAACGTATGTTGAATTATACTGATCTCCCCTGAGTTTTTTGACAAATACAATGACTTCACTAAGGTTTCTGAAATTACTCTAACATTTCTTACTTTTCAAACTATTATACAAATGTCTCTCATATCGTTAAAATCAGTCAAATATCATTAGTTAAGTTATTAAAATTTCAAGTTTAATTTTTTTTTTTACAAAATGAACTACTATATAATTTCTATCGCATCTGAAATAGTTTATGTTGAATTTTTTAGATTTTTCTAAAACTAAAATTTGAACAAATCTCAAAATTCTATTCGAATTTCGACTTTAGAAAAATCTCAAAAATTTCGAACATGATAGAATTTATGTTACAGTTCATTTTGTCAAAAACAAAACTCAAATTTAAAGTTTTAATAGTTTAACTAATGATGTTTGACTGATTTTAACAATAAGAGAGACAACTACATAATAGTTTGTAAAGTAAAAAAAGTCAAAATAATTTTAAAGACCTCAAGAGGACATTGTATTTCTCAGAAACCTTAGGAAATGTCAATGTAATTCACCCTAAAAAGTATTAGCCCACACATGATAAGTAATTGTATCAAATATTTAAAATTCTTTTATGTAACGACAAATATATACGATGAATAACGGCTAATATTTAAAAGAAATTAATTTCCACACATCCTTTTTATCAATTTGCACCTTTTTTTTTTCTATTATGCAAAAGTTATGAAATATCATTCTATTTACTTGGCAAAATTTACTTAATAGAAGAACATTTTAGTAACTTTGTATAATAGAGACCAAAAAAGGATGCAAATGGAAAAAAAAAAAGTATGCGTAAATCAAATCCATATTTAAAACCTTGGTTTCGACTCTCGCATTATTCGTCGTATATTATTTCGCAAATATACTTAAGAGTCTAGCTTCATAGATGGGCAGGGACATGAGGTTTGTTGCAGGGGCGGATCCAGGATTTGAGCCTGGGGGTGTTACCATCAAAATAATGAACAACTAAAAATTAAATTTGTATTCAATAACAAAAAAAATATAGGTATTCAAAATTTAATGAACTAAATTGGGGAGAGTTTGACTGAACAAAAGAGTATGGGGGTGTCACAGTGTTACACGATAAACTTAATTTACTCTTAAAATCTTTAAAAAAAAAAAAAAATTTGCTTGAAGTGGAGCATGGGGGGGTGGCACGTGACCCCTCCCCCCCTTAGTAGGTCCGCCCCTGGTTTGTTGTATGATTCAAGTAACGAAATGGGTGTATTTGGCCTATGGTTATTTTTTGTTTATTTATTTATTTGTTGGTTAATTAAATATGTTGATTTGGCTTAATTTATTTTTTGGACCCATATATTTTTCAGACTCCGTACGGTGAGGAAAAAGCCAATATTACCCTTCAAGCGTTGCGGCCCTTTTCCATCAGTCTCCGTACGGACAAGGGCAATATGGTCATTTGTCCGTCAAAGTCAAACAAATTACTTAATTCATTCGGTCAAACAACACAATAAATAAATTAGTCCAAATGACATCAACTACTTTTATATTTATTCCAAACATCATAAATAAATAAATAAATAAACCAATAAAAACCATAGGCCAAATGGACATATTCAAGATTTATGAGCAACACTATAGTTTCCGAAAAGTTTTTTCAATTTTTTTTTTGGCTCGACCAAAAGAATTTTTTTTTTTTGGAGATTTATTTAAATTTAAAAACTAACACACTTAACTAAATTTTATCCATCAAATGAGAATTAATTAAACGTATTTTTTAAAAAACTTTTAATTGAAGAATCAAAGAATTTCCCGAGGTTTATCCTCTAGAAGCTAGCCGTTAAGAGCAATTGAAGTTTTGCCTGCCCCATATAAATAAATAAACAATGATCTTCTAACTTGACCTTTTTGTCTACGTTGAATTAAACATCAGAGGCCCACATAATTGTTTTTGCTAAGCGAGAGACCCACATAATAATTTCTGAGATTCCAACTTTTTCAAACATAAAACGAATGGAAGAGAGAGAAAATAAAGCCACAATCATATCCAAATGGAAAAATCTCATACATATATATATATATATATATATATATATATATAGAGAGAGAGAGAGAGAGAGAGAGAGATGCCAAGAAACAATGTCGCTAACCCTACAGTAGTACTACTACTGATTGTGACCAAGTACCAGCACTAAGTACTCTCAGATAAACTCAAAATTTCGTCCAAATAATCAGCACCCAAATCCTCAAACACCACCGTATTTTTCAACCTCAACTGATTTTCTCTCTCTACATCTTTCTTCTTCCCCTTCCCTCCTCTCCTCTTCATGTAGTGTCTCTTCTTCAGCGCCAAAACCGGCGAACACCCTTCCTCGAAACCACATGACTTCATCTCTCTGAGGGACTCGTAAGCCACCTCCGCCGGAAAGTTGAGCACCGCCATTGAACCCCGCATTGAAAATGCCGCCTGATCGTAGGCCAAAGCGGCCTCCTTAGCAGTGTCGAACGTACCCAACCAAACCCTAACGCTGTTTCTCGTCGAGTCTCTTATCTCGGCCGCGTATTTTCCCCAAGGCCTTCTCCGAACACCTCTGTACGTAACCTCCTTCGTGGAATCTCCATGCGGTTCCGAGCATACCTCCTCCTCTCTCCCTCGAGCTGAACTCGAGGAGATAGAAGACGTTGCCATTACCGAGTCTGTATCTGTCTGACACTGATTTATTAACTGATCAGTATCTGCTTCTTCTATGACTCCGAAGAGAAGCATTTCTTCGGAGTCATTTTCATTAAACGGGAGAGTTTGATGGTTGAATCCAAACGCGTTATGTGGTGAAGAATATTCTTCTGAACTGATCAAGGAAGATTGGGGTGAAAATTGTGGAAATGGGTTGGAGAAGAAAGAAGTATCCATGGATGAATCTAGGGAGATTTTCCAAAGGGTTTAAGGTTTGTTGCTTTGGTCTTATGGCAAATATTATAAACTTAGGCCTTTATATAGCCGCACGAGGGGGTGTACTCTAAAAAGGTAGAAAACTACTTAATTTAATCTCACACAGACACACATAATATATATATACATATATATATATATAGAGAGAGAGAGAGAGAGAGAGAGAGAGATGTCAAAAAAAAAATATGGATAAGGGGCTGCAGATGCACGCATGAACATTTGTGGGGACCACAAAGAGGATTTTTGTATGTATAGACCACGTGAGTCAAAGGACTCATGGGAATGGCGGCCAGGTCAGATGTGAAACTACAGTGACTGGGCTCATTTCGGTAATTCTATGGGTAAATTTGATTTTCATGGGGTCCATAATTGTCCACGTGGCTATATATTGTTATGCAATTGTCACTAAAATTGGTCAAACCAGACTGTTTGTTTGACTGATCCTATATGTTTACTGAAAGACCAAATGATTATCCACTTGCCCATTTCATTGGTCCTGCCCGGGACGAATCTAAAATTTATAAGCATTGTGGTCAAATATTCAAATTATATATAATTATTTGCGGGACAACATGTAATATTTTGCAGCACAAATTTATTAAAATATCTAGAAAATATAAAAAAAATTCTCGACTCAATAAAGTCAATTAACTCTAGTTGCCCTAGATCCGACCATGCTTGTGGCCTTGTGGTATGTAATAATGTCATTAGCTTGAAAACTGGACGTCCCCAAAAGAAAATGGTGAACGAGCATCATGACTAAGGAAAATTTATCCCAACTATCTCGACACGCAAAATGTATGTTCGTGTGTCATGGTGTACATGAACGGTCTAATGATATAATTGAATCTCTAAGAGTAATTAGAACAAAGTTCTATATAAACTGGTCTCGAGTTGATAATACTCGAAAGGTTTCGAACCTGACAAGCTCTTAGATCTCAAGCCCCGACCACTAGACTAAAGTGATTGTATATTGTGTGTGGATTTAGTATAGTTACTCTATGTCACCGTGTACGTGACTGGATAAGCTTCACACACACATATATAGTTTCTTCTTTTTTATTTGATGGGAAGATTGACCAATATTTGTTCTTATATATATATTATCAATCCAAAAGAAACTCATAAGGATAAAAATGATCCATTGTGTAGCTAAGCTCTACAGGAATCATGCATGTATCTGTTACATACTCTGTATATATAGATACATAAGTGATTATAAAAAACCAGTTTAATTTAAACAGGTGTTTCACAATTCACGTGAGATCCGAAAATATAATTCTAAGGATGAAGACTAGTAAAAAAGCAACAAGTCTTTGTCAGCTTATGTTATCATCTTCTTCTTTTTTTCAATATCTCAGAATATTTAGGCCAGTTTACGCGGATTCTGAATATATATTTCTAGGGATTAGTCTCACTGTCCACACTAGCGAATGACCCATTTAAAGTCAAGAGTTTTTGTCTTGTATGAACTGTCTCCGTAAAAAATTTATAGTACATGAGAGGTTCAAACCTTAGACATAGAAGAGAATATATCTCTAAATTTCAAACTTTAACTAGCCGGCCAACCCCTTGAGCTTCTGGTATCATCCTTAATCGATGTCATACGTAGTTAGGTACTAAAGCAGCCAGAACCAGGTAGTGTTTAGCATGATTAGTAGCCATCGTGTCGGTTAATGGACATTCAAATAATCAAACTTAATCCTCCATAATCAAGGCATTCTAGTAATCTTTTTTAATCAACTACTTTTCAGTCTGGAAACGAATTAAAACAAATTCCACCAATGGGGAAAGTATAAAAGTTGTCGGTTTACCAATTCGCAAAACCAAAACAAGAGTTGTCATTACTCATTAGGGAAAAGAGGGTAGGGACCACAGAATGAAGCCCACCCTTGCAGAGTTGCATGTAAAATGACGTAGTTTTGTTTATGTTTTCTTCAAAATTACGTCGTTTTGATCTCAAATAATTATTCATAGAATAAGTCAAAACGATGTAATTTTGAGAGTAGAGTGAGCAAGTCGTTTTGCTCGCACTACAACAAGTGTTTGCACTGTAATCAAATTTTTCACAAAAATAGTTGAAGTAAGAGTTTATTTGGCCTGATTGTATTATTAGATTATCAAATGGTAAAGTCTTTTAAAATCTAGTCTGTTTGGACTAAATTATTTGAAAAGGGTGTTGACCATCAATTAATTTTGTTTCCTTTTGACTTGAAAATAAATATAATTAAAAAAGGAATTTTGTTCCTGAATACAAAAACGTCATATGCACATATACAAATTATATGGCCACCTTCGATGAAATTTTTTGATTTGAGAGGACCACTAGCTAGTGGATTCTGCCTTGGTGAAGTTGCTTGTGAGTATTTGGACGAATTGGACCTCGAATACGGGAAGACACTTTGGTCTTGTGACAACTCCTCTAGCTCTAGACCTGGGAACGGATACGTCATCATTTAGTTAGCAAATGGGTTGATACCTATCTGAGTAAATCTTTAAGAACAATAATTTAGTCCAAATAATTAGAATTACAGACACTGTAGGAAATAATTCATTTAAAACTTGAATCCAAATAAGCCATTGTCAAGTAAATTATATGGTAAGTGCGTGAATCTCGTCCCCAATCTATTTTAGAATACATAATTATGATGCTTGACTACTTCTGAACCAATAAAATCATGACACATGAGCAAGTAATTTATGATAAATGCTAAAAACACATATGTTCTGGACACATATAAATACAAATGTATCAAGAATCGTTGGATGCATAGGGTCTCACATGTATCCAACGGTTCATAGACTTCTAGTAATTTTTATCCATTTTATGTGTGTGGTTAACAGGAATTTTATCCAGTACTGTTGTTGCTTTGAAAAGGTAGTCAACAGCCAATTATTTAATTGAGATGGCTTGAGTGATGAGAGGTGGGGTGTGTGGATATTATAAGCAGTTGGATGTCTCCTTAGGGGCTCGTGGATGTGATGGGGGATGTAGGGGGGGACTGGTCAATCAGGAATTTTTATTAGTGAGTGAGTGAGTGATTCAGTCTCAGAGAGTTTCTAGAAAGTTTATGAAATTCTTAGTCTTCCAATCTCACAGAAGAAAGTTGTGGTCAAAAGTCATAATTTGGTTATATTAAAATGTCAAGTGGGAAGCTTTCACACAAGACAAACCCTTTTGGTTTACTGAGGAGAGAATGAATTTGTATGGGTATCGATAGTTAGAATGTCTTTCAATGACTAAGTCGGCAACTATAAGAGGGTCAGACAATTATTCTGTCGAGCAAATATACGAATCAAAATAGGTATATGAAGTATTGCTTATAATGGATTGATATGTGAAAGTTGCTAAGAGTACCTCAATAATCAATTTGGTATGAATTCTTCAAGTAATCGATCCCGTAGCTGGTGGATAATTATAAAAATCAATTGAATGTCTTGATAAATGTACCAGAGTGTATTTTTTACATTTGCCGCCCTCAATCGTGGAGTGATTTGAACATCAAAGGACTGATCAGTGTGTCTTTCTGCAGTTGTCAACTTGAGATGGTTGACATTAGAAGATGATCAGCTTGAGATGGTCAACGTACAATACAATTCTCATCTAAGAATGCCTTTTGGTCTGAGATGATATTTATTCAAAACGGTTGTTGTCCGAAATGATGTGACCAAACCTAGTCCTCGGGTCAGTTCTCGAATATCATTAAATCAGCCATAAAATTTATTCAACTCCCACAATTGAGAGTTCCGAATTCTAAGATCTTGAGGACAGAGCATGACTTTGGCAACTTGTTTGAACCCTTGGCCATAACGTTGATTATGAGGAGAATATGGTGCTTTTTATACCTGACTTTGCGGGTTGTAAAGGTCATTTGTTATTTTGCTGTGTCAAAGGATGAAATGACTTGAAGAGCTGCCAATAAAGAGAATTGAACCTGAGAGAGGTAGCAACCCCCGAGTGACCCGCAAAAAAGAAAAAATCTAAAAACACAGATGTTCCGTGCACATCTGGATATATATGTGTCCATAACCATCGAATGAACGTGAGATCTTCCGTAATAATGCAAGCTCTATGTTGTGCATCTAATAATTCCGAACACATCTGTGTCTAAATGTGCACGAGACATATGTTTTCCAAGACTTGTTTGGCAAACAAACCACGAGGCCAAGTCTCGGGTTATTTGCGATGGATGTTTCAAAGTCCATCTGAATTTAGTTCATTAAATTTGACCGACGAGTACTTAACTTACAACTTAACCCAACGGATATAAGTATATCCTCATGGAAACCAACATTAGGTTTACAAAACTTCATATGATGATCAGTTCCAAATTGAAAGGGCAGAACTTTAATGAGCAATGCCAATAATAAGGCGTTACCATTTATTTCTGTCATGCTACTAGTAACAGAGCTTCTATCATTATCTCCCTTCCAAAACACCACTACCCCATCCTCATTTCGCCTCTGTTATCTCACCGGAATCCTCGATCACAACCGTTGCCGAAGTAGTCCCACTATCAGACCCAACCTTCTCCATCTCCTTAACCACGCTATACCCATCCACAACCTTTCCAAACACCACGTGCTTTCCATCAAGCCACTGTGTCTTCTCGGTGCAAATGAAGAACTGGGACCCATTAGTGTTAGGCCCGGAATTTGCCATTGACAGGATTCCAGGACCCGTATGCCTCAACTTGAAGTTTTCATCTGCGAATTTCTGTCCGTAGATCGATTCTCCACCTGTCCCGTTACCCCTTGTGAAATCTCCACCCTGACACATGAAGCTGGGAATTATGCGGTGAAACGAGGACCCCTTGTAATGTAATGGCTTCCCTGCTTTTCCAATCCCTTTCTCCCCAGTGCAGAGGGCACGGAAGTTTTCAGCAGTTTTGGGGGTCGTATCAGCAAATAGTTCCATCACGATTCTTCCAGCTTTCATCTTTCCTATCAGTATGTCGAAGAAGACCTTTGGGTTCGACATTTTCTTGACTTATCTGAAAATTGCAAATGGAAACTTCGCTTTCAATTGGCATAATTTATAATCACAAAATTCTGAAAATACAAGGTGAAAAAAAAAACACACAATTTAAAAGAGTTGAAGAGTACTAATCAATATTTGTTTCACTTAAAATTCTCTCACACTTGATTAGGGTTTTAAGATATGTCCGACATTTTTAGTCCAACAGTTTCACGTCAAAAGCAAACTCAGTATTCAGGAAACAAGACTCGTACTATGAACAACTATATCGTAATGATTTTTTGTGAACCAGGCATGCCTATTCGCTCCACCACATAAAACAGTGTTCCAGAATCATTTGCCTGGAAAGTAATTTTTTCATATATCTTGTAGGAGTGGGGATGTTTCCCCACTTTTCCCCCACAAGAATCAACCCTGAGCAAGGTCAAATTGCATCCACCAGCGACAGAAAACCTTGACGCATGAGCCCACCGCAAGGCCAGTGGACCAAGTGAATTTAGCATTGCCAACCAAAGTCTAAAACCAGACCTCCAACTTACGGTCTCAATGACGACCTTTAACCACCAAGTTACCAATCATACAGATCAGGCTTGGGCCTTGTTAAGGTTAATGCATCAACTAATGAAGTTACACCAGTCTTTGTCCAAGTCTCGACATTTACCCCTTTGTTGAAATAGGCAAAATAATGAACATGTACCTGATGAGTTCAGATTGGCTCAACACTCAGTCGCTCAGCACACAACCACTCGGATAAAGGCACTCGACAATATATCTCAAGCCACAGGTCGTTCAACCAAAAAGAACTAGTCACGAAATCCGCCCAACAGATCCACAAATGAAGCCTGAGGATGCGAAACCCTCAACAAATGATCCGCTCCTCCTTACAAGGAGATAAAGAGCGAATTAGCAACCATCAGGCCCAATAATACCCTCAACCATTTACCTATAAAAGGGGCCATGGGGAGGTACATTCTCAAGCTATTAGTTACATACTTTCATACATACTCTCAACTCTTACACACTTGAGATCTAACTTCATCATCAGATACTCAGGGGATCCTTGGACGGAAAAAACCCCTAGTCTTTGGAGTTGTGTGCAGGAATCTCATCAGGAGCTTAGGAGAGGTCATTGTCCAGCTTTCAACATCATCAATTTGGAGCCGTCTATGGGAACGAGATTCAACTTTTTCCGCAAAAAATTCAACTAAAAGACCAAAAACACGATGGTGACTATCAAATCCGCCACATTCTAGGTAGGCTGTCAGGGGGAGAGTCTTCTCAAAACCCCAACCCTCTGAAAGCTCAACCAAGAAGGGCCCCACCATGTGGAAGAAGTCGTCTTTCCAAAAGTGTACAGGCTAATTACCATGTCAGGCCAACTGCTTCAATATGCATGTAATGTCGAACACCTTCGAAAGTACTACCACAATGTATTTAACATTCAAGTAAATCAATGAAAATTTTCATTATTGTTCTTTTATATATTCCTTCTCAAGCATTTGAATAAGAAGCTCTACCGAGAATGTATTCTGTCTCAGCGCAAGAATGGATTATTTTGTCTGAGCGCGAGAATGTTCTGAATATTTTAGAAGAGACTATTTTATTAGAATCGAGATTTGTGGATACTCTTATAGATCCCAATGTCAAACTCTGTGTTGATCAGGAGGAGTTGCTTCCTACTCCTGACCAATATTGTCGACTAGTTGGTAAGTCAAATTACCTAAACATTATGCGCCTTGATATTTCATTTTCAGTTAGTTTGGTGAGTTAGTTTATGTATGCACCTCGATTCCCTCTTTGAGAGGTCGTTCTTCGTGTTGTGAAGTATCTAAAGGCTCATCCGGGACGGGGTCTATTTTATCGAACCACTAGTCACTTGTTGAGGCAGTTACTGATTCGGATTGGATAGGACCTTCTGATAGAAAATCAACCACTAGGTATTGTATTTTCCTAGGTGGTAATCTTGTGATGTGGAAAACGAAGAAGTAAAATGTTGTTTCACGATTTAGTGCAAAAGCTGACTATTGTGCCATGGCACACACGTGTTAGATTATTTGGGTATGATCCTTCCTTGACGAGATGGGCTTTGGTGTGCAGTTGCCCGCGAATATGTATTGTGATAATCAGGCAGCCATTCATATTGCATCTAATACTGTGTTCCATGAGAGGATCAAACAAATTAAAGTAGATTGGCACCTTGTTCGAGAGAAAGTGGATAGTGGTGTGATTGTCACTCCTTTTGTATCTGTAAGCGCTCAACTAGCTGATATCTTCACCAAGTTATTATTCAAGCCACAATTAGAGCTATCATATAACAAGCTACGTCTATGTGATGTCTACATTCCATCTTGAAGGGGAGTGCTAAGAGTTATTATACTGTGTGTTTAGTGTAAGGGTATACGTGTCTTTTGTCATGTACTCATTCTTTATATAATGTATGTAGGTTGATAAGAAACCCTAAACATTTTCTGATTAATCTAACAACATTTACAGGGCCTATTAGCCTTGAGTACGTCGATGAACTCTTTTGCCTAGCCGACAGAGAAGGAATGGCGACCAAGGTGGACTGAGCTAGATCCCTCCACAACGTACGCACTCGGATGGGAGAAGAAGGCAGGACATCCCTAGGGTTGAACTCCCAGTTGTCGCCCGAGACAAAAAAGAAACGCTCCTATTGGAAGAAGGTACCACGAAAATAAGATTGTGTCGCTTGCACGACTAGAAGTACCAACATCCCTCCTTGGGATAGTAAAACTCAGAAGTCCCGAGTTCTCTTGCTAGCTATTTCCACAAGATTAACATGGAGAAAATCTGCTTCTAAGCATTCGGCCTCAACTGACCTAGAGCCAACCCCATAAAGTTTAGTAACTCCCGATCTTCCCTATGTCGATTCATGGTCTGGGACCCAATATTCCTTCATACATTCTCTGAAGTTTTTGATTTTGCATATACTGTCAGCCTTACATGTGCCCTGGGGACCAAAACATTCCCTCTTGTAGTAGACTCTGAGGAGTCATCTAAGAGTTCAATAATGTATATTCGACCAATTGCCACAGCTTTGTCTAGGGCTACAAATATATTCCAAAGTTTGAGCCCAAGACTTCCAGTGTTGAGAAGGTTGTTTATGTTCTGACAGATACTGACCTGAGCATTCTTAGGGACACTCGTGGGATTCCAGACACTGACTGCCTAAGAGCCCCTGGCCCCAATGACAGGGCTTGTGTCTACCATAAAGGAGAGCTACGTCTGGACAAGCATGCTTTCGTGTGGGTTGTGCCTCTCCTTTTCATCTTTTATTCGAGAACTACTACACTTCTAAGGAGTTGGCTTCAGGATAGTTGAGCCGAATAACTGGAGGCTGATTTTCTCCATGTTCCTGCAGAGGTGAGCTAGCAAAAGAACTCGAGACCTCTCAGTTGTCAAGTTCCTATACTGTTATTCTTCTAAGGAGGCAAAAGGAATGCTGGATGGTGGTACTTCCAATCTCGCAAAGGGCACAATCTTATTTTCAGGATACCTTCTTCCGATAAGGGTTGGAAGAAACATATCTTTTCTGCCTCGTGCGACGGTTGTGAGTTCAACCCTATGGAAGTTCTGCCTTCTTCTCCCATCCGAGTGCAAGATCGACAACCATCAAAGTCAACCCTATAAAAGAGGCCATGATGTCAAGCCATACACTTGATTCTCATACAATTGAGATCTAACTTGATCACCGGATGGTCCGTAACAGGAATGCACCCGTCTCTAGACTAGTGTGCAAAAACTCCACCAGAAGCTTACGAGATCATTGTCCAACGTTCAGCATCATTAGCACCTTTTCTATAACATTCAATGAAATACCAAAAGTCTCCACCAAATCAAATGGCCCGAGACTTCGGTGACAATACATTGTCTGTCAAACATATCTTCATTTCCACCAAAAGTTCTCACGCCAAAAGATTCCCATCGAAACAAGAAATCCAAAAGAGTGATGCTTACCCAAAACAAAAAATTACAAAACAAACAAGGATATATAACCATGTCTCACATGAATCACATACTACAGCAAATCCTCGGGCAAGAGAGTTATACACAACCATTCATACATTCATATATGCATACAAAATTCCACAGTAGTGGGAGATGAAATGAAATAGAGCTTACCTCAGTGTGAATTCAAAATGGCTATGCCTAGTTTGACGAGAAGGAAGCGGGCTAGGGTTTTAAGCCATAGCAGATGTTTATATTAGCAGAGAGGTTGGGGTTTTTGGGCCTTTTACACTAGCTCCCCTTTTCTCTTAAGAAATTTACACCTTAGCCCTTCTATGTTTTTATATATAGTTCTTGCCTCTAGGTTTTAGTAGCTTGCTTAAATGTGTAAGCATTTGACTATTTTTTGGTGTATATTTTTTGCATTTATTTGTGGATTCACTTTTTTGTCATGTTAATTATATATTTATTTTATTTTCCCTCAAATGTCTTCACTTCATTAAGAGTAATTTTGCAAGTTCGCATAATAAAAAATGATAAAAAATATTTAAAGATAAATTCATGCAAAATTATTTACTTTTTCTTTTGTCATCAGTTAGATGACAAAAATAGAAAAAAAGTGTCATCATTGAACTCATATAGGCTGCGATGAGTCTTCGATGACGGGTTTAAAAATTAATTTAAATAGAACAAATTTTAGTTATAACCTTGAATTTTTTTCATAATAGAATTCAATGTTATCTTTTGTTTGCATAAAAGAGATTTCTAAAATGAGTTTGCTAGTTTGTTTTGAACTAAATAACCGTTATGACATACAATTATTATATTATTTTTTTGAGAGACAACAGAGTAAAGAACATTAGAATGGATTGTTTCTTTACCTTTAATGCAGATTAAGAATGACTGATCTGATATTATAAAACACTGAAGAGTGCAGGTGTAATTTTTTAGATAAATGAAGGGAAAATATCACAAATAAACTAGGCACAAATGCAATACCCAAGCTGGAGGTGCCATGTGACCCGTTGTTCCCAGCATGACTCTACAACCAGGTCAATCGAGCCTTGAAGACACTATAGTTATTAATATTGTACCGTATTGTATTAAAAGGAAGACGATACTCTTGGCCTTATTCACTGTATCGAAAAAAGTTTCCGGGCTTAATCAAGGTAATCTGGGGAGTTCCGGGTGTTTTATTTTGGATGAATGTGGTCAATTTCATTGTGGGATTCATGTTCAATGTTCAATTTTGGTCAGTTAATTTTAATGGTTAATTTTAGTATATAATGTTGATATTAAACTCCTTTGTGTGCAGTGGTAAATTTCATAGAAGAGATGGTAATTGTGGATAGGTTGATGGTAAATTTCACATTTATCATTTGATGGTTTCTCTGCATTTTATCATATTTATATCATAACGTAAAAATGTTACACCGCTTCCTTGCGTTTTGATGGTAAATTTCTCTCTGCATTTTAACATTTTGATGGTAAATTTCTCTCTGCATTTTAGCATATCGATGGTAAATTTCAAAATGCTAGATGGTAAATTTGTCTCTGCATTTTAACATTTCGATAGTAAATTTGTCTCTGCATTTTAGCATTTCGATGGTAAATTTCGAACCAACTAAAAACGACAAAAATAAAAATTATACACTTACCGTGTGTTTTTTAGCAATCTTCAACAAAATTTCTTCAGATTTGACGATGCGATCTTTGTCCTAACTTTCAACTCTCAATGTTTTTCCCGATGAGTAATAAAGAAAGATACTTTGTGTGACTACGTTTCAAAAAATCTGAAAATATGGTAAGGAAAATCTTAGAAAACCCTTGCGATTGCATAGAAAATCAAATCTTCAGTGGGAAGATTCCAACAAAATTGCCATCATATTGACAAAAATACAATATTCTGATTACTTAACATGGAATATTTGAAGAAGATTCTGGCCTGCATCACCAAAATCGAATATTCACGATGATCTAAAAAATCAGTCCCGTTTCCGGCAGCTTCCAGATTCCGGCGGCATCCTACGATTTCCGGCGGTGGCCAAACGTTTCTGGCGGATTGTCCTGTAAGTTAAACATGGCAGATTTGCTACATAAACAAAACTTCTGACGAACATTAAATCCGGCGACTTGATTCCATAATCAGTTAACTCTTTTACCTTATTTAATTCCGTAATTACAGTCATATTTATTGCCCCAGCTATAAACATACCAAATCAATACAAAATATTTTCTGAATCAAAAAAGGATAAGAGGGTAATCTACCACCAAAAAATAAGGGCAAACGTGTCAACCAAGCTAAATTGGAGGTGAAAACATAAGTTTGAAAAGTGTATGAAATTCAACCCTACGTAGTGTAGGTAAAAAAGACCCTGATTTAATTTACCATTTTTTTAATGAGAAATATTTTTCGAGAGATGTAAATTCTTTTAACGATAAATTTAAAACGTTATGCCGAAATACACCAGTACCAATAATTTTGAGAGATGCATGCTCGCGCGCACACTATTGTCCATTAAAAATCATAATTTTCTGCTTTCTCTGCACAGCCAGAAATTCCATAGTATGTGTTTTATGATCTCCAAGACCCAGAAAACTAGAAAATCTGACATACACATTACACGTTACAATCGATATTTACAACCCCAAAGTGAAGCCTTGTGAACCAAATTCATTCAGGATGTAGCCAACACCACAAGAAAGTTGATTCACATCCCGACTCTGTTTCTGGCGGATTATGGGAGGTTCAGGTTGTACTGCACGTTCTTCTAATGTGCATGTAGACTGTAGTGCAGATAAAACGACATAATTTTGTCCACTTTGTTCTCAAAACTATATCATTTTATCTTGTCACATGATAAGATAAAACAATATAATTTTGAGGACAAAACTATGTCGTTTTACCCGCACTACAAGAAAGTGCACTACAACTCCCCCATTTCTAACTACATATTTATGGTTAGTTTTTTTGGGATAATGTGACAAATCTAGTGATGACAAGGTAATGCAAAATCCCGAATAGCTCAAACCGTTGTGGTTCAGCCGTTAAAATAAGAATCCAATTTAGCTTGTACCGCTTAGTTCATCATTAGGTCGTCTCTTAAATTCCTCCGAAACGACTTGCAGATCCAAACCTAAGGAAATTCACTGCTAGCTACTACTACTATACAGAAACAGATACCTTGCAAAAACATATAGTACAGCAATTGCAGAACAAACTCACAGAAAAAGCATCATAATTAATACAGGGAAAAGAACCCAGAAGTGCAGAGTTGTACACCTACCTACCTGCTTTCAGGGACAGAAATTTGATACAAAGAGCTATGACAGTACAGCAGTTTCAAAGCCACCACCGTGTCTTTAGTCCATGAATCAAAATATAGTCGCCGTTTTCTGGTGATTGGTGACCTCTAAGACCTTCCCACCTTGCAAAATAGTACTTCTCTCTCGCTCCCTCCCACACACACAGACACACACACACAGAGGAAAAGTAAACTATAACTCCTAATTCATAGCTACGAGTACTCTGAGCATCTCCTCCACACCTCCAGTCAGTTGCCGGTGAGGCTGTTAGTTTGCACAGTACGAAGTCTGATCATGAATTGACTTCCAGAGTTCCATTATTACTTACGAAACCGATGTCCCACCAACTGGCGATTGGAACTTGGTGAAAGAAGCATCCGCTTTCATGCCAGGAAGTATATCCTTTCTGGTTTCAACCTGAAATGCTCCAACGATCACCTGTGGACACACGGACCAACTCATAAGCCATAAACACAAGGGTGCATTTCTTAGCAGCCTTAAGGAGCAAAAGATCAGGCAAGACTCAGTGGTTCAAGAGTTACAAAAAAATTTGCTCTCACTGAAATTATTGTCAATCATGTCCCCAAATATTAGTCGTTTGAAAATATTAGGTAAATAAGTGTTTAAAGTTCCAAAAATAACCAGCACAAGTAAACATTTGCATTACAATAAACAGTGGCGTGAGGCCCTCCAAATGCATTTTCACAACTGCTGAGATCGTTTTGATCGAATGACTAAGGTTTACTACAAAATAGTTACACATCAATCCTAACTAGCATTTATTGCCCCCACAACTTTCAAAAAGTAACAAAAAGGTACATTAATGCTCTCTATTTCTCTCTCTCTCTCTCTCCAAAGATACAGTACAAACGTATTTTCTCCAAAAAATATTACCATATCCGGACCAATCTATATTTTAATACACAACAATATGCGGGTCCTCTAAACATATTTTTACAACAACGGCTGAGATTGTTTTGATCTAATAGCCAATGCTCACTATAAAAAAGTTACACAATGCAACATGCTAATAGCTTGAATAATAACTGGATTAGAATCCTAACATTGATTTAATGTTGTTGTAGTACCCTAGGCACGGATAATACACTAGTACACATACAAAAGGGTATTGTTTAAAAATTGGAATTCAAGTAAGTTAAATCACTTAATTGCATGTGCCCTTGAAAAATTTGGAACTTCCCAAAAGGGACTACCAATTTGGGAAGGAGGATGTTACTTCTCTCTCTCTCTCTCTCTCTCTCTCTCTCTCTCTCTCTCTCTCACTCATACACACATGCACTCATACACATACACAACGGGACCACATAAGAAAATAATTGTCCCCTAGTTCATACAGATGTTTGTTTCAAGTATGTAACAGAACACGGATCACAACAGTACAGAGAATGTAAACTTCGCATGCGACTTGTTCTAGACTGTGATAAGCTCGGGGTAGTTCTCTAGTACAAATAAAGAATAAAATTCTTTGAATTATTCATGCAAATCACATTTGTAGAACCAAATTGTTCAACATTTGTTTTTGTTAAAACTCCACTCTTGCTGGATGTTTAGTGCATACCGTTACATTTCTTGAAAAACTTTGGGGATCACTTAGGATCCTGAAAATTACAGTTTTGAACCAAGGGCACCATGTTTCAGAACGCCACATCCCGAAACATAAATTGCTAGCGTATTTACGATCCCTGGAAACACAAGTTTTTACTCAACTAGCAACTAAATTGTCACCTGTACAGGGCCTGCAGCCTTAAAGGGTCCACCAATTCCACCTCCAATGATTTGGCCATCTGTACTTGAGAGGCAAACACCCAACCCGCCACTTCTCCCCCCGAGTTCAGTATGGATGTAAGATCCAGACAGTGATACGATGTCAAAGCGTCCCTGAAATTAGAGTAGTTTATAGTGAGCGAAAGTATTACAGCATGATATATCACAAAATGTGTTGCAAGTCCTGTGAAGCCTCATTTCAGATAATCAAGTTGTCTTGGAAAAATCGACTCGAATATGCTGAAATGTTGAATAAATTGGCATCACATGTCCCATGACTGCTTCGTGCCGGACACGGTCATGTTTGCATATGCTCCGAACACGTATAGGACAAGCCGAGATATATGTCTGACCCTTTAGCATAGTCTTTTTAGTCGGACACCCAGGGAACAAACTAGCTCAAAATGCAACTTTACAAGTCGGAGCACAGTCAAAATTGGCATGGATGCTTACCTATTGAATACTCATTTAGTCCTTGTGCACGTTGATTTATATCTTCCTAGTGTAGTACCACTGCCTTTTTTATTTCACATAAATTTGAAACATAGACAATATAGTATATTTGAGTCTGCATAAAGCTATATTTGAGTCCACATAAAACAGGTCCCCATCATGTCTGTGTCTTAAATATGTGAAAACAATGATGTATCCAAGTGTATGTGCCCCATGTCCAAATCCCTAATACTTAGTGACAGATTGACGGGTTATGTGACATACAATTCTCCATATCACCATTTTATTTTCCCTTCCATTTTGGGGTTTGGTGGAATAAGGGCATCAGATAGCCATGGGAGATTTAAACCTAGTAGGAGTATTCAAATAGGTACATCCTTTCCTACAGCTTTGAATTTTAGTCCTCCATGCGAATAGGTTTATTTTCTTCACCAAACACCTAGCTCATACGACCAGTAGAAATTAACTACCAGTACCAGATACGTCAGCAAATGGACTTCCGTTGGAAGAATACAGATCAGCTGATCCAATTAGCTTCGATTTCCTATTCAAGAAGGACTGACTTAAATACTGATGACAAGCTACCTCATATGTAATGTTGCCTCCAAATGTTGCTGGTTGGCGTAGAGAAGGATTAGAGATGGAACCAGATGCTGACAGAATACAGATTTCGCACTTGCTTTGTTGCATGAACAACATAATCTTCTGGTACACATCCTATTGAAAGAATTCAGATATTTGTTAGGAAGATATTTACAACATATCGGAATGCAACAAAAGAAGTCAAACATACCAGTCTTTATCAGCAGAAACATGGTAAAATTACCCTTACCATAAAGCTCAATCTGAATAGTGGCATTCAATATAGGACTAGGTTGAGGTGCACTAAATTGGCATGCACGAACAAAAGATTCTACAACATGGGTTTTCCAGAATAGTATTTCACACATAACCCACTTCCTAGATTGTTAAAAATTTAGCATACCACAGAATACAGGAAGAAGAAGACAAAGAAGGATAAGTTACAATAAGACTTAAAAAACAATATAAATCATCAAAATCCTAATAAGTAGAAAACCTTTCTCTTTACTTTCCTTTTAGCAATTTACGTCCTGTTTCTGCTATCGCCTATCGTGTAAAAGAGAGCAGTAAGCAATGACCACCTTTAAATTTGACTCCATTGTCCATGCATTTCACCATTGCTATAACTAAGGATAACAGAAACAGTAGCTGATGTAATTCCAGGTCAACAGTAAAAAACATACAGACTAATCAGCAAGAAGACATGAATGCTATGTGACGCTAAACCTTAAATTATACATAACTTCACGCAAATTTATAATGTATTAAATGTGGAGATGAAAAAGCATACCTCCCCAGCAGCTACAGTAAGAATATGTGGTGCGAAACCATCGCCCACATTGCCTGCATCAACCATGTAGAAGTAAGAAAAAACAGCGTAAGAATTTAATAAGATCTGTAATGTAAGAATTTAATAAGATCTGTAATGTTGCCCTAAAATTAAAACAGGAAAAGTATATAAACTGTGTATAAAAAATTGCAGCAAGGAGCACTGTGCAGATATGGCATGACCGGATGTTTAGATGGGGAAGGTAAAACTCAAAGTTAAGGACAGCTATTCTTAACCAAACAGATGTTTAGAAGAATAAATCACATACAAGAACCAACAAAAAAAAATATAGCCTTAATCTTATAATAGCGTTATCCATATATGTTAATTTCAAAACGCACTGAAAAAACCCTAGCATTAATGACCATATCAAGGTTTTATAGACGCACCATTTGTTATACAAAATAGCCATGCTATGTTATTAATAAGAGGAATCGGTAGCTAAGGCTGGAAATTTGAAGAGAGAAGACTTTCCTCTTGTAGATTCATGTGACTAGGGTCATACCCTATCACGGGAAATTGTGATCTGCATTAAGTCAATTTATGCATTCTTCTAGTTCTTCAAATGAAATACATTCCTTAAGGCATTTTGACCAAATATTCCTACATTTTGTCTTGCTAAGGCTCCATTCTCTCCATACTTGTATCCAAATAGCAATACAGGACTCCACAAGTCACTTGATAGAAACACACCAAGGACATCAAAATATTGGGCAAGTGCACAAAAAATCATCTTAATACCATCAGTATCCTTATAGCCAGCAGAAAACAGATATTCACTAAAACTTTCAGTCCTCTTTATATATCCTTTTGATCATTAAGCTAAGACTGTTTGGAGGAGGGAAAACAGGATTATATGCAACCTGCAAAGCGGTATATCAAACAAAAACTGATTACCAGGTGACGTCAGATGCCACTGAAGTAGTCGGTAACAAGCAATGGAGAAGATCCTAAACTACTTAATGATTTAAAAGAAAAAGTTCAAAAATACAGGCTCGGTTAAACTCACATGCCTTCATCATATCTTAAGTTTGACGAATTCATTGCAAAACATTTTGAAAAATGACCAAGGATAACCAACTAGGTCATTTGCATAAATTACGCAGTGTTAGTTGGCAGAATGAAGTTTAAAAACAACCATTTGCAAGCATGGAGCATAAAATACCACATAAAAGATGAGGTATATTGACTATGCCTAACTATGCAACAGATCCTCTTCAACTTAAGAAGCTGGCATGGATGAAGCTTATCGCACTGAAGGTCTTCACGGACACAAAATTGCATCTTCCTCCATTGTAAACACAAAACCAAATTCAAAACATTCTGCCAAAAAAGGGATTCATAAAATCCACCAAGGGTAACGAATATTGAATGAACTCGGCCATGTATATGTTTCATATACATCAAAGCTTTGCTGAAAAATGAAAACTATAACAAGCATTGAGATTTATCACATACGAATAACACCCAAGTAATCGACTTGACATACGTGCAACATTTAGCTAACAGCTTGTTGTAAGAAAAAGGTTGTAGAACTAACATATCAAATTGAAGGATTCTCATGACCAAGTACTAAAGCCCTGTGCGGAGCTAGCATATGGCAAGCAGGCTCAAGTGATCCACTCTATTTTGAAAAAGTAAAATGTCTGCATAACTGCATGTGGCTTTTAGGTCTTTTTACTAAGTTTCCCGATTGGAACTTCCAAAGTAATAGTGTTTTGAAAACGTTCAAAGGATCTTTCAGTTTACCCCATTTATTCTATTTAACATATGAGTAAATATAAATAGATAGATAGACAACTCCAACTGATTCTTGATCTGCCGCTCAGTAAGACAGAGCAGAGGAGAGAGAACAGATTTAGAAGAGTTGAAGAAGGGTGAGTCTGCCCCACTAGACCAGAATCCTGAATCTCTCCCTGAGTCTTAAGGAAATTACAAAAGCTGCAGCACAAACAACAAGATGTTGCTAAACAATTACAATGCAATCGAACTCAAGTGGTTGTTGGGTGTTTATTCCAAGTTCATTTTGGTCTAGAGTTCAACCCCAACCTTACACATTAAACAGTATATTGCATTGATGTTCTTGCTACTAAAAAAATGCAATTGCATCCCCAAAAAAATAGGTGCAAACGCGAATTCAACAGAAAGCTCCTTTGAGAAAAAACATTGAACTATGAAATGCCAATAAGGAACTCGACAAAACCCATCATATAGCATGCACAAGCTCATGCATACTTCTTACAAATGTGCAGATTCCAAAACGAAAAAAATAGTAAATCAAGGAAATTGGAATAAAATTAGAGAAGAAAATCAAGGGCTTAGAGAGACCCACCAACACTGGGAGAAACCAGCTGGGTTTTCTTGGTATATGAAGAAGAAAACGAAGACGAATCACCACCTCCAATGAACTTCTCCTTTTTCTTCTTCGGGATCGACGACGTCAGAGCTTTCCTCGCGGCGGCCGCCTCCTCCGGCGTCGCATACTTCCTGGGTCTTCCTCTCTTCCTTTTCCCGCTCTCTGAAGGTGGCGTGACGGTCGAGGATGCGGAGTGAGTGTACACCATGTGAGGTGGAAGAGTTCCGTTGGTAGGTGAAGCGCTGACAACAGAAGTGATGGTGCTGGTTGTAGCGGCGGCGGAGGGGCTCTGCTGGGGAGGTGGGTGTGCTTGGTGTTGGTGGTGCTGGTGGTAGTAAGAGCTCAGTCCACTTTCATTCGCTTCCATCTCAGGAGAGAGAGAGAGAGAGAGAGAGAGAGAGAGAGAGAGCGAGCGCCTGGGTTTGGACTGGAAACCAGAGATCTTTTTCCCGTCTTTGTTTTCCCACTGTTTTCACATTCACATTATATTAGGTTTTAAGTTATTTTTAAGGAGTTCCTCAGCCGTTGGATTGCAATTTCAGACTTGGAAAATGAATTTTTTAAAATAAATCCCCTGTTTTTCTTTTATAATTACCAAAAAAATTACACAAAATTCCCTCTAGACATGTGACGGAATGAAAAAATGTATTCATAAAATAAAAGAATATGATAATAGATTATACAAACACACACGAGGGTTTTTTTCGAATCAATTATGTACTCAATAATATAATTTGACGCATTTCACGATGGATCATAAAGTATATTATTAAAAATATATATTTAATTAATTAACCATTTTAATAACAACGCGATTAGATTATATTTGTTTTCAAATACTAGAACAACCAAAATGATTTAGAATATACGCTTAAAAATTAAGGCAATAACATAACTATATGATGTTTAATCAAGTACCTTTTTGTATGGTTAATGGTTAATCAACTAATTTTCGCATGGGACCACAGCAGCCATGCCCTTCAAGTTCTTAATTTTGTGTAGTTTTAATATGGAACACATGAATTTCTTGTATAACCGTCATTTACTTCAGAACCTGTCCTCAATTAAGATCGTTAAGATTTCTTAAAAATTTTATTGATTTGTAAGACTATTTCATCACTTATAGTCTCATTAACCGGAATCGTGAGTATATTTTTTTCCCGGTTTTTTGGACGAATTTTCCAATTTTTTGGATGAAATAAATTTAGCTATAAACTTATATTGAATAGAAAACTTAAAACTATCAAATAGAGTGATCTGCTGTCATTTAAAGCCTACCATGGTGACTCTATACTTGAGCAATGAGGAAATTTCTAATCCACAAATATCAATTGGATTTTTCTTTTAAGATTTGTTGAGATATATATAGATTGATCAAGACACGGTGATTATAATGTTTTAAAAATTGATAGGTGCTAGTCGGGCGGTGGAGGACCTTCTAGAGTTTAGGCCTAGTAATCGGAGATTAATCTACCTAGAAAGATTAATCATTTTTTTAAAATAAATATTCTTACAAAGTCCAATGTTACAAACTAAATGAAAAAATAAATCACAACATTATTAATTTCCTCATCTTCCTCTCCATATTTCTCCAGAACTTGATCCCCATCGGACTCAAAATCAAAATCAAAATCTTCATATTCCGACTCAAAATATTCATCATGTAGCTCTCGTATTTCAATATTTCTAGAGATGAGAGCCGCCGGGGGGGGGGGGGGGGGGGGCGTATGCAATCGAGATTGTTGTAGCTATATTTGAGATTCGATGAAACTGTAGTCGCCGGAAGACAATGAAATTTAGTCGTTGTAGTTGCTGGAAGATGGACTGTAAGTTTTATAACTATTGTTGTAAATCTTGTAATAACCGTACAATTTAGCTAAACTATGTTGTTTTGTTTAGGCTGATTTTACTTTTCTCATCAGCCAACTAATCGGCCGATCCGATTAATCGGCGCCTAGAACCCGCCTAAGTGACCAACCGATTTCTCTAGCGATTTGAGGATAATCGCATCAATGGGAAGGCAATTACCAACTAATCGCCGATTAGTCCGATTTTTAGCACACTTACAAGTTACAATACCTGTAGTTATTCTCTTCATTCCAAGCTGCACAAATGTGTAGCCCTTTTACTCCATCACTGTCACCAAAATTATGCATGCATCACAGTTGCTATGTTTGCATGGTTTTGATTTGCACCATTTCAATTATGACTTCCCTTCTACTGCTGCTAATGTTCTCTTATAAACAAAATCGCTCTCTCATGAACAGATTTCACATAGATAAACTTTCGGAAGGGACGTCTAATTCAAAAGATTTTAGAGTGTCGTAGATTTTACGGTTACCATCCACCACTCTTCATCACATCTTTTGAACTAGATCCTGTAAACGAGGAAAAAGATTTTCAAGAAAATTTCCAAGAATTTGTCCGGAACTTGCAGCTCTCCATCAAGCTTTGTCTGCAAGTCTCCACCAACCTTTGTCTCAAAACCGAAATCTAAGAAATTTTTACAAGGTCTAACTTAACGGGTGAGGATATAGAAGAAAAAAATTTACTATGAGAAACTTGAAAAAAAACACTAGAAAAACAAACGAAGTTTGAACTAGCATTGTTTCCGACACACTGAGCAAATTAAAGAAAAGTTCAGTTCAATAGTACTAATTACTGAATTTGGGGATGATCTAGTTCACAGGGCGACAAAACGACGTAGATCTATTCACATTTGAAGCTATTTAGAAACTTTTCAAACTATTGTATTCACTTGCTGCACTACAACATCCCGTAGCCACTAAATACCACAACCAAAAAATAAAAATATTACAAGTTGACTTGAAATTACACAAATAGGGCTACCCTACAGCACATATCCTAGAAAGAGTGCATATTATTACATGTAGCTCAACTTTCAGATGTCATTGTTATATGTACGACAAACCTCTTTGAACCGCTGATATAGTTCATAACCAACAACACTTATCTGTATGAGTCATAATCAAACACCACTTAATTCATAACTCACTTCTGATTTGAAAGATTTACCATATGAGTGCTAATCAAACACTAAGACCACTGAAATCATAACCAAACGTACGGTATGCACACAAAAAAGGTGTCTTCATAATAGAATTCTGATATAATAATAAGCCAAAAGTCAAGCCAAATTCTTCAACAGTCCACCAATTAAAAAAACTAGATATAGGAAACTAGAGTCGAGGTTCCCCAGTTGAAAGTTTCACTACAAATTGCACAGGACACACAACCTTACGAATTGGAGAGGACACACAAATTACCTTTGTACACTTTCTGATTCATCCTTTGGGAACTCATCATCAGTGGTCACTTCAGGAACTGCCACTGTATTTGTTTTCTTCAATTCCTCGAGCTGCAAAACGATACGAAAAGAAAAGATAAATTGAGAGAGCTGGACTATATTTGGGTTATATAGCGTAAAACAGCAACACATTTCTGTGCCCAGGGACACCACATCGCCATTCAGTTAAGTTGAGGATCTTTTCTGAAAGTAGTGGCAGGATTCATGGTTTTACCTCTTATAGCAAGTAGTATGGCCACCTCCAATATGCATGAAGTACACAAAATGGATTTAAACAACATTAGAACAGAGAAAGCCAAAGCACTGGTTGATGTTCATAGTACTAAATGCAGTTAATTGTGGTGAACTAAGTGAGACACACAGTCTTATCACCATAAAGTCAGAGGAACGAAGAAACATGAGTGTAGACATCTGTTGTAGCCTAAATGATTGGAATATGGAAGATTTTGTAGTCAAGAATGCGTGAAAATTTGATCCAACAGTTGGTATGAATGCATTCAAAATTAATGCAGGCTCACAAATCAAAATTCCCACACATTTTAAATACTATGTGCTCCTATGAGTATACTTCTGTTGTTGTTTCCTATGTAAGTGGCACTCAACCACTTATTAATACCAACATAATGGAACTGAGAAAGAAGTGAATGAATCCATACCTCACTGCACTTTTCTTGGTGTGCCACCCGAAGCCCATCAAATCTAATTTTTAAATCTGACATTTCAGCTTGTAGCTTTTCAAACTCCGACACAGTTGGACCACCTAACTCTTGTTGGATGAACCTGTTAAAAACAAACCACCAGTACGTAGAATCAAATGTTAAAAGAAAAACCACGGGTGCATAGTAGAAAGCCAACTCAAGAAGTAATCTATATATAGACTGAATAAATGAAATTGAAAGATAATCCCAAAGAGAAATGGACCACATTTAAGGAATCCTTGTGCAAATGGTAGTTTTGCTTCTTTTTCCTGGAGTTAGCGGTCTTCAAAATTTATCTGTGTCCTTTTAAAATTAATTTAGCTGCTTCATATTGGAGTAGTCCATTTTTTCTCTTCATTTTTGTATTTCATCCTAGCACACTTCCAGTAAGAGGTCGCCATATGTATTGTGCAAATCCTTGAAAATTCAGTTTTTAAAATGCCTGCTGTAAGCTTTAAAAGCCAATCTTTCAACTAGAACTATGCATTATCAGTCTAAACGTTAATTTGTTCAACAGTGATGAAGTTTTTAGTCATCACGTATGGTTTCTGATATGCCCAATCTAGAACTACTATTGAAACAGAATGATTTGAGATGTACTGGATCAAACGTGCACAAATAATGAAATTTAAAGAATATATGAACTTACTCAATAGCAGAAGAAGGTTTGTCATTTTGCTCATATAGTGAAACAAGACCTACAAGTACATAAGCCAATACATTTCAACAGGATTAATGAACTCGACCAAGAAGAAATAATTACTAAACTAGGAATAATACCAAGTTCAAGTTTTCAAAACATTCAAAAAGATTTGAAGCAAAACCTTTTGTCAGAGCATCAAGAACTCCGCTAGATTCCAGGTACTTCCTAAAGCCTTCTTTTTTTGCTTCCTTCTCCTAAGAAGAGCATGAACATTAAAGTAAGGTGCCAAGATTCATCCTCGAGAACACAGAGCTCGAGGACTAACATCCTGGTTCAGAGGAACATCATAATGGAGTTCGACTTTTCTTTGATGAACAACTGAAAACTGAGCAGAAAGACTTCCCCTCTTCTTAAAGCTGGTGGTGATCTCATTTTCGAAAGAGAGTGTTGACGTGGCAGTGTTATATCAGAACAGAGACAAAAGGCCTAGGCCTAATGTTCACGATTTTCAACCAAAGAGTACTACTTTGAAATCTTTTAAGTTACCATTTGCGGTGTGCACTTAAGTCACGCGAGATTTAGTTTATCCTCCTATCTTATGCTTCAAGTCAAGAACTATTTCTACTCGGAACCAATTCCACCAACCAAAACCTTAGGTCACGTGGCTCACCATGAACCGGGACTCCTACCACCCATTTTGCATAAACTTTTGCTCGCGGGAAGAGTGTCCATGACTTTTGCTCTTAGTGGGAGTTGAACTACAAAGTTATGCTCTTACACTAGAGCTATTGTAGTTCAAAGGCAAGTCATTGCCCCAAAACCCACCACCATTGAACAAGCAAACACGCACATGGAGTCAATTAAATAGTTTGACAGCCTAAGTTGAACTCCATACTAGCAAACAAGATCAAAGCTTTGAGTTGTTTATACCGACATATATATCGATAGTCTAATCATACAGTGGCAGCAAAATTGCAAAATTTACAAAGGAATGGAACAATAAGAACGAAACAGATTATACATTACATTACCAATTGGAATAAACGCTGATTGTAAGCAATTGGAAAATGAATTGGAATTACGAAGAAGTAAACCCTGTTCGTAGATTCCTAGACTACCAAAAGCATACCGCAAGCGAGAAAAGCAGTTAGATCTGAATCCATTCAAGCAATGCATGAGGGGATTCAGGTGGAAACTCACCATTTTCCTTTACTTCATACCTGACAATCAGTTCTCTTTCTGTTCCTGGGTAATTAGAGAACGGGGGTGTGGGTGAGAGGGGGCGAACCAAGCCAACTCATCAGTCAGTGTAATTTGTTTGATCTCTACAAACCTGGGGGGTTAGTTGTAATTAGGTTCAAATCTAGGAGGGAAACAAGTGTAATTTACCAAATATATTGGCAAGGGTGGTGGGAAACTCCCGCGTTTGAGCGAACACAGTTGAACCGGTTCAGTCGATTTCGATGAGCCGGTCAGCACCAACCGTTGTCGATTTGGCGGAACCCGGTTTGATAAAGAGATATTTTCACGGGACGATGTGGTGACGATAAAAAGAGGAAAAAGAAAATAGATAATGAAAATGCAAACATAATCACCAAAAACCCAAAACCCTACTCAACTTCTCTCTCTCTCCTCTTTCTCGCTAT
Organism: Arctostaphylos glauca; assembly: GCA_019985065.2. Lineage (NCBI taxonomy): Eukaryota > Viridiplantae > Streptophyta > Magnoliopsida > Ericales > Ericaceae > Arctostaphylos > Arctostaphylos glauca. The sequence continues at coordinate 21,084,626 of JAHSPW020000013.1, forward strand.
CTCATTTCTCAACCCAGAGTGAACTCTCTCGCTCTCTTTCTCTCTCTCTCTCTCGTTTCCAATAAGAGGACAAGCTTCCATTCATGGCCAATTGATCCTGGCCGGTCGTTCCGGATGGCGGCACGGACGGTGGAGAAGAAAGGAGTTGTTAAGAGGAAGGCAAGGAAGAAGGAGCTTAAGAGTCATCGTCTTCGTCTGCACGATGTTCTACTAACTCCAGACTGCATTTTAAAGAAGGTGTTTCGGAAGGATGGGCCTCCACTTGGTGTCGAGTTCGATTCTCTTCCTGCACAGGCTTTCGAGCATTGTAAAAAAGGTAGTGCTTCATTATCAATTGTTTTGTCATAGAGTTTCGGTTTATGTGTTTAATTTGTGGTGAAGTATAGTGTCATTTCAATTTGATTTTAGTCCTGCTGCTCGTTGAGTTTGAGTATTGTAGTTAAAGTTGTTAGAAATAAGACCATCTCCAGCACCTCACTTAATATCATAACATCTTGAGTGGGAGCTACACTTAGTAGATGAGCAAACACAGATTTAAGCACAAAGCTTTATTAATAGCACAGTGGTAAATTTGGAGGCCGTGAATTAGCCTGAGAATTTTGGGTTAAAAAAAGCTTCCTTAAATTATATAAAATCATTATAATTTATTTTGATAGCTTTTGAGAAAATGAATGGGGAATTTTTTTGAGGAGTTTTTATTCAAGTTTGATTAAAGATTTGAGTAAGGACTTGCGTTGTATCCCAAGTATGTCTAGTGTTATCTCAACTATTCCTTTGTATTAGTATGTTTTGGTCTTGGGCTTGTACGTAGGTAATCCTTTTGTTTGTTTAGTAGTAATAAAAAGAGAAATTATGTACTACTCAGATTTGCACCTCCCCTTTTGGCAGCTAGTGTAGACAGGATAAACTAAAGAACTTTTAAATTTGTTTATGCCTATACGGAAACCTGAGTTCAGTCTGCTTACTGGGCTCTCTTTCCTTTTAGCCATACTTGTTATTGGTTTTCTAACTTTCGTAAAGCTCTATAGTGCATTGTGGCTTAGGCTTCATTTTGTTCACTGTTATGATTGGTTACATCTTCCCATGCCCAAGTTTTGGTGCCTTTTTCGATTCTCTTGAAATGTTATTTGTTAACATGGACAGATAGTTGAATGTGAAACTCAAAAGTTTCCCCATCCACATATGTAGTAATTATATTCGTGTTAACATATGATTTGATCCACTGGTTAAGGGGCTTAATTGCTGAGAAAGACAGATGCCAACTTTTGGGTGCCTGTTGTTGGACCTGAAACACAGACATGAGACAAACAAGACAAGAATATCGATGCAGTAGGGCCCAACATGCACAACAATTTAGGGAAATGACCATAATTAAGTAGATGTCATATGCATTTCAATAGGTAATGTAAGTAATTGCAACTTCTTCATCTTTTAGAAAGTAGTCCCAAACGCGTGGGTTTAGGAGAGATTTTTAAAAACCAGGACATGGTTGGACGCGTGTTAAACAAATGTCAGCCCTATTCGAGGAGTGTTGAGATTTTTAGGATTATTGGTGCATGGATGAACACATGTTTTATGATTATTGTTGTGCCACATGTAGAATTGGTGAAAATTTTATCAAGTTTCTGCTGTCCTTTCCTGATTCCTTCTCCTTTTCTTGATGGTTTTAATAGCACTCCTATTGATATTGAAAATTTGCGTGAGAAATGCATTTCCTTCTCTTTGTTATAGTGTTATTCTAGTTTAGAAGTTCAAAAGAGGAGTGGCAGAGTGTGGCTTTGTCTTTTTGACCCAAGAAATCTCTTATCCTTTACATCTCTCATTTTGGAATAGGATGTTTTTTGATGAATTTAATTATAAGAGGAACTTTGTTGAGATTTCCAAAGTGCTTGGTATGTGTTTGACAGTATCTTACGATAGTAAACGGCCTAAATGTTTGTTTCATATTTTTAAAGGAGTTTTTTTTGAGATGGAAGCTGAGCATTGTCTACGTTATTTAGTTTTGTTAAAATTCAGTGAATCCCATACCCATTTTGAACTCAACTTGCTGTAATGAGAGGATTAGCCTGTGTCCTGCATATTTTTTTGATGCTTTAAGGTGGAATGATGTATGGTCCATTTCTATGTATCTATTTCCCTCTCATCTTATCTGTATTTGCAGGAAGACGGGGTTCAAAATGTTCTCATTGCCTTTGCCAAGATAAGCACAGAGCTTCGAAAGCAAAAAAGGCTTTGCGAATTTATGACCATGCTTGTGATGAAAGCCAAAGTGCACTCAAAAGAAGAAAGGTAGTGCAACGTGTATTTAGGTGGATGGAATGATTTGACAAGATGCTTCCTCTAAATTAGGTTATTATGTGCTTCCTTTTCAGGTTTCTGAACCTACCCTCTTGGACTATCAAGTATGTACTATGAAAAGTGGCCCAGTAAAGAAACATGGTATTGGGAAAGGTTTGATGACAGTTTGGAGGGCATACAATCCCGATGGTGGAGATTTTCCTACCGGTGTTAATTTTGATGAGAGAGAGTCCACTGCTGTTTTCCGCAAGGCTACTTCTGCTCCTCGGAAACCATTTGTTCAAGGGAAAAAACTGCAAAAACGACAACCTGTGAAGGTTAGTGATTTGATACACATCTCATGAACATTTAATCTTGAAATGTTGCTTTCTTGCCTTCTATTGGGCATCTTATTGTTTGATCTTGATGAATTTTAATGATTTCTTAAGGAAAAATTCTTGACAATGAGTGCTTACATGCAGAGAAAACTAGGAAAAGGGACTAAGGTACAAGATAAGAGGAAGCCTCCCATCAGTGGAAGAAAGGTAATAATTTTCTAGTTTTATTGCTCCAGTCTATTATAGCAGCTAAAGAACTCAAACTTGGCTTGTATTTGAAGGTAGAAAGCAATAATATTCTGAAGCAGATGCAGCCACCAAAAGAAAAATGTGAACTTGCTTTGGATAGAGTGATAGGCCAAGAAGATCTCGAACAATTTGCAAAGCTAATTGATGATGAGGAGCTGGAGCTACAAGAATTACAAGCAGGGCCGAATCCGCTAACATGCTCTGCACATTTCGCAACCAATGGGTTGCATGGCTGTTCTCTTTGCAAAGGTTGGTTTGGATGATATTTCCTATTTATTCATCATTATGTGAGAAGTTTTACAACTACTGATTCCGCTTTTAGTTTTTTTTTTATCAGTATAGATGTCATTTTTGTCAAGAGTTCATAAATTCCTCTGATCCTCATGTAAATTTGTCCAGATATGTTGTACACTAGCTTCAATCGCCTTTTCAATGATGGAAACTGTGCTTCTTAGTTTCCTGTAGGTTGATTTTTTGTAAATGAGTACTGATACTTGGAAAAGCCATATCCACTTGAACATGCAGAGATGCAAGGTGGATGTGCGGATTTGATATCAGATAGGGTGGATGCAAGAGATGCGAGTAGGTGCTAGTTGTGATTGTGAATGCACTTTCTAGTTTATTTGCATCTTAATGGAACTTCGTACAGCATTTATTCCAAAGCCCATAGCCGCAGAAAGGCCAAGGGCCCAACAAATCTCCACCTGGTTGGCATGTCTTGATTCTCATGCTCCTAAGGAAGCACGAAAAATTGAAGCTACTTCACTGAACTCCCCATAAAGGTCTTTACGCTTACATCCCTTAGGAGTTAGGGTGCAAATGTATGTGCTAGGGGTGGTGTATACATTTGCTTATATACATGTACTAGTAATTTATGCATTTGCATACATACATATGTACACACACACACATATGTATGTATGTATATTCAGACACACATAAAGCCAAGTTTGTTGAAGGAAGAGGGCATGCAGAGAGAAGCCGTAAGACTCATGTCCAGGATTTTGGAGCTGTCGTCATTTTTGTCCCAAATTTGCTCAAAGCATCTCATTGGCAAGGAGAAACATTCAATTAATAATAAGAGAATGTCTTCTTGAAATGCTCTATATCAACTAATGCTTTATGTCATAATGTCTTCTTGAAATGCTCTCTGCCAACTAATGCTTTATGTCAAAACAAATGGATTGTGTACTGTTGAAATATTAAAGGATAGTGTATGCATGTTTTTTGAAGTCCCCTCCTATCTGGATTCCTTTTTGTGATTTTCAGACTTGTTAGCCAAGTTTCCACCGAATTCTGTTGGGATGAAGCTACCGTTCTACTTGCAACCGTGGGGTTCTTCACCAGAGCTTGTCAAGAAGTTATTTAAGGTATGTGGAGAAAAAACTTTTTTTGTTCTTTTTTGAGCACTGCTATGCAAGAAGCATCATGCAGGAGTTGTAACTTGTGGTGGCTCATTATGTTTTCCACTGCATCTATTTGAGGCCCATAACTTTAGCATATGTATATTCGTTGAAGTCCATTCACGAGAATCTTCATGCCTTTTGTTCATCTAATTGGTGGCTAAGAACTGATTTGACAGTACCAAGACTTGCTTTACAGATTGCTCATTATGCTAATTGAAGCAATACTTGATTCATGTACATGCCCTTTGACTTCTTTACTTCTTTTTGTTGATTTGATAAGGAAGATGTAAAAGTAGTCTGGGAAAAACACCTTATTGGGGGGATTGGGGGGTGTTGGTTTAGACTCTAAAAGGACCGCAACCTGCTAGACTTTTACTTACTAATTATGCAATCTGAATTCAGTTGTGTAGTGATTTGTCATGCCTTTTACTTCAACATAGTGTAAAACAGGAGACAAGGTTGTGCTTTCACAATCTTGCTCCTGTAAGTGAGTTGCTATGTTCTCTTCCCAGACGCTCATTATGCTGGTTGTCTTACTTATCCTTGTAGAGCATAACCCTTGACTTCGCTTGATAAGTATATACCATGGTGACAGTTCTCTTTATTCTGTGATGCGTATTTCTGTAAGCTAGTGTATGGCATCCGATGACGTTGCCGTTTGCAATTCCTGCATCTATGATGAATTTTTATGCTTTTTAGATGCTCAATTTGCATCATTCCTGCAACATTTTCTTTTTTGAAGTTTTTTTTCTTCTCTTGTTATTTAACCATGTTCACATGTATCATGGTTTATATTGAGAGGAATATCTCATGAATGATTTAGTAATGCCAACCATGCTAATTTTGTGTGTGAGAAAGTGCACATATGTGCGCTCTTTGCTGTTCCTGTGCGGGTTTTCATGTAGGACTTGATTGTGGTTGTGCATTTGTTTTCTCCTTTCGGTGGGAAGTATGGTTATGCTCTTTGCTATTATATCAATTGTCTTTGTGAGCTTAGGCTGACTTGTTTGTTGCAGGTCTTCCATTTCATTTATTCATATGCTGTGCCATTGAACATATGTTCTTTTACCCTGGACGAGTTTGCTCAAGCATTTCATGACCAGGTAAGATCTCATCTCTGTCTGTAGTTACTTGTAGTGAGATTTTCTACTTGGAGTGCTTTGCTAATTGTAAAACTTCATGGCTTAGGAATCGATGTTACTTGGACAAATCCATTTGTCCCTTCTCAAGCTTCTTCTCTCTGATGTGGAAACGGAGCTTAGCAGAGGTTTTTTCCCTCCTGTGAGCAATAATGAAAAGTTTATTGAGTTACTTCACTCGGTAAGTACCATGTAGTCATTTTGCTAACTCATTCAATTGATCTTCATACATTTTCTTATGCTGGTGTTGTCCTTGCAATATTGGGTTATCCGGTACAGTTGACCCTCTTATAATTAATATTCCCTTCCTTTGTAATCTATGTTATTTTGTAGTTCATAATTGAATAAGCTCTGTTTTCAGCACTCCTTTGGGGGTCTTATTATGGAAATAATGTGTGTGGGCATTTGGTAATTGGTTTGGTATTACCTTTAGATGCAGATTCAAGAGACATATTAATCTTCAACAGTGTTTCTTGTTCATTCTCTTTTATTGCTCAGCAATTGACCTACGTTTTTTCTTTTCATGCTTCTAGTTTCTCTGTGCGCCCAGTTTAGAACTTTTTTGTTCCAAGAAACAAACTATTGACATACAAACAACCAATCGTCTTCCTATGTGATTGTAGGTTGAACATCAGCAATATATCACAGAGTTCTGGAAGAAATCCCTAAACCCCTTGACCTGGACAGAAATTTTGTGTCAAGTATTTATTGCAGCTGGTTTTGGTTCAAAAAATGGTACAGCACGCAAGGAATCTCTTTGCAAGGTATCCAAAATTTTGGTTATTTACTGTAACTAACTTGTTTGTGTGAACTGTGAAGAGCACGTCTTGCTTTACTTTTTCTTATAAGTATTGGTCGCCCCGCCACGCAGTAAACAAGTGTTTGATACTTTGCTCTGTTCTGCATTAATTATATCGCATTTACAACTCAATGGAGGGTAACGAAATGTTTTGCTTTTGTTTGACGATTGCATTTTTATGTCCTCATTCTTAAATGGTTTTTTTGTATTTTACTAAATTGCTTGCTCATTCTTTTTGGTAGGAAGTCAACAACATGGTAAAGTTTGGCTTAAGTCCTGCTACTTTGAAGGGTGAATTGTTTAGTATTTTGTCTGAGCAAGGAAACAATGGGATGAAAGTTTCTGATTTGGCTAATTCTCCTCTGGTAAGTTATTGTCATGCATAGTTCATTTCTTCAAAGATGAGGATGTTCACTAGGTTATTTAGAAAAAGACATTGATAATTGATGGCTGTGAAGCCTCTGATAATTTTTTTGGACTTCATGCGGTGTCCATGTTGGAACCATTTAGTGACACTTTTTTTTTTTGGTTGTGTTTTGGTTTGAAGATTGTGGACTTGAATCTAGCTGCCACTACTGATGAACTAGAACTCCTAATAAGCTCTGTGCTTTCAAGTGATATTACCTTGTTCGAAAAGATTTCATGTGCTGCATATCGTCTACGCATTCATTCTGTCATGAAGGAAGCTGAAACTTCTGATTTAGATTCTGAGGACTGTGGAAGCGTTGATAATGACACTGAGTGCAATGACATGTACGCCAGTGATGGGGATTCAGAATGTGATTCGGATACGTCCGGTCGCAGGATACTTAACCGAGGGGACTGTCATAAACAGGGGAATAAAACGTTAGCAGTATACAGAGAAATTGATGAGAGCCATCCAGGTGAAGTATGGTTGTTAGGACTGGTCGAAGGAGAATATTCAGATTTAAGCATTGAAGAAAAGCTGAATGCCTTAGTGGCTTTGGTTGATCTCCTCAGTGCTGGATCCAGTATCAGAATGGAGGTAATCTATATCAGGATTAACTTTAACAAGCTGCGACTGATTAACTAGTCTTGTTTGCCTTCTTATTGTGCTTAATTTATCGGAAGCTATGTGATACAGTCATTGCATGTCATGTTTCTCATATCACGTGCTAGAAACGCTTTTACAGATGTATTTGTATATATCCAAAGGTTACAGTAGAAGTTCCTTTCGTACATCTTCTTAAATGACAACTTCAACAATTTTCCTGAATTGAAAATGCCCTTGGTTAAAATTACAACCCCCTCTCCCCATTCTGGTTTTTAGGGTGCCTAATACTTCGATCCTGCTGTGTTGGTTTATATTGACTTGTATGCCGATTGCCTAACAGGATCGAACATTACCCAATTTGGAAAGTGTTCCCACCGTTAACCATTACGGTTCTGGAGCAAAGATAAAGAGGTTATCAGGTGGACAACATAATTGGCCCTCATCATTTAGAGGCCACAGTGGACAAATGCACGCTACGAAAGATACGACATCTGGGCTTCACCCTGTGGATTCTTCAGCATTTATGTTGAAGTTCTGTGGAAATGCACAATCCTGTAGTCAAAGAAAGGATGCAAAAGAAATGGAAGCTGAATATGATGTACATCCTATGCAATCTATCTTTTTGGGTTCTGATCGAAGGTACAACAGATACTGGCTTTTTCTGGGCCCCTGTAATGCATTAGATCCAGGCCACAAGAGGATATATTTCGAATCTTCTGAAGATGGTCACTGGGAGATCATTGATACCGAAGAGGTAATTTTTTAGTATCCTCTCTGGCTCCTTATTTCTCCGGAGTAAAACACGGGATTGGAGTCATTGGGCTCTAATCCAAGAGAACCACATCCCACATTTTGGTGGAACTTTTGTGACTAGGATTAATGTCTATCAAATATGATGTCCGACAAAATATGGGATGTATAATACCACAAATTGTTGTTGTTATTAATACCGTCACTGGTATTATTACCCCAGTCTGTTGGACATGGCCTGTGTAGCTTGATGTGATTATCTTTGTATGCTTCCAAAGTTTGACTGTTGAATTTTCCTGTTGGTGCTTAACTGTGAATGTAGGCTTTATGCACCTTGTTGTCAGCTTTGGATTCTAGGGGTGCGCGGGAGGCTTACCTTGTTGCATCTCTGAAAAGACGCGAAACATTTCTGTGCCAGTCTATCCAATCTGATCAATCTGAGCTCAATATATCCAGAGATGACAGTTGTTCAGGGGTGTCTGAGTTAGACAACAATACTTGCCTGATAGAGATGAATGATTTTTCTGTTTCTTCTGGGTCCGTATTGCCCAAAACTGGAAACAAAGAACAGAGAATACAAAAATGGACCCGTCTTCAAGCTTTTGATGCATGGATATGGAAGTCCTTTTATTCTGATCTTAATGCTGTTAAATATAGCAAAAGGTCTTATCGTGATTCACTTAATAGATGTGAATGTTGTCATGATCTGTACTGGAGAGATGAGAAGCACTGTAAGATCTGCCATACGACATTTGAGCTTGATTTCGACCTGGAGGAACGATATGCTATTCATGTTGCCACATGTAAGGTGGATGGAGAGGCTGATACGTTTCCAAAGCATAAAGTTCTATCATCCCAGTTGCAAGCACTTAAAGCTGCAATTCATGTAATTGAGGTGGGTCTTTTCATTTTGATAAAGCTTTATGTTCGCTACTTCGCTACATGCATCCTCTCCCTCAATACACAACACATACACGTGACATGTCGGCTGTATAGTTTTCTAGACATGAGGTGGGTTTGTCTTTTTGTTAGAGCTTTATTGCACTGTTTGGTTGACTGGACTAATTTTGATGGCATATATAATTCCAAAAAATATGGAACGTAGTTGAACTTATAGTGTGGGGGTTAATAATACTGCACCCCCTTGGTTCCTTGTTATTTCATCTCTGATGAATATTTTTCTTATCTGCGAAGTTCCAACCAAACGCAGGATACATGGTTCACTCGAATTTATGGTCCTATCCCGTGATTTAAGTCTGGCAAACTGGTGTGGCCTATGTTCATAGTGCAGTACGTTGCTAGATGCAACCCCTCCTGTTACACGCACACATATGTGACACTTATACAAGGTCGTCGTACAGCACATTTCATGTTTCTTAATGTTTGAAAAATTATGAATGACTCTTGACTGTTTTTGGTCAGTCAAGAAATCAGTCTGAATAGAAATGCGTTAATGTAATCTTTGCATCTTGAGGTCGGTGTTGTATATTCTTGCAACATAAACCTGTTGATGAGATTTCCCACTGGGGATCTTGCAACATAAACCTGTTGATGAGATTTCCCACTGGGGATATCCTGGAAGCTCAGGATACTTCTACAACAACAGACTCACGTCTGAGTGGCCGTTGCTCTTTCAAAAAAGAATGCCATGGCTTAAATGTAAAAATATTGCTTAGATGAGTAACTGAAAGCTAGGGTCCTTAGCTGATTTCAGGTGTTAGAGCACCATACCATGGACGTTTGCTTCCATTTCCACAGGCTACAGGAAAGCAGGGAAAAATCGAAGTGTAGAAGACTGGTAGAAAACCAACTTAATTGAGAATTGTTGTAAATACAGCTAGTTTGTGTAATGGAATTTGTTTTACCACTCCAATATAGTGAAGGGTTAGTGAGTTTGTAATGCAGAATGTATATTTTTCCTGACATTGTTGTAGCTCTTTTATACTAGGCCTTTATATTGTGGTCAGGTTCTCAGAGTCGAGTTTCTTTTCGCAGTCAGTTCCTTTTTTTGAGTCTGGAAAATGACTTTCTTTTTTTGTTCTTACTATTATTTCCCATGCAGTCAGTTATGCCTGAAGGTGCATTGATGGGTTCTTGGATTAAATCTTGTCATAAATTATGGATCAAACGACTTAGACGGACCTCTACTTTGGCAGAGTTGTTACAGGTATCAAATAATTGTTTCTTTCATTTGATTTTCTTCATGTTGTTTCGTTTTCCAAAAGTGGTCTCTTTTCCAAGAAAGTAAGTTTTTGTGAGACAAGCAGCCAATTGAGCTGTAATTCTTTGGCACACTCATTTTGACGTACTCTGATTATGTATGTGTACATAATTTTATATATATGTATATTTCAGGTTCTTTCTGATTTTGTTGGTGCCATAAATGAGGAGTGGTGTCCATCCGATGAAGATCAGAGCTCTAATTCTGTTCTGGGAGATATCATTGCAAGCTTTAACGCTATGCCACAAACATTATCTGCAGTTGCAGTATGGTTGGTAAAAGTGGATGTTTTGATTGCTCCCTTCTTGAAAAGGGTTGGTACTGAGAAGAAACAGGAAAAGGTTATGAGATTTAGTGGTAAGTCTGTTTCCCAACTAAACAAATTTTGTTGGACGGACACCTTTATTGAGTTCACGGATGGTGCTTTTATTCTTCTGTTTCCATATTTCACTTGCAGAACTTTGAAACTATGACTTCTTTGTCAATTAATTTTGCATGTTGCTTTTAATTGTAACGCATTTTTACTTGTCAAGAAAAGAAAATTTAAATTGTGACAGGATTTGTGTTTCACTTCTTGGTTTTCCAGTTTGTTCGAAGGAAAGCGATTTTCACATTCCCCTTTATACCTGTTGTACTTCTTTTGTTTCTTGTCTTTGTTCATGGGAAGTCATTACATTGCTCTTCTCTGTGTGAAAAAGTGAACAAATGAAAGAGGAAAATCATAAATTCTGGTGAAAAATGACCATGGTTGTAAAAATTAACTTCCTTTTTTAGGTCTTGACATTTTCTCCTCTGCATTTAGGTAAGCATGCCTCTAATCCATAGAAACCGATACCATCCTTTGTGGGACAAGAGAAGAGGTTATCTTCATGCATGTGCGATGCAGTCTTCTTTGGATTCATTATTCAAGTCGTGCTCTGGAAACATGGTATGCAATCATCCCTGCCTTCTCGACCACCATCGTGATGAGTATTGCTAAAGAGCAAAAACACAGGCAAGCGTAGCATACAGGGATGAATGCAAAGAAGAGGTCACGATACGAGCTCTGGGCAAGAAAGTTTTTGACGATTCTTGTTCCCTCCAGGTTTTTTTTTGAATAATTAATTGGTGCTGTACAGCAATGGGCTAGGATTTTTCACAAAGTTTACAATTTTGTTTCTAGGGAGTAGACAATTTTCAGTTGTGAAGTCACCACAAATATCACGTTCCTTGTTGAACCGAATGCTAAAGCTTCCTGCTTTTGATCACAAAGGAATAAATTTTGGCCCCATGCACGCCTGTTGTAAAACTGAATTGTATGTGTATTTTACAGTGTATACAGATGCATGTATTTTCCCCTCTCCCAAGCTAGAGATAATGGAGAGGCATTTATCTTCCTTTCCGTATTCTTAAGAAGTTCCGAATGCACCCTTGAAAATTTTCAACCCAATTCTTCCAAAACTGCTTTTGGCATTTCTACCCATAGCAACCTTGGCAGTCCAATTTTGTGCTGATGATACTGAAAAATTGACTCCAAATGATTCCAAGGAAAAATTGCTCTGAGCCTTTCATTTAAACTGAACCAAAAAGGGCTAGTTTTACAACAACGTAGAGTGAAAGATATTAAAATTACATGTTTCTAAGGGAGCAAAGATGCATCTCCTTTCAAAGCACTAAATGTCTGTGTAATACATTACACAAACTTTGCTTTTTCTCACTTCTTTCAATTCTAGTACAACGAATATGAAGTTACAGAAGTGAAGAGATGCTTGAAGTTAAGCTATCCACTATTACGCTGCGAGCGGGATTATTCTGCACTTGGCAACAAAAAGCTAAAACCTGAATTCTCTCGAATAAGTGGCGGTGGTTCAACATCAGAGATGTCTATTTGTTCCATCGACTTTGATATGTCGTCAACTGAAAATGGAATGCTGCACCATAAACCATTTTGAGACATCAGTGATCGTGAAAATTGAAGAAGGGTCTTGTTAGCAGTTACAGAAAAGCCTACCAAGGTGCATATAATATTGGTCTCATACTATTTGAATCCTTCTTAATATTTTCTCTTTTCTTATTACGAACATGAAACTTGCGTGTTTATTCAAGATTCATGTCAAAATAAGGTTGAAGTAACATAAAGATCAGAATCATCAGTATGTATCAACCCAAAAAGGTGGAAGGACTGTTGAGTCAAAATTTTACCGAAGAGAAAGGTCTTCATGGATAGAAAACATTTGTTCCTATCTAAGTAATTGCTAAATACCATGATAGAAAAACGAAAAAACAATAGCAGAGGCCGAAAAGATCAACAACGTTGAAGCAGCTGACCTCGAATCATCATCCAATAGAAAAGAATTGCTAACTGCATTGTTTGAATCTTCAGTCATCAACACCCTCATGCTGGAAATAACCTGCATGAGACATTCATATGCCGAATTATTATGATTAGCTTTCTACGTATATTACACAGGCTCAGCCATGAGTATCTGGTGTGAGTGTGTCCTGATGAGGGAGCTTCCTAAACCCATAATCTTAACACGGGAGAGATGTGTCAAGAAGGTATATATGCCTAAAAATATCTAGGATGTACGTCAGATTAATTGGGATTTCATCAAAAAGGTAGATTTCACTTTTTCATCCATGCAAGAGGCTTCGAATATCATCAAAAGTTAACAGGTTTCAAGCATCCAATCTGGGCACGAGTTTTAGACATAATCCATACAGTACCATCGTCACATACGATACACATGGATACATAGGGCTAAATCAAAGGGTCTATGTAACACTGACAATTAAGTTACGTAGTATTATGACCCTTATTACACTTTTGAGGAACCTAGCTCGAGTAACGCCATAAAAAACTTACGTCCGAGGACACACTATGTGTGCCATACTTGTCATCCCAGTACATTGTGCTGATCCGGTACAGCTGCTGTATACTAAGCACCTGCAAAAGTAGAGATAAGGCTGGTTGAGATCTGAAAAGACGCGAAGGAATGAATAACTCTATCTGCTGCTCTTAAAAAACTGTATCACTTACCGGGCATAAGTCATGGCTTATTTCATCCAGCGTTTTCTTAGGCTTTTGATGTATAACCTAACTCAGAAAACACAATATTTCAGGAAAGCCCACCTTTTTTCCTCTCTGATAAATAAATAACGGTGCAAGAGAGTTGAAGATGAACTAAGAACGTTGGGGTTTACCAAAAAACCAATAGCCTGTCTGATATGCTTGAGCTCATCCCAAGCTGAGCCTGCATACTGCAATATGTTCTTGTTTATTAAAATAGAGAAAGGGTAATGCTACACAGAAATAATCTTTGTGCGTAATTCCCATCCAGAATAATGTGGCATTTTCTGCCCTTTTTATTTCAAACATAAATTACTGCCTTGATGGCTTTTTGTATAAGAATTCCGTTCGTAAATCAGGTTCAAGCAATATAAAGAAAATTTTGTACATCATTGTCATTCAAATAGTATGGCCTTTTGTGCTCCTTTAATCTCAACAAAAAGGCCCACCATTGTGGCTAATAATGCAAAAAATTCTCAGAATTCTGGTAAAATCATTTTTCAAACAAAAATGTGTGAAATTAATCATAAAAAGAAAGTGGCATTAGCCAAGGTTACCTCATCTGTTGCCTTATAACACCAATGTTCCAATTCAGCCAGTCCGGCTTTAACATATTCACCATTACTGAATGAACAACATTCTCGCCTTAATAGAAGGCTGCAGTCACAAAAACGTTGATAAGGTCCTAAGAAACCACCTCTATCTGCAATATAACAGCTTAAAAGCATTTAAAGAGAACACAAGTATACTACCTGTTGAATAGTTGGACATTGATGAATGAAAATATTTGTGTGAACACTTTACGAACTAAAAATGCAGGTACCTAACAAGATGTAACGAAAAATAAACATGTAAGCAAAATGTTGCTTTAACGTAGAAATCTACACACCAATAAAATCAGAAGAATTTTCACAAAATTCAAGCTTGTCAATTATGGAAGGGCACATTTAAGTGTCATGTTTGGAGACCTGCAGTTGGTTTGAGTCAGATTGATAAAAATAGTGAAGAAGCAAGACAACGATAGTTATGGAATGTGTAATAGGGAGAAAGCGACATAAAATTTTACTAACATGGTTGATTTTCAGAGTGTTCAAAAAGTTTCCTAGGCTCTTCACAATCCCTTGCCAGTGAGCAATTAAAGCTTGCTGTGCTGCTGTGTTTGCAACAGAACGTGAGGATCCCTTAACCAAGCTCGCCCGAGAAGTTCTTGGTGCCTAGTTTTCATATCCGAAAAAGAAACTTATAAATAACTAATTTACGAAGAAACAAACTAATAAACAAATAAAAAATATTTAGTCACATTTCTTCTTCTTTTCATAAATTTTTCTTGGTGAATTAGTAATTGAACAGTTCCAGTACCTGGATACACAACCCAAGCAACGGAGAAATCTCTTTCTTTAGATTATCTCGAATCATTCCATAAATCTTTTCAACATATGCTGTAAGTTGCTGCTTGAAAAGCAAAGCTGGGTATTTGGCTTCAACTTGGCGTAAAGATTCTGTTGCACCAGTCAGGCCACCATTTGCAAAGGACAGATTAACTCCTTGAGGTGCTCCACGAAAACTCTATAAGAAAACAATAGCAAACACCTCAAGTACCAAAAGAACTAAAAACTTTTCTTATTTGCAGAACCTTGACATAAAATGAGAAATTCATGTTACCTGTGTCATCCTTCCAAACAGAGTAGCCGAGGATGATCGACGGCGTTGAGGAGCCATTCCAGCTGCACCACTTGCTTTCAGTGTACGCTGGAGTAGCAGCAGAAGAGTTGAGGCATTCGACAACCAATAGGCTAAGATTTCATTGTTATCCTGGGTCTTTAATCCAAATATTTGATTCTTGATCAGCAACAAAGAAAATATAATTGGAGCAAGAAAAGATAACAGGTACAAAAATTACAAGGGGAAAAGAAGTCCACCAAAAGCATAAACGCACAATAGATGTTACAAATTGAATATGGATTTCCACTCTATTGACCAAAAAGGAATCCCCTTAAAAGAAGGGGAAATGGAAATCCAGAAATGAAGCCATGTATTATATTGTGTCCCATAGACCCCTAAATTTTTGAATCTATCCTAAAAAAACACTAGCATCCAAAGAACAAATGCTTTAAACAAGCTTTCTAATGGGAAAAAGTGAAAACAATATATCAGCAGGACTGAATTGTTCAAACCTCGATAGCATGACCTATGGTCTGAATGATTCGGTCAAACACGCTGGTCCGCTCAACTTCAAAAGATCTCCACTGAAGAAGGCATTTGTAGATCATACAGGCAGCAATCGGTCTGCTTCCGGCGAATCCTAGGTGTTGTACAATGCATCGAATAAGCAGCTCTTGATTCTCTTGCTGTTTCTCATTAAGTGATTTTTGTGGTTTGTCGTCGACTTCTGAAAGATCCCTTTGGTTTAATGAAGGGCTATGCAGATCCTAAGGCATTGTTTACAGGAATTGACAAAAATTCAAGGTTAAGATAGATTCTTAGCCCTTCAGCAACACAAACTTTAAGTTTTGAAACAGTCAATTTACCAAAGTCGTCTTTGTATCAACAAACAAATGACCACTCTCAGCACCCCTCTGCGAATATAAAAGCATATATATTAAAAAACTACAGCATTATTTTGTGGCCTGAAGAAGATTAAGCTCAGGGAGCACCTGAAGAATTGATCTTGAGCGTCCTGAGAGGATCTTATTAGGTGCCATGGACAAAGCCTGTTGACGAAGAACCTTATTCTCTGACTCTATATTGGTGAGCTTCTCTTCTAATCTGATTGAAATTCCAATGATTATCTAACCACATTTGGCTACATATATGTATGCAGCAGCATGAACCTTTTCATAGTAAATATGTAGCTAATAGCTTTGTAGCATGCAGTATGGAAAATTTGCTTGTCATAAAAGCAATGTATTTGAAACCATCGTAGCATGTGAACATGTAACAAATGTGAACGTCATTCTACAAACATGTCTTGCAAAGTAAGTTCTTATCAGTATGATTAGTATTTTCAAACCACTTAATCCCAGAAACAAGAAACCTTTGTAAAATGTTGGAGCAGTAGTCCCACGTTTTGAAACAGCATTTCAGAACGACTTTTAACTAATAACTTAGTTATAACCCGTGTCATTGAAGAGGAATTTCTACTGTTCTATAGTTGAATGAGTTGTTAACCCATTGAACATGTGAACAAAAGACGTGTGCCTTGGGATCCTTATTTCTTACCCTCTCTCCACCATCTTTATGTTTCATGCATATTAGGGACAAGATTCTGCTTGGAAAACTTTTTTTTTTTTTTTTATAACCAAGGTATCCGGCCGGCTTGGGTAAAGCTTGGGGGAGTCCCCACCTAGTGCCGACTAATCCTTTTGCTCGAAAAACTTGATACCAATAATACGATCCAAAACACTTGGAACATTCATATCTCTACCTTACATGCCTATAAAGGTTAGGAAACACAGCCTGGTTGTTGATTTAGTCCCTGCAAAAACTAATGGCTGTGTCTTTTATGCAGGGATGGTATACATATCTTGCCTGCTCAAATTATTTTGAACACTCACATACTAAATGATACTTCCCCAAAATAAAAATTAAAGAATTACTAGAGGTGTAAACTGAGGGAAACACATAAAAATGTATCAGAAGATGAGATTCTTCAATACGAAAACATTCCAGTCAGATATATTCTTAGAGCTAATGCTACCTGCTCAAAGATTCCTGGAGCTGATGTACTCTTTTTTCTGTTTCCTCCAACTTTTTACCCCTTTCCTCACTAACTTCTTGGGATTCAGAATATTTACTCCCCAAATCCTCAGACTTTTGCTTCTCAGACTGCAGTAAGGCCTGAAGATCAAGAAGAAGTGGTTATACTTAACCAATGATATGCTTCTCTCTAGCTTCATGAAGATTGTGCGCCCTATGAAATTCTTACTACGGATTCTTTGCAAATTAGATGGCAGTACAAACCATTTAGCTTTCAGATGAAATTTCTGAAGGAACCCAAACTACAACGTGTCTTTCCCAAACTCATTCCAGGGTCACCTTTTGAATTTTAAATGTCCAATATCATGCACAATACATGCAGTCCTACTATTTGGCACGAAGTGTTGAGCAACTATAAGAGAGAAATAAACTCAAACAGAAGACAGATACAATGTTTACAAGACTATCTATAGCATTAGCATTAGAATCTCCATAAGCAAGCAATTTTGGTGTCCTCGTCATATCCAGAACCCACGCTTTATTTTGCAGAAGAATCGTATTGATTCAGCACAATGCATTTTGTCCTTGGGTGACATCGACGTGCGTAACTCAAACTATTTGCCACGGGAATCACTTTCCATAATGCAGAAATTGGGCATGGGTCGCATACTCTATTGTGTAAGAAACAATTTGCTATATGAAATGCAAAATGTTTCGAAGAAATTCTGCTCGGTACTCATTTTATCGTGAAGTGCTGCCATCTGATATTCAATGTAGTAGTTGTAGAATGCATTTGTATATCTGCCGAAAAGATTGACTAGAAGACTCCTAAAGTGAGATATGATCCAACAAATATGTATCATATAGGTTAAGAATTCTTACCTTTAAACTATCGACCTCTTCCATTAAAAGTTTGACTTTTTTGGTATCTTCAACAAAAACTTGGGTTTCCTTGATGACAGGAGGTGCTTCTTCAACAGCCTTTCTTGAAGCTTCTCGCTCTTTGACAAGCAATGCATTCGCTTCATCAATTTTGCTTTGCATAGCTTGCAAAGAATTCTGAAGTTTCGCAATCTCTTGTCCTTTTGCTTCTTCCAAGTCAGTCTGGAGGAATGAGTTCAAACTTGGCATGACGAAGCCAACATGAAGCCAGAAGAACTAGAATTTAAATTTCTTTTCATGGAATCAAGATCCTCTTATGTGGTGATTCCTTATGTGATGCAAAGGGGAACCCACCATAATCCCATTTGATGGTCCAAGCCATTCATTTTTAGGCTCCGATAAGTAAATCATACATGCAAAAATCACATGAATTGAATATTGTTATGGACTTGGTGGAATCATATTCATCTTGAGAGAAATGGAAGGTCATGAGATTAATAACTCTAACCGTCTATTTCTCTTATGACAACTATGATTCTTTAAATGGATAACAGTCTCCGATTTACTTGAATTTTTGTAAAAATGATTTCCACATTTAGACCTACAAAATGAACGGCTTGGATCGACAAATAGGACCGTGATAGGATCCATTTCTGTCCCATTTTGCATCATGTCAGGGATCAAGAGTGATTGTCACATGAGAGGATCTCCCGATTCCTTGTTCATGGTAAGGATAGACTGTCAAAAGTTTCTTCGAGATCAACTGATAGACAATCCGCCCAACTACATATTGAGCGCTAGATCCTCGTTGCAACGTGTCGATCTTACATAAGAACTTCCGATCAGCTGAGCAAATTCATCTACACTAATGATGCCTTTATGCAGAGCTTAGTATTACCCTCAAACGTTTTTCCAATTGCAAACGCCAAGTGAGTTCTTCTACATTTTTTTCAAGCTTATCCTTCGCTTCTTTAAGTGCACCTGTTTCCCTTGCAGCCTGCAGAGAGTTTGATTTTGAGGTAACTATCCGGCCTTTTAAGAAAAAGAAGATATGAAATAGGTTTCAACAGGAAAGGGAACAGAAAAACTATGATGTAATATACATAATAAAACAAAACACTACATGAAGTCCTTAAATAAAAAGACAGAAGCAATGAAAATGGTACACAAAAGGTTGCAAAGAAAGCAGCCGAACCTTACTTGACCACCCAATACAACTATGCAGATGCATTTTACCTTTTAAATTTAATTTGATTATCCATGTACACACGAAAGTTCCATGGAACACAATTTATTCTTCCATAACAAAATTGAATCGAGACTGACCATTTTGAGCTTCCGCAGCTCTTTCCTGCCAATTCTTCCCCTCCATCTGCATTGTGTAACTATTGCTCCTCTTTTAACCTTTATATAGTATGACAAAGCTCTATGACAACGCCACCAGGTCTATCAACAGAAGCATTTATTTGAGATCTTCATAAAACTAAAAATGAATCACCCAAGTCATAAGACATCAAGAAGATAACCTGAACAATCGTTGCAGCTTTGGTTTGCTTCCTGAATCTGAACTTTTTACGAGCATCCATTGCGCGTAAACCTGTTTGTACGACAAGCACCGAGATTTGCAGTCTTTGATAGGCATTTCTCGCCTGGTATCGATGCACATTCTTCTGAATTTTCAAAGCAGCTGCCTCCCTTCTCATGCCCTTGTAAATTTTGCAAGCGAGTCTACCTAAAAGTCATACCCAAAAAGAAATGAAGAAAAATAAAAAATAAAATAAAATGCAAGTAGTAGTCAACCTAGACCTCTCCTTAAACGAGGAAAAAAAGGGACAGAAAGAAAAAAGAAGAAAAAATCAATAGAATAACCATTTTCTTTTTAGTAGAAGTAGTTCCTCATTAAGAACAGGAATTTTTAATACTATCTGAAAAACAGAAGGCACCTAGCTACAAAGTCGAGGTATGGAATTTCAAGATGGCTCACCTCTCCACAGTGATTGAAGATCAATAGCAGCAATTCTAAATGCTATAAACTGTTTGCGAGCAATATGAGTTCGTATACGTCGTTGAATAGTTTTCGCTGCATTGCTAAGAACCTCTGCTCTCCTTGCATCTAATTCAGCCATTTGGCCAGCTCTTAGGAAAACCTTTGTTTTACCTACCTGCAAAATCATTTAATGGCCCATTAAGTAAATGCCACTAGCCAAATGTTGGAGGAGGAATCCGTTTATCAACAGAAATATTATCACAGACACAAACAGCTTAGCATACTTCATCCGAATTGATGGAACCATCGATTGTTTGAATATATATTGGAAAAAGTGTAACCTGTACATAATCTGCTAAATATACAATGTAACAAAAAGCATGAGCATTTGAACTCACTCATGAAGCTTAAACTAAAAAAAAGGAAAACATAAATATAACAATTTTAGTGATATTGAGCAGTTATCAAAAGCAGCAAGGAACTCCTCGTATTACCTGGAACCCTTTAAGACCCTTCTTTTCAAGAATCTTTTGGCACGCCACTTTTTCATCATAGCTGCCCGCAAATGCAATGGGTTTAGAAATAACGTTCAAATCTTTTAAGGTAAAATCAGAATCTCAACATCCGGCCTAAATTGACCAAGTAGCAGAAAGCTAAAACAGGTTAATGTCTCTGCCTAGATTACAGTTCAAGCCAAAAGAAGGGTACTTACTGCCCTTCCAAGGCCTCTGTCGCAAGAAGGCCAAATCTGTTTATGAATTCAAAGAATGGTCGGCGAGTAGGGTAGCCAGCACAACTTATTCTGATTGCCTCTAAGACACCCTACAAGAACAACATAGTTGTAACCAACTGCGCAAAATGGTTTTATACCAGAAAATAAATTAAGAAATAAAATGTACTTACACCACAACGCAATTGTTGCATGATGTTGGCATTCTCAAATACCGCAGGTTTCAGAAGGTTATTCGGCTTGACACATCTGATGTAGTGGGGTTCTGTAGCATTGAGTGTCTCCATCAAATGGTGTAGTTGTAGCTGCATCACGAAAACATACAAACATCAGTTGTCGACTTTTTTCTGTGCCTATACATTATCTTAGTTGTCAACGTATTTGGAGTGAAAGACAGCTGACTACATATTAAAGAGTAACATGAAGTGGTACATTACAACTGATTACAAACCAACCAAAACAATGAAAGACAAAAGATGCATTAATCGGCTGACTTCTGGTTTCAGGTTCAATCATCAACAGTGTTGCCAAAGCAGAAGCAAAGATACCTTAAAACGGGAACCAATTGAAGAAAATTTGGAAGATTTGCTAGTCTCTTCGGCGATTGGAGGAAAAAGGCCAGCCACAAAAGAGCATTTGGAAACACCCAACAAATCTTGGTGTTCAGGAACCACGTAGTCTTTGTTTTTGTCCAAAAACTGGTCCGACTGGTACTGAACCTGGAATTCAAAGGCATTATAGATAATATCCGAGTGCTACAAAGACCCAACTCCGGAATGCTGCATAGGTTTACTGAACATACCTCTCCAGCATAATGTGAAATTGTGAAATCTGTACGAGACAGCTTTGGCTTGACAAAGCGCTTGTGAGTCTTAAAAGTCTGGTAAAGCTTGTTTGAAAATGTTTCATGTGTTGATTTTGGAAACATACTGAAAACAAAAGGCCACAAACAAGTGTAAGAAATAATCAATGTGGCAATTAACTAGAAAATTTAAAACAGAGATTCCCACTGCTGCGTGATAAAAAGTTAATGCATTACCAACATTTTGCAAACCAAAGAAGAGGGGTGGGGGGAGGATTTAAAAAAAGTACTGCAAGACTGAAGTTTGGAAGAACCATGAACACGTTCCTGTTGGTTGGGGGAAACAAGTGAAGGAACATTACCAGGCTTCATCAAGAAGAGCAACTATTCCACCTGGTTTCTGCCAAAAATAATGAAGAAGGTATGGAATCAAGCCTGAATACCAATGTAACATCCATAATGCCATGTTCAAATGATTGAATATAAAATAAGCCCATGATTATACCACAAAAGAAAGTTCACAAACTAAAAAGGCAAGAGAGCAAACTATTTCTTTGATACCAGAAGGAGCAATTGATAGTTGGATCATTAACTATGACCTATCGTATCCTCTTTCCTTTGATTTAATCTAAGTGAGTAGGAATGTTTACATCGCACAGGATTTGAGCAAGTGTCAAACTGACCGGAATCTTTTGACACTGAAAAGCAAATGAAGGTTAGATAGATAAAACAACTGCCTATTATTTTATGTTTTAGTGAATGTATGATAGTTCAAACAAAATTTGTCTATAAGTACCTTAAATGC